>OX465388.1:12649481-13974221 GCA_950005105.1 Lycophotia porphyrea
GGTGCAGAAACCGATTTTCGCACATTCTAAAAAGATATTTGCTCTGCGCTCGAAACACAATGCCTGCCGGCAGGGTATCCACAAAGAACGTAATTCGTCGCAGCTGGCGGGGCCACAAAGAAGTGAATATTATCGAGAGTACGTCCCGGATGGCCGGCCAGATTACAATATGTGACATTTTCTGTTACATCTTCACTTATGTTACGCTAATAATGGCGGGATATTAAATTCGCAATAGAAATGTCAACTGCGTTTGTCAATTGGGACAACAGAGTGGTCTTATAGCTTGCGGCTTTGGACTGGCCAACTGTCTAGTTGGCCAGTGCAAAGTGACAAGTGATCCAAAGCGAGTGAGAGTGATCCTTTGTCAATCGGCACAATAAAATGAGTATTTAGATATGCTTCTGCATGTGGTAGATGCATTTGGCATATATGTGTATACCCTAGTTTGCGGCAGAATGTTTACCGGTTGATAGTCAGCAATGTTACGTTGCATCGTTGTCGTTGGAATAGGCATACAGGGATTAAACAGACTCTTCACGAAGCCGTTAACCAAGCATTATGTACATCAAACGAAGTAACTTTACGCAAAAATTATTGCTGGGAAACGATTTTTTTTTTGGGTGGATAATCACGTTTTACGGTAGGACTCAATGTAACGCATTCAATGCAAATGCAATTCAATGCAAAACATTGTGCTGATTGATGGATTGAATAGTGCAGGGGCCGTAAAGGTGTCTTAATTAAAAAAATACATTAAAAACATGTATTTAAAAAAAACTTGTGAAAAAGTTGGAACTTTGACCCCCAATATCTCCGTAACTAGAAGGTTCCCAGTATGGTCTAGAACAAAAAAATGATCGCAATGACGAGGAGAACAAGTGCCTTTCAGCTTCGTTAAGAGTCTGTTTGCACCCTTTATGTATATACCCTAGTTTGCGGCAGAATGTTTGCCGGCAGATAGTCAGCAATGTTACGTTGGATCGTTGTCGTTGGAATAAGCATTTAAAATTGCGTTGAAGGAAAACTGTGGAAAAGCCGCTATGGACGGTCGAGAGTGTTGTCATGAGCTGGTCTGTTTGCCAATGGGGCTCCGAAAAGACAAGATGCCATGCGGTTCTTATAATCCATTTTTTTTTCTTTTTGGTTACATAAGTCATACTTAGTGTGCATTACGTAAGTAACAAATAATCCGCAAACCGCCGTTTTAGCGGTATTTGCGGGGCCTTTGTTAACTCAGCATAACTAAGCTTCGGACAGCTTTCACGTATAATGATCCAAGCTTTATTTAACACTGTGTGTTCTAAAAGTGTTTCATTAATTTCCTGATAAAATATTTAGGTGAAAGTATGTCTTTGTGCCAACAAAAAAGGTGTAATTAAAAACGTTGTTATTGTATACTCATCATACGAGTACATCTATCTTTCCTTTTTAACCGACTTCCAAAAGGGCTATTAATTCGTCTGAATGTTGTTTTTTTTGTGTGTATGTTCAGCGATATTTTCGCCAATTATTGTGAACCGATTTTTCACCTCTTTGTTGAGGTTAAAAATCCAGAACCGCCGACTATAAAAATTGAACAATTGTGGAAAAAAATATAATCTGTGAAAAATTTAACATGAGTTGAGATAAATGAAAAAAATGTGAAATACATTGCATGTTGAACCTAATCATAGTACGATAAGGGCCAGTTTTCGAAGGCATTGAAAAAGCTTTTAAGCTTATCCAGCAACGTTTTTCAACAATCTCACAAATAAAAAAATATAATATATAATAACACAATATTGCGTAGCTACTCAAAACCGATGCAATATTTTTTAAGAATTCTGCATCGGTTATGAGTTTATTTTTATTTGTTAAAATATAATCAGGAACCAACATGGAATAATCTTAAACAAGCAACTTCAACTAAGTTAACTTGGAGCAATGAGCAAAAACGTCATTCTTCCTCACATGTTTTTGTTTCTAAATCAGTTCTTCACGTTATAAACCTCGATCTATTTTTAGAATAATCCGTCAGTTTTCCGTTTTCAAACTGGAAACATAGATAAATCAAATAGAGCACGATTTATTACCCATGAGTGTTTGTAATAGTTTCAATTTTTGCTCAGATGAAAATTTTTATTGATAGTTCGGAACGTCCGTCATATTTTCATAGGGGATTTCGTTGTTCAAACATCAGCGTCAGTATTGCTGCAAATTGAAATTTTACTGGATGAAGCATTCCAGACGCACATGCATGAGCTTATTCTTAAGGTAGAGAACACTACATCTGTAAATGGTCCTGGTTGACAAATATATGTTATTTAACCTGAAATATGTACCTACAGATATGATTGTTGCAGTCTTTTATTAGAATATCAAATAAGATATAATTTAGATCACAAGAGTTCGGCCAAAACGTATCCAATGACTCCGATTTAAATGAAAATCGGCGCGCGAGCCGTTAGAATAATTTATAAGCATCTAAATCCAACCAATGAATTCAATTACGACCGCCATTTTAGTATTTTCGTAAAAATGGGAGCATTGAATCTACGACTGAATAAGAAATGAGATACATCATTTTAAAATTCTCGATACTCACAGCAAGGTGCTTAGTAATCGAATTTATTACATTTAAATATTATAAGACTGTATTTGATGAGTATGATAGGTAGGTACTCATAAAATATGAAGGCTTTAATTTAAAATGTAACTCGAGACCTACTACGAAAACAAATTGAGTAAAGTTTTGACTTGTTCATTTCCAAGTTCATTTGGGTACTTTCTATAGAATTTCCGCCAAGGAATTAGTCGTAACAGATGACACAAATTGTAAAGAATCTTTCGAATAGTAGGGAGCATGATAGACGTACATGAAAAGTGCCTAAAACCGAGTAAGCCGCTAACTTATTTCAAGGTGGATGTTTCGTGTGAAAAAAATGTCCTTCGTGTCGTATTTCTTAAGACTAGTGATCAATGGGCAGTGGTCACGCAGCCAGCGGCACGCGAAGCCCTGCCGACTCATACCTCAGCCAACCTTCTGACACCTTCTTTTCTAGATTACAAACATAAAAATACCGCCGTGCCTCTTCATTACCGACCACTTAATTTAATAGAACGTACCTTTTCATTCCGCTGGTGGATCGTGTGTAATTGAAAGCCTCATTTGTATGTATTTCTGGGTTGTTATAACAGACTTAAGCTGCGTCTGCAGTGCGGAGCGGGAATGTAAATACACGCTTATATTTTCAGGAATTTAAATGTCAAGTCGTTTTTGCTGAAGACAAAAAGTACGGTATACAGGTTATTAAAATTTTATTTTTGACGTTGTTGTCTGCAAACAAATGTTGAATAAATGTTTGTGGGAATCTTTGAGAGTGGCTATCGATCTCAAACTATGAATCTATTAAAATAAATAAAGTGTCTTTTTGTAATTTCAAAATAACAGCTTTTGACTGAATGAATATGAAAGTATACTTATAACAAAAAAACCTTTATTTTTATCTGCCTCTTTTTTTTCTTTTTTCGGATTGGAAATCATCACATGATTTGTCCCGCTCTGGGCGGAGCGGAAGGGAGTGCCAGACTTGTACTGCCTAAAACCCATCCATGTTCTTGCCTTGCCCTTTGTGTTCCAGGGCCGCGGTATCTCTTTCGAACAGTCCCGCAGCCCTGAACAGTCCCGCAGATCTGTCTGTCTCTTGGTTCCGGATAATCTCCGAAACAGCTGGACCGATTTTGACGGGACGTTATAAAGAGTAACTTAAAAAGAATTAGGGTTCCGTGCATAAAATTAAATCCTTTGAAATTGTTAACAAAATCCAATTCAAATGTGAAAGTAATCTTTATATAATAATTTCACGCGAACGAACGACGCAGGCTACAGCTAGTTAAGCATAAAGTAAATAACCCATATTACTGCAGCGTTTTCCAAAGAAAAATGCGTCTTAAGCAAGTTCTCGTAGAACATTAAATACGATGTTTACGAGTTTTAATTTTGTATTACTTTTGAAGTTACAAACAGTTACGCAGAAGTTTCCATTTAATTTAAGGCACTCAGTATTTATGCCTTTTGTTCAATAATACAATGACAAATGGAAGAGTTTGAATCGATATCGTACTATAGAACATTTATTTTTCAAGAGTGTTTTTGTTTTGTCTACCTATTTGATTTGATAATAGGATATTTAGTTTTTAAACCGTGTGTAATTTCAAAATTTACGTTCTAATGTAATAAAGAGGCCTGCCCCGTTAGTCTAGTGGTCGCAAGCGTAACTGCTGACCATGAGGTCCTGGGTTCGAATCCCGGGTCGGGCAAAATGTTATTGGGATTTTACATCAGGAATTTCGCAGTAGCAGCCACGGAGTCTGGATTTGTATGGTTGATGTCAATAAGCTTGCCTCCTATAACATGGGACTTAAACATAAATGGCGAAATGTGGGTGCACTATTAGGGACACCTCTGCTTAACCCTTCGGGGATTACAGGCGTGATGTTATGTTATGTAATAAAGTGGATGTAATGGTAATATTAAACAAACAACCTGTATTGACCTCTTTTATGTTAAACTTCAAAAACTTGAAGGAAGTAAGACAAAAATTCAAAATTCTCATATTCGGGATAAACCGCCAATCACAATCAGGGTTTTAAAGACACTCTTATCTTTTTCAATGAACACGAGAGGAAATCCCCGCTATCACCGACTTTATTATCAAAACAAAATCTTCGTCGTGTTCGCTCCACATCGTACAACCACCGGACATAGAGTATGCACTGTGTAGAAGGTATGGTAAGGAAAACTCATGAAGTGTGAGCGAGCGACGAATCTAACAAAATAATTATAAAAATGAAATGAGATAAACACACAATGTCTTCCCTTACGACAGTAAAAAACAAGTACACGTAATTGTCGAATTCAGACTTTTTGACCATGTCACGACTAACCGCGACACAACTTGTGATAGTTCTTCCGCAAAGGAAACGAGTGACGGTGTCACTTGGAGCAAGCCCACGGGATTGGATCGCCCGAGGTTGTGAACGGAGGCCTAACTGTTTCTGATCAGACATGGACTCATGGTCGTACCTTCATGGTGCGCATAACGTAACGTTCTGACGTTCTATACGACCCAAAACTGCAGGTATTTCATAGATTAAGTGCGGGAGTCACTCGCCCGCACTATCTAATCCACCAGTGCGCACTGGACCCATGTAGTGGATTCAGGCTTACTCCCTTTCAAAGGAGTCCTGTTTTCCAGCCGTGGGAATTTGATAGGCTGATTATTTCGGAGTGTCGCTTCTACAAATTCTTATTCTATGGACCGAAGTATGTACAAAACGTACCTCCCTATTCTCATTAAAAACGTCAACAGAGCAAACGCTGTCTCCCATACAAATGCATAGTGTCATGTGAAGTCATTAGCCAGTAATCACGTGACGAGATTGCAGCAGTCTTTTGTTTGTTTTTCATCCAACCGTGTACACGATATACTTTTGTCTTCTACAGAACCGTTGCATTACCGGGGTATGTAAAATTTTATTTCGTCTTCCTGTGGTTTTAAATCAATACTAACGTCGCATCCGATAAGGCTATTACCCTAAATTGTTTTTCAGTTAATTGTTACCATTATTTGCTTAGTCATTTACTAACTATGTTAAGGTTGGCTTCCAGTGTTACCTTTGCGTAAGAGAATGAGACGTCAGGTTCATACTGTCTATTTCACATGAAGCGAATCATATCTGACTTTCACAAACTAGTTACTGGTGAAACCATACCCTGGGATGTCAGGTTTTCAGACTTTCAGACTTCTGGTTACTCCGTAGCGACTGTCAAAGACTTTCAAAGGACGGAAGGAGCCCAGGACCATGTGTTTAACGCGGTTTTCGAGGTACGGAGGTCTCAGTTTATATGCCAAGACCCATTTCGTGTCTCCTCTGACCCGTTTGACATATTATACATATAGCCACGAGCCCCTTAATTCAGTTACTTTATTATACCCTAGAAAAAAGTAATCCAATTTGAAGTCTGGATGGCTGAAAGATTTGTTACTCAGCTATCTTTAGATGTCGGATGACGCAGCGCTGATGAATTATTACCTCTAATGTGCCTCATGTAAACACAAAAGTATTGTAAATAAACATTTTCTTTAATTAATGAGGAATGTCTTGAACTAAAAGATGAATCTCGATGCTTGTATTTAAGTGAATGACCGGCATTAAATATAGACAACATCATTTTCCCATGCCTCCTGGAACCAGCCCTCGCAGTACGCGTCTAGATCGTTTTGCCACCTCTTTCTGGAAAAGAGCACTTGGAGGGAGTTGGCCTTTGACCAGAAGTGAGAGAGTACAGGCTATTAACAAAAAAAAAGGTCTCCCTAGTAAGACAATGTTTAACCTTAATAATTGACCCAACCTTTAAAAACTGAAAATTCACCTTTACAAACAATTCCGTTAACGTTCCGTGAAACGATTTTAATACCTCGTTTTAGATTATCAATGATAATAAATTATTAACCGAAAAACGCGACAAGTTTTATAGTCACGTTGATAGCTATATAATAAAAAAACTATTAACGTTTAAAAACTAAGGCTTCCGTAATGAAGGACATGATGAGTTTATTGACTCACTTAGTAAAATCAATAGCACAAAGGTTGGTGGCGCAAGTAGCGTGGGCTTAAGACGCCTAGTCAATTCCGTTGACTCCGCAAATCTCTTGCGAATACGGATCACATGATCATTAAGATATCTGGGAGACGTGTCCTCAAGACAGTGCTTACTCTGCGGAGCTTTTGTGATCTGCCGTAATTAATAGGCTTAATATTTCATACACTTCCTGAGGATTTTCGCTAATTTTCGCCGTCGACGATACGTTTACGTAGATTACCTCGTGCTTAGCAGAGACCCCATCAGTCAAGATTAAGAAGAACTGGAAATAACTGCTGCTCTTTAAAAGCGTTACCTTGTCCCGTCCGCTCATTAAGGTAACTTCGTTAACATAATAAAAGTCATCTCAAACGTTATTACGCTTTAGTTAGACAAACGTGTTTCTTGATTGTCGGCTATTTAGGAAGTTAGCAATATTATGTTTTTCTCTTAGTAAAAATGTGCGAGGTAATTAATTTGTCTGCATTTAGCTCTTACAAACTTAAATATTCATTCATTAGTCACTGACAGCGAAATTTTTTTGAAGTGAAAACTTCTTTAGCGACGTTGTGCACTTTTTTGGGATGGGTAAAAAATATTAAACTCGCGTCAGATCGAATCGGCGGCGCAGGCTGCTTGCGCGAGTGTGCCTGTAGTTAAAGCTAGATGGCGTTGTTTCAAGTTTGTTTCTACGGCAGTGACATCTTTCGTTCTTGCAGGAAGCTATTGAAATTTTTAAAATTTAAGCTAGATGGGGTTTTTCAGGTTTTCACTTCTGCTGGCACACCCGGAGTGCAACTCGTCTTTTTTTTTTAATTTCTTCATTCGTTTTTGTTTGTAATGTTTCATGGATTGTTCACATTTGTCTCTATATAGGTAATATACGGTAAAGCTAATGGTTGCTGAGAGATTGAAGAAAGAGTGCTAGCAGACCAACAGTTAAATGAATCAGACGAACTTCAGAAGAACGTTGGGGAAAGACTAAGATTCTTATTTAGATATATTCTTACCATGGAATGAGGAACGTGGCAAAATAGAGAGGAGTCTTAGTACTTAGTTATGGCAGGAACAAGGCAGAGATCATGATGATGATGATAACTGCATTTGGTGTTGCTGGTGTTCATGACGCCAACCACTTACTATCAGATAGAACGCTTGCTAATTTCTCTTTTTTTTTTAAACAAGCTTTTATTAAATTGAAAATAAAACAAGTACGTTTATCTATCAACATTGAACGCGCTTCCTAAGTTTCGAGTCCGTGCTATTAATTGTTAAGGAGTTCTCTCATGAGGAAGCGATCCTGGCTGCAGGATCAAGTAATGTCTGTCATAAAAATGTATTATCACCAGAATCAAGTGGTCGAAAAATGGTTCAAAGGGCAAATTACATCCATTGTAAGAACAGTGCCAGTTAAATAAAAGTTCTAAAAAGCGGAAAAGTAGGCACAGAAAAAAAGAAAAATCTAAGAATTTTCTCAAACCAAATACCAACGCACTCACATGTTAATTAATTTCAATCAAACACTACTATTATTAGTTAGAAATACCAGTGTGGCGTACCTAATTAATTTGTAAAACGGCTCTGAAAGCCCCGTGACACGTTAATTGACTGCTATTGTTAAAATAACGAGTTCAAATTAATTATGCTACACCGTTTGTCTGTTAGACCGTTTTAGAAGCCGATTTTATCATTTGGCAACATTAGATAACTAACTATAAACATTTTGAGATAATCAAAATATGGTGATGGTGATGATCAAAGTTATACACAAGAAGTAATTTATGGTTCATAAATATGAGTCAGTTACAAATGACACAAGAAATCTTAGTCTTAAACGTCGATATTTAAGAAACAGTTGAATCCAAAAAAAAATATTAAATATGCATTTTTCATCGACAACAATGAAGAAATAAACAGATTGGCGTTTAATGAATAAATAGATCACACTATTACGCCATAACATAAATTCGGCGAAATTCAAGTTATGCATAAACGAAGAAACTTTTCTTTTAAACTTTCTTCTTTGAAATAAATATAAAAAAGTCCCATAAAAATCCGACTACTGTAAGTTTTGTTTTCACCTTCTTGTCTTATGGCATCGGCTATCGACATACCGACTAAATAGTAGAGAACTTGTCGAAAAGGTTAACAAAATAGTCAATAAATAATACAAGACGTGTATGATACGATTTTTCATACGACATATTTTTTTTTCAAATCTTTTACAGGTCTTCTCTTGTCGATAACAATTAAGTATCACAACTTTTACAGGTACACGCCGAAAAACCGGTAAACGCCGAATTTCACGTAAATACACTTGTATTTTTTCATGATTCCAAGAACTCCCGACAAACCTATTGACCCCATAAAGTACACTTTCCTTTCCCGAATCGCTGAACTGTCCGGCCCTTGAATTTATCTCAATAACAGAAAACTAAACGGGCACGGTATCGTATCCGGCGTCGATACGACACGCGACGTGACGGAACCGGTGATAAGATAACCGGCCGAATTAAAACCGGGATATACTAGTTTGACAAGAAAAGGTAGGTTCGTGGACGCTTGACTAGGTAGGTTGTGTTTGGCGTAGTGATTTTTGTTTTATTTCATTGATTTTAAATTTTATTCCATGCTAATACATTTTTTTTAATTTATATTTTTTCATGCTTGCCTAGATTGGTCTGTGGATGGGTGACCACCCATTACATACCGAGATTCCTCCGTGCCTCGGAAAACACGATATGCCGTTGGTCCCGGCTGTCATTTGAAGATCCTTGACTGTCGTTAGGTAGTCAGTGGCCCAAAAAAGTCTGACAACCAGTCTAACCAAGGGGTATCGTATTACCCAGTACTACCCACGTGGATTGTGGAGGTCAGATAGGCAGTCGCTCCATGTAAAATACTGGTATTCAGCTGCATCCGGTTAGACTGGAAGCCGACCCCAACATAGTTGGGAAAAGGCTAGGCAGATGATGATATTTTTTCATGGGAAGACTAGAGCAGATTAAAGCGGGTTCTGCTTTAACAAAAAGCATTGCAAACAACACCCACTTACATCAGTTTTGGACATTTTGTATGAACCATAGATCATAACACCCAAGTAGCAAAGCAAGCTGTGGAAAAGCGGTTTTTGAACGGTGGCGTAGAGGGGGATTCCCGGCATGACAGCTTCAAAAAAGCATGAACGCCATTGGTTAAAAAACAAAACAATTAACAACAATCAATGGAAAAAAAACAACCATTAAGCACAATAGAAAGCTATTTTCCCGTAACACTGTTCTAAAATGTACTTATCTAGGTTAAAACAGGGCTGAAACCCTATAAACCTCTTTCCAACGATGCGATCGCCTGTGTGTGGCCCATGAGTACCATTACATAAGTTCATTTTCTTTTTTTCTCAACTCAATTACTCGGTCGGAACACATTTTCGCATTAGTTGGTTAACATGTAAATTAGACTAAGGTAACTTTGCTTGTTAAGTATTTTAAACCTGCATGGGAGGTGTACCGTACCTACTTCGCTTTTTTGTATGTACCTTTTTGGGAGAGAGGTCTTGGAATAGGCAACAGCAAAGGCCAGGGCAAGACTCCTTGACTTTTCACCTGCTTTTAGATGTAAGTGATCGTATAAAAGGTGTAAGCTACCAAGCATTCTGTACATCAAACTAAGTAACTCTACGCAAAAATGTTGATTGCTGGGAAACGACTTTTTTTGAAGGTAAAAATTTACGGTTTACGTTACGATTCGGTGGAACGCATTCAAAATATATTGCTGATGGATGCATTGAATAGTACAAGGGTCTTGGATGTATGTAAAGTATGTTATAACATTAAAAACTATTGTAAAAAAAAAAACTAGTTGGTCTTGAACAAAAAAATGATCGCGATGGGGAGAACAAGAGCCTTTCGGCTTCGTAAAGGGTACTTTTAAACCCATTATGTGTTCTTATATGACTTTATTAAATAACCTTATAAATAATCGATTATTACAGTTAGAAACTTCTACAGAACTAACAGTTAAAAAAATAACCTTTTAAGAGGTGAATCAGATAAAAGCAAAGCTTGCAATCTCCGAAGGATAATGGTACGTGTATATAGTACACCCACATTCCGACAGTTATGTTTAAGTAGACTAAAAGAGGGGGTTGGTTGCGTCTGAACCATTAAATAAAAACCTTACAAAACCAACATAAAATGGCTTTGTACAGTAAGTCAAAGAATAAATAAGCCAGGGTATGTGCTTGCCAGTACACGTGTATGTAAACCACATTTACAAGGTACTACCACATTTTTGCGGTACAGGTTCAAACGTCATACCTAGACGGTTCCTAACCTCATACATTATTTAGCCATAGGCAGTCACGTATTTTTCGAGTAGTTCCAGTCCGCTTTTGCTTATGAATAAATGAAGGAAAAAATGTCGGTAGCTATAGCCAAAAGATTCAGAGGCAAGTGAATTTTTTTTTAAATGTTCCTGGTTTGGGTATGGATTTTACGTGAAATTTTTACTGTGAAGCAAAAAATGTCAAATAACGATTTACTTGCCATTAAAATAAGTAACAATAAGTTTTAAATCCTTTAGGCGCGATTGGTCCAATTCGCGATTGGTCCAATTCGCGGTTGGTCCAACTCGCAATTGGTCAATTAAATTGGTACAAAATCCAAAAAAAATGGTAGGTAGTTACAGTACAATTTTAGAATTATCGCATCCCTTAATTCCTATTTTTTTACCATCGGGTTTTCCAAAGGTCAAAATTGTATACAATATATTTTATTCATTATATGTAATGAAGTAGTCGTGTATGTACACGACTCCATCATAAACCCAGACAGGTAAAACACACAAGAATAAACTACAAAATAAATTAAAATTCATACCAACCAGCCAGCCAACTTCATGGTTATCAAATTAAACTCGTCTTACAAACATGCATACATTTTGTACGCAACGAGAACGGAGTACTTCGCTGTTTTACTTCGTCCTAATAAAATCAAAATTATGTAAATATCCTAGCTTATTCACTCAAGTATAGCTAAATATTTTCGAGCACAAAATGCAAGACTACATTGAAACAAATCTTCCATTTTATTAGTGCTATGAACGTGAAGATGTATTTTATTGCAGCTTTGAAATATGCCCGCCCGTTTTGGTTCAAGTTTTCAGAAAACTAAATTCTCTTCTTAGTTGAAAGATCAAAAACGGGGTTTACTGTAATCCTACTTTATGCTTTGAGAGAATAATTTTATACAATTGGATACCTACTCAGTCTTAAATGTGAGAGAGGTCCCGGTTAGGAATATTCCCTTGAAAGTGGAGCAACGACCGAGGTAGATCTTTCAGATTTTGTTGCATGGCAAGAATTTCAAATAGTTATTTTTGATAGTTTTTCGTTTCAATCCGAAGTATAGTAAAATTTAATTATTATTTAAAATATTGTAATGTGCCAAGAATTTCTGCGGTAAATAGTTAAAGGATTAACTCCGAAGAAGAGGGATAAAAGAGCGAATTAGCCGCGTATTCTAGGTATGTGTGTTCTACAATGCACCCGTACCGTAACTAATGTCGTCTAATTTGACAAGCTTGGGTTCGCAGCAGAAAAACCCGGGACAGGGGTCGTAAATCCGGACGACAACATTGCCAGGGGTGTCCCACGAACATTCTTACAAATTTTTGCAACTGTAAACGTATTTTAACTTGACTCTGGCGTATCATTTACTTTGTTCTCCGCAAAGCGACGATAATGAGAGGATGTGAATTTTAGCTGTGTCTACGACTTCGTTAGATTGTGTCGAGTCGGTTAAATTAAGAAGGAAATAGACTGAGACAATTTCCTTTACTTATGACGATCAATATCTCATTCCTCGAATTTCTTCCCGAGAAATTATTGCCATTGACATAATAATATTTCTATCTATAGTAACAATATTCAACCCTGTTTTCAATGTATCTGTCTCCACATCAAACGTCAAATCATTTCTCCATTTCGTCACGTAAAAACCATACGAATATTCCGCACTTCAGCCGACGGCAACGCATACGGATGATACGGAACAGCACTTCGTACTATAAACAAAAAGGTACATCAATCATTCTTATGCCCCCGAGGCACCGGTAGCGGTTGTAGTTGCTAGGTAATAACAATCGGAAGCGGGTAGTCTGTTGAATTACTGGGGCGGGCCTCCCTCTATTGCCTTCCAAGCAAACAAAGTTGCAATAAACCCGACCAAGACGACTGTTACGTTCGTACTATCTTAATAGCGCTTTTATCCATCGGGCTGGGTTACACATGTCGCTTTGTGAACGTCTAGAGACTTTGTCTACTTCACTGCATTTTATTTTCAGCTTATCTGTTTCAGATATTGGCGATAAGACAGAAAGCTCCAAGAATTGGGTGTTTTATTCGCTTCCTATTTTTTTCTGATAAAATAATAGACGGTATTTGGATCAAGAGACCTTGCATTTCGACTTAGGATGTAAATCATGGAAGACTGGTTATTCTGCTGTTTCATAAAATTCTGCGCAGTGAATAGAAACTTCTTGGAACACATTCCAAGTATTAATTTTTATTTAGAACGTGCTACAGGTAAAGAGGTAGTGGAAAACCATTTTTTCTGTGATTCTTTTCTACTTCAAAATCTTCATTTTGATAAAAGTGCCCTTATACCGACTAAGTATCTAACTTCTTAATTGATACTATTCTTAAAACTTATGACTCCAATTGCATATATATATATTTTTAATTACATACACATCTAGTTCCTGCCTGCCCCCATGTGAAAAAGGCGTGAGATTATGTATGTATATAGATAAATATTTAAAATGATGTACATACTTTAAGTCACAAGCGCAAATTCCTGAAACAACAACAGGTTCATCGTGAAAATAAATAGACACGTCCGGAAAGTTCGAGAATCAAAATATTAGCCTTCGCTCACAACATTAATTAGTTTTCAAATACAATTGCACACTTTAATTAATTGAATAGAACTTTACAATGGGTTAATCGAGAATTCGAGATATAATAGACGTAACGTTGTAGTTGGCTTGAAACAATAATAGTTTTTATATAACTAGTAAATTTTGAAATTTTGATTCATAAATAAAAATTGTCTTTATCAAACTTGACATTGTATAAAAATTACCTACTTTCATATCAACTAATGTAAAGTTATATTCATGGGGATTTGTACTATACTTACATTCTTTTCTTTTAAGATCTTCTATTCTACTAAGATCTTTATGTACCATATACTCAGAAATTAATATTATTCTATTCTATTCAAGCATTTTCAATTGATACAACGATTATATTTCCTTTCCAGAAAACCTTTTTGCTACTATTCATAGGTTTTTCTTAGGAAAAAAAAATGTGGGAAATAAAATAATTACTATTTCCAAGGGTTAAGCAGAAGTGTGCAATAGTACATCCACATTTCACCTTATTTAAGTCCCAGTTATAGTGGGGTAGCCTAATGCCATCTACCCTCAAATTCCTGATAGAAAACCTAGTAATATTTTCCTCATGGGCAGCTGCTCAGCCTTATATTTAGGTTTTTATTATAAAAATTCAGTGCTTAATGATTGTATAGTCTCTGGAAGACTATAATTATCTTGAATCCAATTTTGTATTAGATATCAAACTATTTAATTAAAATCTTACTTCAAATTATTACACCAAAGGGAGTTACAAATTATTAATCCAATATTATAAAGTATACTTACTAAGATAAAATATAAGAGTGTTATCAAAATAAATAAACAAAAGGTGTCTTTGAACCCGCTCTCCTTGGAGGGTTACTTGTAACTAAATCCTTGTTTGATTCTCCGTGACGATGCATAACATGTGCTGCTAAACAAAGTACAGTATCAATACAAGTTTAAGCGCGTTAACGACTTACGGCATTTTATATAAACCTTCAAGTCGTTTTTCTTCAAAATGATTGAACCGATTTTAATGAAACTTCAGAAACATAAGCAGAAATCTAAAAAGTAAGGTAGTAGAGTATATCTAAAAAGTTGATAGAGGACTTTTGAAAACTCTTTAAAAAAAAACTTGGAAATTTCTGTTTTTATGGAAAAATTAAAATTGGTCTAATTGAGCTGTAACACTATTTTTCGAAAAGTCCTCTGTCAACTTTTTAGACCTATGTATCCTTTTATGCGTATGAAGTTTCATTAAAATCGGTCTAGTCATTTCGACAAAAAAAAACGACGCTCTTAACTTGAGATACACGAATTAAATCGATATGGGATAGAAAATTGCATTGTTATTTTAGTTGACTTCGATTAAAAAAAGTTGTTTTGCTGATTTTATTGATTTACATAAAGACAGACAAAAAATCTGACAGCCAGTCTTAATAAGGGGTATGGTATTACCCAGTACTAACTAGGTTGTAGAGGTCAGATAGGCAGTCGCTCCATGTCAAAAAACTGGTATTCAGCAGCGTCCGGTAAAACTGGAAGCCGACCCCAACATAGTTGGGAAAAGGCTAGACAGATGATGATGATGACATAAAGACAGACAAAATCAAAACATATGTATCAAGAAGTACTTTACATTGTGACTATCTAGTTTTTGGCTCCTTCAATGATCTTTTTCTTACACAGATTTTTATGCCCACTGTGTAACAAGTAACCGCTAGAAAGACATTAAGTAAATTACTGAACTGTTCGATAAATTCCATCAAATCATTCTATATCGGAACTAATAACATTATACCAGCACAAACCCTCCAATGTAAGCAAATAAAATACCTACGTTACTCTTTGTATAGCTACCGCACTTCATAATGTAATTACTTCTACTGCGGGTGCTACAATATCGTGTCCAAGACGGAAAAGGAAGCCCGAAGCGGAAAATTTACTCTCCTTAGCCAGTGATTTTTAGGGTTCCGTACCCTATTACGAAGGCTCCTTACCGTCCGTCTGTCTGTCTGTCTGTCACCAGGCTGTATCTCATGAACCGTGATAGCTAAACAGTTGAAATTTTCACAGATAATGTATTTCTACTTGCCACTATAACAACAAATACGAAATAATACGAATAAATCCCCTCCTCTGTTTTTAACAGAATAAAATAAATATTTAAGGGGAGCTCCCATACAACTAACGTGATTTTTGGCCGTTTTTAGGGTTCCGTACCCAAAGGGTAAAAACGGGACCCTATTACTAAGACTTCGCTGTCTGTCCATCCGTCTGTCTGTCACCAGGCTGTATCCCATGAACCGTGACAGCTAGACAGTTGAAATTTTCACAGACGATGTATTTCTGTTGCCGTTATAACAACAAATAATAAAAATATAAATTATTTAATATTTAAAGTGGGATCCCATACAAGAAACGTGTTTTTTTCACGTGTGTTTTAGATTGTGGTACGGAACCCTTCGTTTGCGAGTCCAACTCGCACTTGGCCAGTTTTTTTTTACTTGATGTTAAAAACGGCGACAGGTAGTCGCTTGAAATATTCACAGAATATTTAGTTGTATTTTCTTTTAAAAATAAATAGTTAAAATAATCTAAATATTTAAGGGGGCTTCCATACAACAGACATGATTTTTTATCCGTTTTTATAGATTGTGATACGGAACCCTTCGTGCGCGAGTCCAACTCGCAGTTGGCCCGTTTTTTATTTGCTTCAGATCCGTTCCCCAGCCACCGTACTTGATAGAAAGAACTACAAAACTTTTTCCCCACAAGCAATTATTTTAAACTTTACATTTCGATACAAATTGTGTGGGCTTCGCTTTTGTTTTGCACTGAACTTTTAAATGTGTGTTTGATTTTGTTGGCTTGTTTTTGTTTTAGTTAGGGCACTGTGGTCGTGGAAACTAGGTTAACATGCTTTGTAACGAGGTTAGTGTTAGGTAAAACTGTTGGTCTTGTATGGAAGAATAAGAACGTGGGGAATTTAACGGTGTACGACCCAATTATGGCTCTTGGCGCAATGTTTTTGAGTAGTGAGGATTTCTGATTCTGGGAATTTAGAGGTCGATCATGTTAAACGTCAAGAAATAAAAATATGAATACGAATGTTAGCTGTGTTTTCTCATTACTATAATTTTCATATCATAATATAGAGTATAAAATATTCAGACCGTAATATTATCATAGTAAATGAGCTGACGCTAACACAGACGCGAGTGTCAAACGCCACGTTAATGACCAGCCATTGAACAGCAACTGCCACTTTCAGTCCGACATCCATTTTATGTAACAACGCTATCTTATAATTTATATAGAACTGTTCGTATCAAATAAATTACTGTAAGCGAACGTCCGACAAGTGTTGGGCGGGACAGTTTTTCTTACCGTATATTAATGAAGCCGGTTGTACAATCTCAGACAATATCTAAATAATTTATTGCTACGCCAGGTGTCGCCAAAGACGAATTTACATAACGTACAACGGAGAATAGGGTGTAATTTATCGCTACGTGTATTTTGTTCACAAGAAGCGATGAGATCCCGATAATAAGGTCAAACTTTGCTGCGAGACTGTATTGGAGAATTTGTGACGCAAATTAGATATTGTCTGATGTATTGTGTAAAAGACAATCAGATCAGATATGCTGATATAGGTTTTTTGGTCGAGAATGTTAGGATTTATTCCGTTAGGCTCGAGCATTATGTGGGCAGACGATATATTGCGTGCTATGCAAACACACTGGGTGCAATACACTGTTTCTAGCAAAACTAACAAAGTACTTGATGGAATCTCAAGTACTTTGTTAGTTTTTCTTAACACAATAACACGGGACACAACGAGTCGGGTACAGTTCCAAGAGATCTCAACTTGGCCGCGATCAGACACTGACTGTCATCCTAGCGTCGAGCAGTAAACATCAGGGCTCTGTAAGCACGCCTTGGTGGGAGTCAGTAGGTCGTCTGACGTCACCACAGGCGTACTGCGATTCATTCTAACTCCATACCAATGACCGGCTTCATTACATAACACAACATAATGTCTGTAATCACCGAAAGATTAGGCACAGGTGAATCTAATAGTACACCCATATTTTCCAGTTATGTTTTCAATTCTCATGTAATACGGGGCAAGTGTATTGCCGTCAACTGGGCACAAATCCAGACTCCGTGGTTGCTACAGAGAAATTCATGATGGAAAAAAATATAACACTTTGCCTGACCTGGGAAGCACAGGACTAGCACTTATAAGAATGTTGTTTGTTAAAATTACCGTGTATACTTTCCATATGTATTCAGTAATAAGCTATTATTTTGACTTTACAAACGGACACTTCAATTTGATTTATTTGTATAGATAATAACGATACATACATACACAGTATAACAGTAAATAGATCCATTGTCCCAATGCAACAATAAAAGATACATCTGAAACACTCGGATCAGATGTAACTTTTACACACAGTTTGCAGTATAATTAATACTAAACACCCGCAGTTGACATTATTATTCGAGAGGGTCTTATATTTTAAAATCCAATATTGTGAAAAATTGTGAAATCGAACTTTTTTTAGATCGTTTATCTATATCGAGTGCCGCTTGCATTGAATGGAAGGCGGAACGGGGGCGGTTTTTAGGCGGTCGAGGAACGCGTTTTTTTTTGCAATAATTGAATTTGTATGGGTTCGTCCAGAAAGATAAATTCGTTGGTGTATTTTTTTTATAATTTGTGTTTTGATTATTGTAAATTGTTTGATTATGTTACAGAAAATTAATATTTTGATTGTGCAGCTCTTATTCTCTATCTGGAATAGAAGGTCTACGAAGAAAAGAAGGTACCTCAAAAATGCCAGTTTACTCTTGAATTGATGGCTGACGGGTGTCAGAGAGTTACAAAAATTGGCAGTGCGCACCATAATGTGGTGTGTAAATGTGGTGCTGTTCCATAAACGATGGGGTCCTGTTGCTTGGATGTTACCGAAAGCGCCAAACTAGTAGCTCAGTTCTGGGCCGACACACTATTGGTTGCCATCGACACAGTAAAAAGAAGACTGTGGAGGTGAAGCATTAAATATGACTAGTTAGGATATCAACCAGATGACAAGAGCCGCGTAATGCTCTCTTAAGAAATAGGTACTATACAGGGTGTAAACGGACTCTTCACGAAGCCGTCAACCAAGCATTCTGTACATCAAACTAAGTAACTTTGCGCAAAAATTATTGCTGAGAAACGACTTTTTTTTTTGGGGTTAAAAATTTCCTTTTATGGTAGGACGCAATGTAACGTACTCAAAACATTGTAATGATGGATGGATTGAATATTACTTGTTATTAGTGTTAAAAGTAAAATCTTATATTAAAAACTAGTATTAAAAAAAAACTTATAAAAATATTGGAACTTTGACTCCCAATATCTACGTTACTAAAAGCTTTACAGGTATGGTCTAGAACAAAAATGATCGGAATGACGCGGAGAACAAGTGCCTTTCGGCTTCGTTTAGAGTCTTTTACACCCTTTAGATGCCTGCCCCACTTTAGTTTATCCTCACAAAGACTACCAAAAGAACATAGTAACAACATATTTGACGCTTCCTATTACTAAATAAAATTAACAGCACCCATAAAATATCAAAGTGCAAACCCTCGAGTACCTAGTTACAGAGTTACAAGCACATCAAATTCAACAGTTAATAAATAATCTTATGTAAACACAATCAGTACTCCATCAAAAGCCACAAATAGAATATGAGAGACAGTTTGTAAACTAAATAATTTAGTGTTGTTTTGTACTCAGTGCTCGGTTCCTTGTAACTTGTTAACATGGTCCCCAAGGATCGAAGGTCCGTCTCCGTGAAATATGGCGTTGTTGACAGAGTCTATGTTCTGTGTAAAGGTCACGAGATAATTTTGACAAGTGTTGGCTTTAAATTTTGTGGCTTTATATTACACTAGCGACTCCTCTCTGCTTTGCACAATCTTTACGATGAAGAAAAAACCGACATTTGTATCATTCATCTGCCTAGCCTTTTCCTTACTATGTTAGGGTTGGATTTCAGTCAAACTGGGTGCAGCTGAATACCAGTTTTTTACATGGAGTGCCTATTTGACCTCCTCAGCCCAGTTAGTATTGGGTAATAAGATACAGAACAACCGCGATTTTTATATTATAACTATATTAAATACTTTCCGGAATACATCTTCTAAACGATGGAATCTGCATAGAAATCCGTTGGGTTATAGTCGAAAAAATCGTTTTAACATTTAAAATTTCGTTTAACATTTCATTAAATCTTACATTTAACATTACATTTATACCAACTATTACATAGATACAAATCTATCGCTATACTGTTGTATAGTTCGATCTTTAGTAGAGTTCCAATAAAACATACCATTACACTTGAAGGGTTCGGCTCATGTGTACCTACTAGTACACCCACATTTTACCATAATTATATGTGATGTGCCCCATGCAAAAGGTGACGAACCTATTGCTATACACCGAGCAAAAATCCAGAATAAGTGGCAGCTACTAAGAAATTGGTGATGGAAAAATCTAATAACACATGGTCCGGCTTGGGAATCGAACCTATAGGACCTCGTGCTTAGCAGTTGCGCTTCCGACACTAGACCACCGAGGTAGCCAAAATTCTAATTTACCAGCAATTGTATGCCAATCGTTGATGCAATTTACGAAACCTACTTTACATATTGATCGAGATCAATCAAGCAAGTTTAACGACGAAAAACATTGTAAAGGGTTATTATTATGAAAGGCCACTTCCTATTCATTCTATGCAGTCTTCTTCCAGGAATAAGTTCAGTCAAAATATGTAAAACTTGTTAGAACTTGCAAGTTTTTATTCTGAACCAATTTAAAAGTTACAGTTGTACGGGCGTCTTTAGCAGTGTTACTTTATTTATTAAAGTCGTTTTGTCCATTACGAAACTGTTACTTCACTGAATAAAACGCAGCAAGAAATGAAAACTTTAAAGTTTACTCGAGTTTATTTGGATTTAGTAGCAACTTTAAATTTTCTGTAATTATTTTCGTGTAACTGTGTAGTAGTAGTAGTAGGTGGCAACATTGGATAGCTGAAATTGATTAATAAGATACTTGTCTAAAATTGGTGATATGTTTAGTAGCTATAGATACCAAGGGTGCTAGTGGGATCTCAGGACAATGAAAAGTCATAAATGTAGGCGCCTCACATACGCGTAGGCAACCACGGGGAGAGCGCAGTGTCTTGAGGTACTGAACCCGGGCTGCAACAACACGACTGCACCTCCTTCCATTCACTCAGCTCACAGACGTCTTCACACGTTGTTATATGTTAATTATGGTATTTCACCTATTTTAATACAGTTCCCTACTTTTATTATAAAGTCCAACAGAGCCTATTCAACGATCCGGCTCGAAGGACGAGGCGTATGTGAGGCGCCGACGTAATAATAAAAAAAAATATAAAGCCTTTATTGTTCAAGAGAGCATTACATAATTATCTACCTAGCCGTTTTCTCCATTAAGCGGTGGTCGGCTTCCAGTCTAGCCGGATGAAACTTGGTAAGACTAGTAGTCGGACTTATATGAGTTCCAAAATCTCTGCTTTGATACTTACTTACTGGCATTTTCTTATTTGAGTATTTAAATTTTCTCTACTTGTGATGGTTCCTTTAATGTATTGGAGCACTCGGAATCCATTTAAACAGATATACCTAGAAACCGAAAGTATCACGATGATACGTATGAAAACCAAGCGTTTTATGACTAACCACTATAGCCCGGTTCCTATATTAAACAAATCGTCGTGGTATACAAACTACTATACGCTTTACTAGTACAGACTACGAGTCGAAAATACCGTTCCACAATGTACTTTCTTTTACTGCTTTCGACGAATGTCCGTTGGTCATTGAAATACCGAGCCCTCTTCACTTGTTTCGTTATAAGCAAATTTAAAATAACACAAAATTCAAGATAAAATAAGTTAGATTTACACACAATATTATATTTTTTTTTTTACCTTTTAGTTTTATAAGATGTGTAAATAACTATATCATCGCAGGCATCTGCGTGATATATTTTTCTTTTCCTTACCAAACACAATTGAATCCAGCTTACACATTATAAGAATGGCCGTTATAACAGTTCAGCGCGCGCTCTTGACACTGACTTTTGACATCCGTCAAACAAATGTCCCTCAAATCAATGTTAATTTTTTAGTATAGGAGTTAGCAGCGTGCTATTCTGACTGATAGGACGATCCACTACAACAGACCGGATTTAATCTTACAGGACAAAATAAATAAAGTTACATACCTGATAAACATCGCAGTCCCCAACACCCACAACAAACAGAAAACAATCAGTGAAAAAATAAGTAAATACGCAGAACAAGAAAAAGTTACTAGAAAAAAAGGGAAGCAAAGAAGAAGTTACTAGAATTTGGCGTCAAGAAAAAGTATATGTACTCCCAATAGTCCTCTCCACAACACAGCGCCACTGTCGCTGTCTATCTCTTTGGCACTTTAACTGTCTCTCTCGGACTACTAGCATCATACTGCAATACTTTTCATGACTTTTTTATTTTAATTCAAGGTTTAACAATCGAATTAATGCCTGGCAAATTAATTTTAAGGTTTTTTATTTTTAAATAACATAAATTATTAAAATTACAGACATTATAAAATACTTTAAATTTTTTATTAAATAAATAAATAATCGCGTATGGCACATAATTCGCATTGTCAAAAATGTCTGACCATACAAAAAGTTATGTCAAAAGTCATCTTGACAGTCTACGGACGGTTAAAATATTTCTAGGAACACCATAAACTCTCATCTCCATACAATACTCTTACCGGTACCCTCCCATCCGTTAGTAGCCAGCCTTCAGTAAGCTGCACGACGAAACGTTTTTTATAGGTACGGTTTTACCTTACGCCTCGTATATAAAACCACAATTCGTAACTAAAACGTATCGTTACGCAAATATAGGAACCGGGCATAAATCGTGCTTATGTCGTCATATGTCAAGATGACTTTTCGTAATGTCATTTGGTTACCTGCCAATTTCGGTCGGTTAGAATAAAATTTCTAAAGTATTTCACTGTTTTCGCTTTTTTATTTTGAAATGTCTAGTTCAGATAGTGATATTATTAACAGATATTAACCGTAAAGTAAAGAAAGATGCAGAGGCAATGCAGAAAAATTGGATGATCGAATATATTGTACGGGAGCTAGCAACGTTTGAAAAGTAAGAATGTTCAGGACAGCTGATTTTCCTTCTTGCTCTTTCGTTTAGAGTCTGGGCTACCTGGGTAGCGGTTGCGTTCATTAGTGCGCATCCTACCTGTCTAGGTAATAATCCTGGATTTTAAAAACATTTTAAGAGTAATTTTCAATTTTTTTGTTTTTAATGAGTCTACCTGACATAACTTTTTTTATGGTCAGACATTTTTGACAATGCTTATTATGTGCCATACGCGATTATTTTTTTTTTAAAAGAGAGACACTTTAAAGTGCAAGAGAGATAGACAGCGACAATGGCGCTGTGTTGTGGAGAGGACGATTGGGAGTACATATACTTTTTCTTGACGCCAAATTCTAGTAACTTCTTCTTTGCTTCTTCTTTTTTTCTAGTAACTTTTTCTTGTTCTGCGTATTTAAAGCAGAAAGCAGTAAAAGAAAGTACATTGTGGAACGGTATTTTCGACTCGTAGTCTGTACTAGAAAAGCGTATAGTAGTTTGTATACCACGACGATTTGTTTAATATAGGAACCGGGTTTTAGTTACTATACAAAAAAGAATGCATTTTTGTTCTTTAAATGTCTAGAAAAAAGTTATAGAGTTGAACGTTGTTGTTTTAACCAAATTAGCTTATTTTGACAGTAGCCATGTTAAGCACAAATGCACGCAAAGTATGTGCTCTTGCGTTATCTAGGTTTATATAGGTGTAAAAATACTCATAACGAAGCCGAAAGGCACCTATTCTCCTCGTCATTGCGATTTTATTTGTTCTGGACCATACCTGGGAACCTTCTAGTTACGGAGATATTGGGGATCAAAGTTTAAACTTTTTCACAAGTTTTTTTTTTTAAACATGCTTTAATGTATTTTTTTTTACTTGAGACACCTTCACGACCTCCGTACTGTTCAGTCCATCCATTAGCACAATGTTATGAATGCGTTACATTGAGTCTTACCGTGAAACGTGATTTTTTACCCCAAAAAAAAACACGTTTCCCAGCAATAATGTTTGCGTAAAGTTACTTAGTTTGATGTACAGAATGCTTGGTTGACGGCTTCGTGAAGAGTCCGTTTACCTGTGCATTTATTAGATATCTGTGCTTAAGCAAAGTTTGAAAGTCCCAAGCTAAACATTAGGTGCTCAATTCGGAAACCAGTATGTAATCTCAAGCTCTTTTGCCTATCAAAATTGTCTCTAGTTCAGAAGCCTGCATGTAATCTACTCACTGAAACGTTGCACAAAGCTAATTTAAGCGTCTCATAGGCATCTGCTGCCCTAATTAGCTGAAGGGGGAATTAGCTAACATTAATTAGGTAGATCATACCGTAATGGGGCTTTGATAGTGTTGCGTGTAATGATATATATAAGTATACATACATAATATATACATATCACCTATGTACAATTCTAGTACCTACAATCTGCACCTAGTACTGTATAGGTTCAGCTCCACGGTTATTTATTGAAATACTGTATGATGTTTGAGATAAACATTGTTTCGTATTTAGAATAGGTAAGATTAGAGGATCAGTTAAGCTGACAGGGGAAGGTTTAAATAGAAATAATAGTTTTCTGAAATAAAATAATCGTTTTTTGTAGGAATTATTAGCCTATATTGTTATCGGGTAGGGCTTTCATTATGTCGGTAAGACCACGAAGATCCCTAAAAAAAAACTTATGAAATTGGTCAAAAATGTTATTCAAGATATAGAGAAGCGGTTACAAAAATAAAATATCACTCGAAACGATGTTATTTGTTTATCTCTAGGACGAACCTATTAACCTTTACAAATTTCCGAAGATTTTAATGAACAGATAAAATGGCTGTCATAATTTTAATCATTTGTCAAACAACCGAACATTCTAGATAACGATTGAACCCCTATAGGCCTATACGAAACAATAAAACGGTTTGTTTTTATAATTTCTCCGTTTCATCATTCGTATCAACATTTAAAATGTTAATTTAGGATACAAAGGATAACACTGTTTATACATGGTATAAAAAATAATAGCTTATATCTCGTGAACCGTAAATCTGATGAACTGGACATGGCATAAAAACGTGTGTAAATCAGTCGTTTGTTATTTTGTTTAATATACGCAATGATAAGCTATAATTATGAGAAAAAAAAGTTTGTAAATAACACACAGATTAGCGAAATTATGTGTGGTGAACGATGCTTAGATAGGCATGGATAGAATATAATAAAATAATTTTTATTTGCGTTAAAACATGGTATTGTAAATAGGGCTAGGATCTTATATGTTTCGCCGTAGACTGGCATTCAAAAATTAGAACATGTTAAACATGTTATTTTGAAATACTAACCATGAATTTGTTAAAATGATTAATATAATAAAATATCTAAGGAATATTATTATAATACTCACATATCTTATAACACTTTCTAGAACTCAGTAGCCATAATTATCTTTCAGATATGATGTCGTTTCAGAATAAACGTACCACCTAAGTACACATAGTGGAATGCAATAATATGTGTTAAGTAAAATACTCTTTCACAGCAAAATCTCTGTGCATAAATAAAATATAAATTAGACCTACAGTTTCCAGTCCTGGCAAGGTGTCGACGTATATTAGTCTGGTATATAAAGCGTTTCCACAACTCCGAACTGTCTAGGAAGTAGTGCGTCGGAGAACTGTTGGAGAGCCACTCCTGGTTTGCAAGGGCCATTTTGTTCGTCTCAGGCACGCGGCAAATAATGTTTGCACATATTTCCGTCTTTTGTTTTAGAATATATTGTTATTGTGTTTGGGTTTGGAGTTGAATCTTTTATAATACTATTGCGTGGTGCAGCTTATAACCCGGGAGGGCTGCGGTACCTGAAACTGTGCGTGCCAGATCAATACGTGTGGAGGCGACGGCGCCCACCGCTGCTAACCGTGCCGGTAGCCAGAACCAATCTCCTGGCTAAGACTCCTCTCACTCGAACGATCCGCGTAGTGAACGAGGTTCATGAGCGAATTGATGTATTTTCTTGCACTTGGGGTGAATTCGCAAAAGTTTTGTTAAACTTAGTTTCTTACGTGGAATAAACTTGTGTTATGTAGCCACACTATCGAATTAGGATATTACCTGTTATGATAGTTGTTAGTTGTAAATAAATAAATAAAATAATCCTATACTATTAAATGAGCAATATTTGTATCATCATTCTCTTGTCCTTGTCCCAATTTATTTGCGGTCGGCGCAGCATGTCTCCTTCTTCCATACGAGTACTACGTCATTATTTTATTGACTGCTGCACTGCGTGTCGTGGGTTTGATCCCCGCACGGAACAAATATTAGTATGGCCTACAGTTGTTCCGAGTCTGACTGTTAGTGAGTATGAGAGTTTAAATGTTTGTAAACGCGCCCATGATACATTACTCATATATCATGGGCGCGCTTACAAACGTCATGAGAAGTTACTTGTGTGGAGCAAACACTATAAAAAGCTAAAGAATCATCCTCATATTTTTTAAATGGTGTATCTTTTTTAAATATTTTCATAAAATTGGTAGAAACCCAATTACATGCTTCCAAACGTTAGACAGATTACACTAACAATGAAAACCTGTATCTAATACGAACGTAATCCTGCATTTATTTCACTACCAATTGTAATACAATCTGATAATACCCTCCTCCTACCTGTTTTCAATTATTGAAATGGTACTAATCCGTTTAAGAGATTAACACTGAAACAAATAGGAAAATATTATACAAACAGACGGATTCTAGGATTATAGTTTTGTATAAATTAAATTTGAAAACATGGTTTTGCTATTATCTCACTAGTGCACAAAGCCAGGAAAATCCGCGGATTTATTTTATGAATATAATGCAGGTTAGCTTTTGGCCGTGGTTTCGTTTGCATGGGTTTTGCAATTATTTATTTGTAAATGAGACTGATATTGTGTCTCTGGAAGAGATTACGACTTTTATAATTGTACTAGCGACCTGCCCTGCTTTGCATGACGCCCCTCACCAGGTCCAAAACTCAAGATCTTTCAATTCAAGATGCATCCATTCACATTTACAAAACTTTCATTGAAATATGTGGGGTGGACTCGGTGATTATCGTATAACTCTGTACTAACTGGGTTGTGGAGGTCAGATGGGCAGTCGCTCCATGTAAAATAGCATGGCATGGTAATTAGCTGCATCCAGTTAGACAGGAAGCCGACCTCTACATAGTTGGAAACAGGCTAGGCAGATGATTATTATGTTTTTTACATTTTAGCGTTAGACAGTATAGGAATTGAAAACCATCTTATTTTGGTCTTGTGAGTATTCAGAATTATTAAGTTGCTATGACCTAGATGAAACGAGGATGCTTTTGATGTCAACTGCCGTTTGAAATCTATAGCTGGAAACCTTCTTTGAATCAAGCAAAACTAGGATCAGTATTTTAAGATATAATCACGGCATATTAACTAATTATAAGACTAATTAGTAATTCATTCGTTTGAATATATGAAGTTACATGAACATGTTTGCACGAAGTTAGAGTTAAGTTACCTACAAACATAAGTAGTACTTACCATGTATTTACTTAAGGTATGTATGTTTAACAAAACAAGTAGGTAAACACATAACATTGCGCAAGTTATTAAATCTTAACTTGATTTTCCTAAGTTAATAAAAGGGTAGTAAAAGATGACCGTAAAACAGTAACGGGGTGGTTTATTTTGGCAATGACTAATTACTACTCCCTTTACATCACTTGTACGACAAATAGGCGCCGCCGTTAGTATTTAGTACAAATTAAACCTTGTAAAACTTTGACCTTCAGCTTTCTAGATTTCCAGGTGTTTATTGACAAAAAGGTACATAAAATAAGGATCTTAAACCAAATTTAAATGTTAAAATCAAATATTTTAATGAGATAAAGATTGTAGTCAAACCATTTCAAGTATTTTTCGCTATTAAAAAAGGTACACTATTGCCGAGTATCTTACAATGTGATATTATAATAAATTTCCACCAAATTGAAGTCGTGGTAAGAAACTACAGTTTGGCCGCTGAGATAATGCGTTTCTGACGTCTGTCAGTTGGTCATGAAATTTAGCGCGAAATTATAACATTTATTGTTATTTTTTTAAATAATATTATGTGATAATAGGGCAAAAAACGATAGTTATATGTTTATCGTAAATTCATCGCCACTTCAAAGTTACATCGTCCTTTCGCTCACGACCTGTCAGGAACGCATTCTCTCAGCGGCCAAACTTTAAACCTTAAAGTTTAAAATAAAGTTCTGCCCAAATACATCAAACTATTACCTACCTATCTTTCATAAAACTTCGTTGGTCGCAAGCGCAACTGCTTAGCATAAGGTTCTGGGTTCAATTTCCAGGTCGGCCAAAGTGTTATTAGGTTTTTCCATGAGGAATTTCTCAGTTTGTACCCAGTTGATGATAATAGACTCACCCCCTATTACATCTGACTTAAAATATATGGTCTAATGTGTAGGATTACAGGCGTGATATGAGACCTAGCTAAATCGATTTTTCATCCCCGTAAACAGTATAATGCAACATTCATCGAAACTGTTAGAGCCGTTTTCGAGAACGTGATTACGGATATAAATATAAATTTTAAAATACAGTAATAACAATTTTCGTCCAATGCGGCCGCATTCACATACCACTCCTAAACCTGAACAAATCCCTCTCCCAAGTCTCTACACAACCCCTGATCTTCGACGTCCTCATCCAGTCCGTCCCAGCCACCTTTTAAATTGCGCGCGAACTCACACTAGATTTACCATAACGGCCGGATTTGTACGGACATGTCCGTCTTTTGGGACCCCGCACAGTGGAACGAATGTATGGGAGCGGTTGGACGTAGACATGTCCGAAAAATAAGAGTAAAATTATGACAAACTAATGATGCCATCTTATTCGATTACTTAATGCCTTCATAAATTGTGGTGATGAATTTCTTCATAACTCCCATATTTCGGGAGTAATTTGAGAAAATGTGAAATTTTACTATGAAAATGAGTGTATCGAGCTCTCTCCCTCCTGATTCCGGGCTTGTTTCAAGTACCGGTCTCTAATATCGTAATGCTATTACTAAGAGCTATATTTAATACTAAGACACATAGTGCGCCAAATGTGCACTTTCTGGGATAAAAGGAAATGAAAATTTAAAAAAAAAAACGTTTTTTCCCCATTTGTATTTACTTTAAACCGCAGACAGACTTATTAAGAGGTCTATAAATATATTATATATATACAGAAATATATATTAACAAAAATATTCACAAGAACTGATGAGAGTATGACTTTTAAGTAAGTTGATAATAAATTACCTAGTTTCATTAAAAGTACAATAAATAATTAAGATGTAAGCTCTAATTTACTAAGTTACACATTTTAAAACAATAACATCATTTAATTATCTTCGTCATCATCATCATCATCAATTAATTCAAATTCAGAATCGATGTCCGCTAAATCATTTATGTTAACAAATTCGATATCACTTTTCTCAGAATCCGTAAGCTCATAAAATTCCTTAAAAGAAGATTTTTTTACAAACTTATTTCCTTTTGGACGGATACTTGTAACAAGTGGATCAGAAGACAGTAAAAGATTGTGCATAATATCTTCATTGCATGAGATACTGCTATGCTTTCGAGAATGCCCCTCTCTATATTTTCTAAAATCTTTATTTCTAGCCTCAGATGCCTCTTCGGATAGAAAACCAATGGGCACAATTGACATGTTCTGAACTATGTCTGGCCCATGCATTAAAATTTTATGAAGTGAAGAAGGCATATAATACCATGGGTATAACTCCACGTAAAGCTTAGCAGTATCAAAGCAGAACTCTCGGAATTTAGTTACGTTGATCTTCTCTCCTGATGAAATACACTGCAAGATCACACAGATTTTTCTTAAAAGCATAGCATCTATTCCGGTCAGTTCAGCAGATTTAGTGTAGTTTTCAAAAAATCTCCTTGCCGAGTTGCCATTGTTGGTGGATCCACTGCCTTGTTTCACAACATCGAGAAGTAAGCCCGTTTCTCTTCTTACAGCCTCTTGAACTCTTTTCTTCCTGTCATCAACTTGCCTTTTTGCTATATCACCCCTTACTTGCCATGATTTTATGTCTAATTTGTAGGAAATGTGTAATAAGCATTCCATTGAGCGAATCCAAGCGTGAAGGGTGCTTAAGCTATATTTATACATGTCCTCGTTTGCGTGTTTATCTTTGATTAACTCTAAATTATTCATTTCTTTAGGACAAGCCTTGCATATGTCACACACTGAAGCTGCTGTATCGGATATAATGGAATGAATTTTACCATCAATCATTGTCAACAGCAGTTGGTGTTTGACACTAATTCCATCAGTGATGGTGGATGGAGTTAAGGCTTCAATCTCTGCTTCGATTTCAGCCATCTCTCTCTGCACATTTTCTTTGGTTTCCTTTATAAACTAAAACAATATTGGCCGGCAAAATGAAGTGGAAGATGGTCGCTCGTTTTCCCAAATTGTTACACCTTTTGAGACGAGCCGCAGTGGTACAAGACTAATCATAAAATTACTAGCAAGATCGATTTGCTCATCTTCACTCGTCCTTTGATGATAAATGCTTTGGCTAGATGATCCGTCAAAACCCCATTTGCTGGTCAATACGAGCTGTTGATTGGGATCAACAGGGGTTTCTAACGACCTAATAAGTCTTCTTGAGGTTAAATCCATCAAGGCTTGTAATTTGATTTTTGCAGAGCTCTCTGTAACTGTGAGATCTTCTTTGGCCGGATAGCACTTAATTTTTTCTTTAACCAACATGTAGTAACTCGGGTATTGAAGAGCTCCTTCTTGAGTGTTGAAATCCCGAAGAGTGTTATAGCGCCATTTCGATAAGTTCATCGATACATAAAGAGCCAATGCCTTCAAAGGGGATATTTCCCGTACCTGAATTGATTTACCTTCAATGAAGGCTTTGATTTTTGAGGCCTCTTCTGGATTCTCCGTCAAGTATTTCATAACATAAGCTGTATCGCTTTGTCCTGCCTTTTGAAGCGCCCTTTCGGCCGAAAACATAATTTCAGCGCTGCTACTGCTGCATGAAAGACTATCTTCAGTGCGTCTTCTTTTTTGCCGGTTACTAAGGTCCTCAAAAGATTTACGAGGACTAGGATGTGTACAAGTTGAAGCATCAGATTTAGCAGGAGAAATTATGGGCTCGATGACGTCACTTATATTTTCTGTAGAAGGTTCCATATTTTCATTCTGTAATTCCGGCCATTGAATTGCAGCCTGTAGCCAAATCTCATGTTTCTTCCGAAACTTATCTGTGCTTCTTCCAGACTGTGTCCATTTTGCATAAATGCGGTAGCAAAATCGACGACACCAGTCTTTTAAACTTGTTTCAGCACTTTCACATAACTGAACACAACTGTTATCTTTTAAAACACTGAACAAATAGTTAAAGTCGCGTAAATCTTTATGTGCGCGTGCGCATAAAGCAACGTGAATATCAAGATTTGTATTAAAATTTGGAAAATACATTGCGAGATTAGCTTGGATACAACGAGGTGTAAATCAACACTGATTTTAAAGTTACTAATAGTGACCTATTTATATAAAATCCAGGTATCCCAGGTATCCTTTGTTAAATATTGCAAGGTAATTAGTTATTGTGATAATTAGTAAATGATGCATGCTAAATTAGTGTATTAAGAGCCATTTAGTAATTAAATAATAGCAATGTTCTTATCAGTAATCATTAGTGCATCAGTATTATATGTAAACCTTAAGTCCCTAATTATATATCCTAATTAGCTTATATCTTCTCTAATTGGCTGCTCAGAAATGTTATTGTAATAAGGTAAACCTTTAGAAAAACGGTTTTAATCAACAAAATAAACAAAAAATAAAAAAATTGTGTTATAAAATAAACATCACTCTTTATCCCAGAAAGTGCACATTTGGCGCACTATGTGTCTTAGTATTAAATATAGCTCTTAGTATTAGCATTATGATATTAGAGACCGCTACTTGAAACAAGCCCGGAATCAGGAGGGAGAGAGCTCGATACACTCATTTTCATAGTAAAATTTCACATTTTCTCAAATTACTCCCGAAATATGGGAGTTATGAAGAAATTCATCACCACAAGTTATGAAGGCATTAAGTAATCGAATAAGATGGCATCATTAGTTTGTCATAATTTTACTCTTTTTTTTCGGACATGTCTACGTCCAACCGCTCCCATACATTCGTTCCACTGTGCCCCGTCCAGAATAACGTCTAGGTAGGAGGCGCCCCAGCTATGGTTGACGATACGCGCTATCCAATCCATTACAAATCAATATAACATTAGATCTCGCTAAATGGTACTTTATTGTATGGTTCTAAGAAAAGGTATGACTAACAAAAGGTAAAAGGCAGATGTGAGTGACAAAGCCGGGAGGGGATGCCCTAGAAGGATATATGCTGACCTTATTGCAATGGTGAAGTTCTTCAGAAAGGTCGGGTGTGCAGTACTCGCAACCGGCGTGCGTGTATGCCCAGATGTATGAACGTGGACGAGGCAAAAGGAATATGTAAGGATCGTAGCAGGTGGCGTTCTGTGGTTTCTGCCTACCCCCATGGGAAAAGGGCGTGAGTTTATTTATGTTACTATGTATGTTCTAAGAACAATTAACTTATCGAACATACTATGATGTTGCATTTCTCATACTTTGATAGTTTTATTGTAGTTACTTACGTACCGCTCGGCGAGGTATTGAGTGACGTCACGTCTCACTTACATTATTACGTCACGTCACGAGTTTCTCTCCAACCTTATGAAACTCGTGTTAATATAGCAATATACACGGTATAGTACAGTCGAGGGCAAAATTATGAATTAATTAAGAGAAATTCAACATAATTAAAATAATATATACTCCTTGAAATTATCAAGTATGGTAACATGAGCATCAGAATCTATGCACACTTTTGTGAACTGACAACAAATGTTTATTAATAAAATACTTATTCGTGTTTCTACCTTTCTTTTGAATGTTACTAAGTGCCTGTATATTTTTTCTTCCAACTGTATTTACGAACCGACACGTAATATAAAAGTTTGAGTGAAACACTCTCTGATAAGAACACGGAAGCGTGACCTTAACCCTTAACCCTTGGCAACCCGTCACGGCTTCAAATACAGGAATTCATAAGGAAAAGATATATTTTCCTTGTACTTCCTTTTCCTGCTAATCGGATACAGAATGTAAGAAAATTGGTTGAAATGAAAATCGGACGTGGGTAGGTATCTAGGTACTCATTTGAATGATTGGGAAAATAATTTTTCTTTATCGTGTGGTAAGTGCCTAACCTGGTGTCAAACTTTTTATGCCGCCCGTGGGCCTCTGACTTGGCTTAACATGCCATCTACAGTTTCTCTCAGGCATGCTAGTTTCCTCCATGATATTTTCCGTGAGAAGCTAGTGATAATTATACAATACGCACATGAATCCGAAAAATCAGAGGTGCGTGTTTTGGGTTCGAACTCGAGACCAATGACTTGAAAAAAAAAATCTCAACGAACGCTTGAAGTTGTTGTCTTCAGTTTTTTTTCACAAAATCTGACCTCATTAACACAACAAACGAACATAAACATTTTTTAATAAAGAAAAGGGTGTTTTCTTACCCGGGTATTCGAAAGGCGTTTAAAGCAAGTTTTAATAAAGTACAGAACCAAAGACATACAGTCTTTCGTTTAAGCTACTTTTACTGAAATGTACTTACAGAAAAATATCAGTTAAAAAAAAGACTAGGTTTTTATGAAAGAAAGTTTACGTTTTCGTACACATTTTCTTCATTAGTATATTGTTCCCGTGCAAAGTTGGGACGGGTCGCTAATAAGAATTGTTGAAATGGTTTATCTACACCCAAAAGTGGAACAACGCGATCACACGGATATAATTCACAACGAAAACTAAGTGGATACCTATCCTTTCTCCCAAGTTTTACCCAAAATAATATTATAACGTAACAAAGGGTTCATTCTCAATTATATTTCAAGACACCGCAGTCAGTCCGACCGTGACGGTTTGTTTATCAGTCCAATAACTAGTTTCCTTAAAGCGGAGTGTCAATATTTCACGATTTGCTTGGTAAAACGTCTAAAAAATGGTTGAAGAAGATTTGTGTGCCATCGAGATCTCCATTTTTTTTTTATCAAAACGTTGATTTACTTTTTTTTATAAACACTTGCACTTAGTATGAACCAATTAAAAATGATCGCATAACCAAAAAAAAGACTTGAAACCAAAGAAGTTTCAAACGCCTGAAAAGTTCAAAAATCGTTTAATGTTTTTTCAACGGGTATCAACAGGTTTGACATACCTAAGTTTTTGGGTAGCATTTGTTTAACATCCATTGATAAAGAGTGAATTTGTTTAAGGGCGGAGCACACCAGATGCGTGGCGTTACGTGACGCGTGCACGCACCAGTTGTAATGTATGAAACTATTAGAAAGATGAGAGACATGACCAGATGCATGACGTGTGCACGTGCATATAACACGCACGCAGAGCCGCATGTGTTCACAAACCGAATCCGCGCGCGTGTGTAGCGGAACGGCAACATCGCGCACGCGCCTGCAGTGATGACGTTGTATTATATGGCGCTCCCTGTTAGATGCCAGACCGAGCACGCCCCGAGTACGCACACACCCGCATCGGTCATTGCTGCACGTGCGCACGCACGGCAGGTTGTATTAATTTACAAACAGAATACAGTTTACGAGTGTTTTTTTCGCAATGGAGACAATTTTAAAGAAAAACTCTTAGAAATAGTTATAGGTCTTGGCATAGTTTATAATATTCACTGCATTCCTCTCTTCTATTATTAATATCATACACCAAACTCACTTTGAAGCAGAAGAAGATCCTTGGCATAGTAGCAACAATAACGCTTCTTCATCAGAAGAACTGCTGTTATCTAACATCTTTTCACCAAATGCTCTCAACTCAAATGGCTGCTGATAAGGTGGCTCGCACGCGCGTGCTGCAGTTACCTGCGTGACGTGATGCGTGCGCGCTCGGCGTGTGCTGCACCAGTCTTGGGCTCGCACGTGCGTGCGCACGTCACGTCACGCCAAGCATCTGGTGAGCTCCGCCCTTATCTTCTTGACGTTTTACAACATGCAAAATAAATCAAAATCATTCTCCTGTCCTTACCCTAGTTTATTTTTGGCCAGTGCAGTATTTCTTCTTCTTCTATACTTCTCTATTACTCATCATCTCATCAGACACCTCCTTTCTTGCCATATCATCCTTTACACAGTCTATCCATCGTTTCTTTGGTCTTCCTCTACTCTTATAGCCATCCACAGTCATACTTGAAACTTTCCTCACAAGATTTTCTTCATTCTCCCGCATGCAAGAGACATTTAACCTGTGTACCTATACCTACATCAAGTTGTATAACTAAATTAACCAAAAAATAAAGCACAAAAACAAAGCAATGTTAATGTTTTTTCGGGTTTTATAAATTAATCATGACATAAATTATGACATGGGTGTAAACTTAATTAATGTAATGCAAGTCTATGAATATATTTTATGGCCGCAGGTAAAATTATTTGGAAATATTACGGAAAAACCCACAAAATATTCTGTTGTATCGGTTTCATTTGTCACTCAGCCCAGGATTTCCTGATAGATTGGTACTAGAAAACAGCCAGTAAATTATGAACCACTCTAAATTAATTATAATTATCTAATTTTTGTAATCTCAGTATGAAGTCCACAAGCCAGTCGAAGTATTTAATGAATAAGAGTTGTTCATTTCTAAATATGCAAATTCAAAATCAACTTCAAATGATGTCACGACATGGTAACCAAATCCTTAATTACGTAGGCGATAAGTAATTGAAACCAAAATACCAAATACTTTGATAGTACTTTGATACTTGTTATAAAATACCTCGACAATAATATCTATCTATCTATAATGACTAATAGGGGTAATTTAGAAATTATATCGACGAAAATGGCACAAAAGAATAAAACGATAATCATGGATTGTGGAAATAGTTACTCGTACAAGTAACCACGATTTCATTTGGTCCAAGTTTCAACTTAAAAACCTTGAAACCTCAAGTCTGGACCCACCGATTTTATGACTTGCCAAAATTTCCATAATTCTTGATTAAACGTAACATTACTATTGAATATACCTGGTTTAGTAGAACCATGCATTTACCACAGACAGAAACAAAAAGGGACTTTATACAGTATATGTTTAGAATTAGAATTTATTGTACAGCAATTACTGATCAAATTACAACCATGTAGCTCTGAATTTTTCCAAATGTACCTTGCCTTATATGCTAGCTATCTTTTGTAATAAACATACGATTTGTTGACATAAGAAAACCCATTACCGGAGCGGCACCTCAGATTTACGACTGTTTGCTTCTGGGGGACTCTCTAAACTTACATGTTTTTCCTTTATACGAACGTGAATTCGGCTTTTTAATTAAGGATTGCCGTCGCGTTTTATGTACACACTTGGGACTCGTAATACACTTCATTTACGAGTTGTCGCTGTTTTTTTTTCGTCCGTAGGTATTTTGTCACATTTGAAATCCGTGTAAGGAATTTGTAATCATGAGTAATGGATGTGTTATTAACCACTGTCCAACTAGTCATGGTGACTGTAACTTCGCATTTCTGGATAAAGACTCAAAATATTCTGTCGTCAGAAATGTGTTTTTCTCATAAGAAACCCTTAATTTTCGAGATGTCAAGGAAAAACCCAGAGTGTTATTCAGCAAGCATATTCAACAGGAAAACTTGATAGATTGGAAGGTGGAGTGTGATAACTTGATGAGCGAACGCCAAAACTAAATTTGAAAGTTTCAGATAGGAACAATGCGAGCATGGGTCCATCATCAGTTTATAAATTCGTCATGAATGTTAATGAAATTTAATAATGTTCATTTTTCCAACAAACTTTTACGCTCTTAATTATTTGAGCACTAAGAAAAACACGTGCTAACGAACAACGATTTAAAAAAAGATACAATTCTGATGTTAAAACTGCGGACAGTTCGAAGAGCGGAATGAAATGAAAAAATAATCTAGCAACTGAACGTGTAATTTCTGTTCTTATTTCGATATGCCACTCGTGTTTTTATAAAAGAGCAAAAAATAAAGCTGTTTCAAAAATAATTTTGTAAATTTTCAATCCTTAAAAACTGTTCTCATTTACGTTAATCTAGCGCAGAAGATAATTTCAATGAGTTCAATGAGTCACATAAAAACTTATAAAGGTCATGCCACGACCAATAATGTAGCAAATATGTCAGCTTTGATCTCTATCTGTCGGACGTCGCGGAACCTCAATAAATCGAACATTGCGTGTTGCCATAATATAAAATGTAACACCTCCTGAGACATTTATTTTCGTTAGCAACACTTCTTATTAGCGCAGATAGAAGGCAGACACGCTAACTAATAAAATGTTAATAGGGAAATGTGGTTTCTTGATAAATAAACAGAACTGTGTTTATTATCGGTGATAAAATGAATTTATTGTTAAAGTTTTGTTAGGCACGCCTGAATCTGATTCAATTTTCATATTTTGTTTGTTTTTTACTACTTTATAATTCTTAGCTAATCATATAATAATGTATATAAATTCGCTGTAATAATAACAAAAGCAACAAGATTTCGTGATTATTTTCCTTATTAGGTCTAGTCTCCAATATTTACTAATATTCAGAAGATAATACATCAATATCAATTTAGGGTATTTAAAAAAGGTTGTTACGTAAATATTGTTACGCCCACACAATTGTCTTGATAGCCATGTAAAACACACCCACCGAAGAAGCAGTCAAAACAAAAACAGCAAGATTTGTAACGAAATACCTGTCAATAACTGTCTTTATAATAAACAATATTACCTACAGACAGATGTAATTACAGTACCTATCTATTTCGATGATTACAATAACGGACAAGCATTGTGATTATTGCTGGTAGCAACTGGATGAGAGTTGCTGACAATCGAGTTGAGTGGCGTGCGATTGAGGAGGCCTATGTCCAGCAGTAGATTGCTATAGACTGATGATGATTGTGATGAGTGTAGGTACCTAATCAACTAAGCGCGAATTGTATTATGATACTATGAAAGAGCGGGTGCATTTAGATTAATTAAGCTAAGTTGATTGGGAATTAAACAGGATATACTTTGTACTATACAATGCCCATCCTAAAGACGAATACAAAAATCTACAAGAACATACTCCTGCCCTTATCCCAATTTATTTGTGATCAGCGCAGCATATTGTCTTCTTCTATTACTCGTCATCTCATGTAACTGGAATATGTAACTTTTTTTTGTCCCTGACAAATATATTTTATTACATCCATGTTTTTACCAAACATGCCAGCCTACAAAGGGTAAGGGTAAATAGCCGACGTAACGAAGCCGCGTCTTTACGATTTTTTTTTTGTTCTGGATCACACCTGGGAACCTTCTAGTTACAGAGATATAGATAGAAGTCTAGGTTTCAACTTTTCCACATTTTTTTTAAATACCTATTTTTTAGGCTATAGCTTTACTTAAAATACCTCCACGATCACGAATGCATCCATCAGCATAATGTTTTGAGTGCGTTAGATTGAGCTCTAACGAAAAATGTGACTTTACACCCTAAAAAAAAGTCGTCTCCCAGAAACAATTTTTGCGTAGAATTACTTAGTTTGATGTACAAAATGTTTGGTTGACGGCTTCATGATAATAATAATAATAATAATTTATTATGAACATCTTACAGGGTGTCTTTAAGGTGAGACCCTGACCTCCAAACTAGTAAAATACTGTATCTTGAAGGTGTAAACGGACCCTCCGTTTACACCTTCTATTTATCAATCACCAATTTCAACCGGTAAAACAATCTAGTAGGCATCTACTGTTCTCAATTAGGCATGCATATCGTGTGTGGTTAAGTGTTTGATTCCTTGTACGTGAACTCGATCCAAATTCCAATTATCTGCGTTTGGATCCCCTCGTAGAGAAATTGATCTTCGGTTTGTTAGGGAGGCCGGTCTTCGACCAAGCCAAATTACGACCATTACCGACCGATACTCTATTTGATTATATCTCAGTAACTGACGTCCCTAGTGCTATTTTAGTATTAGGTAGCAGTTTGGGGTTTAGATTTAATTTTCTGAATGCTCCTTGGTGAATGTTTGTATGTCTCATTTCTGGAAAACAGCGATGTGTTTTGTATGAGATTTCTATTTTTAGTTCCCTGATGAAATTGGTGGATGAGTATTCGTGGTAATTTTATGGTGTTCTGTTTATTAAATTTTACTTCGAAATGCGCTGTTACAAAACTGAAAACATTTTTATGGTGCCTTTGGTGCTTGATTATCACTTTGTTCGAATAACTCTTTTCTTGTTATGATTTTTAGTTAGAGCGGGCTTAGAATTTTTATAATAAATGCTTCTTCAATTAAATCTAAATGTGAGTGCATTTTTGGTCTTTCTCAATCCAATTATAATTTTAAACAAGTAACTTTTTTTATTTTATTTAATAAATTATTTTCCTTGTTACCCTGAAGCATTGCCGAGAGCAGTTACGCCATCACATGATTTTATAATGGTTTTAAACCCAATACTGCATGTAACAACTTTGTTATTAATATGTAAACATACATAAAATGATTTACTATCTGGAACGTCAGTCACAGACCTAAAACTTAAACATATTTTTAGTGTTCACGAACAGACGCACAAAAAACAAACACACCGTGTTGTGTACACTTAGCAAATAAATCAGAGGTACAGGAGCCAAATTTCAAAAGTTTATGATTTATCATAATCCGGATTTCCATTTGGCGAACGCCTGGTCCATTATTCTATGTCACAGACACGACAAGGGTGCGTGTTTGGCGAAAAAATAAACGCATTTATCGCTTCCAGCGTTATTTATAAACAATAAAAAAAACTTTCCGATATTGGTATTTGATTAAGATGGAGTTAAAAGGGTTTCTTTAAAGGATTGACAGCGTAGGTAGGTATAAACTTTTTTAAGGAAATTCTGTCGTGTGTAATTTGCCTTATTCGATGGTTTTTGTGCGACTTCAGTTATTTTGGGAGCAAATAAATTAGAAAAGGTGAACCAAAAAGAAGACGAGTCTCTTCTAACTTGGTGCTTGTAAGGTCTAATTGATATTGCACTGTCATTGATCATAATTTCAGATATTATTTGTGTAACTTCTTTAACGAGCAGCTATTGAATTTAGATTAAAAATCAATTTTCATACTCATTAAACATTCATTGAATAAAATAAATAACAAATGAAAATAAAAATGTATGAGCAATAATAATCATAATAACAAAATACACGCATGCGCACTACCCAAAAAACACGGCCATGTTTACAAAATCAAAGTAACAAAGTAGGAAGGTAAGCAAACGCGATATCGAGGTGAGATATCACGTTCTCCACATAGACGTCATAATAAAACAGCAGCCACTTAAATTACAAACCGTATAAAATATGCGTTACCTTCGGGAAATCTTCTCTGTACCAGAATGTAGTCGCCTCGTAAAACCATCTAGTAACGAAGGTCCCATGAGAGAACATGCTGTATTTTATTCTCGTCAAAAAAGGACATCTACATATCGCACGGTTGGTACCACTGTTTCTACGAATGTTGTGGCTTCGACGTTTGAATTATTTCTTTTTTTTTTGCTCCGTTTGTGTGGTCAAGGTTTATACAGCTACATGCCAATACAAATACAGCATGGCTAAAAATCACGCCACTGCCCCATTTCCTTCTGTAAATGGAGGCTAACAAACGCTTCTAGCAAATTGTACTGTCGTAAATTACTTTCTTTGAAACTCTCCGCAGAACAAAATTTTGATTTCCTGAAATCGTAACAGTGGTGAAACTAAAAAAAATATTTTGTGCTATGAATGTGCTTATACAGTCCACCCACGCGAGAAAACTAGTATTCTGTGTGTGTTTTTCTACAAACACAGTAAAAACAACAACAATACGCTATTAAGTCGTCGACCAATACCATTAAGAGACACAATCGGCCCAAACAATGTCCCAAATTGCGTGTTCTCAACCCCTATCTCCGGCAATAAAAACGTTTATAAAGGAAAAACTTAATAGAATGCGCCTACTTTAAAAGTGCAGGCCGTATCTCAACCTTTCAAGCAAACAATAAGAGAATTCTTAATAAACTAATTATAAAAGATGGAGAACTTAAAACAAACTCAACAAACATCATGAATAATATCACCAGCTGTTTATTGCAGAAATTTATCGTCCAACTTTGTGCCTCAAAAACTCTTAACTGAAAGCATAAACAAGGGATTATAGCAGAAATAAAATAATTAATTTCCCTTCAGAGCACAAGGTGGAGTGCGAAACCGTTATAATTACGTTGTTTTAATGATACACGCCATTAATGTGACACTGGTTTTTAGTGAGCTATTTAAATATTTGATGTTTTTAAAAGGGAATCAATACTGATGCTTTTTCTCGAGGTGATCAGGAAAATTTCATGATCAAGTTGGTAATTGAGGCGAAATAATCAGAAAAAAGGAAAGTAAACCTGACGTGAATGTGTTTTGAATCTCGATCATCGCCATCATGCTCGGCACTTATCCCAATTTATTTGGGGTCGGCGCAGCATTCTCTTCTTCTTCCATACTTCTCTATTACTCATCATCTCATCAGGCACCTCCTTACTTGCCATATCATCCTCCACACAGAAATCTCGATATAATCGCAAAAACTGCCATAGTAGACAAACTAAGTACAGTATTGTCTGTGTAGTTTGTCTAGTGTCACAGTTTTTTGGATGTTTTATAAAGGATTGTTAATAATGAGTTGACACTAAACCAACTTTTGGGCCATGACAGAATTTCTATTTTATATTTTCTTTTTATTAACCTGTTTGAGTGTTCTCCTACTGGGTAAAGGCCTCTCCTTTCTCCTTCCAAACCTCTCTGTCCTGTGCGATATCTGGCCATATTCACCCCCCAAACGAGATCAGATCGTCACACCATCTGCGCCGCGGTCTACCTCGACGGCGATTTCCTCCGACAGGCGTCCAGTGGGTGACGATCGTTGCCCTCCGGGCGCATTCGTGCTACGTGGCTAGCCCACTCCCACTTCAGCTTGGCTGTTTTTTCTCCATCATCAGGAACTTGAGTAATGGAGCGCAGGTTCTTGCGTGATCTGTCCGCTTAACAACTATAATGATGGGCTTTATTTGCTCGCTGGGGTGCAAAAGACCCAAACCAACCTCACCTGCCCGTGGTGCGGCCTGCTGTTCAACGAACGAGGCTCTGGTGCAACGTCCACCAACCCGCATTGAATTAGCGTGGTGGACTTAAGTCCTAATCCTTTTATAAACTTTCAAACTTTCAAGCCATGATGACAGAATATTATTAAAAAAAAAGGATTTTAAATAACGCCTTATTATTTGAGAGGTACATTAAAGTAGTCAGGAGCAGTTTATTATCCGCCCAAACTTGTCTTGTCCAATACTACGATGTAGGTATAGCCTCTTTTTATTTACTTTTTTTTGTGACCGTCGGCGTCGTCGCGCCTGGCAGCTCACGAAAAAACATACAACTTTAATTGATGTTCCAGTCAATGTTGACGTTAAGATGGTATACAAATACCCTTTTTTCTATTTATTGAACAAGAAGCTTAGTGCTTATAATAATAAGGATCACTTTATTTTCTTTAGGTTAGGTTAAAAATTGCTCGAAATTTTCAGTTGCCGATGTTTATTTATTTACCATAACATCACAACATCACAACAACACGCCACACACACACACGTCACGTCACGTCACGTTTATCATAACATCACGCCTGTAATCCCCAAAGAATTAGGCAGAGGTGTACCTTATAGCACGTTTAGTCAGTTATGTTTTAAGTCCCATGTAATAGGGGACGGGTCTATAGCTATCAACCGGGCACAAATTCAGATTCAGTGGCTGCTACTGAGAAATTCCTGATGGAAAACCTAATAATACTTTGCCCGACCTGAGAACTTTTGTACTTTTTAATGTAGTTAAAACGCAAGTACCATTGAACAATAAATTGAAATGTAGACTTTGTAGGTAGCGTCAATGTTTTTTGGTTACTTCTTTATTAAATTACACACACACACTTCACATGTTCATGTTCGGGTCAGTCTGATATGGCATGATTACAATCAGGCCGATTTTAATAAGTGATTATGTTTTAGATACGGCAGGACACAGATAATATTTCCCTGATACTAGTAGATAACAAATATCTTGTAGTTGTCAATATAATTCACCAGCTGTTGGCCGTGGCTTCGCCCGCGTGGATGTCCAAAGTAATCATGAAATTTTGAGTCCGTTCCCGCAACAAAAACTTCTCTATCCGTTGGTGAAAACAGCATAAAAATCGGTGCAAGAGTTTCTGAGTTCATCGTGAACAGACAGACAGACGCGGCGGAGGACTTTGTTATATAGTGAATAGTGAATTCTGAAATTAAATTTTAAAACAAGTCCTTATTTAAAGCATAACAGATACAATCCCGCATTTTTGGTTCACTTACAACATGAACTTAGAAAATTGAATCCAAGTCAAGATTTCTAACAAGAAATACAAGTCCGAGCCTCGATCTATCCCAAACTATCCAAATCTATTCTAAAGTTATTATTACGGTAATCTATTTCCAAGTAGTCACAATACCTTTGCATTGAGTAGCTTCCGGCGATACTCCATTCTATCTCCGTTTCCGTAAATGGCCGGAAATGAATTCAAAACACTCAATAGCAGCATCCGATCTCTTGTAGGATCACTGTATTCACTGATATCCCGGAGCTATCCTCTTTGTACCTGGACTAATAAAGGCTTTGATTTAGTTGAATTGTTAGCTATTAATATCTAAATGGAGTTATAGTTAATAGAGGTTTCCGAGTAAAAGAATACTGAGAAATAAGAGGTAGGTTTGGACGTGAAGTTGTGGACACCAGCCCGTTATCTATACATAATAGTGACCCTGACTGCTAGGACGGAGGTCGTGGGTTCGATTCCCACACAGGACAAATCTTTGTGCGATGAGTACGATTATTTGTTCTGTATCTGGGTGTATAATTTATCTATAATATGTATGTATTTAGAAATATACAAGTATGTTTATCAGTTGTCTGGTTGCCATAGTACAGGCTCTGCCTAGTTTGGGATCAGATGGCGGTGTGTTGGTTGTCCCAAGATATTATTATTATTCCGTTTATTCATATATATACATATACAATTATAAAACGCCAGTATAAGCATTAAGTCTGCCTTTGTACAGTTTTTTTATACTTGTGCATAAAGTTTTAATAAATAAATAAATAAATATAAAATTCTTTGTCTTGAATGACTGACTGACGGATAAACGCACAGCCTAAATAAAAGCCGCTGATTGTAGAGACCTGAAACTTGGAGGGTGTGTTCTTTGTATGACGTAGGCATCCGATATGGAAGGATTTTCCGAAATTCTACCCCTAAGGGGGTGAGAAACGGAGGCAAAGTTGGTATGTGACAACGTGATTCCTTGGTCCTATCTACTTCAAATTTTGCATAAATATCGACCGAGTCCTCTCTGCATTGGTTGAAAAAACATTTTAATTTAATAATTTTTATATTATAACAAAATTAGTAACGTAAAAAACCAATTAAAAATCCTATAAGAACCATTTTCGACTTCTTATTCGCGGGCAAAAGCTAGTATAAAACAATACAATGGAAGGTAGGTAAATTTTCTTTCAGCATTCATATAGCCTGTTTCTCCGATGAGTTAGGTAGGGATATACAGAGTGCTGTAAAACTGCTCTTCTTCACATTTTTACCGTGTTTTTTTTTTGTTTATTATCAGCGAAAATTTTCTAGTTCTATGTTTTGAATGATGTCCCGAATACGTAACCGGGTGTGTGTCAGTGTCCTTACCACTTTGTGTTCCTGGAACACTCACATTACAGTCATGCTTAAGTCGCATGTACAAATTCAGACACCGAGCTATGCTGCTCATAAATTCCAAACTGAAAAACTCAATAGCATTGTCTAACACAGGAAGCTTACCTTGTTTTCAGCACTAACGTTTGCAACTACTACTAGATCAAGTTAGTTCTTTCAAATCATCTGAAATTTGTTTTAACTAATTCACCTCTTGTAATTATCTTTTTAGCTACATTTTAATAACGTCACCACACCGATTTTGATGTTGGCAAACATGTGAAATATACCCCTCGTTGCCAGTTATGTATAAACCGATAGAGCTTTACTTACTAATAATAAATAGTCATAGAAAAAATGACTAGCACCAAACAGACTCTAAAGCCAAACCACAACAGTTTCATATTTCCAATTTCCTTAAACAACACTTCAAAAAGATAAACCAATGCTCAACAAGGATAAAAAAAAAAACAAAATAGTAACATGGAGCGAACTCGAAGATGAGATTTTTCCGAACGGACACGCGCTCCGAATGAGTTAAATTTGACAACAGATAGACAGACCACGAGTATTTCAAGAGGTGCTATTTTTGACGTAATCCTCGTTCCTGTAGCCCTGAACAGTCCTTTCATGAATATTTTACCTTGCAGCAGCAAATCAACAGCATATTTATACAGCGTGTATTGGAAACGTGTGGTTGGCCCATACAGATGTATTCCCTTGTTTTCTCCCTGGAAAATAAAACTAAAGCACTTGTTTTTTTACTTTATAGTCTATATTCATCCCTACCATGTCTCGTGTTTAGATGTTTTTACTAAAAAAAAACGTATTTTTTTTTGTGCAATGGCGATCAAGCTGAACATTTTTCTCCAAGGGACCTTCATCGTTATTGCGATAAAATATTCAACTATTCATACATTTAAATACCTACTCTACCCTAATGTATGGGACAGCAGATTTTGAAGATCTACATAATTTTTTTTTAAATATGACCACACCTTTTTTATACATGTTGTAGTAGCACTTACCGGCATAAAAATAACTGTGATTTTGACAGGGTTTAAGATGGCAGCAACGTAACATCAACCTTACTCCAACGCTAGTAAAAGTCACTGTGATATTGACAGGGGTTCAGACTTAAGAGGTAAATTAACTGTGCATGGACTGTACTTAGTCGAAGTGGTTGACAGCCGACATAAAAATGCAACGGAAACTTTTGGCAGGAAGGAACGAAGCTTGAAACGTCATGGAGTGTTAATTTTCTTTCTTTTGTTTGTTGCAATGTTGGGTATTTTTTGTATTTGTTTTTTTTAGCGTTTTGTTTTGTTTTGTTTTAGAGAAATAGACGATGGAGCAAATTTATTTACACTTGTTACTCGTAAGTGTAAATAAATTTGGTAGTGTTTAATTATGAGACATTTTTGTGACTAGTGACGGAAATGAATCTTTTTAAGGGTTTTTTAGTTATTTTGGATTTCTTTTAAATAACATTAAGTTGCTGTGTTTTGAAATTACACTTTCAGTTGTCTGCATGTTTCGAAAAAACTGTTTTTTTTTGTGATCCGTTCCCGCATGTAGATGAATCTTAGTAAAAAAAAAAATTTTTAGTGTTCTACAGGATTCTGTGAATTCTAACGGAAAATTTTGACAAAATTCTAGCAAGAGCTTATGACCGTAGACTTTGTTTAGGCAACCATTTCACAGCACTGAAAATTTTAACAAAGACCAGTTTGTAAACGGTTAGTTAAGTTAGAATTTAGAAAACTTGTGTGTGTGTTCCAGTCATACCAAGGGGTACAGTATTACCCAGTACTGACTGGGTTGTGGAGGTCAGATAGGCAGCCGTTCCATGTAAAATACTGGTATTCAGCTATATCCTGACTGGAAGCATACGCCAACATAGTTGGGAAAAGGCTAGGCAGATGATGTTTTCACGACCTATGTTTAAGTCCCATATTAGGTGGTGAGTAGTATGCCATCAAACGGACATAAGTCCAGACTCCAGGCAGTTACTGAGAATTCCCTGATGGAAAAACCCATGAACATTTTGCCTGACTTGGAAATAAAGCTTCAGGTCCTCATGTTCAGTAGTCGCGCTTGCGATCACTAAAACCAACGAGGTTTCAAAAAATCTCAAAAAACCGACTTGTCAAAACTTCTTAAAAACCGAAACACCCATCCGTCAAATAGCGAATAACATCACATAAGAGCCGTGAACTGCAACTTTCCACTTTGTACTTGATCATCTTAACCGAGCACCTAACATTCTCAACTCCAAGTCTTTAGCGACATTAACTTGGTCCACGGTACAAAGCCGTCGCTAATCTAAGCTTACTCACCCAAACTTTGCTTTTCTATTAGACAGAATCGATTTCTGTCTTCGCACTTAAGCTGACAATTCGTCACTCGGAACTCCCAAGCTTTAGATAAACGTGATTCCCTGACTGGTTTATAAAAACCCTTGCGAAAAGTTTTGATAGATTCTTGATTCAATGTTTTCGATCAAAAGAAGTTTGCCTTGACGTAGGCCTTTTTCTTCACATGTTACCTACACGTCTTTATCTAAAATACACGAGCTGAGGGAAAACATTTTTAGGAATACATACAAATGAAGCTTCAAGCTCTTCTGAACCGACTTAACGGCCTGTAAAGATAGGAGTGAGCGGCAACAAACCTGACTAAAACTATAACTAAAAAAAATAAACTGGGCTTATTACATGAAACGCATTTTCCTGTACATAAACCGGCTCACTCCAGTTTTAAGAGAAACAACGGCCCAGATACGTAACAGAGTCATTTGCCCGTTTACTTGAACTTTTTTATCAGAGAGCTTTATGACATTTAAGTTTTTATTACGAAGCCGGCTCGAGTAGGTAATCCATGCAATTTGTTTTACTGTTCCACGGATACAGCATGTCCTTAATAATACGTGATGTTATTATCTTAGGATTACCTAGGTGGCGGCGATGTACCCACTATGTACTACGTTCTTAATTTGACACGATTTTTTGTAGTCGTTGTTTATGTTTGTTGGTATTTGATTGAATGAGATTTACGAGTAGCTTAGGTATTTACTCAAACTTGGTTGCTGGATTGCGGCCTTAGGTGCGACAAACGGATTTAGGGTTTACATAGAATTAATCAAACGGGTGAAGTGTGCTTGTTGAAATAACACAGAGCGGGTGAAAGCTACCTAGTACTATGTTTCATACAAGGTGTAAACGGAACCTTCACGAATCCGTTAACCAAGCATTATGTTACATCAAACTAACTCTACTCTAAAAAATATTGCTGGAATACGACTTTTCACGTTTACGATAGTATTCAATGTAACACAATCAAAACAATCTTGTGCTGATGGATCCATTGAATAGTACGGGGGTCAGGGAGGTATTTTTAGTACAGTTGTGTTTAAAAAAAAAACCTTGTAAAAACGTTGGAACTTTGGCCTCCAATATTTCCGTAACTATAAATAAGGTTTCCAGGTATGGTCTAGAACAAAAAAAATATTGCAATGACGGGGAGTACCAGTATCTTTCAGCTTCATTAAGAGTGTTTTATACCCATTATAGCTTACTGCAGGGAGTCGCTGGATAGAATAGAATTGAATAGAATATTTATTTATTTGCTCAGAATGTAGGTATTTACAATAAGGTGGTTACAATAATACTATGGAAGCCTAGATAGGATGCAGGTGGCATTGGACCGGACACGTTGGAAATCGATTGGGGAGGCCTATGTTCAGCAGTGGACAGCAACGGGCTGAAATGATGATGCTAATGATAGCGTTCTAACATGCGACCCAAACACGATTAAACTTTCCTGAACTAATATAAAATGTACCTTCTTAATTTCCATTATGCCTGTATTTACTTAAGTACAAACGAAGTCGGTCCACAGTGTGCCATAATAAATGTCCTCAGTAACGCTAAAACCCTTGTCTATCTCAAGATTGTGCGACACTTGCCAGTAAACTTGTGCGAAAGACTTGCCTCACATACCTTTTTGCCAACTCAGTAACTTGTCTGAAAGTTTCCTAGAATTTCGTATAAGTGACAGTGAAACTTTTGTTAATCTATCCACCGAGGCGGCTGAATGCGACGCCACAGATTTGTCTTGTATACAACAAAATAATTTATATTGTGGATAGAGAATAACGTAGTAGCTTCAGGATGAATTCATCGACTACTCTGCGTACTTACGTAAGAGACTTTTTTTTCTTTTTGCCAAGAAAAACCTATTCGTGTTAGGTACGTTATGTAAATATTTTAAACTGTCGTAAAATAAAGAGTATGCGCATTGGACGTGAACGTGTTGTGAACTCGCTCTAAAAGCCAGATTGAAATGCAAATAAAAACCATTCAGTTCACGGAATTGCATATTCAAATTGCTTACTAAGTTCACCAATAACTTCCTTTTAAATAACATCTCAGCAAAACCCGCTAGTGTTATGATTCTCTTAAAAACATTGACGACATTAATTTACATTTTAAGCAATAAGCCAAAATGCATGCCTATTAAAAAAGGGAAAATTAAAATTAATTTTGATCGTCATCAATATTCCATTTTCCGTTCGTTACGATGGCATTCCGACAAAGAGATTTTATTGAATAAATTACCTTTCATTAAAATATGTTTAACGGAAATTCTGGTTGAAGCGCTGCGTAGTCTAAACAAAAAATTGTTGTGAGGTAAGGTAATCCTGCTTAGTGTTGTGCCAGCCTTTCTTCCTTAGCACGCTTTATACAAACAAGTGCCTTTCGAGCTAATAATACAAACAAGAATTGCTCGCATTGGGTAATGATTAGCACTCACGTGCTTTCACAAGCGAGCCTTTAATTAAAACTGAAAGTAATTGTACACAAGCTGCTTTAGCTTGGAGATGCTAAAAGAATTTCAGCATTCTGTAATGTCAATGTTGTCGTTACATTAAAAAGTAAAAACAAAAACCACGTTTCTGTTTACTTAACAAACGTGTCACAAAGAACGTTCCATGAATAAACTGGTACACTCTGTGCCTTTGTTGTGGATGCAACTATTGGTTTTGCTGCCTCTCGTCTCAATAAATTTATTCGTGGAATCACACATTATTTTGGAATATCTGCGTCGTCGGTCGCGGGGAGCGAACGTGAGGGTAATGTAAACAGTGGCTGGTAAGCCGCGAGACATGTTTCGTCACTTTAGCTGAAAAGGCGAAACATCGAGGGCTGAGACGCCCCGTTTCGCCAACAAATCTCTCGGATAACCTTCCCCATTCATACACGTAAATTGTTTGGCAACACCACTGACAGCGCGCTGAATTGCAACGCTAGCAATATTGTGTTTGATTATGTCTTGGGAACTAGTCTATCGTTTATCGTGTTTGGTTATGTTGTTATGTTTGATAGCAGAAATATGGAGGTCGGTGCGTGAGTATAAGGAAAATTAATCGAATTAGAAAAACCTTTGACCAAATTCGTTATTTGATGCCCTTTTATATTATGTAGTTTAGATAATTTTAGTTTATTTAATCGTAATAATGTGTATGTTTAGTTTTGCACATAGTAATCGCAGTCCAATTATGAGAATCTTTTATTTTGAAGTCCATTTCATTATTTAAACAACGGACTAGATAATTTTGAATTTTCAACGTAGGTGCAATTCACATAGTCTTCCTATAAATAATATTTGAATACGCTTAGTGACAGACTGAAGATTAACACAGATGTTTTCTACATTTATTTATCTTGTAATTGTGTAAGTTTTATTAAGTAAGAAAGCCAAAATCAGGGAGAAAAAACTGATGTAAATTTTATTCATATAAAGAGGTCTCGCGCTCGACCATATTTACTAACGAAAATTACAGAAAAGATTCAGCAAGAACCTCTTTGAATTTCAAATTAAAATTTTTGCTATGTACCCGTATGAACAAAGTTATATAAAGTTGGTCTTTCAACTATGGAGTTATATTTTTTTCTAAAAACACTTTTCCAATAGATTTTGGTGTAAAAATTTCAATGTGGACGTAAATTCTACAAAAACTTTATTTGTAAGCCTGCAATCTATTTTCAGGAAAAAAACATACATTTTTACTGTGTAAACGATTAGTTTGGATCGCAAAAATATCATACACAGCATCACGAACGTGTTTTCTAAGTGATGGGCAAAGACTACATATACGCAGATATCGATATGCAATCCCTAAAAATCTCTCTTCATACAAATGGTAATTCGGGTGGGTGTTCGAACACTCACAAAAAAATTACATCGATCAAAATAGAATGAAAATAAATGGTTCTATTCCATCAGAGATTTCCTCTACATAATTCACCTGCCTGCAGGGTATCCATCTGCATATAATTTAACTCTAAGTACATCGTTACCGGCGTAAATGAACGTGCAGAGCGTAAGTGACTGCATGTACTATGTAATGTAAGCGACGGAGATCTTGACACAGCCAACACATTCGCTCGCCGAAACGTCTCGATCTGTCGCCTAGATATGCGAGAATAAGTGCCCAGTAAAATAGTTCTGCTGCAATTACAGATATCAGACTACGTTTGTGGATGATTTTGAGGGAAAACTGCTGGTTTTCTGTGTGAGATAAAATCTAGTGAGTATTTTCTAAGTTAAGCATATTTTTAGACGCATTTTACTCAAGGTTTTTAAGAGGTTGAATGTTTAAGTTTGTCATGTACTGGTATAAAAAAAGGTTTGTGTGGTATGGATAATAAATTAATCAGTACCTGCCTAGTAAATCTTCTTTCTATTATAAACTATTACAAATGCGAAAGATGATATGGCTAGAAAGGAGGTGACTGCTGAGATGACGAGTAATAGTAATAGTGGAAGTACGGAAAACGAAGACATGCTGCGCCGGCGCCAAATAAATTGGGATAAGGGCAGGAAAATGATGATGACATAACACATAAGATCACGCCTGTACTCCCCGAAGGGTTAAGGCAGAGGTGTATCTAATATCCCTTCGCCAATTATGTTTAAGTGCCATGTATTAGGGGGAGATTCCATTGCCATCAACCGGGAACAAATCCAGACTGAGTGGCTGCTAATGAGAAATCCCTAATGAAAAACCCAATAACACTTTTCGTGACCCGGGAATCGAACCCAGGACCTCATGCTCAGCAGTCGCGCTTGCGAGCACTAAGCCAACGAGGCTGTCACGGCGATGATGAATTTATAATAAATGAGAAAGTTTGTGATATCGGATGTTTGTTACTCTTTATCGCAAACACTAGTGGACGGATCAGCACACAGATGGTAAATAATCTGGATTAACACATATTAAGATACTTTTTATCCTAGTACTACGATCCCATGGGACCATTACTCTAACTACTTAAATACATACATGACACTAATAATTATTTGCGTTTAGAGCTTATCGTATTGAGAACAACATCTCTTTTTGCGAATCGTTTGCAGTTGCCAGAGTCAAAGTGGCGTTTTAATTAAATTTAACGTTAAACGAATTATGAAGCGGGCTTTAATTCTTTTAGTTATTACTCGTATATGATCGGAATAAATACAGGTTATTTGCGTAAACTTCAAGGAAGTAAGTTAATGAATACCTCTCCATGAAATCTCTGAATGATTTTTAAGTTCCAAAATAATAGAGGGGGGTATTATCCACAAGCTACTTCCTTGAAGTTCAGGCAAATAAATTCTATTTATTCCAATTTCCGATGATAACATAACATCACGCCTGTAATTCCCGAAGGGTCAGGCAGAGGTGTACCAAATAGTACACCAACATTTTGTCAGTTATGTTTAAACCATGTAATAGGGGGCAAGCCTGTTGCCTACCCAATAACACTGCCTGGTCTAGGAATCAAATCCAGAACATCATGCTCAGCAGTCACGTTTGCGACCGTTAGACCAATGAGGCAGTCAGCTTCTCATGATAATGCAGCAGTAGAAATAGGTAGCTACTTGTTTTTGAAGCCAAACAAAACACAGCGTATATAAATACGCTGTGTTTCCGTTTGCTGGTTTCTTTTTTACTTCTAGAGCATAAGCTCTAGAAGTAAAAAAGAAACCAGCCAAGTGCGAGTCGACTCGCAAACGAAGGGTTCCTTACTATTATCTATAAAAAATCATGTCTGTTGTATGGGAGCCCCCTTTAAATATTTACTTTATTTTTAATTATTTATTTTTAAAGTGAATATACAAATAAATATTCTGTGAATATTTCAAGCTTCTACCTGTCGCCGTTATTATTATTAAGTAAAAAAACGGCAAAAAATCACGTTTGTTGTATGGGAGCCCCTATCAATATTTAATTTAATCGGTTTTTAGTATTTAGTTATAGCGGCAACAGAAATACATCATTTGTGAAAATTTCCACTCTCTAGCACGGACGGTTCATGAGATACAGCCTGGCGACAGACGGACGGACAGACAGCGAAGTGTTAGTAATAGGGTCCCGTTTTCTCCTTTTGGTACGGAACCCTAAAAACGAACTCAAAATGGAAAATGCACTCCTCATATGAAAACAGGCAAAACACATTAAGATATGTACGAGTATGGAACGCATTCCCTACAGACTTATTTCAAGAACAAGTTTGTAAAACTTCGCATAACCCTTTGTTTGCATAAGAAAACCTAATTATAATAGTTTTACATCCACGTTGAAATCTATTATGACTTTACAAAGTTGTGTGCGAGCACTATGAACCAACTAAGTAGTGTTTTCCGTACTAACCAAATAAGCTCCGTAAGAATTTACTTCGTTTGTCAAGCCTTGCGTTTTCCTAACTTAGTTTATGTTGGTTTTATTATCTTCAAATTTACTTTGGAAGTCCTTTTCTTTATTCACTGCTTAGGGCAGGGGTTTTTTATGCGTATGCCCCGTTTATGATCAAATCGATTGTAACTTGCAGTCGGATATTTTGACGACACTATTTAACCGATTGCGGCGGAATCCAAAATGATGATTATGTTTTTAGACGCAATGACTGAGTGATTATCTGTAGGTTGATCTGGGAACTACACCTAAGCATTCATTACTTCATAACACTTGCGGTGACCTCTATACCTATTGGAAGTATAGTATTACATACATAAAAAAAACCAGTCGATGGCATTTTTGGTATACAGGATCAAATAAATTTATTTGTTTTATCTTGTTTAGATATCACGTACGCGGAGTTTCACTAGCTAATTATTTAAACCTTGTGAAGGTACGTATTTTCAAACGAGCTTTTCATCGTCTTCCTGCCCTTGTCCCATTTTATTTGGGGTCAGCGCAACACATTTTCTTCTTCCTTTCTTCAGACGTCACGGCATAATTTACTCCTTTCTCTCTCATATCATTCCTTACAAAATCCGTACATCATTTCTATGGCTTTCCTGTCCCTCTCGAACTATCACTATTTATATCTATCACTCTTTTAGTTATATGCGTTTCATCCCTCCTCATTACATGACCATAGTAAAACAAACGACTCCCTTAAAAAAATTCTGTAACAAATTAGCTTTTATAAAGTCAAAATCCAGTTTCCTAACATTTGCATTCAATACTGTCCAATATCAATATTCTTAGAGCGTCACACCGCGAATTAGTAGTGGTATTAGTAGTTGTATTTGGTATTCAGAGTCAGAAGACAGTACAGGCGATTGGCGAGGGGCTAGAGAGATTAATTTGCATTCACGACCAAAACGGATCGTGAGGCTATTTCGTCGGCATCTCTCCATTTCCCGCATACATGTATATATTATACGTGTATGTATACGGTGGAGCGAAACTGTTTCAGCCGTTAGCACCACCTATACAGACATTAAATTTCATCATGAACGTTTGCTTGTGGTTAAATATGCATTTGGGCTGCATTTCGAAGTGCTTTTTGAAGAAACCTGTTTTAGATTGAAGTAAAGACACATTAAATCATATTCAAACACTTAAACAAAACCCATAGTTGCAACTCAGTCATCCACATACGAATGATTTTTTTTAGTAAACGGCATTCATTGTCCATTAATAAAACATGTTTGTAGTATACAAATGAAAAAACAAACGTATGTGCATACCTTCCAATATAAATGTATTTCAGGAACAGATACCAACAAAGTTGTCACAATGGAATACATATAGCCGTCAGGAAACGAAATGCAGGGAAAAAATGCTTACGATTTATACAAATGAAACTGCAATAATTTATTGTTGAGCTTTCAATCACATTTGTAATTAATGCGTTTTCTATAGACGTCGCTACGATAACCGTACGTTTTAAAACGAACGTAGAACATAATCCGACCAATATTTTTTGTGGCACGCTCCAACGTTATACGCACACAGTGTAAATTGGAAACAAATCAAATATGCATCGTCCGTCCAACCGTGAGATGGAAAGCTCGCATTAGCGATATATTCGAATATCAGATCTATTCCGAACCCGCTAGCAGATAGAATCGACAAGTTATAGGTACCATTTTTTCTGTGAAATCTGATTTTTTCCTCGGATTTGCTGTGACAACCTTATTTCTGGAATGGATTCTACGTCTGTGTCTAGTCCTAAGCCGTAATTTATAAAAGCCGACGGTATTATGATATTTTTTCTTAACGTTTCGCAATTCATATTTATTGCTATACGTGATTTCGATAAAAAGGCGAGCAATTTGTCATTTTATGAGGTACCATTATTTACTAACACTGCATGCACCATAAAATATTTTTATGACAAATAGGGTTGAACCACAGCAATCCCAAATAAAGAATTTTATGAATTGTCTGAGTCATCCAGAAACGGCGCTTCACTACTACCGTATGGATGAAGAAGTATGAATGAATGATACACTCACATTTGCTATATGACGCTCGCAATCTGGAAAGAAAGGGTAGAGGTATTTCAACAGAAAAATGTTAGAAGCATTTAGAAGAGATCTTCAGACATAAGCGACCGCACTGCTGCAGCTTTAAAAGTGCACTTACTGTGATTGTATTTTATTTGTCGTTTCTTATTTTTGTGGGTCGCAACCTCGATAGATGTCAAAGAAACGGTATTTGTGAAGAATGCGACGGTGTATAGACTAGAGGGAGTGAATGAAAATGTTGCCAGGCTGGATAAACCCCACCATATCTGTGCGATGCGAAGAAAATGCCATCGTCTATTGCATCTCGCTGTTGTCCCGCGCGGATTTATGTTTTACAACGTACTTACCGTTTGCATCTTCAATGCAATTTTGAAGGATCTTCTAGGATTTGCAAATGGCTGCCAGCGAAAGTGTATGACATTTTTTCTTTTGAAAACTTTATCAAATATATATTTTGAGAATGTATTTTATTCATATTCGCATAGAACGATCACTGGTATTACTTTTATATTATCTCAAACAGATTCATGCTCAAATTAAAGTTCTAGAACGTTTTATACGGACTTAGATCTTTATAGACCAGTAATCTATGTCTTTTAAAATCTTACGCAAGACTCATAGCTTCAATAATCTTCATAATGGTCCAACATCGTAACTAAAAGATGACGTTAAAACTTAATTATGCGCTCATTCTTCTTGTTGTATTTACTGGAGTGCTATTTGACGAGATAAATTAAATTCAACTTTGAACTTGTCAGTGGCAGACGTCAAACCCATTTAGTTAAAGGCGCGCGTTGAGAGCCCCATCGTTACATTTTACTGTTTAGAGGTACAACAGTTCTGTTCTGTTCACAATTTAGCCCCAGGGTGGCCAAGTATCTCAGACTAAACATTTGTTCGTCCCGTTAAGAGTGTCACTTAGTTTAGCGCTAATTTTCCATTACCGTATACTAAACCTAATGAAAAGCTGTCATAGTTAATTAAATTTGTGCAGCGCAGGTTGAATGTTGTGAGAGCAAACATGATTTGTTGCTATAACACTCCTAATTTCGGAATCGGTTATCATAGCACCTGTTATGCGGCTAAGACCGTAGCGAGCAAACAGCAAGCATAATCCAAAATACTGGGCTTTATAACCGATCAGCGTGCTTTAACAATGCGAAGCTGATTAATGAACGAATTTTAGTTAAGCTGGTGTGCGTGCAGCGAAATTGTTGGAGAGCAAATGGTGTGGCAAGCGGACGGACAGCCGGCTTTCGGGCTGAGTGGTCAAATGCGCTAATTTGCAATGCGACTACGGTACTTTTCACCGTCCCTTGTCGTGCATTGTGCAAGCGGCTGCTTTCGACAGCTAAAGCGGTAACATTTTCTCTTGTTTGTTTATTTTCGCAGTCCTTTGTGAGTTGTGTTCGTTTGTGATGACTTTACAGGACGTGGAACGAAAGCCTTGAGGCTCGGTGTAATTGGATTATAGTGGTTGTTCGAAAGCGTTTCCAAGCAAGCAAGTAAAGAGGAGTATTAATGTTGTATTTGACTGAGTTTGGACTTTGTGTCGTACTTGTTTAAGATGTTACGAACTATGACGTGTGTAAGTTATGCGATAGTTATTAGTTTACTTTGAAGACAAAGTGAGTTGGGGGTATCTTGGAAAGCAACATTTAAATTGCGTGGTTGATTTTTATGATTTTTGCGAACCAGTAAAATTAATATGTAGCTTAATAGGAGTTGCTGTATTTTAGATTGTTACACATGTTGGACTGCCTCGTAGGTGTAGTCGTCGCAAGCGCGACTGCTGAGCAAGTGGTCCTGGGTTCGATTCCCGGGTCGGGCAAAATGTTATTGGGTTTTTCCATCAGGAATTTCTCAGTAGCAGCCACGGAGTCTGGATTTGCGCCCGGTTGATGGCAATAGGCTCGCCCCCTATTACATGGGACTTAAACATAACTGGCGAAATGTGGGTGTACGTTTAGGTACGCCTCTGCCTAACCCTTCGGGGATTACAGGCGTGATGTTATGTTGTACACATGTTGGATGCTCTTGAAGTGAATCCAAATCCCAATCTGACGTGATAATTACAGCAAGGTATAGAAACGCATCGCCTGAAGCAAACAAAATGGTCGCATCGTCACTGCGCTGTTTAGCTCGTCAATCATGCAAATCTAATTTAGGCAGCATTCATGGCGGTAGGCGTTAATAAATCACAGAATATAAGTTTGTCGCCTTGTCGCGCCACGATTATCCATTTTGTTAATTGAAGCGTCGGGGGTCACGCGAGGGCCCGATTACGGCATAACTAATGTCACCAGATGTCCCTTAAACGATGGGACAGTCCCTTTCAGTCATCCCAACAAACCCAACACCGGAAAGAGCAAAATGCTCCTTTAGTTACGTCAGCTTTACCCTCATAAGGCCCCGTGAAGAAGGTAAGCTTGCGTAATACTGAAATAATTTGGAGATTTAGTTTTCAGTAACATTCGGGCCCCTGAATGACGTATATGGTTAAAATGTAGCGTGAGAGGTAAAGAAATACTTTCAATCGAAAATAAAAGGTTTTATTTTCGTTCCGATGTCAATCGTTGAATTTCGTAGCAACTCGTAGCTTTGTAGCGCTACGCCGTAGCCGTGTAGGCAAACGTAGCAGTTTGCTACGCTTTGTTTCTAAAAATAAATCAAACTGTTGAGTCATTCTTCATCGTTTATTTGTGAAAGCTATCAACTAATAGATTTACCAGCAAATCTAGCAGACAATTAATTATGTTTGTGGTAATAAAACAGAAAATATATATCTCTATTAGTTTTATGTGTAAAGTGTAGGCTAAACTTTTCTATTGCGTGTCCTACTGAGCTTAAAACATTTGGTCACGTGAACGCAACAGAGTGTCTCGCAGTCCTAATTTGAGGGGTGCCGCTCACGAATTCATAATGATGGACGTCGATGGTCCAATCTGGGAGTGGTACATTAAAATTAGTTGATATACTGTTAATTGGCATTAAATAGGTTCATTTGCCCTGGCATGAAATGAGAGAACCTTTTATAAATAGCCTCAATTTGTTCTGTTTAAAGTTTGATTTATGAGTTTCACAGTTCGCAATGCGCCTTAAAATAGCTCGTTCAATTGTTTATTTATATGCTTTTAAAGTTTATCGTTTGATGTTGCCACACAATTGGTATTGCATTGAAAATACTGTTTTTTTATTATTTTAGCGTTCTAAAAATAAAAAAAAATATTCAGTAAAAAAATTTACATTCACATAATTGAAGTCTTTCAGATTGAGCTTAAACGTAATTGTATATTAATAAAACATTTATTATTCGTATAACGTGTTTTCAAAAGCTTTTATTTAGTTTCTTTGAACTTGTTAGTATGTTAAGATGGATTCTTGTTAAAGACCTCCAGGCATATTATGAAGTTGAAACTTTGTAGAAACGCGTGATTTGTTTTCATTTCGATGAAAATAATAAATGATAATATATAAATGACAGTCGGGACCAACGGAATAACGTGCAAATATAAATAAAAAACAAAATTTTATGAAAATAACTCTGTATAAACCAACTTAACTTCAAAGAATATCCATCCCACCATGCTACTGATACGGTGATTTTATCAGAACTTGTTACTTTTCAAGTTATCTACAACGGCAAGTTATATCCTGGAATTTTTATAATTCTGCAGAAATCTTCAAAAAAGAAAAATGTTCATTATAATTTCCGTAAGTACTTATTGAAATTAAATGAAATGAAATGAAATTTATTTGCTAGAATTGTAGTACATTACAGATGGTCGAGTTTTATTGCAGTTACTCACACAATTCGCTAAAACAAGCATGCAAAAATAAGGAATAGGTACACGATGTGAATTTAATATAATTGTAAAAATGTCAAAGTTAGTTTTTTTTTAATTTAAAAATGTTGAAAAGAAAGACTGGAAAGCTTTCTTTTCAATAAGTACTTACAGAAATAAAAATGTGCTTATGCGCACATAATAGTGATGAAGTTTCATGGTTAAAATTTTAGTGAAAGATATTTTTTACGGCTACGGCTGAGTAGAGTAGTAAAAACTCGTACATGCATTTTATCGAAACTTCCGGGTTATTTTCGAGCTCAACCGTAGTTAGGCATCATAGAATTATTATCAGTACTTAAACCATGTTAACTACATATAAAAACGTTGTAATACATGGGACTCCCATCATAACTTAATCAAAAACTATGAAGTCATTCGAGTCGGCTTGTTTATTACCTGATAAAGTTTTCACAGCGATGCCGATGTGTCCGCCGACTATAACCCTTGTGTTTACGACGCTTATAATTGTTACGTCTGTTACTTTACGAGAACATTCTAGATTACATGCGAGTCTCGAATGATCTACTATTGAACTGTCTAAGACGACTCGAGTCTAGAATGTTCTAGTATAGAAATTACTAGAAGATTCGAGAGAGTTGTGGAACCTTCTCGAAGGACAGTATTCACTATGGAACTGTCTAGAACATTCGAGAAAGGTGTCGAAGTTTCTCGAAGGATGACGTTCCATTGTGCCACTGTGAGAAGGTTCGAGAAGGATCGGTTGACCTATAAATAGCCGTCATGTTTGCGGGAGCAGGCAGTCTGATTTTGGCTACACAACGAAGCGAATCGAAGTGATTGAGAAGTGCGATATTTAAGTGACTAGTGATCGATAGCGTAATTGTAATTAAGTTTAAAGTGTTTTGTGTTAATTAAAGTTATTTGTTAATTAATCGGTGGTAATTAATTTATCCCATACCCAGCTCGTAACAAATTGGTGTCAGAAGTGAGGGATAAGTTATGCCGATTCTACCAAAGGACGACACGGACGGTATCCGTACCAGGAGTCAGCGACAGCAGGACATGGACCAAAGGCGGTTTGGTGATTCTCCGACACAGACACCGGGTGGTGTCCAGCCTACGTCAGAGCCAGTCGCTGGTCCATCTGGGGTTCCTCCAGCATCCGTGGCGCCAGATTTGTCTGCTTTAATGATGATGCTGCAGGAGCAGAATCGTCAGTTGCAGGAGCAGTTTCAACGTGATAAGGAGGAGCAGGCTCGCCGCCAAGAGGAGCAGGCTCGCCGTCAAGAGGAGCAGGCTCGCCGTCAAGAGGAGCAGGCTCGCCGGTTAGAAGAACAGTTGAGACAGGATAAAGAGGAGCAGGTCCGCCGCCAAGAAGAGCAGATGCTCCTCATAAAGGATCTTCACGCCACATTTGGCAAAGACCTCAAGGTGATGAAGGAGCAGGTTCACCAGCATGAAAATCGTATCTGCGAAGCCGAAGTTCAGATTGCTGATGTGAAGAAGGCTTTAGGTGAACTTAAAGCTGGAGATGGAATTGTGGCTTCAGTGGTTGCTGCACCTTCAGCACGTGGTTTCAAGGTGCCGCCATTCGACGGAACATCTTCGTGGTCGGCCTATAAAATCCAATTTGAGGCTGTTATGAAGGCGAATGGGTGGACCAAAGCGCAAGCTATGACCGCGCTCACCTTGGGCCTCCGAGACCAGGCCCTCACCATTCTTGAGGCGCTCGGCAAGGATGTAACCTACGAGCAACTGCTGGAGGCGTTAGAGTCCAGATACGGCGACGCGCACCTGGAGCACGTGTTCCGTGCTAAGTTGAAGGATCGTGTTCAACGTAGTACCGAAAACCTACAGCAGTGGGCCCTGGAAGTGGAAAAGCTGGTTCGGAAAGCATACCAGTCTGCCCCTGCACTTATCGATGGAAATCTGGTGCAGGCGTTCGTGGATGGAATACGGGACCTAGAAGTTAGAGCCGCTGTGAGACTTGGGCATCATGAGACACTGAAAGATGCCTTGGCCCATGCCTTAGAAGTAGAGGCAGTGAGGCAAGACCACCGAACGCACCGCGTCAGGGAGGTTGTAGCATCACCTGTACGTGACCGCTCGCATGGCTACAGCCCTAGATGCTACACTTGTGGAGAAAGGGGTCATCTTCGGTCAAGCTGTCCTAAGCGCATCACACCGAGAGAAGATCAGCAGGGAAGGGTGGCTGAAGTGACTGCCCAGCCACAGCAGGGAAACGAGTAAATGCCAGGACTGAGGGGCGGGTGCTGGCTGGTATTGAAAGAGCCCCGAGGATCTTGATCTCGCAAGCACATGACGGGAACAGCCTGACCATCAAAGGCGAAGTCAACGGAACACCATGCAAACTGACGTTGGATACTGGAGCTTCTCACACGGTCGTCAGTTCTCACCTAGCAAGTCAGTTTCTTGGGGACTACTTCAATAACCACGACCGTATACAGTTACTAACAGCGACCGGTCAGCACATAATCGTCCGAGGCAAGAAAGAGGTGGAGTTAAAATTAGGTGACAGAATTTACCAGCACTATGTCATCGTGGCCGACATAGTGGACGATTGCATCTTGGGCTTGGACTTCATGCGGAAACATCGTTGTGAGATCGACGTTGATCAAGGAGTATTGAAGTGTGGTTCAGAGGAAGTCTTCATGGAAGGTGCACCATCAGGGAAAGTGTACTGCTTGAAGGAGATTGTTCTTCCTCGTAGATCAGAAACAATCGTGCCAATTAGTTTACCACAGAATTCTGGACGCAAAGATCGAAGTGTTCTGATAGAAAGGGTGACCAATGACTTTCCATGGAAAATGGCACGTACTCTGGTAAAGGCCACCAACGTCTCAGCAGTACGCATACTGAATCCAAGTGACAAGGAGCAAGTGATTAAGAAGGGCACGCTGATCGGCACTTGCGAGGAAGTAGCTTGGATGCGTCAATTGCAAGATCTGCCTACCGGTAATAAAATTCGTAGTGCAAATTTTGACGTGTCTACGCTTTTGGAAAACTGTGACTTAACTCAACGAGAAATGGACAAGGCTATGAAGATGTTACTTCAGTACGCCGGCATTTTCTCTACAAATGATGCTGACATAGGGAGAACTGGACTCGTTCAGCACAAGATTAATACAGGTAACGAGTTACCAATCCGTCAGCGACCAAGAAGACTGCCAGTTTCACGGGAAAAAGAGGTGGACACCATGATTGAGGGAATGGTAAAGGACGGTGTTATAGAGCCTTCATCCAGTCCGTGGTGTTCTCCTGTGGTCCTGGTAAAGAAAAAGGACGGCAGCATGCGCTTTTGTGTGGACTATCGACGACTGAACGACGTCACGAAAAAGGACAGCTACCCACTGCCTAGGATCGATGACACGCTGGATACGCTGACTGGAATGAAATGGTTTACCACGTTGGACCTGAAAAGTGGCTACTGGCAAGTGGAAATAGACCCCGAGGACAAGGAGAAAACTGCATTCTCTACAGGAAAGGGGTTGTGGCAGTTTAAAGTTATGGCGTTCGGATTGTGCAATGCTCCCGCTACGTTTGAAAGGTTGATGGAGCAAGTACTTGCCGGATTGATTGGAGACGCATGTCTTGTCTATCTAGACGACATAATCATCGTGGGCCGTACATTTGAAGATCACCTTAAAAACCTCAACCGAGTGCTGTCGAAAATCCAAACAGCAAATCTTAAGTTAAGTCCGAAAAAGTGCTCGTTTTTCAGACGACAAGTAAACTTTTTAGGACACATAGTTTCGGGGGAAGGTGTTCAAACAGACCCAGAGAAAGTAGTCGCCGTCAAGGATTGGCCAGTTCCGAAAGACAAGACACAGGTCAGAGCATTTTTGGGTTTGTGCTCCTACTATCGAAGGTTTGTCAAGAATTTTGCTGACATTGCAAAACCCCTACACAGACTCACTGAGGAAAAGCGGCAATTCTGTTGGGACGAGAACTGCGACATCGCATTTCAGGAGTTAAAGAAGCGTCTGTGCAACACTCCTATTTTGGGATATCCTGACACAGAAAATGACTTCGTAGTTGACACAGATGCGAGTAATACTGGAATTGGGGGCGTGCTGTCTCAACGGAAAGGAGACCGGGAGGTTGTCATAGCTTACTTCAGCAAGTCTTTATCCAAACCGGAAAGAAATTACTGCGTTACGAGACGGGAGTTACTCGCCGTAGTAAAGACATTGCAGCACTTTAGTAAATATTTGCTGGGACGGAAATTCCAGTTACGAACTGACCATGCTGCATTGAAGTGGCTATTACAGTTCAAGAATCCAGAGGGGCAAGTGGCAAGATGGATTGAACTGTTACAAGAGTATGACTTCGTAACTGAACATCGCAGTGGAAGAACTCACGGTAACGCTGACGCCTTGTCAAGAAGACCTTGTCCTGAAGACTGTAAGCATTGTGCCAGGCAAGAGACGAAAGAAGTAGTGCCCGTGAGGATGCTTAGAACGGATCTCAGCGATGAATGGAAGGAAACCCTACAGCAGGCTCAGCAAAAAGACACGGACATCAAACCGATCTTCGAGTGGATGAAAGCTGGTACTCCTAAGCCCAAGTGGAGTGATGTGGCAGCGATGAGTTCCATCACGAAGAGTTATTGGGCACAATGGAACAGCTTGGTGATCCAGGATGGAGTCTTGTGCCGTAAATGGGAAAACGCTCGAGGAGACAGCTATCATTTACAAATGGTTGTCCCTAAAGCCAAGGTACCGGATGTTTTACGGCTCTACCATGATGGATGTTCAGGAGGACATATGGGGGTAAAAAGGACTCTTTTGAAGATCCGAGAGCGATTTTACTGGATCCACTGTCGAGATGATGTGGAGGACTGGTGTCGCAAATGTACGAGTTGTGCGGCTGTGAAAGGACCCCAAACACGCAGCAGAGGTGCTTTAAAAGTGTACAACGTTGGGGCCCCCTGGGAACGGATAGCATTAGACGTTGCGGGTCCATTTCCAGAAAGTGAAAGCGGGAACAAGTACTTCATGGTTGTCATGGATTACTTCACAAAGTGGCCAGAAGTCTTCGCCATTCCTAACCAAGAAGCTACAACTGTCGCTGATAAATTGGTTCAGGAGGTCTTCTGTCGTTTTGGTGTACCCTTAGAAATACACAGCGATCAGGGAAGGAATTTTGAATCGCAAGTATTTCAGGAGACTTGTCGATTGATGGGTACTCACAAAACCAGAACCACTTCTTATCATCCACAATCTGATGGAATGGTGGAACGATTCAACCAAACGTTGGAGAGATATCTCGCAAAAGTCGTGGAAAGCAGGCAAAGGGATTGGGACAAGCACATACAGCCGTTTCTTCTGTCCTACCGTAGTGCAGTTCACGAAAGTACGACTGTGACACCAGCCTTCGCGAACTTTGGAAGGGAATTACGGTTGCCTGCAGATTTAATCACTGGGACTTCCCCTGATGCTCCACGCAGTGTAACAGATTATGCGAATGACTTGCGTAACAAGTTGAATGATGTTTATGAGCATATCAGACAATCCGGCCAACAGATGTCTGAGAAGATGAAGACCCGTTATGACCGGAAGGCAAACAGTAGGGGTTTCGAGGTGAATTCAATGGTGTGGTTGCATAACCCAGTGCGGAGCAAGGGGAAGTCTCCGAAGTTGCAAGGAAAATGGGATGGACCATACAGAGTCGTGACTAGGATCAACGATGTCACCTACCGAATACAGAAGGGTCCACGAGGTGCGCCTAAGATTGTCCATGTAGACCGATTGGCGCGATACTACGGGGCTAATGATGCTCGGGACGAGCATGTCTAAGGAGGGGGCAGTGTTACGTCTGTTACTTTACGAGAACATTCTAGATTACATGCGAGTCTCGAATGATCTACTATTGAACTGTCTAAGACGACTCGAGTCTAGAATGTTCTAGTATAGAAATTACTAGAAGATTCGAGAGAGTTGTGGAACCTTCTCGAAGGACAGTATTCACTATGGAACTGTCTAGAACATTCGAGAAAGGTGTCGAAGTTTCTCGAAGGATGACGTTCCATTGTGCCACTGTGAGAAGGTTCGAGAAGGATCGGTTGACCTATAAATAGCCGTCATGTTTGCGGGAGCAGGCAGTCTGATTTTGGCTACACAACGAAGCGAATCGAAGTGATTGAGAAGTGCGATATTTAAGTGACTAGTGATCGATAGCGTAATTGTAATTAAGTTTAAAGTGTTTTGTGTTAATTAAAGTTATTTGTTAATTAATCGGTGGTAATTAATTTATCCCATACCCAGCTCGTAACATAATGTAGAACATTAATGTGCAATCTTTTATCACCTCACTGTGTTATTTTTGTTGCTGCAAATGAAATGATTCGTAAAAAGATGTAAGGACGGGAATTTGGGAGTTATAATATTTGTTTATAATCACGTTCTCAAAAAGAGCTCTAACGATTTCGATGAAAGTTGCAATATGGGGTTTTACAGGGGCGAAAACTCGATCTAGCGGATCATTCGCTAGGTCTCATATCTGGTGAAATATGTTTTTTTCTACTTTCGTCGCCCAGGTACTGTTTTACAAAATTGGCAAGACCGTTTGAATGTTCATGTTTTTTGTATTGGATTCAAAAATGAATTGTAATTTCGATACAGGGCAACGAAAAATAAAAATAATAATTTCGTAGACATTGCGACATCTTTACATATCTACTGTAGGAATTTCATTAGTATCAAGGGTATTAGTTGAAATCAGAGGGTAACTATATATCGTTGTAGATAACCAGACAAAATATCTAGCTTCTAGTACACAAGGCTCCATTATAATTCAGTCACTCGTGCGAATAGGTTAATCTCCGAGTTTCACGCACCATTGATATAATCCTTCAATTTCCACTTGCCTGATTGAGTACTTAGATATATTAACCCATCTAGAACTTAGTGTCTACGTTGTTAAGATGTGGGGAATAAATATAGATAGAGATATAGATGTGGATTTGTTAATTTAGGTTAGAGCACAATTTTTTTTTATCGAAATGAACGCAAAAAAATGTCTTCATGACTTTTACATAATTTTATTAAAAGTATTATTTTGCAATTTTAGCGACCCACCTTTGCTGTGCACGGTTTTTATGAAGACTTGATAAAACTTCAAGATTTCTTTACTGTTTGCAAATCAAAAACATACCTTCTGGAAAGAATTTTAAAAATGGTGGCGAATCAAAATCCACTCTGCAATTTAAAAGAACAACGATGTTGCCCGCGGCTTCGCCTGCGTTGAGTTCCATTATTGTCCCACGGGATCATACTACTGGGATATCCTATGTGTAAATCCAGGTTATAAACTATATGTGCGCCAAATTTCATCCAAATTCGGTGAAAAGTTTTTGTGTTAAAGAGTAACAAATATTCAGACATCTAAACATCCTCACAAAGTTTCGCATTTATAATATTAATAGGATTCACACTCTCAGTATCTGTATTCAAAATTATTTTATCCATTAAATAAAATACATCAATTTATTCCCCTACCGAAATAGATTGAAAACTTTTATCGAAGCGTGGTTCTCTATAGCATATAGTCCACAACGCTGTTTCATTGTGTTATGGCAACTAACGGTTTTATTTATTTTCTGTGGACCAATATATTGAAACATGCTGACTGCAGCTGCAAATAACTGGAATGAAGCTCAACATAAACTTTTACAAAAATTAAACATTTTCTGTTTTGAAAACCATGTACCTTACATTAAAAATTGTTTTGAAAACTAATTTGTATTTCAAATTTCCATTTAAATTTTCCATGTGTTATTGTGTAATCCATAATGGTAAAATTGAGATCGCTGATTTTGTTACAATGAAGGCGGATTTATAAATAAACTCAGATGATTATAAGTTGTAGATTTAAAGAGCAAAAATAAATGACGGACTAACTTGTTCATTGAATCCAAAAAAATATGCACGTTGTTAAAAATGCAAATGTAAAACTGATTCGGAATGAAATTAGCGATTTCCGTAACGCAGCACACCGTCACGAGCGGGTCCCCTCATGAATAAACCACCTGCCTCCACTCTTCATTCAATTTACGGAAATCACACTTAGTCCCAAATCTGTTTTGGGTATCAAACGATTTTGATCCATTCGCGAACCCCGCGGTCCGACAACATAAGCATATTAACAAAAGCATGTTTGTGCTGGACGTACTCCAAGAACTTACACATATCGTAACAGAAAACGACCTCTTTAATCACCACGCTACATCCTTTTCGTACCTTCTACGTGGGAGAGAGACGGGTGATAATCCATCGTCGGTTTGGAGCATGGTAGCCCATTGCCGGGCGTGCGGCATAGATTCAACGGACCGCAAATTTGTCGGAACTACCAATGAAATCGGATTACTTATAGAGTTCGTGGCAAGGGAGAGCTAACGAGCGAGAACACCATTACCAGACGTCAGTGGCGTCTTCAGACGCGAATTAGATTTGCCGTCAAACTCCGAAATATTGGTTGCGATCTTTAATAAATATTGACATCGCTAGTTGAGTTTGCCGGCGAACTGAAGCTTCAAACGACTTTATAATGTCGATGGTATGTTTGTATTGATTTTAACTCGTTTTGTTTGATATTTTTATCTCTATTAAAGTAGCTCTGTTTGTCTGTCTGTCTATTACCTTTTTACCCCTTACCTAATGGCTGAACTGATTGGGATGAAATTCGGTACGTGGAGAACGCTTGCCTAGACGAAACCAATTCTATAATATGATAATCTAATAAGTAATCATTTGTGTAAAATAAATAAATAAAATTACTATTTACAATACTTAATTAACTACAGGTTAGGTCAAAGTAACATGTTCAATGTACAAAGTTCAGTACATTTCGAAGGACAACGTTCAAGGGTCACCCTGTGCGCTTACGTGTTAGTTGGTCGAATAATTATCGCGTACATTTATCACTTTCATATTGTTTTATGTCAGTTTGGATCATTTATCATGCCCCGAGTGGGTAACCGTGGGTCAAACACCGGACCGGCGAGTTTGTGAGGGGAGCGGGAGAGAATACCATAATAATGCTTAAGTGTAGTAAATTGGCATTGGTCTGAAAAAAAAAGAAAAGAAAAAGTATTTATTAACCCGCACAGGACAAAATACACAAAAAGAAAATGGTTTTAAAATGAACAATGCAGTAAAATTTAATAAAAATATAATATATATTAAAAGTAAACATAAAAAAAAACCAAACGAAATCTTGTCTGGTGGTTGCAAGTCTTGAGGTCTTGGGTACGATTACTAGATCGGGCTAGTTATGTTGAATTTTTTCATCAGGAATAGTTCGGTAGCGGCCCAGAATCAGATTTTGATTAGGGTTTCGTCTCCAATAGGCACGCCTCCCAACTCCCAACACATTGGATTTAAACATGACTATCGAAATATGAGTGCATAAGTACACCTCATAATTCTAATTTATTGACATCTCTGACAAGCGTACTGCATTTTATTTTATTTGGACCTGAAGCTGTGAAAACACTTTTTTTCTTTAAAAATACAGTGTCTACCTGGATTTTTCGTATAAATTGCATAGAGCCTCGCACAGCCATACAGACAGTCGCATTTCATCATATCCACCCATTATCGCGTTTCATTGAAAACTTTAAACTCTTTTATTCCCGTATATTTCAGAACTGCTCTATTTCTAGTTACTTTACGATTGTGCTCGGAATCCTATTATTTGTGCCGTTGCATTTACGACCTTATGTCAACGATAGAAATAGTATGATTTTAAGAGAAAATATTTCAGTGAATGTAAGCTTGTTTTATATTGTTACTTGTTTGCAATGTGAGGTTCTTACGACTTGAGAGATCGTTAAATGTGTCTTTGAATTTCCAGAATTCTTAAATGAGTTTCCGCAAGCCATATTGGCCTGTCTTTGCTTAACAATGAGAAGACGTGTATCTGAATGTTGACATGTGATAATTATAATTATGTGTAATGATAATTTGAGAGCGGCGGCTGAGGTTATATTTTGCGTTTTGTGACGTGAATGAATTTTATATGTTATTAGTGTTAAATATAGGCAATTATGTCAATGTATCTTTTTCTACTCTCTTCAAAAAAGTAAGATACTGTGATTTATATTGCGTTCCGAATTTAAAAGATCATTTTGCAAAAGCACACATTGTGAGTGAGGTTAAACGAAGTCGGTTCTAAAGAAATAACGTAATTCGGTAAAAAAAAAAATCTACGTTCATCGACGTATTTATATCATTACATTTTTTTTTTTAATAAGGTATTACAATATTCCGAGCCTGACAAACATGAGATACGTCAACATAGCTCACAATTGGCGTAAGTTTCATAATAATATGTGTTGATTGGTCTCGGTCATAGCATAATGTTGTTTTTTTTTTTTTTTTTCCAGTATTCAATTAAAGATGAAAAAATAAACTATTGAATATTAAATGGGTGATATGGAATCTGATATGGACAAAGACATTTTATTATTGTATTAACTATATACATTGATAATTAAAAACTATTAAACTAAAATAGATAAACTAACAACAAACTATAAAAGGGCATCGAAAAACTCCTCCTCAACGCTGTCAGATGGTAATGTGCCCAAGAGACTGGCGGCGTTGCCACGTTGTATGGCAACACTTAGCCTCTGGCCAAAGTAAAAGCCAGCCCTTGGGTCACGGGAAGCGTCAACTAGGCGTTTCGAAATTTCCTTAAATAGGCTATGAGCACTCGGACCCCACGGCCCTAGAGTTTCAACCCCAAACGGCTCGAAAATATAGTTACCACACAGGTTTCTATATTTACGCCGCTTGAGGTTCTCTGCAGCCGCAGCGGCAGCACCAGCACAGCACGATGAGCTTGGAAGATGGGATGGCGCAAGAGTATCGACGCATGTTGCGTCCCACACTAAAGGCCTACCCATCTTCCAAGGAAACAAAGACATGCCGTCCGGTCTCTTGCCATCGTCGCGTGCCAAGCCATTGGGTTCTAAAACAGCTGGGACGCCGACGGTGACAAGAGCTCGTCGGATAATGTCGTTTATATTTGCGTGCCGTGCAAAACGGCCCGCACTTCGGCTGCATGACAGGCCGTGGTGACCGAGGTTGTTGACAGCTTCACCGCAGTGACAGCGATGAGGAGAACAGCAAGCGGCACCAAGGCGTAAAGAAACAGCGAGGCGGAAGGTTGTGTCGTCGAACAATGTGCCTATGCTCGACGACGGTAGTGCGTGAAGCCAAAGACCCGACTCCCACTCACCCACAGCCCGCAGGCGCGCACGCTCAGCAGTAGTAGCAGATGTGTTCAGCAGATTGCTCTGAACTACTCTGCAGAGCGGCTCGTCCCACCGTCTCTGGGAAAATGGATGGTCGGGTTCTTCAGTATTCGGGCAAGCGAGTTTCCAAGCATCGATAGCCTCGGGCATGCACGGCACATCAAAATCAATCAGTGTGGAAGACAGGATATTCCTGATTAATTTCTTAGTGCCGTGGACCGAGGATATAAAAGCCGGTAAACTAATACTGGAAATTTTGCGGACGCCGAGTCCTCCCATGCGAATAGGAAGAGTAGCTTGTGCCCAAGCTCGGTCGTCCAAAGCCACATTTAAAATTGACGTTAGAGTATGTCTGATAATTTCATCCATTTTGTCCAAAAGGGGAGTGTGCTTCCATAAAGGGGAAGCACGAAGGAAATACGTCAATTTTGGACTGAAACAGCAGTAACGAATTATTGTGATGGCCGAATGTATGTTAATTTCGAGCAATCTTTCCGAAACATCATTGAAATTTTGAATTTTTTCCTCGATAAAATCGGGAAAAGAATTTTCAAAGATGGGAGACCCAAGGAGACGAAGAGAGCTTTTTTCTGTAATTTTGATGCCGGGGGCTATGGCGTTAAATTTTGAATAATAATGTTATAGAGAGTATTTTTACGATTTATTGACAGATGTAGATGATGTGATGTCCCTTTAAATAAAATAAATGATAAAGAAATGTGCATTAAAACCAAAAGTACTGTGAATGAACTTTGAACATACCAACTATAGTAGATCGGTTTAATAACTATTTTGTCTCTTCTTTTAGCACTGAAGGATCTAACAAATACAGGGCTGTGGGACTGTTCGAAAGAGATATCGCGGCCCTGGAACACAAAGGGCAAGAAGGAACATGGATAGGTTTTAGTCAGTACAAGTCAACACTCCCTTCGCTCTGCCTAGAGCGGGAGAAGCCATTTGATGATTTCTAATCCGAAAAAAAAAGGATCTAACAAATAACTAAAAAGCTTTTTAACCAAACCTAAAGTTCTAGAGATTAGTACTCACTTAAAATCCCGTATTATTAATAGCAGTCCTATTATATTCCATACTCCATTCAGTAATGAACCCTTCTCAAATGTCTACAAGTTAATAACAATTAACAAAACAGTTCCCCAAAGTGATTTAACAATAACGTGTTCAAACTACACAAAGATTTATACAAGACTTTAATAAACCAAATTATTCAGCGCATGCACAACTTTCATTAACGACGCCAATTCATATTTTATTCATACCACACACTTAATTAATAACTGAGTAAGTGGATACATGATAAGATTTTGTCGCTAAAGAAAAAGCTTTATGTTAGAAAGAGGGATATCCCATTAATAACGTAGTTACTCCCGACCTATTACTTCCTGATTAATAATGTCGCTCACAAAGTCTATTATTTCTTTCTAATTCTCTTTAGTGGGGAGTCTTGACAGTTCATTTATCAGTGATTAGTCAACTATTCGAGTGAATGGTTGACTACACCTCCAAAGGTTTTGCTGGTAATTGGTTCCGTCTGATTGGGTTACGTGTATTAACCTATTAACATGTCTTCTGGGACCGAAATTAAATTAAGGGGAGTTCGGTTCTTTTACAATATTGCTATGGTAGCCTTTTCACACGTATTTTGGGGTTGGTTTTTCCTTTTTACCAGATGTGACCTGATGTCAGTGGATATTTTGGAAAGTGTGATCTGATCCGACTCGATCGAGTTATTGGACTGTTTCAGATGATTTTGATTTCACTTCACACTCGTAACGACTGCCATTGCTTATAAAAACAAGCTCTGTGCCAGGAAAGGTTTATCACCCAGAGCTTGATGTTAAGTCAAAACGAATTTGCAGTAAATGTGGTACTAGAGATGGTTACAATAATATGAAGTTCAATGTCACATTTTACCATAAAAAAGGCATGCAAACATTAATGAATAAGATGCTAATTTCAATTCGCTATACCTAAGTGAACACAAACATATTGGTTTTTTAATAATAGTTTTATTTACTTATCCGTATACATAAGTTCGTATCTCTCTATGGAACTGCATTGCTCTTCAGAACTACGCAACAGATTTATATACAACATTTTTGAGAGAATGATTGAAATACAAGTTATTGTAACTAAGACAAGTTATAAACGCTTCGTGACGCCATATTGGCCTTTGAACGTTCACTGTAAGCCCTTTGAGCGAATCATTTTATTAGTTAGTATATGCTCTTTTTTTTCCCTCTCATAGGAGGCCTGTGTCCCAGCAGCGGGAACATTATAGGCTGATGATGATGATGATGATGATATGCACTTTTAATATTAGACATGTAGCTGGTTTGTTACGCGTGCCTTTACTAAGATTTTTCGAAAGCCTGTGTTGTTTTTTATGGGAAAGCAACATAAATAAGGCGAGAATTTTGAGCACACATCGGTTACATAATTATTATTTTAATTGCATCTTGAATCGATTACAAAAAGACAAACAGATTTGACCGAAATTTGATTTTCCAAGCACATAATCAAGATCAAGGAAGGCACGGAAGCAAGAAAGATTGGTATATATTCATATTTTGAGATTATCAACAATTCTAACCTGTCGGTAGCTCATGTCGACAGAGACATGAAGGCACAGAATGGCCCCGACGCAAAAGGAGACTTGACCGTAGATAAGGTGATATTCTCAACTTATTTGGGGTCGAACCTCCTTCCCCTGCCTTGAGCAGGAAAAAAAGGAGAAACCCAATCACAGAATGGGCCCAACACATCATCATCATTCTCCTGTGCTTATCGCAATTTATTTGGGGTCGGCGCAGCTTGTCTTCTTCTTCCATACTTCTCTATTACTCGTCATCTCAGCAGTCACCTCCCTTCTAGCCATATCATCCTTCAAACAATCCATCCATCGTTTCTTTGGTCTTCTCCTACAGCTAGCCACATTCATACTCTATTTTCCTCATTCCTCCGTATCGTATGTCCATCATACCATGGGCTCAACACATGACTGAGTTAATTTTGTGCCCTTAGAAATACCCATGTTAAAATGACATTTACGATAGTCCACAACATTGCATTATACAAACATAATAACGAAATTTATTCAATATTATGTTCGTCTACGGAAATTTTCCCTGTGTTTTCCTTTGGAACTCACAGAGCAGTTTTATTCAAAACAATTCTCCAGCTAGTTTGAATTCAAAACATTTCAAGACTTAATTATCATGTGGAGAAATTATGTGGAGATAAACTTAAGTGAATATTGTACCTCGTAGTTAGTTAAATGAAGATTAACCTTGCTTTGAGTTTTGACAAATAAATAGCCCACATACTATTTACATTAACATCTACTTAATTATATTTAGAACATTAGAAAATATTTTTTTATTTCAGAAAACTCGGTTTGGCACACAGTTTTTTGATCCTTATATAAAACAGGATCGATTCGCATCAACAAAATTTTTGTGAAAATTGCTCATTTTTTTGCAGTTTACATGACCGTTGTTGAATTCATTAACAAGTACTTAATGAATCAACACATTTTCATAATTCAGGAGAAATTCCTATGTATAATAGGTCTAAGTTAAAAGAGGAAACTTTAAAATTTATCTCTAAATATTCCGAATTTTAAAACAATTATGCAGACGGATCAAGAAACGGAGACATCCCGTTTTGTGCTTTTTTTCTGGTCCCAATAATCCCGACCCGCTTTTATTTCGTGTAAGAAATTTTCTGTCGGCCGATTGTTGGAGACTGTTTTTACCTGAAAACACAGAAGTTGAAATGACTAAAAAAGTAACGGATTATCTGGATGACAATACATGATTAACTAAGCAAGCTTTCTAAATCCAAAAAGGCGGACTGCCAAAAATGGCGTACTAGTTATTTTTATGCACCCCCATGATATGCGTATCAATTATTAAAAGGGTTTGCTTAGAAAAATATCAAAAAAATTACGGAACACATACATTTAAAAACTTGTTTTTATTCCTTTTACTATAATCTTGTTTTTATAAACATAACATCACGCCTGTAACCCCCGTAGGGTTAGGCAGAGGTGTCACTAATATTACACCCACATTTCGCCAGTTTTGTTTAAGTCGCATGTAATAGGGGGCGAGCCCATTGCCATCAACCGGGCACAAATCCAGACTCCGTGGCTGCTACTGTGAAATTCATGATGGAAAAACCCAATAGCACTTTGCCCGACCTGAGAATCGATCCCCGGACCTCTTGTTTATACAGATGTCTCTTATTATATCTTACATAAGCGTCGTTACCTCTTACCTCTTGGCCACGAACTTTACGTACAAGCAACACTCTATTTGCGACAACGACTGCGGAGAAACCATAATAAAGATATTGTTTAGAGAAGGGACGTTACGAGAGAGAAACAAGTGACACAAGTCGCGTCGCCTAAGGTCATGGACGAGGCGTTATTATTTATCGCGTCCTCCACCACATTGCGGTCAAATTCTCGTAAATTATTTACCTTAATAATATCACAGCATTAAAGTCTTCGTGCTAACTATAAGGGATTCTCCCATAGTCAAATGATTAAGGCTACAATTTATGTGTGCGTTTTAGTCCTCTCAGAGGAAGTTAAAACAATTTGTTATATGAAAATGTATTAATTATATGGTAGGTGAGACCCAGTATTATGTTTGATTTACGATTTGATGCTATCACTGGTGTTTTTGGGCATTTCTACCTTTTGTTGTTATTGTTAAGGTGCTTTGAGGGTTATAGGGGCAAATGAAATTAAAACTACATGCGTAGAATTCTATTGTGAAAAGTATGTTTCTTGGTTGAGCAAACTTTAATGGATATATAGATTTTGATATGGAACTAGTGCACAAGTAAAACATGACCTGGATTATAATAGGTTTATTTTATCCGGGTATAAATTATAGTAAGTTACCATAGAGCGCTGTTAAAAGATATATATGCGCTTTAAATGGCTTTGGCACAAAGATAAAAATGCACTACTACTTGATGGTTATTCCTGGGAGGTTTTAACGATATTGAGCTTTAAATCTGGCGTATGGGCAATATTGTCCGTCTTTACAATTTGAAAGTCTTATATTGACGATAGGCAATCACCATAATCTGTTCTCATATACCGTTACCTATCTAATCTCAACCTTCGTTCGAGAAGAACAAAAGTTGAAAAAAAAAACTGGCCAAGTGCGAGTCGGACACGCGCACGAAGGGTTCCGTACAACATTTAACAAAAACGGCAAAAATCACGTTTATTTTGCCCCTCTTGAATGTTTATTTTATTTTAATTTAATTATTTAATTTTAAAGTGAATATACTCGTACAACGAAATATTCTGTGAATATAGCAAGCGTCTACCTGTCGCCGTTACTAATATCGAGCTAAATAACGTAATTTTATTCTGTTTTTAGTATTTGTTGTTATAGCGGTAACAGAAATACATCATCTATGAAAATGTCTATTGACTAACTATCACGGTTCATGAGATACAGCCTGGTGACAGACGGACAGCGGAGTCTTAGTAATAGGGTCCCGTTTTACCCTTTGGATACGGAACCCTAAAAATGGAGGTGACGTAGCGGACCTTGTGGTGGTGCGTAACGCGGGAAGGCGGTGAGCGCGGATCTTCCGCGCGGTCGGGCGGTGTACGTGCGGAAACCGCCTAACCCGTATCTAACCCTGTTACATACAATCAAGTTAAAGTAATTACTTGAGTTTAAGTAACAACAATGCAAGTATTTTTAAGCAGTAGACAATAATTTGAACGAAGTAAGAACCAAAGAAAGCAAAGCTAAGAATTCTAACTGTTGACTGTTGTAACATCAAGAAATTGCTAAACTACAGGATAAAAATCGTATTTTAAGTAATTAATTTTACTCAAGTAATCACGTAGACTTGTTTATAGATACGGATGTAAGTATTGATGACGTGTGCTTCCCATATCAGTCTTTAAAGTTTGAGTTTGAAATTCACCACCTCTTTCCTTACCGTTTTTTTTTCGCGGAGGAAGTAATTAAGAAAGTGAATTGTGTAATTGAAACACATGAGATTAAACAAGTGCGTTTTAAATAACAACAAAAACAAACTATTTCCACCGTTTCCTCATCACATAAAAGAGACGCTAATCGCTAACACACCGTATTTTATTTAAATGTTCTTAGTACCTAATGAGTCCAATAAGTAATGGTGACTGAAAGCTTTTTAGAATTAGCAGACGTTAACATCTTAATTTAGACGTAAACGTGGGCGTTTACGTTTCAGTTAAATTCAACTAACAAACGGGTGAGACGTGTTCACTCTAGACATATTTTTAGGCTTCATTATTTAACAGATTGTGTTAAAAATCTGGATCGTAATTTGGGTTAGATAGAGCAGTATGTGTACTTGTTGATATAATATAACATCACACCTGTAATTCCCGCAGGGTTAGGCAGAGGAGTGCCAGTTGCTGTTTGAGTCCCAGGAAATAACGAGCGAACCGATTGCCATCAGCCGGCCACACATCCAGCCTGCACCTTCCAAAACCAGCCTTATTGAGGCAATACAGTAACCACGATAAATAAATTCTCTAATGAGGGACAGTCAATGCATATATTGATGAAGTCCATAAGAGAAACAAGTGGCTACAGAAAAATAATTAAATTGTGATTAATCTGTGGATGATTGGATAATAATATGGTTACTGTACAGAATAATTTGAAGAGGAAAATTGCTTTTCTTCGTCAAGTGTTTCAACATAAAAGTCGTCTTATGTTAGCCGCCACCAAACATAAAACCAACCCATACCTCAGAAAATCAATACCCTGTAACTTAAAGCCACTATTTTGACGTAGTTTATTTTTAAGCACAATAAACGAGCACTTCCGTATCGGGTTGACGGGCGACGCGGTACAGCACCGGTTAAATTTCCCACAGGACATTACCGCAACCCGCAATCCACAACTCGCGGCCGCCATTGACTTGTAACAGAAGGATCTATCGGTTTCCTTAAACAAAGGCGCATTCAGCCTAATGAAAGGAAATGTAAGCTTTTCCACTGGTGGAGCGTGGAACTGCGATACCACGAGGTAAATATGGGAATATTTGTGGAAATTTCAGTGTTTAGAAACTTTTGAACAATATTAAGGTGACTACAAGACTAAGGTAAGGTTTATAACAAGATCAAAAAGCAGTTGCATAGTTTCCTGCTTCGTTAGTTTTGTGGTCGCAAGCGTTGCTGCTGAGTATGAGTTCCTGGGATCGATTCCCAGGTTGGGAAAACTGTTATTGGGTTTTTCCATCAGGAGTTTCTCAGTTGTATCCACGGAGTCCGGATTTGTACCCGATTGATGGCAATAAGCTCGTTCCCTATTACATGGGACTTAAACATAACTGGTGAAATGTGGGTGTACGATTAAGTACACCTCTGCCTAACCCTTTGGGGATAACAGGCAAGATGTTATGTTGCATATTTTTCACTTACAAAAACTTATCTAGAATTTCAACATGAATGATATAACTAGTATTCTGTGACAATATTTTGATTTACAAGACTGTTCATGGAAGGTTCTTCTCGATACAAACTTGAGATTGAGTAACCAGCTGTATTGTTTTGATCAAGCGACTGGTTATTTGAAACAAATGCTTTGAGTTTGAGTTGTTTTTAGTAAAAAACCCCGGAAAAGTTGAAATTTAAGTATCAAAGTTAAGAGGCTCAAAACATATTTGTTGTTGGTCCATGTTTATAGCAACACAAACAATTATTAAGAAAACGCAAAATAAAAACTTACGTAAGCATCTTCGATATTCCAAGTTAAGCTCTGAAAATTAATTACGGGTTGTTAAGCACTTTTAAAAGAAAATCTGTACAAAAGGGAAAGTTGAATGGAAAAAGTTTTAATCTGAATAAACTGACACAAAATATTGTTAAAATCTGAACTGTGGGCCTAGAAAAATTGATATTCTATCCACCGCGATGGTGATCAAAATGTGAAAAATGTATTAGAGAGATGTCTCTGCAGACTGCAGACTTTTTGTCAGTCGATAGAGTCCGGGTTGGGTAGTATGACTGTCTGTCACGTACTCCTAATTATTAAGCAAATACCTTAGCATAGATTCTTATTTCAAAATCACAATGTGGTATCGGCCACTTACAAAACACATTCTATCTCTAGTTTATGGGTTTGACAGGCTGACATGTTACCGAAATTAATAACGAAACGTTCCTTCTTTCTTTGAATTGTAAGAACAATATCGAACCGCTTAGAACGCATAAATTCTTTATTTAATGGGAAACGCACTAGGGACGAAAGCTATGTAACAGGCCAATATAATATTTCAAAGAATCCATTAGAAAAGATACAAACAATCGATTTCTAAATGCATTTCTCAACACTAACGCCGACATCTGTTTGCCATGTTTTAGGCCATAAGCACCCAACGAGACCCTTAAAACAACTGAGACGTTGGCACAACAACGGTCATAAACGAATTCTGTGTAAGGAGCCCCATGGCTCATCGTGCGTGGTGGTTTGAGGAGGCTGAAGAAAGGATAAGGAACTGGGCAGTTAGTCTTGGACGGCTTGAGAGGTCAGACGTAAAAGTCTGGAGACGTGAAAGGGAGGCTGGTTGATATAAGCTACTTGAGCTAAGTTAGGAGACCTGGTGAATACCGAGAGGCCTATGTCCGAGTGGGTTGTCGCAAGTGTGTGATAATGATTGAATAAGTTAAATATAGTCGGGTTAAAAGCCTTGCTTAGAATAATTTAGTATGTGTGTGTGTTTGTTGGTGAGCGACTGGGTGAGTCCTTTATTACAATAATTATCCTAGGCTGAAGATGTAATTAAAGTTCTTAAAACTACACAGACAGAAACGTGTTACTGGGGAGTTTGTTATGCCACTTCTTCTCCCCAGCTCCAACACTAGGAAGTGGTGAAGGGTGGGGCGCTTTTGGGGCTGTCTATAGGGTTTCAATAGAGTAAATCTCCAAATCTATTGCAAAATGGTTCTTGAGTTTTGGTTATTAACTCTATTATCTGATAATTTTTGAATTATGATGTATTCATTCGCTCTAACCATCAATTCAGCCAACTTGCCTTTTGAGTTTGGAATCTCAATCCTATTATATGACCAACCATATAGTGATTCTAGAATAATATTAGGTTCATATCTCTGACTGATGATTCGGTCAGGCTGACACAAACACGAGTCTTACAGATGCGCTAGTTGTGCGAAGAGAACACAATGATCCATGGGGTGGGATTGGAATGGTTTGATACCACAGCTATTATATAACCAGTCTAGGGACTGTTAGGGACCATGACTATTGATTAGCCTGATGATTGACGTTCTGCCGCTGAAAAGCCGCCCTTGTCACGTTCACCAGTTCAAAAGGACTGCTAGGGACAATGCTCACTAGGAGCATGATGCCGACGCATTGCCGCTGAAAAGCCGCTTGCATCACGTATGGAAGTGTATCTCTAAGTTCTCCAGGAGTAGATGTGAAGTATCGTGTGAGTCACGACTGACCAATTACCTATTACGCTAGTGTGATGGTTATTTACAAGAACTATTGATTGCCATATAATATACTTTGCATCTCCCAGTTTTGTTTTACCCTTTTGAAACCACTTTCAATATATATTTCAATAACTATGAATTCCATAGTCTGATTTACTAAATCTTTCAATCTTTTCCTCGATCTAATAATGATACGAGGCATTGGACTTCTTCATGTTAAGGAATTCAGTTCATTTAGTCGGTGGGAAGGTGACCAGCCCGGAACGTGCCTTACAGGGTCGCGCGGAAGGCGGGGCGCGGTCTTTTCCCCTTCAGGGAAACCGACCTTCATACTAATATTAATATGATTTATCAGCCTAGGGTATTTTAGGAACAGTCACAATAGCTAGCTAGAAAATCTCTTAACAAGGCGGATATCGGAAAGGAGTTAGTTTGAAAGATAATTCGCATGGAAAAGGTTGCAGTAGGCAACAGGATGGTACTTTTAAGTTCCAGATTTAAATCTAATGACTTCAAAATTGGGTAGTCAGCTAGCTTTCTAAGCATTTACTCTTCGTTTAGCCCACTGAGTTTTGTCCCACATAACAAAATCCTGGGTCATCCCAAATAATATACTTCCTTCGTCCCAAAATGATTTTTTAATTATTTTATTCCCGCTTCATCCTATTTTATATTCCTTCTACGGCCTATATTGTTTTTGTATATGCCAAACTTACTTTTTTGTATAATAGTCTATTCCCAGTCGTCACCACCAGCTTTGTCACCATTAGCGACAAACGGGAAAAAAATCACGTTTGTTGCCATTTAAGGATATATGGCACAAATTACGTTTAAGCTTTCCTAGACGAAACTTTTTGTTTTGAAGTTCCTTTCAAATTGATTGCGCCAATGGAAAAATCCTTACAAACCAGTATCACCTTCAGGTTAAGTTAGGAACACTAGTTTTGAGTACCAATAATTCTAAATTCAAGTCTCGGTTGGAACAGTGACTACAAATGCAACGCTAGAACGATCCAACTAATTGTAAGTTTTCGGCCAAATGGGAATTTCTGCTCAGCGAAACGATCTGAGGCTCGGTATTACTGATGTAAAATGTATGTGGGATACAAATTTTGTCTAATGTAAAAGTATGAACGCAGCTTATAATTGGTAAAACGGAACGCATCGAATGAAAGAAAGAGAAGTATGTGTGCGAGTGAGAGGAAGAAGAAAAGAAGACGACTAGATTACGATGGATGTACGGGTGATGTTGTTCTTGTGCGATATTAATAAAATGTTTTAAAAATATTTCCTAAGTTTATTTTGACCTACAATCCCACATGTATATATCATTACGCCTGTAATCCTAGAAGAGCTTGACAGAGGTGCACTCACGCACATTACGCCATTTATGTTTAGTTCCATTGAGATCAACCAGGTACAAATTCTACCTTCAAACTGTTACTGAGAATTTCCTGATGGCAAAACCAAATAACACTTTGCCCGACCTGGATGTCGAACCCGGAACCTCATGATTGGCAGTCGCGCTTGCGACCACTAGACCGACGTCGCAGTTAAAATTAACATGTCTATTCAAGGTTATGGAACTCCAAACCGCGAGCAAAAACTTGTGTATGAAGAGTTGGTATTGTAATCTTAGTTAAAGTACTTTGAGTTATGGACAAATAATGGCTTTGTAGAGCATCGCTGCTTCTATTTCTCGATGTATGAAACCAAATTAAATTTGTTGGGAAACTTCAGACACGATGGCAGAAAAGGTTTTGTAAACTCAAAATTTAGGTGATTCACTTGAAGAAATGTTTTTTTTTTGTTGTTTTATTGTCATTGGATATTGTGGCCCAAAAGTCTTACCGTATCGTATTATCCAGTACTTACTGGGTTGTGGAGGTCAGATAGGCAGTCGCTCAATGTAAATACTGGTATTCAGCTGTATTTGGTAAAACTGGAAGCCGACCCAATATAGTTGGAAAAAGACTAGGCAAGTAATGATTGTCATTGGATATTGTCTATCGAAACCAAAACTTATTATTTTATTTACACCCATTTACTAAACCAGTCTCAAATTAGGATGGTAAACACACCTGTCCCGAGAGAGAGATGGTCACGGATCATCGATTCTAATGCAGACGATGCACATCACATCCAGTTAATCATAATTTAACTACCCCGCACATCTGGGAGGATATTCTAGTAGAAATTTAAGTTTATTTCCCATGTGGTTGTATTTGAAACAGTATTTCCTGAAATGTCATACTTACGCACCGTACGTATTCATATGAAACCAATATTTAAAAAGAAAATATAGAACAGCGCATTCGAAACAAATCACTTTCATTTGTTTTTTCGTTTATTTGGTTTTGGAACTATTTAAATTTAATAATATTTGATTCCAATGTAGCTACTGTCTTTCCCATTGGTAATAAAGTGTAAATTTATGTGTACTGTTTTTTTTTAATCCAAGAGGCCACACCGATTTTGGTGTAGATACAGAATCGACAGTGTATTTTTTGTTCCATCAGAAGGCCCTTGTGTATGTTTCTACCAAGTGTTAAGTTATTATAATTATGATTGTGATACTTTGACAATAATTGATATCTTGTTTCTTTAGCAGAAAATTATGTTGTTTATAAATAGCACGAACCAGGCGATGTCCTACTTGCTATAGTGTCCAAAGTGACCCAACACCGCACTTTAGAAGACCTAAAAGACGCCGCGAGCCCAAATACGGGCCCAAGAAATTTAATTAAGTCCTACCATTGATACGAAAGAAGAAGATCTATTAGCGAAATTGTAAAGGTTTACTAAATAAGCACAGCTTTCATTTCTTACCCAAGCAGAATGCCTATGATCAGTTTCTCCACATATTAGATAAGGTAGTAAGTCTCCACTTCGTTTCTTATTAGTGCGACTGGTTAACGAGCAATAAAGGTAATTAATGAACCTATGATTTTATCGGTAAGCGTGTTCGAACACACACGCAATGTGGTAGTAATGAACTAATTAATATGTACTTCTAAGTTTTCCTGCAATAAAACTGACGTTGTTGGTGTAAAAAAAGAAACATGCACTTTTACACCCTAGTTTCTACTTGAGGTAATAAAGTGAGAAAATTAATTTTCTTTATCTGTTGTATGGATCAGCTACTACTTTGACATGCAGATAATTTTGTAAAGAAATCGGAACCTACAGGCAAAAATTGGAATTCATGTTATAGGTTCACCAACCCGCGATCTGCCCGCGTGAATTCAGCCAACAAAGAGAACGCGTTTGCATTGCATTGCTCTTGCTGTGGTTGGTCAGAAAAGTGGTGCAAATAAAGATATGAATATGGTGGTCCATCGAGACCTCTCCGTGCTTCGGTCGGTAGTCACAGTCAGAGGCCCGGAAGTCTGATAACTAGTCTTTTTAAGGGGTATCTTATTACCAGAAGCTCTGATGGAGGTCAGATAGACAGTCGCTTCATGCAATTAATGATGTAATTCTGCTGCATCCGATGAACCTGAAAACCGAGGCAATAAAGTTAAAAATACTCGTTTCACACTATTGTCATAATTTTGAGTTTTTTTTTATATCTGTAGATGATACTGATTGTGCTTGTTACAAACAATTTAACTTAAATGCTATTATAGGTCAATTGTATTTTCGATTAAAAAATCGACGTATTTACGTTACGTCTACACCGCGCGCTCGTGCTACGGCTTCTGATCTCCATATAGTTCTGATGATCATATAAAGTCTTCATTACTATCCTGTAAGCGTCCATTGAACAACCACCCCTCAATACAAAGTTAGTTCGCGGCGGTACATAGCAAACAGTTTGTGGACGACTGTTTGCCTTGAGTAAGCGCCCGATACCATTGTGAATTGAGCGTTTAGACTACGTATACAGTGCGTAGTCTGCGGCATTGCCAAGTGATTCTGTCAGATGGTGATTAGGATAATGTGCTATTGGAAGCTGATATGCGGTTTGGAGATCAGAGATGGTCAGTTTATAGCCAGCCGCAGACAGTTTGCCTACAAACGGCTGCGATATAAGATGTGCTGTGATGTGCAGGACAAGAGACTTTTGTCGTAATTACCACAGAAAATTATCAAGACAGTCTTTAACAATATTGTAATAAAAATAAAAGGGGGTATTCCTCAAAGCGCAACCAACTAAGTGCAAATAAGTTATTCTTCGAAGTGCAGCCATTTCAATAATTTGAATTTGTGAGGAATAGTTTAGTTGCTTTTATTTGTTTTATAAAAGATGACTTTAGAGCTGACAGTAAATAAACATATGTACAATTATTATACTAAACATTACGCCAGCTACGAAGTACACAGGAAAAATAATAAGATTAGGACAGAGCGACTCAAATTATTAGTAGGTACAAATATTTTTTATATAATTTACTAATTTTTTTTATTTTTTTATTTAAAAAAAAAATCACAATCACATTCACAACTACCTCATTGTAAAGCTAAGTTACTCATCGAGTTGTTTTAAACAAAGCCATTTTGGTATGAAATTGGAACACTTTAGCATTTAACTGAATGTCCAGATTCATTTGTTTCTCAAAGTATTTATTTAGTTCTCCATGTTATATGAATGTGAGTATATATATATATATAAATAAGATTACCATATAGTTTGTTGTTTTTGCAGCGTAGTCCTGGCAAAGGATGTCTTTGATCAAATTGATCCTATTCTTATTATTTAAGTCAAGCGTGTTGTGTTGTCAGTATGATGTCAGATTTTTTCTTGAATAAATTTAGAAAAATTCAATTAAATGTTGGGGTCAGCTTCCAGGCTAACCAGACCAGTTCAGTGCTAGTATTTTACATCTGAGCGACTGCCTATCTGACCTCCATAACCCAGTTAGTACGATACCACTTGGTAAGACTGGCTGTCAAAACTTCGAGCCACTGACTACCTGTAACGACAGTCTAACATCTATGAATGACAGCTGGGACCAACGTTTTAACGTGCTTTCCGAGGCACGAAGGAAACTCAGTATGTAATGGATGGTCACCCATCCACGGAACAACCTAGGCCATAAACATGAACATCGACTTGAGCAGTTGTTGATATAGCCACGAGCATATCTTCAGAATCATCTATCTGTCAGGAATGTTAGGATTTATTCCGTTAGGCTCGAGCATTATGTGGGCAGACGATGGGTTTCGTGCAATGAAAACACAATGGGTGCGATACACCGTTTCTAGCAAAACTAAGAAAGTACTTGAGATCACAACTTAACACAATAACACGGGATACAATGAATGGGGTACAGTTCCAAGAGGTCTCAACTCGGCCACGATCAGACACTGACTGTCGTTCTCGCGTCATCAGGTACATCAGGTACATCAAGGCTCTGCAATAGCACGCCGTGGTGGGGTAAGTAGGTCGTCTGACATCGCCACAGGCTTACTGCGATTCACTGTAACTCCATACCAATGACCGGCTCCGACTTAACTATCTTTTACATCCAAGCGAAACTAATATTAGTGTTCTCAATTTGTCATGCACACAGAAGCACGGAATTGCTTTTATGCACTTCGAATTAAACTAAATTGTCACTTTCCTCACAATAGAAATGTCTTCGTACCTACGTGTGAATGTTACCTGAAAATCCCTTTAGGGCTATAAGCACTGTGTACACGATTCAGTCATTTGCTTCCCTCTTTTGGAAGGAAAACTTTCCAAGGTGAAAGACCTTGAAAGCTCTTGTAATACGAAGAAAATGAATTTATAAATTATGACTTAATTCTTTGTAGTTAGTTTATTGTGGAATAAAGGTATGCAAATACGTCCCATATGAAAGGGGGCGAGCCTATTAGCCTAACTAATAGGCTCGCCCCGCATCATATGGGACTTAACTTGAAAAACGTAGGTGTACTATAAGGTACGCTAATCCTTCGGGATTACAGGCGTGATGTTATGTTATGTTAAATACCAGAAGTAGCAGATAAATATGTACTAGCTCAGAGCATTTTTATTTTGATCGACTACCACTAGAACGAAAAGTAAGAGTACGGCACTTATACGTAAAAATGTAATTTCTAGAAAAAATATTGCATTTGGTGTTTCATATGCCTTTTTTTTCGGATTATAAATCATCTAATGACCCCTCCCGCTTTGGGCGGAATGGAAGGGAGTGTCTGACTTGTACTGAATAAAACCCATCCATGTTCCTACTTTGCCCTTAGTGTTCCAGGGCCGCGGTATCTCTTTCGAATCGTCCCGCAGCGTGTTTCAAATGCCTAATGTTTTATTTCCCGTGAGTGGACACAGATAAAGCAATGAAATGGAACAGCATCCTCAAATGCAATGTACTCGAAATAAAAATTGTTAGTGATCATTCTGTCATATTATTTTTATAGGTCAGTATTGATCCAATTGAAAGTGCAGTTACATAGTCTATTGTAGTACATTCCAAGAAAAGGTGAAATAGGTACCATTCTAAAAGGGGTAGCACCAAACAAAGTTATCAAGGTAACGTGTGAGTGAATGTTACTTTACTTAACATTTTCAATTAAAAAGAATAATTTAATTAGTAAGTTGTTATTTTTATTTGAAATGTTTTTATTAAAAATATAATAATTTGTAATATTAAAAATTAAATAAATTAATAAATAATAAATAAAAGAAATTCGGAAACCCACGACAGTAAAATGTAAGGCATTATTTTGAGTAGGTATCAGAAATAGTTAGAGTATAAATGTAAGTTTGGTTGCATGTTGTATTATATTAATTTTTATTTCATTTTTGACTGCCTCGTTGGTTTAGTGGTCACAATCGCGACTACTGAGCAAGAGGACCTGGATTCGATTCCCAGGTCGGGCAAAATATCCATGGGTGTGTGTAAATGGGTTTTTCCATCAGGAATTTCTCAGTAGTAGCCACGGAGTCTGAAATTGTGCCCGGTTGATGGCAATGGACTCGTCCCTATTACATGGAACTTAAACATAACTGGTTCTATAAGAGACTAATATTGCTAATTCTATGGTATGGTGTGATTATATGGCACAATGCTGTGTTTTTCGTTGCACTCAAAAAAAATAGAGCAACAAAGAACTATTTTAAAAAGTAACAAAAAAGTACAGTCAGCCAGCGAAATTAGTCGCGTGCATCGAATCAGTGTCCTCCTCGCGACACATAAATTACGGTATCCGCGGCAGCAAGTAAACACTGCAATGGATTCCCGGCGTGTAATACGCGTTGTAATTGGCTGGCGCTCTTTGATTGTTGTGATACCGACTACAAAATGACAGTGGTAATGCCTCACATATTTCGACTGACTCGTCAAAGCGGTGGAATGAAGACAGGCTTAGTCATGTTTGATCCGTTTGTTTGAAATGTCGGTTCAGTTGTTTTGAACAACCGTAATGTTTTGATTGCTCGCTAATATTGGACTTAAAACATTACTGGCGAAATGGGAGAGTACTATTAGGTACACCTTTGCCTAACCCTACGGGGATTACAGGCGTGATGATAACTTTATGTTCTTCTTTACATATCGTGTGGTTAGTACCTAACCTGGTGTCATAAAGCAGTGATAGTCTATTGGTGTGACGGTCGGACTGCCAAGTCATAGTCGAGTTCGACCCCAAGACACGCACCTCTGATTTTTGGATTCATGTGCGTCTTCATCATCATCATCATTTCAGCCGAACAACGTGCACTGCTGGACATAGGCCTCCTCCAAGTGTCGCCACATTGACCGGTCCTGTGCGACTCGCATCTAGCGTATCCCTGGAACCTTCACCAGGTCATCGGTCCCCCTAGTGCGAGACTTTTGCATTTATAACAAAACAACAAGCAATTAACGGCACGGGCCTATATACGTGAATGCAAGAGGAGGAGGCCTTTGACATGAAAAACCTCAAATTTATTAATCATCTGTTATCGACAGTGACTTTATTCCAAATTAAATACCCAATTTGTACTACATAATAAATAATAATAAAAAAATATATATTTATTTCAATTACATAAGTCTCAACAAACGTGAATTGGAGATCACCTTTTAAGCAACAAGACGCTTGTGTTAGGTGACTCCGCTCTTCCACTTCACAATAAAGTAATTGCAATTGAAATCAAAATTAAAAAATAAAAGAAAATATTTAAAAAAATCAAAAATTAAAGATAAGGATTAAAACTAAAATTAAATTAAAGAGGAGCGCATTTGTGTGATGTAAGAGAGTGGTTTATTGTACGAGTGTGTGTGCGAGTGGGTTATTGTGTGTGTGTGTGTGTGTGTGTGTGTGTGTGTGAGTGAATGTTTTGCTTAGTATATGAGTTATGTACGTTTAATTTTAGGTTTGAGTTAAGGTTTAGGTTACCCTGCGACAATCTCTTGCGATCGGAAGAAGCCAGGAGGTCTTCTTTCACTAACAATTTTATAACCGCGGTCATATTAATATATTACACTGATTATGGAAGTGACGATATCATAGCCTCAATGTCGTCGTAAGTTTTATTTTTAAGCCAATCAGTCACAGCTAATTTACAGTCACACAGAGTCTCAGAGGATGAATGTGCAGCTCTCTGTTGATCAGGTTGTACAAGTAGGACGATTGCCTACACCGTACACTACTCGTCGTAACGTTATATTGTAGGTACATATTTTGATAAAAAATAAGTTCTTATACTGCTTTTAAATAGTAAAAATATCATCTGATTAATTCCTTTCCATATTTTACTGACGATTTCTCATGATGAAAATTAAAATACATTACAGGCAACGTATTTCAACTCAATTTATCTTTTGATTGCATATTACTTTATGGTTCACGCGATTTTTCAATAAAATCGTTTCAGTAAGTACATGGTTGGAGGATTACAGCATTTGATGTGTGGGGTTACTGGAAATCTGCGGGCGCAGCTACTCTTCATTAAATTCGACTTAATTGCGGGTAAAACCGAGGGCGTAACTAGTCTAGAACGCCCATGTGGTTCAGCCTTTTTATAACTAGATTTTTTATCAGCTTTAATCTGGGTTTAGTTGATTGCGTCAGAGGTATGCCAGCTTTTCGAAGGAGATGAATTAGAACTCAAACGAACCGTAACGTTAGTTATAACTTTTAATGGCCTCGATAAATCACATAATTGATCACTTGGAGAAACTCATTGTTTAGCAGATTGGCACATTGCATTGTACTGTGTTATATCTATTTTTTATGACTAAAGAAGAATCTGGTCATGTTTACGTGGCAAGCGTGGCCAGAAATCGCACAAAACAGAGAAGTTTGGAAGTTTGGAGAAAGGGGCTTTAGCTTGACCGATTGTGTATTGTACCAGAATTATTAAATCTATAATGTTATTATAGTAAATTCAGTGGAAAGAAGTATACAAGGTATAACCCTAAAAGCGCAATACCTCTTATGTGGTGATTTCGGGTATCATGACACTTGAGCTAAAGACATTTGCGCGAAGGACACTTGCGCGACCCACTTACGCGTAAGGACTTTTGCGTGATTAAACTTTTGAGCGAACGGACATTTGCGCGCAGAGACACGTGCGCGATTGGACTTTCGTTCACTAAATACCAGTCACCCTATAAGTAGACTATTAAATTATCCTTTAAACTTTCATCACAATGCTCCTAATACATGTGACATCATCAGTGCAGCATCACTAAATGTATCTCAGCATACGTCTCATGTCATGAATATACAATTATATGGTAAGTAAAGAAATAAAAAGGTTACGCAAAGTAGGCGCTCGACGAAGTTAAAAGGTTTCCTAATAATAAATACGATTTGCAAAAGCTTTACGAAAAGAGAAGCCGAAGAAAATTATATGTATACGTAAAAAAGGTTATAGATTTGTTGCATCATTTAAATTTTACATACATACAGATAGTCACACCTTTTCAACTGACCGCCACCTGCTACGATCCTTACATAGCATTGCGTTCGTTTGCCACGTTCATACATCTGGTCATACACGCCCGCCATTTTATTTTAGGTACTACCGCAGAAATTGTTAAAGAAAAATACATTCGCATTTCTCTGTATCTTAGTTCAACCAGCACGCGTAGCATGACCACCGTAGAAACGGGTTTTTTCGACGGAAGAATCGACAAAGTGATAGATTATTTTTTGATCTGTCATTTCGTCGATTCTTCCATCAACAACCCGTTTTTACAGTGGTCATGCTACACGTGCTGTATTTGACCGAAAAATCAAAGAAAACATTCCTTTCATTTAGCAGTTGACGTTGGGCATTGCACAAAGCATTGGTACAAAAGAGAAAGCTTGTTCGAAAACTAAACCAACATACGTTTCGTTTTGAAAATTCAGTCATGTACAGAACCTAACACGAAGAGTGTGTCGGGGTTTTGATCCTGACCCATTCATGTCCGTTCGTTAATTCGAGGAATCCGATATTTCGAGCGGTCACAAGTTCACTTGCATGCTTGCCTTAACACTGTTTGGTTGTACTTGCTTTTGTAGCTGCTAAAGCTTTAAATCAGGTGTTCCTTCAACGGTGAGAGTACATGTAATGACATAAATCTTTCGTATCTAAGTAGGTACGGAGTTAGATCGCGCGTAAAAGGGTTACCTAAGTAGATAATAGATACGAGCTTCGATATAATTGAATGAGATATTAATATTCAGAATAGATGTCACACACCAAAGAAAAAAAACTTTTAAGCAAAATTAAAAAAAATAACTCACTTCCAAGCAAAACATTAAAAAAGCCTAAACTGACTTTAGTTTCGGAATTCGGTGATTTTGTTTGTTCTATTGACGTTATTACCACCGACATCCGAAAGTAAAGTTATTTGGTGGAATACATAACCTCGTCCTTTTTCTTAGAAGTCGGTTAAAAAGTAACCAATTTTAACACGTTGAGGGTTTATATTTTTGGTAACTGCATTCCTTGCTGAACTAAACCAAACTCTAGGATCGCTTACAATTGTAGGCATCTTATTATAGGGTATTAAGAAGGAAAATATAAAAAGAGAAACCTACTCGGAACCAATACTTAATTCGGTCCTAGTTTTTATAAAGTACTAATTAAAAACCTTGACTTGCCTTTCAAAGTAAAGTATCATTAGAAGCACAAAAATTAACAGCAATAATTAACATTTGACTTAGGTATTAAAAATGGAGTCTAATAACTCAGCTACGTAGATTATACGATAGATATGTAATTATGTTTTATTGACATTTTAAGTAAGTAAAGAGATTCTAAGTGTCGTAGAACCAAAAATTCGAAGATTTGTGACATCTACCAATCCGCACTGGGCCCGCGTGGTGGATTATAGCCCATTCCCTCTCATAGAGAGGAGATATTTAAGAAATAGTGGTCTTTTAAGTTTTCATCACAAACATTTACAAAATTTAAATCTCATGAAACGCATTCGCTACATTGCTGGAGCCACAATTTCCTACCATTATTGGGAATGTGGCGTGTGTGTTGCCGCGAATCCCAGTTGTATGAACGTGAGATTAATCCGAAGATATTGTAGTACGGAGGAGACAGCGTGATTGTCGTAAGTAGCGCCGTCGCACTGCATTTCCGCTAGGGAGGTGACACTTTGTTTTGTCGATAGAAGAAAATAACAGCACTCTCCCCTAAATCCAACTTCCTACTTATATTTGTCGGAGCCGGTCATTGGTATGGACTTAAAAATGAATCGAAGTACGCCTGTGGTGAGGTCACACGACCTACTTACCCCACAACGGCGTGCTTTACAGAGCCTTGATGTTTTCGGCTCGACGCTAGGACGACAGTCAGTGTCTGATCGTGGCCGAGTTGAAACCTCTTGGGACTGTACCCGATTCATTGAGTCCCGTGTTATTGTGCTAAGTTGTAATCCCAAGTAATCGTTAGTTTTGCTAGAAACAGTGTTTCGCACCCAGTGTGTTTTCAAAGCACGAAACCCATCGTCTGCCCACATAATGATCTAGCCTAATGTAATAAATTCAGACATTCCCGACATATTAATATTATAAATGCGAAAGTTTGTAAAAAACTGGTTTTCAGCTGCATCTGGTTAGACTGGAAGCCGACCCCAACATAGTAGCCTTGTACAATCTAATATAAGGTACATTAATATATATTATAATAATATTGTACAAGGCTCACCCATTTTATTGTAACATCATATTTTTATGTACCTGCAATCTAAGCAAATAAATTATACTTTACTTTAGTTGGAAAAAGTTAGACAGATGATGATGAAATGTCAAAGTTTGTGAGGATTGATGATGTTTGTTACTCTTTGACGCAAAAACTACTGAACGGATTTGGATGAAATTTAGCTTATAATAGCTTTTAACCTGGATTAACATGTAGGATATTTTTTATCCCGGTAGTATGATCCCGTAGGACAATTATTGAAGAAGCCGCGGGCATAAGCTAGTATTTCATAATTACTATCTTTTCGGTTTTACTGCATTCTGTTTTACTTACTCTGGGGACAAATAAGAAAAAACACTCCTCAGCGTATTTATTCATGTTGCACGTTTCTTAGAATTAATAATCATGATTTACCAAGAATTCACCTCAATGTCAAATAAAAGACATTAATACAGTGCCGCACGTAAAATATAGATCACTGCGTATAAACTTATATAACCCTTACGGTTCTAAATTAGATCTCGACAATGCCAGACCAAAAAAGCCGCAGCAAGACCTAAGTTATTCTCTGTAAAAGATTTATTGGAATCGAGTTCTGCCACAGCTATAATATATTCAATATGTGGAATAAGCTTACTAAGAATAGTGGCACACCTCTATCTTAAGGGGGGAGATGGGCTGCGATTTCTCCATACAAATGATGAAATCGAACGATATGATAACGAATTGTATTCCCCTTTTTTCTTACTGAAAAATGCCTCGAGAGCTATCTATTTTTGATTAGTGTAGACACGTCCCTGTCATTTCCTTTTTTTTCAGCAATTAATAAGTAAAGAAAATATGACCCTCGAAAAATTGACTAAAAATGCCCCATTATTATGGCAGTGATTAGAGGACTACCAGACAAATTCTTAAAGTTTTTAACATAAAAGAAATTGACAGGAACCTAGACATCCTCTTTCATATAATTTTAATGTCAAAAATAATAAAATCGGCTCAGTTTCGTCGTTTTCGTCATTTGTCGAGGAGAAAAGGGGAATACGAAATGTCAATCACGTCAAAATTTTTGTGATATAATCGGTCTGAGCTGCAGCTGTCCCTATTGCACTCTACAGGGGCAGGCTTAACGCAGCGCGACAGCAATAGTTTGTTCAGATACCTATTTTTCAAATTCCTCGCAGCCCATGTCTCCTCTTAACAAGAAATATGGTATCTACCGACTGGTTGGCAAGCTTACGGCGGAAAGTTCAAGGTTGTTCAAAAGGAACATTTCAGCCACGGGAAGGAGATAACGTCCACTTTGTCCTCTTGGTTAGATAAATACTTAGTATTTAGTTCGTAACTTAGAAATGAAGAACAAACTTTCTGAGACAGCTGTACACTTACGTATTATATTTCGGGTTGTTACAAAATGTTTCTATCTCGATGTATGATTCAACATTATATTTCATGTTACACAAAATTTGGGAGCTTTTAACAAAATAAAACATATTTTCTACAGATTAATCTTCAATAATATCCCCGAGATTGTTAGCTTCAATATCAACAAAACAATATTGCGTTTCAGCACAAAATATTACGTATCTCAGCTATGTTAGTACAATTGGAACGACGCTCGATACCCGTATATCGACTTCGCAGATAATCCCTTTTCAGTGTTCTGAATACCATCAGACTGCAATGGCAAATCGTGAACGTGTTTAGAGCAATTTCACCGACCTACCACAGGGGGCATAGAGTGGCGCATTATGACTATGATACTTAACAAAACATGGGGAAACAATACATGCTCGAAGTCGCCCCCACCTCTAAGCGTACTGAGTGAGCACTCACAGGTTAAGTACACAGTTAAATTACTCCCCACTCTATCTTTGAGACATTTTTCCTTGTTACGTGAAGCCAGAGTGAAATATAATTTACGGCTGCTCCTCGGAATTTGTCGGTGTACTTCGGATATTATTATAGTACTTGTAAAAGTAGTGGTTTATTATTCAAATTAAAGTGAGACATTCTCGCTTTTATACGTCCAATTACTAATTGCTCATAGTGGTGTAAAAAACCCTTTCTTTTAAAGTACCTGTCATCAAAGTATTCAACAAAAATATTTATAGAAAAACTCCGGGGAAGAACGTCATAAATGTGAAATCCTCGCCGCGAAAGGTACAATTTAAAAATAACTTTCTCGCGGAGTTTCCATTTCCAAACATTTGAACGTCGCGTCGAGCGTTTTGCGACTGGCCGAATATGGCTTCTTATTTTACTTCTTAGGAATACTTTTAAGTGGTAACTTTTCAAATAAATCAGTAGGCATTGCAGCAAGACCTCGCGGCTGCGTACTTACTCTTTGTTATCTGTGAACTGCCGGAGAAACTTTCGGTGACTTATTTAAAATTCCATGTGTTTTAAAAACCTTTTCTGTGTTAAAATTACGATCGTGCCAGTTGTCGCACGTGACTTGACGTATTTTTCGAGATTGTTGGATCAAATTATCGGATTTATTTCTGTATGCGTTTATGAACTGGTCGGGTTAGAAGGAAAGTAAACCCTTTTTCACCCTTTACGCAGTGAAGGTAAGTCCTAGTAATTTACCTAATTGTCTCGTCCCCTGTAATTTCGTTGGATCAATAATGTCGTCGGGAGTGCCAGTTTTTATTTACCAAAGCGTAATCTGATTTTCCGAATAAGTTGGTAAGCCGAGGCTAGGGGCGTCCGTGGGGGTCACAAACAGGATTTTAATAAAAGTTAATTTATTCAATAAAAGCCTCAGAGGATCTGTGCCCATTTTCTGTATGAAATTGGAATTTGCTTTCGTTTACATCCCGTCAATTGTTGCCGAATAGTTGGAAATACACACTTGGGACCGCATCTGGATAAAGTTTTTGAAAGAATCTCAGACATGATAATCTTTATTTGTACGGCTTTAAAAATGTATCTTAAGTACTGTAAACATATACAGGGTGTAAACGGACTCTTCACGGAGCCATCAACCAAGCATTATGTACATCAAACTAAGTAACTTTACGCAAAAATGAATGCTGGGAAACGACTTTTTTTTGGGCTGAAAAATCACGTTTTACAGTAGGACTCAATGTACGAGTAACACACTCAAAACATTGCGCTGATGGGTGGATTGAATAGTAAAGGGGTCCTGGAGGTGTTTTAAGTAAAAATCTTACATTAAAACATGTATTTAAAAAACAACTTGTGAAAAAGTTGGAACTTTGATACAATATCTCCGTAACTAGAAGGTTCCCAGGTATGGTCTAGAACAATAAAATGATCGCAATGACGGGTGTGCCTTTCGGCTTCGTTAAGAGTCTGGTTACACCCTTTAAGCTTGGCATATGTGTGTACAGCAGAGATAGTGTAAAAAAGTAGTTAGATATTATCGGGCAACACAAGGGACTAATAACAATTTTGAACTCAGAAGTAAATGGAACTAGAATTGTTTCTGTCGAAAAATAGACCAACGATTTGGTTTTGTATTATACTTTCTGTCTTCACATAATGTACGTGCGTATGCTGAAAAACATAAGGTTTTAGAATGACATAAACATAATGAGATGGCCATTAAGAAAGTTTGCAAAGCTTCTTATAAAATAATTATTTTTAAAATGTATCCATCACAAAAATAGTATCTCTCATTATGTCAAAAAACTGCGCATGCAAAAAAAAAATCCGGTTGATTAAAGATGTACTGTAACTGTTTAGTAGTTTGTGTAAATTGATACTTTTTTAGCTAATTAGGTACACAATTTGTGAATCACAAATTTATTTTCTACAAAAAATCAAGGTAATCGGTGCCCTAAAAAAAAAAACATCCAGTCGAATAACCTCCTTTTGGAAGTCGGTTCAAAAAAGCATTTTTTTAATAATGATAGTAATGTTGTTTAGTAAATGGAATGCTTTTATGTCTTATATTTTTGTTTTTTTGTTTAGTAATGTGTTACGTTAAATAAATTTGTATGCCGTAAGGAAAAATGTTTCGGAACGCTCATCAGAATTACCATCATATTCTGTATACCTACATTATTGGCAAATAAATGATTTCTATTCTATATCTATTGTATGTATATTGTATTTTTTTGTTTATCCATCACACATACTTTTATATATTTGGTAATGTTATTTTATTTCTTATGGTTGTTTTATATTATAATAATCCAAGTACTGTTTGTGTATGTGAGTTTAAATGTTTGTGAACGCACCCACGACACAGGAGGAATTCCAAGTGTGGGGAAACGTTTTTTTTTTACAAAACAATACATACATAAATACAATAACGTATTCCAAATATAAAAATGTATTCTATCTAATTTCTTTTTTTAACGGTGCCCCATACTAGGTATTTCTCCTGTGTCGTGGGTGGGTTTACAAACATTTAAACTCACATACACAAACAGCAAAAATTGCCAAACCTAAGTTGGCATTGGGCAGGGCACATTGCTCGCAGAACGGATGGCCGATGGGGCCGAAAAGTTCTGGAGTGGCGACCGCGAACCAACAGACGTGGCGTTTGAAGACCTTCCACTAGGTTGACCGATGACATGGTGAAGGTTGCGGGGATCCGATGGATGCGAGACGCACGGGAGAGGCCTATGTCCAGCAGTGGACGTCTTTCGGCTGAAATGATGAATGATTATAATATACAAACAGCTAAAATCGAGTAGGCCTAATATGTATTGAAGTTTTTTATGGGACAGTTGATTATTTTTTTGCGATAAGGATGTTGGTCCCGTAAAGAAAGTTGTTCCGTTTTAATGGTCTGATCCACATCCTAAAATAAGACAACAACTTTTACTGGGTTCCTTCCTTCCTTCCTGGATTTCGTTTTTCATCTGATCGAACAAACCCCAATCAAATGTTAAATTCTAGGAAAACGCTGAAATTGGAAATTTGGTTAAATATTGAAAATATAATAAAAGTAATAGTAGAGTTCTTTTATTGCACAGGTTGAATAATTTTGATATTCAACTCTCCTAAAAATAATATTTTATTATTACATATAATAATAAAGTATATTTTCACTGCGTAATACATAGTAGGTATGTGCTTATGTTGTGTTTTTGAAAGGTAAGGATTCTTTAAAAAATACAACCGAATTGAGAACCTCCTCCTTTTTGAAGAAAGTCGGTTAAAAAGGAAAAGAGGTTTTTCTTAACTTTTTGGGACAAATTGTTATTTGACTTAACATTCAATTTCTTACAACATATTCAATTAAACATTACATTTAACAACATGACGGTTGACAGGTGAAAATGGAAGAAAAAAACGTGTTATGCCGACCCCTAGTAACATGGGATAAGGGCAGGAAGATAATGATGATGATGATTACATTTAACAACACATTCAACAATACGTTAAACTTTACATTTAACATTTCATTACATTTAATATTTCATTTCATTTATCAAACTAACTGATCTGCATTCACAGATATTGAAAAAATACAACTGAAAAAATCTAGGTAGGCTGTAGTAAAGACAGCAAATCTATGTCTATCAGCAAATTAACATAACAGGAAAACTGACGATAAAATTATGAAATTGCACACCCAAAACCTGCTCACTTGCAGGCACTCAAACAAAAGAGCAACGCACTACGATTATGAGTTTCAGTTGCACCGCAATATGGATCCAGTAGCCGTGCAAATAAAATTTAATTGAACATGTGCCTGTTCCCACAGGGTTCCCACCACCCAGATTAAAGGGCTGTGATCGCTTCTCAGCTTCACGGGAAAACCCGACGACTACTAAATGAATTTTAATGAAGTAGTTAAGTGCGGGCCCGATGGAAAACTTATAGGAACTTTAAGTAAGATCTGCTTGGAAATTATGGACGATTGCAAAAATGTAGAGGATTTATTAGTTGGTTTTCATTTTAATATATTCGCGTGCAATATTTTCTTAATCATTTTCAAAGTAAATTAAAAGTGAATCAAATGAAACCTACGAGAGAAAGACTGATTACAGTTACTTGAAGCTCATAAATCGTAGATCTATTCCTTCTGGGAATAATAATAAGACTTCAATTGAAATATAATCAGTAATTGAATTGGCTTGATACCATAGCAAATTATCAGAGTAATAGAAGCACTCACTAGTTCTTATTCGTTCAGTAACAGCTACAGCAAAGATCAGGAAAGGTCCGGTCAAACCAAACTCTGTCTGATAAAGTTCTGAAGTATCTGTCAGTGTCCGTGGTCCGCAGCTACTCATACTGGTTCGAGGGAAGGTCCAGTCAAACCAAACTCTGTCTGATAAAGTTCTGAAGTATCTTTCAGTGTCCGTGGTCCACAGCTACTCCTACTGGTTTGACCATATTTTCAAGATACACGCAACAGTTTGTTGTTAAACGTCCCTGCGTCCAACAGTAGTTACATACATACATGTTCATGAAACAAACCAACTCTTCAAGAGGACCCCGGTAACTCCCGCCACTTTTACAAAGAAGCTACTCGGCAAAGTTTCACTTGACGTGGATTCCGAACGAATGTCGCAGGAGAGTCGTTTGAATAAAGTTAGCCCACTGATTTATGTGAAAACTTTTAGTAGTACCGCGTCCCCAGAATATGTGGCCCAGTGTATTGTATGTACTTATCTTTCGGTGTTTATTCCGTAGTTCCGTTATTGCTTAATTCCCAGCGGCAGGGACGTTGGCGTGCCTGTATTGTAAATAATGTTACCAACTTACTAACTACGGGATATCTGAACAGGTTTTGTGGAAAAAAAATATTGTGTGTCATATTGCGGATGTTACGGAGTGTTAAAACATATGTATCTGAATAATAGGCATTCATAACACTTATTGATCTACAAATATGATACTCCAATTAAATCATCCTCTCAATAGAACCATTTCACCAACTTATATTTTCTTAAATCGATCATTTCTATCGCCCTTACTTTTTATACGATATCAAAACCCCACGTGTCGTCACACGCACCCCAATAAAGAACAACTTGGATAACGCTACTCACGTTGGAAATCCACAAATCGGGATTGGGCCAAGGGTCTTTGCTAAATCGAAATAAACAGGGGCATCATCGAATTCCCATTCCGTCCTTTACATTTGATTTATCTGCTGAGTGGGATCAACTTGAGGCGTAATTTATTGCTGCCGAGCGCGGAGGCCTCTTCCGCCGTTAATTCTGGGGACGGCTAGATAGCGCTCTTGACACCTTTGTTTAGGATACACACGGGCTGGCCGAGACGAAAGGGGAAATCTTTCAATATATGGCACTAAGGGGATAAGTTTTGAAGTGGTTTTAAAGGGTGTAATGGCCAAAGGCGGCAATGTCTACTGTAGAAGCGTTTTCATAGAAACCTGTGTTGTCACTGCGGTCTGTCATTGCGATTGGTGCCTGTTGCTTTTGAATTTGTACCTTAATAGTTTAATACTAGAGTTTATAACAAATACAACTACAAATATTTATGAAGGAGTAGTGCTGGAAACCCACAAGAGGAGCTCGTGGATAAATAGTAACCACCGCATAGGTTGATCTTCAAGGTTAAGCCGCGCCTAAATCGGTCGGTTGAAGGGTGACTATAAATACATACCGGGTTTCCTCCGTACCTCGGAAGACACGCTAAGCCGTTGGTCTCGGTTTTCATTTGCAGATCTTTGACAGTCGTTACAGGTACTCAGTAGCCCGAAAGTCTATCAACCAGTCTTGCCAAGGGGTATCCTATTACCCAGTACTAACGGAGTTGAGGAAGTCAGTAGGCAGTCATTTCATGTCAAATACTGGTATTAAGCTGCATCCGGTTAGATTGGAAGCCAACCCCAACATAATATAGAAAAGGCTAGGTAGAAGACGATCATCTCGAAATCCACAAACTATGCTACGCTAATATCGACCATATCATTTGTGTTTTGGGTTAAAGACTCCGACACTCCCAAAACTGAAAAACCTTTTTAGTTAAGCTGACCAAGGCCGAGACCCAAACATATCACTATTTTCCGAAACTCAAATACTTTAAATACTGGTCAAACTATGTCACGGATGCCCTTAAAATATTTCAATGTTTTCGCACTACGAACTAATCTTGGTTTTTTACAGATCAATATCATCAAGCCACGGAGTCTGGATTTGCGCCCGGTTGATGGCAATAGGCTTGCTTTATTACATGGGACTAGAACATTACTGGCGACACGTGAGTGTACCAGATGGTGTGTGTGTATTAGGTACCTACATCGCTGCCTTACCCTTTGGGGATTACATGCGTGATGAAGTTATGATATCATATTTATAAGTTCAGCTTAACGATTGTTTATCATTTATTCTCTCTTCACAAAGCTGACTTAAAGTTAATGTGTGCAAAAAAAATGTCTCAGCTGTATTCAACCTTTATGAGAGACTGGTGCTTGATGTAGGTTTTTGAGAAAAAACCTGTGTTACAGATCACCAGGCCCATCCAGGCTAGAAGTAGCTTTTACAGAGATAAGAACTCCAGAGAGACTTCAAGGCCATCCATAGGCCTCCATAAGCCTCCTTCAAGTGTCAGAATTTCTTTCAGTCAAACGGAGACTTATCCTAATATTTTTTCCATTTCTAGCTTACTTATAATTAAAGGTCTAGCGGCTTAATAGACCTCTAGGCTAACATTATATTATAATTAATGTTAAGACCAGGTTTCCCTCATATCAGTTATGATAAACACGGCATTAGAGCTGTGACACGTGGACAACTAGAGATGTCCAGATTATACGTTAGGCCGATTAACCGATTAATGGGCCAATTGAAAGCCGATTACACCGCCAATTGACTGTGACTAGTGAAGCAGTGATGTGATGCGCGTCGTGGACATGCAGGGCTTGTTTTTACCTACCTTAATATTTAAACTATCTAGGTAGTTAAAAAAACACAATTTACATCTCACTTCTTATATTGCCTGGAAATCTATGTAAAATAACTCAAATCCTAACATCATGCATGTGTTCCCCGAAAGGTTAGCCAAAAATGTGGCTATTAGAACACCCACATGTTGCGGGTCAAGTTTGAGTCCTATGTAATAGAGATTGGCCTATTGCCATCTACCGGATACAATTCAGACTTTGGGCAGGTTACTTTGTAATAAAAGCTGTCTGGCTATGTAAAAAATATTAAATTGCAGGAACTACTCCTGTATCGCGGGTGCGTTTACAAACATTTAAACTCACATACACAAACAGCCAGACCCGGAACAACTACCTGTAGGCCATACAAATATTTGTTCCGTGCGGGAATCGAACCCGCGACACGCAGCGCAGCAGTCGATCGCTCAGCCACTGCGCCAACCGCGCCGTTAATTATTCAAAATTAAATTATATAAATGGCTGAATGAAAATAATTTATATAGTATTAAGGACTTTTTTTTTAAATAAATTATAATGTTTGTCAATTCAAATTTGTTTATTCGTGTAAATTTGCATGCTTTAATTTTAAGCAGAACATGTATGATCTCATATGTTATAATAACATCTCTGTATACCATGTTTTACGCAAATAAATTATCTTATCTTATCTTTGAAATTGGAAGCCACGTCCTGGTTTTTGTGACAACTGGACCAACAAAGCAATAAAAATGTACAAAATTTACAGGAAGAAAAAAAAATCTACAAACACAAAGTAAACTAAACTGTACGGTTCGAGTTTCTTGACATTTTAGTAAAAACAAAAACTGATGAAAGTGTTTCAAACTCGTATGGAAACGTGATAACTAAAAAACATAATGTTCTTTTAGTTTATTTCTCAACAACCCACTCGTGTAGTTCAAAAGGTTGCGCCCACGCTCGTTTTTTTAGGCAACTCCATGAGCTACGGCGTAGAAACTCGTGCTACGATCGCGTAGTCAATACGCCTACGGGACTTTTAGCAAGTTTTCTTTGACTGCCGTTTTGAAGTTTATCAACTTAAGTCATTAGCAATGTTTACTAGTTCTATGTTTAAATAATAAATAATAATAATGTTTATTGATTCATAAAAGTGTTACAATATTAAGGTATGACACTGGATCCCGCCCTGAGATACAATAAATAAATAAAATAAAAAAAAAATAAAAAAATAAATACCCTGTGGCGCAGGATCCAGTCTCTTTGTGTGTATGTGATGCGTGTAAGTATGTTTGTTATGAGTGTGTGTATGTGATGATAATACTTTACGTTTGTATTCTGACTATCTTATTACCTTTATAACAGACTAGTACTTTTCAAGCAAAACACACTAGCCCTTACTTTTTCGAATGAGCTTTTCAACTGGATGACTGTCATGAACCTAAACATTACTGTAAGTTAATAGGCATATAACACATTTTAGCTTACTTAAGGATTGCGAGATACACTGGTACTGTAGATATCTACAGGCGCCAATAATCACTATCTAATACAAGTCGTAAACGGAACCTTCACGAAGCCGCCAACCAAGCGTTCTGTTCATCAAACTAAGTAACTACGCAAAAAATATTGCTTGGAAAAATATTTATTTTTTTGGGAGAAAAATCACGTTTTATAGTAGGACTCGATGTGGCGCACTCAAAGCATTCTGTTGATGGATGCAGTGACAAGTTAGTACAGAGGTCGTGAAGGTATTTAAAGTAAAGTTATAAAATAAAAAACTTGCAAAAAGTTGGAACTTTGACCCCCAATATCTCCGTAACTAGAATTTGCCCAGGTATATGGTGTTTAATTAAATAAAATTGGCCAAATGCGAGTTGGACTCGTGCACGAAGGGTTCCGTACCATCTATACAACATTAGACAAAAACGACAAAAAAATCACGTTTGCTGTATGGGGGCCCCCCTTAAATATTTATTTTATTTCAATTTAACTATTTATTTTTAAAGTGAATATACACAACTGAATATTTCAAGCGTCTACCTGTCGGCGTTATTAATATCGAGCAAAAAAACGGCAAAAAATCACGTTTGTTGTATGGGAGCCCCCTTAAATATCTATTATATCCTGTTTTTATTTTAGTGTTTGTAGTTATAACGGCAACAGAAATACATCATCTGTGAAAATTTCAACTGTCTAGCTATCACGGTTCATGAGATACAGCCTTGTGACAGACGGACAAACAGACAGACAGACAGACTGACGGACAGCGGAATCTTAGTAATAGGGTCCAGTTTTACCCTTTAGGTACGGAACCCTAAAAATATCACAATGACGATGACGGGGAGAACAAGTGCCTTTCGGTTTCGTTATGGGTAGTTTTACACCCATTTGGTTGCTTGTTTGCCACCCAACAACCAAAAGAAAAAGTTATTAACACTTCACTGCATTCCTTACACCATCCACACAACTTCCCTACTATCAACATCATATGTTAACCAGTTCGGATCCACGGATAAGCGTTATTCGTGATGTGATCCGAGAATCGCGATCCGATACTAAAAGGACAATAAATACGGATCATGCGCGTCATTTGATATCTATTGCGAATAAACTAGAGGTCGTGATCTTGATGAGGCAGAAGTGTGTTAGAGTTTGGTTTTAAATGTTTTTGTTCCGTTTTTATTTTTTATTAGGAAGGTATACAAGTTGTAAACGAAGCCGTTCACCAAGCATTCTGTACATCAATCTAAGTAAGTCTACGAAGAAATTATTGCTGGGAGCCGACTTTTTTATGGGGTGAAAAATCACATTTTACGGTAGGACTCAATGTAATGCACTCAAAACTTTGTGCTGTTAGATGCATAATTATGTTGATGGAATATTACGGGATCGTGGAGGTATTTAAAGTAAAGTTATTACATTGAAAACATGTATTTAAAAATAAAATTGTCACAATATTAGAAAAACACCACACATCACCACCAGCATCACGTATGTACTATTTTCTGTTCCTTTCTTTTATTTTTGTAGTGTGTACATAAATTGTTAAATAAATAAATAAATAAAAAGGTAATAGGCTCGCCCCCTATTACATGGGACTTAAACATAACTGGTGAAATATGGGTGTACTATTAGGTACAACTCTACACCCCAACCAACACGCTTACTGCGCAGGCAAATCAACCGAATCGGAACTCCATAATGTATGCACTAAAAATGAAAAACCCAACCCTGAGTGCTTTCATAGACATAGAAGGTGCTTTTGACAAAACTAACTTTTCCAGCATCACACAGGCCTTGGCTCCGCTCGGTGTCACGCCAACCCTTACAGAATGGATACACAACATGCTGAAAAACCGAGCTATTCAATTCACTATGAACACCACCACACGAGGCATTGTGAGCAGAGGCTGCCCGCAGGGTGGGGTGCTGTCACCACTTCTGTGGAATCTAGTCGTAAACAAGCTCATCACAGAGCTCAATGCCAACAGCCTGTACTCGGTGGGTTACGCAGATGACATAGCTATCTTAATCTCAGGGCATTTTGAAGGTGTCTTATGCGACCTCATGAGAAAAGTTTTCAAAATAACCGAGGGCTGGTGTGCCAAACACGAGCTATCGGTTAACCCCTCAAAAACAGAACTAATAATGTTTACCAACAAAAGAGTTCTAGGGCCCGATAAACTACCTAAACTCTTCAACACCGAAGTTACACTCAAAGAAGAAGTCAAGTACTTAGGAGTGGTTCTTGATAGTAAACTGCTATGGAACAAGCATCTTGACTACAAGCTAAACAAAAACACAATCGCACTCTACCAATGCAAAAGAATGATAGGAAAAACGTGGGGGCTCTCTCCAAAGATTACGCTGTGGCTCTACACAGCCGTGATCAGGCCAATGCTGACCTATGGATCTCTGGTGTGGTGGACGAGGACGGAGCTCGCGACCACCACTACAAGGCTCCAGAAGTTTCAGAGGCTGGCCTGTTCAGCTATGACTGGCTGCATGAGAACCACCCCAACAGCAGCAATGGAGATAGCCCTGAAATTAACCCCCCTCGACTTATTCATACAGCAGGAGGCGGCACTAGCCGCCATCAGGCTTATGCACCTAGGCATATGGGGCAAGAACCACACCAGTGCCCATGCGGGTATCCTGGACCGGGCGATTGAGTATCAACCACTTATCGCTGCTCTGTCTGACAAAATACCTAACCAACTAACTTTTAACAAGAACTAACGCATACAAACAACAGAGGAAATAAGAGACCAGTCAGGTGTCAATGAAGTACGCATTTACACAGACGGTTCAAAAACACGCAACGGCTCAGGGGCCGGTGTATACTCTCTAGATCTCAACATAAAATCTCACATACCACTGGGCGAACACAGTTCCATTTTTCAGTGTGAGACTGTCTCCCTGACACAAGCTGTAATGACCGTAAAGCGTCTGGGGATATAAAACTACGGTATCAGGATTGTATCGGACTGTCTCGCTGCGCTCAAAGCCCTAGAAAACAGACAGACGAACAATAAATTAATTCTAGAGTGCCACCTAGCCCTGGAGAGCATTTCGTTAACAAACCGACTTACACTCCAGTGGATCAGAGGGCACAGTGGATCCTTGGGCAATGACGCCGCGGACGAGCTTGCGAAGAGAGGTTCCGAGATGGCAGTACTGGGCCCGTACCCACTGCTCTCCCTGCCAATTTTTCTTTCGCAATTTCGTACATGGATACGCCAGAGATCAACGGATCTCCACAACAACCGATGGTCACGGGTATCAGACTGTAGGCAGTCAAAAATGGCCATGCCGTGCCTTAACCCGAGACTAACCAAACGATTGCTTAACCACAATAAAACTAACCTTAAAATAATGATAGGGACAATCACGGGCCATTGCCACCTAAACAAACATCTTTTCCAGCTAGGCATCACGGACAGCCCTCTCTGCAGAGGATGTTTTGACGCCGAGGAATCAGCCGCCCACGTCATCCTGGAATGCGAGGCCGTGGCCACCCAACGTGCATAAATCCTCGGAAAAGTGAGGTCGCTCCGCGAAGCCTGTGAAGCTCCCAGGAAGCTTCTGTGCTTCTGGGCGGAGTTAGGCTGGCTATGTTAGCAAGGACCCCCACGCACAACGGACCAAATGGGAGTCTAAGTGCGGATAAAGGATTCCCCACTCTACTCTACTCTAGGTACAACTCTGCCTAACTCTACGGGGATTACAGGCGTGATATTTATGTTACAATTTTGGAACTTTGACCCCAAATATGTCAATAACTAGAAGGTTCCCAAGCTATACCTAGGAAAAAATGTTCACAATGTCGTGGAAAACAAATGCCTTTCAGCATCGTCAAGTTTATATTCTACACCCATTACAATGTTTGTAACTGAATGATTAGGGGTAAAATTGGGTCGGTATGAAATAGATAACAACTTTATATATTTTAAAGTAACCGTATCCATACTTCTTATAATAAAAATGTGAAAGTACTCTTTGGTCGAGTGGTCGCAAGCGCGACTGCTGAGCATGAGGTCCTGTGTTCGATTCCCGGGTCGGGCAGTGTTATTGGATTTTTCCATAAGGAATTTCTCAGTAATAGCCATGGAGTCTAGATTTGTGCCCATTTGATGGCAATAGGCTCGCCCCCTAATACATGGGACTTAAAACATAACTGGCAAAAAGTTCGTGTACTATTAGGTACAGCTCCTCCTAACGCTCCGGGGATCACACTTCGGGGGCGTGATGTTATGCCATGTTATGTGTGAAAGCAATTCTGTATACCTATGTCAATTTGTTTTTCTGTCTGTTACCTTTTCTAGATGTAATTTGACATACGAATAAACTCTGCTTTAGGATATAAAATACTTTTTCACATTCCCGTGGAATCCTTCCCCCAATTCCGACATCCACGTTGGTAACCCACCTATGTTAATTTGAAATTAATCCTCATCTTTATTATAGGAAATAACTATGCTGGAAAAGCCCTGGAGTGTGCCAGATGCAAATGTAATGCCTAATAATTTGATTAGTCAAACGTAAATAATTAGGTATTCCGAATTAATTAAACCCAAGACACAAAGCTTCCATCCTAACACTCGTAGGTATGTGTACCCTTTCACTATTTAATACTTAAATTCCTTCAGCAATTCAATTATTTAAAGGAACAAAAGAAACATTCTGTCGCGTAACACAGCCTCATAAAATTGAAATTGCTCGTAAAATCAGTATACTCAAGTACAGTTTAACGACTGCTTTTCACTTCAAGCGCAACTCTTTAGGTGTGATTTTTTAAGATTTCTTTTTTCATCACAAAGTAATTTAAGAACTCATTCCAACATGATTTTTTTCATGGTCTTTGCTAAATGTGGAAAGTAAAAAATTAATTTAGCTTCAGAAGTGGGTGTCAAAAAAACTGAATCAACAAACAACAGTCACCGACTTCTGAACCTAAAGATATTTTTCACTTTTTTGTATTCTTGAAGTCGGTTTTATTTCCCTCTCATAGAGATGAGGCCTGTGTCCCAGCAGTGGGAAAATTGTAGGCTGATGATGATGAAGTTTTTTTTTGTTTTTTTGTTAAATCACTTCTCATTTCAAAAACTTATGATAATTATTAGCAATGATTTGTCATTTTGACAATGTCATTACTATTGTGCTAAGAGTTCATAGGCTCCTAAATCCTTATTGGAAGTAGATTATTCAACGCTAGACCAATGATCTATCAATGGCACTGCCACATCATTGAAAAACCATGATAACGCCTTTCAATTACGAGATTACCAAAACCGTCAAAACCAACCATTACTGTGTCAATGATAGTCCATTCTGGTATGATTTTATTGCCTGTGAGCCCGAACAAACAGACAGATAGAAAAAATAAATGTTTTTTTTTTTGTTTTATGTAGGATATATTTTCATATACATTTAGTAAAAAGCCGTTATTTTGAAATTACAAACAAAGACATCACCTTTATTTATTTGTATAGATTGGGGACCATGTTCCTATATTTATTTTTATTTTATTTCACTACTTGTTATGTTATTTTAATTTTATTTAATAGTAATACTATCAGTCTCGATCTTATTTTATTGTTATTAATCTTTACATATATATGTTTTTTTTTTTAATTTTAGTCGTTATTGGTTAACTAATTATAGCGATGCCGTTTTTATTTATGAAAATTTAAAATGTTATATTTCGTAAGTTACGTATGTGATTTGGGGAGTTTAATGGTGTAGTTGTTTAGTTTGGTTTTATTTTATTTCTAGAGCTACGTTTTATAATTTTATATTCTTATTACGTTATTACTGTCTTATTTTTGCGAATGCTGTTTAACCAGTAATTGGCGACTGTGTAAGTCCAATATTGTAAAACCTTTGCTTGTGATTGTTGTACACAGAAGCTGTTGGTGAACCTCTATTAATAAATAAATATATTAATAGGTACTAAAGTGCCTACCCAGCATAATCGTAACCTACTTCAGCTCCGTTCCAAATCCAAAATAAATCCGTCTTAAAATTCAGCTACAAAATCCATTCACTAAAATCTTAACACTATTCAATACAATAAAGTTGAAGGTAATTGTCTGGAGAGAACCACAGTAGCATAATTAGTTGGTTTCTCTTATACAGCGATGTTAAATAAAGGAGTAAGTTTGAGGGACAATTTACGAGAGAGCGGGGTACTATCACCGCTTAATTCCGTGCCGGGAAGCCAGATAACAGTCTTGTAGTGTCGCACTCGATTTATTACTTTAATCAAACGTTCTATGTATGCTGACAAAAACTACGCACTTAATGCCTTATTTAGGGCGAGATTGAACGTTGGCTGATATGTGTGTTTTTTCTTTGCGGTGTTTAGACGGTTTTTCTTTGTGTAATATACAGGGTGTAAAAAGACTCTTAATGAAGCCGAAAGTCGTTCTTGTTCTCTCCGTCTTTGCTATAATTTTTTTGTTCTAGACTGTACCTGGGAACCTTCTAGTTACGGAAATATTGGGTTTTTTTTTTTAAATACATGTTTTTAATGTATTTTTTTAGACACCTTCACGTCCTCCGTACTATTCAATCCATCCATCAGCACAATGTTTTAAATGTGTTACATTGAGTCCTACCGTAAAACGTGATTTTTACCTAAAAAAAAAGTCGTTTCCCAGCAAAAATTTTTGCGTAAAGTTACTTAGTTTGATGTATGTACATAATGCTTGGTTGACGGCTTCATGAAGAGTCTGTTTACAGCCTGTATATGTAGACTTACGTAGGTGGCAACATTATGGTGCTGGTGACATGCTAGTGTCCTTATTCATTTTTAACTGCACATATAAATAAAATTGAAGTGCCTGGTGTGTAATTTCAAAATAAGAGCTTTTACAAAATGCATATGAAAGTAACAAAGGTATTAAAAAAAAATGTCTGTCAGTTTGTTCCGGCTAATCTCCGAAACGGCTGGACTGATTTTAACGGGACTGGTATTGATGGGCAGACTTACTGGCAGAAAGCTGTTATTATAATGAGTAAGATAGGCTACTTTTATTTAAAAAATAGGATTAAATTTCCGTGCACAAAAATGAAAACCCATGAAATAATTAACAAAATCTTAATATATTCAAAGAGGGAACGAGGAGGGATTTTTAAAATTGTCAGTTAAATAAAAATATTTCAAAAACTATGTTCCAAAGATTATCAAATCCTAACAAAGCGTTCGTAATACCTATCAATACCCCTGAGGAGCGCGTGGCTAAGTAATAACAGCCGCTCGGGTCGATCTTTAGGTTAAGCCGTGCTTACCTAGGTTGGTCTGTGGATGGGTGACCACCCATTACATACCGAGTTTTCTCCGTGCTTTCGAGTGCCTCGGAAAGCACGTTAAACTGTTGGTCCCGGTTGTCATTTGTAGATCTTTGACAGTCGTTACAGGTAGTCAGTGGCCCAAAAAGTCTGCCAACCAGTCTTACCAAGGGGTATTGTGTTACCCATTACTAACTGGGTTGTGGAGGTGAGATAGGCAGTCATTCCATGTAAAATACTGATATTCAGCTGCATCCGGTTAGACTGGAAGCCGACCCCAATATAGTTGGGAAAAGGCTAGGCAGATGATGACCCTGTATCTCCCTGTGTCTCTCTGATCTGTCATAGAAAACAGAAATCCCAACTACATTCGGCAACTTACTAATTAACAATTAGAGAGCTCTTTGTTGTAGTCAAATTGAAACGTTATTAGTGACCAGATTAACAGTGGCGATATGGTTGATATTATCGTTTGTCGATAGGGACACACGAGACATTTGTATGGACTTCAATTAGAATTTGTAATCATTGCTCAATTGGGCTTAATGGCTTACTTAAAGTAGTAGTAGTAGTCGCAATGGCGTCAGCTGAGCATGAGGTTCTGGGTTTGATTCCCAGGTCGGGCATAGTTTTATTGGGTTTTTCCATCAGGTTTTATCAGTAGCAGCTACGGAATCTGGATTTGTGCCCGGTTGGTGGTAATAGGCTCGCCCCCTATTACATGGGACTTACACATAACACATCACACGCCTGAGTAAGCCTGATCGAAGTAGCTATGTGGCTTATAACTTGGTACTTATTTCTATTTCGAGGTTTTAAATAAATTGTGTAATGTTATAAAATAATAATTTTCTCGAGTACTTTAAGACCCCTAACTTTGTTGCCGTGCACTTTTAATAAAAGCTTTTTTTTTCGGTGTAGTTAATGCTTAAACAGTCGTTTGAACTTTTTAAAGACGAACTGGCCATTAAGTAGTTTTTAATTTTCTTTGAACTATTGGAAGCTAAAAAAGTATATAAGAAAATAAATTATGTTTGGTATGTAGTCGTCATATTCATTTAGTCAAAGCATCAATTGTGTCTAAGCGTGGTTCATAACAATTAAGAATGTATTTAATCAATTTATTATTTCGAATAAAATAATAAATTTAACAGTCATACTAAAACATTCACAATAATATCATTAATATTACAATACATTAAATAATATTCTCTATACATTTAGTATTTAAGTAAACCACAGGATATTGTGTTGTATTATAACTTTTACCACAAATAAACTAGTTAATGAATTGATCAATCCGGTTACTAACACGACTACCGATTAATATTGGGTTTCTATCAAAAGGATGAGTGTATATGTCATACGTTCTCTCCAGGTAACTGAATGGTCATTGCCTGGAGGTTAAGCATTCCTAGACCTCTATAATTTGTATTATTAAGGTTTTTCTATTGATTCTTGTGTACTCCCAATGTTTGTTTACTTTCGTAGTGTCAGATATTGATAAGCCTAGGTTATTATTTTTAATCTACTACTGGAGGTAGGAGGTTAGGTTGTATAGGTAATTGATATTAAACCTTGTTATAAACTACTTTACTTTCGTTTATGTTCAAGAAAAGTATAACTTCTAACGCGTGTACATATGTACACACACATTTTTTTTTTGATGGTTTGTTACCTAACAGCCAAACGTATTTCGATGTAACAATCAAGCCATTGATTTACCCAATAGTCCAGTAGTCTCAATCCGAGGCAGTATAAAAATAATTGGCCTAGCAGAGCTCCAATAAATTAGTCAAAAGAAATAAAGGGTATTGACGAATCAGCGGCTAGCCCGATGTTCAATTGTCTGTGGAAATAGCAAGGATGTGGACTGATTTAGCTTGCAGGGCCCGTACCACCACTTCTTAGAGTAGTGTTACTTTATGGTTGAACCGCATCTATCAGCACGGAACGCACGCATTTTTCCATGCCACTATACTTTTCTTTCGCTCAGAACCGTCATTTGCTAGAGCAAGAAACAACGGGAGAGCTTTAGCACGCGACAGCATCGATGCCCTCGGCCGCACGGTGGTTCAGTCCTTTGATTCAACTTTTTATTGCATGCTGTATTTCGTTCGAACCGTCGCACACAGCAGGAACACCGCAAACATCGGCTTCAAAAATTCGCCTGACGAGTGATCCGCCAGTGCGGTTACTGACCGCTAGTACCGACTATGCGATGGTTCATAAAAATTGTCAAAAAAGAAAGATACCGGTGTAGCAGGAACACCGCAAACATCGGCTTCAAAAATTCGCCTGACGAGTGATCCGCCAGTGCGGTTACTGACCGCTAGTACCGACTATGCGATGGTTCATAAAAATTGTCAAAAAAGAAAGATACCGGTGTAGTACATAAGCCCCCTTTTTTAAAAGTCGGTTAAAAATATACATATTTGGGAAACATTTCGTTTCGACGCGGTCCTTCGTAATCTGCGCTAGCATTGTAATTCTGTACAAAGTTTATCAACGTGGCTGTGCCTTTCATATCTCGAACCCCACAATAGCTGCACTACTTCTATTGCATCACAATTGCATTAGATCTACATTACATTTGGGCCAACCCTCCCACGCTGCGGTCAAACGCGGCCGTAGTGGCGATTAGACTTACAAACGGCACACATAATCCGATAGTGAATATATAACGTCAGCGTCAGCGGGTCCATCTGACCTATAGTGCTCAATTTGGTCAGTGAGCATTATTGGGAATACATTATTTATTTAAATAAAGCGAGGTTGAATGATTCTGTTGAATATTTTAAAGTAGCCGGGCGTAAATATGACAAAGCTTTAGAACGGCATATTTGTGTATCTATAGTCTTTCCCAGCTATTTTTTCCTCAGATCATGGTCAAGTAAAATATAACATTGACTATACATTCCACGGGTATGAATAAGTGATAGGCTTATCGCTCTAACGTTTTTTTTTCTAAAACTCGGTATCACATTTGCAGCCTAGCAGACAAATTGTCTGATTTCTTCTTTTTTAATAAACTTTTTCGCGCGTTTTCAATTCAAATATTGCATGAACCATAGCCATACCAAATAGCGAAAAATAAAACCGGGGTCGGCTGCCAGTCTAACCGGATGCAGCTGAATACCAGTATTTTATGTGGAGCGATTGCCTATCTGACCTCCACTACCCAGTTAGTACTGGGTAAAATACGATACCCCTTGGTAAGACTGGTTTTCAGACTTTTTGGGCCACTGACTCTGTAACGACTGTCAAGGACCTAAAAATGACAGTCGGGACCAACGGCTTAACGTGCTTTCCGAGGCACGTAGGAAATAAATAATGAGTTTAATAATTATTTGAATTACTTAAATTCACAAAATGTAAAACGTTATTATTTAAAAGAATATACCGTAGGAGATACAGTCTGGCGAAGAAATTATGTAATTAGTCAGGCTGGAACTTATTTCAGCGCGAAATTAGCACCAAAATATGTAAAGTTCAGTGTGTTGCAGAAATTATCCCCATTTCACTTGGCCCAATGATCTCTCACCTTTTGGGGTTGCTAAAAGAAGCCAGATTTTAAACCATTCAGGTCGGACAACATACAGACGATTGCAGGGAGGACCTGTATGAGACTCGAACAAAAAGGAGGAGACATAGACTTAGAAAAGGTTATCAATTAATATAATGGTATCAGATACTTACAGACCACATACAATTTCAGAGACACGTTAATCTCATTAATGTCCTGGCTTCATAATAAAAACAAACTGTAAATAATATGCAACCGCACTATAATAACTGCTGCAAGGAAAGTTTTGCATCATTAGTGTGGATTCAAACGGGGGCTACTGTTTGGCTCACTGGCTTTTCAGCCGTGTTTTCAATGAATGTCGGTCTTATATTTAAAATAGTATGCAGATGACGTACTTATTAAACGTCGGATGCAAAATAAGTGTACAGGAATGAATATGTTAGGCACCTTAAGGTTGATTTTTAAGTGCACCTTAATAATTTTGCCAACTACAAATGATCGTAACACTTCAAAATATTACATTTTCGATGGAAGTGGAGTCACTTCCATCGAAAATGTAATATTTTGAAGTGTTTATGTACCCACAATAGTCAAAGCATCTACAATTTTTTTCCGTTTGCTTCTTAATTTTTTTATTATTAGTCCATCACGCTCGGCTGCTTGCAGCGTATTGAGCGACGAAGTGCACGGACTAATGAAATATTGTGCCTTTAGTCCGTTCCATTTATTAGGTACCTATCGGTTTTTTGTTTTGTCACTTTGCTCGACTTTTTATTAATTAGTTTATTATCCCTTTACTCATTTTCTTTAGATATTATTTACATTTTAAAATATTTTTATAAACAAAAATAATAGAAAAAAAAAACATTAAAAAATATAGAAAATAGTAGCCCACCGGCATCGGGAACAGGGTTCGGACCCTACCGGTGGTCAGGGTTCTTGAGAGAGGAACCTCCTAACAATACGGGCCGTGTCCAGAAGTGCTGCTTTCTGAATCAAGCCTTTGATCCAGCTACCAAGCGAGAGCCTCCTCAGATGTTGGTCGAGGCTACTGGCTATTAAGCCCTTATCCGACACGACTATCGGCACAATGACTGCTGTGTCCCACATGTAGTTTAATTTTACCATTGTAAGTTATTATATGAGTGTAACAAGATCCATAATGAAGTTGAAAGGTACTTGGTTCTCCCCGTCATTGCGATTTTAATTTTTTTATTCTGGACCATATCTGGGAACCTTATCAGTTACGGATATTGGAGGTCAAAGTTCCAACTTTTTCACAAGTTTGTTTCTAAATACATGTTTTGAATATGATATTTTTACTTAAAACACCTCCACGACCCCCGTACTGATCAATGCATCCATCAGCACAATGTTTTGAGTGTTTCCCAGCAATATTTTTTACGTCAGGTTACTTAGTTTTATGTACATCGCCACGGTATGCGATGATATGTATACACAATGTATTGTTACTGTGTACTGTTCTTTTATGCATATTACTTGTACAAAATAATTTCGATTTTTCACATCTGCCAAGCGTCCGTGACGACTCACAATTTTTTTTTTTTTTTTTTTTAATGTGGTCCTTTTCTGTAGAGTCAGTGCTCTGTATTACGTCATCTCTTCTTGGGCCATGTAATGCAGGACATTGACTGTATAGTCATTGAATTGAAGTGAGGTTCTGGGTGCTTTCCGCTCAGCATAGATAACAAATTTACCTTCGTCTAGTAACCGGTGACTAACGTGGTTGGTAACCACAGTTGCGATTAGCGGTTATAATGCGGTGGCAAAACAGCATTTGAATGACATATCGTTACTCTACTAAGGGATGCTGAGCAAAGGATGAGTAGCAGTTTCCTGTTTGATTAAGACTACAACATCTAATTGTCAATCCATATGGCAATTGCAGATTATCCAATTAGCACCTCTGAAAAGACATGAACTGTCTGCAAACGAATACGTCATGCTTTATTTCGTAAGAATCATGATTACCAATTGGGTGGTTGCACCATTAACCAATCATTCTTTAGACTTTCCTACCATCAATCTTAATTATGTATCACAACAACATCACGCCTCTAATACCCAAAGGGTTACGCAGAGGTGTACCTAATAATACACCATCATTTCGCCAGTTATGTCCAAATCCCATGTAATAAGAGGCGAGCCTAATGAAACCAGGTATTAATCTAGACGCCTTGGATTAATACTGAGAAATTTCTAGTGAAAAAACCCAACAACATTTTGCCCGACCTGGGAATCAAACCAGGACTGCTTTCCTAGCAGTCGTGCTTCCGACCACTACACCAATGAAACTGCAGTGCAATAAAAACCAGCCAGATAAAGATAGACACCAGACAAGTCTGCAATACCCAACCAAAAATTAAGTTAAACGCACAGGTAACCAATACAAATTGCACTTGTCAATTACAAGTAGGCCATTCCCAGCTTTTTCATTGCGAACTAAATTAAATAGAGATGGTTAATTGACTGTCAATCGCGGTGATCGATGTTTAGCTCGATACATTTGTATCGGACTAATAGCGCACGTCGATTGGACGCTTAAAACTGTTGTTTGGGCTAAGTATTTTTGTTTAAACGGTGAATTTGCGTTATTAAGTTATTATCAAGCCCAAATCACTCAATTAAAAACATTCTTCTATCAAAATGTATACGACGGTATATCCTTCGTGATTATTAATTATTTTGAGCTCCCGATATTTTGATGCTGTTGCATTCTTTTATCTCCGGCAACTTAAAACTATTTTCAGAAACAGGACGATGTTTAAAAAAAACTCGTGTTATATTATAGTAATTTGTAATATGCAATATATATATATATAAACTCGAAAATATCTGATTTTATGAGTTGTAAGTGAGTGGAAGAGCGAAAGTGAGTGCGTTTTGTATTGCCAAGGGAGGAAAAATTCTAAGGAAGAATCAAACATCTGAATGACTTAACGTAGTCGTACAAATGCCGGCTTGCGTGCACCTCTTCGTCGCCTTACGAGCAACTTTAATAAGAATTTCTGCATTTTGGATATGTTTGCCTTACTGCAAAGAAAGTTTAGACTCATGTTACTTAACATATAGAAAGATTAATATTACATTGTTGTTGTCCCACTTTTGCGGCACTATTGGCACTACCAATATTCATTTTTTTTTTTTTTTTATATATTTTGTTTACAACGCTAATCTAAAAATTTACCAAATTGTACTATTGTGTATCTGTGGAGAACGTGGTTGATTTCACATTTGAATCATTTTTTAAATCTTATCTTCATTGCCAATCTTAATGTGTAATTGTTGGTTTTCCCAAATAAATAAAATAAAAATAAAATTAACTGATACAATATGCGTTTCTCCCAGTGCAGCGCACACCGGTAAATAAAGATATAAGACTGCTTACAAATAACAGCAAAAATAATATTAGTTCCCTATTTGAATCGGATTTTGTTAACAATTTCAGGGAGTTTAATTTTTTGCACTGAACCCTAATCCATTTTCTAAAATAAAAGTAGCTAACATCAGGTATCTGCCAGTAAAAGTCCCGTCGAAATCGGTCCCACCGTTCCCAGATTATCTGAAATAGACAGACAGAAAGACAGACAGACAGACCGACACACAGACAAAAATTAAAAAAAAAAGTTTTTTTTTTTTGTGAGTATCATTTCAAATGCATTCAGTAACAAGCTGTTATTTGAAATTACAAACATTCACTTAAATTTTATTGATTTGTATAGATGATATAGAATATTATCCTAGTCATGTTTTTATTCTTATTTCTTTCGGCCTAAAACCCGCCGAAAAGGTACCCCAATATTTTATCAGATGTCAACAACCAATAAAACAGCGATGAAATCAACCAAGCCATCAAAATTCCACAACAAATTCTACTGAATTTCCCGACTCACCCTTTCAATTGACGCGGTAGCAAAATAATTGTAGGTATATTTAAAGTTTAGTTGAAAAAGTTCCCTTTGAATGGTGTAACATCAGTTCATTAGGGCGCATTCACGGCGTGTCAGCGGGTCTAACTGACGTAGAGCGACTCCGCAATTCGTTTTACATCTGACCTAAATTCTGGCTATAGATAATATAAATGTGAATGGGGCTTAGCCTTTTGCGTACAACAAAGTTTGTGATCGATTTTTTTTGTTCTTTTAGCTGTGTATTTCAATGGGCTGTGGGGATTATTAAGATGGGTTTATACTGAAGCCAAAGTTTTTGTATTACCCCGAATGGTTGGTTGAGTCGTTCGCAAGCGAGACTGCTGAGCAAGAGGTCCTGGATTCGATTCCGGGTCCTGCACAGTGTTAGTGAGTTTTTCCATCAGAAATTTCTCAGTAGCAACCATGGAGTTTGGATTTGTGCCCGGTTGATGGCAGTAGCTAACTGACGAAATGTGGGTGTACTATTAGGTAGGTACATCTCTGCTTAACCCTCGAGAAATACTGGTGTATTGTTATGTTATCCTTAATGCACTTACTTCAACGGATTACGTTGTTTATTGGTTTGGTGAAAACATTCGGTTTTTTAGGTTTTTAGGTTATTTTTCGTATTTTTATATACTCGTACTTTGGATTTTTGGTTTCTGAATAAAATAATTCCCGTCGCGTCCGTGTTTATTTACTTAAAGATTTTTAGTTTACATTATCAAGCAGGATAATTTAGTAAACAGCAAACTTTTACTCCTGTAAAAATAAACAAGGAGTCTCAAGAAAAACAACATAGTGTTGGTTTATCCTGTATTTAAATAGAGTCGTTTAATGGGAGAGCATCTCAAACGACTTCAAAGAGGACCACCTGGAACGCACTTTTGCTTCCTTCATTTATTCATAGGGCTCCGTGTGGAGGGTACTCCGTGGTGAGGGCTTCTAAGCCACAGATAAACATAGATGATACTAGAGATATAATCAGGACAGTACATTTGCTGGTCTGAGAGATATATGACCAAACTTTTGCGAAATTCCTACTCGATTTTTAGTTGACAGAAAACGATGTATAAGGTCTTACTTGTTAGCTGTTAAAATTGAAAAAAAAAATCTTCCATTATTATTGCAAAATTCATATGACATAACTTAGCAATGGCACTGTTAAACTTCGTACACAGCAACAAGAAGGAATTATTCTATTGTTAGGAAATTGGCATAAGTACATCTTACTACGAGTATCTTTAAGTTGCTTTACACTCTCGTCCGAGAGTTCTCTGAATATCAATCACGAGACATCTCGCAAACAACTGACACACGAAGAAGAGCAAGCGAAGAATACCGAGGCTAGCCAAGCGGTACTGTGTACACTCTCGCACTCGCCCAGTCTCGGAGTATCTCGACGAGAGTGTACAGCCTCCTTATGAATCTAGGCATATCAATCTGTCAGAGTTCGACACCCGGCCGGCGGGTTTAATTAAATGTTATATTATATATTAATCGAGTATTTATTGTTCTGGCCCAACGCTTAATCACTATCGTCAGTTAAAAATGCCACCATGCAACAATTAATAGACTGGGCTGTAGATAGACTTACTAACTAGTAACTAGAGGTACCTCATTCGAATTAATATTTAACATCACGCCTGTAATCCTCGACGGGTTAGGTAGAGGTGTATCGAATACACCCAAATTTTTCCAGTTATGTTTAAGTCAGATGTAATAGAGGGCGAGCCTATGACCATCAATCGGGCACAAATTTAGACTACGTGGCTGCTACTGAAGAATTCTTGGTGGGAAAACCTCAATAACACTTTACTCGACCAGGGAATCGAACCCAAGACCTTCTACGATCACTAGACCAACGACCAACGAGGATTTATATTTATTTATTAAAAAACAACTTTCTCATGATGAAGCCAGATTACCAGGAGTGAGAACAATACAGGCTTATTTATTTAGTACTATCAACCACACCAACCGCTTAGTTGGTCTAGTGGTCGCAAGCGCGACTGTTGAACATGAGGTCCTGGGCTCGATTCACAGGTCGCGCAAAGTGTTAATGGGTTAATGTTTTCCATCAGGAATTTCACAGCCACGGGGTCTACATTTGCGCCCGGTTGATGGCAATAGGCTCGCCCCCCGGGACTTAAACATAACTGGCCAAATGTGAGTGTACTATATCGTAAACCTGTGCCTAATCCTTTGGGGATTACAGACGTAATGTTATATTACTATCAACCAAAACATTTGCTAGTCATTTTCAATTGTCCAACAGCCAGTTTATTCGGAGCCAAACAACAATAAAAAGTAAGTTTCGTATTGACTCAGATCCGTTCTGATCCTTCCAATACGTGATCTAATCAAGAAAGGGACCCCTGAATGTAGTTAATTAGGTAAATAGAAAGTTTCCAGCGTTCTCCAACTCGAACCCGTTCGTTGCAAAATCGTTTGTTTTCAAACCTCTCGGTTGTCGGATTTATTGTTTTTGGTACTGGTAATTTGGTTACAGTATCATAAGAGGCTGAGGATCTGATTATGAATAGAAAATATTGGGTTAGTCTTTGTTGTTTGATTTTTCCAGTGTACTAGAATAAGCCAATGTGATTTATGATCATTTGGGAGTCTTACACTATGAATTTCTCCTGTATCGTGAGTGTTTCTACAAACATTTAAACTCAGACTACACTACAAACAGAACCCAGAAAAACTACCTGTAGGCCATACAAATATTTGTTCCGTGCTGGGATCGAACCCGAAATACACAGCGCAGCACCCGTCGGCCACTGCGCCATCCGTGCCGTCACATAACAACAATCCAATAAACGTAACATAATCCAATCTTTTTCTCAATTATTCTGACATCTGGTTCGTTATCGAATATTCAATAGTTTCTGACAAACTATGCTTCCACTTCCGTAACGTAACTATAATCCGTAGCCATGGCAATAAAGCTCGTGGTAGATTAAACTGTTTCTCGAGGTCATAAGACCTGTTTTCGTGTTGCGAAAATTGGTCATCCACCCAAAAACTAAGCTGAAAGGTAAAATCATCATCTGGCTAGCCTTTTCCCAACTATGTTGGGGTCGAGTTCCAGTCTACCTGAATGCCGCTGAATACCAGTATTTTACATGGAGCGACTGCCTATCTGACCTCCATAACCCAGTAAGTACTGGGTAATACGGTACCCCTTGCTAAGACTGGCTGTCAAACTTTCGGCTGCTGAAAGGTATAATAAACTTCAATATTATTTTCAACCTAAATTGTTTATTTACGTAAAGAACTTCAAAGTGCTTTTCAAATACCTTCATATTTTTTCTCTAAGATAACCTTTCTTTGTGTTGCTAACGTTTGTAACCACTCAGAATAATTAAGGATTCGAGTTACTTATGTAATTACTACACTAATAACGTTTTGATTAAACACCCACACTTGCGTTTATATTTTTAGTTTCTCACACAATATTATTTTTACTAGTAGGTACACTAGAACAAACTTATGAATTACAATGTACCTAGTTTTGTTAGCTTAGTCCTTCGAAAGCCTTTTATATATCCTTTGAATCCTAAGTAAACTTGTACAGTCTATTTAGAACCTTTTCATTGAAATATTACCTAGGACCTAGCGCGGCTCCCTGCCTAAGTCTTAGATTTGGTCTTCAAATTGTGCAAAAAAAAAAGTTTTACTAGTGATCGGGAGAAAAAAAATTGTCTCTCTGTCTTTTTCTACATATTTATGGAGAGATTTCACAAAAAAAGGTCGACTTAAATACTTCTGCTAGCAAGCTTAAGCTAGACCATAATCAGCCTATATTGTTCCCACTGCTGGGACGCTAGCTAACGTCAGGTCATTTTCATATTAACTTTCCTTTTATCGTACTCCTATTGAAAACATTACATTTATTACAAACACTTACACCTTTGACCCTTCGAATAACACAAACATCGTCCCTACGTAGATTCAAAATCACTCAGATTTCCTTACAACTCCCAATGTTTTGCTTACTTACATTGTAAATAAATCCCACTACACTAATTATTTCAAAATCGTCGCGCAAACAAGAAACTGACGGAGTCTAGTTAGCTTTTAAAATAAATTCATAGTGTAGACAGATATCTGGCATTGTCTGGAACAGTCCCATGATACGTGAGAGAAATACCGAATATTGACACAGAATATAAAAATACAGAAGACTCACTTCTCTATATTTGCCGCGTTAATGAACTCTCTGATACAAACATACCACACCAAACAACATACCAAGCTAAAAGCATACATTCCACAACTGCAACTAACACCGGTATTCATGAACGTTACTCAGTGCGCGCGGACGCACAGTGTCCCAAAAACCTATTCATAAACAATACTTGAGGGACGAACGACACTATGCGCTCATTATAATGAACTCACAGATATGTCAGTCAGTCAACCCGAGCGAAGTCGCTTCACAACGTTAACCAATCACAGCGCCCCATTCAATGCTATGTGTCCGCACAGCAAAGAGTCGTTCTTGAATACCAGTGTTTAAACTTTTTAGACTTCTCCATAATACCTTCACTGTCAGTTCCTTCTCATGTGGTCTCGTTAATGAGCCTTCTGCACTACACTATTTTATCCTATTATGTCAACCCACGGCTTCACCAGTCGCGTTCGTGTAAGGGTGGCTGCATATTTATGCTTTATGCGGTTGCGACAAATAGCAAGTCTAATACGAGCCCATTAAGTAATGTCGGTACTGTTGTCGACTTTGTTGATGACTACATAAAAGTAAGTTTTCAGAGCAGTGTCATAACCGTAATTATGAAATAAGGACCATGTTATGTTAAAAGATATTTCAATACCAAGAATGAAACATGAAATCTGTTAATTAAAACTAGAATTATAATCTGCGAATTCCATTTGTTTCAGTAGAGAAGGTTTAAAATAATGCCTCACCGCGTTCCAGTTGCCTCACCGCAACTGGAACAAACACGTTACGAGTGCTATGAATAAACATAAAATTCCAAAACAATCCGAAACAGTGCAATTACACGTACCTTAATAAAGAGTCCATGTCCACAAGCTCGTGTAACAGGGATGTGTACATCAGGCGGGATCGCGCGGCAATTTGTACCGTGCTAGTGTGCGGTAGCCTAACTGTCAGGACTGGAGAGCTTTCATCAGTAATGTGCATTTCGGTGCTGCATACAAAAACAACCTTAACTAATGGTCATTAACCTGCACTACGCATACATATATGTTTTTAGATTTATTTTTATGCCGCAATTTTACAAACACAGATTATTTTAATTTAACACAATATTTCTTAGTGGATGGGTACGTTTAATTCTCAGTTTTATCATAACATTTGTAAAGCATACATTAGGCTTAAACACCTACGTTACTCATTAAAATTATACATATGAAATTAATTTCGTGAATGAATGTGGCCTAAACCTGGCTTTGGTTCAGTGTATCCAAGATGAGGCATTGTCTGTGCTAGTCTTTTGTTATAATACTTCGACATCTGGCCGATCTTCAGGTTAAGCAACTGAACTTGCCGAAATCCGTCCGTGGATGGGTGACCAATGACCATACCACTAACATATCATGTGATTTGACCAAGATTATGTGACGTCTGGACCTTAAAAGAGACTATGACCTTTTTTTTTCGGATGGGAAATCATCAAATGACTTCTCCCGCTTCGTGTTCCAGGGCCGCGGTATCTCTTTCGAACAGTCCCGCAGCCCTGGCAGGCATCGGCCCTTGCAGGCCCCTCCCTGTTTGCTGACACCTCTTTGAGGCGCGCGTGGAAGACGAACGCGCCGTCAACACGGCAAGAGTCTATGACCTCTGTGTTTGTTTCGGCTGTTTCTTATAGTACCTAGCCAGGTACAAAACACCGGCATCACTGCTGGTAGGTGCCATTTGATTTGGGCTCACATTGCGCCACCTGACGCGTTTTTGTGAACGTAGCCTTAGGCTCTAATATCTAAAAGTGCAACTCGTTGTATTTAGAAAGTTCTCATGTAGAATTCTACACAATTGCAATAGTTTTGGGGCAAAATAAAGCCTGCTTAACTTAGTTCTACGAATTTCAGCCTTATCTGCACGCGCTATTTCAATTAGAATGCCAAGGCGTTAGCCATGATGGTATTTTTTGCAAGAAATAATTGGGCTTACATGTTGTTTGTAGTTAACAGCTGTTGATCACGAATATCAAACGTCAAAACTAACTTAGTAAACAGAACTTAAATAAAATGAGAGTTTTTTGTTCTCGTTTAAAAATAACACAAAAGTCGTGTTTGTCTACTAATAAGTTCGAAGGGACTTCAGATCGCAACAACACTATATCGGCTATGTACTAAATTAATTTCAAGAAACTCGCAATGAAGAAAAGATTCACTATCATCGAAGATTGCAATGCGTTTGCAATTAAAACCGTAACGACAATGTTGCTTCGGTTATTTTGAACCGCAACGCCGCCGCATCGCTGGTGTCGCCTATGGATGTGTACTACATATATAGAAGGTAAAGAAACAAAATCGATAAAATATCGGTATTCCAAAGTTTATGAGGAAAGAATTTTCGCTTCGCACGATCCCTACATTGTTCGAGTTATATGGGATTTCTGTGGTTTAATTTTTGGCTTTATTAGACCTTTGTCTGCTGAGTAATTAATTACTTTTTCTAGGCCACTGAAGCGTACTCAGATTTAATCAATTATTTAGTACGATTTTTTTCTAACTTTTTCTTAGTTGAAGACAATAATGTCCGTTTTCGGATAGAGATAGAAGAGGAGTTGGATTTGTGCTCGGATGGCAATAGGGCGCCCCCTATTATATGGAAATTAAACATGACTGGCATCATGTGGGTGTACTATTAGGTAGTCCTGTGCCTAATATGATGTTCTGTTAAATTATGTAACGTCCATTTTCTTTTAGCACTTTTAAAGTAATCTTCCTGCCCTTTTTCCGTGTAAGTATTCTGTTTTCATGTTAATTTTTTCCTCATTTCGGCTTGCTGATGGAACGTCATTTTGTCTACGCCTATTTTGACTGCCTCGCAGTAGCGAAGGGTCAATTTTTGTAAGAGGCAATCCGGAGTACATGTCTTTCATGTGATTATATTATTTGTCTATAGAATACTGACTATGCCATTTTTCAAATGGATGCCGGTGGGAATCAAGTTGTATGGAACCTTCGTTACTGCTGCTTCGTTGTTCGAATGGTCGCAAGCGCGACTGCTGAGTATAAGGTCCTGGGTTCGATTCCCAGGTCGGGCAAAGTGCTATTGGGTTTTCCATCCGGAATTTCTCAGTAGCAGCCACGGAGTCTGGATTTGTGCCCGGTTGATGACAATAGGCTCACCCCCTATTACATGGTACTTAAAACATAACTGGTAAAATGTGGGTGTACTATTAGGAACACTGCCTTACCCTACGGGGATTACAGGCGTGTTGTTATGTTTATGTTTGTCTACGCCCTCTGGTAGATGTTCAGGTCTACACGTTTTATAGGACACACGTAACCATTTTGTACGTACTACGAAACGTTAGTGTAATGAGCGTTGCGTCCCAAGATCATTGACTTGCAACGGTTTACGGCGCTCTGTGCAAATAGAGACGTGTCACCAAACAGATTAGTTACAGTATTCTTAATCTGTACATTTAAAACCTCTCTCAAACACATTTGTTAGCATTTCAAACCGCATCTTAGTACATCACGAGCATTTGTTATCATATATCTTAGTTTTTACGTCGACCCTCAGAATTATAATTACTTAAGTTTTAAGTTTTTTAGACTTGAATCTCCTTATCTATAAACCTCAGATTATAATACCATATTTTTTGATGAAAATTGTCTGGAAATATTCTTCGGTGGGGTGGGGACCTAGTGATTTGTAATACAGGCATTTTATGCCTAAATCAGACACCAGCTCCTCACATTGCTAAAGAGACAAATCAAGGGGTTAAATATGTCACTGTGGGGGACAAATAAATAATTTTTATTTATTTATTTATTATTTGTTTGGGATTTTTTCAAAATAAAATGTAATCAAAGTTTCGCTATAGAGTAACAATATTCTATATAATCATTCGTTTTCAAACTAATTTGAGTAATAAAAATTAGGTGCTCACTAGCACGTAATCAAAAATAAAAAAAAACCGAGCGAGCTTTGCAATGCAGCTAGGGAGAAGCCTATGTCCAGCTGCAGACTACGATAGGATGAGTTGATAGATTTGTAATACACAACGTAGCCACACAGCTCATCACAATACTCGTCTTTATCTGCCTAGCTTGTTCCCGACTATGTACGTTAGGGTCTTCCAGTCTAACCGGATGTAGCTGAATACTAGTATTTTACATGGAATGGCCTCCACAACCCAGTTAGTAACTAGATAATACGATACCCCTTGGTAAGATCGATTGTCAGATTTTCTGGGCTACTGACTACCTGTAACGGCTGCCAAAGATGTACAATTTAATGACCAACGGCTTGACGTGCTTTTTGGGGGCACGGAGGAAATCAACGCGAGCAACTGTTATTTCTCTGCTCAAATGCTCATAGCGTGCGAATGATCGCGGTTTAGATTCACACTTCGACACCATTTTTTAAATGTAACATGATCATAGAATAACACCACATAATTACTACATGCTAAGCGAATAATGAAATGTTAATGGAACCTATTGCACGCTTTGGGCTGTACAGTGTACACTGTCCAGGTTTGCTTTCCCCAGGGCTTCGAATTGTACTAACACAGGCCTACACGTTTGTCACTGGAATATTTTGTGCCAATATATTGAATGATTGCAAATATTTAGCACGTAAACTTTATATACCACTTTATTTACCAAACAATTTATGTAACTCTACCCAGCTTTTTATATTCAGATAAATTACATTAATGGAATGCACATCGTATTCATTGATTTTCTTAAAAATAATAATATTTTATGTTGTTTTACATTTAAATATTTAAAAATGTGAAGAATATGTGTATAAATAAATAAAGGAATAATAATAAAAAAAAAAAACAAAATTACAAATGTCAAAAGGAAAAAAAATAATTTTGAGAGAAAAATAAAATAATAAATGAAAATATTACAAAAATGTCACGTGAATTATGTCAGACCGGCGGGCAAGTTGCAAAAAAAACCGAAATTAAATTGCAACTATTTATTAAACTTATTACAGTATTACATTAAAATATAAATTGAGGTGACAATTGTTCGAAGTTGGAATCAAAAGTGAGGAAATATGTGGAAATTGGTGCCATCATCCGGTCGCCGTCGTGTGTCACGTTGTGCGACATCAGCGTTTTCATTCCTGTCGCCTGGCTGATGCAATGTTGATTAGGTATTGCGTGAGTTTCCCTTAATTTGCGGATTCTATGGAGTATTGGTACTTAACATCTCCCTCCCGAAGATCAGCGACTATTGTTTGACAGGTTCGATAATAGCGCTGATAATCTCGGCTGAGGTGCAGCAGTATGATTGTTGATCTCAGCATAAACTTCGCCGCATTCAATCTCACTGGTTTGATGTTCAGTAATCGCTTTTTGCGAGCGCTGGTTTATGTATCTTCGTATCGCGTAGCCAATGCCCAGTGCACTTGCACTTAATAGTACTAAGTATAGCGGTGTGATGGTGTAATACACGCTATGAATATCGGCTTGATTTATTTTCAACGGTGTTTCCATAGATATTTCTTGGGTAGCGACATGGAGGCTGCGGAGATCTGCAGTGTTGAGAGTTAGCTTTCGGGCTTCTAGGTTGTAGACGGCTTCGTCTTGGAATGGAATGTTCATAATTTTCAGTACTTGTCCCTTGATACGGTCATCTTTATTTGCCAAGGTGAGCGCTGGGGTTTGTGCAACGCATCCCTTTGGAATGGTGATTAGATAGCTTCCGTGCACGATGTTATATTGTGTTTCAGAGCAAGATAAACGAATCTTCGTGGGTGTAGGAAAGCTCGCTACGTAGTGACGATCGTCGAGTGCTTCCACAGCTTCCGTCTTAAGTTGGGTAGTGGTGAACTGGCAGGATTCGTCAACTTGCTGCGTAGTTATCAGGTGGTGGATGCAGTCCCCTTGATTCCTGTAGCGGTGGTTTATGTTGTCCTCGCAGAGATAGTATTGGCTGGACTTCGGGCATTCTGCCTCTATGTACATAAAATCCTTGTCATGAATTGCCAGGAGGGGATAGGAAGGGATTAATACTTTGTTATCTTTATTAGGGATTATGGATAATTTATATAGTTCATAGGTAGAGGGAAAGACAACCGGGAGTTTGAAAACCAGTATTAAGTTCTGACCGCTATAGTAATAACCCAACTTAATGATATCAAAATATTCCCTAAAACTAATATTCAGTACTTGTTCTCTGCCATAGAGAGCAATCAACTGTTCTATCATCCTATTAAACATATTTAACTTAAACATAAGGAAGTGCGTGCTCTTCGCACGTATAAAAGCTAGTAAGTTTTCTAATCTAAGTAGTTCGTCGGATAATGTTTCAATATTATCAGCTAGCATTAATAAGAACTGAGCCAGATGGGCATATTTAACTATGTCTTGTTCGCTACGTAAATTACCTATTGAAATACTGTCTACGGCGTCCTTGATTTTATTTTGGTTTTCTATTAATTTGTGCAGAACGTCCGAATTTTCAGACATCCAGTGTTTGTTTAAACTCACACGATTATTCAGTTCTGTGACGATTTTATTATCATTTTCCTGTAAGGTTTTAATAGCGTTATCATAACGAATGGCGTCGCTGTAGTCTAAGTTTCCGGAGATGCTCTTAATAACAGAACCTAATCCGTCTATAAGGCCTCTTTTAACGCGATTAGACTGAAATAATTCTAGTTGCTCGGATAATAATGAAATTTTGCTATTAAGATGCTCTATGTGTGGTTCATATAATGATAGCGTCTTATTATGGAATTCAGGTGAAATATAATCCAGTTGTTTCTTAACTACATTTATATTCTTACGCATGACATCTAAATTAACTGGTTGGATGAATGAATGATAGTGGGAAATGATTTTAGTCTTTCCTAACATGAAAGGTAGTATGCCAGGTCCATTATCCAAACTATTTAATATTATCTCTTCCGCTTGGGCCAGGCTCAGGATCAGTGGAATTATCCTGTAACAATCGGGAACTATTAGGGACCCTTTTCAGGCGGGACTTGGCAGCAGGTCCACGTTTCTTTTTAGTATAAATGTGGATTGGTAGGTCGGCTAAAACAGTATCGCGCGTAAATCTGGGGGCTAATTTGTGACGGTTCGCCATAGGGTTCCGTACAAAAATTTGCTGATTTGGGCTATACTCTTGCTCGGGCTCCCTATCTTTATTAAGATTTTCGGTAATACGTGTACGGTCATGAAGCGATGACTCATTGATAATTTCGTAGACTTTTTGCATTTTATTACGGTGTTCCTGTGAATATAATTGTAGAATATTATCCGAAACATTAATATCTAACGGATCACGTGGATCTAAGTGGCCGGTGATTATATCTAAAGGTTTGCACTTCGTAAAACTATGAATAGAGCTATTGTAACCTAAGATCGCATATGGCATTAAGTTAATTACGGATTCCCCACGGTGCTCTAATTTCAACACGCGCAGGTGTTCTAATAATGTGGAATGTAGTCTTTCTACCATGCCATTTTCATTAGGTGTATATGCCAAAATTTTATGATGTTGAATTTTATGTATTCGTATAAATTCTAAAAATAATTGATTAGTAAATTCCGGGCCTCTATCTGTTACAATAGTTAAGGGAATTCCGTGATGGGTACTGAATACTAAAAGGGCTTGAATGACACTGACTGCTGTTGCGTCCTTCAAGTGATAGGCCTGAGCATATTTTGAAAAAGCATCAATGATTGTGAGATACTTATGCGTTTCGACACTTAAAAGATCAAGGTGGACTATCTCAAAGGGTCTGGTTGGAGGTGGTACGATATGAAACTTTTGTTTTATTGGGTTCCTATCGTACTTGGCCTGACCACAAATATTACACTCATTTATGTATTTCATTATATGCTCCTTCATCTTAGGCCAATAATACTTGCTGGATAAAGACATGTAACACTCGTTAATCCCTCGATGGTTCGTCTTACCTTCGTGGTAATTGCGAATTATCTCTTGTTGTTTTAGGTAATCCTTTACGTTATCTAATTCGACTTTTGTTAATACCAAATCCATGGATGAACTTTTAAATTGATTTTGAATAACGGGAATAATTTCATACATAGCTAATGCGGGTTTAATGAGTATACCGGTCTTTACCTTGGGGTTAACATATGTCATGAGTGTACTGAATATGTTCTGACAACGCTCGTAATATTCCTGAGGGCTGTCAGAGCCTTGAGATAATAATGCTAGATCGTTATATAACGCAGTTTCATCCCTTTGGTCCGAAAAATTATTGACAAGAGCTTTACGTATGCCTGACCAATCTGATGGGACACCATTAGAGTTAATCAAACGTGCGGCGGGGCCCGTTACTTTATTTAGTATTCCGTTAATTAGAGCAATCTCATGAAGTTTATTCGGGGTGTCAAGTTTCGTTACAAATTCGTCTATTAATTCGTCACACAACCGGATGAATCTTGTTAGAACATTAACATTCCCGTCGAACTCGGGTACTAATCTAAGAGCCTTAAATATGTGGTCCAAATCGGCCATTTTATCTTCACTTAAATTACAACTTGAATTTAATTGTCTATTGAGGTCTAAAGCACTATTTCTATTACTCTGCCTACTCTCTAACCTAACACTCCGCGATTCTCTCGGATGGAAAATTTTGGAAAAGTTTAAAGACAGGATAACTTAAAAGATAAGGAATGAGCAATCCACTAAAAGATTTTAATGTACTCACAGTTTCATTTCGGCCTTCTCGCTCGTATCGATGCTCGGATACCCTTGCTGCTGCTGGTCTCGACGTGTAGATTCGGATCCTCGAACCGCGAACTACCAGGATAATCGTATGGTAGTTTTGTAGGAATCCACGAGGATCCTACCGACTGCGCCAATTATGTCAGACCGGCGGGCAAGTTGCAAAAAAAACCGAAATTAAATTGCAACTATTTATTAAACTTATTACAGTATTACATTAAAATATAAATTGAGGTGACAATTGTTCGAAGTTGGAATCAAAAGTGAGGAAATATGTGGAAATTGGTGCCATCATCCGGTCGCCGTCGTGTGTCACGTTGTGCGACATCAGCGTTTTCATTCCTGTCGCCTGGCTGATGCAATGTTGATTAGGTATTGCGTGAGTTTCCCTTAATTTGCGGATTCTATGGAGTATTGGTACTTAACACGTGCAATGTTTAAAGAAAACTAACATACCAGGTCAAAGAGTACATACAGACCATGGTAAACAATAGTCATCATATTTTGTCAGACAAAAATTCCGAAATGCTGTAATATGCTTTAATCAACAGTAAAGATTTAAGCCGTTTCTGAAATAAGTTTATGTTTAATTCATAATTGAACTAGGTATGTGGTTGTATAAGATTGGCATTGTTATTTAGTATGAGTATTGATCATCAAAAAAAAAAATCATGCACACATCTCTTCATCGAAAACTGTATTTATTATCTCCATGTTTGATTTTCAGACTGAGCGACAACACAGCATGAAGCTTTGAAACTTGGCTTCTGCACCTGCTTTCCTCTTTCGTGCCATGCACCCACTTATGCAACACGATCCTTGGAAAGCTACGCCAACAGTTTAAAACTACGTATTCTGAAGCCACTACTATGGGTTTTTAATTTCATAACCGTTTAATTATACTTAGCCTTAATACCCAGCTCATTAATAAATGATTAGGTAATTTGTTGCTTAATTAAGGTAGGTAAACGCAGGTTACAATTTTAAGTAAATGCTATAAGCCTGTAAAATTCTACGGTATCTGTTAATAATTAAGTAAGGCAGCCTTGATGTTAAGTACAATCTTTGAAGTTATTTGGTATACATGTATAGTCATATCATTTCATTACGCTTCCCCATTACGCTGCCAATTTTGTTGCGTATCATCACTATCGCTACATATTATAAAACAAAGTCCTCCGCCGCGCCTGTCTGTCTGTTCGCGATAAACACAAAAACTACTGCACCGATTTTTATGCTGTTCTTGCCAATGGATAGAGTGGTTCTCGAGGAAGGTTTTAATATATAATTTATCCCTGTTATAGGTTCCCATTGGTTGCAGGAACGGGATCAAAATTTCATGATTACTTTTGGTCGCGATAACCGACATCCACGCGGGTGAAGTCGCGGGCATCAGCTAGTGTGTAATATTTTTGAGTCGTCGCAAGTAAGCTCCCAACATTTATTTTAAGTATACAAGTGAACTATGTACATACGGTGGGCTGGATCAATTGGGTATCCCAGTTGAGAACGTAGATGCTTTCAAGAGGGGTACCCACATCGTGACGCTGACTGTACATATTCGGTAAGATACCCATTAATAATCTAGAAAATCAGAACTTTATCTGCCAAATATTTACATTGCATAATGTTCTTCAGAAAGGTCCGGTGTACTCGCAACCGGCGTGCGTGTTTGACCAGATGTATGTACAGTCAGCGTCAGAGAAAAGGAACCCCCCAAGTCTTTAAAGATTATCGCCCGAGCGACGGCGGGCGCGCCACGTGACCCTGGCCCCGAGCAGCTCCCTCCCCCGCCACCACACATGCATGTTTTTAATAATTATATGGTATTTTCGGCATCTGGCCGAACCAAGATAACTTACAAAAAGACACTATACGTGAGGTTAAGGATACGAACCCGCATCACTAGGCGCCAGTGGATTATTTAGACCGTGCCTTAGATCACTAGGCTATTGGCTCAATTAGCAATCTCAATGAAAATTCGAATAACATTACTCCTTTTATCGAACAAGATTGATAACGGTCTAATCTCCTAGATATTAAGTTTTAAATTTCAACTTCCACCACTTGTGATAATATTAGCACCTTCCCGTCTTGTTTTACAAAATGCAATACGTAATTCCTCAGTTAGCTAAAAGATAAGGTTGAAATTAGCATAGATTTCTTGTTTGGTTGAATGAAGAGAAAGAAGGTGCTCGATTCCGATTGTTGCTCTACCGTAATTATACTTCAAAAACTTAACTGCTTTCTGAACTGCAAGTTAAGGTTGAATTTAAAATACTCCTTTGCCTTATTTACTAAACTGTGATTGAGGGTATTTATAATTACTTCAAATCGTAAAATAGAGAAATAAATGAATGTTGTTTATGCAACATGCCAAGCTTTTCTTACAAACCTCAAACCTACTTTAACATTTGATTTATTAAATAATAATTAACGAAAATCACCTAATCATCTATTAAAGAAACTAAAAAAAAGAAAAAAATCATCCTCGGAGTGTTTGAACTCGTAACCATTGCATTGCTGAGCAGTAGTCTTAACCACTAAACCAACACGCCATTTACGTTATGCTTCCAAAACTTAAAATGGTTTGATGTCATTACCAAAGGGGGTTCCTTTTCTCTGAAGCTGACTGTACAAGACATGGATGAAGCCAAAGAAGTATGTTAGGATCGTGGTGTTCTGTGGTGTCTGCCAATCCCCTTGGGGAAACGGGCATGAGTTAATGATGTTTTTATCAGTGTCATCATCTGCCTTGGTGCAGCTGACTATCAGTATTTTACGTGGAGCATCTTCCTATCTATCGATAAATGGTAAGAGGGAAGGGAGGCCTTTGCCCTGCAATGTGTCACAAATGACTGATAGTAATAATAACTGCCTATCTGACCTCCACAAGCTTGTTAGTACTGGGTAATACGGTACCCCTTACTAAGACTGTTTGTCAAATTTTCGGCTGCTGAAAGGTATAATAATAAACTTCAATATTATTTTCAACTTAAATTGTTTATCTACGTAAAGAACTTCAAAGTGCTTTTCAAATACCTTCATATTTTTTCTCTAAGAAAACCTTTCTTTGTGTTTTTAGCGTTTGTAACCACTCATACGATACCCTTTGGTAATACTGGTTGTCAGACTTTCGGCCCACTGACTACTTTCTGTGCTTCGTGCACGAAGGAAACTCGGTATGTAATGGGTAAACCCATCCTCGGACCAACCTCGGCAAGCGTGGCTTAACCTAAAGAACTTGATCTTTCGGTTAAGACACGCTTGCCGAGGCTGTTATTATTTAGCCACGTTAGAGTTTATGTATGAATGTAACATTATAAAACCTCAAACAAAGTAGCGTCTGTCGTGATGTGCGCTAATGTGATTGCTTTTAATGTTTAAATATGTAACTGTGACGGAATCGTAGATCAACGCGAGGTTTGCATTGTGAGAGCGGCGCGTAAGCTCACTAAGCGTTTGTTCGCATTGATAAACGGAAGCGTGGTTCATGGTTATCAATTATAGAAACTCTTCTTGCACCATCGCCTCAACCAAATGGGTGAAATAAAAAAATGTATACGATTCATTATTATTGATAAGCTTGTTGAGGTAAATTATGCTGGTAACATGAAACTACAGAATGTCCCCTTCACGAATCCGTCAAACAAGGATTCTCTAAATCAAACTAAGTAACACTGCGCAAAAACGATTGCTTGGAAACTGTAGAAAGAAGGTTCACAAAAAATGACCGCAATGACGGGAAGAATGTAAGTATCTTTCGGCTTCGTTAAGGTCGTATTTACACTCTTCATAAATGTGGGTTCTCTATAGCTTGAACACCCAGTCGATTTTTGGTTTTCACCGACACTAGATGTGACTTAAATTATAATAACCGACCATAATATTTAAAGTTAGCGGAATCGGGTAAATAGAGATCCACGCCCGCTCCCGCTCATCAACATAACCAAGCACTAAAAGTATTTGTCCCGAAGCATCCCGATTCAAGCCGACAGGACGTGATACGGACATGACATGATTGTTCGCCGGACGGTCCACGTCCGCTGCGTCCATGCGTTGTGCATAATATGACACGTAGTGATGTATGCAATATCATGAAAACGACAAGCACTGGACATATAGGCTGTACAAAACTCGGCATTTGGATATCATATGTGGATGTAGGGACAATGTGGGTACATACCTATATCAAGCCATGTTACCATGAGGGTGCGCAGCAAATATACAGATCACTACTTGCTGCGATCTTTAGAAACTCATATTATTTCGTCTATAAAAACTATAAGATTATCTATAAAAGATTTCTATAAGATTTCTGACGGGGAAATATGTCACTCTGTAGACAAACTTGTTCAAGAAGATTGCGTTAAAAACATAGTCGCTCCTCGGCTATTTTTAGAAAATTATTTGTGGCTTTTTCTCAATTTTTTCATCATTACTTAGCTCAGCTGCTGAGCTGAGCTAAGAGGAGCTCGTGGCAAAATAATTTCAGCCGCTCGATGGCAAACAGCTCGCGGGTCGATCTTCAGGTTAAGCCGCGTTTGTCTAGGTTGGTCCGTGGATGGGTGGCCACCCATTACGTACGGAGTTTCCTCCACGCCTCGGAAAGTACGTTAAGCCGTTTGTCCCGGCTGTCATTTGTAGATCTTTGACAATCGTTACAGGTAGTAATTGCCTGAAAGTCTGACAACTAGTCTTACCAAGGGGTATCGTGGTCAGATAGGCAGTTGCTCTATTTAAAATACGGGTATTCAGCTGCATCTGGTTAGACTGGAAGCCGACCCCTACATAGTTGGGAAGAGCTCAACTGTTGCTTACAGTTATGTTAAAAAAAAAAACTTAGTGGATACCTCTACATAAAATACATACATACATAAACTCACGTCCTTTTCCCATGAGGGTAGGCAGAAACCACAGAACGCTACTCTACATAACAATCATAATCTGTAATATTTCTAATACCGAAAAATAATCAGGGCTTAGGAGACCTGATTTTTTTTTTAAATATCATCTCCCATACATTTGGGTAGAGTAGGTATTGACATTTTGTACCCATACAAAATGTCATTTTTGCAATTACGATGTTGGTCCCATGGAGAAAGTTGTTCATTTTGATTGTCTATACGACATCCCTAAACCACACCAACCACCACCACACCATCAAATCTTTCTAATACATGCTGTATAATCATAATAACACCAAATAATTTATGGATATAACCATAACACTATTTTGTCTACATTTTAAAGTTCTGAACCCACAAACTGTCATAATATACTAGCTACATTAACTAGATGCCTCTAGCTGGTGCAATATTGCATAACTACTTAGCTGTTAGCGTATGAACTAACTACTGTACGTACAGTCAACAAAACAGATAGGTATACAGGGTCGAAAGATATAGTTTTAGTTTTTTTAGAAACGGTTGCACATCTTCAAATGAAATTTGAATTAATTTAACCAATTGATTATTTTTCTTCATTTAATTTTATCGGTTTTTAAGAAATAATCAATTATATCTTTCGACCCTGCATATCTATCTGTTTGGTTGACTGTACATGCCAGTGTCATTATACACCTAATTAGGGTTTAATATCACTACTATAGTTGAAACGCTATGCCTCTCTACTAATGTTCTAAATAATAAAATAACTGGGACTTGAATATGACTAGTGTAATAAGGCCTTTCGTCCGTGATTTAATTCAAAAGTAACTAGTTCGTGATTAGTTGCATGTAAGTCTCCATTCAAATATTTGTTCTATGACGCACTGGATGCTCATTGGTTATTTGAGTTTATAAAGACTCATCTAATTTTTCACATTATTCATTAATGTTTGTTGTCTCTATTATGATGTCGAAAACATTATGGCGGACGTAATTGGACACAACTCACACATATGATTTATTTAATCAGAAGTCTTAAGATTGCGTGCTATGCTTTAAGTGAGCGTGGTGATCAGAGCTCGTGTCTATATGAGAAGTGCAGAGACCTTTGCTCTGCAGTGAGACCATAATAGGCTTTAATCAGTTGATCATCAAGACTGATTTGATTTGTAGCAGACAAAAAAAAACATACTACAGTGCCATCTATGACACAAAGCATTAAAAAATATCAACATCCTGAATCGCGCTTTTAATGTTATTCGCCACTTTGGATTATATAGAAAAACCCGACCACAACTGTCGGGGCAGTAGCGCACTAGACACAACACCCGTCTGGTAGAAGGATCTTCCTTTTTCTACTTTACACCCTGGGCTTCATATTCCTAAAGTTAATAGTTAAAAAACCCTACGGATCCCACAGATTACAGATAATTACGCTAATAGCTTCAATACTTGGTAAACAAAACATCCCCCTTAAAACAAAACTCGTTAGCTGTAACCCTCATTATACTAACGTATTACGACCATCATGTCTGGGTGTTCCAAGAAGGGTAAATGAATGAAACAAAGTCTTCTACCTACCCGCATTGGAACAACGCGTAGGTATATACGGGGTGGAAGGGACACTGATGTGAAAACTGTTGCCACGTTTTCAGGACATCATTCTGAGCCATAGAAAATTTTCAAAGGTTATTTTAAAAAAATCAGCTGTTCTATACATTTTGAGCGTGTAAGCTATTACACTTGCCAGGGCTGCGGGACTGTTCGAAAGAGTTACTGCGGCCCTGGAACACAAAAGGCAAGGAACGAACATGTATGGGTTTTAGTCAGTACACGTCTGACACTCCCTTCCGCTCCGCCCAGAGTGGGAGGAGTCATTTGATGATTTCTCATCCTAAAAAAAATAAAAAAGCTATTGCACTTTAGTAATATTATTTTAATAGCCGATGAAAAATTTCTATGTTGAGTGGGGCTCAAAATGGTGTACTTTAAATTAATTATGGTTTGGTTTTGCGTCGGGACCGACACTTGTTATGATCCCCATCATAGCAATTTTTTTGTTCTAAATCTAGAATATACCTGGGAACCTAGTTACGGAGATATTGGGGGTGAAAGTTCCAACTTTTACACAAGGTTTTTTTTTAAATACAACTTTTTGATGTTTTAAGTTTACTTAAAATACCTGCAAGACCCCTGTACTGTGCAATGCATTTGTCAGTAAAATGTTTTGAGTGCGTTACATTGAGTCCTACTGTAAACCTTGATTGTTCACCCCAAAAATAAAAAAGTTTCCCATCAATATTTTTGCATAGAGTTACTCAGTTTTATGTACAAAATGCTTGGTTGACGGCTTCGTGAGCGGTCCATTTACACCTTTTAATGAGAGCAACTAAGATAAAATTTCTAAAATGAAACTCATTAAATAGGTTAAATGGTAATTTTTATTAGTAAAGTAACAAAAACTTAGGCTGCAAGAGCGAGCGAAGCGAGCTCGGGACTTGGGGTACTCCGACTCGGACAGCTTAGGTTCGAAGGTAACTTTCAATCTTGCAAACGGAAATAAGAGCCCATTAGGTAAGTCAACCGTCAGGTGTATTCAACTTTTAGTTTAAGATATTCTAATACATTCCTCATGATCACTTTGTGACTGGTCCTAGACATTTTTTATATAAAATAATATTTAGGTTAAACGTGATTTTGTGACGCGAAATATTTTGTAAAGAGAAGCATTTGCCAAAATAATGTTTGTAAAGTGAGTGTTTATAAAATATAACATTTACAGAATAAGTTTTTTTTTTTGTGAAATAGATAGAATATGAAACGTTAGTTGAAACTGAAAATATGTCAAAGTTTTGGTGAAACATAGTGAACCAACAAAATTGTCCAACCCTGTTTATTTGGATATTGCACGGACACGCTGTACCAACTCATTGTGACGTAGTGACGTCACAACGTGCGTACTCAGCTTAATATATCAACAAACATACATTTAAACATTGACGTCATGCACGTACATTTTTAAATTAATTGACACAGGCATCACGTAAAGCAACATCCTGGATAAAAACCAGCCCTGTGTCGCGGTTCGCTGCCGCTTACAAAAAACCCCCGTTTCCTTTGTTGTGCAAAGGAGGGTGGAAAAAAAGTACCGTCCCGCAACTTGTAAGAGAAAATCAAGCAAATTGCTGCTACAATTTTTCAACGGGCATTAATAGAAACAAATAAAAAAAATGTGAAGGAAATTACTTGGAAGGTTATTTTAATCTGTTTTAGATAATGTATTTATGCAACACATTGGGGCATTTCGGGCAATAAAAATAATAAATACAGCGTAGACTCAATATATGGGATATTTACTCTGAACAATGATAGAAAAAACCCTTTCTACCTAAATAAACATAGAACGAGCTACCCGAAGAGACTATGTCAATGTGATCACCTATAACAACTGCTATACGTGGTGATTCTCGCTTTTGATCTAAAAGATTCTTATTTCCCACGACATATAAGATCACGCCTGTAATCCCCGAAGGGTTAGGTAGAGGTGTACCTAATAGTACACCCACATTTCGCCAATTATGTATAAGTTCCATGTAGTTAGGGTGAGCCTATTACCTTCAAGCGGGCACCAATCCAAACCCAGGATCTCATTCTCAGCAGTCGCTATAGCGACCACTAGACCAACGAGGCAATCCCACTTCCCTCCAATTAAATATAAATATACCAGTAATTATTTATTTCAAACTAATAATAATTATAAATGCAAGTTTCCTTGCGACGATTTCCTTTGCCGATGTCAATAATACAGGACTAAACCAAACCAAAATAAAACAACACAACCAAAACAACGAATCCATTACCTTGATCCAGCAATATCCACTTAAACCTGCTAAGACGCTAACATTCACACTTATTATATAATAACCCAGCCGAGTTATGCCGCAATCTCAATGCAATAAACATTCAGCTGGCGGCACGTGCCGGCGACGACTAGCCTTTCTGCCACGGCTGTGGATATAGAGCGGATGAATGTGCCTAAGAAATACGACCTAGGCTTTGGTACTAAGATAACAATTAACTTGAAAAGGTAAAGAAATATGTTTTTTATTAGTTTAAATACCATTATTATTCCGTTTATACATTTTATATATACATTTTTAAATATTTCTTAAATCATCATAAAAATCAAGCAAATGGCTAATACAATTCAGCCATATCTGTCCCACTGCAGGGCAAAGGCCTCCCTTCCCTCTTTCCACCTTTCCCTATCCTGTGCTATTATATGCCAATCCTTGTGGAAAGAGTCGAGTTCGACACGCCATCTCCCTCTGGGAAAATACCATAAAAGAAAAAATAATGCTAATTAAATAAAACAGTTGACGACACTGTATAATACTACTTGAAGCAGATTTCTAGCTACTCCTTTATACCAAAAGAGGTAAGTATGAATAAAAAAATGTCATGCATGCAAAATGACAAAAAATATTACATACAAAGCTTAACAAATATTTAAAAATACAACAGGATAAATAAAAAACAAATGTGTGCGTGTAACCTTTACGCGCGATTGAAGTAAAACTTCTTATAAAATAATTGAGAGTAGCAAATTGAAGGTTAGATCAGCACATGTCAATATAATCTTGTTATTGAATATTATAGAATGTCGCAATCGTCAGAAAATTTATTATTAATTTACTTATTTTAAAAGTAATAAAAAAACAAGTATATTTAGAGATTTTCAAAAAAATCCGAGTTACTCCCTAGTCGCGCCTAAAGAAGTTTTACTTCAAAAACTTTGACTTTGACTTTATTTGCCTGAAATATGGTGTTTTACAGATTTTATAACACAAACATAGTTCTTTCGCCTACTAAAAACGGCATGCAAATAATGCGAGGAAATGAATTAAAATTTTCAAAATCAATGATGCAAACAAACAACAATATTTTTTCTCGCGTTGATGAGTTCATTTGTTTTTTTTCAATAAACTGCTTTCTATTTGCAAGCCAATTCGATATTTAAATAAAACCTTTGATAAGTTGGCTCCTTGGTTGCCATGCTTTTGAGTATAAGATCGTTCCATTTTTAAATATAGTAAGCGTTACTTCCGTCAGAAAAAAATCTGAGTTACTCCCTAGTCGCGCCTAAAGAAGTTTTACTTCAAAAACAAAGTTGACAGTTTGCACGTTTTGACTGCGACAAGCATGTTACCAATCAGCGCGATGTATGATGAGCATCAGTAGGCACTGGTGTATAGTACGCTATTATGTTGAACCAGTTTCCAGTTTAAAACAATGTTTCTACAATGTAATATAAAAGGCATTGTGGAGCTTCTACAATGGTGATATGCTATAATATCCAAGCTCTTAAAGGAATAATAAACCACATAAAAGAGGATGTATACCAATTATTATATTCACTTAGTAGATCGAACAGTTGTAGACAGCGGGAATAGCCTATTCCTATCTGAAGATTATTCGGTCACGCAGAGATTCAGAGATAAACGTACGCCTGTCATAATAAACGCCCCATTTTTAAATAATTCTAACCGAAATAAAACCCTTTTCAAGCTGAAATGCAAATAACGCACGCCCCCAGATTATGCGAACATTATTATTTGAGAATCTGCTAAAACAAAATGCAATGTTGGATTACTTTCCTGTTGCATTTAGGTATTAGAAAAATATTTTCATCACGATTTGTTGAACAAACCTTACAAAGCTAGCTCCAAAGACATTTTGGACATTTCTTATCTTACGCGTTTCTAGGAACCAACCGAAGCAGAATCTAATATCTTTAACATTTTTAACAATATTCCTTTTACAGCCTTCTATCATTAAATTACACAATGGCCAGTTCCAGTTAACCAATGCTCTTAGCTGTGTACGTAATATTGGAGAGGCTTCCATTCTATGTGCAGGCCTTGGCGGTAACAGGAGCAGGACGTGACGTATTATGTGGGGTCCACCTAACACTCAACACAATATGCAACAAATGTGCAATATATTCCTCACGGGGGAACATTGCAACAGCTAGCAGTGTTTGTGGTGGACGAGCCTGTCGGGTACAAACGGCTAACTTCTGAGATTGATTAAATTTTAGCAGCTCTCCTCTCTTAGTCTATTATGCTGAATTATCTGGGAGTTTATTAGTAAGTTAATGTAACGCTTGTGGACATTGTAACAAGCTTTATAGTAGTATGAACTAACTCCTGTGTAGGTGACAATTAGAATAATGTCAAAGCTCCGTGTAATTAAAACCTAAAGTAGGGCGATAGGTAAGAACTACTGGCGGTCGCTTTGAAAGTCCATGTGCCTAACGTGTGCTCGAACAAACTTATTAGTCATTAAGCTGTGCAAGTTGCATTGAAATACATGAGTATGCTCAAATGTAAAGTTTCGGTTAGTTCGAGTTTCGCATAGTAATGCTGACCTGAGAGCCTAGACCAAGAGACAAATGACATAGAAAAACTATAATCCTGTATCTCGGTGTTAAACTACTAACTGACAAAATTTAAAATGTATAAAAAAATGGCATATAGGTAATTAGATTACCTACCCCTAAGAGGAAAATCAGGCGTGATGATGTATTAAGATACCATATATGTTCGAGATTTTCAATAAATATATTATCATGAAGAAATTGGTAGAAATACTTTAGAAAGCTCTCAGCCTTCATGGCAAAATTTAATTCATATCGAAATCTTTTGATATAAATCCGATGCACCTGCCACGGTAAGAATATGCAGTATTAAAAGGTTTTATAAGTATTATTTGAAAACCTCTCCAGTAACTGTCGGACTAACGTCAGTGTGGTTTCCCTTTCTCGTCTAAAGCTGTGTACACACATGGGTTGAGTACGTACGTTTTCTAAGAAATTCTCGGGCTCGTAATACTATTTTCACCACACAGCTGTTTAGATTCTAGGAAAACTAATTAGCTTGCATATTTTTTATGTTACTTAACGTAACTACAGTATGTTTTTTATTCTGTGAAAACTGTTTTAATAGTTCTTTCTGACTCTCTCGTATGTTTAAGTTGATTCAAATTTTTTTTTTTTTTCAAAATAGGTATCGATAGTTGCTTATTGAATACAGAAACAGTAAAGTACACCTTTTGAAAATCTTGCAGATTCCTAAAAGATTTAGGTCTGGTCTTAGGGGGTTCCATGTTTGGAAGACAAGAAATTCTATAAAACTTTGTCTATAAAACAGTGTACCACCCTGGTATTAGATTTTCTTTTCAGTTTTTTTAATATTTACAGCTGTAATATCAATGTAAAATATTCAAGCAGCAAAATATCGTTTATATTTTGTCTACATAAATTCCTGACATTTTCATCAAAATTCTTCATGAAATCTGGTGAAAAGATAATACAAATCATAATCCTTATGTAGAAGCAACAGGGCAATATCTGAGCTAGTATTTCAGCAAGAATCCGTAATATTTGGAATGTAATTCTGGACGTATGTAAAAGGTCTTCGGGGAATGCGATCTCCGTCAATCATGTATGTTAGCAGTTTGAGGCAGTAGCGAAGGGTCAATTTTTGTAAGAAGTAAGCCGGAGTACATATCTTTAATGTGATTATATTATTTGTATATAGAATACTGACTGTGCCATTTCTCAAAGGAACCTTCGCCACTGGTTTGTGGTAAGTTTTTCAGTAACACGTGTACAAAAAATAAACAAGCTGTAATCGTAAGCTTGTCCTGTTGAAAGCCAACATTGCTTAAATGAACAATTTTCTTCTTCCTGACAATATTCACAACATAGCATCATGCATGTCATTTCTGAACGGTTAGGGAAGCGGTGTAGTATCACACATGTTTGTCTGTTTGTTTATTCGAGTTAATCTCTGATTCCGATTTTGACAGGACTTTCAATGGCAGCTAGCTGATGTTAAAAGAAGTAAATAAAGAAACATTTATTTTAAAAACTGGCCAAGTGCGAGCCGGACTCGCGCACTAAGAGGGTTATCTATACAACATTAGACGAAACCACCCTTAAATATTAATTTTATTTTAATTTAATTATTTATTTTTAAAGTGAATATACAACGAAACTTTCGATGAACAGATCCAAAACCCAGGTCATGACCAACAGCACGAACCGTGGGGTCGAGGTAGACGGGCATGTGTCGATGAGTATACATACTTGGGCCAGATAGTGTCTTTTAAAAATAGGCAAGACAAGGAAATAGAAAGACGAGTCCAAAATGCTTGTAAGTCCTTCTGGGCCCTAAAAGAACACATGAAGGGAAGCCTTCCACTAACGCTAAAAAGAAAACTCATCGACATGTGCATCCTGCCCGTCTTAACCTACGGTGCACAAAGTTGGTCACTTACTGAACAACAGAAGTCCAAACTCAAGATTTGCCAGCGGGCAATGGAGCGCAGCATTATAGGTGTTAAGCGGACAGATCGCGTAAGAAACACTACGCTGCGCTCCATTACTCAAGTTGCAGATGTTGGAGAAAAAACAGCCAAGCTGAAGTGGGAGTGGGCTGGCCACGTAGCACGAATACGTCCGGAGAGATGGGCAACGATCGTCACCCACTGGACACCTGTCGGAGGAAATCGCGGCGCAGATGGTGTGAAGATCTGATATCGTTTACGGGACGAACAAGGCCAGATATTGCACAGGACAGAGAGGTTTGGAAGGAAAAAGGGAGGCCTTTGCCCAGCAGTGGGACACTCAACCAGGCTAATAAAAAAAATAAAAAAACATCGAAATATTCTGTGAATATTTCAAGCGTCTACCTATCGCCTTTATTAATATTGAGTAAAAAAACCCCTTAAATATTTATTTTATTCTGTTTTTAGTATTTGTTGTTATAGCAGCAACAGAAATACATCATCTGTGAAATTTCAACTGTCTAGCTATCACGGTACATGAGTTACAGCCTGGTGACAGACGGACGGACAGCGGAGTCTTAGTAATAAGGTCCCGTTTTACCCTTTGGGTACGGAACCCTAAGGAACCCATAAAATTGATAACAAACTCCGATTCAAAGAGGGAAGTAATATTTTTATTAATAATTTTACGCGCACGAAAGTCGCGGGAAACAGCTAGTTGTAAATACATTGTTTTGTATAAATACGCCTACGACTGCTTTCGGATATAAACCAATAAGATTATAGTCAATCATTTCACATGAAGCAACTTTGGTTTCCGGAAATAATCGTATAAAGGTCACAATTGGTAGGTATATTTTTAGAAAAGCTGATATTAGCATTATATTCTTATACCTCACATGGTTTTATAAGAATAGGATTATACTGGCTTTAGAACGATGAAAATACGAAGAAAGATATTATATCGAATGTGGAATAATACGTATTTTCCCTTTAATTTGTTGTTTTTGTTCCTGGAAATTCTTTCTTTAGTCCGCGTAATATCTAATACTTTAAACGAGAAATTCTTGTGTATATAAGAACATAATTATATATAATCTGAATCTCGGAAACGGCTAGAACGATTTTCATGAAATTTAGTATGCAGCGGGTTTTGGGAGCGATACATCGATTTAGCTTAGGTTTCATTTTTAGAAAACGTCAAAATAAAAAAAAAACCGAGAAAAGCACCGGCCATCCAGGTACTACGTAAAAATGTGTAAAGTTTTTCTTTAATACATACATTTATATCTAATAACTAGGCTGACTTTGAACTCATGGGCAGTTTTTCATGGGGTGTAAAGTCTGACTTACCTAAGTGAATTGTGAACTATTTCCTGGAAATCGCATTACATAAACCAATCAAAATTAAAGAGAAGTAATAATTTTATCCCAGTTTTGATCACATTGCAAGAACTGTTTATATTATTTTAGAGTCCAATCTCTTTTAAACTATTTAACCCTTTTTTTATCTATACTTTTATATTAATTACACATTTAGAGTGGTAAAATTTGTTTGTAAGTTTGTTTGTAGGGGGTAATCTCCGGTACTAAAGAACCAATTCTAATTTTTTTTTCACTGATGGAAAGATCAATTATTTGCGGGTGCTACAGGCTATAAATTATATATATATATATCATGCATATTGCCCAAGCTATCAAAATTTTAGCGAACGAAGTCGTGGGCGAAGTGTATACATAAGGAAATCCGACCTATTCACTTAGTTATAGTGTGAATACCGCCTTACCGCTCTATCCGACATAAAAAGCATTGTCAATACGTTGTCAAAGTGTCAATTTCGCATTGAATTATGTCACTTGGTTGGGAAGCGCCGAGTTATAGCATAAGTGTGGATTCACACACGGTTTGACGTTCAGAAAATAGTGAGAATAACTTATTGTCTATCGAATATACCATAGCAATAAGGAATATTTGATACTGCAATGATTTGGCAATATATTTTCCTGTTTTATAAGAATGTGTTGGTAGGCTTCGACCACTTGTGGGAACCCAATCCATTTGCCAATTCGTGGCTACAGTAAGGTAATTAGCATCCATACATAATATTTATCAAATTGAGTGCTTTAATTTAAATTCTTCAAACAATAATATTCGTTCACAATATAAATTCATTGATTCTTCTTCCTTTTCAGAGTTCTTATTATAAGAACATTTTACATAAGTGGTTTATTTAGTCATCTGATCAGATAATAGGATTTTGTATGTTACCAATACCTTACCGTCTTACCTTATTTAAAATATCGCTTTTTGTAAACCAAATCTTTTTATTTCTGCACAATAGGAAGATATATATTTTCCCATCGTAATTTTAGTCAGATATTCGTACTCAAGAAAAAAACCGGCCAAGTGCGAGTTAGACTCGCATATCGAGGGTTCCGTATAAACTTGTAGGTATTTTGTTATTAAACTACATATTTGCGGATCTCAGAATTTTCCTTTACATGCTGCTGTGCTGTAAGACATTGCTTCTTGCCAAATTTCGTGATTCTAGGTCAATTACCATATAGGTTTTCGACCCAAAACCTATAGGGTACTTCCGGTTGACCTAGAATTGTCAATTTTGTTTAAAAGCAAGGTCTTGCTGCACAAGTAGAGGGAAAATTCCGAGAAATAAAATAAGTTGAAAATTAAGGTAAATTTTGGTACTTACAAGTTTTCGCGAAAATCTAAATTTGCCCATATCTTTGTATCGTGTTATTTTATACACCTAATAGCGACTATAGACTTCAGTATCTATAAATTTCAACTTGTTATGTCTACCCGTTCTTGAGAAAATCGGTGGTGACACACGGACAGACAGGCGAACAAGAGAGTGATCTTATAAGGGTTCCTTTTTTTACCTTTTGAGGTACGGAACCCTAAAAGGACTGACATTTCATTAAGATAAAAGCTTGTTTATCTTATAGTAATTTATGATGTTGCCTACATGCTTACGAGTATGTATAACGAAACATATAAACATAATTTCCATAAAGTTTACCATCCCCTGAGGTACTTCTCCGTAATAACTTCTATTAAACCGATTCGAAGAATTCAAAATGAGCCTTTCGATAAAACAACGGTAGATCACTAGAAAACTTATGTTACATGACTATACTTGAACTTTAAAGAAAATACATGTAACATTTTAAAACTGGATACAGCAATAAATCTTCTGCGTACTTTCTTGAATGCTACAGAGTTCTATCCTGTATTCAGGTCAGGAATGGAATGTTTTCTGTATTCTGCTGAGCATTGTGTTCTAGTTATCATTTCACTTGGCGTAAATCTTAATTCGGAAATAAAATTGTTTGTTTTGCTTTTTATTTTTATATCGCGAATTTGTATTGATTGCAAAGTGAATTGTTTATTTCTTTTGTTGGTAAATATACGTACAAAGTAAACAGATTCTGGTATTCTTACCAAGAATATTACATGTTGTTTTTTTTTTCATTTTTAGGATTCGCTATTGTGGTGAAATCGTCAACGCAACGCGCTTCTGGATGCGAAGTCTTCAAATGACTCCTCCCGCTCTGGGCGGAGTGGAAGGGAATGTCAGACTTGTACTGACTAAAACCCATCCATGTTTCTTCCTTGCCCTCTTTGTGTTCCAGGGCCGCGTGTCTCTTTCGAACTGTCCCGCAGTCCTCTTTGGCCCACCCTTGGTCACCATTCGGTCAGAACTTTACTCCGTCCGGTCCTGTTCCGAATGGACCATCTCTGTGTCTAGGCAGATGTCCTGTTTGGGTCCAAAGATACTAGAGCCATGAAGACCACAATTTACTGGGCAAATTTGAATACAAATAAAGGTATCGTAATGTACACACGGCAGCACATCAAGCTTTACATTTCCAGTGTAACGTGGCCTCGCTTTGTATATATTTTCCGTACAATGAGAGATCCGCATAAACTGGTTTTGTATAGGTTGATCAGCCGTCGTGCGTACATCTTACAACAAACAATTTCTTTATAAAATTGACACTTGATATTTTGCAAACGGGTGAGATGCGAATGTAACCGATAATTTGCCGAATTCCCGTACCTAATGCATCTGTCACCGATTGTTACTCGAGCGAACTGAATACATTTTCATACTTTATATCATATTGTGGTGTAAGTCATAGCATGTTTAGTTTTAAATTGTTATGTATTTTTTTGTACCTGCAACATGTAATAGGTACATTTTAAGATCCACGTGTGACACAAATCACTAGACTTATTTTTATACAGGGTGTAAACAGACTCTTAACGAAACCGTTTACCAAGCATTATATACATCAAACTAAGTAACTTTACGCAAAAATTAGTGCTGGGAAACGACTTTTTTTTGGGCTGAAAAATTACGTTTTACGGTAGGACTTAATGTAACGCACTCAAAATATTGTGCTGATGGATGAATTGCACAGTCGTCGAAAATCTTACATTAAAAACATGTATTTAAAAAAAAAAACTTGTGAAAGGTCTTGTGAAAGTGTGTGTGTCTTGTGTTAAAGTCGTCTTGTGAAACTTTGATCCCTAATATCTCTGTAACTAGAAGGTTGCCAGGTATGGTCTATAACAAATAAATGATCGCAATGACGGGGAGAACAAGTGTCTTTCGGCTTCGTTAAGAGTCTTTTTACACCCTTTATAATTTGGTCTCTTACAGTTTCGTCATACGTTCGACGCATACAGAACGTTATTTACAATTTGAATCGCGTTAAACGTGTTGATTGATTTGTAGTCCAAGTTAGCGTGAGTTTTAATGGTGGCACGCAATCTTACTGATAGCAGGGGCACTTACTTCTAAGTTTATAGAAAGACCTAGTAAGCAATCTGTGGCAAGACAAAATGAAGAAATGGTCTTTAGCATACTGCCGTCATAAGGAAAAAGGGCACAACTAACATTTTTTTCCGTAATTGAGTTATATACATATTCGGAATCAGAAAAAAAGGCAATTCTGCCAGAAATTTTAACTCAATTTCGAAAAAAAAATTAGTTGTGCCCTTTTTCTTTATGACGGCAGCATAATATACTACTTGTGCTACGAAATTACTTTCTTGCCGCATCACACAAGTAATTTGGATCGGAGTTAATACAAAGAAATGTTCATAATATGTTCATTATTGTACATGATTAAAAAAAGTACCCACTTTAACGGTTTGCAAGAAATTTATAAATGAAATTAAAGAAAAAAAGCACTTTTTGTCATATAAATCTACTGAATAAAATTTTGTTAGACGTTCGTGCGTTGGATTTTATTCGGAGGTTATGTTTAAACTACTGAAAATAAAATAACTGAATAAAAAGTGTTTTTTTTGCAGTATTATTAATAGAATGAACAATAACGATTTTGGACATTAATGGACTATTTATTGCAGCGTACGTGGTGGCGCAACTAGGAAGCTGAGTACTTTTTTTTTAATCAAGTACACTAATGAACATACTATGTATTAACTCGGATCCAAATTGCTTTGGTGGCGCGGTCAGCAAGTATAACGCGAATAAAGCAGTTTTAATGTAAAGACTTACAAGTAAAAGCCAATGATAACATCCATCGAATATCATCATCATAGCTTGTAAACACCAAAGATCTATGATAATGAAGACAAAATGAAAAATCCAGACACCTTTCACACGTGCAAAAATAACTAAACCAAAAGAAACCGTTCTCCGTCTAACACTTGCGCCATCTCCGTTCCCGAGCGGATTTCACTCCTTAAGCTCCTATAATTGAGAAGCATTCGGATCACGTATTAAAAGCCGTGTCGGTCCCAGACATAGTCCGATAAGAATTCCGTGAGTCAATTCATATTCACGAAAAGAATTCACCTTGTGAAAATTAAATATTAAAATTTGTAAACGTCTACGATATTTCCCGGAGTGCTTTTAATACTTTTGTGCGAAAAATGTATCTCTTTTGTTGAGCTTAATGAAGTAAAAACGATTTATTATTCACTGATATTGCTTGAGGAAATTAAATTGAATGAGATCTTTTATACCTAACAATTTTATGTTGTTCTAAAAATAGAGTTCGCTTTTGTATTTGAAATGTTTGATTAAATTGATGAAACAAATGAGTAAAGATCTATTATTGTTTAACAAAGAATGTGAATCTGGATTCAATTAATATACAGTCTTTTATCATTGACTTCTCAAGTAATGTTTGGACTTTTTGTTATAAATAAACAACATTACTAAAAAAATAAATAAAGCAAAGACAAAAATAGCGAGTATAAATTAAAAATTTGTTAAAATCCCTTGTTGTGTCCCTTGAAAGTACGCAAAGTTAAACTACCGGGTTTTTGGGAATTACAGCTTTTGCTTTGGGGCGGCTTTTGCAGCTTTTACCAACATTAAAAATATGAAAAAACCATAATATTAGAATTACATTGCCCAGTGGCATATAAAGCAAATTATTAAGTACAGGATTTGATGGGACAACATACAACAGACACTGTTTCAAACTTTCACGTTATATGCAAGGAAGGCCAAGAGTTGTCTAGTTATTGTAATATAAGTACCCACATAACCAAGTGCACTACTAGGTGGATAGTTTTCCCCGTCTATAGACCATTAAATGAAGCTTGGTAGAACTTTACATAGGCTATCAACAAAATATACAAAGGCACATATGGTATATACCATAGTCTTTGTATGTTGATGGTCTGAACAGGGGGTGCATTACCATCTTATCCTATTTATCCCCCGCTTGATCTTGGAACACAATACCTACTCTATTGCTATGCATGACGTCACTCAGTGCCAGCACGTACGCTTTGATACTGTTTGGAAATCTCCTAATCTAACGGGAGAAAATATATAGATAACAACCATGATTGTATTCCCCAGAGATGAGTTGACTTGTGCCTGCGAATAAACCTTAAATTCAACGATTTCAACGCAGTCACAAGAAAGACAAATTTAAGCCCTGTCCAACTTGATATGATTGCAATACTTCATGTTCAAATTTGATATATTTTTTTCGATATATTGCCAGACGTAAAACAGACTTTTATGTGGGCGGACAACGTAGATATGGGAACCCTTATTTGTACTACAGGAAATTATAGGAAAACGGATCGTCGTAATTAACAGCTACGAATGATTTATCTGACACGTCATTAATTGGCTAGACAGGTACCTACTCGGATAAATCGGGCGATAGTTACCTACATAAGCTCAGACACTCAAGGCCGCAGTAAATATTCGTGGACTCGTGGTTAAAGATGTCCGCTGCCAGAAAGGGAATACATTTATGTAAATAGGTACAGACCGCATCTAGGGTGAGTGGTGCCTCCAGGCCCTGTTTAATCTTGCAAATTTATGCAAGTCGACGACAACACGTCAAACTGTCTTCGCAAGAGGACGTGATCCAAATCCGATTCAGCGCGTCATTTCGGTCGTAAAACGCTTTAGCAGTTGGCGCATTTGTCGCATAATTCTGATCTCCTTGGAGTCCAATAGCTTCTTGTGACAAACCCGATTATTATTCAAAGCTGATCCGTTAGCGTGCGTGTCAGTAGGGTGCGTTGCTCGAATGTTAGTTTAAGTTGGGTTTGTGGCGGCTGGGGCAACGATACTGGGGCACATTGTACATTATTATTGTGGATTATTAATCAAAGCTTCGGATTTCATGTGTCTGTATACTCTGTTCCAGTTGTTTGGAACTAAAATGACGCAAGTTCGGTTTACAGGCAAAGCGAGTTTTGCGAAAAGCGAAAGTTATACATTCTACGGTTCGTAAAAGGTCAGGTTTTAGTATTCTATAACGAAATATTTGGTAATTAGCACGTCATGAGTGGGATTTTCGGCACTCATAAAAAGGTTTTATTATGTTTAGCTTTGGGTAATACTAATTACGCTACAAACCTTTCCTTTACTGTAGCGCGATTGGCCAACAACAATGTCAGTGATCCATAAAAAAAAAAACTTGAATAACCTCGAAATAAACTCAACGGTTTTATTTCATCCCTCGGAAATATTACGTAGGTAAGAAAATGAAATACATCTGAAGTAATAGATTTCGAACGACCAATAAAGGTACCATCCCAGAATAAAGCAGGAAATTTGTCCGGCTAATAATGATTAGCTAGATATCATATTTCCCAACATGATAGAAGGAGCTGTCTCAGTTAAATGGAGTTATTTAGCTCGTTAACCGTTATGTTCATTCTCTTTTTCCAAGCTGCTAGAAAAACTGGAACAATACAATGTTAGGTACCTTCTCTTATGTACTTAATGTTACTGGCAGAAGGCGTACAAGATTCTATTATAATGAGCATAGGAAAGGAAAGCTGTTTTCTTTGTTACTGTTGGTGCTTAAGATCTTTTTTTTTTTGGATATGTTGTTGCTGAAACACTTGAATGGATGCAAAAAAGATCTGAAGCAATGAAGAGAGTTTTACTTATTACGTGTACAAAACAATTTTGGTGTGATCTGGTTTGTAGTCAGCTAATATTTTCATTTTTGACAAATGCGGTTCACTCACACCAGTGTTAGGCAAAATTTAATTGCAGGGCACAATTAAAAATAACAATTGATTAATTGTTAATTGTGAAATAACAATTTACAATTGATTAATTGTTAACTGTGACGTTTCAATTAACAATTAATTAATTTTTAACTGTTACTTTTTAAATTTAAATTTAATCCATCGTTAATTGTTCCTGTTTGCAATTCAACTTTTAATCAAATTAAAATAATGTAAATAGAAATAATAAAGAATGTAAACAGACTCTTCACGAAACCGTCAACCAAGCATTCTGTACATCAAACCACAATCAAACTAAGTAACTTTACTCAAAAATTATTGCTGGAAAACAAAAACTTTTTTTGGGATGAAATATCATGTTTTACGGTAGACTTAATGTAACGCATTCGAAACATTATGCTGATAGATGCATTGAATAGTATGGGGGGATCCCAGGTATGGTCTAGAACAAAAAAAAATATTGCAATGACGGGGAGAACAAGTGCCTTTCGGCTTCGTTAAGAGTCTTTTTACATCCTTTAGAAGATGGAGGGGTGGCTTTGGCTGACTGATGATCTCGTAAAGTCAGCAGGAAGCCGTCGTTGGTTCCAGACAGGTTTATATGTGTCGTTGCAGTGAAACATGATTATTAATTGTTAGTTTTAATTGTTTCCTAAAACAATTAAAAATATGAGTTGCATTATTTTAATTGTATCTTGCAATTAACATGAGTAAATTTAAATACATTAATTGCAATATGCAACTAACAGATTAATTGCAATTAAAATTTCAATCAATTACTAAGATGATTAAAATATTAATTGATTAATGCCCAACACTGACTCACACACATTTCAATCAAATCATATGTGCAGGTGGGAAAACACAGAACAAATGCATCAAGTTTGACATATCGGTTCAATCTTGACAAGCAACACCAACCTAAAGTGGTCATACTAACCTACGTTCTTACGCTTCACGCTGCTAGTGACAATAGTCCAACTTCAACATGACTAAGCTTTGCACTGACACTGACATCGATGATCTGTTGGTACTCCTTCTCAATTATTTATACCATTCATTAAAGAAAAATCCAGCGGTGCGTATTCTTCTCTACTTATATTCCGATATAGTTTTCCTTCAGGGTATGCATTATTATTTCTATAAAAGGGAGAGATATTATGATTGATGATTAGGTATGTGCGGAGTGAAAAAAAGAACGAACACATCCTCGGCTTAATTTCGCTCGCACCGATCGGCAAACTCCGTTCGGCGTTTATCCTCGCTGAATCGCTTCTGGGTTGGCTTGGAACTATTTGAGGTAGATCCAGCGTTTTAACATGCAGCTTTTTCCACTCGGTTGTGCCGAATTATCTCTGAACAAACATGTTACATCACTCACTACTAATAAAAATAAACGTTTGATAAAAACATATGAGTTTTAGGTGCAAATTCCAATACTAAAAGTTTATGGCAGTATACGAAATTCTAATAAACCATTTACGTTCACCATTTGCTTGATGGTGAAATATTAAACCACGCTTTTTACAATAACATAACCGTTCATCCACATTTTTTTAAATATATGTATTTTATACATTTTGCCATGAATAAAAAAAACACGGGGTTTCATTTACTTATATTTTTAGTGATAGGTAGGTTTTTATTTATTCTTTTTTGTCAGGTTAGTGTCTAACCTGGTTTTAGAGTTTTTATGCCGCCCATAGGGTTCTGACTTGACTTAACATGCCGTCGCGAATTGTCTCTCAGGCATGCTGATTTCCCCACGATGTTTTCCTTCACCAAAATTATTTATTTTATATTTATGAAAACTTACGTATCAAAGCAATATCATTGGCTTTTCAAATGCATTGTTAGTAGACTGATATCTTTTTCTCTTTTTATAGTAAGATAATTTCTATTATTACAAATCAGGAGCCAACTAATTGAACAATAGATGAAAATTGAGGAAAAAGAACCAAATGTAGGTGTTTGTACCACTATTTTAACAATTTTTTAAATTGAACCGGGTAGTTTAAATTTAAGCAAGCAAACCACGCAACATCGTACACATCCTCGGCTTAATTTGGCTCGCACCGATCGGCAAACTCCGTTCGGCGTTTACCCTCGCTGAATCGCTTCTGGGTTGGCTTGGCACTTGAGCTAGATCCAGCGTTTTAATATGCAGCTTTTTCCACTCGGTTGTGCCGAATTATCTCTGAACAAAAATGTCACATCACTCACAACGTACAATTTTGTAACAATATTATTTGGTTTATAATAGTGTCCATGGAATTTCTAGTCTCTTTACTCCATAGAGATCTACGCCTTATGCCTTGTGCCTGGGGCTGTATTTTAATCTTTTTGTTTTTGATAATGCGCTTGTAATGATACTGTTAGCCTGCGTCTTCCCACTGCTGGGCAAAAGCCTCTCCCCGTAACTTCCAGTTTTTTCAGCTAATGTAGACCACTGGCGTCTGAGAAGCTCGTGGCGAAATAATAACAGCCGCTCGGGTCGATCTTTAGGTTAAGCTGTGCTTGCCTAGGTTGGTTTGTGGATGGGTGACCACCCATTACATACCGAGTTTCCTCCGTGCCTCGGAAAGAAAGTTAAGCCGTTGGTCCCGGTTGTCATTTGAAGATCTTTGACTGTCGTTAGATAGTCAGTGGCCCAAAAAAGTCTGACAACCAGTCTTACCAAGGGGTATCGTATTACCCAGTACTAACCGGGTTGTGGAGGTCAGATAGGCAGTCGCTCCATGTAAAATACTGTCATTCAGCTGCATCCGGTAAGACTGGAAACCGACCCCAACAACGACCACTGGCGCCTGTAACGGTCTATTTGAAATAAATACTTTGAGTTGAGTTTTAGGAGTATATCTTGATAGCGGTATCAATTACAACCGAGCAAAAACAGCAACAAATAAACCAAAGACTGTGCTATTCTTCAGATACGCTTAAGTTTTTCCTAAAATATCTGCCATAGAAAAACGAGCGTAGAATCGTACATATTTCAATATAAGGGTAGTTTAAGCGCAACAATCCGCACTCGGATTTTACGAGGCTTCCGAAAGGTCGAGGATGTTGATATATATTTAAAAGGCTTTGGTTACCGTTGGTCGAGGAAGCACAGTAAGGTAGTTTTGTACAAATGGCTATATTTAACCAGGGCCGTTCTGAATAAGGGACACACAGAGCCGGGAAGTGTGGCAGAAAAGGGGGAAGCCTAATATCCAGCAGTGGGTGATTCCAGGCTGATATGATGATGGTATTTATCTACTTACACAGATTATTGTTGAGTTAGTGTGCATAAAAAATAGGTAGAAGAAAAAAAAAATAGATATACGACGGCCAATCAAGCTATAAACGACCAGTATACGCTGATCTCTTATTGTACCGGAAGCTCATACAAAGCGAGGTCAACTTATATTGGATGTGTAGCTTGTCTGTACATTGCACAATTTTTCTACACGAAAGAAAGAACTGTCACTGTATTTTTTTATTTTTTTCTATTTCGTGCTAATATGGTAACTGACCTTTATCCAGAAGAATGTCAGAAGTGACATGTTTTTTATTTGGGTTTTTTACGGGCCAATGTTGCGAATCAAATTTGAAAAGGTTAATTTTATTTATTAATTCATGTACACACGAAATACTTAGCGGAACAATAATATATTAACATAGAAGAGCACAAAGGTGCTGTTTATTTATATGTTTGAAATTATTGTAACGTAGGTACATGTTCTATAAATTATACCAAGAAATATAAAATTTATGATAGTCAAAACTTAATTCTGTTAATTTTTTAATATTTTGTACGCCGTTGACGGCAAAATATAGAGTTCTTTTAACTTTATATTTATATATTTTTACACCTATAATGCTTAGCAAACAAAAAACTTTGACTTTGAAGTATCTTCTACAATTTCACAAAAAAACCATAGTTTCAGTTTAAAAAATTTAGTTCACATTATCTACCTTTTTTTTACGGATGGGGGAAATCATCAAAAATGACTTCTCCCGCTCCGGGCAGAGCGGAAGGGAGTGTCAGACTTACATACATACATACATAAACTCACGCCCTTTTCCCATGGGGGTAGGCAGAAACTACAGAACGCCACCTGCTACGATCCTTACATACTCCTTTTGCCTCGTCCACGTTCATATATCTGGTCATACACGCACGCCGGTTGCGAGTACTACGCACCTGACCTTTCTGAAGAACCTCACCAATGAGGTCAGCGTATGTTCTTCTAGGGCGTCCCCTCCCGGCGTTGCCACTCACATCTGCCTTGTAAATACCTTTTGTTAGTCGCCTTTCACTCATCCTCTCCACATGACCAAACCATCTAAGCATACTTTTTTCAATTTTTGTCACTACATCTTCTTTTAAACCGCAACGTTTCCGTATAACCTCATTCCTCACTTTATCATTCAGAGTTACACCACACATGCTTCGCAAGGAACGCATTTCCACAGCATTAATTCTACTTTCATGCCTCGTTTGCCATACCCAACACTCACTTCCATACATAAGTGTAGGCACCAGCACACCATTGTGAACAGCCAGACGAGCCTTATTTGACATCGACTGGTTGGTCACAATCGTATGTATAGCACCATTCACTTTATTTCCCGCATTTACTCTCCTTTCCACGTCTTCGTCAATCTTTCCATCTCTTGTAAACATACTGCCCAAATATACAAACTCATTCACTTGCTCCACACTCTTATCATTTATTTTCACATCACACACCGATACATCCTCTTTTCTTTCAAACACCATAACCTTGGTCTTATTCACATTTACATTCATCCCTTTTCTCTTAAAAGCTTCACTCATTACAGTTACCATATCTTGCAACTGTTCCGCTGAAGATGCAAGAATAACTTGATCATCTGCGTACAGAAGGCATTTGACAGGCAACTCATTCATCCTCAATCCACACTCACTTTCTCTTAAATCTGTCAAACAACTATCCATGTATAGGTTGAACAGCCAAGGAGACGCTACACAGCCCTGTCTAACACCTCTTGAGATGCAGAACCAGTCAGTGTATGCCCCATTTATCCTAACACAAGCACTAGAATCCTTGTATAAAGATTTCAGTGCTCGTACCAAGCAACTGTTCACACCATACATGGATAGAGTCGACCACAGCTCTTCCCTCCACACACTGTCATAGGCCTTCTCCAAGTCTACGAAAGCACAGTAGACGCTCTTGTGCTTGGCCAGATGTTTTTCAGCTATGCACCTTAAGGAGAAGATCTGATCCATACAACCCATTCCCTCTCTAAATCCTGCTTGCACATCCCAAATTTTCTCATCTGTCATTCTTATCACCCTGTTAATCAACACCTTTGCATACAGTTTGCCAACAACGCTCAAAAGACTAATGCCGCGGTAGTTTTTACACTCCTGCTGTGACCCTTTTCCCTTATATAGTGGAACAATTACAGCCTTGCACCAGTCATCCGGCACGCGGCCATTTTTCCAACACATATTAAAGATCCGGCACAACAGGCTTGCTACCACCCCGTCACCGCTCTTCAACATTTCGACAGACACTCTGTCATACCCTGCAGCTTTCCCAACTTTCATACCTCTCATTGCTCTTACAATCTCATCCATTTCTATTTCATTCTCTTCAGTTGTATCTGAGTCTGGGTCTTCTGAACTGGCTTCCGCCCAGCTACCCACTCCTTGCACACTATCCTGAACACTAAACAAACTTTCAAAATATCCCTTCCAGCGTTCCATAACCTTACATTCTTCGCTTAGTAAGCATCCGTCCTCTGCTCTTACAGCGTTCATACTTGATGTTCCCGTCACTCCTCGAGCCAATCTTACCTGTTTCCAGAACAGCTTAACATTGGCCCTGAAGTTATGAGCGAACTTCCTGTTGTACTTTTCTTCCTTCTCATCCTTCTTCTTTTTTACGAGGTCTTTCAATTTCGCTTTCATTTCGGTGTATCTTTTCTTCACTCTTTCCAAATCATCTGTCATATCCGTTGCCTGATTGATCCTATTTTGGGCCTTACAGGCTAATACATTAAGCCAGGCCTCTTTCTTCTTGCTCACAAGTTCTTTCACTTCACCATCCACCCAAGCATCATTTGTCCTACTACCACATTTCCTCCGCGCTAGACCACATATCTCGGTCGCCACTTGCACCATACTATTCTTCGTAATATCCCAAACTTCCTCTAAACTGTAATCATTTACATCATCAAATACCTTATCCGTCTTCTCTTTCACTTTTCTCTTATACTCCTCCTTTACTTCTAATTCTTGCAGTCTTTCTACTTTTATTCGTTCTAGAGCAGTCACAGGAACTCGAACTCGGTGGCGCCAATGCTTGAACAGACCATCCACCCGACACATTACCAGATAATGATCAGTTCCTACATTAACACCCCGATATGCTCTCGTATCTGTGACTTTACTCTTTAATCTTTCATCTACAATCACAAAGTCGATCATACTTCTACTGTCTTGCCTTTCCCAAGTATACCTGTGAATCTTTCTGTGGTTAAACATAGTGTTCATTACAGAAAGACTCTTCTCTACACAGATCTCAAGTAAACTCATCCCATTCTCATTCACTCTATCATCTCCAAAGGCACCTAATACTTTTTCGTACCCGTTCCTCTTTACACCAACCCAGCCATTAAAGTCCCCAAGCATTACAATCTTCTCATTCGTCCTACATCCATTCAATATACCTCTTATACTGTTCCAAAACTCCTCTCGATCCGAAGGTGAGCTCCCCATATCGGGTGCATACACGCACAAAAAGAAGATAGGGTTTAGGCCCACCTTGGCTCTTACCCACAGAATCCTGGGACTGACACACACATAATCTTTTACACACTTCATCATGCGCTCTGAGAGGACAACCCCCACACCCTGACAGGCCCTTTGCGCCTCTGGAACGCCGGACCAAATAGCGGTCAGAGAACCATGTTTGGATATGTCCACTCCCTTTCTTTTCGTCTCATTCACACAAAGCACATCTATTCCTTTATCCTTCACTATCTCGCATACTTCATCCATCTTATCTTTTATACCTCCCTGCACATTCAGCGTAGCTAAGCGACACTCCGCAGCTCGCTTTTCGCCCCGCGAGAACATTTGGCGTGTCAGACTTGTACTGACTTAAACCCATCCATGTTCCTTCCTTGCCCTTTGTGTTTCAGGGCCGCGGTATCTGTTTCGAACAGTCCCGCAGCCCTGGCAGGCATCGGCCCTTGCGGGCCCCTCCCTGTTTACTGACATCTCTTTGAGGCGCGCGTGGAACACGAACGCGCCGTCTACACGGCCTGTCGTCAAAAAACGGCCGGACGGCGAGCTAGCCCATTACTCACCGTCCACAGGTCCGCGTCTACGGTGGCCGGAAGTCAACACGTGACCCCCGACGCCCGGGGCGTCTCCCGCGGCGGCTGGGACGAGAGATTCTCTCCCTCTCACGCTCCGCCACCTCCTTCGCTAGTATGACTGCTTCGCAGAAGGAGGTGACGGCGTCCAATTCCCTCTCGCTCCGGAACATGGACTGGACCAGGGCCGGACGCGATAGGTCGCCGCCGCCGATCACCGCTACGAGGACACGGCGGAGCTCCGCCCAAGCGGGGCAAACATCCACCGTGTGCACAGTACCTACACCTATCGGGTTGATTTTATTTCATACCCCATTTTATTTTATGATGTTTTTACTCAATCGCCAGAACTGCTTAACGGATCTTGATGAAACATAGCACAGAGATAGATTATAATCTGGAATAGCACGTAGGCTACTTTTTTCTTCACACAAACACATCAAAATTTTCATGCGAACGAAGTCGCGGGCAACAGTTAGTATTAACTACAGTAAAATAAACTCTAAAAGAACAATATTAAGCAGCGGACTTCCATACTTTTACACTGTTATTTTCTTTGCTTAAGAGAATTTCTTCATGCCTGAAAACAGATAAAAACTTATTCAAAGCTACAAATTCGAATTGAAAAACTTGGTGATTATATTTTTCAGCATCGCCGCGTAAGTTTGTTATTGGCAAATCCCTTATAAGTCCGCGTATGCTCACGGTCCACACTCCCTAACTTAGACGAACCCAAAGTAATCTAAAACAAATAAAGATGAGTGGGACCCCACAGACGTTTCGCGCATATCGAATTCCCCTTTATGTTCATATGAATAATAACAAATTTTGTATTCAGCGTTTTGTTTGAGACTCCACTAAGAACTTTTGCAGAAGGAAATTGTTTCCCCGTTTGTCGCCGACTTGGAGTTCAATATTAAATCTGCGTTGGGATCAATCATAAGGATGTAATTTTGACGTCGTGTGTCTTTTCAAGCGATTTCCGTATGAGAAACTTTTTGTTGAGTACTTCAAATTCGTTCAGTATCTTCACGTTTCAATTCAAGCACGTTAAGCCGTTGATCCCTTCGTTTTCCTTTGACAGTCGTTACAGGTAGTACCAAGGGGTATCATATTACCCAGTAGTAACTGGGATGTAAAGGTCAGATAGGCAGTCGCTCCATGTAAAATACTCGTATTCAGCTGCATCCAGTTAGACTGGAAGCCGACCCCAACATAGTTTTCAATTTGTTTAATAATTTATTTTTCTCCAAGACCTGATGTATGTACCAACGTTCACATAAATACTGTAGTACCATATAGTAGGTACCGGCACCGAAAATCTGGCATAAGTTTTTCTTTCGTCTAGAATAATGATATATTATTCAAAAACCATGAACTTAACTCGTTTAAAAAATAGTGTTATAACGATAGTTTACGTTAAAAAATTGAAAAACAAGGAACATGAAAACGTACAGTGGTTGGGGTAAGCCGGCCGTGAAGTTATAATGAAGTTTTTAAATGAACGTACCCGCTTCATAAAGTGGAGGGCGGCCTTCCAATGGTCTTCTTTTATAAAGCTGGGTCCCTATTTTCCGACAACTTAAACTAAGAGAGGAAGGGGAGTAAAAACTTTATAACTTAAACATAAAGGTGCATAGTTAAGTAAGTGTTGCTACACATGAGGAGCTCGTGGCTAAATAATAACAGCCACTCGAAGCATTCAGCGCTTACCTAGGTTGTCTGTGGATGGGTGAACAACCAATAACATACCGAGTTTCCTCCGTGCCTCGGAAAATACGTTAAGCCCTTGGTCCCGTCTGTCATTTGCTGATCTTTGACAGTTGTTCATTCATTCATTTCTTCATCAAACCATTTACATTGTGTTCGATTTTTTTTTTCTTATGTTACAGGTAGTCAGTGGCCTGAAAGTATGACAACCAGTCTTAGCAAGGGGGTATTACTTGGTACTAAATGAGTTGTAGATGTCAGATCGCCAGTCACGCCATATAAAATACTGGTATTCAGCTGCATCTGACCCCAGCATAGTTGGGAAACGGCAGATGAGTACTTATAGGTGTATAGTTAAGTAAGTGTTGATACACATGTGTTGGGATCGGCTTAACTCGGCACTTGTTCTTCCCATCATTGCGATTTTTTATTTTTTGCCTGCCCTAGGAACCTTCTAGATACGTAGCACAATTACAAGACCACTGTGAGAGTTTAACTGAAAAACAGTTAATAAAATGAAATTAAAAATATTAATGTGCTTTCTACTACGAACTGCTGTTTCTCGGAATAGAATAGGTTAAAGTAAAATATTCAAAAAACTGTTTGATTAAAAGGTTGTTTCTGACGTAGAAATTAGAATCGATGGTAATACTGAAAATGTGAGTATCGAATTCCCAGAATAATCAAATTAATGTAATAATATTAGATGGAATTGTGTTTATTCATATTTCAAGTCCATTTATTTAATTTCTATTAACCTCCAATGGTTTGAGGATCGCAGAATTTAATATAGAAAAATGTCAGAAATAGTTCCATTGCTTTCATTTATCTTTGCTTACTCATGGTAAATTAATGTAAAGGTAGAAAGAAGTTCATACTGCAAGTTGTCTGATCATATTATGTATCTACAGTCACCATTATTTCAGCCGAAAGGCGCCCACTGCTGGACATAGGCCTCCCCCAAGTGTTGCGATATTAACCAGTCCCGTGCGTCTCACATCTAGCAGATCCCCGCAACCTTCACCAGGTCATCGGTCAACCTAGTAGCATCCTTTCAACCCAACGTCTTTCCGTTCGCGGTCGCCACTTCTGAAAATTTCAGCCCTACTAGACATCCGTTCTGCGAGCAATGTGTATCTACAGTATCAATCCAATCTTTGTAATTCGTCATATTTGACACTCTTACAGCGAGACAGATTTTTTCAAAGATTTCTCGTGGACTTAACGCATCATTTCGCCACACACATCATGTTTTGATACTAATTGGTCAATTCATAGTCAAAATATACGCCAGCTATACAGGGTATTACAAACGTATCCATAATAAAAATATATAACAGTACGCATCAATTTGATGCGGCCCGTCACCTACATATATTCTAACAAAACAATATTCCTTTTTTAACGCTCACACATCAATTTATTTCCGTTGTTGCCTAAACTAGCTGCAGTTTTCCAAATAGGATATAACTACAAAAATATTGGCAAGCACACAATTCGGCTTTGTTAGAGTTTTTTATTTTTTTATTTGAATAAAATATTACCAGACGATACTTCAATCAATGTATTTATCTCTTTTTCTTTTATGAAAGCGATGTTTTAGTTCAACAAACAGTGACCATGTACAACTCAGATTTACGCGTGTGCTTAACGTGGCTACTATCGAAGAAAGCTAATTTGTTTAAAATAACGACGTTACAACTCAAGAATTTAATTTTAGAAATTTAAAGAACAAAAACGTAGTCTATTGTGTTGTATAATAACTTAATAGTGCTAATGACGTCATAGTTAGTAGTCATAAAATGGCACGCTTGAGTTTCATATGGATCCTGCCTTGTGATTTGCGCTCATAAGAGGTAACGATCATTTTTACTTAAAAACTTGTAGAGTGTGTAGTTCACATACGTCACATAGGTCGTCATCATCAGCCTATAATGTTCCCACTGCTGGGACACAGGTCTCCTCTCTATGAGACGGTATGGGCTATAATCCACCAGGCGGGCCCAGTGCGGATTGGTAGATGTCACATGTCTTCGAATTTTTTGTTCTAGGACATGCCGTTTCCTCACGATGGTTTCCTTTACCGTTTTTGAGAGCAGTGGTTATGAAATAAATTACACAAAGTAAAGCGCCTGCCTGGGTTCGAACCCACGACTTACTGTTCGTAAGTCGGGGTCGCTACCACGGGGCCACCGCTGCTCTCTAGGCTCTGCTCACATAGAAAAAACTGAGGACACTAGGTTTTAAGTTAAAAGTGGTCAGTCAGGTTAGATCAGTAGTAAGCATAAACATTTATTTAGAACCTTACTTAAAACTTACACAAAACCTTGAGTTACAAAACCAACTTAGACCATTTTCAGTTCTTCATCTAATTGTATTACAGTGACGTCAAAAAGAGTGATCCGTCATATCTGTACACTTGGATCGCATCACTCAACCCTTATATATTATAATGAAACACCTAATTCATGACTACCAAAGCGTTCTGTCTACCTTAAAGTGTTTGCTGAAATGTAAACTCAGTTTTAATTAAAACATCTTTCTTGGTTTTTTCTAAAACTATATTAAATGTGAAATTAAAAAGGGGTATATTCAGAACCGGCGGAGTGAAAATGTCCTCGTGTCAGGGTTCTGTACCGTAAGGTACCCATATCACTAGTGATTTAAATATAACTGGCAAACTGTGGGTGTAGGTACCTACTTTATGTCACCTCTGCTTAACGATAACATAACATCACGCCTGTAATCCCCGAAGAATTAGGCAGAGATGTACCTAATAGTACACGCAAATTTAAGCCTATTGCCATCAACCGCCTCTACCTATTTTATGATAAGTTATATATTTTTATAAATAAAGTTTCTTGCATTAGGTATGATTGGGTTTGTATGATTTAATAAGTTTAAAACCATTGTCATAATGTGGTATTCTTGGAAAACCACGGACTACCTTTTTCCATATAAAAACATACAGCCCTGTGACAACACAGGTTTGGAGAGAATCCTTTTTGACAGCCTTTCGAGATGGAACCCTAAAACGGAGTGAAACAAAAGATTGCTAAACAAGTTTGTAAGATAGCTTTAGTGTCTTCGAAGGAAAAGAAAAAAGTATGATAAATGATAATCCCCAGATACGCTTAAAAGCATCTTTATGCCTCAATTTTAATTTCAATTTTAATTTATCTATCAAAAATACTTTTACAATAAAAACGAAGAGTTAATAGTAACCCAAATTACTTTAAAAAATACGTATATAAGCATACAATACTTAATTTAGTCTACGAAGTATTTATGGGTGTAGTAATGATAAAATATTACTTCTGTTCATAGCTGTGATTCTTTCTATATCCTGTTGTTAGTTACTAACCTGTTGTCAGAGTCTTTATGCGCCCATGGCCTCTGACTTGGCTTTAAATGCCGTCAAGAAATATCTCACAGGCATGCTGGTTTCCTTACGATGTTTTCCTTCACCGATCAAGTGAACCGAATATCAGTTACAAGAATCCGTAAAATCAGGGGTCTTGGGTTCGAATTCGACGCCACTAGAATATCACTGCTATAATTATGACATAATTGTGGTTAAAAGCAATAAATTGGTAATTAATAAAAGCATACCGACACTTGTACAAATATTTCCCGAAAGAGCACCCGTGAATTGAGAATTACCGGCATAGAAATGTATTATTGAATATTACCGACGAAATGACCAACATAAAATCACAGGGGTGTCCCATCTCCCTGGGTCTGAGTGGAGTCTCAGGTTATATCAAGGTACGTGGGCTTATTGCTGCAAATCGATGTACTGGGTATTGGTGTCTCGGGATTCATCGACAGGGACTTGATTTTTCATTTTTGAAATCTGTCATTTTTTTTGGGGTTGTTCTTAAAAACTACCCTGTACAGGTGTAGGCTATTTACATGCCTCATCATAATTATCTTGGTACCTGCATTTCTCCAGTTATATTTAAGCACCGTTTAGTAGGGGGCGAGCCTATTACCACCAACCGGACACAAATACGATCTTAATATCTTGCTACTGAGAACCTGCCGGTTAAGTTCAATAAAACATTTTTCAAAGATTCAGTGATACGTTTATATCACAACAAATTAAACAACAGTAAAATGATAATTAAAAACTTTCCGTAGGTACAGCTGTTACAAGAAAAATACGAATCGCTGTTCTATCTGTTTTTGCTGATACAAACTTTATGTCACGGAAAAGGAAGATACGGAATGCTCATATATTTAATCTTCCGGCGCATTTTATTGATCTGTAAGCAATGACAGTCCATGATCACTTATCTGTTACACAAATAACGTCAATAGTTTTTTCATCGAAAATACCGGTACACAAAAAATAAAAACAGAGTGCAACGTCTCTTATCAGGATCATTGATTGTTTTTTGTAATCAAAGTTACCAAAAATGTTTATAATTTTAAATATTACACTAGTTTTTCTCTCTGTAAATCCTTATTTGCGTTTAAGTATCAGCAGTGGCACTTAAACGCAAATCAGCAGTGATACGAACATACATAAAATATAACCGATTTAAAAATGAAAAAGACAATAATATTCGGTAATACGACGTGATTGGTACAGATAAGTTACGTCGTATTTCCAAAAATGGGACTGTGATAATGTTTGTGAGTCCCCTTCGAGTCACACCGTCCTCTCGCACATTATCACTCCATTTACTCCCTGCTTTATGCACCAAGCTTTACTTCCACAGTTTAATCAGCCGACTGCTGGACTTAATTTCGTTTTTGTGTCTACTTTTTACAATCGTTTAGCTTAAGTCTTTATTAAACGTAATTCATCGTAGTATCACCCTAAAGGACATTGTAATGATGTTTACTATTTTTAGAAAAAACCTACTTAGTAAATAAAATTAATAGTTAAAATATTAGCAACACTTAAATTAAATGAAGTTATTTTGACCGTCATTTGAAGTTTATTATCAATGGATTACCAAAAACGTTTTTAATATTCCTCACTGATACTTTATATTGCCAAGCCGAGGCTATAAAAACGTCTGTAGACTTTTTAATTTGTTTTCATTTTTAATTAAACATTGAGACTTGTTTACCTAAACCCTAAATTTGGCTTAACGTGTCTGCTTATTAAGCTTCTTGCTGATTTTAATTTTCATAATTTAAGACTGAAATGTTATTAAGTTTAGAGTTTTTAATAGGTTTTAGTGTCTATTTTGGCGTATGAGACATTGAGACAGTTATATTTTTAGGATTTAGTTTGATATAGATGGAGTAGGCAATGTGTTAGTGGGTACTAGTTAGGTTAGATGAATTACTGTTTGTTAATACAATTTAGTTCTTGCACAAAAGTGTATAACAATGTTAGCATTTTGAAATTCTCCAAATGCTCCAATATAACAAGCTTTCCGACCCAACACAATAAATACAGCTTTCTCAGTACTGTAATAGCATCCATGTTAATTTCATGCAGCTCAGTAGATAATTTTAACATTGAAATGGGATTAGGAAGAAACCACTGGGCGTAGTTAGCATAATTTTCAAATTCTCAACTGTCAAAGGAATTTATTAATGCTCCATGCAAGTTAGCTCGTGCGACCACGAGAGCTGCAAAAACATTACTAAGAGGGATAAATGTATAAAATCCGACAAAATGTACGATTTGTTCGTATGAAACGGGGAATGGTACGTAATCCATGTACTAAAGTGCGTCAGTAAAGCTTTGTTGGGCATTTACGCAATATCCTGTTTCAGAATCCTGCGCTGCAACTTCGGTACTGAATATTGAACTAATCTTGATAACGTGTTTAGGGTGGTTCAATTCAATCGGTACGTTTCGGTGGCTTCAAACTTTGGAAGTTACAATTTCCTTGAGCCCATGACCGTTTTATTATAATCTATATATATACTTATATTATAAAAATAGGTAAAATTTGTTTGTAAGTTTATAAGAAGGGGGTAATCTCTGGAACTAGTGATCCAATTATTCTAAAAATTCTTTCGCTGCTGGCAGAAATCTACATAAGTCGTGGGTGCTTTAAGCTATAAATTATATTTATATCATGCATATTAGCTGGGCTATCACAACTTTTGCGGACGAAGTCGTGGTTGAAGTGCTAGTTTATCATATTTGAATACTTTTCAGACTCTTAGAGAACAAAAATATAAATTTAAATAAGATATTTTCCTAATTCAGTGTTCAAATACGTTTGGGTGTAACATTCAGTAAAATTAACTCTAAAAGCAAGCGTTAAAACTTTTTTAATATGATTACAAAACACAGCATTATCATAATTTCGCTACCAAAACTCACATTTGGTACATGCTGGTATTATTAAAGGAAAAAACACTCAAAGAATATAGAATGCTTATGTATTTTATTCTTATTTTTCTGTAGCAAATGTTCAGGAAGCGAACGGCAGGGGCGGAGTGTTTTCGTTTAATTTCCTAGTAAAATGGTGTACCCTCTTCAACATAATTACAGACGGGCCAACTGAATGTACGTATCGCTTCATCACCGTCTCATCTTTTCACAGAGTGTTTTTGCATTTTAAAAAGCACCTCTCTCATCTTTTTTGATGGCCATTCTTTGGATATTTTGCTTTCGATGATTATTAGCTGTTATGTTTATATTATCTCACGGAATATTCTTAAGTATTTTATCATTTTTAAAGACGTATCCTAATTGAAATATTAGCACTGAAAAAGCATACTCTAGGGCATAGACTAACTTTAATTGTATCATCGATAAGGATGATGGAAAAGTCAAAAATGTTTCGGATTAACATAACACAACATCACGCCTGTAATCCCCGAAGGGTTAGGCAGAGGTGTACCAAATATTACACCGATCTTTCGCCAGATATGTTAGAATACCATGATGCACAAATCCAGACTCTGACTGACTGCTACTGATAGATACCTGATGAAAAAACCCAATAACACTTAGGTAATTCGAATTACTGCCGAAGATAAGGTACCAAAAACCTTAGGTGAATTCAGGAAAAGTTGTTGTAAAAAGATGAAAGGCTTTTAAACTATTGTCACTTGCTAAGGCCATCTGGAAGAGTTTAGGGAAGGTCTTTGTCCATCAGTGGGAAGGTCTAAAGCCGCCATTTTAGACCCCCAGAAGAATGACAAGGCATATAGGTCGCTTAGGGTTTACCCAGCAGAGGATGATCCAGGTCTGAGATTATAATGATGGTGATGAATATTTTCCAAAATAAAGGGTCCGCTAAAAATACAAAGTCGTGTAGAATTCAGTAACTAAATACAATTCAGTTACAAACTCCTCTCCTCTGCTTAACACTTCAGGGACTACAGGCGTGATGTTGATTAATGATAATAAAAAAAATGTTTATTAAATCACCGCTGGCCAATTGCCGCGTTAATTGAACATTCAGTGGGAGCGTTAATTTTGTAATGGTCAATTTAAGGTCTGAAAGGAACGCTTTGGTAAAAATAGCTACCGGTTTTCAATGGATCGCTTTTGAGTGAAATTGATCAAGTATGTGGGGTACCTACCTACCTGTATAGTGACTGATTGTAATATTGTGATTGTTATTTTGTATGGTACATTTGATACTATGATTATTATAGGATCGCTCGTTGGTCTAGTGGTCGCAATCGGGACTGCTGACCATGCGGTCCTCGGTTAGATTCCCGGGTTGGGCAAATTGATATTAGGTTTTTCCATCAGGAATTTCTCAAATAGCAGCCACTGAGTCTGGATTAGTGCCCAGTTGATGGCAATAGTCTCGCCTCTTATTACACGGGACTTAACATAACTGGCGTGGAAATGTGGGTGCTATTAGGTACACCCCCTACAGGCGCGATGTTATGTTATGTTCTATTATTTTAGAGCCTAAATCAAAGTGCAATCACCTATAACAAGGTGTGGTGATGGCAGTCGGAGAAAAGCTGTGATCAAGTGGCGTCCAAGGACTGGAAAGTGAAATGTTGGTCCTCCGGCGGCGAGATGGGCAGACGACATCGCGGGAATTTTCTGGTTGAGGTTGGCACAAGAACATGGAGCTAGGCACAAGCAAAAAGAAGCCTATACCCAGAAGTGAGTGATGTCGGGCTGTGAATGATGATGATGTCCAAGTGATAAACCATATTTAGTATTTTTTGTTACTTATCTTTCACCACAACCAACCAACTAGTTACAAAGTGGTATCATCTTATCCAGAAACTTGGTTGTGGAAGTCAAATAGGCAGTGGTGCCATGTTATAAATGGAATTGAGCTGCTGTCAATTAGACCGGCACTACCTCTAAGTAACTTTAAATAATTATTTACACAGGGTGAAACTTTTCAAGTGGGCGTGGATGGCCAAATCCGTAAGTATGAGGAATAGCGAAAAATATTCAAAGGAGTTTATTTTCACCCTAAAATTCACCCTGTAATTTATATATAATAGTGCCGCTTCCATACTTTTATTTCAGGCTGTTGTGTTTTTGATTTTGTCATGATTTGAGTACAGTAGACAAGCATTTACAATTCAAACAAGGTACGTCTTTGAAGAAATCAAGTATGCTTTGCTTGTTAAAATTACCGGTTTTGTTTTTAAATCATTTCCAATTATAAAAGGAGGCATCGTTTAATACGTTTTATTTAAGACAACAGAATAGTTCATAGTAACTATTTAAATCTGGAATAACAAGTATCTGCTTATGACACGGTAATCAAGGGCAATTAAAATAAATTAACAGTCCAGCAAAAATTGCTTACAGCTTATTTATTTACATGTAAATTTAATTCGGCTCGATAAGTCCTTTGTTTTACTCATTCGTTTTATATGGTAATCGGGGGAATGTGTTATAATCATTATACCAGGTGTATTATGGTTATCTTGTTTACTTATCCGTCGATACAGGTGGCCGAAAGTATTGTTTTTAACAATACTATCGGTCACCTTTCGGCCAGCAAAAAAAGAAAACGGGAATGCCGTTTTTCAGAGCGTAAAGCGCTGTCCACACTAAGGCGAGAAACACAACTACACATATTAATTGCTGTGAAAATTTAACGGTTCCTTACGGCGGAATTGACATATTATGTCAAGCTGCTTAACTTTTATTTCAGGAAACGCAACTAGTTTTCAAAAAACATTAGCTCAAACAAACCATTTGTGAATCAATGCATGACAGCAACATTAAATGAAAAAGAAAACCTTACACTGTCACTTACGGGATATCTTCCGTGATTTTATCTTATACTAGCTTTTGCCCGCGGCTCCACTTGCGTTAATTTAGAATTTGACAATCAATTCGGATTTTACATGTGGCGCCATCTATTATCATAAGAATGTTATTGTTGTTTTCCTCGGGAACAGTACCTTTTTTTGGGATGAAAGGTACCCAAGGCCGTTTCTGCAGACCTGAAAACGCATATGTAAAATCTCAGGATGATCGGTTCAGTAGATTAGATGTAAAAAGGTAACAAACAAACAATCTTACTTTCGCATTTATATTATATATTATAATTTTATATTAAATTATATTATAATATATATATATATATATATATATATATATATATATATATATTAAAGTAAGGATAAGGATTACATATTCTAAGCTTCCAGACAGACGACAGTGAGTGAGTGAGTGGCTGAGTGACAGTGTAAGTTTAGTTATAAACCGTAAAAGCTTAAAACAGTATTTGATTACATGAAAAGCTGAAATAAACCGACAAGATGCTCTTAAAGAAAACAAACATCGAAAATTACGATACCGCAATAAAACATTTTATCTCCACTCACAGCGAACATCATTCCGACAAACACGAAAAAAACAACCGCTCTCATTCAAATTTATCTTCAATTTTCACTCTTTTAATTAGTACCTACGGGTGTTTGATGTTCCTAAATGGAGAAAAACGGCGATAGAAAGCCTAATTGAGTTTCCACGACACATTTTCTTAGCAACCGGTAATTGAGATTCAACCCGAGGTACAAAAAAACAGTGAATAAAATACAAAGTGCTGCCGAAGTCTCGGAGCGACTTTTAATAAAGTTTTTTTTGGTCAAACCTCTTTTTTGAAATGTGAGTGGGAAACTTTTCAGCACATTATGAGTTATTAAGCATCACGTGCATTGTTAATAATTCCAAGAATAGAACATTGGGTTTTCTAAGAACAAGAAATTTCGTCTTTTTGTAACCTAATTTACTGTATTAAAAACTCCTTCATATTTTAACGGTTATATACATTATATCTCGCAACAACCTCTGATTAGATGGGGCCGTTAGCATCGTTAAAAATAAATCAAACATAACATTTACCGACAAGTTTAAAAACAGTAAAATAAAACATTTACTTTTAATTTCCTCAATTTTGATTTGTTTGATAACAACATACAAATTACACTGCACCGTATTAACTATATTATATCATCATCATCTGCCTAGCCTTTTTAAAACTATGTTAGGGTCGGCTTCCAATTTAACTGGATTCAGCTGAATACCAGTATTTTACATGGAGCGACTGCTTATCTGACCTTCACAACCCAGTCAGTACTGGGTAATACGAATATATTATATAATGCCCCTTGGTAAGACTGGTCCTCAGAATTTTAGGCCACTGACTACCTGTAACAACTGTCAAAAATTTAAAAAAGACAGCCGGGACCAACGGTTTAACGGGCTTTCCGAGGCACGGAGCAAGCTGGGTATGTAATGGGTGGTCACCAAACTCAAACTCAAACTCAAACTCAAAAGCATTTATTTCAATTAGACCATTACAGGTACTTTTGAATGTCAGAAAAACAAATTAGGCTAAGCTACAGTCACAGACACAAGGCATAATAACTTGTGAAAGTACTGTAGTTGCCCATTCCAAAGTGTAGATCTCTATGGAGAAGAATGGGCAAGAAACTCCATTGACACTCTTTTCAATCAAAATATTGTTACAAAATCTTGGTTACATCATTCATATTGAGATTATACATATATGTGAGAACGATGTAGAAATACGTGCACGTTAAGAGCGTCCAGAGTAAAATATTATATCAACAATTTAAAAACAAAGTAAGTAGTTAAAATAAACCGTGGCAGCTTTGAGATGACCAGTCCCAACCGACAGCGCCCGATCACGAGCATGACGCATGAATCAGCCCCATTCAGCTCAACCATATTGAAGGAAGCTAAATGACCCGACACACCCGCCACCATCAGCGAGACATTTTAGTGAGTATGACATTCTCTCACCCACCAGGGTAAATTCAAGTCAATGAAAGATAACCAAATGTAAATGGTAGCTTTACAGTACATAGTACTCACACATGTGCTATGCAATTATATAATACTAAGATATTGAGTCTATACAATGCAAAGATATTATTACAATCTTCTGCAGCTTCCACAATAACTTCACATGGTAATCAATTAGTTTGCCCCTATGGTTGTGGAGCAGGACCAGCATTGAGCCAAGCATTTTTATCATCAATGTAATCCCCCAACTTATAATATGCTTGCCTACATAGTGTGCGTTTTATACAAGATTTAAATTTCGTCTCATTTAGTTTTAGAATGTGGGGAGGTATTTTATTGTAACATTTTAAACAGTACCCCATAAAAGATGAGTCTACTTTAGCTAGCCTAAAACCTGGCTGTACTAGTTGGTCCCTGTTTCTAGTACTATAGTGGTGCCTGTCACCTCTTTTTTTTCTAATAAAAATGCAAATTTTTCCTAACGTACATGATGTTTTCATAGATGTATTGACAAGGTACTGTCATGATGTTAATTTCTTTGAACAGTTCTCTTAGAGAATCACGCCTACGTAGATGATATAAGGCTCTGATAGCTTTTTTCTGCAGAATAAATATAGACTCGATGTCTGCAGCCCGTCCCCATAGTAAAATACCGTATGACATAATACTATGAAAATAACTAAAATAGACTAGCCTCGCGGTATCTACATCAGTAAATTGACGGATTTTTCTAACAGCATATGCTGCTGAACTCAGCCGTCCTGCAAGAGATGTTATATGCGGACCCCATTGTAGCCTTGAGTCGAGCGTGATCCCCAGAAAAACAGTATCTTCGACGAATTCAGTTTCTCTTGATTCAATACTATGTCACTAACAATACTTTTGACATTCGGTAGAGCAAATCTTAAGCATTTCGTTTTTTTCCCATTTAATACTAAATTATTCGCGGTGAACCAATCATGGACCTGCAGTAGGGCGTTATTTACGTCGTCAAGATTTGTGGCACGTCTGTTTATCTTAAATATTAAAGAGGTATCGTCAGCAAACAACACCATTTGTGGTTGGTTTTTAAATAAATGGGGTAGATCATTTATATAAACTAAAAAGAGGAAAGGACCTAATATTGAACCTTGCGGTACACCCATACTTACTTTTAAACCCATTGAATTGACACCATTTATGTGTACTTGCCGATGTCTATCGTTCAAATACGATTTCACTAACCTAATCGCAAGTTTCCCTAAACCGTAATGTTCCAGTTTAAAGAGTAGGGTTTCGTGGTTTACGCAATCAAATGCTTTCGAGAGGTCACAAAAGATTCCTATGGCATCTTGTGCCTCTTCCCACGCAGTAAATATGTGTTTTAATAAGGTAACGTCAGTCGTACAACGTCCTTTGGTGAAACCATACTGCTTCTCATGTAAGATTTTATTGGTGTTAAAGTGGTTGAGCATTGACCTTGCTGAAAACCGGCAACACGGATACGGGTCTATAGTTATTGGTGTCTTTTCTGTCCCCGGATTTGAAAAGTGGTATTACTTTACTGTATTTCATAAGGTCCGGGAAGACTCCTTGGTCCACACACAAATTAAATATTAAGGCTAAGTACGGTGCAATAGTCTCAATAATAGCTTGACAAACTTTAACCGACATTCCCCATAGATCCTCGGTTAATTTGATTTTGATTTCCTTAAAAGCTTTAATGACTGCTATGGGGTTTACATGCTTAAATTGAAACTCAACCGGACAGGCCGGAACGTTCGCTCTTAATAACTCAATAGAAAGCAAGGGTGAGGAATTTAAGGTTTCAGTAGTTTTAAGTGGGATACTAGTGAAGAAGTCTACAAATTCTTGAGCAACTTCGTTTTTAGTGCTTAGAAGACCACGAGAAGTCTCTAGTGTCATATCATTATTATATTTTTTATTTCTATTAGTCTCACTATTGATAATTTTCCAAACCGTCTTTATTTTATTATCGGCGGATTTAATCTTGTTGCTAATGAATAAGGCTTTAGCTACCTTACAAGTGATTTTAAAATTTTTTGAGTAAGTTGCAACATATTTATTAAAAGTTTCCGAGTTGATGTAAGGCTTAAGGCCGTACAGCTCAAACAATCGCTCCTAATACCCTTAGTTGCCCAGTCACTGAAGATAAACTTGGGGCAAATAGTTTTACTTTTCATTTTTAGTGTATTATTGAACTCTGTGTTAACTACCGAAAAGAATTCCTCATAAAATTGATTAATATTTTCAATAATATGGCCCGGAATGCCTAAATTACTAACTAGGTTATCATTAAATTTATTCAAATTGCTGGGTGTTACTTGTCTAGATTTTATCTGAATTTTTTGTAATGGTGTGTAGGACTCAAAAATAACGGTCTGACCACTGTGATCAGAAGGCAGGTAATTTACAATGGATTTATCTAAGTAGTCGCAGCAACAAAATACATTATCAATACATGTAGCAGTATTTGTAGTAACTCGAGTTGGTTCCGAAAACACGTTTAACAAATTAAATGATTTAAAAAGATGTAAGAATCTACTGCTATCTGAATTTTTGTCTAAAATATTAACATTAAAATCACCACAGATAACTAGTGATTTGTTACCAATTGCAAGTTTTGCTAAAGCATCTTCCATTACTGACTCAAATATTGAGTAGTTTTGATAATTTGGGGTCTGTAAACGCACACTATTACATGCTTATCGAGCTCAACACAAGACAGCCCAATATTATGTTCAACCGATAGATCAACAATATCACTACGAACCCATCACCCATCTACGAACCACAGTTTAACCTAAAGATCGATCCGAATGGTTTTTATTATTTAGCCAGGAGCTCCAACAATATGCAAATAACACTGCATAGTTTTAACTATAACATTTAGGAAAACTTATTTGCAGTGTGCCAGTTTCACTTATTAAATAAAAAAACTCTGTTCACTATTTCCAAAGATCGCTGTAAGGCTTTCAACACGCGAACCGTCGATCAGCCGCCAATAGGTCGCCTCGAGTACCGGAGTCAATCGAATTTATTCAGTAATTTCCTCCAACGAACGACCTTCTCGAATCACTAACTTGTACAAATGTGTTTCGCCAAACGGAAACTTTGTACACACTCAATGTCGAACACGTCTCAAGCAAAGCCCTCTTTCATGCCTCTCGAGCGAAATAAACCATAGAATTTTAATGTATGAATATTTTAGTTTGGCCCACAAAATAGCCCCGTCGACTAAATAGGTTTGCCAAACGGAAAGTTTTTACACAACGTGTGTCGAAGGAAACCTTTCATGTTAACGTGGGCGCATTCTTGAAAGGTGGAATTATAATAGGGAAATATTTTTTTGCGAAAACCACATAACGACTTGAAACTATAGACTTGTATAAGGAGTTGACTTTGAATTAAGCCAGTGAATTAATATTCTTGTGATAGTAGTGGTCCGAGAATGGGAAGAATTTTATGTTGCTTGTTTTTCATTACTTTGTGTTTGTTTGGTTGCATTGACTATAAAAAAACATTGAAAGTGTCAAATATGTTTAAAAACCAGCTAAGTGTAAGTCAGACTCGCGCATGAAGGGTAATAGGGGAGCCCCTTTTATTTTTTAATTTATTTTTATTATTTGTTGTTATAGCGGCAACAGAAATACACATTATGTGAAAAATTCAGTGGTCTACGTATTACGGATCATATGATACAGCCCGCTGACAGACAGACGGACGGACAGCAGAGGCTTAGTAAAAGGGTCAACGGGACCCGGTTACCCTTCGGCTACTGAACCCTAAAAATGTATTTCTTTTGACAAAATGTATTTGCAGTAGTACAGTGGAGTTTGAGATGAACTCATTGCAGCTGCATTAAACTCATAAGCATACAAAACAGCTGTTCATAAAATATAGAAAACAGATACTCTACTGCTGTCCTTTTCAACTCGTTAAATCAATGGGTTAATGCTATAAGAAGGAATCGGAAACAAGCATTTGACTATTTTCTCGTGCCGTTTCTTTTATTGTTATGTTAAATCGGTTAGCTATTGGCTATTGAGAAATCTGTTGAGATCAGAGTTTTCTTTGAACATTTGTTCTTTTGAAATTACCTACTAATGGATTTGATGTCAAATAATACACCTCATCATTGATGAAGTTAAACTCAGGAGTGTGTTGGACAGAAGTAGAAGAACAAATATTAAACAAGCTTATTAGGCTTTTAGGATAAATCATTTATTAAAATAAGCTTTTTAATATATGTGTGACGTCATTTTATTTTCGTATTCTTTTCAGCAAACCCTTTTAATATCGATTAAAAGGGTTGAAAATAACCAATCTGCTATCTTTGGGAGTCCGCCATATTGGATTTATAATGACGTCATTAGCTAACCATGCATTATCATCCAAACAAAACATGTATGCAAAATTTCAGCTCAATCGGTTGGGGATAACTGTTTTAAAATTCAGATACAAGATTTGACCTAAATAAAGAAACAAACATTAAAAGTTAAATAAAACTTGTAAAAAGAAAAAAAAATACACCAATCCCTCGGAACTCTATTGATAAATCGTACTAGGGATAGTACGATACAGTCCGTTGGATCAACAATCTATCTTAAAAGGGATTCTAAGATATATTGTTGAAATAAAGATCCATTTTCAGTATTCTAGTTGTATAAAATAAAAGAATATAAATAATAGAAATACCAAACTATAAAAACTGCTACGCAAAGCCTACGGCGTAGCACCACTACGGCGTAGCGGCGTAGCAGTTAGTCTATTTGGCTCAGTTCTTTATTTATTGACCCGTATTTGTTACCACGGGAAAGTGTTCAATCAACTGTCGATCTTATAATATTCTTGCTACATAGAAAACTAACACGTATTATATATCCTACGTTACATAAATACAAAAGTGTTACTAATACTCGCCTAGTTATTATCCCTCGTCAGTCGCAAGGAGGGGTTGTGACAGCTGATATCGTATAACAGAATATCTAAAAGCTTATACATTTGATGTTGCTTAGTAAACAAAAGGATGTTTAACATACTCGTAGCTTCACGCCTTTGCTATTGTGGTGGAGGTATGGAGTTTCATGTTTTGTGAGTTTTGTAGTTCACTTGTTTTGTGTTCCGTATTGGGAATGTAATTATTTGTTGAAGGGTGACTGGATCCCTGCCAGGGCTGCGAGACTGTTCGAAAGAGATACCGCGGCCCTGGAACACAAAGGGCAAAGAAGGAACATGGATGGGTTTTAGTTAGTACAAGTCTGACACTCCCTTCCGCTTTGCCCGGAGCAAGAGAAGTCTTTTGATGATGTCCCATCGGAAAAAGAAAAAAATAGTGTGACTGGATCTTCAAAGGGCTCCCAAATGTTTGCTATAGCTATTATTCTGCGATTTTTTAAAACAGATTTTTAATAAAACTAAACTTATAGCAATTCATAAAAAGTCATCCCTTATTTACATAAATTAATGTTTTAAAATTCAAGCCATTTCTTTAAAAATGTAAGCAGCATTATCTAAAGTGCCTACATAACAACATACTGTATGATGTTATCTCCAGTCTAAATATTATGAGCCAGGAAAAAGCAAAAAATATTTGCTTTCACCCGATTACCCAAAAAGCGTATAATGTTTTAACAGTTGCCAGACAGTAAAGCACTAAAAAAACTTTTTTTTATTTAACATTAAACTCCAATTTGTTTATTCCATTCATTCATATCGCTTTGAATCAGTGAAAGTGAAAGCATATTTTTACTCAGATCAGTAAATATTTCCAGAGTTTACCTAAAATAAACAAAAAACTTGATGGTGTCCAAATTATTACCAATTCTATCTCTACCCTATCCTATCTCACTAAAACAAAAGCCGTCTCTACATTAAAACCGTAAGCAAACAATTACAAAGCCTGTGTTTAAGAACAAAAAGTATTTTAATCGTTGTATCGCGTGCCGTGGGTACCAGGCTGTGGTCTTAACTTGCGTGGTTACTCGATAAGAAGGCGTAGTTAGCTGAACCTGTGGCACTGCTATTTATGTTTTTAATCTACACTAAGAGGTGCGATGGCTGTTCCCAAAGTGCCGATGTCGGTAATAGGGGCCTTTTCGGCCCTTTTACTTCCATGTTTCTGTGTGCCGTAGTGGTTATATTTTCATGAGTATTTTCCGTATACTATATGAAATCTGTGGGCGTTTCAATTCGTAGAAAAGACAGACAGTATCTAAATTGATTTTTGGAAAGTTGGACGTGTTATTAATTTTAGAAAACTAGCCCAAAAACCTTTATACCGCTTCATGCTTCCTGGCGGTCGATACTTATTTAAAATTGAGTTATCAAACTTCGCATCGCATCTGAAAAGTTAAATTGAAAACCATTAAAAGCCAATCATTGGTGAACTTTTTGGGCTTCCATCAAATTACTTTGAATCCGCGACTATCCATTACGGGGAATAGCGTTTTCAAAAAAACGTCAAGGAGGTGAAACTGAAGCAATATATCAAGCGTTCGTGCCCCGCGACCACGTCCCGGGTGACTGATGTCCCCCACTCATTTATAAATTGACCTCACTTTAGCTTCGAGGCAGTTAAAGATCGGACCCATACGCCGAAATATTTTCCATCTTGCCATCGACATAAGAAAGTTATTGCTTCGTTTATGAACACTGAAATCGACTACACGACTGGACAGTAAAAGCACCTATATTTGCAGTTCCAAACGAGCTGGTATTCTGTTTTTATAAACTAAGAAAACTCTAGTGAACAAGTATTGTGTTAATGCAGGTATAACAGAACATTTGTAACAAAGGGAGCTTGGACGTTTGTTCACTGAAAGAGAACTGTATTTACATTTCAATTTTATGAAAACCTTTTCGTTGAAACACGAGTCTTTTTGAACATAACCGTATCAGCCTAATGATCTGAAACTCTGACAATCTTTTCTTTATAATTTCACAAAAAACTTCTATAAATAGACGCTATGTAAGACGATTCATCCGTGAAATTATTATCTCCACATTCAACAATCAATTTCCCGAGACATACCGATAATGTTGATTAGATAGCTATTGAAATGTTGATCTCATCCTTTCCCTTTAGAAAATTCGTACCAAATCGCGCGTATCGTTCAGTTATAAATTGCCATTACATCGCAGACGACAAAGCATTGAAATTCTGCCAATAAACTTGACTGAACGGGATCCGCCGCCAAGTCCCCTGTCGATACGCCGATAGATCCCTCGGGACTGAAAGATGTGTTCCACTTATTTCAGAATTGACTTCGTTTTATTTCCCCCTTCCTTTTATACGACGTCACTCTGATGTTTTACACTGCGTGCGGCTATCTAAATAGTCGAAAATTCTTGTTGCCTCATAATAAAATCGTAGTCTAAAAAATTGAAATTTATTGCCAGCATTTGTGCCTAAATACAGCAAGCCACACAGTTAATGGTGCCATCAATCATAAAGTATAGCTTTGTGTGTGGTCAGCTTGGCGTACCTAGATGGATATTTATAACTACAACAAATCAGTTGGCAACGTGGATCACAATAATTCAGAATTATTATTCGGAGAGGAAATTATTAAGGTGTGTGTAATTATTATTACGGTGATTAGAGAATTTTGTAATTAATTGCTTGCGTTGAGGATTGATAGTCGTGCCTAGCGTAATTGTTCAGCTATTGTGTCTCAAAATATAATATTGTGTTAGGTATTAGTTTACCTTTTATTATTCATAATTGCACCTACCGTTTATTGTAGTTCTAATAATGTAGGTATTACAACTGTAAATAATTAAGACAAAAGAAAATAAACAGCAATATTTTTTTTTAATGTCGGTTTGACAAGAAAATATCGCGTAGATACTATACTAGAATGGAGTTACATAGATATGGAGATAACAGCCGCAAAAGTTGATCTTCAAGGTTAAGCTGCGCTTGTCTATTTCGGTCTGTGGATGGGTGAGTTTTTTTTTTTGAGATCTTTGATAGTCGTTACAGGTAGTCAGTGGCCCGAAAGTCTGATAATCAGTCTTTTAAAGGGGTACCGTATTACCCAGTACTAACTGGGTTGTGGAGGTCGGATAGGCGGTCGCTTCATGTAAAATACTTGTATTCAGTTACATCCGGTTAGACTGGAAGCCGACCCCAACAGAGGTGGGAAAAGGCTAGGTAGATTATGAGGACAGTGGCTTTTTGAGCAACGTCAGTAATTTGTGTTTTGGAGCGCAGTGTGGTGTTGCGTACATGGTCGGTTAATTTGACGCCTAGAATGCTGCGATCCATTGTACTTTGGCAGACCTTGAGGTTAGACTTTTGAATGTTTGTCAAAGACCAATTCAATCCATTTTGACCTAATGAAAGAAGGAAACAATCTACATGAGTGTTCTGTTTGGAAGAATGCACATGTTCATGATTTTTCGCTTTAGTGACAAAGGAAGGTTTCCCTTCATAAGCTGCTTCATGGACCAGTAGTTCTTCCAGACATTTTAGGTTAGTCTTGTCCTTGTCTTGCCTGGTTTGGAAACTGGCCCAAGTAGATGTATTAATGGACATATTGTAATTCTTCACCATTCACTCTGATCCTATCCTCAGTGTCCTAGAACCAAAATTCGAAGACATGTGACATCTACCAATCCGCACTGGGCTCGCGTGGTGGATTATAGCCCATTCCCTCTCATAGAGAAGAGGCCTGTGTCCCAGTAGTGGGAACATTATAGGCTGATGACGACGACGATGACGACTATGCTCAGTAGTGTTTGACAACAGTTTGGTCTTCGACACATTTATCGCCAGTCCAACCTCAAGGCACTACTGAGTAGGTTTAACGTGAGCTCTAGTTCTGCCGCCGTGGAAGAGAATATGACAATGTCATCAGCGAAGCAAACCGCGCCCTACCGATTTCAATGCCGCTTTTCTCCAAACTAGCCATTAGCTTTTTGAACACTTCTTCAAGAGCGCTATTTAAAAGCTTAGGTGAAAGCGGGTTTCCTCAAAGAATCATTTAACTTAGGTACATAAAAGTTCCATAGATTAAAGAAGAACCAAGGGTTTAAGTACTTTTTTTTAATTTTAAATAGGAGAGGTCATTTAGAAGTTTAAGCATTGTCAGTAGATACTTAGAATCCAATCGACTCTATTTTATACATTTGACATAACATAACATCACGCCAGTATCCACGAAGGGTTAGGCAGAGGTGTAACTAATACTACATTTCGCCATTTATATCTAAGTCCCATTGTAATAGGGGGTAAACCTATTGCCATGAACCAAGCACAAATCCAGACACCGTGGCTGCTATTATGAAATCTTGATAGAAAAACCTAATAACACTTTGCCCGATCACCGAATCGGATCTAATGCTCAGCAGTCGCGCTTGCGACCACTTGACGAACGAACCCGGTCAAGTATAAGTTAAAGTTGATCGTGTAACTGGTGTATCAGAAAATCACCGCGCTAGGTACTTAAAAGTTACCAGTAGAGTTAGAAAATACCTATTAGGTACACTGTATGTCATAAATAAATAGGTATCCTAAAATAGAAGTAATATGAGCTAAATTCCCTTAAGGAATGAAGGTATCAAACTTCTTTCAAAGGTGAGCTTTTCATGTTTAAAGGGAATCTCATACGACACCGCTCGAACGCGCTGTGGGCGGTGTAGCGAATCTCATATCGCATTGACTTGTATGAAGTTCGTTGATGCCTAACACACGTACAACACTCGAACGCGCGGACGAGCATCGCACAATGCCTCTCCGCGTGGCGCACCGCCGTCCCACCGCGCGGATGAGCAGTGTCGTCCGTGAATCGTCTAATGTACAGTAAAAAGTCGCTAGCACCTTTCAAATTCGTGTTAGTAATATTATAAGAGGAGAAGAGTAATCCCATTATTTACAAGTTTTAGCTTTTATTGTTTCAAAAAAGTGCGGTCCTTAGAGGCGAAACAACAATGTTTGGAACGTCCAAAAGTTTGTTTAGCCACCGAGGAAATTCGCCATAATACATTTACTGGATCCCAGAGTAAATGGAAAGTAGCCCACTGAGGAATACTGTGCATAGGCCATGAAGCGATATATCTGCTTAAATGGGGTAAATTCAACTATTATTCATGGGAAATGAGCGTTATGGGGTTATTATTGTGTCGACTTGGTCATTATATTAGTAATAGATTGATCTCGTTTTTGAGACAAAGCTGTCATTTTTGAAGTGAAACTTCTTTAGCATCGTTGTGATTTGAATGTCGATGAAACGAAAAAGCGACAGTAAAAAGAGACAGAAAATCTGCTCTTTATTTCTATTTTATATGGTGAAAAACAATGGATGAAATTTACATTGTTATACGTTGTCGTATACAACGTGTACCAGAAAGGTATGAATCAGACCATCAAACTGATCAACTTTTGCCATGAGACCACCATCGTAGTCCTGAAAAAAAATCTGCTGTCCCTTTACGTTTTGGGTCGAGTAGTTATTGAAGTTTTGTATTGGACAGCTCAATTTTTTTTCGCTATTTCGATGGTGGTCCCATAGAAAGAAAGAAAGAAAGAAAAAACGTTTATTGGCACATGCTACAAGTACACACAATATAAGAAAAAATATGTAAAAAAAAAGATACAAAAAAAAACTTACGGACTAAACAAGAAATATTGTGGGACTCACTGAAATAGTTCAGTTACATAATGTGAATCACAACCCTAAAATATGACTATACCTTTCTAATAAACACTGTATACTAAGTACATAATTTTTCAAAGGATCCCACACTACAATTAATATTGACTCATTTACAACAGCCTTTCTTTAAAACAAATGGCTAACAATTATCTTCGATCTCTTAGAAAATTAATGATGCGCAGTAATTACTGGTTATAAAGGGGTTGTGCGGGTATAATAAATATCGATCTGATTGGTATAAGACCTTCATTCGCCGCTGATAATACATCTGATACCCTTACAATATGTGAAGGGTTTACTAATGAAAAGGTTATACAGAGGGAGAGATTATCTTAGCCAAATATAGTCCCGACAAGAAATCAATGACGCGTGAACATTTACTTGAGCAAATTGTGTTGTTATGTTGAGTCGAAATAACAAGACATTGTTGAGTATAACATATAACATCACGCCTGCACAGGGATTCCTGTAGGCTTAGGCAGAGGTGTACCTAATAGTACACCCACTTTTCGCCAGTTATGTTTAAGTTCCATGTAATAGGGGGCGGGCCTATTGCCATCATCCGGGCACAAATCCAGACTCCGTGGCTGCTACTGAGAAATTCCTTATAGAAAAACCCAATAGCACTTTGCCCGACCTGGGAATCGAACTCAGGACCTCACGCTCAGCAGTCGCGCTTGCGACCACTCGACCAACGTGGCAGCCAAATTGTTGAGTATGTCTTAAGATATAAGATAATAACTTAATGTCAAATATCGTTTGATTCTAACTCAGCATATAAATATTCCGCCACGATTATTAAATATAATGTGCTTTTTAAATATATGCTTCTATCGATTAAATGACAGAAAATAATGGTTTTTCGGGATGACGACACTGACGCACAAACGGACACTCCGTTTGTGCGTCAGTGTACGTTTCCACCCTATATATAAATTGCGACAACCGTGAGCCTTGACCAACTTGAAACTTAGGCAACCTAATACCACCTAAACCTATTCGCGATATTTAACAGTTTGACTTGCTAGCTGAGGTCTGGTAAAGTCTCAAAGAGTAAAGAATGATCATTCATGTACGAACAGACCGCGTCTGGCGCAGTTAAACTTTTTAAACAGAATCACTAATGAATAGCTATAGGCCATCTTTCCAATGTATAATGGTTATCAATGAATGTATTCGAATGGATTTCGATGACATTTGGCAAAGATAATAATTAGAAAGGATAAAAACGGGACCCTATTACGAAGACTCCACTGTTCGTCTGTCTATCTGGCTGTCTGTTACCAGGCTGTATCTCATGAACCGTGATAGGTAGTCAGTTGAAATTTTCACAGATGATGTATTTCTGTTGCACCAAATATGTAGTAAAAATATAAATTGTTTAATAATTCAATGGGGCTCCCATATAAGAAACGTGTTTTTTTCGGTTTATGGTACAGAGCCCTTCGTGCGCGAGTCCGACTCGCACTTGGCCAGTTTTTTTATTCTGGTAACACCTTTTATATAATTTTCGAACTGAATATGGAACCGAATCCGGTTCCATATTCAGTTCGAAAAGCGCGGGCGAAAACGATATAATTGAACTAAAAATAATATTGATTGTTCCTTTGTTCTAGGAAGGTTCAAATTACTACCCTACACGAAATTACAACATAGTGGGCGATAACCTTTATCCATCAATATGATTGTGTTGCAGACGTAACCTGAAACATTTTCCTCAACTACCCACATTATATAGTAATTGAAATACGCTTCCATAAATCATAATGATATCAAAATATAGTCAAATTGAGGTTTTATTTTTCGTGGTAACTATGCAAAATGAGTATTTACTGATGTATTTTTAGTAGAATTCGTTATCTTTACTAATGCTATAAAGAGGTATGTCCTAGAGAGTAATCTCCGGAACTAATGAGCAATTTCTAAAAATTCTTTCACTTCCAGAAAACTACATTATTTGTGGGTGCTATAGGCTATAAATTATATTTTATATCATAAAAATTTGCCAAGCTATCACAATTTTCGCGGATGAAGTCGCGAGCAAAGTGCTAGTTTAAGATATTCTAAAAATAATGTTGTCAACTACTTTTGTAGTCAGAAACCTGAAACCATGGCGTCATCTGAGTAACTTGCCAGAGCCAGGTGGCACCACAGCTCAGTGACTGCTTATGGAGGCAGTCACTCAATGTAAGAAAAAGGTAATCAGCTGCATCTGGTAAAAATAGAAGCTGAACGCAACATTGTTGTCATGTCACTATTGCAAGTTAGAAACCCCAATTCTGGGTTAAGCTCGCTTTTGTACATCAGCAGCTGTATAACTGTAAAAATAAAAATATTTTTCATCATCATCATCATTTCAGCTGAAAGACATCCACTGCTGGACATAGCCTCGCATCAAGTGTCGCCACATTGTCTGGTCCCGTGTGACTTGCATCCAGCGGATCCCCGCAACCTCCACCAGGTCATCGGTCCACCTAGTGGGAGGCCTTCCAACGCAACGTCTTCCGGTTCGGCCCCATCGCCCATCCGTTCTGCGAGCAATGTACCGTGCCCACTGCCCACTAAGTTTGGAAATTCTTCGGGCTACGTCGGTAACCTTGGTTCTCTTGCGAATGTATTTATTATTAAAAATGAATGAATGTATTTTTTTTTTTACGTGTTCAGTAAATAAAAAGAAGTTGGGAAAAATCTAGGCTAAAAATCTATGATGATTTTGAAAATAATTAATTCATCTTAGCACATACCTTATCACTCAGAATACACGTACATGACCGTTATAAACCCGTTGCAACCACAAGGACTCAGAGATATAAATGAAGCTTCCGTTTTAATAATAGCACAGAGGCCACCATGGCCCCATGCAATAACTCAGGGTGTAAGGCCCCATCGTCGGCCCCATGTCAACAACTGATCCCTCCTGATTGGATCATCGACCCACTGATAAATTTATCACCCGTCAGACGGCTTTGAGCAGTCACATAGTCTACCATGTAATTTTAATTTTAGTAGGCACTCCGGTAATCATTGGGTTTCAAGTTTCCACCTAAATTTGGTTCGTGGGAATAGAATCAAATTCGATTGGTAATTGATTTGATTGTGTTGATTATCTATTCTGGTGGTGAAGATGTAGAGGTGGATTTAACTCAGAGTTTTATTTTATTAAAAAAATAATATTTTTCTTTATTTACAATCATAATATCTTATAGCTTATTATAAACAATAATAATATCGTCTAGGACAATATTCTTAATGTTGACCAGTGTAGTGGTTTCCGGATCTAAGCCATAATCATCTTCCCGACCTTATCCCATTCACTTTGGGGTCGGCGCAACACGTTTTCATCTTCGATTCTCCCCTGTCAGACTGCATATCATTCCTCACACAATCCATATTTTGCCTTAGTCTTGTGTCCATCACTCTTGCAGTCACATACGTTTCATCTATCTATCTAAGTATTTTTACAAAATCAAAAGTCCAACATAATAAAGTCCTTTACAGAATGATGAACCAGTTGGACCAGAAATCCCTCAAATCACACATAGTGATTACCAGGGCAACATGAAACAGTACAGTGACGTCACACGACGACAAAACCTCAAGCGCGTCAGGACCTACCAAACCACAGAAACCCATTTCCATTCCATCTCCCTCGCTAACACTCTGTATGATGGAGATAAAACATAATATGTACTCATGAGTCAACACACTCAACAAACTGACTTTTATTTATTTTTATAATAAACAATAAATCACACACTAAATAGTTCAGATAGTATAGATTTAACACGGTTTTTATCACCTGTATTTTTTAAATACTGGCCAAGAGTCTCCTCCATATTTTTCTACTTCTCCGAAAAACATATAAGCATACCTACATAACGACGCATAACTTTAAACTGTAACAAATTGTCAATAGGACAGAAAGAAAAATAGTGACTTATCTAACCTTTTCTGAACTATGCTAGGGACGGGTTCTAGTCTAACCGGATGTAGCTGGATACTAAATATTGGACAAGGTAAGGAAGATTTGATCCGTCTCGGTTACAATGAGGGAGCGATTCCGAGTTTTTGAAGTGAAACTTCTTTATCGACGTATGGGAGAAATCTTTTTGACGTATCGTCACGTTTTTCGGTTACGCGCCATGTTGCTTTTTTTGACGTAAAGAATATAATGTATCATTATTGATGAAATACAACAATAGCAATGATATTATAATAAGAACAATGATAAAATAAATTACTCATTAATTGTATGCATGTCTATAATAATAAAATAGCTTTGATTTAATACGGAAAAAATTGTTTTTCTTAAGGCTTAAGCCTTATCTACCCCATTTTCGTGAAGTTGCAAATAGTAGAAAAATGATATGTCATAAAGAAGTTTCACTTCTTACCTGTGTACTCTGGTACACACACATATTTTTTATGAACGTTCAATCTGTTAAAAAATGTTAAACGTTTACATTCATTTTTGACAATAGATTATCGTTGAGATGAGATTGCGATTACAATTTAAATGATTTAATTACGAAAAGGGAATTTAATCATCTTTTTTGGCATTGGAATTAAATTATCTTTTTTTTTTTGATATTGGAATTTAATTATTTTGTTTAATTATAGAATCATTGTTACGGTCACAAAATTTGTATGCCGAAATTAGTAGGCGGAATATGTTTGTGTTATAAAATCTGTAAAATACCATATTTCAGGTAAATAAATGAATTTTTCTATCTATCTAATGGCCTTCAGGAGGTATACACTTCTATTCTGCTAGAATTTCCTGAAATTTCATCGTCCACAAAATTACCTACCTACCTAGCGGCATTGAACCCCACAATGACGAGCACATCACGCTGAAATCAGTCGTGATAATTAGCCAGGCATCCCTCGACTCGCTCCGCGCCAGAGATTGTGCAACGTTATGGTTACATATGAGCCTCCATGCAATCGGATGTAGGTGACAAGCGTAGGGCTGTGTGCGAGGACGGGATGGTTTATTTGCTAATGTTTCGGCAAAGTTTTGTAAAAGGAAAAATGTTATCGAAATTTCAAATCACTCATGTCAGATTTGATGGTGGTGGAAAGTGGGATGTTTTCTAGCCTGATGTTTCGGTAAGAGTCTCAATGTGGCGGTGGGCACTGAAAAGGTGTGTGGTAATCGGTTGTCGTAGTATGTTATGCGAAGGAATGAGAAAAATGTCGTGAGGATTTTTGGTATAATAGTAGAGGAAGACCAAAGAAACAACCCAGTTAGTAATGGGTAATATGATACCCTTTGGTAAGATTGGTTGTAAGGTTTTCGGGCCACTGACTACCTATACCGACTGTTACAGATCTACGAATGACAGCCGGGACCAACGGCTTCACGTGCTTTCCGAGGCAGGGAGGAAACTCGGTATGTAATGGGCCATGGCCCAACCTTGGCAAGCGCGGTTTAACCTAAAGATCGATACGAGCGACTGTTATTACTTAGCCACAAGCTGATCCTCGAATACAGAATACCACTAAGTCAGCACATGAAAGTATATTTTACACAAAACATTTCCGATGTTTACCAACCCTACAGCTACTTATGGGACACGATCTCTATAAACGAAAGCACTCCAATGCTTCCAATATGAGGAATTTGTAATGTTTCAAATTACTGACTGATAGGTTAATTATGTATGGGCTGCGGGACTGTTCGAAAGAGATACACAAAGAGATACCGCGGCCCTAGGACACAAAGGGCAAGGAAGGAACATGGATGGGTTTTAGTCAGTACAAGTCTGACACTCCCTTCCGCTCTGCCCAGAGCGGAGAAGTCAATTGTTGATTTCCCATCCGAAAAAAAAAGGTTAATTATGTATTCATCAATCAATTACCATAAATTCATGTTTTGATTTGATTTAAACATCAACCAGGTCACATGGGCTGTATATAAAATTTTTTATTAAGTTCACATAATAAAAAAATAGATACAGGTATTCACAATGTTTGAACTATGGATTGGTCTTCATAGCGTGTCAATGACAATTTTAATTGAGTCGGTTCAATATTTGGCGACTAGTTTAGCACTTTTGGTAGCGTCCATCAGCTCTTGCGATATGCAAGCAACAGGTCAGGTAGGACACGACATCAAGTGTCCCCCCGTTTGTGGGCCAGCACCATATTTACACACTCCACACTCCAGGGCAAAGTCATCTATGAATCTCCACCTGAGCAGGTTTTCTCAGATGATGATATGGATTGGTGATGGTGGCCTAATGGCCTAGTGATGGTGTGACCGTCGGACTGCCAAGTCATAGGTATAGAGTTCGAGCCCAATACTCGCACCCCATTTTTCGGACTCATATGCGTATTGTATATCATTTGTTTCGGTGAAGGAAAACATCGTAAGGAAATCAAACCAGCATGCCTGAGAGAAATTTCTCGATGGCATTTAAAGCCAAGTAAGAGGCTCATGGGTGGCATAAATTCTGTGATACCAGGTTAGGCACTGACCACACGAAAAAAAGTGTATGTGTATTTAATACGCACGTAAGAAGTTATACTTCTTGGGCGTATAAAACTAAAATGTTGACTAGCGAACTTCAGGGTGTATATTGACTAGCTAACTTCAGGGTGTCGGATTTTCGAGACGCTGTGCGCGGGCATCGTAAAAATTAACTCTCATCATCTTTCCTTAACGCGCCAAAAGAAGTATAACTTCAAAAAAGAAGAAAGAAAATTTGTTAATATTCATACTCAGGAAATACACTATCCAATTATTTCTCATCCTCATTCAGTCATCATTGTTGTAAAAATACCTTTGTGATGTGGTAACGTCCTAGTTGATATCTCAATACATTTTTATGTCGTTAACTCAATAGAAGTCGAATCAACTCAACATTGTTAACAGTTCTTCAGTTTACCAACAATATTATGAATCGGGACTTAAAACTTCAATAACGTACATTCATTCATTCCTAGAAATACTTTTAAACATGGCTGTTATTTAAATCCCATTTGCCACTGTATATTGCAAGCCATTCAATGGAAAAGTTTTTTGTTGTTCTCCTCTATTGCTTTCACGCTTTGTATCGTGAATATATGTGTACATACATAAACGTACTGCACTGATTTGCATTTGAGTCCGTACAAATTTATTGAAAAAAACACTCTGCTGTGTTAATTTCTTGATAAAATACATCTTCGAAATAGTTTTGTTCGCATATCGATTCACGAGTTTTTCACATAGACGCGGCATTCACTTCAGAACGACCAACTACTACGATCCTTTTAAATAATCTCAACCTCGTCCACGTTCATTTTAAAATATTGTAAGTTTTATTCGAAAACAATCTTGCATCTTCAAACAGAACTCATCAGAGAAGACGATGCTGCGAGCAGAAGTTAGTGTTACATATTTACAACCGGAGGTCTTGACTGATAGTTCAATTCATTCATTTATTTAGCACACACACACACTGTTCCTACATAAAACGATTGCAATCCAATGCAGAACACACTCTAGAACTCCTACATACTCGTACAGCACATACATTGTAATAACCGAAAGCTAATAACTTTTCCAGATACACAACTTCAGTCGCACACACTTCAAATGCATCGTTTTGCTGGCCTAGATAGGTATATCAAAGTAATCTAACAATGGAGATGAACGAAGTCCGAAGTGATTCCTGTATCGTGGTGCAGTTAATAAATATTTGTACTACCGAGGGTTGGTCTGGCTGCTGTGTGTTTGTGCATATGAAGCTTGGTTTGCAAAATGTGGTTGTGCATTAAGAAATTAATTTTGTGTAACTTGTTTTGCTGTAGAATTTGTTAGTATTTATATTTGAAGATACCTTGTAATGTGGTGGTTTTTTACGAAGTCGTCAAGCCCTCTGCTAGTTCTTTCCAAACACACATCACATATTTGATCCTCAATAATTCTCGACCAGCTCCTACCTTCTGTTTCATCTCGATTCGATGACAGATTTTGTTTCACCAGTACGTAGCATCCAGGACCTAGAGAGCTCTGTCGTTTGCGTTATCAAGTCCTGGAGCGTGCAATTAGTAGTGCACGACGCTCTGGAGAGGTGTGGCATATCCTGTTTCAGGGCTCCACAGTCACATCGAGTCCGAGATGGGTCGATTATACCCCATCTAGCTAAAATCAACCATCTTGCAAAAACGTCGCGTCACCGTAGCTCGAGGTTCCACTTGTCGATTCGCGGTAACTTCGACCCCAACACTCATTGGTTTTACCTCTCCAACTGAGATAAAATTTCCTGGTTTTAGCAGTAGGTTCTGGTCATCAATAACTATCGGATAAAGCTTAAAATCTTTCGTCACTCGCCAATATGCCCCTTTTTTAAAAGATGGAAATCATCAAGTTACTCCTCCCGCTCTGGGCGGAGCGGATAGGAGTGTCAGACTTGTACTGACTCAAAACCCATCCATGTTCCTTCCTTGCCCTTTGTGTTCCAGGGCCGCGGTATCTCTTTCGAACAGTTCCGCAGCCCTGGTATGTCCCGCAGCCCTGGCAGGACCAATATACCCCGCATAACTCGTATTTCATTACACTCGTAAAATGGTTTTGCAATATTATACAGGGTGTAAACGGACTCTTCACGAAGCCGTTAACCAAGCATTATGCAGTTATGTACATCAAACTAATTAACTTTATACAAAAATTATTGCTGGGAATCGACTTTTTTTTTGGGTGAGAAATCACGTTAAACGGTAGGAATCATTGTAACGCACTCAAAACATTATGCTGATGGACGGATTGGATAGTACGGGGTTCGTGGAGGTGTTTAAAGTAAAAATCTTACATTAAAAACATGTATTGAAAAAAAACATGAGAAAAAGTTGGAACTTTGACCTCCAATATCTCCGTAGCTGGAAGGTTCCCAGGTAAGTTCTAGAACAAAAAAAATATCGCAATGTCGGGGAACCAGTGCCTTTCGGCTTCGTTAAGAGTCTTTTTACACCCTTTATCTACCCACATTGATACTACGAACTCATAATGATGATGTCGTTGGCCTTTACTTTGATCTCGAGATCCCATATGTCGTGACCTCTCCAAGGAAAACGGTATTATTGATGGGAACACAGGTGACCTTAAAAAAATAAGACGGTATTACGAAGCGGAATTCAAAGAGTTTCCTCTATGTTTTCATAGCTTACAGGAAACGTCAAGGTTTTGGAGATATTTCAAAAAATTGCCGAGTAAAGTGTCAAAGTTATTCGTACCGAATTATCTCGTTTAATCCCAGAAACTGTACAATTTATTCTATAGTGTTAAAAAAGGTGTAATTAAGCTTGGTTAACAAAAATATTTTATTCATTTAATAAACATTTTGATCTTAATGTTTACCTTGCCAGACAAGAAATGGACTTTCATTGCAGGACTCTATTAAAACGAGCACAACTCAAAAATTAACATAAACCAGCAATAAATTATTAAATAAACTTAATTAAAAGCTGAGGATCTCTAAAAATGGTTGGTATTGCGCTGCTCGGCAGCATATTCAGAAGTTGGTAACTGGGCACAATAACGTGGGGAAAGTTTAAAGTGGCGTGTTTTTCTAGTGGCTGGGTAGTGCGAATAACACAAACTTTGGCCGACCACACGCCCCCACAACAACACCCACTCTCTGCCAGCTGCCCCTATCCACTAACTCGGACTAATGGCAAATTATATATTTAAACCATGGCCGACAAAATGGTAACATAGTTAAGTAAAGTTTCTAAAGCGCATAACGTATCGCTGGCATTTAATCTCCATGCAAAACAACACAAATAAAATGCATCATTTGAGATATTTCACGTGCACCACAAAATAATTATTCCAGTGGTATTAATCTGTTAATTCACGACCGCTCTCGTGTGTGAACCCCAACAAGAGTTGTATCAAAACATATTCATGCAAACTAAAATAAAAATCATAAAAAAGAACAAAGTTTTGAAACAAGCAATGAGATTTCATCATTTCTCAGCAACAAACTGCCTGCAATTTATAGTAGGCATTAATTAAAATTTTAATAAGATTCCGCAGAAAGCGTGTTTTAGAACAAAAGAGACTACCTTACAATGTGATGAAATAAGTCAAACAATAATTTCGAAGAGAAATGTGGTTTGCGCCTTTGTTTTAATAAAATTTAATTAAGCGTAATTATATTTCATCTTTCACGTCTGGAAGACGAATCAGGGTAATCTGTGGAGGATCGACTCTATGAAATCGAATTCAGTCGGTACTGGCATTGCTGTCTTGGAAGAGACAAAGAATTGTAAACCATCTAATTATTACCTACAAGAGTGATTTTTCCATAATTACTTTTGAGCTTTAGTTGATTTATTTCCTCACCTAAATAGAGCTCACTATCGCACGTTCTAGAAAAAATACGTCCTATTTAAACTTTAAGTTGGTCCAGCTCATTAAGTTTTAAACTGTATGCAAAAAACTAGCCAAGTTAACCTTTAAATAGAGACATGTATTTTTTTCAGTGAAAAGAACTTTGCGGTAATTTAGATTGAAATTCTTTGTTGGAGAGCCAAAGTAGGGCGAAAACTTGACTTACTTTTTCGAATAACTGTAATACTGATGTATTTTTTTTTTGGATTTTCCTGTTTAAACTGCACGGTGTTAGGGGACAATAACTAGGTTCTAGGTCAGAAACTATTATTGGATTGTTCCAATAGAAGTTGCTTGTCTATAGTCTAGATTGATCTCTGCATGATATAAGATTTTCTGTGGACAATGGGATCCCTATTATACGGGAGTTAAGCATAACTATGTGCACTATTAGATACGACTTCTGCATTACCCTTTTTTTATTTATATTTTTTTCGGATGGGAAATCATGAAATGACTTTTGCCGCTCTGGGCAGAGGGAGTCTCAGACTTGTACTGACTAAAACCAATTCATGTTCCTTCCTTGCCGATTGTGTTCCAGGGCTGCGGTATCTCTTTCGAACAGTCCCGCAGCCCTGGCAGGCATCGGCCCTTGCGGGCCCCTCCCTGTTTGCTGACATCTCTTTGAGGCGCGCGTGGAACACGAACGCGCCGTCAACACGGCCTGTCGTCAAAAGACGGACAGACGGCGAGCTAGCCCATTACTCACCGTCCACAGGTCCGCGTCTACAGTGGCCGGAAGCCACCACGTGACCCCCGACGCCCGGGGCGTCACCCGCGGCGGCTGGGACAAGAGGTTCTCTTCCTCTTCTGCATTACCCTTCGGGGACAACAAGTTTGATGACATGAAATTTAGGATCATGTACTGAAATCATTTACATTTTGTACGTCATTACAAACTGTTTAGAGAAAGTTAAATGTGGGAGTGGTATAGATTAGTTCTGGTGGTAAAAGGTTATGTATTTAGATGTTGAGGCCAAGGTTAAAACTTTGTTTGTATCAATATTAATGTAAAGGGCCAAAGGTTAACATTTTACAGGGAAATGTTTTGTATTTGCTTAAAAACTTTTATGATGTAAAGCCACAATTTGGGTGAAATTGAGTAATGGGTGCTATTAATGACTAATAGTTGCTTTTGTTGGGAAATAAGTTAAAAAGTTGCGTGAAATAGGCTTGCCCCCTATTACATGGGACTTGCAACATAACTGGTGTGGGTGTATTAGGTACGTTGGGCTGCATCAATTGGGTATCCCAGTTGGGAACGTAGGTGCTTGCAAGGGGGTACCCACATCGTGAAGCTTACGTACTTGAAAGAAGTTTTTAGCACGAAGCTTACGTAAGAACGTATGTTTGTTTTTTTTTATTAATTTATGTGGAGCTCTAAAAATAAAAAATCGTGCACTTACTAAATATATAGGTGATGTATAACTGTGCATTAAAAAATACCCGATACCTTATGGTTATTAAGAATATTTGAGCTGAAAAAAGTAGTATTTTCTGTTTTGAAACGGCGACATTGATAGGGACCCTTAACAATTTCTTGTTCCTTAATAACCGATAATTACATTACAGCTTCAGAAAAACAACAGCCCATCATCGCCTACTTACACCCGGCCGTATCTCCGGTCACCAGATGACCGGACGATTAATCTAGTAACATACAATGTGTCAGACGCTTCATTGTAACCAGGTGCCACCCGTGATTAATGATCTGACAAAATTGTGCCACATTAATAAACAATTAGTTGGCATACGAGTGCCGCTTTATTTATACAAGCCAGTTATAATTATGCGATGATACAATTTTAAAACAGGATATCAAATATTGTTTCTGCCTACCCCCATGGGAAAAGGGCGTGAGTTTATGTATGTATGTATGTATCAAATATTAATACGATGGACAAAATTGGTTTTTACACTGATTTTCGTTTAAAGGCTGATGAATTAATCATATCAAGTATTAAGTAATTTATCATAGTAAGTACGTGCACTTTTGAAGATCAAAAACAAAAGGATAAAGATAGTCCCAATCTAACTTGTGAAAGTACTGTTGTTTCACATTTCAAAGCGTAGATCTCTATGAATAAGAATGGGAAAAAAACTCCATGGACACTATTTCAAATGAAATTATTTTACAAGATCTTGGTTGCAAAATGTATGTTGAAGTTATACATGCATACATATGAGAACGATGTGGAAAGACGTGCACATTAAGAGCATCCAGAGCAAAAGATTAAATAACACAGGCCATCCAAAAGTTGTCTGAAAGATACCACACACACTATCAGCGATAAGACCGCAGTTGTACGCATAGAATAAGACCAGTATTGTCAAAAATAGCTGTGTAATAATTGTAACACAAAGTAATTATTCTATCTATCTAAAAGTCAGTCCTGTATGGTGTCGGACGTAAAGAATAGCACCATCCCATATCTCCCCGTGGGTGTCGTAAGAGGCGACTAAGGGACTTACCAGAGAATGAGCAGCAGCGTTCTCTATGCCATTGTAACAACCGTACTGCGATCGTCAACCCACCTGCCAAGCGTGGCGATTATGGAAAAAGGCCCCTTTGGGGGAGGCCTAAGTCCAGCAGTGGACGTCTTTCGGTTGGAATGATGAAAAATCAGTCTAGTTTTGCAGTTAATCTATGAGAGCTAATTAATGATTACTAACGATACGATTACGGATTACACTTCAGGCTTATATTACTGAGTGCGATAAAAGCCTACATAAATATCAAGACAATTAGCACTTTTATTGTATTGTTACTTCTCATGATTACCTAAAAAGAAATAAGGACTAATAGGGACTTAGTTTGTTGAGGGTACTTATCGTGAATAGGGCTTACGAAACCCTTTGTCTACAATAATAACGCAGAATCCTATTACAGTTATTATTTAACGATGAAGACACAATAAATGGAAAAGGTAATTAAACGGTAAAGATTTTAGAAAACAAAACTTTCTGATTTATTATTGTGAAAAATGAAAAAATAAATTTCTTCAATCGTGATCTTTACATAAATTACATCATTATGTTTATGTTCCGGAGACGAGCTTGTGGCTAAATAATAACAGTCGCTCGGGTCGATCTTCAGGTTAAGCTGCGCTTGCCTAGGTTGGTCAGTAGATGGATGACCACCCATTACACACCGAGTTGCCTCCGTGTCTTGGAAAGCACATTTAGTCGTTGTTCCCGGCTGTAAAGGCAAAGGGGTATCGTGTACCCAGTACGAACTGGGTTGTGGAGATCAGATGGGCAGTCAGTCCGTGTAAAATACTGATATTCAGCTGCATCAGGTTGGACCTAAATATAGCTGGGAAAAGGCTAGGCAGATGATGATGATGTTTATATTCCGAACAAGCCTATGTAAAAAAAAAACATTGGGACGAGTGTGTTTTAGTTATTATTTAGTAGCTGTTTATCTTCTTTGATATGGAATTTAATCCATCTGCTGTATTCCTGTAGGTGTCTAAGAATACGACTAATAGTCTATGTCAGAAGGCAGAACAGTAACATTTATTAATAACGTATACCCACAAACATGAGATACATTGGTGAATACCCACACATATGAAAGAAAATCTGTTATGGCAAAGCAAAGCTAAGGTCGAGATCTATAAATGTTACTCAGCACGTACCTTCACTGAGAGAAGTTAAAATAACTCTGTCCGATCCGAAAGGGGCATATAGGTATCCCAATTACCAAATAAAATGAAAAGCATAAAATATTCATGAAAGTAAAAATATTAATTAATTTTAAAATGCATGATTTTTGCCCAAATTACCACCGTTTCCCGAAATTCTAACAAACTTTTAAATCGTGACAACATCATCTTCAGCATAAGTATGTTCGATCGTTTATTGGTTTTTTATGACGCCACTACCCGAGAAGTGTGTTGCCATGTAAGTTTCTTCATCTTATTTACTTGTTCTAATAAAACGATTACAATAGAATCGAATCTCGATATATCTACATAATTTTTTTAACATAATAATGATAACTTGCTTTTCAGTATTACACATAGATATAATGTCACCTACGAAGTCAAAAGATTGTTATTTGTTCCAGTTTTATAAGCAATTTTTATTTTTAAGATTAATATGTTAAAACTTTCGAACCTGACGGCCACCTTTTTTTCACTCTGCATTAATTCTTATTTTATATCGTTTCGGATGTAATATTCTCTAAACCATGCTATTATGAGATAGGTTTTGTCTCTTGACTATACAAGTGTACAGCTATATATATCAATGTTTCTCGGCCAAACATTATCCTCTATGGCTTCACGGATGTCGAGAAATAAATGTGGCCTCAAGTGTTTTACAACCACTCCGGGATAAAAGGATTCGCCGTAAATAAAAACATATACATTAACATAATATGTAACTTTATACATATATTAAATTGAGTAAGTTTTTCGGATGGTTTGGGAGTCAACTGAATATGACTTGTTAAATAGTTTGGAAATGGTGTTTAATTACATTATTGACCTAATTTTCATAATATTTACTTAAATTATTATTTAGGAAATTCTAAGTCGTCTTCGGTAAATGTTTAAAAAATCAGAAGATGCAGTGGAGTCATGAAAAACATGTGATAATTACTTTCAACCTAGCTGTGATTTTGTTGGCACGGTGAGTTTTCTGGAAATGTACATGGTGAGGGCTTCTTAAGTTAAAATGATTTACTTTGATCTTTAAAAAAATAATAACTTTGGCCTACACAGTTTTCAGTTTGTTTTTTTTTTTGTTTGCACACACAGTGGTGCAGAAATAAGCCGCAATTTTCACTGTCTACTGATGACAGTACACAAAAAAATGTAGTTTAAAAAAAATCATGTCCACAATATCAATACCGATTTCGAATACACAATTTTGTTATAAAAAATTGTGACAGAACTAAAATATCGAGTGACACCGTATTGGTATTAAAATAAAAATTGACACTAAACTACGTCGTATGTGCAGTGGAGCGGCAGGGATTTGAAATCGTAGCAATAGCTTCGAGTACGTATGTACACTGGACAGAAAGTATTGAATTTTACAAAAATAAATAGTCACTACAGAGTATTGTTTCATGAATTATGCCAGTTTTCAGTGATACTAGTTATGATACATTTGAGAAAGATGACGATGATTTTCTAACAGAAATATTCCTAAATGAATGACTTAATAAAACATATTATTTTCAACACTCAACCCAGTGCTTATAATTAAAAGTCCAACTATGCCAAATGAAATTTTAGGCATTCACACACAATTGAGTGTCTTAAATTTTTTTAGATATATAAATCAATCTTTAAATAGTCATAAGCTCATTCGAGTAAACTAAGATTTCTAGGTTACAAAATTTCTTTTCTAAAAAAATAAGAGTAAAATTGAGTTTGAGTTACAATAGCCACACCTACTCTCGTGCTCGTTGTGCCAAACTAATTGCACCATCCATGACTTGAATGAGGCTAACGACAGAGTTGTCCAGGTAACTACGTACTGGTCGAACTAAATCTGAGTCATCGGTTCAAGAAGAAGATGAAGTGGATAATTTTAAATTCTAAAGTTCTGATACCATTTCTTTTTTCGGGTGGAAAATCAGCCAATGTCTTCTCCCGCTCGGAGTGTCAGACTTGTACTGACTTAAAACCCATCCATGTTCCTTCCTTGCCCTGCGTGTGCCAGGGCCGCGGTATCTCTTTCGAACAGTCCCGCAGCCCTGGCAGGCTACTCCCTGTTTGCTGACATCTCTTAGAGGCGCGCGTGGGACACGAACGCGCCGTCTACACGGCGGCCTGTCGTCAAAAGACGAACGGACGGCGAGCTAGCCCATTACTCACCGTCCACAGGTCCGCGTCTACGGTGGCCGGAAGCCACAAAGTTCTGATACCTGAATTAAAACTCACTTATATGCTACAGAAGCACTTTCCATAAACTCCTAGTTCATAAAAACCTCATGAGACACTAACAAAATAAATTACCACTCGACGTAGGAACTATAACATAATTGAAGGAAGATATTCGAGCGTATCTTTTTTCAAGGAGTGTGTTCATTAATTACGAGGGCGTATTTTTGTCCCTGACCATTAGAGATACGTCAGCCCACCGTTAACTTGAGATTAATGACGTGGCCAGCTAAAATCTAACGCTATTTTAAACATTTTAGCCATCACAGAGTGAAAATTATACCAGTTCTTGATCAGATCAAAGTTTAATTTGGGAATCTAGTTAAGCTTTCGGCTCGGTTTGTTCGGGCGAGCTTAATGATTAACTTTGTTTAAAACTCTGGTTTATTATAACTAGTGATTGTTTTAGTTCAAAAATACTAGTTAAATGTTTTGACCGTTCGTTGTGGCGGTCATTATAAGGTACATGTTTGACTTTGGATGTTGACAGCCTAATAATAGATTATCAAATTTTGGATGCCTAATAATAGCATCAAAGGACACTGTTTAGTGTTTTTTTTTATGAATGTCGGGCTTTGTAGTTGGGGATTATAGAAATGTTTTATTGATATAATTTTCGCAGCATCGGACGCCTAAGGTCTTATTTGCAAGAGTAAATCACATTAAAACAATACTCGTGGCCAAAAAAAAGTTACGTGAGGAAAACAGCGTGTACCAGAACCAAAACTTCGATGACATGACATGACGTCCATCAATCCACACTTAGCGGCAGAGAGGGGGTCTTAGCCATAGAACATAGAAGGGTGAATCTTGAAATTCGTTGATTCCCCTGGCGAAATTTTTTTGATCCCCATGCCCACAAAAATGTAAATTTCTCTATTTCGGAATCAGCCCGCCAAAAGTGATGCCTATTAGTTTAATGTGTTTGTAATTAAGTTAAATTTTACATCTCATTATTGCTTGTAAAAAAATCTTTTCAAATAAATTGCGCCAGGGGAATCAACAGAGTACGCCAAGATTCACCCAGAATTGAGTTGAGTATAGAAAAATGGCCAATAATAATTTTACCAAACCAAAACCTTAAAACAAGCCCTTCCCATTCTTAATTCAAAACGAGATAAAGACCCAATACTTCCAATGATATCAATTCTAAACCACACAATCTAAGAGCATCCAATATTGAAACAAAACTGCTACGAGAGAAAGAAATGGAAGCCCAAGAGTACCTACTTCAGAACATATCTCGTTAGCCATCCAATTAGTGTTCGGATCGACAGTTGAATATTTTATACTTCACAGTAACATTACCGGTACGATTTTTTTTTTGCTTGTTTATACTTTACGTTCGATGATATAAAATTCTGTTGTCTTTTGTAATGATTGCTTTAATTTTTTCATTATTTTGTCCGAGTGTCTGTGATTGTCTGAAATAATATGCGAGTGGATTGTATTTTCTAGTATTCTTTTCTCTATGTATGTACGTTTTTTTTAATTTTATTGTTTTATTGAATTACGCACACAGAAATAAAAAGATTTAAGTCGCATCAGAAAAGTTAAACATTAATGACTGGGCTAAATATTACTAAGAAAGAAAAAGTATTTATAAGGTTCACACACGACAAAACAAAACGAGCCAAATGAGCCATGCTGGGACTATTAATACGTACCTATATTTAAGGCCTAGGTAGGTTGAACTTTTGGCCTTCAAGTGCTTATACTTATGCAAGTCAGGTCAGGTCTGATTGTAAATTCATCAATAAAAAACTGTCTCTTGTTTTGATAAATCGATTATTCTGTACTAAAGGTAAACATTATGTGGTGCAGTAGAATATATAGTATCAGCACATCAGCAACCTGAATATTGTTGCCACAAAAAGTTGATGAATAAAATCTCAATCGCTTGGAACTGCCTGTTCTGATTAGTCTACTTAACTGATGTTATTTATGCACTGCTGCAATAGTTGGACATGGCTTTAAAACCGGCAAGCACTCTAAAAGAACACAATGCACGTTTTTATTGGTTGTTTCCTATAGAGAAAAACTTGTAAGAAAAACAATTGTTTTTTTTTTATGATAGAACTAAAACTTTATAAAAAAAAGACGGGTTGCACTCCGGGAGTGCCGGCAGAAGTGAAAACTTGAAACTTAAACTACACGCACACTAGCGCAAGCGTCCTGCGCCGCCGATTCGATCTGACGATCTAAGGCGAGTTTAACAGTTTTTACCCATCCCAAAAAGTGCACAACGCCGCTAAAGAAGTTTTCACTTCAAAAACTCACTTAACAGTAGAAAAAATCACCATAAAAACACGTAAATAATTTAAAAACCAACCAATGGACTACACAAATTAAAATTGTACAACCCCGACCGCAAGTTTCGACCGGCGACAACAAAATGGTCCTTAACATTTTATAGAATCGTAACTCCGCTTCGAATGGACTTACATAAATAAAACTATGAAAAATGAATGGCTCAATTCCTTTATCCCTATTTTTTCCCCCATCGGACTCCAAATAACGTGCTCGTTTGCCATCCAGGGTCATAAATTCGGCGTCTCTCTGGCCCCACGACCCATTTGCAATTGAAAGCGTTCTTTATAACAGGATATGTCCGGTCTCACTTTTACGATCGACTGTACATGCAAGCTTGGTCGTACTAACATAATACACTCGCCACTTTCCTATCGAGTATATTCGCTGATATTTTTCTTTGTTCGCTAGTTGGCAATTTTTTATTTTGACACTTGGTACGTCATTCTTTTCAGCGACGTTGTAAGTAGGTTAGGTGGGTTTAATAACAATACCTACATGTAGTTAAAAGTAATTTATGTATTTTTTTCTAATTTAAGTGATTCCATATTAGTGCCTTACACGTAAGTGAAAGTGATCAATCGTTATCGCTCATATTGAAAGTTAAGTTTTTCTTGATTCTAAGGTAAGGTTAGGCTGTCTGGTAAAGTGCTTGAATTTCTCACGTATGTTACAGGAATGAAAGAAGAAGAACTGTTTGTTGGTCCAGTGGTCGCAGTCACGACTGCTGAGTATGAGATTCGGTTCGATTCCTGGGTCGGGCAAATTGTTATTGGGTTTTTTCTACCAGGAATTTATCAGTAACAGCCACGGAGTCTGGATTTGTACCCGGTTGATCGTAACAGCCAAGGAGTGGAATTCCCTGCCTGAGTCGGTGTTCCCAAATTCATGTGACCCCAATATATTTAAGTCGCAAGTTAATAGGCTTCTTTGGGTATGCTCCTTCCATCGTCGACTTCATCTCTATCTTCAAGACTAGATTGAGGTCAAGATTAGGCCCATCCTTACTAACTTCCTTACTATATACATCTATATCTATACATAATAGATAATAAAGAGGAAAGATCTGTATTTTGGTATTTTTGCATGTAACGAATAAACTTAAAATCTTTTTAAATCGGTCCAGTAGGGACCGATTTAAAAAATCCTTTCAGCAATGGATAGCTACATTATTAGCGATAAACATAGGCTATATTTTTTTCCCGTACCTTTACGGGAACGGGAACTACGCGGGTGAAACCGCGTGACTTCTGCTAGTATTAATAATATTATAAATGTAAAAGTAAGTTAGTTTGTTACCTTTTCACGCCTAAACCGATCATTCTCAAATTTTGCGTAAACGTTGTCAGACGTACAGAACTGGACATAAAGTACCTTTCATCCCGAAAAAAAGCACTGTACTCTAGGAAACCACTTATGACTTTCTTATGATAATAGATGGCGTTACATGCGATTTCGAATCATGATTCAATTATATTAATTAATATCAGAGTAGAACTCGAAATCGAATTCTCAATTAAAGCTAGTTTAATATAAAATAGGCTCGCCCTCTATTACATCAGACTTAAACATAACTGTCGAAATATGGGTGTACTAATAGGTACACCTCTGCCTAAATATTCAAGGATTTCAGGCGCAATGTTATGTTATGTTACAGGAATCAGATAACGAAAGGCCAAAAAGACGTCCCTTTCTCAACATTTTAAAATAATGACCATCAGTTGCAGCGTTAACGCAAAAAATGCACCGTTTCATTTCCTTAAAACCTCATTCAAAGATCCTATCTCCACCTTTTTATGGCAGAGCCTTAAACAGCGGAATTGAATCTCCAACGATTGGGCATTCTAATCATACTAAACCAGATAAACAGCTTAATCTCTCGCTTATCTCTCTAAAACCGCTATAAACAATCGTATTTCGCGTGAACATTATGGTATAATTATCTGAAAATCCAATCGCCTGAAATGCCATAAATAAAAGCCTATTGTTGACAAAACCGGATTGGATTTAGTCATACCGCATGGGTCTACGCAAGAGAGAAGGATAGAATACAAATAGCGAATCAATTCGATTGCATACATCTACTAATTGATTGCTAATCCGTCAGGGAAGCTGATTGGTCAAAGGGTTCTGTGAAAGGGTCTGATTTACAGTTCTCGCTCATCATAATCAATAATGTGTTTAATCGATCTGTCTCTGGATTTGGAATTGTGTGATAATTTACCGAATGGATTGAGAGTGATATCATCGAAAGCGCCAGGCAACGATCGTGTCCTGGGAGAAACTACGGTAGTATAGTTTCATTTTTCAGAATGAAAATAGTAAATTACAATAAACTAACAATAAGTATATTATTAGCAACATCAAAAGAATAATCAATAAATATAATGTACGCACGACGGCTGATCAAGCTATAAAAAACTAGTTTATGCGTATCTCTCGTTGTACAGAAAATATATACAAAGCGAGGCCACGTTATACTGGAAATGTAAAGCTTGATGTGCCGCCCGTGTGTACACAGACAAATATTGGTCTACGTTAAGAAATGACAGTGACAATCAAGACATAATATGTTTTCAGTTTGCAAACAAACTATTCCCACTGAGTATGTGATACTGAAAGGAAATGTCATTAATGACAGCAGGGCTAAATTGAATCAAACAAAAAGCGTAAAACCGAGAAACACAACATAACATTACAAGTAGATAATAGCTTAACGGCGAAACCGCAAGAAGTAGCCAACATATTTAATAATTTCTTTGTCTCCATTGGTGGGAAAACTACAACACCAACCGGCAGCAAACCAAAGGGGCTACCGGCAACCTTAACTACACAAAATACATTATACCTTAACCCAGTTGATCCTTATGAAATAAACATAATTATTAAAAACCTAAAGAACAAGAACAGCCACGGAATCGACGAACTCCCACCCAGTCTGATAAAACAGTGCGCTGATGAACTTACCTTGCCATTTTATATACTCATTAACCAATCCTTTGAAGAAGGTGTTTTTCCTGACTTACTCAAAAAGGCCCTCATTAAACCTATTTTCAAAAAAAACGATAAAACTGACCCGAACAATTACCGCCCCATTGCCCTATTACCAACAGCCTCAAAAATATTCGAAAAAGTCATGTGTAACCGCGTCTATGCGTTCTGTGAAAAATATAGTATTTTCAATGATAGCCAAAATGGATTTCGCAAGAACCGATCCACTGTTTTAGCCGTCTGCAAGTACATACAAGAAGCACTCAAAATTATTGATAATAAAAAATACGCTATTGGACTGTTATTAGACATGACCAAAGCGTATGATAAAGTACAATTCGATATACTACTAAATAAACTTTACAACATAGGTATCCGAGGAAAAAGTCATGACTGGTTTACATCTTATTTAAAAAACAGAGAACAAGTCGTAGAAATAGAACACTACAATACACAAACACAACACATTGAACTAATGAGATCACAAAACATACCTGTAAACGCCTCCATACCACAGGGAAGTGTCATAGGATGCCTATTGTTTTAGTCTACATAAATGATCTCCCTAACCACATAAATGAAACGTGCGTATTGTTTGCCGATGACGTCTCTATTTTAACATCATGTAAAAATAACCAAAACCTAAACCAAACACTAACATCTATACTTGACACCACAACATACTGGATGAACGAACATAACCTTGAAATTAACTTTAGTAAGACAAAAATAGTCACTTTCCACCCGCGACAAAAAACCCCAATAAATATAAATTTTGAATACAAAGGATCCAAGTTAGAAATAGTTAATAAATTCACCCTTTTAGGCCTAGACATAGATACACACATAGACTGGAAACCACACATACAGAAAGTAAAAACAAAGCTATCTAAATTTGCATATGCCCTCAGAGAAATAAAGAAAAGTACAGATCTCAAAACAGCAATAGTAACATACTATGCGTACGCGTTCGCTTGGCTTAAATACGGAAATAATATTATGGGGTAACAGTACAGACGCACCTTCGCTATTTACAATACAGAAGAAACTTATAAGAACATTGGTTAACATAGAAGACACCGACTCATGTAAACCACACTTCAAGGAACTAAACATCCTAACACTACCCTGTCTCTATATATTTGAAATTTGCAAATTTGTAAGGAAGTACCCACAATTCTACAGCAAAAGAGAAGACATACAAACAGAAATCAAACTTAGACATGGAAATAGACTCAACCTGCCAACTTCACGATTAAAAATGCACTCCTCTAGTGCGTTTGTCACGTCAATAAAAATCTACAATAAATTACCTGAATACATAAAAAACACAGAAACAAACACTATATTTATAAATAAACTAAAACGATTTCTCTTAGATAAAACTTACTACACAATTGACGAATACTTCAAAGATAAATTCCTCCTAGAGAAACAAAGATAATTAGAATAACCAAGTAGTACCTAATACATCTATTTACCTTATCTACCGTGCAATATCTTTAATTACTTACTATTTAGTTAATAATAAATTACAGCTAATATAAAAATAAATATATAAAATAATTACCTAATATATAATTTAGAAAATATCTATTAATAATAAATAAATAAATATATAAATAAATAAATATAGAAATATTAATAATAAACAAAATTAATATAAATCTACTCATAAATAATATCTACTTAAATATCTAAATATAAGATTTACTTCCTTAATTTCAATATTATTATGTTTCTAACAAAAAGCGCTTCATCCTCTCCTCTAAAAAACTAACTTGCTGTGCCCGACAGGGTCCATAATTGTTTCTCATTAATTTACCTACCAGCCTTGTATACATTATGGAATGCAATAAAGTATTGAGTATTGAGTATTGAATCAAAACAAAGGCTATCGCCGAATGAACATAAGATACACATTGGACATAAGAATATTAAGAATAAAGCATCTAGCACTCTAGAGACATAGTCTTTTTGGAGCTTTAAATCCAATTCTTTTTTGGTTTGCATTCATAATCTCCCCTGCCTTTGTCCCATTCTATTTGGGGTCGGCGTAACACGTTTTCTTTTTCCATTCTCCCCTTTCACGTGACGGCATCATTTACTCCTTTATCTTTCTCCCTTCTCTTCAATTAGATTCCTTCAATATAGACTAAGATATAACCAAACTTGTTGTAATGAAAAGTTGTAGCAGACAAACGGCTCAATATTCTTAGAATTATTTTATGAAACATTATTTTCAGTCTTTAGTTTACATTTGAAAAGTTGGTTGTTAATGAATTAATATTGAAGATAATGGTTATTCTGAAAAGTTAGGAATTATGGTACGATCACAGAGGCTTGGCCCCTTTGTTATTTATATAGGGTGTACAATACAGCGATTTTCAATACAGTTTTAATCTTGGTCGTCAGACCTACGCTGCCCACCGATACTTAAGTATTAACACTGTAACATAATAACATTGTGAAATCAAATATATTTAAAAGAAAAACCGGACCTCCTTCATAGCAAAGGACCAAACCGAGCCGTGTACTATTTTCGATTGAGTGCCATACATTACCTAGGTGTGAAATAACATATTATTTTGGATTTACAGATACACGCATAGTTTACACCATCCACGCCAAAGCGTTGCACTGGAATTTACTTGCACCTGCACCCACCCGTACGTTAGCAAGTTTGTGAAGTTCATAAATGGAACTCCTCTGAGCTGTCTTTGCAAATAGTTCAGCGTTTGGTCCTACCCGGCTAATATAAACTGGCCGGTGAATAATCGATCTTTACTGTACTATGCCGGGAGACTTTGTACAGCTACCTCTAGAGTAGGAAATAATTCTGGACGCAGCAAATTTTGCTGGTAGCATAGACGGCTTGCACGCTAACTGCGTATCACACGTACGACGCGTGAATGCTACGCTGCCTTCCACGCTCGTTGCGTATTCTGTATACGCCAAATAAACGCTACGCTGACACATTACCTACTCGGTGTACACGTCAGTGCAGTGTCCAACTAGCGTACAATATACGCATAGATGCATACTTAACTATCCATTTTAATGACTGTACAATATTCATAAAAATAACCACTGCTGTGATTGAAAATATAGATTTCCGTTTTAATTTTAATTATGAAACATTTTGGGATAATATCGTGCTTATGGTCCCTAATGAGTTTAACACGTTTATAATTACTGCAAAACAATTAGGTGCAATTCACATTGGGCTAAAATATTGCGTGTTTGGATTAAACGTTTATGATTTTGCAAAATGCTGGGACAGTTTGTCAGCCCTTTGGTAAATAATTTTACATTGGACCTACAAGTGGTATTATACAGTGTGTAACAGAAAGGGTTTAGTCATAATAAAGGGTGTGCTACAGATCATCAAACTGAACAACTTCCTACACAGTACCTACCATACTAAATTTCAGTAAGTGTAACCTGTTAATTTTTTTTTTGTTGTTCAGTTCTGTTGAACTCTAAATGTTTTGTTTTGCGATGTATGTTTACTGTATGCACGTCATGTCTCTGCAACAAATAAATATTTTTTATTTCTTCTTTCAGTACCTCTACTTCTTCTTTTACAAACTTTGGCCAACCAATGTTGAGTGTAGGTCTCTTCTATATCTCTCCACTTTTGGCAGTTTTGTATCACGGTTATTCAGTTTCTTCTGGCCACTAATGAGATCGTCTGTCCTCCTATAATAGTCAGTTGTCACCATATTCCTTCGTCCCTAAGGTGGTCTCCATTCCAGGACTTTCTTCCCCCATCGTCCACCCATTTTAACTTATTACAAAACTAATTCGTTGTGTTTTATCTGTAGATGTTAATAATTATTTAATGAAAACTGACGTGCCAGTAATCTACTGCGTGGGTATTTTTATTCGGCTCTGAAATTACAGAATTAAGTTAAAAGGAAAACTCTCTAAGTAGCTTTTTTCGAATACCTATTATCGAATAATATCTGAAATGCTAAAACCCCATTTATTCGTCTGGTATCAACCAAAGAGACGATATTTCTTCCTTTATGATCGGCTGGACACAACAATTTGGAACCTTATTTTTGAGTGAACATGAAATAGAAAATCGTAAAACATATCGGCTTAAAGATGTCTGCATAACTAAACATAGTTTTAAGCCGTTTATCGTTGTTCTGCAGCACTGTCCGGGTGAAATACGAGTCATGCTGCTGGCGTTGATACCAGATATTTATTTACTTATTTTTTGTGTATTCCTTTTTCAGTCAGGCAAATAAACTGAATGACATGCCTAGGACACGGTAAATTTGCGATGTGTGTTAATTTGATAAATAATTAATTATCTTGACCTATCAGTGTCGAAGGGTCTACTTATGTGATCACAATTCTCTTCTTTTTCTGAAAATGTAAAAAAAAATAAAACAAAATTATTTTGGTGGGTGATCATACATCGCACATCGACGAAATCTCTATACTCATAAGACCAGACGACTCTCTATGCCTTTAGGAATAAAAAACCGTAATATGACTGTGAAAGTCAGAACAAATAATTGTCTAGAAAATGTAGACGATCATTACAGACAAATTTTAAACATTTTAGTACCAGTTTCTTTTTGAATTCTGACACTTTAACGATATAAGTCACCAGGGACAAAACTTTAAAAAAATATATAAACAAAGTTACACGAATACAAAATAGTTTTGTTTAGGCGACGATGGTTTGTTAGGGTTTATTTTAAGCTAAAGTGACAAATAAAAAGGGTAAGTACACAAGGTAGATAAAGTATATTATGATTGGGGTTGGGTGTCTACATTTTATCTAAATAGAGCATGTTTTAGAATTTAAAGTTAAGAAGAGAAAAAAATGCCTTTTAATAAGAAAATTCTGGGAGATAATTTTGTAAAATTGACGGCAACCGTTTAAGGTATTTTCATATAGTTACCGTATTCATATAATTATGAGGGTATATAAAACGTACGGGAAATGGCCTAAACATCTACACGACGACAAAAAATATATTAAAAAAAATATTTAACACATAGCATAAAGTACTTAATATGCTAGTTGTGTCGCGTACACAGCTCTTTACCATAACTTTATAAACCCTAGTACAAAACCTTATTCCATTACCTTTTAAAACCAAAATCCTCATAAAATAAACCAAACAAGCGAACAGTGCTTAAAACTCTCTCATTTCACTAAAGTCGTTGACACTAAAGCCAGTTATTACCTTAATACACCGTTAAATATTGAATAAGAGAGCACAGAACACTGCAGTCGAGATAAGAGGTATAATTAATTAATATCATTAACCCTACGCCAGGTTAACACGGAAAGTTCGCAGTAACTACTAGCAATGAATCTTAATAAGGAACGAACGATGTCGCCTGCTCGGTCCTTCAAGCTATTAGTTACAAGTAATGGCGAATAACTCGGAAACAAAGACATACACTGCCTTTGTTATAAAATTATCTGTGACAATTTTATACGACGTTTTTCTAACAAATAGCCAGCTTTCTAAGTAAGTGCTTATGTTTTTCATAGGAAGGCGATTCTCATACCACACCGCTCGTTCATGCGGTTGGGCGGAGGCGGCGAAGATTTTGGAGCGGTGGTACACGGAGAGGCGGTGAACGCAGTTCGCCAGCGCGGAGAGGCGGTGAACGCAGCTTGTCCGCGCGGAGAGGCGGTGAACGCAGCTCGCCCGCGCGGAGAGCTGGTGAACGCAGCTCGTCCGCGCGGTTGAGTCTTTGGTCGTCAGGGATTTCATACAAGTTAATGTGACATGAAATCCGCTTCACCGCTCGATGACGCGGTCTATTTTGTCGCTTAAGTAACGTAGCAAATATTGTAGATCGCTATCAGCCTTCTTCTTCATCGTGTCGCTAGTAAGGCAGTATTTCAGGCTAAATTTCGACACTTCCACGGTGTCATTGGTGGCAGCGCAGACGTCACTTTAGCTGCAGAGATATTTATAGTTTATCACTGACTGTTTACACCGCCTATGAGTACCCAAATTGAATGTGAATCTAATCGCTACCTCTCATCGCTAATCGCTTGTGGTAAGACTGGTGCCTCAAACCAGGTTATCGCTTTGAGTGGTGCATTGACAAACGAAAACGTGTAAATTTTGTTGCATGTAGTGTTTTGATAAAAGTTGTGGAGCTTCTTGTCCTGGTTTGTTTTTTAAATTATATGTTGACCATCTGCTGACAGTTTTAAATGGACACGTTCGTACGTCGTTAGGCTAGAGTCACAACGTAACATGCAATGTGTATAAAGTGAAAATGTTTTAAGGCGATTCTCAAACGAAACCACCAGTCCGCGCGGTCGGTTTAAGGGGGCGAAACAAATGTTTTGGTAGTGCGCCGCGCGGAGAGACAATAAGCGCCCCTGGACCGCGCGGACGAGCGGCTAGCATTAGCCTATTATTGTACCACTACATGGCAAAGGCTTCTCACGCATCCCTCTTGCTCGTAGAAACGTAAGATTCAAGTTTTAAAAAGAATTTTAAGTCTCGATTTCTTCACGATATTTTTCTTCACTGATGTCAGTGATAGAAAGTACACCAATAGGCAATTTTTATAAGTTTACAAAAGTCATCATACCATGAGCCGTTACAGTTTATGTCGGTGTTCACTGAAACTGATACAAATGGACGTTATTTTGGTACCTTCCGCGTGTTTTCGTAACTCATACATTCATTGGGTACCTGATACCGTCTACCCGGATCTACCCTGACCGTGTGAAAAGGCCCTTAGGCCGTCAATTCTTACACGGAACCGTCACGATCAAGTTACTTTACCAAAGGAAAATATATAAAAATAATTAAGGTTTGTTCAGCGAGAACTGTCTCCATTGTATAAAGGAAATATGCAAATAAAAGCTTGGAATTGAATTTAGCGCATCGACTCAAATTACATTTAGAGTGAGGTCAGGCGAGGTCAGCTTGTTATCGAGTGAAACACAATCGCTTCAGCCTGGCCTCGTTCCATACTGAGTAGCTATCTCAGTACCCAAATAACTTACGTAAAAATAACTTAACTTACTGTCATTTTTTACTGGGAAAACTAGTATTAAGTTCATTTCAAGACCTTTATGGTAACTTAAGTAGAGATCTACTTAACATAGGTGACTGAAAACTGTTAGTAAATACAATAGGGATGCTTCCTGAGTAAAAAAAATAATAATTATATTTATTCCATCAGTTGGATTATCGAAAAATATTGGAGACGTTTTTTTTTGTTTTATCAAATCAATAAAAATAACGAAGATAAAACGCATCAAAGTTCATAAATGGGGGCTTGTGACGTCACTTTCCGCTAAAAACTGTACCAAAATGTGACGTCACACGAGTTTTCGACGCACTGCATCGTCCTCATTTTTAGCTTACGATAAAAAAAAAATACATGTCCATTATTTTTTGGAAATCTATCTGACGGACTAATTAGATATTTTTGGACAACTACCCTATTGTTACTTAAAATAATGTTTGCTTTACCATCATGAAAATAACACATACTAACACAGTACGAAACTATAGCTATACGCCTGAGCCTGGATCATTCGCAAAGAACTAAAAATGCAGGCTTGATTTTCATCAAAAGTTCCTTTGATCAATTTTGCGTCCTAAAATCCTATCGCAAAAACGAGTTCCGGAAATACCTTTTTTTAAATAAACCTACAACCATTATCTGCAAAGATTTATCCCTGTATTGGTTGTCTATCTGGATGCAGCTGGATACCATTAGCAACCGCTTATCTGACCACCACAACCCAGTAACCGAGTAGAATGATACCTTTTTGATTATCACAATTTCTTCTTTTAACGGTTTTAAACAAATATGGGAACTACGGAAAAAAGAACAATTTTCAGCAGCAGCAGCGTCATGTAAAATAATACAGAGTACCTTTTGCTATCATAGCTTTTTTTATAAGCCGGTCAGAAGTTATCTTGAGAGCACTTTTTTATTAGTTGGTACCATTTTGGATCAAAAGATGTAGCTGCATGTACATGTTCATGATAAGTTCTTCTTGAACACTTTCAATTCACCGATCCGTGCACCTTTTTGTCGACGTTTTATAAGTGCTCATCTGGGCCTATGTGAAATAAAATATTTTGATTTTGATTTTTTTGATTTTGATTCATCTTTTGATAGAATTAACCGATTGCGATGAAACAAAAACTAAATAATACCTCAAGTTACGCACAGTATATATGTATAAAAGTTGTCTACATTGGTTTCGTAAATTGTACGTGCTGCATGATCATCGAAACAGACAGACAGACAAACAGACAAAAATTTCAAAAATGCTGGAAATGAGTTCTGTTTCCCTTATCCTTTAACTCCCTGGCAATTATTTTTCGAAGTATTTTCGATTTCCAAAAACGATTTTTCTACAGATTTATTATATAAAAAAATCCACGAATTAACCGTGGCATGCGTAACTTAACCTTGAACCTTGACTATTGCTTAGCCACGATCCCCAACATAAAACAAAACTAAAATATTTCATGTAAATCATATATCAAAAACATAAAACGATAAAATATGTATCAACTTTGCCGATTGACCGCACCTCGGCTCTTAATACTACAATTTCATTAGACAGGATTATTCGCTCATGCTAATAGGATGTTTTATAATAGTTCGGCCAGACACGGAATCATCCGATTGGCGGCCGACTAATAGGATTAGTAACTAATAAAACTTTTACTTTGCCACGTCATAATACGGATTCCACATTGTTTGTGTTTTGTCTTAATTTTTTATTGCGATAGAAATTACGTATATCGTGTGTTTTAGGGTAACCAACGAAGGGAGAGAACCTCTCGTCGCAGCCACCGCGGGAGACGCCCCGGGCGTCGGGGGTCACGTGGTGGCTTCCGGCCACCGTAGACGCGGACCTGTGGACGGTGAGTAATGGGCTAGCTCGCCGTCCGCCCGTCTTTTGACGACAAGCCATGTTGACGGCGCAAAAAAGGGTAACCAACGGGACCCTATTGTAAGCCTCCGCTGTTCAGTCGTCCGTCTGTCTGTCAGCGGGCTGTATCTCATGATCCGTAACAGGTAGACAGTTGAAATTTTCATAGAATGCGTATTTCTGTTGCCGCTTTAAAAACAAATAATACAAATAAATTAAAAATTAAAGGAAGGGCTCCCTTTCATTTTTAATTTACATTAACAACAAATAATAAAACAAATTAAAGGGAGCCTTTTTTTTTTTTCGGATGGGCACTACTGTACTATGATGGTACGGGACCCTTTATGCGCGAATCGGACTCTCACTTGGCCGGTTTTTTTTACTATATGGTCAACTATACTCCTGATAGCTATTAGAAGATTTTAAGTTTCTCTACAAAGAAAGAATTTTTGTCGCCTTGTATAGGAAAATATTTGTGAAAAAAAAACCGCATGTTATTTATATCATAAACAGTCTGCTCAGCAATAGAAATTGGGTAACTACCACGTAGTTTATAATAAAGATAATATTAGCTTTTGTAAAGCCAGGATATTTAGATACGCAAGCGTTTAATTGGTTAGATGTACCTACTATCGGGTGGTTTAATTTTGTAACATTAATTTAGGCTAGGTCTTAATTAGGTGGATAAACCGAGTAATTACTGGAAATTTGGTTTGTGCCTATTGTTTATAATATGTATACATTATTTTCCGTGCATTTACTGAGTAATCTACAATTAAAAATACTGCTGTCATGTTCTATAGAAAGTTCTCGTTCACATAACATAAAATTACGCCTGTAATCCCCGCAGGGTTAGGCAGCGGTGTACCTAATAGTGCACCCACATTTTGCCAGTTATGTTTTTTATGTCGCTTGTAATAGGGGCGAGCGTATAGCCATCAAACTGGGATAACTCCAGACTCCGTGGCTGCTACTGAGAAATTCCTGATGGAAGAACTCAATATATACTTTGCCCAGTCCGGGAATCGAACTCGGGGCCCCATGCTCAGCAGTTGCGCTTGCGACCAACGAGGCAGTTTTTGAATATCCAAAATTTTCAGTGAAAATCTATCTACTTAAATCCTTCATCATTGTCTTCCTGCCTTCATCCCATGTTACTTGGGGTCGGCGCAACACGGTTTTTTTGTTCATAATCCTCTGTCAACCTTCACGCTATCTTTTATTCCTTTTTCTTTCATAACATTCCTCCTACAGCGAAATCTATCTGTTCACTGTGTTCACATCTAGATGACATCTTGTATAACTTAATCTAGCATTGACAACATGTAACAATTTGCAGATCAAGTGTCCTAGCTATATGGCCTAGACTTTATAGCTCACAAGCATAAAGGACGGGGACAGTTACCCCTCACTGTCAAATATGGCACAGATTTGGCATAAAAAGGGACATTGCACAGCACATAAAAAGCACTCTTGTGAGCATGCTAAAACGGTCGGTTTTTGCACTGTACGACAGTACATACCTACTTGAAATTGGCGTGATTGCATAACATTTATCAGTTGACGTTTTTTTTTATTTTTTCGGATGGGAAATCATCAAATGACTCCTCCCGCTCTGGGCGCTCTGAGCGAGGGAGTGTCAGACTTGTACTGACTAAAACCCATCCATGTTCCTTCCTTGCCCTTTATGTTCCAGGGCCGCGGTATCTCTTTCGAACACTCCCGCAGCCCTGGTTTGTCAGTAAAATATTCGTGCCTTAAGGTCACTTAGGGCACGAATATTTTAGATTAAAGATGCACCTTTATCTATTTTCTTGTTCTTAATAAATATGTACGAATCACGTGTGTCACAATGTTCATATACGCTCATCTCCGAAACCACGCACCACCACTACACACCACCCCATTGAAATGCGTTTCAATAAAATTGTGAGGATATATAACGTCGGTTTCAGCTTAAAAACAAAATGAAAGTTTTGGACCCGATGGGTGGAACTGCTGTTAGCAAATTCCACCCGTCCTAAGATGGAACAGGTCGCTAATATTTTAAAACCAAATAAACAATATCTATTCCCTGTATTAAACAGTACATTAACCTCTCATTTTAATGACATTTGAATTGAAAGAAGAATATTTACAAAGACATTCTTCAATAAATAAATGCTTTATAAGAACTATCTGCTAAGAATTAGTTTTTTACTAACAAAGTATTAAGGGCTTTAGTTTTAAAAGAAGAAAAAAGTTTGTTTAAAAAATTATTTTAGCCATCACTCAACAGTCTTAAAACACAATTAAGCAGCTTCTACGATCATTTAAAATGCCAAAAATAAACTAAAAAAAATAATGTTGTTTCATAACATCAAAAAGCAATATCCGAGCGCAGTGCTTCCAATTACCAGAGTTTGTGGTGGGGCTCGGTGCAACAGTAGCCGAGATGGAATTACCCGAAATAAACTCTTGGCCACGACATTCACGCTCAAGCGACTCGCGTGATGTGATAGCTATTGCGGAGAAAAGAAATGCAAGAAATTGCTTCATCTTCGTCTACACTAAGCGAACCAAGTATAAGCGGAGGACGAATTTGGTTAGTGTTGACAGGTCGAATGAGCACTCTTTCCAAGGTAACTTGAGTTCTACTTGTCTTCCACTCGCGCTCGGTTCATTTAGCGTAGACGCACATTACACTCAGACAGTAGTATAGCAACAGCAATCTTATTGTGACGACTAAAAAGATAACAATTATTTGACTTAACTAGAGAATAAATATTATATAGCATACAAAGTTAGAAGTAAAATACCTGTGGAAGGACTGTATAGCATGCCAGAAGTCATTGCGAAACCACTTGTGACGCGATCGGTACACAGGCGAAGGAATCAAGTAACACACACAGTGATGTGACGCAAGTTACGTCGCAAGTAGTGACGCCTGAGGTCGTGGGCCGACCGAGCAGGCATACCTACAATTGCCGAACAAACATATCGGTAATGTTAATTTACATTATGTGTAGCCGTTAACAGTTAGATGTACCTAAATGATGATTTTGATTACGCCTATGTACGGTTAGCTAATTTTATTTGCTAGTTTTAGGCAATGGTATTAGTTGGTTTGCTAATTAATTTGTAAATTAGGAGGTGTTGTATTTATTTCATAATGAGTTTAGGTTATTTGGTAAACATTTAAATATTATAAATCCTCCATCAACAAACTCACTTAAAAAATAAGCGTCTTTTGTTTCGAAATTAAAATGAGTAATAAATGCTATGAAATATTTGTCAATAAAATCTGTTCATTTCCATCATAAAATACTCGTAACGTATTTATTTGCGCATTAATCTTATTGGATACTGGTTCAATTTCGGCTAGCGTAACCTACACATATTTCCAACTCACTGATTCATTTACCATGGCAGAGAATATTTAGGAGACACTCTTGCAGATTAGACAGAATAAAACATTAGAGGCTGCGTGTATATGTAGCTAAATGTATTCGACATGCGAAAAGTTAGGCCTTATTTTTTCAAACCTAATATTGCCAATGCCATACAACGCACGTGGATGTTACATGACCATTCTTCACGATCATCATTCTGAAGCATTTCCATTGAACACCGATTTCAAGAGCACCAATGCTTAGAGCACCAAAGAATGGTGCTCTTAAAATCGGTGCTCAAATGGGAATACTCTATCATTCTGCTGCCTATATCCCATTTGGTTTGGCATTTGGTTTGGGTCAGCGCTGCATTTTCTCTATACAACTGTATGGCCCTTCCTCATCATCATTATGTGCCACGCCTTTTTCCGAACTATGTTGGGGTCGGCTTCCAGTCCATCAGGATGCGGCTGAACATCTAAATTTTATTAGAGCAGTCGGTATATGTAAAAATATCAGGTAAATCCTAGTTAGTACTGGGTAATACGATACCCCTTGACCCTTAGACTGGTTGTGAGAATTATGGCTTTTCCCCATATCTACTTAAATATTGGTGTTACGATCCAAATCAGTTTATCAGAAATAAAAGAAAACGCCTCCATAAAATGTAATATGAAACAATACAACTTAGTGTTTTGAAAAACCATTTAGATTAAATTGTACACACAAAGAAAGTCAACGTCTAAATGTCAGAGTTTCGTTTGCGCAGATACAAGTTAAACAAAGCTACAGCGATATTTCTTCTGTTTGTTTTCCTCTAGGTACTATTACAATAAAGTCCCAAAGCAATTGTTATCTTAACAACAAGTAATAGATGTCTAATGACTCAATCATTAAGAGCTTCTGAGAAATCGTTGAAGATTTTATCGAAATAAACACTAAGAAAATAGAAGAAATAGTAAGTTTCATACAGTCACATGTACACAGCTAACTTTGACAGACTTGCAATCGTCCAAGTCGGTACAAAAACTCTAGTGAACTTTGGTGCGAAAACTTGCGAAGTTGTAAAGGCGGTAAAAACTCGTTACGCCAAATCGGCCACTAAAACTCGCGAAGCGAAAATTCTATCCAACTTCAATTTACTTTTATTGTTCTTACTCTTCCTATTCTACGAAGCAAAAAAGTTTTTTTTTTCTTACGTTTTAGAGACCCTCTAAACACATTTTTTTATACCGATTCAAACGAACACAGCGTCAAAATTTCACGTTTGAAATTTTCCTTGTTACGGTGTATCAAAGGAAATGGCAGAATCTCATTCTCACTGTAATGTAAATAATCTTTATTTGAATTTCGCCTTCTCCCTTTCCACGCAAGTACTGGTAGACGGCGCGGGCGGTATCTTCAGACATGTTAAAATATTTAAGTATAGAATTTGCAGTTTATTTTTAATAAAATATTAAACTAAAAGCTCTTGAAATAATCTTTATTTTATTCCATCAATAAACGTCAATCTTCTCTCGATTTTTTTATTAAAATACTTTCTTTTCAAAACATATTAATATCAAACGTATTAGATGGAATTTTTATAAAGAAAATGATAATATAATTTTCTTTAAAAAAATTGCAGAGCAGAAAGTTAAAGCAACTAAACCTTGTAACCTTGAAATTGGTTAAACTAAAAAAATATATATAAAGCATTAGGTAAAACACAAACAGTACGCTATTTTTATTTTAATACCTCCTCCGTAAGAAATATTCCCTTTTACGGTTCGTTTCCCATACACGTGATAGGAATTCTCTTTCGGAATTGCATTTGGGTGATGTATTATTATCCATTTTGTGTACAAATCTGCGCTTCAACGTAATCAATCAGGCTTTTACGAGACATAAATAAACCGGGATATGTGCTGTTTAGTTGACAAATGTGCAAACGGTAGCAACAACTAATTCAGGAATCAGCACAGGCAAAGTTTTTGAGGTTAAGTTTATTTTGCAATCGACGACATGTGTGTTTACTATTAAATGAGTAATATTTGTATATTTGAAATCACGTTCTCGAAAACGGCTGTGACGATTTCGATTAAAGTTGGGTTATAGGGGCTTGCGGGGGCGAAAAATCAATCTAGCTACTATATCTAGGTTAATTCGTTTTTTTTTCTATTTTCACCTGAACAGAGCTCGGTCGCCCAGGTACTAATAATAAAACTCAAGAATTTGTTTAAAAAAAAAGTGACAGTGCGTTTTATGACATCATTTCGACTAGTCTAATTAATTCCAGTCATAATTATGTTTGCAATCAGAGGTATTTAGGTTTCAGAAGTATATTATTGAATTATGCTTATCTATTTAACGTTTTTGCTTCTATTTCAGAATCAAACCGATTTAAAGTAGAGCTCAAACTATAATGCTTAACGTTTTCCGCTTTTGAAAATCCGACATCACGTTTTTATTTAGGCATTCATATAAATGTTGCCTAATTTTAGTGTAAACGTGGTTAAGTCGCGTCAATAGCTTTTAAAGCTTTATCTGAAGATCTCATACACGTAAAATTTCCTAATTCACGGCATTATTTTCGACCCATGACAAATTACCGTCTTATACACCTAAAATAACTACACAACTAATTTAATACAACGTTTTTTATTAAAATTTATATATGACGTGACTGTGGTACATTAATCATATCCCATTGATCGCCGATCGATCGAATAAGCTTAAGCATGCATTTAATAAGTGGCTAATCGTCCCATCGCGTGTTTTCGTTAATAACTCCTGGCTTGCCTTAACATTATATTGCGTACATTGTAACAAAACGTTGAATTATAACCCCGTGTATTCGTTTAATCTAGGTGTAACATTTGAATAGGTTAATTACTTTTGTCAAGGACTAATGAAACTATTGCTTTTTATATGAAATTTTATATCGTTCAAGGTATTGATGTTTTGATTAAAATTGCTGCTTATGCCTTGGTGGGTATGTGACGATATGTCTGGGACTGACAGAGAAATTTACATTGATATGACGTAAAAAAGCTACAAATCTATCTATATATATAAAATGCTTTGTCCTGAATGACTGACGGATCAACACACAGCCTAAACCGCTGACCGTAGAGCCCTGAAACTTGGAGAGTGTGTTCTTTGTATGAAGTAGGCATCCGATAAGAAAGGATTTTCCGAAATTCTACCCCAAAGGGGGTGAAAAATAGGGACGAAGTTTGTATGGGACACCGTGATTCCTTGGTCCAATCTACTTCAAATTTTGCATAAACATTCTTTAACAGAATTGATGGAAGACGTGTTTCGTATTTTATTGAATCTCATCGTCTAACGGGATTAAAAAGGGGTAGAAAGTTATTTTGGGCGTGATTTGCATCGAAGTTGATATCGATACTCCTTAGTGCAAGACTTATCCAATTTTATTCTAAAAACAATCTGTAGCCCGAGTGTCAAATTGACAAAACATTTTTGCCGATCCGAATTTTATTTTTATAAATAACAGTTTAATAATCCCAGAAAATCAATTTTATATACAATGAAAAAGAAAAAAAAATAAAGTTACACAGTTACTGGAATTTCATCGAAATTGACCCATAAAATAACCTAATCGAAAATATGTCGAAATGTCACCGATGTTGATTAGGCACCGGGCCAAACTACAAAAAGAGGCACACCTACCATCTCCGGGGTCGTCACTCAGTTCCGCCTCGGAGGCGCCCCAACCGTGAGCTTCGTGTCTCCGGTCGCTGCAGTTGCGTCGAGCTCGAGTGACGAGTCTATCTTTTTATTGGCCTTCCTCTCCCTCTCCATCCATCAACATTCATGTCTATCATTCTGTTAATCCCATGCATTTCATCCCTCCTCACAAAACAAACAACACAAGAACAAACGACTTCCTTATATATCGGACCAGGAAGGAGCTGGCCAGTTGGCGCAGATCCCGAGAATTCCAATGATTCCCACGGACCTGCTTATATTATTGAAGCATCTCCAGTTTCGCTTAAAAACATAATATGCCCAGACTATTAAAAAGTCCCCGTGACGAACATTCTCTTTAGTTGGCATTCACTTAAGAAAATAATGTTTTACCCAAGGACTGTATTTTCAAAATCTACGCGGACGAAGTCGCGGGCGAAGTGCTAGTAGATTGATAAACTCTGTTAACAACCTTATTTTCGCATTTATAATATTATAAATAAGGAGTAAGGATAAAGATAGTAAGGATAACAATGACACACACACACATGATACTAAGTCATAATCATTATCTGCCTAGCCTTTTGTCAACTATGTTGGGGTCGGCTTCCAGCCTAACTGTACACAGCTGAATATCAGTATTCTACATAGAGCGACTGCCTATCTGACCTTCACAACCCAGCAAGTACTGGGTAATACGATACCCATTGGTAAAACTGGTTGTCAGACTTTCGAGTCACATTTAGTCTAACCAAACAATAAAATAAAAATACCACATAGAGCGTCCTTTTACACAAATCTTCAAAGCTTTATTAAAACCACTGTCACCTACTTTTCACTGTCAAAACGACCTATTCAGAAGTTCGCAAAATCGCCCGGTAACTAATGATGGTGGGGTACCTAGTTGAAATATTCACCCACTGTCTAACTTTGTTCAGTACCAAGAAAGTTAATATAGTAAACGTTTAATCTAGCTTTTATTGAGTATTCCAGGAATCTGCGGCGGATATTGAATATTGTGTTTGACATGTTCTGCGTAACAATGTTATGAGCACAATATTATGGTGTTTCATCCGTGAATTTACTTACACGAGCGCGTAAACGTAATGTAAATACGTCGATTTTAAAATTAAAATGATTGATGATTCACATTATTAATTGTCACTTATCTCCAATAAAATCCACAATTTCGTGTATTTAGTGCCACACCTGGTGTTAGAGTTTTTACGCCCCTCTTGGGTCTCTGACTTGGCTTTACATGGCTTCGAGTAATATCCCTTAGGCATAAATGTGATAGTGACCATTTTACAATACCCACATGAATCCGAAAAATCACCCGCACGGGTGGCTAACTTTCGAACTCGTGACCTATAAGACATGGCAGTCCGTCGGTCACAACACTATGCTATCTCTGCTTTTATTAAATTGATGATTCATATTGTTGACTGTCACTTGTCTCCCATAAAATCTACTAATTAATATTGTCGTTATACTACCCGTGTCATGTTTTAAGATCATTTCAACAGCCGCAGTTAAATGAGATGATGAAATAATTATATCTATTTCGAATTCTTGTTTTATCATACCTAATGTCATTTAGTTCCCTTCAATATGATTGAGTTGAATGGCGCTGATCCTTGCGTCATGTTCGTAAACGGGCGCTGTCAGTTGGGACTGGTCATCTCTTAGCTGTCACGGTTTATTTTAATTAAGTACTTTATTTTTAAATTGTTTCTTACTTTTTTACTCTGGAGGCTCTTCATTTTCACGTTTTTTTACATCGTTCTCACATACATGTATAATCTCAACATTAATGATATTGTAAAGAAGATTTTGTAATAATATTTTGATTAAAAAAAGTGTCCATGACGTTTCTTGCCCATTCTTCTCCATAGAGATCTACGCTAGACAGCAACGCTTTGGAATGGGCAACTACAGTACCTTCACAAGTTATTATGCCTTTTGTCAGTAGCTTAACCTTCTTTGTTTTTCTAATATTTAAAAGTGCCTGTAATGGTCTAATTGAAATAAATGCTTTGAGTTGGGTTGAGTTAATGAGTAATTCACCATTTTTCCCTCATTTAGGAGAAATCACCATAAAAAAATCACCCATAAAATTGTAAATCACCATGCTTGGCAGATGAAATCTGTAACAGTTCGAAATTATTAGCAGTTAGAAAAACTCATGTCCATTTTAGCTGGTATGAAGGGGTAAAGGGATTTTTTCCGGTAAATTCCCAAAATTATAACCCTGTTATTGCCCAATCAATAACAAACAAAAAAGCACGGTTTGTTCTTAAAAGCATCTGTCTCAGCGTTTTCTTATTCACACACCACGGTCTCACTTGACTTTGCATAATAATGCAAACTATATTCACGACGGCACAGATTTATGGTAGTACAGGGTGTTAGGGGACGAATAAATATCTAACAGTGCCTCCAGCTTATATTTACTTTGTACTTTTAGTGAAAAAAGTGCAGACATCTCTGTTAACGCCTCGCCACAGGCCGTTTATCAATTGTTTTGCTGTTACAGTTTTTGTTCATAAAATGTTCATTTATTTTATAGACTAATGTATATTATTCTGAGTTTTAAAACATTTTATTTATCTCAAACTGAGGGTCAAACTGATCAGAAAGGAAAAGGAATAAAATCGTGTATATTCTTGCATTCCCAACTAACTTCCTAAAGTTACAAGAGATACGTACAACGATACAAACAGATAACATCAATGTTTTACCCACACGGAATACCCTCGAGCTACCAATAGATGCATTTCACTACGTAGTCTCTAGAGCACAAAGCGGTTTCATTTTAAATTGTTTATGGCAGCCCCGCACTGAATGTCAGCCTAATGTTACTAGGCCAGGTCGAAGGCCAAGAACGGGGAACTTTAACTAACATACACGAAAACAAACAAACACAAACCAGGGGTTAAACTTCCCCAGTACTCAATTAAACATTAATCAGATAAACATGAACAACACGACACGACTTATCTACTAACAGAATCTAATTTCCCACTTCGTTTTCAATAGCGGAATTATGTTTATTGCTTGTTTGTTTCACTCGAAATCACAAAAGGGAAATTCATAAAGCATAGCACTGCGGTTTCACTAATAAATGAGCTTTTATAAAAACAAACAAAATGCTGAAGTCGGGACACGAACAAATTGAGGGCGAAGCAATTTGTATCTCTTGTCATACTTTTTAATTTCATCCCGAGGAAAACAAATTAGTTTCGCCCGAACACTTTGCATATTTACAAATCTTGAACGATGAGAGCGGGTTTTCTTTTCCTTTGTTGTATTTTTAATAATTTTAAAGCTTTATTAAAAATAAGACAATGAAGGAAATCGGCTTAAGACCTCGCTAAAATCTAAAATATCTTTTTTTACATTTCACTTTGTAAATCATTTTCATTGTAGCCACTTATCCTTTGTACATTATTCTAAAATGGAGTGCCAGTCATGCGTTTTCATTATATTTTTCTTAATAGCTTGATAAATGTATTACGAGCGCTTCAAATTGAGTTTACTCGGACATATTAAATTTTCGAGTTTGAGAAAATATGAAAGAATACAAAAACACGAAACACACAGCCCTGTACAAATATAGATAGCGAATGAATCTTGCACTGTCCTTGAAATACGAAGCGAAAACGCGGGCGTACTCGTTCCCGATAGCGTACACATAAATTGTCTGTGACAGGAAAGCTTTAGGCTCATTTAGCTCGCCGAGGATAAATGGCAATAAGTGGAATAAACTTTCATCTAGAAATAGAAAATGCTGCGAAGTCAGATAAGATAAATTGAACGGGACATTTTAATACCTTGGAAGTTAGATTAAAAACTGGGTAGTGTGCTGTTGACATCGAAGAAAATAATGGAAAGAGCAGCAACGTATACATAGACATGAAGTCGTCAACAGATTCGCTGGAATTAATTACTCAAACACCAGTAAATTGAGCAGGGGAAGTGACCCACATGCTGTTCAGTGTAACTGGTTAACACATTACATAGGTGTGTGAAACAAGAGTTACGCGTACTGAGTTGACGGCAGTTTCCTGACAACACACCACCCTGTCGTACTTACACATCCGACATCAACAAAAACAATGTGAACGGAAGACCAGTGAAGCCCCGTTTAGACCTTAAGTAAACTACCAATGAGGCTGAGGCGTGACTCGGAACTGTGTGTTACATCTTCTGTTGACGTTGGTTTATTATTGAAAGGTCCAAGTTCATACTATAGTTAGTATGGACTTGGACGAGGCGGAAGGAGTTGGTAAGCATCGTGGCAAGTGGCGTTTTGTTATTTCTGCTTAACCGATTGATTGCAAAAAATGCGTGAGTCAATTTTAAGGCGTTCGTGGTACGAATACCTACGTGCTATCTGGACCTCGTCTTGGTGGAGGACTTTTGGCCGCAGGGAATGGTGTTCCGTCGCTTCCACAGGCAAGTACCACATGAACACGCAGTGACATAGTGCGCAAGTGAAGTGTTACTAACATAGTATTAAAGTTTTATTTACTAACACAATTTGTATTGTATTATAATATGTATGTTAGTCTGTAAGGTCTATGGGCCTAAGTAGCCTGAAAATAAATGTATGTTGTTGTTTGTTGTCGTTGTTATATACGTACAAAAGATTTTTTTGGGGTATGGACTATGTTGCGACTTCTTGCTTTATGAAATAATATAATTACAAGAGTACACGTGTATCTATGAATAAACAAAACAGAACCACACTCTCCTAAACAAACTGGAAACGTGTCAACGAACCTTGGTTAGGGTGTAGTGAGGCAGAAGTAAAGCCACTGTGTTAGCTAGAGGAGCGTTCGATGCGGTTTTGAGAAAGCAAACGTTTGTGGTTACATACTACAGACTAGTTTTGACACTTAGACGGGATTCGCCTTTGCATGTTGTTAGGGGATCCTATGGTGGTATTTATATACATTCAAGGCAATTAACTAAACATTTATTTTGTTTCAAAGAAATGACGTCATTTATTTTTGTTTGTGAAAATTGATATGTACCTCAAAAAAAAATACAAATATTTAGTTCAAATATCATTTAAATATTTTTGCATAACAATAGGGTACGCTTGTCATGGATTTCCTCAAAGAAACGCTACGATTCCACACATAAAATCACGCCTGTAATCCCCGTAGGGTTATGCTGAGGTGTAGTACAACCACATTTCGCCAGTTCTGTTTAAGTTCCATGTAATAGGAGGCGAGCCTATTGCCATCATCATCATCTGCCTAGCCTTTTCCCAACTATGTTGGGGTCGGCTTCCAGTCTAACCGGATGCAGCTGAATACCAGTATTTTACATGGAGCGACTGCCTATCTGACCTCCACAACCCAGTTACTACTGGGAAATACGATACCCCTTGGTAAGACTGGTTGTCAGACTTTTTGGGCCACTGACTACTTTAACGACTGTCAAAGATCTTCAAATGACAGCCGGGACCAACGGCTTAACGTGCTTTCCGAGGCACGGAGGAAACTCGGTATGTAATGGGTGGTCACCCATCCACAGACCAACCTAGGCAAGCACGGCTTAACCTAAAGATCGACCCGAGCGGCTGTTATTGTTTAGCCACGAGCTCCTCCTCGAGCCTATTGCCATCAACCGGTCACAAATCCAGACTCCATGGCTTCTACTGAGAAATTCCAGATGGAAAAACCCAATAGCACTTCCAAATTTTCAAACGACCCTACGATTCCAAATTTTCTAAATCGTTTAAATTTTTTACGACCACCTATTCGTGGAAAACTGAGAAAGAAACACTAACAATTCCTTACAAAAATCATACAAAGCTTACTAATAAACAAAAAATAAAATATTTTCTACCTAATATCCCACCTTTTTTCTAAAACTCGAGAGGGCTAAAAGTACAATACCGACAGATATGACCAGCACTCAGGGCCGGGGCTCTAAAAATTAACAGTGCATTACACTTTGAATGGCGGGTCATTCATCTCAGCCTAATGGCTGAATGACGTCTTTCTAATGGACCGGGACAAAGAAGGGCTCCTGTTACTAATTATTAATGCATTAATGTCAGCCACTGGCGAAGTGCAGGGAATCACGTCGATAACTTTGTCATGATGTTGTTGTTTAGAGGTTATTTTAGAATGTAGGTGTACATAACATCACGCCTGTAATCCCCGTAGGATTAAGCAGAGGTGTACCTAATAGTACATCCACATTTCGCTAGTTATGTTTATGTCCCATGTTATAGGGGGCGAGTCTTTTGACATCAACCGGGCACAAATCCAGACTCCGTGGCTGCTTGCTACTGAGAAATTCCTGATGGAAAAACCCAATAGCACTTTGCCCGACCTGGGAATCGAACCCAGGACTTTATGTTCAGCAGTCGCGTTTGTGACCACTCGACCAACGAGACAGTGTAGGTGTAGTAAAAAAAATAACCTAAAGTTAGGAAATAGCTTAAAGATAGGAAGGCATTTAAAATCACTAGTAGGCAGAGATTGGAGAGGAGGCCTTTGCCCAGCAGTCGGGCAAAATAAGTGATTTAAAAAAAAAGCAAGCGATATCGGTCCACCTAATTTCTTTTTTTTAAATAAGTTAAGCGATAAGCCATAGTAAGAAGTTATTTAAATATCGGACTGTCAATGATTTGTATTATTATTTGTACGGCACATAAAGTAACATTTTTAGCGTAATATTGAACCCAAAACCCGAAATTATTGTCCGACGAGTTTTAGACAAAGACAGAGCTTGTTTTTTGTCAGTCTCGTGTTGCCAGTCAGATAATCTGAGGACAACAGATGCAATACAAGATTGTATACCTCACACGGTCGGCTTCTAGTCTAACCAGATGCAACTAAATGTCAGTATTTACATGAAAGAAGTGCCTATCTGACCTCCACAACCCAGTTATTTAGAAATACCTTATTGCCGAAGACAGATGTCACCTTGTATCACATTTGCGTCCTGAGATTTCCTTTGGTAAATTCGTAACAATTAAATTATATTTTTAAACTCTCACTGAAAATGCTATTATACAAGTACAGCATAGTCATTAAAAGATCGTGCCTCAGTTAATTTCAGTTCCAATATTTTTTGTATTTATCCGTGGAGGCTTGAATTAGCAATTTAGTTATATATTTTTTTTATTATAATGTTATTAGTCTGTAAGCTTTTCTAAAACGTAAAAAAATAAATAAAAAAAAACTACGTCAGGGTAGGCTTCCAGTCTAACCGGATGCAGCTGAATACCAGTATTTTACATGGGACGATTGCCTATCTGACCACCACAACCCAGTTAGTACTGGGTAATACGACACGCTTGGTAAGACTGGATGTCAGACTGTCCAGAACTATTGATTTAAAAGCGCTTCCTAAACTTAATTCACCTAAACCGATTCACCTAGGTGCATTAAGTATACTTTTAGTAAACTTTAAACACCTTTACTTCTTTGCATAAAATAAAGACTTACTGTTACAACACGCGTGATTAGTTCATTTAATCAAGTCAAACTTTGTTGGTTGACTGAACATTTAAGTCTGATTCAAGATGCGCGATCAAAGCGATATACCAAACCGCTGCATTTATGTAAAAGATCATTATAGACGCCCAAGGGAATATGACTATTATCATTAACACTGAAAACGGGATATTTGCTATGTTTACTATTTGCTTTAAGTTCCCGATACACCCCGTTTTGAGTGTTTTCAGTTTAAACACTTCTACAATAAAAAAAAACAAAAAGTTTCACCGATCAAAACAAATCTCAACTCTGTCTGAAAACTACTAAAATTTAGTAAAAAGATATACCGGTAGTACATTTCTGTATGATTATTTAAGACTTTAACGCAGGCAAAACCACAGTCAAAAGCAAGTATTTTATAATTTTTAAACATTTTAGTTCCAACACTCGTAAAACATAAGTCATAATCGTAAATGCAATGTACTACAACACTTTGCACTTACTAAGTGCCAATAAAACCGTCCTTATCCCTCGCACAGAATGCGACATTCTTAAAGCGAAACAATACTTAGATTATACAGCCACATCTTGTTATACAACAGCAGTAATTGCATTTCCTCAGTAATACCAGAAAATAGTTCGCGATTCTCTTCACTACGTTTTCAAAAGGATGTTTCCAAGACTATCGTATTCTAGAACGTTCTATTCTTTAAAAGGTAGCGTATTACTTAGATTAAGAACTAGATTGTGCGGGATATTGCATTTTGTTTTATATTTCACTTCGGTTGGTCGGAAATCGGATAATGTGATGCTTGGATAGTGTTTCAAAGCCTGTGTAACGTAAATACTTCGTCGTTAGGTTTGTTTTTGCTTGCTTTTTTTTAGTTTGGACCAGTCACTGCTCTACTCTATAAGGTTGCAATACTGCTCAACCGGACTAAATTGTGGTGACCTCAAATGAATTTAAGGCCCCGAGCCAGAGCTTACAAACTAGACCATCCATATAAGGGCATCCCCTGTGGGGTTCCGATCTCGGCTTAGGGCGTCGAGTTCAGAAAGGGATAGGCTGTTTCTTATTATTTATGGAATTAAAGCTGCTTGTTTTTATAACAATCGGTTGCATTTATATTAAAAACACCTTATTGATCGCTTATTTCAGGTGCTACGCGGGCCTACGTTAGTGCTACGATTTTGCTACCAAAGTGCTACGAATTATATAAAATTGTTTTTATCCTTTTTTAAGCAAACTGTTGTAAAGATAAGACATTTTTGTTATTAAATAAAATACATTTTACTGTTAAGTATAAATACAAGGGAAATTATTCAATTATTTACGTGAAAAATCAGTTCTTCAATACATATTCTCATCCTCCCCGCTATTTTAGTATAACATTTCATATTTATACATACAAATGGCTGCAATGAATCTCACTTGCATATAAATAAAACAGCAGCGTGAAATCCAATTACAAATAATGTTTACTAAACCCAGCTTTACTTATGATGCGCCAACGGTTTTGTGTGGTGAATATTCTGCATTAAAATTATGGAGAATATCAGGAATCGCAAAATATAAATTCAAATTTCGGTTATATGGAGCAAATCGGTCGGTGCATATTTTTATTCCTTTTAGATGCAACAGCGAGCATCGAGATACGTGTTTGAAATACCGATGATTAGTGTTTTGATAACCACGTTAAGTACTTACCAACATCCAAAATCTTCGCAAATTCGATTTAAGTTGTTATTTAGTAAACCTTTAGCGTTGACTCCTGCTCTAACAACAATACTGGAAATCATCGTGACGAAACATGTTCTGGAAACTAAAAATCAAAGACATCTTTTTTTTAATATTTTGACATCTGCCAACCGACTATGAGCCCACGAAATGGACACAGACTCACAAAGAGAGGTTCGATCCCCAGTTCGGACCAGTTCGGTCCAATAGTAAAACCCGGTTTCTCCCGGGTTTTACTATGGGACCGAAACCCGGTTCCGCATGCCCTAGTTCGGACAAGTGTTATTATGAATTCATTATGAATTAATCTTTGAAACACTTTTAAGCGATCATTGGTACATTTTACTATTTAAACTCACCAGTCTAGTTGGAAGTAGCGGGTTTCGTGACATAAAAAACGGACTTATACGAATTGCAGACAGCTAACATCAATAAATGAGCTGTGTAGTTCATATCCATAGATTAACACTACAGCATAATCAGCCTATAATATTCCCACTGTTGGGACACAGGCCTCCACTCTATGAGAGGAAATGGGCTATAATCCACCACACGAGCCCAGTGCGGGTTGGTAGATGTCATATATCTTCGATTTTTTTTTTCTAGGACATGCCGCTTTCCTCACGAACTAATAATTACTATAATATAAATATATTTACTTGGGGCCTCGAATGCGGACAGGTTACGAGTTATAGAAGGAGAGATTATATAATTTCTTTATTCCTTAACTATAAAATATAGTTAGCTGCTCGTTGGTCGAGTGGTCGTAAGCGCGACTGCTGAGCATGAGGTTCTGGGTTCGATTTCCGGGTCGGGCAAATTGTTATTGGGTTTTTCCATCAAGAATTTCTCAGAAGCAGCCACGGAGTCTGGATTTGTGCACGGTTGTTGGCAATAGGCTTCCCCCTATTACATGGGACTAAAACATTACTGGCGAATTGTACTAAATATATGTAGTACAATTCGATAGTTATGTTTTTAGTGTCATGTACCCAATAAGGTACACCTCTGCCTAACCCTTCGGGGATTACAAGCTTGATGTATAAAATATAGATAGATGTATCTCTGACTTACCCTGTAGCGAATACTATTTAAATAGCATGATATTGTGCTGTTTTTTCAGTACTCTTGTTAGTAACGCAATGCATGAAGTTTCCTAGTCTAAGAGATGCCTTAACGAATACAACCTCATCTTAAGCTGTACTTGCCTAACTTCACTCGAAGTTTAACTGAAACAATATTTTAAAGAATTCGTTTTACATTTATAATGTTTCCCCTTTGTAGAGAGGAACTATATTTAAAACAAAACTGCATTTTAAACTTAGTCACTAACTTGCATGTCCTTATTTAACTTTCCATTGAGATATTGCGTGAGCGTTTGTCTTTTTGAAGTAAAACTACAGTTAGAGTCCTTTCTCATTTCAGGAGCATCGGTGGCCCAGTGGTGGCGGCCCCGATTTACGAGTAGTAAGTTGTGGGTTCGAACCCAGGCAGGCGCTTTGCGCAATTTATTTTCATCACCACTGCTCTCAAAATGGTGAAGGAAAACATCATGAGGAAACTGGCATGTCCTAGAACCAAACATCGAAGACATGTGACATCTACCAACCCGCACTGGGCCCGCGTGTTGGATTATAGCCTATTCCCTCTCGTAGAGAAGAGGCTTGTGTCCCAGCAGTGGGAATACTATAGGTTGATTATGTTAGGGCACTTGAACTGATGATGAAGTAAACAGACAGAAATACTAATAGTGAATCTACGTTTATCGAAGAATAAGAAAGTAAAATAAATGATTTAGTATACAGCAAAGTAAAACCAAATAAAAATCTGCCCAACAAAAGATGTTACGGTCCGATTTTTAACGTAAAACTGCAAACGTATCCCTTCTAACGATCCGTCTCATTAACATTCGTCTTATTTTGGCAATTATTTTCCAACAAATCACGTTCAAAGTTACCCCACAATCGATCATCATTATTACCCTGCTCTCAAAATATTATTCACTGTGTATATTTTTTCCATATGATTTATCCGATCCAACTTTGACAGCTGCTGTCAAAATCATGACGTATTGTAAGTAGGATCTTGTTACATGTAAAAATGGCTGCCCTATTATGTCTGTAGTATTTGTACCTACGTTTATAATATTCGTTTCTTTTTGTTACATTTAGAACATGAATTTTCATATGAATTCGAATTATTCCTTGTACGTTTATTGCTGAAATAGGCATATCATAATAGCACACTAATGAATTGAACAGCCTAGCTCCACGACTATATTACAGGCGTGAAGTACCTAATATATCTCTGTCTAAACCTTCTGGCAAATACATGCGTGCTGTTTAGGGTTCTGTACCCAATAGGTAAAAACAGGACCCCATTACTAAGACTTCGCTGTCTGTCCGTCTGTCTGTCTGTCACCAGGCTGTATCTCATGAACCGTGATAGCTAGACAGTTGAAATTTTTACAGATTATGTATTGCTGTTGCCGCTATAACAACAAATAATAAAAATATAAATTATTTAATATTTAAAGGGGGCTCCCATACAAGAAACATGTTTTTTCGGCTTATGGTAAGGAACCCGTCGTGCGCGAGTCCGACTCGCACTTGGCCAGTTTTTTTAATATTTTTTTATTCATCATTTATTTTTTGTTTTGTATCTTTTTTATTCTTTGTGCGCAATGAACTGACGTCAAATAAACTTTATTCTTTCTTCCTTTCTATGTACTACTACTTTTAAGTTATGAATCGCCGATTTTTTTCTGAAAAACCACTAGGATATAAATATTATTTATCAAGATATACTTACCACGTAGATACAGGTAATGTTATCTAACTAATACTTTGAGCACGATGTCTTTACGAAACTAAGCCGGATTAACGGACTAAGTGACCGCTAAGTAGTCACACGACGCAGAAAACACTTATAGCACATTATTACGGCTTAATGTACAGTTTCTTTATATAAAATACATGTATTGCTAAGGATATTAGCGGGTTTCTTCGTAATATATGAAGAAAAAGGTACCGTCCCAGTTACCTGTTCGAATCTTAACTTTCTCTGCAGATATATGTACCTATGTAGTTTATGATCACGAGTGACGACACAGACCAAAAATCATAGATCTTAGATGTCACTTTAAACTTACTATAACGAACATTCACTAACACCAGGTAACACGAAAAGTTATCGTCTAATTATCTATTTTTCTCAACTATGTTGGGGTCGGACTGCCTCGTTAGTCTAGTGGTCGCAAGCTCGACTGCTGAGCATGACGTTCTGGGTTCGATTCCTAAGTCAGGCAAAATGTCATTGGCTTTATTCATCAGAAATCAGTAGCAGCCACGGAGTCTAGATTTGCGTCCGGTTGATGGTAATAGGCTAGTCTTCTATGACATGGTACTTAAACATAACTAGCGAAATGTGGGTACACCTCTGCTTAACCCTTCGGGGATTGCAGGCGTGATGTTATGTTATGTTGGGATCGGCTTCCAGTCTAACCGGATGCAGATGAATAGCAGTATTTTACATGTGGCGACTGCCTATTTGACCTCCACAACTCATTTAGTACCAGGTAATATGCTACCCAATTTTTTTTCGGATGGGAAATCATTAAATGACTTCTCCCGCTCTGGGCAGAGCGGAAGGGAGTGTCAGACTTGTACTGACTAAAACCCATGCATGTTCCTTCCTTGCCCTTTATGTTCCAGGGCCGCGGTATCTCTTTCGAACCCTGGCAGTAATATGATACGCCTGACTGGTTGTCAGACTTTCGGACCACTGACTACCTGTAGCGACTGTGACAATTAAACATTTGAAGAAACGAACTCTTTAAGTGCGTAACTTTGACCATAGAGGGAAAGCCTATACGAAAGTTGCCTAGCTATAAAACACACGGCCAGCTTAACGATACCAATGATGGACGTTAAAGTACTTCAAACATAAGCAATTTTGTTCAAGAGCCATAAAAAATATTTTTAATGGCTCTCCTGCCCACGTTTTAGTGGTCATTAAGTCCTCAATGTACTTTATTTACTTTGTGTCGTTTTTCAACTGAAATCTATTTTTGATTTCTGTTTGGCGAATAAATTAGGTTGGTACAGATCAAAGATTTAAATCTGTTAGATGTGTCGTCATTATTTGGCTGCACGAAAATGTTTATTATACTGAGCAGAGTGAGCGCTACATGGAACGATATATTGTCGGTACGAGTGAGTGGGACATCATCATCCGCCTAGCCTTTTCCCAACTATGTTGGGGTCACCTTAAAGTTTAACCGGATGCAGCTGAATACCAGTATTTTACGTGGATTTATTGCCTATCTAATCTCCACAACCCAGTTAGTACTGGTTGTCCGACTTTCGGGCTACTGACTACTTGTAACGACTGTCAAAGATCTACAATTGACAACCGGGACCAACGACTTAACGTGATTTCCGAGGCACGGAGGAAAGACGGAATGTAATGGGTGGTCACCCATCCACGTTTCAATCTAGACAAGCGCGGCTTTATCTAAAGATTGACCCTAGCGGCTGTTTTTATCTAGCCACGAGCTCCTCAAGAGTGAGTGAGACTATATCAAATGTCTATTGCAACAAAACAGAAACGTGAACATTACTTGAGTCAGTATGAATCTAATGATTTAATTAGTTAGGTATATATTACTTTAAAAGGATGATGTTAATGTATATCATTCTCAAACGAATCCATTAGTTCAGTACCTAACGTTAACAGTGCAGATACTGGCAAATAGTTACTTCAGCGGCTCATTAGCTGCGTATCGATCCAAACGAGTCAATTAAATGGGGAGTTACATTCTGCAGAAGACATATACACATTGGGAAAACTAAAGAATTCATCCACAGACCAACCTAGGCAAGCACGAAGCCGTGCTAAAGATCGACTCGAGCGGCTGTTATTACTTATCCACGAGCTCTTCTATACAGAAAAACCATACCTAATATGAATTCAGGATATATTATAAGGTATACCCTATCACAACATCATGACAAATGTATCCAATCCATAGATGATTTGTGGCTGCACTAATGTCTGCGAGAATCCGATAGTACATACATAGCACATGGTACATCGTAACTTTAATAATCTGGAACAGTGGAGCGGTCATTAAGTTATATTAGGTCGGGTATATATTTATACGTTAGCTTGTATTTTGGTGGCTATATAACTGCTATAGGATTGGTGTGGATGGGTTACTAATTATATGTCATTGTGGTTTTAACAGCAAAGGTGTTAAAACCACAATGACAAGTAGTGGTGTGATATTGATAAAATTATTTCCAACACCAGCGATACTAGCCATCATATTCCAGGACTTAGGGAAAGGGAGCCCCCTTTAAATTAGTATTTCTGTTGCCGCTATAACAACAAATAATAACAATTTAAATTATTTAATATTTAAAGGGGGCTCCCATACAAGAAACGTGTTATTTTTCGGTTTATGGTAGGGAACCTTTCGTGCGCGAGTCCGAATCGCACTTGGTCAGTTTTTTTTCTTCCATTCTCCCCTGTCAATCATCACGCTATCATTTACAAATTTTGCCATTATATCATTCCTCACACAATAAATTCATCTTTTCTTCAGTAGTGAATGAAAAAATTATTTAAAAATAAATAATGGGAAAATAATCATTTTCGTTCCATAGTAGGATCGGCGCAACACGTTTTTTTTCAATTCCCATCTGTTAACCATCACGGTATCATTTATTTGTGGGAAAATAATTAATCGAGAGTATACTCTATAATATGCATCATAACAAATTATGATAGATATAAATGTAAAAATACGGGAGGAAAATAAGGGAACAAAATGTAACACACATAAGAGGAATACTCTCAGTTACTGTAGCCATTTCAAACCTTTCCGCCTTTCCTGGACGCAAAAAAAATCCTCTAAGAGATGAAAATAGACCTCGCAAGCTCAAGACCAAGAAAGCAATTAAGTAATGAAGACGGGTCAACCAAAATAACATATAAAGGATATGGAACGTCTTTAAGGAACTGGTGAATGCATTCCAATACACTTGAGTACTAAGCCCTAAAAGCCAGAGACTCACTTATCACGTATTTGACAAACAAACACAGTAATAGATTGAAAAGGAAAAGGCCTTGTAGATTCCTAGATGCTTGTTAGGAATTTATCTTGTTTTACATTTGAAGTAAGCAACGACTTATTGGCTAGGCCTACACTGTCCTCCCATAATTAAGTACAAACGTTGTAACATAATAACAGTGTGAGTTTAAAAGAGTGACCATTGAGTTTCTTGTCGGTTCTTCTCCTTAGAAATCGACCAACCCGAACCGTACCATTTTTTTTTTTTTTTTTGACTCTGGGAAAAAATGCATTACGCATACCCTCCCGTCGGGGGATGGGAGGGGTATGTGGGACTCCCCGGGCGGCCAAACACCACGGTATACCCACTAAAACGACCCAGCGCATTCCCGCTTCGTCATAGTGGAGGGGGACTGGGAAACCGGCACAGCCTTTACTTCCAGTCCCCCGCCGACGAACACACAAGGCGGACCCCCCTCTTGTCCTCACGGCACGGACGTGGAGGGGGGGGGTTCGGGAATGACCGACGGAGGTGACGGGTGCAATGCGGGCGGAGGCACCCCCGCGCCTGTCGCCCGCCCGTCACCGTGAGAAGGGAGGGCAAACGCCCCTTCCCCCCCCCCGCCCGCAGAGCAGCGCAGCGAGAGTAAACTCCCGCTGGCGCTCCGCCTCCTCCTTCTGCGAAATCGCAGAAGGAGGCAACCGCTGACCAGGCCTCCTCGCTCCCCAGCATGGTGTTCCGTGGCACGCACGCCGGGAAGCGGGAGGCCCAGTCGCCCGCGAGGTGACGGGTGCAATGCGAGCGAAGGCACCTCCGTGCCTGTCGCCCGCCCGTCACCGTGAGGGGGGAGGGCAAACGCCCCTTCCCCCCCTCTCCGCTAGCGGAGCGGCGCAGCGGGAGGGTCCTCCCGCGCGCGCTCCGCTGACCAGGCCTCCTCTCCACACTCCCCAGCATGGCCTCGACCACGCCGGGAAGCGGGAGGCCCAGTCCCCCGCGGCACTCCCCTGCTGTGCCCTCCGCTATGCCCGCTGCTCAGAGGGCACGCAGGGGAACGCACACCGCACATCGCATGAGTCATCACACGACGTGCGGTGCGCCCCAGAAAGCGCCTGGTGGTTTTTTGTTGCGTCTATTTCTTATGGAATTAGACCAAGAACAGGGCGGCAACCACGTGAAGGTAACACACCAGACTTGCCTTGAGGATCTACACGACCGTAGCGCTCCCCCTCAAGACCCCGCCACCCTACCGCCTCTGAGGGAGGCAGTAAGGTAGACCTGCATCTATGCTACCAAGCAAAGCATGTGCAAAGCTTGTCGTTGTGCAACCGCGAAAGCATAAATACAGATCCGCCCCAGCATAAATACAGATCCGCCCCAACCCGAACCGTACCATGGACCAACCTAGGCAAGCGCAGGTTACCATGAAGAACGACCCGACTGGCTAATATTTCTTAGCCACGAGCTCCTCTAACCTCACTCCTCCCCCTCTATGCCCTGCTACACTTAAAATGCACCCACCTTCAAACACCAGTACAAAACGGATCGAGTAAATTTCGTAATTATTACTATTAACAAAACAAGGAGAAACAGGAGCTAGGTACAGACTTACCAATCGAGCCCGCATACGACTTGACCAACTGAAACTTGGCAGTCTTGTTACAGGAAGGCTTCCAGTTACTAATTCTATGTAAAGGTTCACAAAGTCGGTTCATCTTTGACTAAACTGTTAATTCATTTTGAGGAAAATCTGGTCTCTGGATCTTTAAGTTAGCCTTAAAAATAAATTGGCAGTGACAGACAGTCAGACCCCCAGGTGATCCTATACGGGACCCGTTTTTTTTTATTTGGACGTTCGGATCTCTAATAAATCAACGTATTCGTAGTGATGTTTCATAGAAAATGCAAAGTTTTATGTAACTGGCAACCTAGTGCTTCAAAAGCTGTTGTACTTTATACAAAAGTCAGATTCCCTTGCCCTTGAGCCTTCTCGAGTCACCGCCACGCTTATGCGAAAATCGTTCGAATCCTAACTTAATATTATAAATGCGAAAGTAAGTTTTTTTGTTTGTTTGTTACCTTTTCATGCCTAAACCACTGAACCGATCATCCTGAAATTTTGCATATTCGTCCCGAAACAGAGTATTGTTATCGAGGAAAACGTCAATAATGTTCTAATGATAATAGGTGCCGCCTCGTGTCTTTCGAATCACGATTGAATTACAACCCTAATTGATTGTCAAATTCTAAATTAACGCGAACCAAGCTGCGAGCAAAGGCTAGTTTATCATAAAAACAACAATAATCTGAAACATCATCTGAAACAATATAATCCACGCATGACAGTACTATCTACCCTTTTAAAAATATAAAGTCTCAAAAATCCAAACCACATTCAGACCCGCAACTCAACTTCAACATTACTTAAACCATCGATATTTATAGAACAATAAATACCAAAATTACTGGCCAAACTCAAAACTTGAAGCCACAAAACCTTTACAGGGTTAAAGGCATAACAATAAAAATCATTTGTAATCTTGACGTCAATTTTTAACAATTCATCTTGAGTGGAGCGACGTTGAAGTGGCCCGATTTCAAAAGTCATTTTTCAACCGTTATGACGTAATCGCTTATAAACTCTTAGCTTTTTTATTTGGAGGAAAGTAGGGAAATTTTCATATTCAACGTTTTATAAGCTTATCTGGAGAGGTTGGGACCGCGCGCTGGTTGTTTCAAGACTTTTTGATTACCTGAGTATGAAGTTATAGTAGCTACCTAGAATAAATTAGGGTAGAATTCATTTACGAGTACATATAGGGTGACTGATAATTAGTGATCGTTACTTATACAAGTGATTGTACTCATGATAACAAATAACTTTCCCAGAGAAACATTTTTTTGGCGGCCGGCCTATGGCGCGGGCGCCGCTTTTGGAGCGGGCTTGCGAACCGCGCGGGTGCTATGCCTACCCACTGTTGCACGATACGATAGGAATGAGATAGAACGGCGTCACGCGGTTAACAGCCGATAGGTCACAGCGGAACACGTGCGAATTTCATACAGCTGTTGTGTTGATAAAAGTAAATATGTATAAAAAAAAAGTTTCTTTGGGAAAGCTGTTTGTTATCATGAGTACAATCACGTGTATACATATCGGTCACTAATGACCAGTCACCATAATTCTGCCTTTCTATGTCGGTGTCGGCTTCTAGTCTAACCGGATGCAGCTCAATACCGTTATTTTACATAGAGTTGCCTTTCTGACGTCTCCAACACAGTTACTACCTGTGTAATGCGAAACCTTTGGTAAGACTGACCGCTGACTACCTACTTGTAACGACTGTCAATGATCTACAAATGATAGCCGGGACCAATAGTTTTACATATTTTCCGTGGCACGGAGGAAACTTGGTGATTGGTGGTCACCCATCCACGGACCAACCTAGGCAAGCGCGGCTTGACCCGAGCGGCTGTCATTATTTAACCATGAGCTACTCTAGAGAAACTTCTTTTGCACCTATTTACTTATCCACACAATAGAATATAATTTCAGAAGATTTTGATTTTTTAAGATTTTGACATTCAGTAGCACAAATTAAAATGATTTCACTCATAGAGACTAGATCTGTGACCCAGCTGAGTACCATTCGAGACTAACTATTCTAAGCTAAAAGTAGGTATGTCGTCTTTAGAAAGTACTAAGTATCTAGCTTTGATTATTTACCTACCAACAAGTTAGGTAGATAATTGAAGCTAGATTCTTAGTACCTTCTTCACATTCTATTGCTCTAGAACAATAAAGTGGATTTCATAAAGGATCCTAGTCGTTATTTTCGTCTTAATTGTAGTCTTCCAATGCCGATTTTGCTTAACTGGAATTCCTGAAAACAAAGATCTCGCAGACCTGAATACATTTCTAATGCTATCCTAATATAATAGGATTATATCCACAACAATTAATATTATTGGATTTTATAAACTTTTGTTCTTTGTTAGGGCCGATTCACACCGGGAAGGAAGCGATCGACAGCGGCGCAGCGAGCACTTTCAGTGTGAAATAATTTTGAATTTTATTTACATAGTTAAAAGACCAGTATCGCTTGAAAAGCTCGAAAAAGTATTTGGGGTCGGCGCAATACCTACGTGTTTCTTCCATTCTTCTCTGTCAACCGACACGCTATCATTTACTCCTCATATCATTCCTCACACAATCCATACATCGTTTCACAGACAACGCTTCCATAATCCTTAATATCTTTTCGCCATTCTTTCAACTTGTTTTATTCACTATATTATAAGTTGCCAAGATCAATTTATCACTGTTCTAATTCACTATTATCAAACTTAGCTTTCTGACTTCTCAACCAAATACACGAAAAGTAATTCATAAGTTTTGTTTTAAAAGGATGTTATTCTCAATGGATAAAGTTTTAAGTGAGTCACACATAAACATACATACATAAGAGAGCTGTTATGAGGTTAATACTAAGATTAACTGCGCGACGTGATAATACGTTACTTTTATCCTAGAAACTGTTTTAAAATAATATATTTTATAAATTAATAATATAAAATAAATTTTATCAGCACCACAACGGATTTATTATCACAATATACGTTAATACGGCAATTGTGGAAGTTGTCTGCCATAAATTTACTTTCTAAGCCATAAAACTTTGCCTTTTTGCATCCCTACACTAGAATCTGGAGCAGTGGCTGCTATTACAAATACAAATCACATGCACAACCCTCTACGACTCGGAACAACTTTGAGGATCTCTTAGAACGTATAAAATGAGATCGTGATATTTCTGTAAGAGAGAATTTCAAGACGGATAAATATCTGTCTTTGTATTTTCTCGCGATAAAATAGAACTTGCATTATTTGAAGAGGGCACTCTACTACCTACTATTTTCGTTGCCTCTCTTTTCTTACAATAAATAGGTAAGTTTCGTACCATACAAAAATGCGAATTCCGAAAATCAGAAAACGATCTCCTTTTATAAAGTTCAAATAAACGTATCGCCACATTTCTTCCTTTCATCTTATATTAGCCTCATTCAGTTTCTGCGGAAATATTTCTTTCACTTGATTATATTTCTATAGATCTTTGAGAGTTGGCGAAAATACTCAAGAGTCATCGTTACTAATGAAAATTACAGCGATTCGTATTGAAGGTAAAGTGCAAACGCTACCAAATGAGTCGGAACGGGAGCGGCAAGGTGCCGATAATTCAGCTTGAGTTCTCTCTGACTCGACGAAATTCATTCTCAGGACGCAATCTGATTTAGGTCATAGATATCTACTAGTGTTATTAAATAAAATTTATGCTTTTGAAATGCTTTCTACTTTGGTGTTCCAATTTATGTCTGTCGGCGGTGTTAAAGTGTGTAATTTGGGAAGTATTCCAATTTTATTTTATAGCGCTGAATCTCGGGTACGGAAAGACATGGTAAGACCCCAAAATGGAATTCATTTAAGACAGAAATACAAGGTAATTCTGTTTAACAATATAACTCTTAAATTCGCTTCTTATAATTCTTCGTTACATTTCATTAGAATTAAAATTAAACATTCATTTTAATTTTCAAGAATTAAAATTCTTTTCCCTCACAGTTTCTTAGAGCTCTGATTCTTAGTCATAACTAATTGGAGACAGTTCATAGTAAGTTACGTACAACCTGGCTTAATTATTTCTAGTAATTTTATAGTATAATACTACCAAGATAAATGAAGGTCGGGTTTCACCAACGAATTGAACGCGATGAACACACCTTAGTCACGTTTAATAGCCGTCACTGTCAATAATCCATGGCAAGGTTGACACTCTTTGTCTGTTTCTGAATTAAGTGATGTTTAGGCCTCTGGGTTTTAAATGTCAAATATCACATCACTATCACTACAGAGTATAAAATAAAGTCGCTTCCCGCTGTGTGTCCCTATGTATGCTTAGATCTTTAAAACTATGCAACAGATTTTGACGCGGGTTTTTTTAATAGATAGATTGATTCAAGAGGAAAGTTTATATCTACATTGCACCCATGCGAAGCCGGGGCGGGTCGCTAGTTGCAGATAAGGAAACAATTTAATTAGAGTCTGAGTAGAATATTCTTTAGTATGTACTGGTACACCATAACATTTATAAAAGGAGACATTTCACATAATGTGACATAACGGGCGGTTTTAGCGCTAAAAGTGATATTTTCAAGACAACCTTTAGATGGATTACAGGAAGAGGGAGAGACAATGCTGCAGGTTGTCTATGGTGTATCATTTACATATTAATATACTTACATGCATACATAAACCATATATTAATTTATATAAATAAATGCATTACATATAATAATCTCGTAACAAAAGTAGTTCTTTAATAAAATACTCGAATCAGTAAATGACAGGTTGAACGCAGTATAGGTGTCCTAATCGCGTTCAAGCTCATTAAAATTGGCTCAAACACAGGTACCTCCTACAAAGTCACTTCAACCTAATTATGAACCGTATTACAGATAATTTGTTTAGCTACGAACCTCCTGGATTATATCCATTTGATATTATTATGTAAATGAGCTCAATCTGAACGTGCCTCGAGAAACTTCATGCCTACACGAAGTAACTCCTAAATATGTTAACGATGTCATATATACATATATGAATGTGAATACTGGATAAGTTGCTGCTACTTTTACTTATATGAATGATATTTCTCATTTTGATGCGCGTCTAGCTGAGAAGGCTTGAGTTTCTGAAGTAGAAGATCATGTGGAAATAGTAATGTTTCGAGAATATTATTATATGTGGGAGAAATGTTGAGTAGTACTGATGAGATTTTTGTTTTGTTTGTGGGTAGAAATGAACGGAGCTATAGTATTTTAATGAGAGGCTATTTCTTTAAATTATCAAAATAAAAAAATGTTAACTTGCTTTTGAGAAGATAGATCCCACTTTGTGTGGGCTTATAGGGAGAGACAGACAAAATAGGACGGACAGTAAAAAAGAACTCGTCAAAATGACATTCTATCGACGATAACGTTGACGGAAACGTCAAAAATGTATCCTTATCTCACGGTAAGCTGATAATTGATATTTTTTTTTATAGTAAATAGTCTTGCGTTTGGTTGCAACTCGCTTGATTTTAAGTCATGATGCGGTTTAGGGTGGAGCACAGTTGCCTAAAAAACCGATTCACTCGAGTTTTGAATAGATCCAGATTATAGTGATCAGGGACTAATCAAATTCAATCCTCTGAAAAGTCATTGTAGAAAAAGGAAACGCTCTGAAAGCGACTGCTGCTTATCTAGGCCCTGTTCTTTTGACAACATATTATTATTTTCTTGACATTCATCATCATCATTATATCAGCCCGTTTGCTGTCCATTGCTGAACATAGGCCTCCCCAGTCGATTTCTAAAGTGTCCGGTCCAATGCCACGTGCATCCAGCGACTCCCTGCAGTTTTGACAAGGTCGTCGGTCCATCTGGCAGGTGGCCGTCCCACGCTACGCTTTCCAATGCGTGGTCTCCACTTTAGTATCTGTTTGCCCCAACGGGCCGTCCGATCTTCGCACTATGTCTTGTCATTTGTTTAATTTAATGTGTTAGAATCGCTAAAAAGTTGCTGTAGGCATAATTACGGTAAATAAACTTTCCAGAAATCTTAACTAAATCCTTGCTGAGACAATGTATCGTAACCTATCTACCTACTGAATTTTCGGTCTATGTATCAGTGTTGTAAACCAACTGATTAACATGTTCCCGGATACATACCGCGACATATGTCTTGTTGTATCCGACCCATGACAAAGGGCGACAAAGATCGATCATAGAGCATAGAAGGGTGACTACCATAATATTAGTTTATGGTATATGTTGCATCCTGGTTGTTAATCCCTTACTCATCTTTTACGAAGCAGCCAAAATGACGGTTTGATTTATTCATAGTCTAAACCTCTTAGTGACAATTAAAGTTTATTTTTGCACACGTTTAGTAGATCTTGGTGCTAGCATGTTGTTGCTGGAGGTGATATTTATTCCTCGCTAGGTTTGATCTTTTGTTTTCTCGTGAATTTTAACGATAAGTGCTCATAAAAACTATAGATGCCTGTTTGTTAGGAGCACTTACGAAGTTAAAAAATAAAGTTATAACAAAAACTTGCTTATACTCTCAAGCACTTATATTTTCGTTTTGTTAATACAATATTTGAAAATTGGGATTTCATACGTTGTTACTGAAGAAGAAAAAACAGATTCCTTAACATAGTTTATTCTTTTTTTTCTTTTTCGCTGATTAGTGCCTAACCTAGTGTCAGAGTTTTTGTGCCACCCATGGGCTTTTTTTTTTCTTTTTTAGGATGGGAAATCATCAAATGATCCTCCCGCTCTGGGCGAAGCGGAACTGAGTGTCTGACTTGTACTGACTAAAACCCATCCATGTTCCTTCCTTGCCTTTTGTGTTCAAGGGCCGCGGTATCTCTTTCGAACAGTCCCGCAGCCCCGGCAGGCATCGGCCCTTGCGGGCCCCTGTCTGTTTGCTGACCTCTCTTCGAGACGCGCGTGGAACACGAAACATGGTCCTCACGATGTTTTCCTTCATCGAAGTAAGTGATAATTATACAATACGATCATGAATCCGAAAAATCAGAGGTCTTGGGTTCGAACTCGAGACCTATGACTTGGCAGTCCGATGGTCATACCACTAGGCTATCACTATGCTAGTAGAGTAGTATAATTTATTACACAAACATAACTAGGTCTGATAAGATGAAAATATACTCGCAAAGTGGCACACATAATCGTACCAATCGTTTATGCGCAGAGTGTTCAAAATGTCCAGTGATGGAAAATGTCCAATTCGCAGAATTTCCAGATTAATGTTACACAACAGTACAAATTCAGGTGGTTTTCAGTCCGTCCCGATCACCTTACCAGGCGAGATAACTCAATTCCGTTATTTAAAGCAAAGAGCACATCATTCAACAGTATCGGGTCCACTGTCGATCTGATCGGTGTGAGTGTAACCCGACTAGCCGAGTTGGTACATTCGGGATTTATTTCCCTATTTTTGGGGAAAAAAACCGTTCCAGGGGAAATGGAGTGTTTGTGGAAAATTTTCCACAAGGATTTTAGTAATAGATGTCTTTCGTATAATATTATAATGATTGTGTTGTGTGTGAACGGTAAAAAATTCAATACCGAGTGGTATTTTTTGTGAATGAACCAACCAACGGAGAGAGTGAACTTATTCAATCGTTCCGTTTCTTTTATGTCCTGTTTCAAAAACAGAATGAGAAAGTTGGAAAACGTTTAATTTTGTGGAAAAATATATTAAATATGGGGAAAATTCAGAAACTCGATCTAGTAACCCTTCCGACTACCTACGGCTACGTTATTCCCGGAATCCGCAAGAGAGCAATATTTTCACAGATAAGCAAGATGTGTGGAGCAATGCACTTGAGCAAATACGAGATGGATTTTAGATAGTTTGCTATATATTCTCACATAAACTGACCTATACTGAGAGTTACGGGGACTGAGAAGGCAAACTCTATGGAAATGTTTATGTGAGAGTTTTAGTGTGGGTAATAGTGTCACAATTCGAAATAACATAACATTACAGTTATGTTTATGTCTTATGTAATAGTGAACCTATTGCCATCAACCAGGCACAAATCCAAACTCCGTGGCAGCTCTGAGAAATTCCTGAATTAAAAACCCAATAACACTTTGCCTGACCCAGGAATTGAGTCCAGGACCTCGTTCTCAGCAGTCGCGCTTGCGACCACTAGACTAACGAGGGATTCAATTCGAAATAATGATATCTATAATCTGTTTTTGCGTGAAGAACCGTGGATTGAGTTTTTGGCTAACGATTATCTGTGACCGTCGTGAAGTCAGTCTTTAACGGTTATTACGAGTAGCCAAAGAAAGTTGAATACAAAATAATAGTAGTATCATATAAGACGTATCTTTGTATTTCCAACATGTTCCGATAAACTGCCGACATTAACTTAACCACATTTACATGGCCAAAACAATGCCCATTTCGCACGCGAAATTCTCCCAATAAATGTTTATTAACAGGATCCGTGGTACAATTTATTACTTCTCCTTATATAGCCCCAATGCGACTAGATATTATCCACTAGGAAACTACCAAACGCAATAAGCTCATAATAAGAACGAATGCGGTGACATGCCTGAGATTATTCCTTACCACGAATATACCGCACTGCGGGGCACTCATAATTTCTACTAAAGTATCAAACATAAATTCAATATAAAACCTTTAAATGTTGGCTTCAGTAGGTAGGTACTGCGAACTTGAACGTGGAAACCATAATTTTGTATTTTTGTTCACTAATATTATGGGGTCATAAAAATGTATTCCGTTGAATTTGGTTCGTGATTACGACATTGACTGGGTTGCCAAAGGGCTGGAATATCCGTACGTAACGGGGCGCGGGAATTTGGCTTTATGTAAAATATGCTGCATATGGAAACGAGCCGTCTAACCTTCTGTTACACATGTTTACGAAATAAGTTCTCGACTCTCGTGACGTCATCTGGTTTTCAGCTACGTCGGACTTTTGATTTCGTCCGACAGCTTTGAGGGCGAATTTTGTTGGTACACAATTTGTTTGGTTAGGTTGTGCTTTTCGGAATAAAACTGCAAATCAAAGCGCTGACTTTAATAATAGAAGACGGACCTTTCAGAACGAAACCATAAAAGCATTCGAAGATGAATTTACTTTTAATAGGAGTAACATAAAATTAAGCTAAGTAGCGTTTCAATTTAATAAATCCAACTACTTATTGCTATTGACTCAACTCAGAAAGAACGATAATGACTAACGAATTATTTCAATATTTAAACTCTCTTTATTACTCGACGATACTTAATCCTTTTGAAAAGTCATTTAATACAATTATTTTGTACAAGCTGTTGTCCGCGACTTCTTTCGCGTGGAAATTTTGATTTATTTATTTACATACACACAAAATACTTAGCTAGAAGAGCACGAAGGTACTGCTTATTTCATAAGAAATTTCTTTAAGCAGACCTGCGAGAGGAAAGTTGGATTAGAAATGTAGATACAATGTGTAGGTGTAATATATGTATGTGAGCAAAAAATAGGATGTAATCTATCGCCTTGCCAAATTTTATTACGATCCGATCTTCGGTTTAGTCGTGAAAAGGCAACAAAGAAACAAACGAAGTTTCTCTTGCATTTAAATATAAGTATGGATTTTAAATACAACCAATGTTGAACTACACGGACACTACTAATTACACATTTTTATTCCATGTTACATTACACGACAGAGACAATAGTTAAAGTTCAATTCCACTTTCCAAGACGTTTTCTCCAAACCTTGTGTTTGTTCTTCAGAAATCGTTTACACTGCGATCCTGAAAGGAGACCAAACAGTCCTAAACGTCTAGTTCAATGCTAAGAGGATTTTGTCGGAGTCTTGCAACGTGGCGGAGGTACCCGCTTATTAGGTAACAAATTGTGTGTTAGCGAATTCAGAGGGAGGAAACACCGATTTTGAGGTGATCTGCGATGGTTACGGGTTTTCTGAAGTACGGTAAACGTTTTTTTGTTATAATTGACAGTAGTTTTTGGGTAAAATATGATTATGTTTAGTATATTTCGTATGTTTATGTCGGATCCCGTCATTAGTATGGACAAAAAGGAATACGTCACTACATCGCGTGATGTTACTACTGGCGAGCTTGCGATTTGAGCGAAATCAACCGCCTGCCGACCGTGGCGACATCGCGCGGTGGCCGTGCGGTGGCCGCATGCTATGGGTTCATTCATAGCAATTTATGTTTTATTAACTAAGACACAATATTGAAAATCTTTGTAATTAATTAACCGCGCGGCGATCGCACGATCTCGATACGGTCAGCAGGCGGTCGATCTCGCTCGAAAGTTCTCAATGTACGCCCTGCGCCCGCGTCCCCGCATTCTCCTTTCCTTCAATCAATCAACTCGAAGGGGATTCTTTGATAAATCAACTTTACGTAGTTGCTAGAGAGCTTGTTTTACTTCTAATCAGCTTGTCGAATTCCAAGAAGTTACTTTAACAGTCTCCAAACAATAAATCCAACAAAATATTATTTACAAAGAAACATTATCGCATTTCCTTTCATTAAACTTCTTCTTTCGGATTCTTGGTAACGACAGCAGAGAAAAACACAGAAAAAACACACACAGTACAGAAAGAAATATCATTGAAAAGATATAAGCAAAAAAAAAAACGGCGGTGACTCGCGCTATGGGTTCCGTACTACTAAAACTGAATTTTAGATTTCCACTTCTTGGTATTCCTGTTGTAAAGGTAAAGAAAAAAGACTGAACTTAAGATTTTTCGCCAGAGTCACATTTGTCCTAAACCCTGAACTTTGCCAATATTTAAACCCGTTGACACCCTTTGGGCACAGAAAAAGCCAGTCAATGCAGGAATATCAGTGAAAACTTTATACAACTTATTGAAGGAAAATAACGATATTCGACACATAATACGCTTGTACGATTTGCTGAAGTCGTCTGGTCGGTAAACAAATCAAAGGAATCAAGGCGTCGCTCCATAGCAGCCCAGAACTAAGCTATGCACGTACTCTAAACTATGTTATTTGTGCACACTGCGATTGACGGCCATGCTACGCATTAACCCATTGGTTACAAGCTACACGTCCATGAGACAAATGTGCTGCGATCGTGTCTGCGACGAAAACCAATGAAGGAACTGGCTTAGTCGTGCATGCCCCGCGTTACTGCGACGCCACTTGCAAAGCGACGATGGCACTCATATTATGGATAAAATGACGCGCGCACGTCGTATGACGCAAGTTGACCGTGAATTGGGCCCTATTAACACCCAGACTCCACTAAAATGGAGACGAGTAGAGTGGAGAGAAGACGTGTGGGAATCCACCAATCACATTTGTTCAAATCTACATCGCATGTCTCGTCTCTGCTATGATTGGTCGAGCCCATCTCCACTTTGCTTGTCTCCACTTTGGTCTATCAAAGCGGACTCCATTCCAGGTCTGTTGCGTGGTACACAAACAACTGCACCGCCCAGTTAACGTAACAAACCTCGCAGTGCATGTCTTAGCTAGCACTGGAAGGTCGTCTTCAAGGTGTCCCGTATGCAGTACAAACTATTGTCACGAAGCTTTGTCCACATTAAGCTTGGTTTTACAATGTTCGCGTTTTGTTTATTGTCGTGTATGACGACTGCGACGTGTCGGACTAACAAAGTTGTGTGGTTTTACTGATTTTTATTAGCGAAAAGTAGGGTAGTTTGAAATTGTGATGTGGGTTCTGCGTTTTGTTGGTTTTTCTGCTGAAAAATTATCGTGTTGAGGATCAATCAGATGTTTTTCGGATGGGTTGCATCACTGTAACAGATGCTCCGTCCGCATTTGTCGGAACCGGTTTGATTTAACATTTATTTAAAGTTTTGTTTTTTCAATCCTCGTTACCTCGTTGACTGCCTAGTTGGTCTAGTAAGTGGTCACAAGCGCGACTGCTGAGCAAGAGGTCCTGGGTTCGATTTCCAGTTTGGGCAAAGTGCTATTGGATTTTTCCATCAGGAATTTCTTAGTAGTAACCTCGCAGTCTGGATTTCTGGCCGGTTGATGGCAATAGACCCGCCCCCTATTACACTTAAACATGAGTGTTCTATTAGGTACGCCTCTGCCTATTTGCTTAATAGTTTTATCTACTTATCTTGTAAAACCATTTTATTCAAAGAAAAGGTTATAGTGCAGATTTAAACTATAATTTGACGTTTTAAGTCAACCCTATTGTTGACTTAAAACGTCAATTATAGTTTTACATTGAATAAGGATTTAAATCCTACGTCTATTTCAATGGTATCAACAGGCTAGAAACTTATTCTGCAACCGCTGAATTTAAAAAATTTCGACAAGTAAAACTCCAAGAGTTAGGTAGTGAGCTTTTGATCTAGACACGATTTGGAAATCTGAACAGATTGAACTAGCTTTTAGAACATTTTACAAGAGAAAGTGTAGATTTTCTCATCTTCACAACTGTGTTCCTCGAAAAATAGATGGAATATACGCAAATTTCACCAGTTTCGCCCTTGTAGAAATTACCGAGACTATTGTCACTAATAGTAATAGGGTAGATAACCAAAAAAATCTTTAGTCCGTCAGATAGATTTCCATGTTTTTTTCACGTTAACAAAAATTAAGTCGATACAGTGCGTCGAAAACTCGGATGACGTCAGAAGCCCCCACTCGTAATCTTTGATGCGTTTTATCTACGTAATTTTTTATTGATTTTGATAAAACAAAAAATAACAAAAAACAATTTCAAAAAGCAATTGTCCCGCATAGCATTAAGAAGAAATACGAAAATGACTATCATAAATTATTTGAATTCTGTAAGATATTACCCATACAAGAAAAAACTAAATTTGTACTTTTAAAAGAAGAGTTTTTTAATGAAAGTTTAAAGAAAACTAAAACCATAAATATGAATGAGATTAGGACTCGTAGCGTCCTCACTGCTAAGCTATTACTTCCAAAGTACACAAATTTGCACGGCAAGAGATCGCTAAAATATATAATACCTTTCCTTATTAATCAACTACCTATATCATTAAGGGATAATATAACTCAGAAAAACATAAAATATAAATTAAAACAACATTTTTTACTATATTTAAACACCTAAGATAGATAGGATGAATATTAATAAAAATATATTTGTAATTCAACATTGATAAATAATTTAAAGCATACAAAATTAAGCAAAGGAAATACCTAAGAATAATAAAATAACACAAAAAAAACTATTACTAGAACATATACTTTATGAACAACCTGTATCAATTAAAAACTTCCCTCACCACTTTTGTTTTTATGAACGGACGGTCGGATTGGTCACCGAGGTTTGCTCGTTAGTACGAGTATTAGATATTATTTTGCCTAATACCCGATGTAATTTTAATTGTTGTTTCTTTTTAACTAAGTACCTACTTTAGTGTATCTGTTAATTCTCTAAATTATGTAGTCGATGATTTTGGTGCCCGGTTAAACTCTAATGAGTTTATGTTGGCACCAACTTGAATAAATAAAATGTATGTGTACTACTGAATAAATAAATAAATAAATAAATAATAAATAAATATATTTTATGATAATTAAACTGATGGACTAAATAGAATCATACTTTTTTACTCAGGAATCATCCTGATTTAGCACAAATACAATCAAGGTGTCATAGCAGAGCTAAGAAGTTCATCATTGACAAACTGAAAAACACATGCTACATCCAGGAAAATAAAACTATGGACCTCTCGCTTAGTGACATCACTTACAACTTCAAGAAAAACAACAGTTTTCGTTTTTGAAAGTTTCTACATGTATGTCTAACAAAATACTGCGTCTTGATGTCAACCTATTTCAAGCATATATAGAGTTTTGTCCTAAAATATGTCCCAAAGTGAAAAGTCTAAAAATATCCCAGACAGGTAGTCATAAACCCGTGACATAGTAGTTGTATTGTACTGAAAAAAAAAAGAAAATGATATCAAAGACGCGTCAAGAAACATGAAGATATCACTCACGCACCATTACCTCGAATGTAAGACGATATTCATACATAAAAGAACGCCGATGGAGATGACTATAATTGTATACACGAGTAATAAGAGACGCGTACTTTTAGAGTTCTGTAAGATGATGAGGAAACACTTAATGGTGTTGACAGTCCATTTGTCTCGGTTATATGTTGTAATCATCTTCATTTCCTTATCTAAATTATTTGAATTACATCTGTATGTCACCCATTTACTTTATACACGTTGTATATTTATTAACCGTCTAGGTGTAAACTGAAAAGAATGTGTATATGTTAAAGTATCTAAAAACCCGCGAGAGCGCACAGTGAAAAATAGCGAACTATTTAAAAACATATTCCTAGAAGTCGGTTCAAATGATAAGAAGGAATTTGAATTCAAAATATCCGTTTAGTCTACATTTGACAGATTCTACTTTTGACATCATAGTCTTCATTTGACAGATTCTACATATTATGACAGATTCTACATTTGACAGATTCTATATTTGACAGATTTTAGATAAGTTATTCATTAACAGGCAACAATCATTTTTATTGCATTATTATTTCGTATCTGGACTTTATTGCGACAAAGGTTAAATTAAAAAGAAACCTTTCATTACAACACATCACACGCTTTCCAGATTTCTTAATTACATTCATATTTATAGCTCAAAAATAACATCGATATACGAAAATGATCTCAATAAAACATTGTTTGATACAAAAACATGATTATTGAACATGCTCTCTAATTCAATATCATATAATTGGAAAATTCGTTTTGAATACTGTACACCGTGTAGTTACGCTAATTGGCAGATCCGAACATAATTTTAACAATTATCTTGTTTAAAATGCGAGCAAAGACCGTACATTTTGTATTCATTGCTCTGATTGGCAGTTCGTATAGGTATTTCATTTTATCAAATCTTTTGAATATCTGTCGGCGGCATTTTAGGTCCCAAACTTATTAATTTTAGTCTATCAGTTTTTCTACCCGCCAGTAGTTAGGGGTGGAAATATTTTGTCATCAAAAATCATTTCCCTTATTTATTTAATTTTTAAATATTTTAAAATATAAGTAAGTATACAAAACATTTAAAAATATAAAAAAAATAGATAGAACATCGGGATCAGCAACAAGATCCAGGTTGCTGGTGGTCAGGGCTCCAGAGAGAGGTAACGCCTCACTATGCGTGCCTTGTCCAGGAGTGCTGCTTTTTGTATCAAGCCCTTGACCCAGCCGCGCAATGAGCGCCTCCTAAGGTGTTGGTCGACGCTCTTTGCTATTAGTCCATTAACCGTAACGACTATCGATATATGATTGCAGAGGCCACGTCCCATATGTCGAGAACCTCTTGTGCTAAATCAAGATACTTGATTTTTAAGGTAGTTATTTCTACATCTTTTCGCATAGCTTTGGAAAACAATTGTGTATTCAAACTGAGAGGAGGTCTTTTTCCCTAAGTTATAGAACCAAAGGTGTTCAGTTTCATAGTCTGAGACACTACATGAAAGGTACCTTTATTATGTTACACCTTGTATTAAGTGTGTATAAGACTCTTAAGGAAGCCGAAATACATTTGTTCTCCCCGTCATTACGATCATTTGTTTTGTTCTAGACCATACCTGGGAACCTTCTAGTTACGGAGATATTGGGGGTCAAAGTTGCAACTTTTGCCCTAATACCTCTACGACCCCCGTAATATTCAATTCATCCACCAGCACTATGCATTGAGTGCGTTACATTGAGTCCTACCGTACATCGTGATTTTTCACACAGTAAAAGTCTTTTCCCAGCAATAACTTTTGCGCAGTTTGATGTACAGAATGCTTCTTTAACGGTTTCGTGAAGGGTCCGTTAACACCTTGTATAATATTGACAGGCTTTTCAGTGACAGCAACCTGACCACAACCCTATCGCTACGAACAAAAGGATCATCATGATTTTGACATCGATGCAAGGGCGGAGTTAAAAAAATATGAAAAGACTGTAGTGTAAAATATTAGTTTTAGATACGTGTCAGTTGTTCAGAAAATGGATTGTCGCAGCTCGTAGTGATTGATATGCGGCCCACACGATGAAAGACGATTTATCTTGTGAAATACTTACAACAGAACCTGTAGGTAATGCAGTGACTATTACGTGCATATTTTTAGCTTTCGTGACCTTATTTTCTGGTTCAGGTGTGCGATGATAGAATTATTATTTAAAAATATAAAATGACAAAGTTACATATTTGATATTTTCTTCCATTCATCAGAATATGAAGTTCAATAAATCATTTATTTGAAAGGTGTGCTACCATATTCATCTTTTGTTTTTGACTTTATTTATTTTTTAATAAATAAATAAACTGCGAAATGTGGGTGTAATATTATATAAGTACACCTCTGCCTAACGGTTCGGGGATTACAAGTGTGATGTAAAAAATCAATAATAATAAACTGTTCACTTTATGCTCAATTAAAAACTGTACAAAGGAGGACATAATCTTGGGCATTTTCAACCAGTCTACCTTTAAGGTAAAGATGAAAAGATGCAAAGACAATACACAGAAAAAAATACTACAGTTCACTCCAATTACGCTAGACCACTTACAAAGCACTTTTTTATAAGCAGCAGAAAAATCCAGATGTACACATAATTCTGTTAAATGAGCAATTACTAAGCATCTTTAATCTCTTTCGAACTCTGGAGCTATCATTTATATCAAAAAGATTTTAAGCATAGCCAACCAAAACCACCATTATTCTTTCGTAAAATATAAAAAGAAAAGGCAATTTTTATAACAAGAAACTGAAATGGCACTCAGTGCATAGTAGAAGGTGAAGTGAGCAAATATACGAATAAATTTTGAGACTCAGAAACGGTAACGGTGGGATTTATTCCTTTTGGAACCATCAAAATATTATTAATCAAATATTCAGCATTGAAATCTATATCATTCTCATTCTTAACCCCGTCATGCTAAAATATTAAATTCAATAAAATGATTTTTAATATCAAGTCTGACAGTAAACTGATGAATAAAGTATTTGAATTGCTCCAAAATCCCTGCATTGCAATCCATCAAAAAGCTCTTGGTAATCCGATTAACAAAATCTATCCAATCTATTTTCATTTGATATAAAAAATTAAAATAGATCGCTCAATTATAGGTAACATTTTTACGATCCTTCATTTTTCTCAATCATTTCTAAAGGTGAATGGGCGAAATTTTTCGACGTACTGAAAAATCTGGTACAAATTGTCGTGTAGATTGCGAGGTCGGGTACCGTGACAGAATTTTAAGTCAGGAAGCGGGTTCCAAGTGGAATAATACAACCGTAAAGTGTCCCCTTACAAACATTCCAAGAATCTCATTTAAAGTTCAGCATACTCCAAAAGTCAGAGTCAAGAGTATTATGTGCACGTTCACATACTAACTTTTGCTCTTCACATAATGCAAACAGCTTTAGTGCCTACATTAAGGCCTTACTGCCTTAGTATTGCACATTATACACTTAGTTGGGGTGCATTAGGCGCTTGCTTACATCGCTTTTTGTTCAGCGGCTGTGAATGTCGGGATTAAGTGACCGGTACTTTGGGTTTGTAGGGTAACCATTACGACGTCTCATGTTCTAAGTTAAAGTTGATATTGAGCTGTTGAACAAACTACTGGAATCAAATACTTTATCAATATTAGCTTTTAGCTGAAAATGTCCACTGCTGTGCTGGACATAGACACTTTTTTTTTCGGATGGGAAATCATCAAATGACTCGTCCCGCTTTGAGCGGAGCGGAAGGGAGTGTCAGACTTGTACTAACTAAAACCCATCCATGTTACTTCCTTGCACTTCACTTCCTCTTTAAAAAAAAAAACGTTGCCCCACAGGGATGTCTCCTTTATTGTGGGTGCGTTTACAAACATTTAAACTCACATAAACAAAAAGTCAGACCTGTAGCCTTTAAAAATATTTGTTCCGTACTGGAATCGAAACCGCGATACGCAGTGCAACAGCCAATTGCTAAGCCACTGCGCCCACCGTGCCGTCCACTTGACACTTGAAAGACAAGCATCCACACATTGACCGGACCTATTCTTCTCGCATCCAGTGAAGAAGTCCTCGGTCCGTCTTGTAGGAAGCCTCCTAACCGACTATCAAAAATTTTCACTTATCTAATTGCAAGGCATATAACCCTCTTCTTACACAAATAACAAATAAACCATGATTTGATAGTGTCATATAATTATGTTTAATTCAGAAACGTTTTTTCTACGAAAGTGAATAGTAACATCTTAAAAAAGTTGAAAAGAAGGCCAAAGGGCAATACCTTGAATAACAACTCTAATGACTTTGACCTTAAGCAATATTGCGGATATTAGATTATTTGATACGTACATACTCCAAATAATAAGCCGGCACGTAAGGTAGGCCGCATAGGTACCTACACGTGGTAAAAACAGTATAAGTGGCCTCTTATTTTTTGAAACTCTGTACTACGCTAGGTCCGCTAAACTTTAAAGTTTTACTACTGATGTTCGGCTTACTGTACCTACATGATAATCATTTTACAATTAATTATAAAAAGTATGTAAAAAGACTCTTGACGAAGCCGAAAGGCACTTGTTGTCCCCGTCATCATTTTTTTGTTCTAGACCATACCTGGGAACCTTCTAGTTATGAATATATTGGGGGTCCAAGTTCCAACTTTTTCACAAGTTTTTTTTTTAAATACATGTGTTAAATGCAAGATTTATTAAATAGGTACATGTTTAAAATTTCAACATTCAATATTCCAACATTCAACAATGTGTACGGGATGAGGGTTGCAGAATATTTAGTACCTGTTTTTCTTAATAAACTTCCAGAGGACTTGCAAACGCTATACAAAACGAGTTCGAAAAGTTATAAATATAAATCAAAACGTTTCCTTATACAAAGCTTCTCCTAAAGTATGTATGTACCTATAGATTATTATCATCAGCATTAAAAAGTAAGAATGTATCATTGTAGTTGTAACATTTTGTAAAAGTTATTGAACGGCTCGCCAGCACACAGATAAGCCCTGAGAGGCTTTCGATGTGTGGCTACAACCAAATTGTAATAGCTTAAGTTTTTTAGATATTAAATAAATAAAAAAACACAATTCACATTTTTTACTTTAAATACCTCCACGACCATTCAATCCATCAAAGTTACTTAGTTTGATATACATAATACTTGGTTCGCTTCGCGAAGATTCTGTTTACACCTTACAAGCCAATTAAAAAAATATAATATATTTTATACTAACGTTTGCCAGCGTGGTGGTCGAGATAACCGTTTTTTTTTAACCAGTGGCTTGCCACAGTTAAGCCTTGTTTGAACTGTCAAGTGTCACTTATGTCAGTTTCAATAATGTAAATTTAAGAAACCCGGGGCCTCGAGTACCCAATGGCGGTTAAGCGTTTTTTATTGCCGGGTCCTGCAGTACCCGCTGGCATTTTAGTGGTTAATAACCGTTTAAAATTATCTGTGAGGGTTTAGAATAATGTACTGAGTATGCCCCTTTCGGATCGGACCGGGTTTTTTTTACATATTGTACAACGGGATTGTATAATCGGGATAACAAAATATGTGTGCCAAAATTCATCTAAATCTATTCAGTTGTAAAGACGAAAAAGGTAACAGATAGAAGGAGTTACTTTGGTATTTATTTATAGTTAAATTAACTCTTGGGTACGTTACGTATGGTAAAAGTAGTTATGGTTAGTAAGTAATACGGTACGTTTAAAAGTAGCTTATGGTACTCGAGGATATTGTACGGTCTCGTAATTGAAACAATTTTCAGAACGTTAGCAGGAGTTTCAAAGATTACCGCCTACATACAAACAAATTTTCAAAACTCTTTATAACATTACATTTACACATAGTATGGATCTGTAAAACATTTTTCAACGTCACAAAGTTATTTTTTTAACGATCTGTATCAAAGGTGTGTTAAGGTCATGACCTTCTAGTCAACAATTATATCATTCAACGAACATTATTTATTAGTAGGTATTTACTATAGCCCTCCATTTACCCTTTATGAATTTTAGAATAGGGCCTGAACCAATTCAAGTCTAGACTAGACGGTTCCCAGTCCACATATCAATCCAAATTACCTGGCTGACAATACTGACATTGTGTTAACTGTGTGAGGTCTCTTGTCTACTACTCAATTATTTTGTTAAAACCACACAAATTTGATGTAGAAGGTAGAGCAAATTGTAGGTACTTTATGTTTAAAATTGCGTTAATTTAGTGTTTATTAGAGACGTTGTAAGAATATCATGTGATGGATGAGCAAGTTTTCTAGATCGCTCGTGCGACAGACACTTTAACCATACGTATTTTTTTTACAATTAATATTATACAGGACACGGGGTCGCGGCAGACCACATAGGAGATGGCGGGACGAACTGGATGTCTTCCTTGAGAATTGGAAAGAAGTAGCACAGAATCGTGACCGTTGGAAGGAATGGAGGGTGGCCTTTGCCTAGCACTGGGACAATATGGGCTAGTTATAATATATAATATTATATTATTATAGATACTTATAAAACGTGGAAAAAAGGTGCACGGTTTGCCTATGGAGAAGAACCGGCAAGAAACTTCATGGTTAATGCGTCGAAGTTCATTCCATCATGTATATGTATGATACAACTCACGACATACCTGCACGCCTGTTTGCATGCATGACTGCTTTGACCATCTTCTTTTATTAATTTCGTCGCAGTCGCTGTTGCAAGATGTTTGTTGCTTGAACGACAAACTTCTGGAGTTGGTCAAAGATCTATAAACGTTACGTAATTGTTCGGATTAGCGTCATTCCTGTCACTGTTACATAACTGTCAATCTAAATCTGCAAGAGAGAAACAAGAACATGATGACAAAGCCTGAGCACCTGCTGAAAATGATAACGTATTAAAATAAAAAAACATCAGATCCAACAGTTAATGAAAGAAAAACACTTTCTATTGCCACAACAAAAGCTGTAATAGTTATTTTTATTTCATAACCATTTATTTTTATATTACTGTATTTATTTAATTAATTGAATAGATAACAATGACAGGTGGTTATGATGAATGGCTATGATCATTTAATAAATTGATAAAAGGTTGAATTTTGACAAAATTGTATGTACCTATTGCAATGTTCTAAGCAAAAGATTATTATTTAACAAACATAACATCGCGTTTGGTATATTTTATGTTTTTGTATTTTGACTTTTTTCTTTGAAATCCAAAACACACACAAGGAAGGCGCCGGCGCCGCGGTGGACCTCGTCGTAGATGGCGGGAACAGCTGGATAAAACCAACGACCAGTAGTCCACATAAGCCTTGGATAGAAACCACTGGAAGTCATGGGGAGAGGCCTTTGCCCAGCAAATAAATCCCACACATAAAAGATACCTTGTAACACCCAGACGTTGGAAAAGATCTGAAGGAAATACAAAGACAAATACGCGCATCAAACTTATAACCCATCGCGCAAAAGCCGACCACTCAGCTACTAAACCAGCCATTTCGTGTGCTGTATACTGGTGTAAATATTATCCTTATCAGTGTACTATCTAATTAATACTTTATATAAAGGTTGGCGCCAATAGAAATAACTTGAAGGCCACCAAGTATTAGGTAAGGTAATTCCTAATATTGAGCTCGCGTGACCAAGAGACCACGCCACGTGTTATTTAATAACCAACTTTGCATTTAGGAAACAATGAATTACCTACTTGTGTTTATATAACGACTCCTTGTCAAATTATTTCGTAATTACTATGTCCTTGCCCACATTAAGTGTTTTGTTATAATCATAAGCAAATTATTAGTAAATTGTTCAATCCGTCATTTTAGGGTAAAATTTCTGGTTTACATTTTATGGTAGGTATATTATAAATAGAAAGTATAAATTTGTTACCAAGTTTAAGTGGTAATTGAAAAATTAGCAATTAACGACAGCAGCGATCCTTTCCGTCAAACTTTTTTATTACCTTAATTAAGACTGGGAGCTACCTAATAAAAAATTACTTCGCAGACTATTACCTGTAATAAACCGAACTTTATAAAGTTTTCTGGAGGCGAAAATACACTAATTAGTAGTTGCTAACGCTGCTATTGTATTAACGTTTTGTTTTTCTTCCTAATAGACTCAGCAATGATCTCAGAATCTGTCTTGAGATCCTTGTTAAAAAATACAAGGATTTTTTCTGTAAACTTGTATTTTAAGAAATAATCACTTCATCATCGTATTATAAAACAAAGTCCTCCGCCGCGTCTGTCTGTCTGTTCGCGATTAACTCAAAAACTACTACACCGATTTTCATACTGTTTTCACCAATGGATAGAATGGTTCTCGAGAAAGGTTTTAATATATAATCTACGCGGGCATCAGCTAGTAATTACTCGAACATATATTTACTCGAACCACAAAGACGACGTTGGTCAAGTGGTCACAAGTGCGACTGCTAATCATAAGGTGCTGAGTTCGATACCTAGGTAAGAATTGTTGGGTTTTTCCATCAGGTATTTATCAGTAGCAGCCATGGAGTATAGCCTCGCCTCCTATTACATGGAACTTAAAACATAACTGGCGAACTTTAGGTGTGCTATTAGGTACTGTACGGTAACTGCCTAACCCTTCTGAGACTACAGGCGTGATGTTATGTAAAAAAAAAACTCCTACCTACTATGACAAACTACAAAGCCTGTTTTTAACCGTACCTTATTCAGCCACTAACGACCATTAAAACATACGAACGCGCCACACAATAATTCACCCAAGGAATCTATAACGTTATTTTCCACTTGTTACGTGGCCCCGGTCTTAACCCAATAATGTACAAACACTGTCCCGCTGGGCCGTTAAGTCAGATTTATGTCCGTAACTTAGGGACAGGCTAGTGAGGACAGCAACGACGGGTTAACTCAACTGGGTTATCATAACCGTGTTTAGGCGGATAAATGATTTATTAACAATGACAACTGGGAATCTATTGTTTGGATTTGAATTGTTGTCTACGAGGCCGGATATTATATGAATTGGGTCTTCGATTGTGTGGCCAATCTTTAAGAGTCGCCCTTCAAAGTAGCTTTAAAGGGCGGAAAGGAGACCGGCGCTGAAACCGCTACCACGTATTCAGAACATCATTTTGAACGCCCCCACATAAATTTCAGTCAGTTATTAAAAAGAAACAACTGTTTCCTACAAAATTGCAATAACTACATGGTCAAAATATATGGAACCGCTTATTTTTAAGGTTCCGTACCTCGGTCGCCAAAAACGGAATCACTTTGTTTTTGCTCAGTTCGTCTTTCAACCCCCATTTCCTCAGGAACTTAATATCAAATAATCAGGTCTAAAACTCCTTGAAGCAGTGATAAAATATAACTTGTAAGTCAACGCAATCTTGCAAACTACATATATGACTGTTAATGTCGTATATTTTGCGATTTCACAAGAGAATCAATAACTATAGGGTACTTACCGTTGACCTAGAATCATGGGCACGTCTAAAGGAAAAAATCTGAAAACCGTAAATATTTATTTATTTATTTGTAGTTAAATAACAAAGTTTATACGGAAGCCTCGGTGCGGGAGTCCAATTTGCACTCGGCCGGTTTTTTTTTTCTTTAAATTAACGATGAAAAATTTCTATAGCCCTCATATAGAAATTTTCAGGTTCAGAATGTTCTCCTCAAAACGTTATTGAACGAAAGAAGGTCCGTACTAACAAAGGCATCATAGTGAATTTAAATTTGTCAGAAATTCGTCCTAATTTAATCGAAATATATAATTTCTTAATTGAAATCAAGACACAAACATCGCTGACAATAATATTTCCGGACATAACGATGATCAATCTGATTAAGAACTTGTTTCATGGTAAAGTTATCTCTTTATTAACCTCGAGATGAAAGCAACGAAGTCCTAAATATTATTAAACATCAAATGAATTATTTAGCACTTTCAAATTATCTGGCGGAGTAGAATATCATGGACAAAAGACGGCATAGCGCGAACGGGGTAGCTTATAATATAATAAAGGCATTCGGAATTCTGTGTTAAGCTTTTCTCTCGGTGCCAAATGTTTCCAACTCGACTTACAAGTTAAATTGCCAGGATTCGTCTTAATTCTTCAGCTATTACGACTCTCATGACGTGTACACGGCAGGTGCTCCTGAGATAATTTTCCAGTTAGTTTTGTTCATGATCTCTTGTTGTCGAGTAATTAACTTGCTAAAATCTACTCGCGAACTTACCTCATTTTTTACCGTGAAACACTGAGAGCTCTTAATGAACTCGAGTAGGCGAGGCTTTTAACGCTTTTATCTATGATACAAGGAAGTAGGAAGAGTTACTTTGTACTTAATATATGAAGCTATAGTGAGCCATACTTTATGTCTAGTTTATCGCGTTGTAAGCCCACTGTTTAAAGCCATTTCATGTCACTGTTGACGGTTTAATAGGTGAAATTACGGTTGTTGCCGGGGTGACTTCTATACCTGCGCACCTACGTCCTAATTTACGAATCATAATAATTGTTTTAATATCCAAACTAGATTTTACAGAGCATAAAACTTGGACGGAGCAATAAAAGAATTTTTCATCGTAAAAAACGAAGGGTAAGTACCATCATTAATACAAACTTTGTATTTCCATGATTTGTACCTCTTGCTTTGTTGTATTGTAATTTTTACGGTCGGGGATGCCTGCGCTCGCGTGGCTACACTGCGTAATCGTATTTTATATCAACAATGGCCCTTATCTGTAAAAACGTATTTGAAATTCATGGGTCTGCGTCGTTGAAAAATTGTCTACAGTATTTTTATGTTTAAAGCTCTTGCGGTGATGATAAAAAGTCGGGGTTACCTGTTCAGACGCACGGAAACTTGACGTTTACGTAATTTATATTTGTAATTTATGGATGACCTTTAAAGGTATTTACGGTAGTCAAAAATACTTTTTTGGTAATGTTTAAGACGTAGTATAAACGTTGTTTTTTCGTACTAACAAGGGTGAGAGTAAAGTTTTAAGCATTCCTTTTCTCGCCTTTTACGATATTGGTTTGGAGTGAAATATCGGCGTCCTTAACTTATTTATCTCTGGCAGCCAGCCTAGGACGTGCGTGCAATGCAAAGTTCGCGAAATATCCTTCGAATGTAAAACGAGCTAATTTAAAGAATTTTCACAGAAAGTTTGAAATGATCAGACTTAATTTAATAAACAGGTGCCTAGTTAGTGGATTCTCGATATTGAACAAAGTTGGGACGGCGCCCGTTTTAAATAAAATATGAAAATGTTTGCTGTAAATTACCTGATTTTACTTTATATACTAGAATTGAATTATGATTAACTGAGTTATACTTAAAGACTCCAAACCTTTACTTATATAAGTAACTAGTTATGACGTTGTCGTGATGTACGTCGTTGTTTTTGTTATCTTTCTTGTGAATTATTTACGAACTACCTTACAATATTGTTATAAACTATTTATGTGTTAACCTTAAATTAATAATGTTTATTTGCTTAGTTAGTATTAAGATAGCTTTTAAGTGTTTCAACATCCGGACAAACCTATTGAGGTTTTTGTGATGTTCCTGTTTATTTTTTGTTTTATTCTGTTATTAATAAACAATAAAAAAAAAAAAATGAGACTGATTGCTAAGTAATTATTTAAGTTGTGCTACCTGTGTTTCTACTTTTCGTGACAAGGAATAATGTAACGACATTTTTTGTGTTAAGTTTTTTTTAGTTCATTTTTTATGACTTTATTTACCTAACTAAATTGCTGGGTAAAATTGTCTTACGTTGTTTCCCAGCACTATACCTACCTACGTTGATTGACAGAGTTAATTGATTTACGCCAGGAATTACAGCACTACATTGTTCCTGTAACACGATTAACTCGAGAACCTACTCACAGATGTTATTACCGTTAATTAGCCATTTATTTAATCATTGACTGCCTCGTTGGTCCAGTGCTCGGAAGCGCGACTGCTGAGCATGAGGTCCTTGGTTCGATTCCCAGGTCGGGCAAAGTGCTATTGGGTTTTTCTATCAAGAATTCCTCAGTAGCAGCCACGGAGCCTAGATTTGTGCCCGGTTGATGGCAATAGGCTCGCCCCCTATTACATGGGACTTAAACGTAACTGGTGAAATGTTTGTGTACTATTAGGTACACCTCTGCCTAACCCTTTGAAGATTACAGGCGTAATGTTATGTATTTAATCATTCATACCCAGTAGGTGCTTATTATCTTGAAGCTTCGTTGGTCTCGTGGTCGCCAATGGGACTGCTGAGCGTGGGTCCTGGGTTCGATTGTCGGGCAAAAAATGTTTTTTTGGGTTTTTCCATTAGATATATCTCTGTAACAGCCTGTTGTCTGAAAGTTGGCGGTATGATACCCCCGAGCCTCGGAGAGCTGTTTGTCCTGCACCTGATTTCACTCCGGTCGTGTCGGATTGCCATCCCAACGGAATATGAAGGTTAAGGAACAAAGAGTGCACCTGTGTCTGCGCACACACTTGTGCACTATTATATGTTCTGCAAAGAGAACTATATTATCTTGATACGCTGAAAAATTAAAACATGAAAAAAAGAACTGATGTGATTGAGATCACACTTCAATTTGCTTATTGCTTGCTAACTTAGGATTGTCGACTGTTCTACTGTAACTACTGTCTAAAAAATAAACTACACTTGAATTTCACAAAGAATAAAAAAGTTATTAACTTTTAATACTCTTTGCACGACACAGCACTCAGTAATGTATATACTGTGAAAGATCTTTGCGTGTTGATTGATGATAAGTTATCACTAAACCAATATGTTGAAAAAATAGTAAATAAAGCATTTAGGATGTATGGTTTCGTTATGCGATCGTCCACCGAGTTCAAGCGGGTCTCCACATACCTTTACCTATATAAGACCCTTGTACGGTCACAATTATAATATCCCGTCCCTATCTGGAATCCGTTTTACCAGAAATACACAGACGGGATTGAAAAAGTCCAGCGTAAGTTTCTACGAGCCATGCATTATAGATGCCACAAAACGTATTTGTCGTACTCACAATTGCTAGATAAATATGGGCAGGTCAACCTAGAATCTAGACAGAAGTATCTATAGGCTTCTGTACTGTACGGTATTGTTCATGGTGCTTTTGACTGTATCGATCTCAAGAGCAACCTATGTTATGTAGTCCCACGCACCGTTAATATACGTAGTGCCCGTGCAGGTACCCTGTTTGCTGTCAATACGTGTCGAACTAATTCTGGTTTGCGCTGCCCTATCCGTCGAATGGTAGAATCTTATAATTGTAATTTTGTTAATATTGATATATTTGTATGCTCAAAATCCAAATTTAAATCTAATATTATGAAAATTATTATTAACCAGTAATGTTATTAGGAATGTAAGCTAGTCTAGTTTTCATTATATAATTGTTTTTAGTGTTTATTATTGTTCTGTTGCCAAGCAATCAAATCAATTGGAATTTCTATTTTGCATGATATAATTAATGTTTCGTTTATTTAATTGTTATTTTGTTTTTTAATTTATTTATTTTTATGTGATGTAATTATTTATTACCTATCTAGTGGCACTCATTATCATATTTTTTTTGTCAATATGCGGATAATGTAGTGGGCTGCAATATTGTTAATATTTTGTATTACCTTTCCTATGTTCCAACACATATTGTAGCTGTGTATTGTCCCTGAATAAATAAAAAAAAAAAAAACTTATTAAAAAACATTACGATTTAAGTCAGGTGGAGAGATTTGTCAAATATCTTTCAATTATAAGCACATTGTTGTCCCTTGTTAAGGCTGTTTCAATAAACTAGTACCAAAAAGACCAGGGCAGTGACAGTCCCTATTGAAAAATTTCACATTCCGACGACTCTCAATAGTCTCAATAGGATTGACGTAAACTTTTTCAGTAGCTTAAGTCAGTTCAAAAAATGTTGGGTTTTCTATTATCGTTCATAATCTGCCTAGCCCTTCCCAAACTATGTTAGGGTTGGCTTCTAGTCTAACCGGATGCAGCTGAATACCAGTATTTACCATAACTCATTTAGTACTGAGTAAAATGTTACCCTTTGGTAAGACTGGTTGTCAGACTTTCGGGCCACTGAGTACCTGTAACTACTTTCCATTATCATTATCCCTTATAAAATGTCAATTTGTCTAGATCCTGGGATTTCTGATGGAACTTAAAGCTAAAACGGTGCCAGCCCAGAACAGAAAGTTGGTGTCTGCCCCCAACAATCGTTTACACATCAACATAACCTGTGCGGACAATGAAAACACAAGCACTAGGTACCTAAAAGGTTCATCACATTCAGACCAAACACACTCATAACCAAACAAATTACCATATCATAAATGCTAATTATTATTTAAATTAAAAGTCTAAGTCCACAAAAATCCGACGTGAAAACGGAACAATATCAAAATGCCCAGTCTCGCCGAATATATTAAGTGAATTTTTTCCCTGAAAAGCGAATTTAACTCTGCGAAATGAACTACGAATTCAAAAAGGAATTAATTAAGCTGATGTGTTTAAAACTCTGCACACGAGAGTTATAAATTTTAGTGAGTGAGTCACTGCCTGGCTACGTATTTATGTATTCGCAAGAATTTACTGGAACCACTCCAGTCCACACGTGAGCTTCGTATGCTAAATTAGCTTTCTTTGAAAAACCTGGTGGATTTTAAAGTTCCGAATAAAAGAAAGCCGTTTTACTGTGAATTGCAAGTTTTAATGGAATTCTATGGTTTTCTAGACAGGTACATAAAATGTCTGGTGAATCTTTTGGCAAAAAACTTTTTTTGCTAAAATGTGTTTGACTATAATTTCAGAACCAAATATTTCAAAAAAAAAAATTACCATTAGAATGCTACATTACCCCTGAGTAACACAGGCACCCGTCTGAAGCCGGGACGGGCCGCTAGTACTAGGTAATATGATACCCCTTGCTAAGACTGGTTGTGAGACTTTCCGACGAGCAATTCAAAAACAAATTGATGTGCAAAATACTAAACAAAAATTGTAAAGCACACAGTCATAATGAAATCCAAACATTTGCACATTTAATTTTGGACGTGCATTCCTTTTGTTGGCGTTCAATCGCGAACATAATTCGTAATACTAAGCTACATATATAAATTCAGTTCTCGTGAATTGAAAATGCATTTTCATAAAATATTGTCCATTCAAGCTCAAGCTTATTAATGCCAGTTAAATTAGCCTATATTTGGGATAAACTGTTTGTGGTACAGCTTATTGTTGAATTATTACATAACTATGTATTTAATTATTATTATTATGAGGTAACAGTTAGGTAACAGGTAAGTTTTTTGTGACCTCTCGAAAGCATTTGATTGCGTAAACCACGAAACCCTACTCTTTAAACTCGAACATTACGGTTTAGGGAAACTTGCGATTAGGTTAGTGAAATCGTATTTGAACGATAGACATCAGCAAGTACACATAAATGGTGTCAATTCAATGGGTTTAAAAGTAAGTATGGGTGTACCGCAAGGTTCAATATTAGGTCCTTTCCTCTTTTTAGTTTATATAAATGATCTACCCCATTTATTTAAAAACCAACCACAAATGGTGTTGTTTGCTGACGATACCTCTTTAATATTTAAGATAAACAGACGTGCCACAAATCTTGATGACGTAAATAACGCCCTACTGCAGGTCCATGATTGGTTCACCGCGAATAATTTAGTATTAAATGGGAAAAAAACGAAATGCATAAGATTTGCTCTACCGAATGTCAAAAGTATAGTTAGTGACATAGTATTGAATCAAGAGAAACTAGAATTCGTCGAAGATACTGTTTTTCTGGGGATCACGCTCGACTCAAGGCTACAATGGGGTCCGCATATAACATCTCTTGCAGGACGGCTGAGTTCAGCAGCATATGCTGTTAGAAAAATCCGTCAATTTACTGATGTAGATACCGCGAGGCTAGTCTATTTTAGTTATTTTCATAGTATTATGTCATACGGTATTTTACTATGGGGACGGGCTGCAGACATCGAGTCTATATTTATTCTGCAGAAAAGAGCTATCAGAGCCTTATATCATCTACGTAGGCGTGATTCTCTAAGAGAACTGTTCAAAGAAATTAACATCATGACAGTACCTTGTCAATACATCTATGAAAACATCATGTACGTTAGGAAAAATCTGCATTTATTTAGTAAAAGAGGTGACAGGCACCACTATAGTACCAGAAACAGGGACCAACTAGTACAGCCAGGTTTTAGGCTAGCTAAAGTAGACTCGTCTTTTATGGGGTACTGTTTAAAATGTTACAATAAAATACCTCCCCACATTCTAAAACTAAATGAGACGAAATTTAAATCTTGTATAAAACGCACACTATGTAGGCAAGCATATTATAAGTTGGGGGATTACATAAATGATAAAAATGCTTGGCTCAATGCTGGTCCTGCTCCACAACCATAGGGGCAAACTAATTGATTACCATGTGAAGTTATTGTGGAAGCTGCAGAAGATTGTAATAATATCTTTGCATTGTATAGACTCAATATCTTAGTATTATATAATTGCATAGCACATGTGTGAGTACTATGTACTGTAAAGCTACCATTTACATTTGGTTATCTTTCATTGACTTGAATTTACCCTGGTGGGTGAGAGAATGTCATACTCACTAAAATGTCTCGTTGATGGTGGCGGGTGTGTCGGGTCATTTAGCTTCCTTCAATATGGTTGAGCTGAATGGGGCTGATTCATGCGTCATGCTCGTGAACGGGCGCTGTCGGTTGGGACTGGTTATCTCAAAGCTGCCACGGTTTATTTTAACTACTTACTTTGTTTTTAAATTGTTGATATAATATTTTACTCTGGACGCTCTTAACGTGCACGTATTTCTACATCGTTCTCACATATATGTATAATCTCAATATGAATGATGTAACCAAGATTTTGTAACAATATTTTGATTGAAAAGAGTGTCCATGGAGTTTCTTGCCCATTCTTCTCCATAGAGATCTACACTTTGGAATGGGCAACTACAGTACTTTCACAAGTTATTATGCCTTGTGTCTGTGACTGTAGCTTAGCCTAATTTGTTTTTCTGACATTCAAAAGTGCCTGTAATGGTCTAATTGAAATAAATGCTTTTGAGTTTTTGAGTTTTTGAGTAATTACTGAATGATCGTCGATGTGGCCAAAAGCGTCAATTTTAAGCTCACACAGCTCATATTTAAACCAGGCAAGTGTGATATGAAGTTATATGAGAAAAATGAGCTCGAAACTACAATAAATAATAATATCTACAGGGTGTAAACAGACTCTTCACGAAGCTGTCAACCAAGCATTTTGTACATCAAACTAAGTAACTTTACGCAAAAATTAGTGCAGGGAAACGACTTTTTTTTTGGGCTGAAAAATCACGTTTTGCAGTAGGACTCAATGTAACGCACTCAAAACATTGTGCTGATGGATGAAATGAATAGTAAGAGGGTCCTAGAGGTGTTTAAAGTAAAAATCTTACATTAAAAACCTGAATTAAAAAAAAAACTTGGAAAAAGTTGGAACTTTGACCCCCAATATCTCCGTAACTAGAAGGTCCCCAGGTATGGTCTACAAAAAAAATGATTGCAATGACGGGGAGAACAAGTGCCTTTCGGCTTCGTTAAGAGTCTGTTTACACCCTTTATAAAACCTAGGAACTCTTAAAGGTCACGGTGGTTTTTTTTATTTTAATCGTTTGACGGGATTAGCGATGCACACATGTCGGTACGGTTGGCGCAGTGACGATTGACTGCTACGCTGCGTGCCACGGGTTCGATCCCCGCACGGAGTAAATATTTGTATGACCAACAGGTAGTGGTTTCGGGGCTGGCTGTTTGTGTATGTGAGTTAGTATGAATTGCTAGTGTAGGCCAACGTTTTAAAAAAGCATCGACATCACCTCACCTCATTTTTAGGGTTCTGTACCTCAAAAGGTAAAAAAGGAACCCTTATAAGATGGCTCTCTTGTTCGTCTGTCCGTCTGTCTGTCCATGTATCACGATTTTCTCAGGAACGGGTGGACCTAGTAAGTGGAAATTTATACCAGATACTTAGGTCTATAGTCCCTATTAGGTGTATAAAGGTCCTGAGTGCAACATGATAAAAAATATGTGCAAATTTAGATTTACCTTAATTTTCAACTTTTATTTTTCGGAATATTCCCTATACTTGTGCTGTAAGAACTTGCTTTTAACCAAAATTGACAATTCTAGGTCGACCGGAAGTACCCTATAGGTTTTGGGTAAAAACAGATATGGTAGTTCCCGTTGACCTAGAATTACGAAATCTGAAAACCGCCACCACGTAGTTTAATAACAAAATACCTTCAACTTTATACGGAACCCTCGGCGCGCGAGTCCAACGAGCACTTGACCGGTTTTTTACTAACGAACCCAATCTGAGACAATACCATTACAGTGTTGTAATATGAATGCGTTGCAGTATATAATTAAATAGGAAGAATCCCGTACGGTTTGAGTTAAAACGATACTGATCATGTGCAGTGCTTATAACGTCACGCCTGTAATCTTCAAAGGGTTAAGCAGAGGTGTGCATAAAGGACACCCACATTTCGCCAGTTATGTTTAAGTCCCAAGTAATAGGAGGCTAGCCTATTGCCATCAACCGGGCACAAATCTAGACTCCGTGGCTGCCAACCTCGAGGCGCAAATCCAACTCGGCGCACGGAGAGGTTACGCACGTGTGTTAAGCTTCGTTTTGACAGAAAATGTATGTGATTGTTTCCACTGCAAACCACGGTCACGCTACGGATTAAAAGACGTCTTAAGTACATGCGTGGTTTGCTCGAATAAGTCGCTCACATAGGTCAACGCTATCAACGCCACGTACGCTGCGCATGCGGTACACGTAAAATGTAACCCCAAACAGCTGTTTCTTCAATTAAGAACTTTTTGTCCAACTTTTTTTCATGAATCCGACGATTTCCAAACAAAACGGTGATGTTAGTTTAATGGAAAACCGATAAGCGGTTTTTCATTTGTTTGTCACATACAAGCAAGGGAAACTTTCAGTGATCTTTATGTAGCTTTATATCGGAGACCTTCATCAAACAGTTATTTGCGTCTGAAAATCGTTTATAAAATAATGGTCAAAGATAACTGATGACTGCCTTGTTGGTCTAGTGGTCGTAAGCGCGGCTGCTGAGCATAAGGTCCTGGGTTTGACTGTCAGGTCGGGTAAAATATTATGTATTGGGTTATTCCATCAGGAATTTCTCAGTAGCAGCCACGGAGGCTGGATTTGTGCCCGGTTGATGGCAATAGGCTCCCCCCTATTACATGGGACTTAAACATAACTTGCGAAATCATCATCTGCCTAGTCTTTTCCCAACTATGTTGGGGTCGGCTTCCAGTCTAACCGGATGCAGCTAAATACCAGTATTTTACATGGAGCGACTGCTTATCTGACCTCCACAACCCAGTTAATACTGGGTAATACCATATCTCTTGGTAAGACTGGTTGTCAGACTTTTTGGGTCACTGACTACCTGTAACGACTTTCAAAGATGTGCAAATGACAACCGGGACCAACGGCTTAACGTGCTTTCCGAGGCACTTAACTTGTGAAATGTGGGTGTACTATTAGGTACACCTCTGCCTTACCCTTTTGGGATGATGTTATGTGATATGTTATGGTCAAAGTTAATGGTAGATTTTTATTGTTTCTTGACGAGAACTAAGAGGTGTAACATAATAACCTCTTGTTTGGTGTCTCGGACCATGCCACTGATAAGCTATTATACTACGAGTTCCTAAAATTCGAAAAAAAATGGTATTTCTATAGGAATTAATGCGATTAGCTGATCAACAAAGTTATGAAATTCCAAAAGTCGTAGAACAAAAGTTGTTCAGAGTCATGGTCTACTTTCCATTTAGTTAAAATCTGTTATTTTGGAATTACAAACAGACACTTCAATAGGGTTGTTTACCAAAAAGATCTAAGGGTCAACTCACACCGAAAGAGTGGCGAAGGGCAGCGAAGCGCAGCGACCCGCTCGGTAGAGAAGGCGCGCGGATTCCTGCGACTGCTCGAGAAGTCGCTGGAATGCTCGAGAAGTCGCGGGACTCCGCGCGCCTTTTCGAGCCCGACCGCGATTAATTCACGGGTCGCTCTCCTATGCGCAGTTCACTTTCAACAAAACTCGAGGAAACTTGTGTTCAAGCAGTGAAAATGGATATAAGCTTTTCTTCATCCATTTCCATCACTTCTGTATTCGTTGCACTGCAAGGAATGAATGCGAATGCTCGCGCGCAACAGACGCGCGCGAGGGCCGGGATATTGCCAGCGGCCGCTCGCGACTGCTCGAGCATTCTTGGGACTTCCCGCGAATACTCGCGCAGTCGCACGGCTCCGTTTATGGAATTCGCCGGAATTCCCGCGACGCCGCGGGCAACCGCGCGACTCGTTCGAGTTTCTCATGCGATAATAAGTATTATAGTAATGAAAATAAAGTTAAAATTCATATGACACTGAAACTGCGCTCCGCTTCGCTGCCCTTCGCCGCTCTTTCAGTGTGAGTTGACCCTTATTAGTCCGTCAGATAGATTTCCAAAAAATATTGGACACGTATTTTATTTTTTCTCGTAATCTAAAAATGAGGACGATTCAGTGCGTCGAAAACTCGTGTGACGTCACAGTCCGGTACATTTTTTTGCGGAAAGTGCCGTCACAAGCCCCCGCTCATGAACTTTGATGCGTTTTATCTTCGTCATTTTTTATTGATTTGATAAAACAAAACATACGTATCAATTTTTATTTTCGATAATCTAACTGACGGACTAAATAAAATTATATTTTTTTTACTCAGGAACATCCCTATTGTAATTATTTGCGTAGATAAATAAATGTTAGATTAATAATTATGCAATGCTTATGCTAAACTACTAAGCGTTATGTTAGAGAGAAGAAATTAAGAACATTTTGCACGGTACCACTTTAGGCGGAAGCCTAATACAAACACTCTCGATTTTTCATCGGCATTACTCAGACATTACCGTACTTATAGTTGCACCTTACGAGTGAATGTAGGATAAAATATTAGCGCAGTTTCGAAGCTTTTACGCATATTATTTATTCAAAGTAAGAGCAGAAAGTACTTGGAGCCGCCCTGTTTATCTGAAGACTGATAAGAAACAAAGAAAAAGTATTTTCCTATTTGAGTCGCACAGGACATAGTCTGACTGACTCGTTGGTCGAGTGGTTGCAAGCGCGACTGCTGAGCATGAAGTCCTGGGTTCGATTCCCAGGTCGCGCAAAGTTCTATTGGATTTCTTTAATTAGAATTTCTCAGCAGAAACCACGGTATCAAGTGTGCCCGGTTGATAGCAATAGGTTTTCCCCCTATTATATGGGACTTAAACATATTTGACGTAATGTGGGTGTACCCTTAGGTACACCTCTGTCTAACTCTTAGGGGATTACAGGCGTGATATTATGTTATATGGTCAAATAAGTAAAAACAGTGAAAAATTCGCCATCTTTTTGAGATTTCGCCTTTCTGAATACACTCTCATAAAGCTAAATACAATTATTTGTAGTTATCAAACTCAATATATAATGTAAGTGGCATTTCGCTATTTGGTACGAATAGCCATTGTATATGTAATCATTATCTTGAGTTGCTATCGCGGTGTAGGTTAAATAACTGGCACAACATTCCATATAGAAGGAGTAGTACATACATTCTCCCCATTCGTAAACATATTAGACTAAATAAATCAAAGCTGTCCCAAGTGGGCTGAAAAACTGTCTGTTTTGAATGTTCAACGGTTCTTTAATACTCTGTTTTATTTGCTACTTGTTGATTACTATAGCCTTATTTATTCTATGTGTATTGAATGTAGCAGTTGTTTCTAAAACGGTGAAGGAAAACATCGTCATAAGTCGACATGTCTTGGAACGAAACATTTGAAGATTATATGTAGATAACAAGCCCCATCGCTATCACAGAGAAAAGGTCTGAGTACCAGCAGTGGGAACAAACGACAAATATCTTTCTTTTTTTTAAACAGACTTTTCTCCACACTATGAATTTCTCCTGTATCCTCACATACACAAACAGCCAGACCCTGAACCTGAACCTGTAAGCCATAGAAATATTTTTTCCGTGCGGGAATCGGTCTTACGACACGCAACTCAGCACCCAACACTGAGACACTGCGCCAACCTTGCCGTCGAAACTTAAAGTAAAATCGTACTTCAATAATCATAAAAAGAATAAAATTGTCACGGGTCTAGACCCACAGATTTAAGATATTAATAACAGTAACTAATGCGTGTTGACGTCACACCACTTTCGCAATTCGCTTAGCAAGAACAATGATAAAGTGGATACAAGAGCTGAAATATAACCGGAGATAAAACACCCTTTGTTTGAAATAAGGGACGTATTATAACGACCACTAGCTAAGGCCACTCCACCCATTAGAGATAGTAATGAAATTCATCGTGGTAATAAAATAAATCAGGTAATTTATACGTGAAAGGACTCCATGGTTTTCGCTAGTTCGAAACTATTTTAAAGCGCCCTGAAGCTTCTTGGTAAATATACGGTGTTTAAGAACAACAGCTGTTGGTCCAATGTACTGAGACGCGCGTTCAAACGAGCTTGATTTAAATGGGTAAACAGGAACTTACTGAAAGAGCATTTAGTATTGCGAGTTGCATTTTCTCTTAAAGGTATTTAATTAAGAAAATGGGCTGCATATTCAGTACTCTGTAACCACGAGTCCATTTGCAAAAGTAATTACAATAATACCTCATGACCATTTATTACAGCAGTTTCATAATGATTTATCATCAACGTTTCAGATATTATTACGCCAATCAAAACGAACAGTACTTAAGGTGGTTGTATCAGAGTAGCCCGCGATATTCAAATTTTGTTACGTTTTTTGTAATATGCAGGTCAGTGCCAGGTTGTACGTTGATAAAAAATGAGTCGCGCCAGTAACACGTATGTACTTAGAGAATTACAATCATGAAAATCATCAATACAACCCTCTAAGTTCATGTAATCTTATTCAATGAATATTTCATGCAAAAGTCATTCAATAGGGATGAGTCATTCAATGACCTGCAAATTGCAAAAAACGAAAGAAAACTTGAATTTCGCGGGCTACCCTGACGCAACCACCTTAAATATCTTTTAAACAATTAAAGCTTAAAACAATTAGCAGACAGCGAGTGTAAAAATCGGGTTAATCTTTCTCACAGCGACAATTTCAATAAATAATTCAAATAGAGAGGAGTGCCACGGTTCCCAAGAAGGGCCTGTAATAAATGGAACAGCGTTTAATTTACATTGTTTTAATCGTCCTTTGTACTTCGAGGTACATTATCCGAAGACAACTGCCTACTGAGAAATTTATGTGTGAACCAGTTTTGGGGCGGTTTGATTTTTGGTAAGTATAATTTGTTTTTTGGATTCCGTACCCAAAGGGTAAAAACAAGACCCTATTACTAAGACTTCGCTGTCTGTCCGTCCGTCTGTCTGGCACCAGGCAGGCAGGGTCCTCATGAACCGTGATAGCTAGACAGTTGAAATTTTCACAGATTATGTATTTCTGTTGCCGCTATAACAAAAAGTAATAAATTATTTAATATGTAAAGGTGTTTTTTCGGTTTATAGTACGGAACCCTTCGTGCGCGAGTCCGACTCGCACTTGGCCAGTTTTTCTTCTTCTTTGTCTTACCAAAGGGTACCGTATTAGCCAGTATTAACTGAGTTGTGGAGATCAGATAGGCAGTCGCTCCATTTAAAATACTGGTTTCCACCTGCATCCAGTTAAGACTGAAAGCCAACCCCAACATAGTTGGAAAAAGGCTAGGCACATGATGATAATTTATTTTCCTTGGAACTGACTTTGATAGACTTAGATAGATTCTTAATAAAACATATGCATGGCTTTCAGATGTCTAAAAACACATGCATGTAGGTACTTACACAATATTTTTTTAATGATGTTTTCGAGGATAAAAGTTTCTAATTCTTGAGAAACTAGTCGTTTCATATTAATTTTAAAATGATCAAAGTTACAAACTTAGGTTGCGTAAAAATAAATACTGTCAAAAAAATCACTTTTTAAGTCGCTTAAAAAGCAACAAAGTACTTTAAGCCTAAAAGCTAAATTGTATGCTAAGGTAATGGTTATAAAAACTAAGTTATTACAAAACTTTGTGAATTATTTAAAGAACCATGTACGATATAAATTACCCTGATGCACGAGCTGCTAACCTATTTAGATAAGTCAACGCTTCCAATTCAGCACATACAGGAAAAATAAAAAAAGCTCTACATAACTGACGACGTGATTTTTTTTTTCATTTGGTTTTGACGTTGTTATTTAATGCTATTTCCATTATTGGCAAATGTAACCAAAATACTAGTATATACTAGTAGTAGTAGTAGTATGTACTAGTATATAGTACCTGCGATGACATAAATTGACGTTAAACCAAAAGTTTTTTACGAAAAATTTGCAAAAGAAAAAAAATATCTTTTCGCAATACACTTTTTATCACATATTATTGTTATAGGATTATATGAATATAATCCCGGTGAAGCATAATTACTGAATCTCAAGACCAGATAAAGACCGGTTTCACCGGATAAAGTGTTATTTTCTAGGGCTACAATAAGAGGTCCTATTAAAATCCAGGGAAATAAGAATTTTACTTCTTCTTTGACCTTAACATAACATAACATCCATACCCAGTACTTCTGTCTGGGAGAGTCTTAAGTAATCATATACAGAAGCCTCCTAAAGTAAGTTGAAATTTTCCACAACTTGTGCGGGTTGATGAATCTCTAAGCAAGAGAAAATAACTAGGATTACTGTTCTTACTATTTGTTCAACTCAAGCGTGACTAAATAACATTAAATATCATCATACTCAATTTAAATATTCAATTCTGGTAAGCAAGTCACTCCATAACAAATCTTGGGCGCGCTGGGACATCGATTCAGCACCAACTTATTACAAAGTTGTTAGGCAATATCAAAGGTCACGGGGAAGTTTGCATGCCGGGGTCCCTATGAACCCCGAGACTTGGGGCCCCAAAACATCCTAAAGCATTTTCTCTTTCAACAATCCCGAAAATTATTCTGTATAAGAAAATATAAGTTGTACAAAAGCCATTTCTAGACGTAAAATCGGATATATGGTTGGCCCGAAATAAGGCCTGCGAGTTGCGACATATACTATACAGTCATGTGCAAAAATATGTAGACAATGCGAAATTTAACAGCGGTTGTATCGCTAAAATAAATAATGTCATTACCTGGTCTAGTCTTTTCCCAACTGTATTGGGGTCAGCTTCCAGTCTAACCGTATGCAGCTGAAAACCAGCAGTTTACATGGAGCGACTACCTATCTGAATTCCATAACCTAGTTAGTACTGGGTCATGCGACTGGCAAGACTGGTTGTCAGACTTTCGGGCCACTGGCGACTGGAAAGACCTTGGTATATTCTTGGTAGAATAGAGATGGAATTGTTCTACGCGTGCTGACAGTGAGTGGTCACCGTCGTCTCTATTCTAGCAGCATTGCAAATATGATCTGGATCATACAGAGACCGCTGAAATGTCTCTTACAATTAACTTTTTGCACATCTCCTAAAATCTAAATACACACATCAAAAGTGTCTAGGGATATTTTGTTATTCACGTATTTAGACAAAACTATTAAGAATTTCTTAAAGCATCCTTATATCAAAGTGTGCAGAATTTTATACTCTTACAGAATATATCATAAAAAATTGAACTTTTTTATTTTATGAGGGTTTTTAGATAAAAATGAAAAAGTTAAAATTTTAACAAAACAAAAATTAACTTAAATTAGACTTATTGTTTTTGATGATTAAAGCAGGACACAAAATTAATGAAATAATAAATTTTGTACAAAATAAAAATTAATAAACTGTAAAAGCATCTCGAACGTTTATAACACGTCTGCAAAGGTTTTTCAAGCTCAAAATAATGTTGTCAAGTTCGCCTTGTGGTGTAAGGTACCAGGTCCGACGAAAATGCACGAAAAGTGGACTGTTCGGCAACAGATTCTCGGGAAAATTTGTGGAGACCTTCATTGTAGCATATTCCAGGCGTGCTTAACAGGATTTAAATCTAGGTATTAGGCCAGTCCAGAGTCTCTTCATTATGTTGCTGTAGCCGCTGAGTTACCTCTGGAATCGCAGTTGGGCGGGCCTCATCATGCATACGCATAAAATCTAGTCCCATTTCCCTCCGGTGTGGTTGGAATATAACTGCCAGCACCTTATCACGGTATTTTGCAGCCTTTAAATTCCATTTTTAGTAAACACGGTCAGTTCTCCCGCCTAGACGTAGTCTCGCCCATACCATGATTGTTTCACTTTGATATGGATAGACTTTCTGGGGAAGTCCAGGTGTTCGCCAAATACGTATTCTTCGTGTATCTGAAAGGATGCCGAACCGGGATTCATCTGAGAGTAACATTTAGACCATTGGCGATCATACAAAGTCAAATGTTCGTTTGCCTATTCTAAACTTTGCCCGCGATTGCTTCGCCATAATGCTGGAAACGAAAATGGTGTACTAGCATGAAAGTTCACTGCTTGTGGTCTCTTCCTGCCAGTTTGGTCACTAACGAAGATCAGGGGTTCTGACTGTACCTTTAAAATCAATCGCCAAGTCGTAGCGTACGGTTGTCTTCTCACCGTAATTTATAAAAATCGGTCTTGTCTGGTGGTGGCTTACCGAATATTCCTAGATTTCCACTCATCCCACTCACCAGTATCCCGATAGCGAGAACACAAACTGGATATGACACTTTAACTGGAGCCAATGGTATCAGCAATATAGTACTGGCGCGCGCCTGGTTCCAGCAAACCTATTGCTCTCAACATCTCTTACCTAGTTAAATTTTGATGTTCCATGGTTTAGATAAACTCAGCAGTAAAGTAAGAAAATTATGATTGTTATGAAGTATACTGAATTTTGCCACATCTGAATATTTTCTTATTTTTTTTTTTTTTTTAATATGGATGATAAATGTACCAGGAACAAATTCGCGCTTAAATCTTTTGGAAATGTCCATTACTTTTAAAGTTATGCTAATAAATGTACATGACCCCTAGACACTTTTGATGTGTGTATTATGATTCTAACATTCAAAAGTGCCTGTTATGGTCTAATTGAAATAAATGCTTTGAGATTGAATAATAAAAAAATAAAAATCATTTATTTCAGACAATCCGTAAAGTCCATAGGTAAGGCAAGGTTTAGTAACAATAGTTTTGCCTATAAATGTTAGTAAATTAAATTATTTTTTCAGAAAATCGTTTGAGTAGATGGGACTAGATTGTTACATATTTTGGCCGGTCACTGTACCTAATTTTCGTGAGTATCAATGTTATTATCTAAAACAACGTTTTTATTTAGATTCTGCTTGAGTATAATATTTGGTGTTATATTATACTAGTATAATGTTATTGGTGTGATCACAATCGTTACTCGTCACTTAGTTATATTTAGGGACTTCTATTTGAATTTGTAATGTGAAAATTGATAAATTTAATGAACCGATAAACTTAATAACTTCTTCAACTAAAGCACCCTTTAATTATAAAGAAACATACATATAGATTTCTATACATAGTTTTATAATACTTATAGCCAAAATTGCAATCAAATGTTTGACTAAACCAGTAAACAATTGCACTTTGTCAGTACCCTAGAATACACACAATAGGACGTAGAATAAGATAAAACCGCGCTAAAACTTCATACGCGGGACTAGGCAATCAACTAACTTTTTACTACACGACCTGCAGCTAGGGTTACCAGACGGTATAACTGGAAAATCCTGAAAAAAAGCCAATTTTTAAAAAAACCGGCCATGTGCGAGTCGGACTCACGCACGAAGGGTTCCGTACCATTATCTATAAAAACGGCAAGAAAATCATGTCTGTTGTATGGGAGCCCCCTTAAATATTTATTTTGATTTAACTATTTATTTTTAAAGTGAATATACAACTAAATATTCTGTGAATATTTCAAGCGTCTACCTGTCGCCGTTATTAATAGCGAGCAAAAAAACGGCAAAAAATCACGTTTGTTTTATGGGGGCCCCCCTTAAATATTTAGTTTATTATGTTTTTAGAGTAAATACATCATCTGTGAAAATTTCAACAGTCTAGCTATCACGGTTCATGAGACACAGCCTAGTGACAGACGGACAAACAGACGCAGTGACAGACAGACGAACGGACAGCAGAGTCTTGGTAATAAAAATCAATGTTAAACACACGACATTACGTTATATCTATAACTGCATTTTCTTTGTTCTTCTAACCGTAAAAGGGCAGATCATTTTGTAAATATTAAATTAGTGTTTATTGCAAATGTAAGTTAAATTTTACCAAAGAACAAAATTTGTTCCTGTGCTGCAAATAAATGAAACTTAAGTTAAAGAAAGAAGAAGTAGTTTCTTTTTTTCATTAAAGTACCAAAAGTTCAGATTTTTTCTAAGTCTAGCCAGAATCCTGACGTTGAATAAAATAGTGTTAATCGTGCCGTCTGGTAACCCTACCTACAGTAGACCGAAACTGCAGTGAAAAACTTTTTACACAGTAAAAATCAATGAAAATGTTCAGAGGATATTGATGCCTCAAATTCATTCAACGATGGTAACTCACCTGAAAAAAACATTTGAACCAAACTGCGGTGCACTCTGCGGAAATAATATCCATTGTGCTAAGCCATAGGCAATATTTTTACAGGTAAATGAAACAATAAAAGGCTTTATTGGTTGTTTATACAGTCATTGTCGTAGAAAATGCGATCAGTTCGCCCAATTGCACTATATTAATTAAATTGTGTGGGAATTACCCACCTATGTTATTCATGTTTTCGGGCCACTGACCACCTATAAAGACTATCAAAGATCTATTTGTAGATCTCGACAGCCAGGAAAAACGGCTTAACGTGCTTTCAGAGGCATGATGAAACTCCCATCCACGGACCAACTCCCGGCTGCCATTTGTCAAATAATAAATTTATTAATCAGACTAACACTGGTGCCGATTCCCTTGTTTACAAACTAAACCAAATTTAAGTCCAGTGCATCTTTTTCTTTCTATTTCAATAAGAAAAGGACAGAAGATAAATTTTAGTTTAGTCCTGTCAAATTAACCAGCGCCTGACACAAGTTTACACGTGATTAAAAAGTTGACTACTAAAATTATATCAAATTACATCAGGTGCTGACTAATTTGACAGGACTAAACTAATATTTATCTTCTGTCCTTTTCATAACGAAATAGGAAGAAAAAGATGCACTCAACTTAAATTTAGTTTAGTTTGTGAACAAGGGAATCGGCACCATTACCCAAATCTGCAAGTATAACGTCAAGAAGACCATTTGTGAAGTCTTGAAAAATATAGCTTAAGCATTGCAGATTATGCATCGGCCTATGATACTCCACTGGTGGGACGCAGGACACAGGTATCCTCACTACGCGGGGGAGTGGTCTGCATCTATCACACGGACCCAGAGCGGGTTGGTAGATGTCATTTTTTAGGATATTTGTTTCTAGAACACGCTGGTTTCCTCATGATGCTTTCCGCCTTGGTTTCGAGAGTTATAGTGATGAAATAAATTTCACGAAGTAAGTTACCTATACAACTTTGCGGAAATCACATAAAATGTTATATTAAGTTTTGTGTAATGTTATATTATGTTGAGTATAGGTTTGGGTGAATAGCATGGTAATTAATTATTATTCATTTTCCTGCAGGTGCATATTTTTGCAGACAGTGCTGCATCCAAGCCTTTCAGAGAATTAAAACTAAATATTTTGCATTTTTTTTTTGGCATGAGGTCCTGGGTTTTTTCCCAGGTCGGGCAAAGTGCTATTGGGTTTTTCCATCAGGAATTTCTCAGTAGCAGCAACGGAGTCTGGATTTGTGACCGGTTGATGACAATAGGCTCGCCCCCTATTAAATGGGACTTAAACATAACTGGCGAAATGTGGGTGTATTATAGGCACACCTCTGCCTAACCCTACGGGGATTACAGGCATGATGTTATGTTTTATGTTATTTACACAAAGTAAGCCTGTCTTGGTTCAAACTCACGACTAACTGACTGGGGAGTGCCCCTTTCCACTGAATCAGAACTGCAGATATTATTCCCAGATACACAAGTATATACATAGAGAGCAGCGGTGACCCAGTGGTAGCGACCCTGACTTACGAACAGTAAGTCGTGGGTTCGACCCCAGGCAGGCGCGCATTACTTTGTGTAACGTATTTCATCAGCACTGCTCTCAAAAACGGTGAAGGAAAACATCGTGAGGAAACCAAAGAACAAAACTTACAGAACCAAAAATTCGAAGACATGTGACATCTACCAATCCGCACTGGGCCCGCGTGATGGATTATAGCCTATTCACTCTCATAGAGAGGAGGCCTGTGTCACAGCAGTGGGAACATTATAGGCTGATAATGATGACACAGGTATATCTGTGGTCACCACTTTTCTTCAATAGAGATAAATCTCGCTCAATTAGCTGCTAATCACCACATTAAATTACATGTTACGTCAAAATGGCCGCGGTAAACTGTTTAAGGCTATTAGAAGATGCGTTAATAAATACTGGTGTCCCATAAATCTGGGAAAGTAGAGACGTTACGGCGTACGTGAGCGTCGCCAGCGGAATTTAAACGGGAATAAGAAGTTAAGGGGGCTTGTAACTACGTTTAAATTAGTACGTCTTTGTATCGCAAGGTTAGCTCTAGTTTTGGTCTATTTTTGTGTAGGTAACTACCTCAAACGAGGTATACAAATTCAATTCCCAGGTCGAGCAAAGACATCATCATCATCATCAGCCTATAGCAGTCCACTACTGGACATAGGCCTCCTCAATCGGCCGCCATTCAACTCGATTTTCAGAAACTCTCATCCAGTTCCTACCAGCCACCCTGCGAAGATCGTCACTCCAACGAGCTTTAGGGCGTCCCACCCTACGTTACGGTCGGGCAAAGTATTATTGGATTTACCATCAGGAATTTTGCAGTAGCCACCAGGAATCTGGATTTGTGCCCGTTCGTTGACAGCATTAGATTCACCGCTATGCACCGTGTTCCGAACGATATACATAAACTTCGACCAGATGTTCAGACAATGGAAATAAGCATTTTTCATTATGGACACATTAATAAATTCTTATTTTTATTTTTTCTAAATTTTCATACAAACTACCTTGTCGTTAATCACCCGATATGCATGCCTCTTTATCCGAATTGCAAATGGCATTTGATAGATTTATCATTTTAATTGCACAAAGCGGCAACATGGGCCAAATTGAGACCCTATCATATTGCATAGCTCAATAAAATTTAAGTAAATGAATTGACACTTGGGGGAGGCCTATGTCCAGCAGTGGACGTCTTTCGGCTGAAATGATGATGATGAAATGAAATTAAAATAACTTTGTAACGAATCCTTTTTAAGTTAGACTTCCATTGTTAGATTTGTTTGCTAAAGCTATAGAAGCGTTTGCGAAAGTTTATGGAAAACGTGAGGAACACGGTGTATAGTGGAACTAAACGTATCTGGCGAAATGTAGGTTTACTCTCTGTACCCCTGCCTGCCCTACAGTGATAAAGGTGTGCGGTTATGTTTTATGTAGGCACAAGCTGTTTGGAGAAAACGAGCAATAGGTCTGCGGTTCACCTGGTGGAAAATGGCTTTTGCTGCTTATGGAGGGATCGAGAAATCTGACGTAAGTAACAAAATGTAATAAAGTAAAATGCAGCAATGTAGCAAATGTTTCATACAATTTCTGAAACTAAAGTTTGAGAGTATTTTAATAGTTAAGAAAATCTAATGAGTGATTCAGTTTAACAGTGTAGTAGGAACGATAAGGCAACATCTTGATTACAACCACAAAACCGCATTCTTGCACTCTCTCTAATAGGTACTAAAATCGCGAGCTCTGTTTGTGTGAGGTAACAATAGAAAGCCCCATTAATTAGTTTTCTCTGTTATATTTCTATACAAATAAATAAAATTTTATTGATATGTACATTATTTACAAGCTACAAATCTATAATAGTAATAAATATATGTACAAGTATCAAAAGGGTTACAGGGCGTCACAAAATTCGTCCACATCGCTGTCAACAGGAAAAGTGCCCAGAAGGCTGTCTGCATTGCCACGTTGAATGGCAATGCTGATTCTTTGGCCAAAATAGGCCCGCCCTCTGGTCACGTGTAGAGTCGACCAACCGCTTGGAGATTTCCCGAAATACTAAGTGGGCACTCGGACCCCATGGCCCTAGTGTTTCAACCCCAAACGGCTCAAACACATAACTATCAAATAAATAAAATTAAAGTGTCTATTTGTAATTTAAAAATAAGGGCTTTTCACTGAATGCATATGAAATTTAAGTATAAAATGGTATTTATAACCAAAAATGTATTATTTAAAATTTTTGTCTGTCTTTTTGTTCCGACTAATCTCTGAAACGGCTGGACTCATTTCGACGGGACTTTTACTGACAGATAGCTGATGTTATAAGGAGTAACTACGGTTACTTTTATTTTATAAAAAGCATTAGGGTTCCATGCAAAAAAAAACAAAACCTATGAAATTGTTAACAACATCCGATTCAAGTATAAATAAATATATTTTTAGAATAATTTCACGTGGACGAAGGTCACGTGTAACAGCTAGTTGCTTCAAAAACCCAAAATAAAAAAAACATGAATGGAATAAAAATGTCAACCTTAGGCACATTTCGTTGGGCTGCGGGCTGTTCGAAAGATACCGCGGCCCTGGAAAACAAAGGGCACAAACAAAGGGGTTTTAGTCAGTACAAGTCTGACACTCCCTTCCGCTCTACCCAGAGCGGGAGAAGTCATTTGATGATTTCCCACCCGTAAAAAAAAAAAAATAGGCACATTTCGTTTTAGTGGAGGTTTTAGTCTAAATAAATAAAATAAGAACTTGACATTTCGTTGCAGGTAAGTAGTCTGAACCTGCAAAATAAAAACAATGAGAGCAGACGATAATTACGAACTGTCCGCTACAGTTTTCTAACATCACATTCCACTTATACTGTCACTGCATAAGCCATAATCGCGGCTCATGACTCATCCCGCTACCATGGCGCTAGCAACAGCGTCGAAATACCAGGAGCTCACAAAAATGGATTATAACGTAAGATATCCCGTAAGATATCATAACATAGCATCATGCCTGTAATCCCCGAAGGCAGAAGTGTACCTAATAGTATACCCACATTTGGCCAATTATGTGACAGTATGGGTGCGGTTTTAACCTATAACCGTGAAAGCTTAAAACCAGTATTTAACATCATCAACCTCTTTTACTGTTCGTACAAAATCTGACCTCAAAACCAGCAAGTTGCAAAAGTTCTCCAACGATAATAAAAAGCAATGACGTAAGAAGTTCCATACATCATCTAGGTGCACAATGTGCTTCTACATCTTAAGAAGAACCCTGAGCGATGTCTACTTCAGCAGGAAAAGTTAACATTCATAAATCGCTTTAATGCTTTAAGTTTGTATGAGACGGACGCGCGACAAGAACTAGCTGAACATCTGCATTGAAGTTATTTTAAAAATCAAAGAGCGATATAATGGTAGGTATTATTGTCCCCGTCATTGTGTTTTTTTTTGTTTTAAACCATACATTGGGGGTCAAAATTCCAAGTTTTTTTTTTAATATAGATTTTTAATGTTATTCAATGCATCCTTCGGCACAACGTTTAGTGCTTTACATTGAGTCCTACAGAACAATGAGATTTTTCACCCCAAAAAAAATGTTTATGTAGAAAGTAAGAAGGAATATGGGTGGGTTAAAACCCACCCCTTTTAACTTTAATTGACTAAAGTCAATATAAGTCTGACACTTCCTTCCGCTTTGCCCAGAGCCGTCCCGCTCTGGGCTCGCTGGGCCGCTCATTTTTTATTTTATTTATTTGGCTCACCAACAATTGAATACACTGCTTCATAGACACGATATACATTCAATAGAAGTTACAGACAAGTGTATCAACCTCTTACAGGTAAGCACATCATGTACCACTTATTTGTCGTTGAGTGCCTACTCAAAATCAGATGAGTATTTGAATACTCACCGAAGCCAACTGTGGTTTTTAATTACATAATTAAAATCATGTCAAAATTAAAATTTATAATCAAGATTTAAACTTAAATCAAAATTTAAATCACATAAATAATTAAATAAAATTAAGTTAAAATCAAATTAAATTAAAAACTATTCAAATTAAAATCAGAATTAAAATCGAAATCGAATTCAACACAAATACAAAATTAAAATTAACATCAAAACCAAAATTAAGAATTAAAGTCAAAATTAACAAAACTAAAATAAAGGCAAAACCAATAACACTTTGCCTGCCCCGAGGATCGAACCCAGGACCTCATACTCAACAGTCGCGCTTGCGAAGGAAGTGGAAAATAAGTGGGAAAAGGAGTGGGCAATAGACTGCGTCGCGGGCGCAGTTCGATTTGCCGGTTTTTTCACGGATTCAGCCTTTTTTTTAGGATGCGCTTCCGCTCCACCTAGAGCGATCAATTGTTGATTTCCCATCTAGAAAAAAAGAGAGATCAGTGTCAGACTTGTACTGACTAAAACCCGTCCATGTTCCTTCCTTGCTCTTTGTGTTCCAGGGCCGCGGTATCTCTTTCGGACAGTCCCGCAGCCCTGGCAGGCCACGGATTTACCCTAAATGTTAATTATTTAATAATGAAAATGTTTTATACATTATGTATATAAAATTGTTATAAATGAAGTAGTTTTTTGCAATTTGCAGTTCAGTGTCAGGCTGTATGTTGGACAAAATATGATTCGCGATCATAACTCGTATGTATTTACAGAATATCATTAACTTAACTTTGGGATGGTACGGGTTCTGAACAATCATAAATTCTAGGCACTATAACAACGCTTATATAGGCAATAGGTTTAATTCTAACCTGTAACAAAGGACGATCGAAATAATAACGGTGATAGCCGTGATTCTGCGGCAGAAGTAGACACGATGACGTCATTAATCTTTGTGTAATATCCACCGAAATGCGGACGCGGCCGTCAGGGCACATTTGCTAAATTGAGGCTGCGTTATGGTATGAATGTGCTGTAGAGAACAATGTGTGGTTAGGCGTGACGACACGATGGGATAGAAAGTTTGTCATCCACATTATAAAGGGATTCCTTTGATTAGTCACGTGTTTAACGAACTTCTGACCGGCTGATTTTTGTTCGATTTCTGTATTAATCTATTTTTGTGTGATGAAGTCCCATCAAAATCGGTCCAGCCGTTTTGGACAATAACCGGAACAAACAGACAAACAATTAATGAAATCTTTACGGCACTTGTAATGTTTTGTTATAAGTGCCGTATTTGTTTTTTAAAAACAAATACGGCACGGCATGGGAATTGGACCTCGTACTCAGGAGTCACGCTTGCGACCACTAGACCAACGAGGCAGTTTGAGCGAAGAGTTTAATCCCAGTAATTATAATAACAGTAATTTGTGGATGTTGTAAGTATATGGCGACTTCTTAATCTTCTTAATCTTTAATCTAATGTTATTTTTGATGGTGTTGATTACCATTGACTACTGTTGCTAACCAGCAACCAGCTCTAAAAATAATTAAAATTTCGATAGTTACAAAGGGTTTTTAAATAGGCAGTTCTATCTAAACTTTAATTTCTTTATCCATATGGAAGAAATCCGATACGTAGGTGCACACGTACTTGATTACTAGCGACGCGTGTATTTACACAGCAAAGCAAGGTTCTGATGTCAGCCACTTTCGGACAGGTATAGACTTGTCTAACCGAACCCCCTGCCCATGTGTTGCGAATCATCATTTTGACCTGGAGCTGGCCTAGTGTAATACGGAGCTTTTATCGAATAAGAGGCCAACTTACACTGGTTTTGATACCACGAGCAAGGAGGCAATAAAACCTCGTTACTTGTATGCGAATCATGTTACACTAAGCCATCAAGGACGGTGCTTACATTGTATACATAGTTAGTGGCTTGTCTAAATCATACTCTTGGTGGTTGTCGTACATTTAAGACCACCGAACGCAAGCTGGACGGACCATTTCTGGTAGTTAGTTGTCTTTGATAATTACTATTGTAATTACAGATGTATTCAAGTAAGTAATACCAATTTTCTTAGCCATTGAAATGAAAATGTGCCCGGTGTAATTTTGTGTCCGGTCGATGGCAACAGGATCGCCCCCAGTTACATGGGACTTAAACTTAACTGGTGAATTGTGGGTGTACTATTAGGTACACCGCTGCCTAACCCTTCGGGGATTTCAGGCGTGAAGTTATCTTACGTCATACAAAACAGAAATATTTTCAAATACAAAAATACTTACGCGAACAAAATATAAATAAGATCATTGTGTTGAGATAAAAGGTCCTTTAGAGTTTTTAAAAGTCAACGGGACCGAAAAATTCCCTTGCAAATTTTTTCGAGGAATTGTTCAGAAAGTTTGAAATATTTCGTTACATTTTTGGCATCAACATTTTACCCTTTTAAAAACACGGAAACAGTGATTCTGGGAACTGGTTTGAGAGTCAATTTTCTCGATTCAAAGTCAAATTTCCCAACAGTCGAGCTGTTGGGAAATGTATTGTCAAATGAAAAACATTTTTGTTTCATCATCATCAGCCTATAATGTTCCCACTGCTGGGACACAAGCCTCCTCTCTATGAGAGGGAATGGGCTATAATCCACCACGCGGGCCCAGTGCGGATTGGTAGATGTCACTTGTCTTCGAATTTTTGGTTCTAGGGCATGCCGCATGCCGGTTTAAAAGTCATTTTTGTTTAGTTACTAGGAATACGAATTTCGTGTAAATTGGCATTCAAAGGTAAGTTGGCTACTTTGATCGCATTTTCATGAAATACTTTTGGGAAGCACCACGGACCACGAGTACCACGGACGAGGTACCACGCGTAATTATGTGTGTTTATCTACTCCTACCATCGATGCTGTAAAGAAAAGCATTTTTTTTACACCAGAAATTTTTCCTGTATCGTGGGCGTGTTTACAAACATTTAAACTCACTCACACAAACAGCCAAACTCGGAATAACTACCTGAAGACCATAGATAGAACCCGTGACAAACAGCACAGCAGCCAATAACCCAGCATCTGCGCCAACCGTGCCGTCTCTTCGAATTCTCGTCTCCTGACATAGGTTATTGTTGACTCTTACCGGAGATAATTGCCACGACGATGAAGAAATTCTAACGATGAATATCTAATGGACTGGCATAAACTAAAGACAATTTTATGAGAGATTCTGTTAAAAAAAATTAAAGTTGTAAGTTGTTGCATTTTAAAAACATTTTGCCACTTGTCCAGATTCATGCGTAGATTCTGTTATCATGAGTAAACTTACTTATCTTCTTCTGGTAGTGACCTATTCAAAGCGATAAACTCGATAAAACTAAAAAATAAACGTCATTACATATAATGACGCTTATTTTTTACACGTTTATCCATAACTGATTCAGTTTTTAATTGAGGAGTTACCAAATCTGTAAAGAGTTACTATATTCCCCGTTGGGTCCTGGGTTCGATTCCCAGGTCGGGCAAAGTGCTATCGGTTTTTTTCATCAGAAATTTTTCAGTTACTGTATCTGTACCCGGTTGATAGCAATAGGGTGTTAATAGGGGTATATTACGTGGCATAAATGCCGTATTTTGGAAGTATTATTAGGAAACCTATGTTTAACCCTTCGGGGATTAGAGGCGTGATGTTATATCATATTACTAAAATATTTTGATCAGATCAGTGTTTAGTTTATTCGCCTGTACTGTCCCACTGCTGGGCAAAGGCCAATTCCTTCCATGAGCTCTTCTCCCGCACTTGATCGAAAGATCAGTGTTACAATAGTTAATAAATTATTCAAACGCAATACACTTTCAGTTTGTGCTGTTCTTTACTTAACTAAACCTAAATCACCAAAAACAACAGCAGTTTCCAAACTAGTTGCAATGACACTACAGATTCCTCTCGCGCTGTGGCTGACACTGTTTAGAGTAGAGCTATAGTTAGCTATCATTTATGTTTAGATACCTCTAAAGTGGATGTATTGAAAACTTACTAACTTAGCTCGTTAGTGATAGAGTTACTTTTAAAGATAAAAATATCCTTAACTAGCTTTTGTCCCCGGCTTCTCTCCGTTAATTTAGAATTTGACAGTTAATTCGGGTTGTACTCTGTTTGCAAAAATATAATTCAATCATGATTCGAAAGACACGTGGCGTCATCTATTATCATAAGAACGTTATTGTTGTTTTCCTCGGGAACAGTACGTTTTTTTAGACTGAAAGTACCCTATGTCCGTTTCTGTACACCTGACGTACATATATGCAAAAATTTCAGGATGATCGGTTGAGTTGTTTTAGGCGTGAAAAATACAAACAAACTTACTTTCGCATGTATAATATTAGTAAGGATAACATAGTTGTAAGAAATCATCTATTCTATAGACAAATTATGTGTTGGAACACATAGTTTTCTTATTATAAAATACAGCAACAAATTATGATTCGAATGCATTTTTCCCTCCACGGAAAAGTGGTAATAAATCCAGAATTTCTTCATGTACCGAGGACCTGAGAGCCTAGGCAATTGGCGTATAAAGAGTTTTGTATTTCTACTAAGACTTTCAACAGGATTGGCATCTTTTCGAATCAATGCAATTTTTAAGCTATTGCATAGCTTCTATCGCGGGCCTTGAGCGTGGAGACCGAATGCAGAAATTCCGTAACGAAAATAACCTAACACCTAGTGCCTAACACGTAGTGTCAGATATTTACAAGCCTAGGTTATTATTTTTAATCAACTGCTGGAGCTAGGAGGCTGCTAGCTCCAGCGGTAGATTAAAAATAATAACCTAGGCTTGTCAATATCTGACACTACGAAAGTGAATAAATAATTATAATTACATAAGTTGATAAAAAATGCTATGCAATAGCTTTACCGCGGCAGTCTCCGAGTGCCACACGTCTTTTTTTGTTTCCGTGATATTATTGAAGGCAAAAGTTTTTATTGAAGACACTTTGTCTGGGTCCTCTGATGTGTCGATTGATGCAGAAGGTAGTCATAATATAGCCATCTAGCGAAAGAATTACTGAACCAACATTGCGCAATAACGCTATTTCCGCACGTAGTTCAGTATTGGTTTTTTCTGAAACCTCCATTCTGGACTGCATCTTGGTCATCTCCGCTTTCAAGGTAGTGATGTCCTTTAGCAGCCGGGTAACGTCGACGTGATCAAACGTGACGGGGGGCAGCTTACTCAGCTGCTTCGCCACGAAATCCAGCACGTCGTCTGGGTCAGTCTTCTTCAACATATCAATGATATCTTGAAGACTCTTCTCGGTTCCATCTCTGTGGCGAGACGGCATTTGGTCCAGTTTTCCAAGTAGGAACAGTAACAGTTTTCCACTGCTGATCTCGTCCTCCTTGAAATTGCACCGGCATATCTGCAGGATGCTGCATGGACTAGGAACGCCAGCAATTCATTGACTATGAGTTGTTTGGAACTCATAGCGTTTATGGGCAGCGGCTGCGACCGCGCAATACGCGAATAAAATTCGTGCCGTGCACAGTGGAAACACATCTGTGGAAACTTGGTTTTACACGATTATAAAGAGCTGCGATCTCCTCTGTCGGTACAACGATTATACCACAATACAAACCTAGATATTCATAATTGCCTGGCCTGATTGTGCCCACACCAACCTGGCTAAAAGGAGTCTAGAAGATACCAACACACTTCGAAGTCACGTTTCAGAATAATGTGACACGTAACACGTACGTACTAACGTAACTGGTTTTGGGAAGGCTCTGTTCCTAATACTACGTCTTGATAGGTTGTTACATTATTGCCTTCAGCCTTCTGCTTTGTACAGAGGTATTTTGTCAGTACAAATAATATTTTAACAGAAGACGTGTAAAACCAAGTTTTTTATACAACTTATCTATACATATAATAAAATCGTAGGAAAGTCAAAACTGTACATTGAATATTTTTTTTAAATAATACTTGGGGCGTGATCTACAATTGATATCGAAGCCAAAAATACAGTTTTTAGAATTTTTGTCTGTTTGTCTTTCCGGGCTAAACTCAAAAAGTACTGCATGGATTTACTTCAAATTTTGAATGAATATTACTAAGAGGTCGGGTCAACATATAGGCTACATATTATCACGCTATCACCTACGGGGGAGGAGCTGTGAATCTTTATTTTTCTTACGCATTCTGTGACAGCGTGTAATCTGACGACGCATATTTAAATGTTGTTTTTGAGTAAGCCATGCTATTATCTAGCTTTATACTATAAAAACTACGCCATTTAAGTAACTTGGGCAGAGAAACATAGTTTAGTGAATGTTAGTAGTATAAAGACAATTTTGAAGCAGCGCCATCTATGAGATTTCATAAAAATCAAATCAAGTTACATGTTAACACTTTTTGGAAATTAATAGTTTAAATTTGATCATGTTGGCGAGGTTAGTAGTTAGTTATTCTTAAAATTCATAGATGGTAATGTGCATTTTCTTTTTTAAAAGTTTTATCGTTTTGACAAATTCAAGTTCCAACAAAACCCTCAAAATCTTGAGCAGAGTTGAGGAAGACAATTTAAAACAAATGCAGTGTTTTAATGGTTACAAAAATGTTATGTTCATTGATGATGATCATTTCTTCATCAATTTCATGTTGTTAGTACAAAATAAACATGATGATTTGCCACTGATCGAATATGGGTTACCAACTCCCCAATCATCACTGCATCAAGACCGTGGAAATCGGGAGTATAACGCTGAGACAAATTACGATCCGGGCGAAATGGCCACTATACGACATGACCATGTCGCTTTTGTTCTCTTCAGAGCAAAAACAAATTTAAGACACCGTCCTTGAAAGCGTTGGGCAAAACCAGGGTAAAATGTTTTTCTTGGATGCTCCTGGTGGAACAGGAAAAACATTTGTTACCACTGGCATACTTGCAGAGGTCAGGAGGCAAGGCAAATTGCTATTGCTATAGCGTCGTCAGGAATCGCTGCCACACTGCTTCCGGGTAGCAAGACAGCACATGCCATGTTTAAAATTCCCATCGATTTAGAGAGCGCCGAAACGCCTGTTTGTGCGTAACAGCGATAAGGGACACGTGCTCAAGGATTGTTCTCTGATCGTATGGGATGAGTGTACGATGTCCAATAGGAAGGCAGTTGAGGCCGTGGACAGAACCTTGCAGGACATCCGCAGGAACAATCATTTGATGGGTGGTGTCACAGTTCTGTTCAGTGGCGATTTCCGGCAAACGCTTCCCGTGGTGACGCGGGGATCGAGGGCAGACGAGGTGAATGCTTTGTTGAAACGATCTTCGTTGTGGTCACGAGTTCGTACGCTGCGCTTGACCATTAATATGAGAGCTCGGCTCGGCGGCAATGCACGTGCTCAAGAATTCTCCGATGTCCTTCTAACTCGTGGCGCGTGTCTACACCTCGGTAAACACTGTTGTCGAGCAAGATGACGCCACACATTATCCCGTGGAATTTCTGAACTCCCTGTCAGCAAGTGGATTTCCAGCGCATACCATCAAGCTGAAGGTCGGTGTCCCGATTATGCTTCTTCGGAACCTATTTCCTCCGAAGTTGTGTAACGTCAAATTGGGGAGACGGGAATTTAAAGTCATCTCGCTCCACAGACACACCATTGAGGCAGAAATTCTTACGGGTTGTGGCGTCGGCGAGGCAGTATTTATACCACGCATTCCCCTCATACCTCATAACTTCCTGTTCCAGTTCAAGCGCGTACAGTTCCCCGTGAGTTTTTGCTTCGCGATGACCGTCAATAAGTCGCAGAGGTAGACACTGAGGGCAGCGGATGTCAACCTCAGGACAAGTTGCTTCTCACAAGGGCAACTGTACGTCGCTTGCTCCCGCGTCACCAGTCCTGACTCTCTTTTCATTTTGGCTCCTGGCAGCATAACTACCAACGTAGTTTTAGGGAAGTGTCGTAAGGGATGATACCTTTATACGTATTTTTAGTCTTTTGTGTCCTGGAATGTATTCCTGCATTATTTTCTCTATTTCCTTCAGTCACATCTTATGACTGAACTCAGCAGGATTCCCATATAATTCTCTTCAATTGCTTCGCTTGCAGAAAAACTTATATTTTAATGTTATTTTTGAAGTTGTTTACTTATAATGCTATGTGTGCCAGCGACACTGGCATCTTAGGTATTTTTGGTGCTGTAGAGCCTTCACGCAGACGACGTCGCGGGCAGCAGCTAGTAAGAAATATTATAACGGAATACATACTCATAATAATAATACAACTGCCCATTCTATCATTTTTACTGGTAATTTATTTATTAGTTTGCATTTTAATACTGACATTGTAAGACTAAATAACCGGCCAGTTGTTTTTTATTACTGACTATGTTTTACTATCGCACAAATTTACCAACAGTAACTACCCACTTTTTTTTTTCAACGGATCATAGTAACCTCTCGAATTTTTTAATACATACGTACAAATCAGGACAGCTGCGTACTGTTTAAATAACAGTTCAAAAAACTAGTTCCCTTTTTTATGTTACAAGTACTTTTGGTTCTTAACAAAAGCCTAAAAATTAATTTTCAGATTTCTTTTTTTTACGGATGGGAAATCATCAAATGACTTCTCCCGCTCCGGGCAGAGCGGTAGAGAGTGTCAGACTTGTACTGACTTAAACCCATCCATGTTCCTTCCTTGCCCTTTGTGTTCCAGGGCCACGGTATCTCTTTCGAACAGTCCCGCAGCCCTGGGATTTTCAGATCCCTATCTTGAGGAATTATGGATTGCACATACAAACTTTTAACCCCTATTTCCCCTCCTTCGAGATATTTTTATGAGAAATAGTCTATGTCCCTCCCTAGGATATAATCTATGTATCTCCTTGCCAAATTTCATAACTGTCCGATCAGCCGGTTAGTCGTTAAAAGGAAACAATTAACAAACAAAAAACAGAGTAACTTTCGCATTTATTATATTAAGTATGATTGAGTATGTATATCACCAAGAAACTGTTATCACTCCACTGGTGACGTATTATAAGATTATTTGTATTTTGGTAAATAGGTATTTAATAATCTCTTGTTTATTAAACAAACAGATTAGATAAAATTTTATAAGTAACATGGTGGATTTCTATATTAGCAACCAATACAAGAATTATCTAATAGATAAATAAAGAAATTGAAATATCTAATCAAAACCCGACTACAACAGTTTAAAAATGAAAGCAATATATCTCTTTTCATGCAGTCTCAGTTGCTGGCAGTTATTTCAGTTCAATCTCTGATTTGAAAAATATAACCCTATCATTGCTGTCGCGATGTTTGGTAAAAAGTCTGTAGAAATCCAATTTATTATTTTTTTCTATCTATTTATAACTTATTTTCTCTCGCCAACAATTTAATTATAAGAATATGATGAATGTTGGCCCAGGGACGAACGAAAGTGAATTAGACTAAAAGAAACTAAACAAAGCCCCGGGAGGTGATGTCGGCTTATAAGTAATAGGTAGGTACTTGCCAAATAAGGGTTCCGTACATAAACAGAAATAATATTTAACTGGTTTTCTTCATTATCGACCTCATCCCTTCATTATCATGTCTGGCAAGTCTTTTCTGAAATATGTTACGGACGTGTTCCAGTCTAACTGGATGCAACTGAATACAAGTATTTACGTGAAGCAGCTGTCTATTTCATGTATTTGTGTTGTGATACTAAAACCTTATTCATCATAATTTCAGCCGTAAGACGTCCAGCAAAATAGACCTTCCTGCTTCACCTGGGCCAGTATCCGTCGATGTATTTGAATTGACGCGCAACCTTTTAGAAGTAGATAGACCACAGGCCATGGGTGTCTAATCTATAGCGACAAGTTTCCCACTTAGAGTGAAGTCTTCCATGTTTAAATCGAACACCTCATCATGTATAAAAACCATCGTTTGCTCTTGATGTGAACGGATCTCTAGCAGCAATTTCTTTAGCAAAAAATATTTGGTTAGACTTGGGGCACTCCGTAAATATCATTCTAGATGATTGATAGGCGCCTCACACGCGAGAAACTGCTTTATATTCTATTTGTCTTAGAAACTTTGCGAACTATTCCTTGTTGATGGGAAAGAAGAGGCTTGGAAGTGGCTAAGACAACAATCTATAAACGTTACTTAGCACATAATCTTATCTCTATTTTGCTCTAGAAGTCTAGAAGATTGACTGTTGTGCTACACTGACAGGAATAACGCACCGGCAAAGTTTATGCTAAGTAAGGTTTATACATTTCGGTCTTAGAGCTCATTTATGAATAATAAAGTGTGTTTGTTGTGATACATGTCGTTTTATTAGCCTAAACTATCAAGATTTCTATGTAAATTCTGCTCTTTTTTTTTACTCGATAGGTATTACAAAAATGTCAAATGTTTATAGAAATTATTATCTTTACTAGACAAGATATATTTCAGTCAACTGTACATCAGTGGTAACTATTTAGCATTGGTAATATTTTAAGTGTAGCGGCAATAAGTGGGTTGACAGCGTTGAGGAGGAGTTTTGGACGCCATGTTTCAGTTTATTGTCAAGTAAGTTACTTTAGGATATTTTAATTTATAAATATGTATAATAAATATTGTTATGATTAGGCTTAGTAAAAAATCGAAGTTTCTGAGACAGACAAATAAATCAAATCAAACAATATTACAGAAAATCGAACGAATTTCAAACATAACTCTAATAAAATCGCCTCACAATCTTACTACATATAAACAACAAAGCTAATACCAGAGGCCGCGGCTGAAATTTACGGAAACACGAGCCATGTTGACTTGTTCTAGAGATTGCGACGAGTAGCAGACTACTCGTACGTCCAACTTTAAGCATTGTGCGACTGCGTACAGAACAGGCAAAGCTATCAAAGTTTATAACTGTCTAATACAATGCTATATGCAAACGCAGTGGAACTTCGTCACGAGATATATTACGTTTGAATCGTGTGTGGCGATCATAATGAAGTATTTTGATGTAACAGCGGGATTCGTCCTCGGTAGAGGTGTATGTAATGGTGTACACCCACATTTTGCCAGTTATGTTTAAGTAACATGTAATGAGGAACGAGCCTATTGCCATCAACCGGGCGCAAGTCCAGACACCGTGGCTGCTACACAGAAATACCTGATGGAAAAACCGAATAACACTTTACCCGACCCGGAATTCGAACCCAGGACCTCATGCTCAGCAGTCGTGCTTGCGACTACGAGACCAAAGAGCCTTTAACCCTTTCAAGCTAATTTTAAGTTAGGCTTAACTTGACTCCAGGTTTATTAATCAATAGTTAAAGTGTTTAAAGTCTATAATAACCTAGTGACACGTAGTTTTTTAACAAAAAGCAATAAACGAGAGCATTCTGCATAACCTCTACATCTCGCGTCTACGTGCCTCACTGACTCACAGGCGCTTCTCCATTTAACTTATCTTGTTCTGTGGCACGTACTTTATCTACATAAATATACGCCTGTCTTCCCGAAAGATTACTCTATATTATTCTTTATGTTTTCAACATAAAAATGCTCAAAAGTCGGTCACTTTGTCACTTTCAACCCTTGCTCGTTTATTTCGCGGTTTTACACGCTTTCATTAGGTTCACTTGTAAGTAATATGTAAAAAAATCTTAGAAGTCACATTTGACTTACATGTTGGTTTTCGATTGAGCTGAAATTTTGTATACATGTTTAATTTGGATGACAATGTGTGGTAAGTCAGTGACGTTATTCTAAATCCAATATGGTGGACTCGCAAATGTGGCAGACTAGATTTTTTTGTAGCAAAGCAATACAAGTAACAATTTACAGCATAAAAAAACCGGCCAAGTGCGAGTTGTACTCGCGCACCGAGGGTTCCGTATAAACTTGTAGGTATTTTGTAATTGAACTACATATTTGCGGTTTTCAGATTTTTCCTTTACTTGAGCTGAGCAATTTTACATTATTACTAGAAAATATTAGCATATCATCCCAAAAGACGAAGAAGAAAATTGCATATTATAGAGGACTGGCACTTCGCCCCCGACTTCGGCCGCGTGGATTTCGAAAATACAGCCCTTGGGTGAAACATTATTTTCTTAAGTAAATGCCAACCAAAGAGAATGTTTGTCACTGGGACTTGTTAATAGTCAGGGCAAGTTATATTTTAACGGGAAACCGGAGTCGCTTAAACGATATAAGCAGGTCCGTGGGAATCATTGGAATTCCAACTGGCCAGAGCCTGGTCCGATGAGAAAGTACCCTACGTACATTCTCATCGGACCAGGAACTGGCCAGCTACCTAGTACATACCTACCCTACCTACCTACCTAGTGCCTACCTCTCTAGTACCTACCAGTAGCAAAGGGTCAATATTTGGAAGAGGTAAGCCGGAGTACATATCTTTAATGTGATTATATCATCTTTCTATAGAATAAAGACTGCCATTTTTCAAAAGGAATCCGTTAGGAATTGAGTTGTATGGAACCTTCACCACTGGTACCTACCTCCCTAGTACCTAACTACCCTACGTACCTCCCTAGTCCCTACCCACCTAGTACCTACCTACATCCCTAGTACCTACCTACCCTACCTACCTAGTACCTGCCTACCCTACCTACCTCCGTAGTACCACCTACCTATCTACGTGACGTGAGCTATCGATTGCGCTAATTTATTTAAAAACGCTTTTACTTATAGTTGTGATAGCTCCGTGTATGTCACCAAGATGTCAAACTCAAACTCAAACTCAAAAGCATTTATTTCAATTAGACCATTACAGGCACTTTTGAATGTCAGAAAAACAAATAAGGCTAAGCTACAGTCACAGACACAAGGCATAATAACTTGTGAAAGTACTGTAGTTGCCCATTCCAAAGCGTAGATCTCTATGGAGAAGAATGGGCAAGAAACTCCATGGACACTCTTTTCAATCAAAATATTGTACAAAATCTTGGTTACATCATTCATGTTGAGATTAAACATATGTGAGAACGATGTAGAAATACGTGCACGTTAAGAGCGTCCAGAGTAAAACATTATATCAACAATTTAAAAACAAAGTAAGTAGTTAAAATAAACCATGGCAGCCTAGAGATGACCAGTCCCAACTGACAGCGCCCGTTCACGAACATGACGCATGGATCAGACCCATTCAGCTCAACCATATTGAAGGGAGCTAAATGACCCGACACACCCGCCACCATCAGCGAGACATTTGAGTGAGCATGACATTCTCTCAGCCACCAGGGCAAATTCAAGTCAATGAAAGATAACTAAATGTAAATGGTAGCTTTACAGTACATAGTACTCACACATGTGCTATGCAATTATATAATACTAAGAGATTGAATTTATACAATGCAAAGATATTATTACAATCTTCTGCAGCTTCCACAATAACTTCACATGGTAATAAATTAGTTTGCCCCTATGCTTGTGGAGCAGGACCAGCAGTGAGCCAAGCATTTTTATCATCAATGTAATCCCCCAATTTATAATATGCTTGCCTACATAGTGTGCGTTTTATACAAGATTTAAATTTCGTCTCGTTTAGTTGTAGAATGTGGGGAGGTATTTTATTGTAACATTTTAAACAGTACCCCATGAAAGATGAGTCTACTTTAGCTAACCTAAAACCTGGCTGTACTAGTTCGTCCCTGTTTCTAGTACTATAGTGGTGCCTGTCACCTCTTTTACTAAATAAATGCAGATTTTTCCTAACGTACATGATGTTTTCATAGATGTATTGACAAGGTACTGTCATGATGTTAATTTCCTTAAACAGTTCTCTTAGAGAGTCACGCCTACGTAGATCATATAAGGCTCTGATAGCTCTTTTCTGCAGAATAAATATAGATTCGATGTCTGCAGCCCGTCCCCATAGTAAAATACCGTAAGACATAATACTATGAAAATAACTAAAATAGACCAGCCTCGCGGTATCTACATCAGTAAATTGACGGATTTTTCTAACAGCATATGCTGCTGAACTCAGCCGTCCTGCAAGAGATGTTATATGCGGACCCCATTGTAGGCTTGAGTCGAGCGTGATCCCCAGGAAAACAGTTTTTTCGACGAATTCTAGTTTCTCTTGATTCAATACTATGTCACTATTACTACTTTTGACATTCGGTAGAGCAAATCTGATGCACTTCGTTTTTTTCCCATTTAATACTAAATTATTCGCGGTGAACCAATTATGAACCTGTAGTAGAGCGTTATTTACGTCGTCAAGATTTGTAGCACGTCTGTTTATCTTAAATATTAAAGAGGTATCGTCAGCAAACAACACCATCTGTGGTTGGTTTTTAAATAAATGGGGGAGATCATTTATATAGACTAAAAAGAGGAAAGGACCTAATATCGAACCTTGCGGTACACCCATACTTACTTTTAAACCCATTGAATTGACACCATTTATTTGTACTTGCTGATGTCTATCGTTCAAATATGATTTCACTAAACTGAGCGCAAGTTTACCTAAACCGTAATGTGCAAGTTTTAAGAGTAGGGTTTCGTGGTTTACGCAATCAAATGCTTTCGAGAGGTCACAGAAGATTCCTATGGCATCTTGTGCCTCTTCCCACGCAGTAAATATGTGTTTTAATAAGGTTACACCGGCGTCAGTCGTGCAACGTCCTTTGGTGAAACCATACTGTTTCTCATGTAAAATTTTATTGGTGTTAAAGTGGTTGAGCATTTGATTAAGCATTACCTTTTCAAACACCTTGCTAAAAACCGGCAACACGGATACGGGTCTATAGTTATTGGTGTCTTTACTGTCCCCGGATTTGAAAAGTGGTATTACCTTGCTGTATTTCATAAGGTCCGGGAAGACTCCTTGGTCCACACACAAGTTAAATATTAATGCTAAATACGGTGCTATAGTCTCAATAATAGCTTGACAAACTTTAATCGACATTCCCCATAGATCTTCAGTTAATTTTATTTTGATTTCCTTAAAAGCTTTAATGACTGCTATGGGGTTTATATGCTTAAATTGAAACTCAACCGGACAGGCTGAAACGTTAGCTCTTAATAAATCAATAGAATGCAAGGGTGAGGAATTTAAGGTTTCAGTAGTTTTAAGTGGGATACTAGTAAAGAAATCTACAAATTCTTGAGCAACTTCGTCTTCAGAGGTTAGAAGACCACTTGTTGTCTCTAGTGTAATATCATTATTATATTTTTTATTTCTATTAGTTTCACTATTGATAATTTTCCAAACCGTCTTAATTTTATTATCGGCGGATTTAATTTTGTTGCTAATGAATAAGGCTTTAGCTACCTTACAAGTGTTTTTAAAAATTTTTGAATAAGTTGCAACATATTTATTAAAAGTTTCCGAGTTCATGTAAGGCTTAAGGCCGTACAGCTCAAACAATCGCTCCCTACTTTTCCTAATACCCTTAGTTGCCCAGTCACTGAACAAAAACTTAGGGCAAATAGATTTAGTTTTCATTTTTAATGTATTATTGAACTCGGTGTAGACTACTGAAAAGAATTCCTCATAAAATTGATTTACATTTTCAATAATATGGCCCGGGATACCTAAATTACTAACTAAGTTATTATTAAATTTATTCAAATTACTAGGTGTTATTTGTCTAGACTTTATCTGGATTTTTTTTAATGGTGTGTAGGACTCGAAAACAACGGTTTGACCGCTATGATCAGAAGGAAGGTAATTTACAATGGATTTATCCAAGTAGTCGCAGCAACAAAAAACATTATCAATACATGTAGCAGTATTTGTGGTAATTCGGGTTGGTTCCGAAAACACGTTTAACAAATTAAATGATTTAAAGAGATGTAATAACCTACTGCTATTTGAATTTTCATCTAAAATATTAACATTAAAGTCACCACAGATAACCAGCGATTTATTGCCAGTTGCAAGTTTCGCTAAAGCATCTTCCATTACTGACTCAAATATAGAGTAGTTTTGATAATTTGGGGGTCTGTAAACGCACACTATGACATGCCTATCCAGCTCAACACAAGACAGCTCAATATTATGTTCAACCGATAGATCAACAATATCACTACGACTCTTAAATTTAATACAATTTTTAACTAAGATTATGGAACCCCCACGAATCTTAACTTTTCGGTTAAAGCAACTGCCCACACTGTAATTTGCATAATTAATTAGCGTTTCATAGTCTTTTAACCAATGTTCAGTGAAACAGACAATTTCAAACTTTGTTTTTTCTAAAAACAATTCAATTTCAAGTTGCTTTGAAGAGAAACCTTGAATATTTTGGTGAAATAATTGCATAGAATTCTGCTTAACCCCTTTTTTACATTTAGCTATTTTATAGCAAGAAGGCACATTGTTGTTGATCGGTGTAACATTAATGTCACTGGTATCTTCTTTTGTCGTACTAACTAGTTTAAATGAGCATCCGGAGTAAGCCCCAAGACGCCCATGCCATTAGTTGACCCCACTCGAGAATATTCATTAGTTAAACATGAATCCTCCCAGGAATTGTAAAAAGAATTATAAATAAAATTAAAAGAATTATTAGTATCATTACTAATAGTCGCAGTGTTGATAATAGAACTAAACATTGACATACTACTTATGTCTGAGTGAATATTATAAACTAATAGCCTAGCTATTTTGTGTCTACAACTAATAGGTAGATACACTTTACCACGCGTCGACTTAAGTTTACCAACAAAACTGTTGATATCAAGGTATATAAGCCTGTCACTATAGTGACCTACTAAGAAATGAACATGCTTATTCAGCATGTGAATATAGTTGTTTTTTCTGTTTGACAATTTTTCAAAATATGGAAAAGCACACAATATTACTTTACGACAATTCAACTTTAACAACTCTGTTACACTGTCTGTGATATCTTGTTTTGTAACTTTTGAACTATTTCCTATAAATATTGTTATATCAGTATTAACATTATAAGCATTTCTAGTTACCGATGCCATTATCTGTTTGTATGTTGACCCTGGCATACAATGATTTTGATTGGAAAAACTCAGGTTATTATTTACTAATTTACCTACACCTCTTCCTATACTATCTGAGAACATTATTGAGTAAGAACGATCATGACTATCAAATAACTCAGGCTGAACCACATGTAAATAATCTTGTGTAAAATTAGTTGATTCTTGGTTGAGTATGTCCTGGGACAAATTCTCAGTCTGGGACGGGGCCTCCGTTACCTCAGGCTGGACAGAATCATTGTTGGTAACTGTCTGACAACTACATTGACACATTACCAACTCATTTGCTGCAAGAATATGTTCCCTAATTTGGTTCTGAGAACTCACATACCTACTAGAAAGGGAACTAAGAGAGTCCTGAAGAACCTGTATTTCAGACTGCAAATGCTGAGTATCAATTTCATATATTTTTACACTGTCTTCTAATTTTATTTGGTAATTATTTAACTTATTAAGTAAATCAACACGCTCTTTCCTCAGTGGAATATGTTTGGAAAAGTATTTATGTTGTTTCCTGAATTGATTACATTTTTTAATTATTCTATTCAGTTTTGCATATTTTTTAATTTTCTTATTGCTAACTGTATAGTTCTGTATTTCTGAGTTCTGTTTATGTAAGGAATCCTGAGTAAGATCAATAGTTATTAAAGAAGGGGGGTTACAATTACTATTTAATAATTCATTATATAAGAGGTTTGTTTCTTTAACCTGAGTATATTCTTTTTCTTTCTGTAACTTTAATATACAATTATTGGCATGAATTAACTCATCTTCTAGGTTCCTAATTTTGTATAAAGCCTCCTCATACAAATTACTACAATTTTTGAAACCATCCGTGACAACCTTCAGGTGATCCCGTTCATCAACAACGTCCAAGTATTGCTGATGTAGGTCTACTAGCTCCCGTTTTAAGCTTGAGTTTTTGCCATTCACCTTATCGACTTCCACCTCACTCTCTTCTCTCTCCTGTAACAGTTGTTGGACTTGGAGGTTTGATTCTTTAAGTTCTTGGAGGGCCGTTCTCAATTTTAGCTCCATATCCTGAGCAGTAGCCTTACGGGTCATCACAGGCATGGTTTTAGGAATGCTTACTGAAAATTAGAAGTAAAGAAACGGTGAGAACTAATAGAAAAAAAAAAAAAAACAAAAAAAGTTAGCGGTGAAAGGGAAAAAAAAAAATAAAGAACAGAGGAAAGCCTTCAGTTTATGAAATTAAATGAGGCAGGCTGCTATATTAACTTTGAAAGATTATCTATAATAATATATTAAATGTATCAAACTGAATATTTTACTAGTTTTATTGTCTTTTTCATAAGTGGGTAGCTTGCTTAATGAAATAAAAATGAAACTAAGTTTATTAGGATGTTACTTCAAGATATTTTTGCACAATAATGATCATAAACGACTTATGAATTAATATTGAAAAGATCGATAAAATAAAAACAGAGATAAGGAATTGTATGGACTTGTCAACAAAGCGATTTAGAACAGTACAGGGTAATAAATCGGCAAAAAATTACACTAGAATTTAGCATGGATGTATTAACGTGTTAAAGTGATGTTTGTGTGCTGTTATTAAATAATAGTAAACAATACTTCCCCTGAATTATCCGTTTATAGCCGTAGTTAGAACGTCAGCTGTTGTTTTTAGGTTACCGGTAACATCATATTACCGAAAACTTTATTAATTATCTGGATAACAATTTTCCTGGGTATTTACGCATTTATAATACGTTTACACTAATAATTAAACCTTAATATAACATAATTAATAACTAAATTTTATTTTAAAATACGGAGCAAAAATTTTACATATCACTTGGGCAGTGTTGCCACTTTCATCTCCTCTCTCTGTCTTCGGTCATCGTCAGGAAGGAGAGAAGAGTATTGATTGCACCAAGCTTTTATATGAGTTCAACGTTTTTTGTATAAAATTGGATTGAGTTTTGCACTAATGAGTATTGATATCAACTTCGATGCAAATCACTCCCAAAATAACTTTCTACCCCTTTTTAACCCCGTTAGGCGATGATATTCAATAAAATACGAAACACATCTTCCATCAATTCTGTTAAAGAATGTTTATGCAAAATTTGAAGTAGATTGGACGAAAGAATGACATTGTCCCATACAAACTATGGCCCCGTTTTTCACCCCCTTAGGGGTAGAATTTCGGAAAATCCTTTCTTATCGGATGCCTACATCATACAAAGAACACACCCTCCAAGTTTCAGGTCCCATATAAGGGAGTGATGAGATGGCGACAGGTCGCTAGTACAACTTGCCACAGATGTCCCTCAAGTTAAAGGATAAAATATACAAGTCCAATATACAGGTCTTATGACCTGTCGTACTGTATGGATCAGAATGCTGGGCTGTGAAAAAGATGGATGAAAAATGATTGCATGTAATGGAGATGACAATGTTGAGATGGACGTGTGGAGTGACAAGAATGGATAAAATAAGGAGTATATTAGAGGACGTTTGAAAGTGGCACCTGTAACAGAAAACTATAAGGAAGTCGTTTGTCTTGGTATGGACATGTAATGAGGAGAGATGAAACGCATGTGACTAACATAGTGATGGACCTAAATGTTGACGGATGGAGAAGGAGAGGAAGGCCAATGAAAAGATGAACTCATCACTCGAGCTTGACGCAACTGCAGCGACCGGAGACACGAAGCTCACGGCTGCGAGGCTGAGCTGAGTGACGAACCCGGAGGTGGTAGGTGTGCCTCTTTTTGTAGTTTTGCCCAGTGTCTAGTCAACATCGATGACATTTCGACATATTTTCAATGTAGTTATTTTATGGCAATTTCGAAGTCCAGTAACTGCGTAACTGTATTTTTTTCTCCTTTTAATTTTATTTAAAATAATTTTTAGACTGTTATTTATGAAAATAAAATTTATTAAAATAAAATTCAGATCGAAAAAATGTCTTGTCAATTTGACACTCGGGCTACAGATTGTTTTTAGAATAAAATCGGATTAGTTTTGCACAAAGGAGTATACCAATATATGTACCGTGTATATAAAAAGTAAAAAGTGGTTATTTTAATATAACAAACAATTTTATTTATCTAGATAAAATTCGAATCGGAAAAAATATGTCTTGTCAATTTGACACTCGGGCCAGATTGTTTTTAAAATAAAATCAGATTGGGATTTGCACTAAGGAGTATTGAAATCACCTCCAAAATAACTTTGTACCCCTTTTTAACCCTGTTAGGCGATGAATTTCAATGAAAAACGAAACTCGTCTTCCATCAATTCAGTTAAAGAATCATCATCATCTGCCTAGCCTTTTCCCAACTATGTTGGGGTCGGCTTCCAGTCTAACCGGATGCAGCTGAATACCAGTATTTTACATGGAGCGACTGCCTATCTGACCTCCACAACCCAGTTACTACTGGGAAATACGATACCCCTTGGTAAGACTGGTTGTCAGACTTTTTAGGCCACTGACTACTTTAACGACTGTCAAAGATCTTCAAATGACAGCCGGGACCAACGGCTTAACGTGCTTTCCGAGGCACGGAGGAAACTCGGTATGTAATGGGTGGTCACCCATCCACAGACCAACCTAGGCAAGCACGGCTTAACCTAAAGATCGACCCGAGCGGCTGTTATTGTTTTGGCCACGAGCTCCTCACCTAAAGATCGACCCGAGCGGCTGTTATTGTTTTGGCCACGAGCTAATTCAGTTAAAGAATGTTTATGCAAAATTTGAAGTAGATTGAACCAAGGAATCACGTTGTCCCATACAAACTATGGCCCCGTTTTTCACCCTTTAGGGGTAGAATTTCGGAAAATCCTTTCTTATCGGATGCCTACATCATACAAAGAACACACCCTCCAAGTTTCAGGTCTCTAGGATCAGCGGTTTAGGCTGTGCGTTGATCCGTCAGTCATTCAGGACAAAGCATTTTATATATATAGATAACTCATAGAACAAAGATAATAAAAATTACATGGGGCCACCGTGCGAGCTTCCTCTACCAAATGAAAAATCAAATGAGAAATCGGTCAACTAACATGAACAAAAAAAAAAGGTGCTGGCGGAATACCTTCTCCTTTTATAGAAGTCGGTTAAAAAGATCAAAAGGCCTTTGAAGGAGTTATTCCGCGATATCTACGTAATTAGTTCGGATACCTATTCCTCTAGCTTCAAATCTTCGAAAACAACAGGAAAACGGTAAGATATATAACCGCATATAAATTTATTTATACATAAAGGTCATGTCAGTCGCAATTATTGTCAACTAGCTGATGCCCGCGGCTTCGCCCGCGTGGATGTCAGTTATCGCGACCAAAAGTATTCATGAAATGTTGATCCCATTCCTGCAACCCATTGAAACCTATTCCAGGGATAAATTATATATTAAAACCTTCTTCAAGAACCACTGTATCCATTGGTGAAAACAACATGAAAATCGGTGCAGTAGTTTAACAGACGCGGCGGAGGACTTTGTTTTATAATATGTAGTGATAGTGAGATTGTTTATATTATGCGTTAAATAAATTTGATAAAACATATCTGAATGTCTTGACAAATACACTTTTGCTTCATTTCATGCCAATCGTTGTTTATAAGGCCAGTCAGACCAGTCAGGAGACCAGTCAGAGACCAGTCAGGCAGTGCATCATTCATAATGTTTTCAAAAAAAGTATTGGTGGTTCTTTTAATATACTTAACTTCAAATCTCTCGTGTAAGTTCTTTTTTAATTTATTTTAATGAGTACAGGCGAAGAATAAACCCATTTTGCTCAGGTATCGACCTGTTTTTATTCAATAAAACATAATTTTTCAATATATTTCTTCGAAAACTGGCTCTCGTCGCACTACTACAATCAATACAGTAGATTATGTGTCGTGGATTTTTTATACATATAACATTAATAGTGCATTTTGATGCAAGTGGGGTAACATTGTAATTGCAGCCAGGTGGAATGGAGCCAATGAACTGCTATTGTTATTTTATTTCTTCGTGTCTTGAAAAATGTCGTTTGATTCACGAAAGCCTTTATCACTGCAGTGCTCAGCTCCATAACACCCTCGCCTACGGCTTGGGTATCAACTTCGCCTCAGATGCAATGACAAAGTTTACCCACTTGTATCAAAATGTCCTATGATGATATTTTTCACAGATGGACAAAAAGACAAAAAGTTTTTTCGGAATGACTATCAATATTTAGAAGCCACAGAGAATTTTTATAAGATATCCTCTTACCCCAAAACTTTTGCTGATGCAAAAAGGGCGTGTGCTTTGGAGGGAGCCATTTTGTGGTTCCCAGACAACCAAAATAAAGCTGATGCTGTGATTTCCCTTTGGAACAGTACCCAGCCCACATGGTGGACACTGAATGTGGGACTATCCGACTTGTGAGTGAAAGGACGATTTGAAACTATTGACGGTAAGTTAAAGAATACTAGTCTTAAAGCGCAGGTATTTATTGCTTATTTATTTTTTTAACGAAACCGATATTCTGTTATGGAAAAAATAACGTAAGGAAAACAGGATTAAATATAACTTCTACCTTAACGTGAAGTCACGCTTGTTATCTTCGAAGGGAAAACAGGCAAGGAATTTATTACACCCAGTAATAATGAAATAAGCCTAAAACACTCTATCCAAATTGAGCTAGTTCTGTGATCAAACGATGCCTTCGCTGTAAGAGAAGATTCTTCTGCACAGCAGTAGAACTATGGCCTCATATATATATATTGTTCATTTCTAATGACAATTTTCACAGGTAAACGAATGGAGGATGTTTACCACAATTGGAATATAGGGGAGCCGAACAACAAGCTAGGCATAGAAAGCTGTGTAGAACTGTACGCAAATGGTCGAATGATCGATGTGCCCTGTGACAAAAAGGATCCATTCATTTGCAAGAAGTCCCTCCAGTCTTTAGAATGGAACCAGCAATGTAATATACCAGATTTAGGTATGTTATTCATCATCATCATAAAAGAAAATATTATACATAAAGTGTGGTAATTTGTTAATCTTAACTATTAATCAGAAGTCTTTACATAATGAGTGGTGGGAGATAGATGGCGCCGTCGGGGCCGGCCCAGAAAGAAGTATTGAAAGAACATAAACGCGACGCATACCACGAAGACAGTTTGAAGTAGTGCGCGGTAAAAGTTCCTGCTATCAATTGGGGGAGGCCTTTTCCCAGCAGAAAAAAAATGAATAACCACGGAGTTCAGCGATTTCAGTAATTCTATGATGCATATTGTGTTTATGTCTAGGTTTGATGACTGTACTGAATCACACTGGACGAAGCCTTGAACACTTTAGGAGCACCGACTTGTATCGATGATACAACTGCTAAATCACGCCATTGCTCCGTGACTTGCTTTACCCGCAATTTGCATGACGTAGATGCTCAATTATCTACGACATATATTTCACCAACATTTTTTTTTCATAGGGTACTCTTACTACGAGAGAAGCGGCCGCTGTTACAAGTTACACTCAACTCCATTAAACTGGACCGATGCTTACAATGTATGCAGCTCAGAACAATCCTACTTAACAGTGATCAACAATTGGTTGGAGGTGGATGATCTCGTGAAGCTCACGGATTTTGGACCGAATGACTTGATCGCCGGGAGTTACCTAAGAGGAATGTATCATGTGGGCTTTCATAACAGATACAACGACGGCTGGACGACAGTTAAAGGTATGTGTATCAGGCAATTTTAAAGTTCCATAGAAATTGTCACTATTGTTCATTCCATTCCATTATTGCAATAGAACATTAAAGCCTGTGGAGGATTCACTAAGAGACAAATGTCCCCCAATACGCACTGCTGGGCCAAGGCCTCCCCCAATTCCTTGCAAAAACTCTTTTCTTGCACCACTTAAATCGTCGTAAAAGGTCGTCTCGCCACCGCTTTTTGGACCGCCTCGGCGGCGTTGTCCATAGGCAGCCATTGTGTGGTGTCTTTTGCCCAGTAGTCATCGTGCATGCGGCCAACGTACTAAGAATACTTGTACAATATACGAGCACTTGTATAGGGTACAGCTTATCCTATCACACTCCACAGCTGGACACAGGCCTTTCAATCCAGTTTTGCCCAGATACTCTTTTACGGGCATTTGACGCTGTGGATGCCGTTACGCGATCTTGACTCCACGACTCCTTAAAGACACCCTTGCCTAACCCCTGGGGTATTTCAGACAAGGTAATTAGGGTGCAAGATAATTTTTTTTTTTTCAACAGGAGCTGCTTTAAATCATACTCTACCCTGGTGGGGCAACCAGCCAATCGGAGGGAGTCATGACCAGTGTGGCTCCATGTTCTACACTGGACGTCTGACCCAGATTGATTGTAGTTTGAAGTGTTTCTTTATTTGTGAACATGAAGTAGACTTGTCTTATCCGAACCAAAATAACGAAGCAAATATTGTAGTAGGTAGTATTAAGTAGTAATGTAGATTATTAATAGATTTTTCTTTTTGTTCAATTTAAATATTAAAAAGTGACATGAAACAAATTACAATTATTTACTGATATCTTGTTTGATTATACATAAAATGGAAACTGCTGCCATAAATGTGGTACAAATACAAACTCTGGGCTTCAATTAAAAAATTCCTAATGGAAACACCCAATAACTCTTCACCTATTCACGAAATCAAGGAACCTCATAACACTGGAATTTCGAGGCTTGTGATGTGTAAACATTAATATGATGAACAACATAATAGATGAATATAAGATTAATTAACCCTTTACTAAGTTTAGTAGATGGTTGGTCAAGCTTAAAACTAATGATGCTGAAACTATTGGCCGGGTTCTAGCATACACAAAACTGTTAGGTACAAGTAGTACAGGTACAGGAGTGACGGCTGGCTACTAACGGATGGGAGGGTACCGGTAAGCGTATTGTATGGAGATGAGAGTTTGTGGTGTTGCTATAAATATTTTAACCGTCCGTAGACTGTCAAGGTACTGTAATTACAATTAGTGCATTTTGGAAACGAGTGGTAAAAGAGCGATCATTTAATCTAATTTATGTAATATGTTAGATAATTTATTGTTACGAGCTGGGTATGGGATAAATTAATTTCCACCGATTAAACAACAAATAACTTTAATAAACACAAATCTCAATTACAAATACACTATTGATCACTAGTCACTTAAATATCGCACTTCTAGTTCACTTCGATTCGCTTCGTTGTGTAGCCAAAATCAGACTGCCCGTTCCAGTTTTTTTTTTTTTTTTTAAGCGAATCTCGCAGTTCAACCTAGGGAGGTTGTCGACTGCTTAACCGGGCTTTTCTGTGGATGCCTCGAAATTAAGGCCTCCAGCCAGAGCAACTTACAAACTAAACTACAAAACTAAGCGACTACGCACTAAGGGCACCCCCTGTGGGGTACGGATCTCGGCTTAGGGCGTCGCTGGGAGAGGACAGCAAAGGGACAGGCTGGATCTGAGTAAAGCTACTAGCTCAGCTGCGCGGGCTGGCACGAGCAAGGGTCGGGGAGGGCGTGACCGAGGATTCGCGACGGGCGTCGTCGGCGAGGACGGAATGACGAATAACGGCGTCTGTGTTTTGTGAGCGTGCTGGTTTCCCTACTGCTCTCCTGAAGGAGGGTGATGTTGTCGTCGGGGTCAACGAGAGTGTGCCTCGGGCGACGGATGTGACTAATACGCGAGATTTTGCCGAGTGCGTTCAGGAGACTGTTAGGACGATAGCTGGAGGGCTCCGCCTTGGGTTTACCGGGTTTCGGTATACCGATAACAGTGGCACTGCCAGCTCCCGCAAACATGACGGCTATTTATAGGTCGACCGATCCTCCTCGAACCTTCTCACAGTGGCACAATGGAACGTCATCCTTCGAGAAACTTCGACATGTTTCTCGAATGTTCTAGACAGTTCCATAGTGAATACTGTCCTTCGAGAAGGTTCCACAACTCTCTCGAATATTCTAGAAATTTCTATACTAGAACAGTCTAGACTCGAGTCGTGTTAGACAGTTCAATAGTAGATCATTCGAGACTCGCATGTAATCTAGAATGTTCTCGTAAAGTAACCGACGTAACAATATTTATGTTCTTCGTGGCTTGGGCTCTGCAGTGTTTATCAATGAGGTAATCCCTTCCCCTCGGACCGCGAAAGCGTTTAGACGCATTCCGTACAAGTATTTTTAATTTTTATTAAAAACGAATAGTTATTTCGAAATTAATTAATAAATATATTTCGCAAAAGTACTAGGCGCGCATAAAGTTTGAAGAGAACGCGAAACGCACGCAGAGTACTGGAGGAAACGGGCCGGCAACAGTCAAGACGGAGATAGAAGGCTGTGCCCGCTGCGCCCGTACCCCTGTGTGTGTGTCTTCCTCGCCGGCTACCCAATTTAAGAGCGATAGCGATTAGCGAGTACTTATTTATAATTACTTTGCTTTGTCTTGATTTTTAGTCCGATTGTTCACTAACAAGTTAACATGAACAAGACACCACCCAAAACACCTCCGAATCAATACTCATCGCGTTCTGAGTCTGATATCCGGATGCTGCAAGCAGACAAAGACTCAGAAGGGAGCATCACCCAGAGAGCCAAACGCAGATGCCTTTCGGACGAAGTCTCTAGTGGTAACCTGGATATGTTTAAAAACGAAATAAAGAAGATGATCAATGAGATGATTTGTACTCAGAGCACCCGTTTGGACAAATTGGAAGGACATATCAAGGAAATAAAAAATCACTACACGGAAATTAAGGTCACAAATACTGATCTTGAAAAGGCAATGACAGCGGTCTCCGATCAATTACAGTCCCTTGAAAATAAAATCACGGGATTAGAAAATCAACGTGGCTCCATGGCAGTCCAGTTATCTACGTTAGAAAACAAGTTGGAAGTTCTCGACCATAATCTCATCAAGACTTCTGTAGAATTACGCAATGTACCCAAGAGGCAGAATGAGACCAAAATCATGCTCTATGAAACTATATTGCACCTATCAAAACATCTAGGCCTTGATACAGAATCCGCTAGTATCCGTGATATTATAAGACTACCCTCAAAAAAAGAAAACTCAACTTCGAGTTTATCAGTCGAGTTCTGTAATACACTGACGAAAACTAATTTTCTTGCTGCTGTTAAAGACTACAATAAACGCAATCCCACAGACAAGATAAAATCAACCCATCTAAACTTAAAATCGGCACCGGAAACACCTATCTACATCACCGAGCTTTTAACAGCCAATTCCAAAAGGTTATTTTACCTTACTCGAAACCACGCGAAGCAACACCAGTACAATTATTGTTGGACGTCGAACGGAAGAGTTATGCTTAAAAAGGATCCTGATAGCCAGACTATCGTGGTAAGAAGCGAAGAACAACTGAAGCTGCTGGCCACAATCATCAAAGTATGACTACTTGCATTTGAGTATACCCTGCTATATCTTACGTATTATTTGATTACTTTTACGATTTTTTCGAATTACTTTTTTAATATACTAAACACAAACACAAACAAAACTCACACACATAACTTTAACTATATGCACAACATACTCTCAACATATATAACTCACTCAACACCTACATATTACAACTTCACCATGTCATCATATATACTCCTTAAATATGCTTGCGTTCATCCCCATTATTCCTTAACTAGCTATTTCAATATCATACAAGATATGGTTCTAAATTTTTTACCCCTAAACGCTATAAGCTTTTCATACGTTCTTAAAACAAATACCACCATATTTTCTCGTAACCCTAATACTATCTTTACTTTACCGAAAAATGACTACTAACATAAACAATCTAATTGACAGTATCGACGAACTATCTGTATCAACTACCCATACATGCACACCTGAGGAAACACTCCCCATCTTGAAGTGTCCTAATAACTTCATTAAAATACTAACACAAAACATTCGCTCTGTAAACCGTAACTTTTTAAACTTGCAAACGCTTTTGCACCGAATTTCTTTTGATTGCGATCTGGTTGTTTTAACTGAATGTTGGTTACCATGTTCTAGCAATACCATTATCCCAATCCTCAACAATTACTCCTCGTTCACGACCACCAAACATATAAATCAAAGTGATGGTGTGGTGGTGTATTCGAAGTCGGACCTGTCTGTTACATGCGAAGAGCCAGATTTCCACCGTTCTGCATCAGGTCTTATTATAAAAATTAATTTTGACTTGGCGATAATCTGTATCTATCGATCACCGTCAATAGACAATATTAACAGCTTTCTCGCAGCTCTTAACAACATTCTTCCGTCGCTGCATAGATTTAAATCGGTAGTTCTAACGGGTGACCTGAACGTGGACATCAAACCTACCACATCTGACATACGCTCCCACGATTACCTAAATTGCCTTGCCTTTCACGGTTATCTCCCTGTCCACACCCTACCGACCAGGAATGGCAATTGTTTGGACCACACGTTTCTCAAAACAATTTCCCCCACCCAAACCTTTGTTTTTAGCTCCACAATAACTGATCACTCCTCTTCTTTACTTTGCATTCACAATAAATGTATACGAACGGTCGCAAACTCCCATAAAACGATAATTGACTATGACGGGCTTGACAAATCAATGTCACAACTGGATTTTACCCCTATTTTTAATATAAAAGATGCAAATATGGCTACCGATAATTTACTGAATTTAATGAGTGTGTGATTTCTGAAAATACCACAGTTAAAAAAGTTTCATCAAAAAAGAGAATCCTAAAACCGTGGATCACAGCCGGTTTATTGCGGTGCATAAGAAACAGGGATGCTCTACACAAGAAAGTTAAAACAATCCCTGGAAATGAGGTTCTAAGAATTACGTACCTTCGATACAGAAATTTTTGTGCTAGAATTTTAAAAAAAGCTAAGAGAAGTTATGATACAGAGGAACTAGAAAAAGCTAGTAAAAACCCAAAAACACTATGGGATACAATTAAACGGGTAACTAACACTACTAAAACTAAAAATACACCTGTTCAATTACTAAATTTGTCATCTTCACCTATTGAGTCTTGCAACACTATAAACTCATACTTTGTTAACATTGGCGAGAGGCTTGCAAATAATATTCCACTTCTACAACGCATTCATTCACAGTCACTCAACCCACTTCTGCGAACTCATCAACTTCATAGTTCGTCCTTGACCCTACTGACTTTGTCGAAATTACAGCAGTTATCCACTCATTGCGCTCTGACGCTGCAACTGGCTGGGATGGCATATCACCCTACATTCTAAAGAGATACTCAACCTCCCTGGCACCCATACTATGCCATATTTTTAACCTATGTTTCGAGACTGCCGTCTTTCCCTCTTCTTTTAAAAAGGCGATCATTCACCCAGTCTTCAAGGGAGGCGACGGGAACCTGCCGAATAATTACCGCCCCATAGCAGTTCTGACTGCCTTATCTAAGGTACTAGAACGTCTTATCAATAAAAGACTGGTAGACTACTTAGAACATTACAAACTAATATCACCACAACAATTTGGATTTCGTAAAAATAGGTCAACCTGTGACGCAGTTCAGGAATTAACTAAGAATATCGTACAAAACCTGAACAATAATAAAAAGGTCCTAACAATATTCTTAGATCTTGCGAAGGCTTTCGACACCGTCCCCGTCCGTTCTCTCTTACTCAAACTTGAAAACATGGGTGTCAGGGGATTGCAACTTAGACTTTTTGAAAGCTACCTCACTAATCGCTCCCAGAGAGTCAAGATTGATCGGCACTGCAGCAATGAGCTCCCCATCTACTATGGCGTTCCACAAGGAAGCATTTTGGGTCCCACTTTATTTTTAGTTTTTATAAACGACTTATGCAATTTAAATATCCCAAATGCCAAGATGACATCATTTGCGGATGACACTGCTATAACCTTCGTCGCCAACACATGGTCTGAGCTCGAGGACAAAGCACAAGATGGCTTTAATGTAGCGCTGAACTGGCTTTGTCTCCATACGCTTACACTTAATACCTCCAAAACCAAGTTCATTACCTACTCAGTCAGTTCTGCTACTCAACCAAAGTCACCAATATTACTAAAAGCTCACACATGCAATTCTCAAACTCAATCTTCGTGCCACTGTGCACCTATATCTTCTACGGATGAAGTCAAATACCTAGGTATAATCATAGATAGGAATCTTAAATTTAAAACTCATATTAATGTCCTTACTGGCAGAGTTCGCAAACTTATATATATTTTTAAAACCCTAAGAAATATTGCTAATCCGATAATTATACGTAATGTCTATTTTGCCTTATGCCTATCTATTATTACCTATTGTATTGCCTGTTGGGGTGGTGCTGCAAAAACAATATTTAAACCACTGGAAGTTGCACATCGCGCCATACTGAAAGTGGCTACCTTCCGTCCACTAATTTACCCAACTAATCAGTTATACAAAAATTGCAATGTCCTCAACGTGCGGCAACACTTCATTCTAAAATCAATTCTGTTACAACACCGAAAAACTCCATATATTGAAATTACCAAACGCCGAAAAGATAAAATATGTACTCCTCCAAAAACCCGCTTGTCGTTTACTAAAAGATTCTTTTATTATTTAGGTCCGTCCCTTTACAACATAATAAACAAAAAATGTCCTATATATAAATTGACTTACCATGATTGTAAAAAGACTGTCCGCACATTCCTTCAAAATATAAGCTACGACGAAACAGAAAAATATTTAATTTAATTAAGTTATGACAAGTTTGTATATTGTACCACTCACCCAAAACATAGACCCACACTAATCAAATCTACTTACTTACGCACGCATACACAGCCACATGCTCACGCACATACACTCACTCACGCACACACACATATACACAGACAGACCTGGACACGCACACACAGCACACACGCACACGCACACACACACGCACACACACACTCACATTAACACGTACAAATGCGCTCGCGCACTAATATCTTTATTTAAACTTTTTAGTTAAAAAATTGGTTGTAAACAGTCAAATTTAAAAGTTCAATTGTGTTAAATTAAAATTGTAGTAGTACAATAAGAGGGGATCGGCACTGTGACTTCTTAATACAGGCTATTTCATAGCCTAGCAAGAAGAACAGCACGTCACCCACTTGATTGCCAGATATGTAATACTACCTACTTTGTGAAATTTGTTACATGTACTTCAATCTGTTTTTTTATATAAATAAAGATTATTATTATTATTATTATTATTTATCAACCACTAAATCATGCAGTCAGTCATGGACATGTAAGTAAATAAAACAAAAGAGTTCAGCATAAGGGCTAATTTTATTTTATTTTTCCCTTTATTGGAGCTACATATTTACAACCCTCAAATATTTCAACTCCCTTTTGGATGCCTATCAGAAATTATGCTGGTTTATGTCTAGATATTTAGGGCATTTTATGGGAATTTATTCGACATAGTGACCAAAATTCCTGAGCATAAACCAATTTTTGTCAAAACAATCTAGGATGGTGATACACTATTCTTTATTATCTCATTAAGCTTAGCTGCTCCACTTTCGTTTTGTTTTATACAATATGACGTCTTCTTCAAGTTTGTCAGCCACGCGGTTATTTTGGGATACCTGAAATAAGAAAATCATTTTTTGAGAAGATGTCTTTAACCAGCTATGTTAGATTTTATCTGGTAAACGTTTGTTGGTATCTCAATCATCTCGACTACCTGGCTTTTTCCCAACTATGTTGTGGTTGGCCGACAGTCTAAGCGAATGCAGCTAAAGACCAGTACTTTACATGCGCCCTGTTAGTACTGGGTAATACGACACCCCATCAGAATATTTCATGCGGTTTTTACCAAAAGATAGAGTAATTCATGAGGAAGGTTAGGTATATACTTTGTCAAGGTTTTGTGTAAATTGGTTGAAATAAGACGTTAATTGTTGGAAGTTTCTGTAATTGTCAAGTCACCTTGCTCTGCTCTACCCGTGCGAAGCCGGAGCGGGTCGCTAGTTAAACTAAAGAATAATATTCACTTACTTTTTCGCGTCTACAGGAAGTAAAAAGTCCAAAGTCGTCATGTTACCAAGGGCAGCCACATCGGCTATAGTGACGTGGTCTGCGGCTAGATAAGTGGTCCGGCTTAGGAATTCTTCAAAGAAACCATACGCCTCGTCAATGTCATCCAACAGTTTCTGTTCAACGGTTTTCTTTCCTTCCATCACTATGGGATACTGTAAAATGAAAACTAGATTTATTCGCATGATCGGCATAAAAAAAAAAAAACACAAATCGTATCAGTGCCACACATCATCATCATCTGCTTGGCCTTTTCCCAACTACGTTGGGGTCGGCTTCCAGTCTAACCTCCACAACCCATTTAATACTGGATAATACGATAGCCTTTGGAAAGGTTGGTTGTCATACTTTCGGGCCACTGACTATCTGAAACGACTATCAGAGATCTACAAATGACAGTCGGGAGCATCGGCTTAACATGCTTCCCGAGGCACGAAGGAAGTTCGGTTTGTAATGGGTGTTTTCCAACCACGGACCAACCTAGGCAAGCACGGCTTGGCCTGAAGATTGACCCAGCTGCATCAGACATTCAATAAACTTTCGAGTATTATCACGAAAGATGCGGTTAACATTTTCAAGTGGATTCAAACAAAAATATCATGTAGATTGTAAAGTTTTTTACTCACAGTAACATTTCGTAATCTGGGAAAAAGAATAGAGGTATCGAAAAACATTTTTTGATTGACCAGTGCCCTTTTTTTGGTGTCTTTTGGATACCACGAGTCGTCTTTTCCGTAGGTATCGGCTAAATACGCCAATATTGCGTGACTGAAAACATCGAAAATTTGGTTATCAGCAGGACTTCATCATCATCATCATCATCATTTCAGCCGAAAGACGTCCACTGCTGGACATAGGCCTCCCCCAAGTGTCGCCACATTGACCAGACTTAACAAGTTTTTTTTCTTTACATTGGATGTCTCACTGCTGGGCAAAGGTCTCCCGATATCATTACATGTACTCTTTTCGGCCGCCACCTAGAATCAGCAGTAACAATGATGTAGCCAAGTTTCGGAAGTCGGTGAAAAGTCACCGACTTCCGAAAGAGAAGTTGTTATCCACTTTTTAGTGTTATTTCGCAAAAAACTTTATTACAATGTATCTATTTAACCTACCCTGCAGCTTAGTAAAATAATTTCAAACTTGGCTACATCATTGTTACTGCTGATTCTAGGTTAGCTAGCTATTTGTTAAAAAAGATGCTGGTGGAATACATAACCTCCTCCTTTTATACACGTCGGTTTAAAAGACAAGGTAAGTGATCACTGATTCGATTTCGATGACTGTAAAAAACCCACCGCCAAAACTAAAATAACGTACCTGTCATGTAGAATGAAGTCACCATCTACCATTACAGGTATTGTGTGCAGGGGATTCAACTGTAAAGAAAATAACATAACGTAAGATCATACCTGTAATAGGCAGAGGTATACCTAATAGCAGGTACACCCACATTTCGCCAGTTATTTTTTAAGTCCCATGTAATAGGCGCCGAGACTATTGCTATGGCAATAGTACAGACTCCGTAAATGCTATTGAGAAATTCTTGATGGGAAACCTAATAACACTTTACCCGACCCGGGAATCGAACCTAGGATCTCATGCTCTGCAGTCGCGATCGCGATCACTAGATCAATGAAGCAGTTAGTACATATTTAATTTTAAACTAAGAGATCGAGAAAACCAAATGGCTAAATTTAATAAGAGGTCACTCGACTAGGTACATTTTATTTATTATTATGAGCCTGTGGTGTCCCACTGCAGGGCAAAGACCTCCCTTCCTTTTTTCCAGTCTTCTCTGTCTAGAACTATTTCAGTCCAAATCACTTTAGGTAACAGTCCGTCTCGTCGTGCCATACATACTGCGAAAAAAATTAAAACCATTAAGTTAAAAACTAAAACCCACCTACGACAAAAATGCCAACAAAAAATTTATAAACAAGTTGAGGTAATTTTCATTTTCGGTTTTTATATTACCAGAATCACAAGTCATTATTATTGAATATGTCATATTACAGATACTTGCGACTTCGGTTGTAATAACCGATTTCTTTTGGCTTTGCCGTCGGGTAACAAGATGCTGCACTGACCCCAAATAAAGGGATAAGGACAGGATACTGGTGATGTGTTGCCTGTGGAATGGATGTCACCTTACCTTCAAATACTCGGGTGACTTATGTTCGTTTCCTGCAAGATTCAGTTCTATCTTCTCATAGGGAACGTTGAATATTTCGAAACCCATCAGGGCCGCGCGCACTGGCGGGCTCAGGTCTACTGCGTACAGTTTAATACCCATCTGAAAATGGTAATAATAGGTATAAAGCGTTTAAAATTAGAACAGGAATGACCTCGCACCTTCATGAACTTGGGAACACTGACGCAGGCAGGGAATTCCACGTCTTGGCTGTACGTATAATAAAAGATGAAGCAAAACGCTTTGTGCGATTATGTGGGACATCGAGAGATATGGGTGACACTCACACTCACACTCTTTTTAGAGGTATAATGAGCTTTCACTAGATTCACTAGGTTCTGGCTTCTCCTAGTTATTACATCCTTTTTTTTTTTTACGAATCATCAAATGACTTCTCCCGCTCTGGGCAGAGCGGAAGGGAGTGTCAGACTTGTACTGACTAAAACCCATCCATGTTCCTTCTTTGCCCTTTGTGTTCCAGGGCCGCGGTATCTCTTTCGAACAGCCCGCAGCCCTGGCAGGCATCGGCCCTTGCGGGCCCCTCCCTATTTGCTGACATCTCTTTGAGGCGCGCGTGGAACACGAACGCGCCGTCAACACGGCCTGTCGTCAAAAGACGGACGGACGGCGAGCTAGCCCATTACTCACCGTCCACAGGTCCGCGTCTACGGTGGCCGGAAGCCACCACGTGACCCCCGACGCCCGAGGCGTCTCCCGCGGCGGCTGGGACGAGAGGTTCTCTCCCTCTCACGCTCCGCCACCTCCTTCGCTAGCATGACTGCTTCGCAGAAGGAGGTGACGGCGTCCCATTCCCTCTCGCTCCGGACCATGGACTGGACCAGGGCCGGACGCGATAGGTCGCCGCCGCTGATCACCGCTACGAGGACACGGCGGTGCTCCGCCCAAGCGGGGCAGACCTCTACCGTGTGCTCCACCGTGTCCTCTGGGCGACCCTCACAGTGGTAACACCCGGGCGTTTCCTCCCGCCCGATTCGGTGCAGGGACCTCCCGGAACAACCGTGTCCGGTGAGGACCTGCGTCAGACGGAAGGTAAGGGTGCCGTGGCGCCTCTCCAGCCACTCCTCAAAGAGGGGACTTATCGCCACTATTGTGGCGTGCCCTGCACAGAGTTGCGATAGGCGCTCTCTCCATGTCGCCATGAGATCGCGCCGGAAGTCTGTCCGCAGCGCGACAATTTGCCGCGGCAGCGGAGTTTCCCCCCGAATAGCATTAGCCTTTGGTATGCATTGAACGTGGATCCGGGAACTAAACTAAAGTTATCTAAAAAACGCGTCCTGTTAATCAACATGACGCGTTTTTTAGATAACTTTAGTTGTTGTTGTAGTTGTTGTGGTTCCGGTAGTAAAACGGGATTGCCTGGATCCACGTTACCACGTCACCACAACGTTATCCACCGATGACCGATGGTAAAATAAAAAGTTTTATCAAGTTGTTTTAATAGAACCAGCAATACGCTAGAATGGTATGCGATTCCAATATTTATTTTAAATTCCGCCAAGGCCACAATTCCGGATAACAACGTCTGATTCCATGACTCACAAGCTAATAACAAATTAATAATGTATTGTACTGTGTTTGAATCACAAACGAATAGTGTTTCTATAGTGTTTTCTAATCCAGATACTGGTCAGAGGTCGCTACTGAAGTAATATCACAATTTAAAGATAAATTATAAACAATATTTTCGAAGCACAATACTTACGTTTATTAGTTTTTTGATAAGAATCGAGTTATGGTGTGACACTACTTTACCGACACGTCTTACACAACTACTGGCCAAAATTACTGTATATTTAAACATTACATTACTAAGCCACGCTTATCTGGTTGCTATAAATACATATTACGCAATAAGTTTGAGAAGGTTATAGATATGGTTGTATATTAGAGATTTAGGTACAAAACAAGACACCTGAATAATCTATGGTCTGTTTTGAATATATTATATGAAAACGTAAACAAACCTGTTCAGGTTTTATTATTAGATAATCAAACACTGAAGATAATTAGTAGCATGTTCATGTGTTACTAAGATTCATAAGATTTCAACTATTATTTCATTATCATATTAATATTAGCCTTTTTAATATTAGCCTTTTTAATGCAATACTATCGTGATTATTGTCTTAGTATCCGTAATGACTGTTGTCGATCTTAACGTGTTTTCCAAGACATCGAGGTGTCTCGATAGTTAGACATTGGTGACTACCACCTGCAGTTTTGCATCCAGAGGTAAGTTTTCCGATTAATTTGTTTACATTGTCATCAAATACAGTGTAAACTCTTTATAACGTCGTTCGATATAACGAAAAACTCTCTATAACATAGAAATTAATTCAATTTGGTTGGTTTACCACAAAACCCATACAGTCACTCTTTATAACGCAACCGCCATTCTAAGAAAGACACCTTTTTTTTTTTTACGGATGGGAAATCATCAAATGACTTCTCCCGCTCTGGACAGAGCGGAAGGGAGTGTCAGACTTGTACTGACTAAAACCCATCCATTTTCCTTCCTTGCCCTTTGTGTTCCAGGGCCGCGGTATCTCTTTCGAACAGCCCGCAGCAAGAAAGACACCTGAGGTCATAAACAGCCGTCTCGCTTTTGTTATTATTAATTGCCTTTACACGTGTGCATTCTTAGATTACATTGTATGTAGGAAATCGGTTGAATTTGGTTTTTTTTTTCCTTCCCTCCCTATAACGAAAACTCTTTATAACGAAAGAAAATGCTCGGTCCCTTGAAATTCGTTATAAAGAGTTTACACTGTACTTTTAAACTCACCATAGTTACTGTTATTGTATTGTTTTTATAAAATATTAGAATTTTTATATTCACCGATAGAGAGAAGAGGTGTGAACCACTTTTGTGTGTAGATAAAACAGAAAACGGTCGATGTGATTTATCAGCATGACTGTCCGTTTTTAGCTACATATATTACCTACTATGATAATTATGTTGTTTGTCTGGATAGTGACTTACGTGATTTTAAGCCGACTGGCCGACGGCTAAGATAAGGTTATGATAAAAAGGGAGTTGAACATGTTTTCTGACCAGGATTTAGCTTAATAATAAACAAATAATTAAAAATAAACTGGAATTGATTTTAAGACGATCTGATAGGCGAAGACAGTTACACAGTGGGTGTCTGAAGACGGCCGTCGTAACCGAGGCAGGCCCAAGAAACGTTAGCACGAGGATCTGGATACCTTAACGGATTGATCGGAGAAGGCAAATTGTAAACAAAATTTGAAAGCCATGGGGCAGGCCTTTACCCAGCAGGGACATAGTAGTCTGATAATTATAAAAAAGACAATATGGTCAACATGAGCTGATAATATTATAATGCCTGGTACATTCCTTCTAGACCATGTACGAAGTTACTAGTAAAGGTGCCCTTCTGTGCGGTGTGTGGTAGTTCTCAGATAAGAACATTCGTTGGAGTAAACTACATAGAACACCTTACTTCGGTTTGTAACTTACACAGAGATTGCTATTTATTGTACCCAAAGACACATTCAGAGTGTTTGTCCGTCTCAGTTTGTGAAATAGGTCCTTTGTCAAACAAGGCCAGTTCCTGCGGACATTTACAAATCGATGTTAAAACAAAGCGATGTTCGGAACGAACCTACTACTTAATGTTGGAATCGGGAGCACCACTGGGTCCTATTCTGTGACCATTTCTATTCATCGTGTATATTAATGACTCGAGTCACAGGTGTTTTTTTAGAGGAACGACATCAGAACGAGCAAACTATTAGATAGTAACATAACATCATCACGCCTGTAATCCCCGAAGGGTTGGACAGTGACATGCCTAATAATAGACCCACTTTCAACAGTTACGTTTAAGTCCCATGTAATAGGGGCGAGCCGATTGCCATCAACCGAGCACAAATACAGACTCCATGGCTGATATTGAGTAATTCCTGATGGAAAAACCTAATAACACTTTGCCCGACCTGGGAATCGAACCCAGGACCTCATGCTCAGCAGTCCCGTTTGCGACCACTAGACTAGATCTCAAAAGATCTTATAATATCTATATTTATCAGTAAATGAAAAATCAACGATGGATATAGGCATTATTATTTTTGTTATTAGATCAGCATTTAGGTAGCCATGTTTGTCTTGTAAGAAAATATACATTAGCCATGTTGCCACGTGAAAATTACCTATTATCTACCTATATCAATAAGTAAAAATGAAACAAAATTATAAAGCCTCAACACAGATTTATTAACAATAGCCAAGTACATTCATGTGTATCAGTGATTTGTATATAAATGCTAATTTATTTGATATTTATTCCATTGAGTAAGTGAGTTATTACCCCTTCCCAATATACAAACCACTTTCCCAAAAAAACATTTTTAACCTATTGCATAGCTTCTATCGCGGACCTTGAGCGTGGAGACCGAATCCAGAACTTCCGTAACGAAAATAACACCTAATGCCTAACACGTAGTGTGCTGAAGCTAGGAGGTTAGTTTGTATAGGTTTTACCTATACAACCTAAGCTCCTAGCTCCAGCGGTAGATTAAAAATAATAATACTAGTCTTCTCAATATCTGACACTACGAAAGTGAATAAATAATTATAATTACATAAGTTGATAAAAAAATGCTATGCAATAGCTTTACCGCGGCAGTCTCCGAGTGCCACACGCCTTTTTTTATACTCATTCGTTTTTATCTCGATAACACAACAACCACTTAGAAAAGCGGGCTTGCGAGCCGCGCGGGTGCTCTGCCTATCCACCGTTGCACGGTACGATAGTAATGAAATAGAACGGCGTCACGCTACTAACAGCAGCTTATAATTTCATACGGCTGTTGTGTTATTGTGATAAAAGTGAAAGACAATTAAAAAACAATGTTTCTTCGGGAAAGTTGTTGCATATTAAATAGATAAATAAATATGGGTGAAACACGAGTAGCAAAACGTACCTGGAAGTAAATCCTGATTGCAACCGTAAACAATAATAAAAGTATTCGCTTACAATTAGCTCCAAATTACTCGTAAAATCAAAATCGAAATATTTTATTTCACATAGGCCCAGATGGGCACTTATAAAACGTCGACAAAAAGGTGTACGGTTCGGTTGGTTGTTTCCTATGGAGAAGAACCGGCAAGAAACTCCATGGTTACTCTTTTCAAATCATTTGGTTGGTATTACAATATTATCATGTTACAGCATTAGTACTTACGTATGGGGGAACAGCGTAGGCCTGACAATAAGTCGCTGCGTATTACACAAAAAGTGTAATACACGATAAAAAGTTAACAAGCATCTGGGAATCTACAAAGTCTACAGTGTTCACACATTCACAAACGATCGGTAACAAGAATCTATACAAAGGTAAGAAAATATTGTAAAATACTATAATTAAACAAGTGACACAAATATTGTTATCAGTGCTGTAACTATTCTGAGCAAAAGTTGTACAAATTATTTGAAAACTATTGTAAAAAAGTCTAGTTACAAAGAAGCGAAAATATGAGATTGAGAATAGTTAGGGACATCCACATATTTGTGCCGTTTATGAGCTACCAGGGAAGCCGCATGCGCAGAAGGCACTAGAGCCAAACTTCTTTATCTTCAACGTAGTCCTTGATTTTGTAATCTTTATCTTCAACGTAGTCCTTGATTTTGTAAAGGACACGTTTCTGAACTTTCCATCGATCAGTTCTATAACTGACTTCGGCAACTTGTTATAAAAGCGTATACTGTTAATAAGAAAAGACTTGCTAGTTTTTGCTAATCTGAATTTAGGTTTTACAATTTCGTGTTTACTGCGTGTATTTTAATTGTGAAAGTCGCTTCTAATTTCGAAAAGCCCTCAATTTTTGCGGAAATGTAAAATACATTCTAAGATATAAAGTGAAGGCAGAGTTAGTATATCGAACTCTTTAAATTATTCTCTGAAGGACTCGCGAGGACCCATTTTATAGATCGCGCGGACTGCCTTCTTTTGTAAAATGAAAATGGAGTCAAGGTCTGCTGCCGATCCCCACAGTAGAATGCCATAAGACATAATACTGTGGAAATAAGCATAGTAAATTAACCTAGCGGTGGCTACAACAGTCAACTGCCTTATTTTCCTTTCTGCATATGCAGCTGAGCTTAACCTACCCGAAAGAGTTCTAATGTGCGCGCCCCACTTCAATTTTGAATTTATAGTAATCCCTAAGAATACAGTTTTCGCTATAAACTCAAGTTTTTTGCCGTGAAGATTTAAATTTAGATCCCGTTGTGATACATACATTTCAAAACCTTTTATGTTCATGCCTGCCTAGTACTGTTAGTTAAGTTTATAACACATTTCTCTCTGTCTCTTATTTCACCAATTTCAATCTCCTATTGTATCTCATTACGTACTTGTGCGTTTATTGTAATGTAAAATGCATGGTTTATCATCATATTGGTTTATCATATGTAAAATTCTACCAGTTAGCCTTAAACATAAATAGGTATTATTAGTTAATAGCCATGGCAGTCGGGATGGTGACGCTTTAGTTTCTAGCATACACTACCGGTAGTATTACCTGCTGACATCAGACAAGAAGATAATAAATTAAAATTCGCACGTAAACTTAAAAAAATATCTGTTGGATTCTTTGTAAGTGTAGGTATTGGGAATATATAGGTTGTGGATGTACCTGATATTGAGTTTAATGTAAAAGAGACTCAACGATCTCACAGTTAAACTGCGGAAGCAGTTTTGTGGGGTTATGTATTTAGCTTTAAGGTTTTTTTTTTTTAAGTAAATAAATCAATCATTCATAAATGATTCATTCATTCATTCATCAAGATGCTCCGTCTAAAACGAACGGTACTTTTTTTTAATCTTAGCAGAGAGTTTTTATGTCAGAAAAGTGATCAACATTTTATGAATAAAATTAACTTTGGGAGATAAAATATAATAAATAAACATTTAATACTCAAAATTAAGGTGTATTCACACCCGTCACCACCCGTGGCCTCACTGGTGTGGTCAGCGGGAATTGATAAAATGAATAAAAATTATGCCCAGTGGTGCGGGGCAGTGGGGTAATAAAATATTAGTTGAAAACATTATATGGAATTGTGTACTGTTAGTATAGTTGTGCTATAGTTACGTGCAGTAATAGTACATTATGATATAAGTGAGGTAAGGTAAGGCGGTAAATGTGTTATAAATTAGATTAAATGGTCGCTCTTTTACCACTCGTTTCCAAAGTGCGACTAAGTTGGTGAGTGTCACTGCTATCACCTCACAGGTAGGTTTAGACTTAACTGCATTATAAATTAACAACGCAACGGAATGAGCTATTCCCAAACTATTCTTTACTTTATACTATACACAGATACTCAAATGTTTGCAATCAGCGCCCTATTGACAATGTCACTCAAATGCCAAAAGATTCTTGCATAATTATACAGTTTCTTGAAAAAACAAGGCATTTAATTTCGTTTTCACGGGCTCCATAGTTGCTATGCTTTTTTTCAAAAGTGGCGTAGCTGATTTGTAGAATATTACTTATCGTAATTATATTAAAAAGTATAAAATAAATTCAATCTCTTTGAATGCACAAAGTTGGTGTAAGAATACTTCATGTCTGTCAAATTGATTGGACAGTGTTTTTGTCATCTATTGTTGTGTAAATAAAAATAATTTTATTGTTCGTGGCTCTTGTTGTTAAGTTATTAATTTGTTCAATGGTCAGTTTGTTTCTACATAGTCTAGAAATGAAACAACTGTATTAGTAACTAGTGACCAGCATTGTGAGTACTGTACCTTCTACTGTTAATAATACATAAAAGTATCATCAATGCTAAAGTAGTAAAACCTAATGCATAAAGGGTGTAAACAGACTCTTAACGAAGCCGAAAGGCACTTGTTCTCCCCGTCCGTCATTGCAATCATTTTTTTGTTCTAGACCACACCTGGGAACCTTCTAGTTACGGAGATATTGGGGGTCAAAGTTCCAACTTTTTCACAAGTTTTTTTTTAAATACATGTTTTTAATGTTTTTTTTTTACTTAAGACACCTTCACGACCCCTTACTATTCAATCCATCCATCAGCACAATGTTTTGAATGCGTTACATGGAGTCATGACGTAAACCGTGATTTTTCACCCCAAAAAAAAATGTCGTTTCCCAGCAATAATTTTTGCGTAAAGTTACTTATTTTGATGTACAGTCGCCAGCACATCAAGCTACCACACTGTGACCTTGAGCGCCTTATAAGCAACAACAGCGAGAATCGTGCGAAAGAGATAAATATCTTTTTGTCTGTTCTTGCTTGTAATGTTTCGTGCTGCAGTGCGTGCGTTAGGCTGTGTGCGTATGCGCGTCGTTGTGTAGAATAAGATACTTGCTATGCCAAAATACTAGTTTGGCGGATCGCATACTTGAATGGAATCGAAGTAATGGCATGGTAGTAAAAATAAGTTGGCGGTTACGGTACGCCCGGCGCTTGTGAAATATCTATGTAATATTAGAAAAGGGATTTTTCCTGAGTAAAAAATATGATTACCTACCTATATTTTGTCTGTCACTTAGATTATCGAAAAATATTGGATACGTATTTTGTGTTTTATCAAATCAATCAAAACTTATGAAGATATTAAATGCATCAAAGATCACGAGTGGGGTTGTGATGTCACTTTCCGGTAAAAAGTGTTCCGAAATGTGACGTCACACGAGTTTTCGACACACTGTAGCGTCTTCATTTCTTTTTTATGACTGACGGACTAATAAGTTTATTTTGGTCAATATTGACGCTTTGCAATTTTGACGGATTGCGATTTTCATGAATTTGACTGATTACGAGTTTGACCATACGCGACGAAACGTATTCATAGGTAAAATAATGAAAAAAAATGGGTTTCTTTTCGTGTTTGCGTTTAATTAAATCAATTTATTTTTACTTTTGTGATAATAATAATCGCTAGCTCGGACCCAGTTCCCGATACCGATGGGATTAAATGTTTTTCATATAATTTATTCATTATATTCACTAGCTGATACTCGGGAACTTCGTACGCGTGAAATTATTATAAAAATATACCACCTACTTACTACTATTTGAATCTGATTTTGTTGAGCTACGGGATATTATTTGACGTATCTTACATGATTTCTGTAATAGATAGTGCCTGTGGTGTTAGGAAGGTGTATTGGACGGTATTAAAAAAAATACTGTGGCGGCTTAGGCTAATGATAACTGAAGTAGGTATGTAACACTGTAATCACCTTAACATTGTATTAACAGACTGTAGCAGGAACGTTGATTATTTGTCAATATAATATAATATTCTAAATTACCCATGAACATGCAGCTCATTACTTGCGTGAAAGGAATAGGATAGGCACTACAAATAATTGGTTGGATTGGTCGTTTTAATTTTAGTCGCAACTAGCATAATTCACAGATTCTACATTTTAAAATAACTATACCTATACCTTCGTTCTCTAAAGATTTATTTTGCTTTAGGGCAGAAAAAAAATACATTTCGTAATCTGAAATCAAAAATGAACTTTATTTTAATGGGAAAAGGTTGATTTGGCGTGGCATAGAGAGGGCATCATGCCATGACAGCGTCCTGTTTTTGATGTAAAATATAGGCGGCCTGTATCACAGAAGTGGTTCGTGGATGATTGTTTCATCCACGAACCACTTCTAAGAAAGTTCAACTACCTTTAGAATTGTTTTATAGGTGCCTAAGAACCACTCTCTCTAACTCTCTCGGTTATGTGACGCAGACGAAGTTGCGCAGCAGGGTAGTATCAAAATAAAATGCGACATAACAATCTTTAACCTTTTATTTTTAAACATTAATATTACTATAATACAATACTGAGAAACAAAAATACTCTAAATTAAAATATAAAACTAAACCATACAAACAACAAATAGGTATAAAACTATAAACTATACAAACAACAGAAAATATAAAACTAAACTGACCATACATTAAAAACAACTGGATCATATTTATATTTTAAAGCCGTAACTTAAAGTGTCACCAACAATATCAAAGAAAACATTATCAAGAATGTAACAGTGGTGCGAAAAGAAGTTAATATTTTTTTTATTACCGCTTTAGCATTATTGGAAGAATTATCCATACTAATATTATAAATGCGAAAGTTACTTTGTCTGTCTGTTACGCCTCTTCATCTACAAAAATGACTATATTGTTTGCCCAGTCAAAATTATAATATTCCAGGCAAAAATTTACTCTTGCCTCCTTATGCGCCTGGTTCATTAATATTTTTTTGGCAGGGCGGCAGCATTTTTTCCGGCGTCCTTTAGGCGACTTGTAACGGTGTCCATTGAAATCTAAAACAAAGAAAATTTTGTCAATTTCAATACTTACCGATTCTTAATTATGACCAATTGTACGGGTCAATTTAACTATAGGGTGACTGGTAATAGTGACCGATACTTAAACACGTGATTCATGATACTAACAAACAACTTTCTATATTTTTTTTTTAATACTTATTCGCTTTTATCACACACATTACGGAGCGGGCTAGCTAGCCGCGCGGGTGCTCTGCCTAACAGCTGATAGGTCACAGGCTCGTGCGCGCGAATTTCATAAGGCTGTTGTGTTATTGTAATAAAAGTGAAAGCAAATGTTTCTTCGGGAAAGTTGTTTGTTATCATGAGCAATCACGTGTATAAGTATTGGTCACTAATTACCAGTCACACTATATATGAGTATGGGACAGTTTCAAATTATTCCTTTAAATATAAACATATACATAAATAGACAATCCGTCGAATTGAGAACTTCCACCTTTGTTGAGATAGGTGCTAAAGAACTGAAGCTTTATCTAATAGTAATGTCATTCACTGAGTCCAATACGTTTTGCTGCTGTAGCTTGCGTAATTATTAGGTATTCCTAGAACGTCCAGGCCACGCGGTGCGCGTAAAACTATGACTATAAAAAAATATATACATGGACTCACATTGTATGCAGTTGAGAACACTTTTGTGCTTAAAAACGGATCAGCAGAGTGTGCAGAGACGATAGCCAACGTCTGCTGCCGTCGTGGCTCTCGCGTAAAGTTGGCGATGTTGCGCTTTGATGGTTCCGCTTAGCCAAAAGTAAACTGTTTTTTTTTTCCTGGAACGAAACAAGTAGCTATTGTTTATTTGCACATTATTACTCAATTGACTACTTATATGCTTTCCTACGATAATTGCTAGCTTATTATTATTTACACACAAACAGCACTAAAAAAGCCTTATCCCTGCAATGTTTCAACAGACAAAAAGAAGTGTCTAATTGCGTAGGTATTTACTTTAAAATCCAACCGGGTGCCGACTTTAAAAAAATAACAATAGCGCTTGGGACAGCGCGCAGTGTTAAAAACTTACTATACCGGGAACTCATTAGCAAAGAACACAAGAAAATAGGTAGGTAAAGACATTTATGGGTGTTTCTCGTATTTCGTGCACATTCCATAATATTTATTTTCATAAGTTTAAATTACCTACTTACAACATTTATGAATTAAAATTTCATTATATTAAGTACTGAGTTATTGTTTTTTTTTTTTATTTTAGGTGTAAAAGCTGTATTTTTGAATGTAGTTTTTTTTATTATGGTTACTGTGTTTAATTTCAGCATGGATATTTTTTTATAAAAAGCAAATGTTTGGGACATTACTAAATAGACTTCGAAGGAAATGACAATTAGTTAAGTTTTCATATAATTTAACTAGCGACCCGCCCCAGCTTCGCACGGATGCAATGTAGATACTAATGTGGGGCAGTGTGGAGTGATTTATATAGGTATATATAAACCTTCCTCTTGAGTTATCTATAGCTGAAAACAGCATTAATAAATCCGTTGCGTAGATAAAAAGATCTAAGCGTACAGACACCGAGAGCGACTTCATTAATATTTCTATAATAAAGGAGAGTTTATAAAAATATTACATAAGAACTTTGCCCCACAAAACCGTTTTCTCGGTTTATCTGTGGGAACGGAATAATAAGTATTAAAAATAAGGTTTACTAGTGCTGACACTTAATTTCCACTTTTTTGACTTATAAAGTAAGTAATAAATAAACAATAATATCTAATCTATGTATGGACAGTAAATAAAGGAAATTTGTTTTATACTATGCAATAACGAAAATAATTGTATTATTTTGACTTATAATGTTCCATGCATGTAAGCACAACTTGATTTGGTTTGGCTTTCTTTATGGGAATATAAATATTTAATGAACTATTCAAGGTTTTTGATCTGGACGAGTAATATGCACGAAAAATGAGAAACACCCTTATTCGGAAGATACGGTAGGCACAAAGTTGTTTAAATATTATGGTTTAGGGCCATCCGCCGATAGCATATATATTATAGCATACGAAAATTAAATTAAATTGGTAACAGTTTTCCAAATAATGTAACACTTTAATGTAATTATCTCACAAATAACATTAGCTCGTATCTATTTTGAAAGTTCTATAGAAAAACACCATTGACACATTTTTTCAATATTAGCTTTTGCTTATTTTAACTTAAAAATTATAACTACAAAAAATATTACTCACCGTAATGCCCGTCTGTCGACAAATATCTATTATACGGCATCCACTCAATCGGAGCGCTATAATGCGCCCCCTTTCAATTCTCGTTAACTGAGGCGCCATAATTAATCATTTAAAAAATATAAAAAGTTCGCCACACACTTCCACTAAGTAGCTACAAGCCGAACCAACTTGCTCCGCGAATTTTTAATGACTAGCGTTATGGACTAAGGGATGAATAAACGTGGCCGGTCGGTTGCGTAGGAGCAAGGAGGTGTGGCCTATTCCCCGTGAGGCATGAATTATTGGCTGCTAATTGTTAGTGTGCGCAACCATTGGGCAACTTTGGAAACGTTGAAAAATCCACCAATCACGCCAAGGATACTTTCTTTCTAACACAGCAGTAGCTGTTGTAGTTATAGATATGTATAGGGTTTACCTTGATGTGCTGGCGTCTGTACATAACGCTTGGTTAACGGCTTCGTGAAGAGTCTGTTTACACCCTGTATATTGCAGAGACAACGAAATTAACCTTCAGGATGTAAACACAAACTAATAAATGAAGTAGTAAAATACGTAGGCCATCGGGTACAGTGGCCAAAACAGTTTGCTGCAGTTAACTGGTTGCTTACATCGGTGGCAGTGTGTTTATAACATGTCACTCAGGAATGTTGTCCAGGAATAAGAACATTGTCTCAGATCATTGTATAGTAAATAACACCAATTCTTCTCGGTTATTTAAGATAAAAAAAATCTTTTTATACCTGGGGACCTTCTAGTTAATGGGGGTCAAAGTTTCAACTTTTTCACAAGTTTTTTTTTAAGTACCTCTTTTGATGTATTTTTCTTTACATAAGACACCTTCACGACCCTCGTACTATTCAATCCATCCATCAGCACAATGTTTTGAATGCGTAACGTTAAATCCTATCGTAAAACGTGATTTTTCACTCAAATAAAAGTGGTTTCCCAGCAATAATTTTTTCGTAAAGTTACTTAGTTAGAAGTACAGAATGCTTACCGGCTTCGTGAAGAGTCCGTTTACACCATGTTGTTATCAATCAGGTTCATATAAAACGCATTGCAGATGGTTGTCAAACTTTACACGACAGAGCTGAGTCCACCAGTAGTGGCAACTATTATGGCTTGTGAGATCTTCAATGTGTCTTTCGAGAACGTCGTTGTTGATCTCGAAGATAAGAAACATATGAGCACAGATTTTTTAAGAGTAAGCTCTTAACTTAATATTATGTGTGTAAAGCCTGGGAATGTAATTGTTTATGAAATTGAGTCCCCACTTCAATTGGCTGTGATTCAGCCATTTCATATAACGATCAAGGAATTAATATTTTATATTAAAGAAATATTTGACTTAAATATACGGACTATTTAAGGTGTCAATTTACTAAACAACTAATTACCCTGGCATTACTTAACTTTAAAATGTTATTTAACGCGGGGAAATCCTTGTTTTTTATGAAATACAGAAACCGAAGGACTTTGTATCCCAACGCAAAGTTTTCTACAGTAACATTCTGGCTTTCAGAAAAATCCGCTGAAAACGATTCCTGTACTTGAAGATGATGATTTGATCATTTTAGATAGGTTTGTAGCAATTTTACTGAAACATAGGCGTTGAGTAGACGTTGAACTTTTTGTCCACCAGACAACCGCGGAAAATTTGCAACCAATGCATGAAAAAACAACGCAGAAACCAATAGACTGAATCAATTTCGGCGGAAAATTTTTAATAGTTCTAACGACGGAGGGGGCGCCCTAATGGGACATACAATGAAGTTATACATATTAGAGAGGTTTTTAAGAAAGACCAGGTGGATGTTGAACAGATGTGTGAACGTGGACGAGACGAAAGGAATATTTAAAAATCATACAATCATTACCCCCATGTTAAAAGGCACGAATTTATGTCTGGGCACAGATAATATAATACTACGTAAGGTATTGCTTTGAGACCTGGGGGCTTAAAATGACCGCTTTAGCAGAATTATAAAAGGATAATAATGTAGTAAAATGGTCACACAGATGCAGTAAATAATATGAAATGTCACTTTTTGGCAATTTTTCAAATTGTAACGTAATTCATATTATTATCCTATTATGATTCTGCTAAAGCGGGCATTTCAGACCCCCTGTTACAGGAGTTATTTCGGATAGACAGTATAATCTGGCCTAATAGGATTCGCTGTTGACTTTGGACTTCCTCATTCATTTTTACGTCCGGCCTTAAATTCTGTCAAATCCACAATTCCAACAAACTCGTGTTTACTCGTGGTCACGGTATAACACATCCTAATTTATTACTTTGCACAAAGATTTATTCTTTCCCTGCTCTGACGGATATTTTGCTTCTAAATCACTTGTACTTATATCTGTTTCTTTCCGCTTTTCGCAGTCATGCTATATTAATGTATTTGGCTGATGCCTATGGAACGGACGAAGTATGGTATCCAAAAGATCACAAAACAAGGGCACTTGTTAATCAGAAACTTTTCTTTGACACCACAGTTTTAATTCCGAGATTGAAGAATATAACGGTAAACGATTTTATTTAATAATAACAGTAAACTTATGACAGTGATCACCATATAAAAGCCTATCAAAGATGATTTATCATATAATTTTATGTAATATTTAGTGTTGTAAAAACGGTAATTAATGTACAGACGCCAGCACATCAAGGTAAACCCTATACATATCTATAACTACAACAGCTACTGCTGTGTTAGAAAGAAAGTATCCTTGGCGTGATTGGTGGATTTTGCAACGTTTCCAAAGTTGCCCAATGGTTGCGCACACTAACAATTAGCAGCCAATAATTCATGCCTCACGGGGAATAGGCCACACCTCCTTGCTCCTACGCAACCGACCGGCCACGTTTATTCATCCCTTAGTCCATAACGCTAGTCATTAAAAATTCGCGGAGCAAGTTGGTTCGGCTTGTAGCTACTTAGTGGAAGTGTGTGGCGAACTTTTTATATTTTTTAAATGATTAATTATGGCGCCTCAGTTAACGAGAATTGAAAGGCGCATTATAGCGCTCCGATTGAGTGGATGCCGTATAATAGATATTTGTCGACAGACGGGCATTACGGTGAGTAATATTTTTTGTAGTTATAATTTTTAAGTTAAAATAAGCAAAAGCTAATATTGAAAAAATGTGTCAATGGTGTTTTTCTATAGAACTTTCAAAATAGATACGAGCTAATGTTATTTGTGAGATAATTACATTAAAGTGTTACATTATTTGGAAAACTGTTACCAATTTAATTTAATTTTCGTATGCTATAATATATATGCTATCGGCGGATGGCCCTAAACCATAATATTTAAACAACTTTGTGCCTACCGTATCTTCCGAATAAGGGTGTTTCTCATTTTTCGTGCATATTACTCGTCCAGATCAAAAACCCTGAATAGTTCATTAAATATTTATATTCCCATAAAGAAAGCCAAACCAAATCAAGTTGTGCTTACATGCATGGAACATTATAAGTCAAAATAATACAATTATTTTCTTTATTGCATAGTATAAAACAAATTGCCTTTATTTACTGTCCATACATAGATTAGATAATTATTATTGTTTATTTATTACTTACTTTATAAGTCAAAAAAGTGGAAATTAAGTGTCAGCACTAGTAAACCTTATTTAACGGAATAATAAGTATTAAACTTATTATTCCGTTCCCACAGATAAACCGAGAAAACGGTTTTTGGGGCAAAGTTCTTATGTAATATTTTTATAAACTCTCCTTTATTATAGAAATATTAATGAAGTCGCTCTCGATGTCTGTACGCTTAGATCTTTTTATCTACGCAACGGATTTATTAATGCTGTTTTCAGCTATAGATAACTCAAGAGGAAGGTTTATATATACCTATATAAATCACTCCACACTGCCCCACATTAGTATCTACATTGCATCCGTGCGAAGCTGGGGCGGGTCGCTAGTTAAATTATATGAAAACTTAACTAATTGTCATTTCCTTCGAAGTCTATTTAGTAATGTCCCAAACATTTGCTTTTTATAAAAAAATATCCATGCTGAAATTAAACACAGTAACCATAATAAAAAAAACTACATTCAAAAATACAGCTTTTACACCTAAAATAAAAAAAAAAAACAATAACTCAGTACTTAATATAATGAAATTTTAATTCATAAATGTTGTAAGTAGGTAATTTAAACTTATGAAAATAAATATTATGGAATGTGCACGAAATACGAGAAACACCCATAAATGTCTTTACCTACCTATTTTCTTGTGTTCTTTGCTAATGAGTTCCCGGTATAGTAAGTTTTTAACACTGCGCGCTGTCCCAAGCGCTATTGTTATTTTTTTAAAGTCGGCACCCGGTTGGATTTTAAAGTAAATACCTACGCAATTAGACACTTCTTTTTGTCTGTTGAAACATTGCAGGGATAAGGCTTTTTTAGTGCTGTTTGTGTGTAAATAATAATAAGCTAGCAATTATCGTAGGAAAGCATATAAGTAGTCAATTGAGTAATAATGTGCAAATAAACAATAGCTACTTGTTTCGTTCCAGGAAAAAAAAAACAGTTTACTTTTGGCTAAGCGGAACCATCAAAGCGCAACATCGCCAACTTTACGCGAGAGCCACGACGGCAGCAGACGTTGGCTATCGTCTCTGCACACTCTGCTGATCCGTTTTTAAGCACAAGAGTGTTCTCAACTGCATACAATGTGAGTCCATGTATATATTTTTTTATAGTCATAGTTTTACGCGCACCGCGTGGCCTGGACGTTCTAGCAATACCTAATAATTGCGCAAGCTACAGCAGCAAAACGTATTGGACTCAGTGAATGACATTACTATTAGATAAAGCTTCAGTTCTTTAGCACCTATCTCAACAAAGGTGGAAGTTCTCAATTCGACGGATTGTCTATTTATGTATATGTTTATATTTAAAGGAATAATTTGAAACTGTCCCATACTCATATATAGTGTGACTGGTAATTAGTGACCAATACTTATACACGTGATTGCTCATGATAACAAACAACTTTCCCGAAGAAACATTTGCTTTCACTTTTATTACAATAACACAACAGCCTTATGAAATTCGCGCGCACGAGCCTGTGACCTATCAGCTGTTAGGCAGAGCACCCGCGCGGCTAGCTAGCCCGCTCCGTAATGTGTGTGATAAAAGCGAATCAGTATAAAAAAAAAATATATAGAAAGTTGTTTGTTAGTATCATGAATCACGTGTTTAAGTATCGGTCACTATTACCAGTCACCCTATAGTTAAATTGACCCGTACAATTGGTCATAATTAAGAATCGGTAAGTATTGAAATTGACAAAATTTTCTTTGTTTTAGATTTCAATGGACACCGTTACAAGGCGCCTAAAGGACGCCGGAAAAAATGCTGCCGCCCTGCCAAGAAAATATTAATGAACCAGGCGCATAAGGAGGCAAGAGTAAATTTTTGCCTGGAATATTATAATTTTTACTGGGCAAACAATATAGTCATTTTTGTAGATGAAGAGGCGTAACAGACAGACAAAGTAACTTTCGCATTTATAATATTAGTATGGATAATTCTTCCAATAATGCTAAAGCGGTAATAAAAAAAATATTAACTTCTTTTCGCACCATTGTTACATTCTTGATAATGTTTTCTTTGCTATTGTTGGTGACACTTTAAGTTACGGCTTTAAAATATAAATATGATCCAGTTGTTTTTAATGTATGGTCAGTTTAGTTTTATATTTTCTGTTGTTTGTATAGTTTATAGTTTTATACCTATTTGTTGTTTGTATGGTTTAGTTTTATATTTTAATTTAGAGTATTTTTGTTTCTCAGTATTGTATTATAGTAATATTAATGTTTAAAAATAAAAGGTTAAAGATTGTTATGTCGCATTTTATTTTGATACTACCCTGCTGCGCAACTTCGTCTGCGTCACATAACCGAGAGAGTTAGAGAGAGTGGTTCTTAGGCACCTATAAAACAATTCTAAAGGTAGTTGAACTTTCTTAGAAGTGGTTCGTGGATGAAACAATCATCCACGAACCACTTCTGTGATACAGGCCGCCTATATTTTACATCAAAAACAGGACGCTGTCATGGCATGATGCCCTCTCTATGCCACGCCAAATCAACCTTTTCCCATTAAAATAAAGATCATTTTTTATTTCAGATTACGAAATGTATTTCTTTTCTGCCCTAAAGCAAAATAAATCTTTAGAGAACGAAGGTATAGGTATAGTTATTTTAAAATGTAGAATCTGTGAATTATGCTAGTTGCGACTAAAATTAAAACGACCAATCCAACCAATTACTTGTAGTGCCTATCCTATTCCTTTCACGCAAGTAATGAGCTGCATGTTCATGGGTAATTTAGAATATTATATTATATTGACAAATAATCAACGTTCCTGCTACAGTCTGTTAATACAATGTTAAGGTGATTACAATGTTACATACCTACTTCAGTTATCATTAGCCTAAGCCGCCACAGTATTTTTTTTAATACCGTCCAATACACCTTCCTAACACCACAGGCACTATCTATTACAGAAATCATGTAAGATACGTCAAATAATATCCCGTAGCTCAACAAAATCAGATTCAAATAGTAGTAAGTAGGTGGTATATTTTTATAATAATTTCACGCGTACGAAGTTCCCGAGTATCAGCTAGTGAATATAATGAATAAATTATATGAAAAACATTTAATCCCATCGGTATCGGGAACTGGGTCCGAGCTAGCGATAGTCAGGGCTCTTGTAAAAGAAACCACTAATATAATATTATTATTATCATAAAAGTAAAAATAAATTGATTTAATTAAACGCAAACACGAAAAGAAACCCATTTTTTTTTCATTATTTTACCTATGAATACGTTTCGTCGCGTATGGTCAAACTCGTAATCAGTCAAATTCATGAAAATCGCAATCCGTCAAAATTGCAAAGCGTCAATATTGACCAAAAAAATCTTATTAGTCCGTCAGTCATAAAAAAGAAATGAAGATGCTACAGTGTGTCGAAAACTCGTGTGACGTCACATTTCGGAACACTTTTTACCGGAAAGTGACATCACAACCCCACTCGTGATCTTTGATGCATTTAATATCTTCATAAGTTTTGATTGATTTGATAAAACACAAAATACGTATCCAATATTTTTCGATAATCTAAGTGACAGACAAAATATAGGTAGGTAATCATATTTTTTACTCAGGAAAAATCCCTTTTCTAATACTAGATATTTCACAAGCGCCGGGCGTACCGTAACCGCCAACTTATTTTTACTACCATGCCATTACTTCGATTCCATTCAAGTATGCGATCCGCCAAACTAGTATTTTGGCATAGCAAGTATCTTATTCTACACAACGACGCGCATACGCACACAGCCTAACGCACGCACTGCAGCACGAAACATTACAAGCAAGAACAGACAAAAAGATATTTATCTCTTTCGCACGATTCTCGCTGTTGTTGCTTATAAGGCGCTCAAGGTCACAGTGTGGTAGCTTGATGTGCTGGCGACTGTACCCTAATTGCGAAATCAATATAAGAATCCTAAGGATTTCTTTTTCCATTTCTTCATAAGTTTGAAAAATTCAACGCAATTAATATAATTCTACTGTGAAAGTTAAAAGTTTTGTGATTGTAACAGTAAAACAGCAAATATTTCTTGTCTAGATGGATTTATATTCCTAAATCAGTAGTGTATGTAAACTGTATTTAGGAGCCTGGGGGCCTATAATGGCCGCTGTAGCAGGATCATATAGCAGGATCGAATCACGTAGAAAAAATGGTCATAAATGTAGTTAATATTACGAATTATCACTTTGTGACTACTTTACAACGACTATTATAGCCCCCCTGATGTTTTTCTGGACTGATCAATTTACATTTTAAAGTGCATCATGTGTGTTACCACTGAATGATAAAGAACGATCGGTCCATTAAGTACTCCTGTACCGGTACTACCTGTACCTAACAGTTTTGTGTATGCAAGAACCCGGCCAATGTGTTCAGTATCATTAGTTTAAAGCTTGACCAACCATCTACCAAACATAATTTAGGGTTAAGCTTATATTCATCTATTATGTTGTTCATCATATTAATGTTTACCCATCACAAGCCTCGAAATTCCAGTGTTATGAGGTTACTTGATTTCGTAAATCAGGTAAAGAGTTATTGGGTGTTTCCATTAGGAATTTCTTAATTGAAGTTTATAATAATCAAGACAAGATATCAGTAAATAATAGTAATTTGTTTCATGTCACTTTTAAATATTTAAATTGAACAAAAAGAAAAATCTATTAATAATCTACATTACTACTTAATACTACTGAATACAATATTTTCTTCGTTTTTTTGGTTCAGATAAGACAAGTCTACTTCATGTTCACAAATAAAGAAACACTTCAAACTACAATCAATCTGGGTCAGACGTCCAGTGTAGAACATGGAGCCACACTGGTCATGACTCCCTCCGATTGGCTGGCTGCCCCACCAGGACACAGTATGATTTAAAGCAGCTCCTGTTGAAAAAAAAAATTAATCTTGCACCCTAATTACCTTGCATGAAATACCCCAGGGGTTAGGCAAGGGTGTCTTTAAGGAGTCGTGGAGTCAAGATCGCGTAACGGCATCCACAGCGTCAAATGCCCGTAAAAGAGTATCTGGGCAAAACTGGATGTGAAAGGCCTGTGTCCAGCTGTGGAGTGTGATAGGCTGAGCTGTACCCTATACAAGTACTCGCACATTGTACAAGTACTCGTACATTGTACAAGTATTCTTAGTACGTTGGCCGCATGCACGATGACCACTGGGCAAAAGGCACCACTCAATGGCTGCCTATGGACAACGCCGCCGAGGCGGTCCAGAAAGCGGTGGCGAGATGACCTTTCACAACGATTTAAGTGGTGCAAGAAAAGAGTTTTTGCAAGGAATTGGGGGAGGCTTTGGCCCAGCAGTGCGTATTGGGGGACATTTGTCTCTTAGTGAATCCTCCACAGGCTTTAATGTTCTATTGCAATAATGGAATGGAATGAACAATAGTGACAATTTCTATGGAACTTTAAAATTGCCTGATACACATACCTTTAACTGTCGTCCAGCCGTCGTTGTATCTGTTATGAAAGCCCACATGATACATTCCTCTTAGGTAACTCCCGGCGACCAAGTCATTCGGTCCAATTTCCGTGAGCTTCACGAGATCATCCACCTCCAACCAATTGTTGATCACTGTTAAGTAGGATTGTTCTGAGCTGCATACATTGTAAGCATCGGTCCAGTTTAATGGAGTTGAGTGTAACTTGTAACAGCGGCCGCTTCTCTCGTAGTAAGAGTACCCTATGAAAAAAAAATGTTGGTGAAATATATGTCGTTGATAATTGAGCATCTACGTCATGCAAATTGCGGGTAAAGCAAGCCACGGAGCAATGGCGTGATTTAGCAGTTGTATCATCGATACAAGTCGGTGCTCCTAAAGTGTTCAAGGCTTCGTCCAGTGTGATTCAGTACAGTCATCAAACCTAGACATAAACACAATATGCATCATAGAATTACTGAAATCGCTGAACTCCGTGGTTATTCATTTTTTTTCTGCTGGGAAAAGGCCTCCCCCAATTGATGGCAGGAACTTTTACCGCGCACTACTTCAAACTGTCTTCGTGGTATGCGTCGCGTTTATGTTCTTTCAATACTTCTTTCTGGGCCGGCCCCGACGGCGCCATCTATCTCCCACCACTCATTATGTAAAGACTTCTGATTAATAGTTAAGATTAACAAATTACCACACTTTATGTATAATATTTTTTTTTATGATGATGATGAATAACATACCTAAATCTGGTATATTACATTGCTGGTTCCATTCTAAAGACTGGAGGGACTTCTTGCAAATGAATGGATTCTTTTTGTCACAGGGCACATCGATCATTCGACCATTTGCGTACAGATCTACACAGCTTTCTATGCCTAGGTTGTTGTTCGGCTCCCCTATGTCCCAATTGTGGTAAACATCCTCCATTCGTTTACCTGTGAAAATTGTCATTAGAAATGAACAATAATATGAGGCCATAGTTCTACTGCTGTGCAGAAGAATCTTCTCTTACAGCGAAGGCATCGTTTGATCACAGAACTAGCTCAATTTGGATAGAGTGTTTTAGGCTTATTTCATTATTACTGGGTGTAATAAATTCCTTGCCTGTTTTCCCTTCGAAGATAACAAGCGTGACTTCACGTTAAGGTAGAAGTTATATTTAATCCTGTTTTCCTTACGTTATTTTTTCCATAACAGAATAGCGGTTTCGTTAAAAAAATAAATAAGCAATAAATACCTGCGCTTTAAGACTAGTATTCTTTAACTTACCGTCAATAGTTTCAAATCGTCCTTTCACTCACAAGTCGGATAGTCCCACATTCAGTGTCCACCATGTGGGCTGGGTACTGTTCCAAAGGGAAATCACAGCATCAGCTTCATTTTGGTTGTCTGGGAACCACAAAATGGCTCCCTCCAAAGCACACGCCCTTTTTGCATCAGCAAAAGTTTTGGGCCAAGAGGATATCTTATAAAAACTCTCTGTGGCTTCTAAATATTGATAGTCATTCCGAAAAAACTTTTTGTCTTTTTGTCCATCTGTAAAAAATATCATCATAGGACATTTTGATACAAGTGGGTAAACTTTGTCATTGCAGCTGAGGCGAAGTTGATACCCAAGTCGTAGGCGAGGGTGTTATGGAGCTGAGCACTGCAGTGACAAAGGCTTTCGTGAATCAAACGACATTTTTCAAGACACGAAGATATAAAATAACAGTAGCAGTTCATTGGCTCCATTCCACCTGGCTGCAATTACAATGTTTCCCCACTTGCATCAAAATGCACTATTTATGTTATGTGTGTAAAAAATCCACGACACATAATCTACTGCATTGATTGTAGTAGTGCGACGAGAGCCAGTTTTCGAAGAAATATATTGAAAAATTATGTTTTATTTAATAAAAACGGGTCGATACCTGAGCAAAATGGGTTTATTCTTCGCCTGTACTCATTAAAATAAATTGAAAAAGAACTTACACGAGAGATTTGAAGTTAAGTACATTAAAAGAATACTTTTTTTACCAATACTTTTTTTGAAAACATTATGTATTCGTCAAAACATTCAGATATGTTTTATCAAACTTATTAAACACATAATATAAACAATCACTATCACTACATATATTATATAAAACAAAGTCCTCCGCTGCGTCTGTTTGTCTGTTCGCGATAAACTCAAATACTAGAGCACCGATTTTCATGCTGTCTTCACCAATGCTGTGGTTCTCGAGGAAGGTTTTAGTATATAATTTATCCCTGGAATAGGTTCCTATGGGTTGCGGGAACGGGATCAAAATTTGGTCGCGATAACCGACATCCACGCGGGCGAAGCAGCGGGTATCAGCTAGTTGATAATAATTGCGACTGACATGACCTTTATGTATCATTAAATTTATATGACAGTTATATATCTTACCGTTTTCCTGTTGTTTTGGAAGATTTGGAGCTAGGGGAATAGGTATCCGAACTAATTACATCGCGAGATACCTACTTCAAAGCCCATTTGATCTTTTTAACCGACTTCTTAAAAAGGATTTCTCATTTGATTTTTCATTTGGTAGAGGAAGCTCGCACGGTGGTCCCATATAATTGATATTATATTATATTATATATCCTTGCTTAGTAGGTACTCTGAGTTTTTTTTTTATTACTCTATGAGTTATCCTCTACAATATGCAATTTTTTAGTTATAATGTAAAATTTATACTTGACAAGGCTGTATGTGAGATAACACAACTACAAAAATTTTTGTCCGTAGTGTCTACCTTAAAATGATAAGATACTACTCGTAGTACTTCAGAAAGTATTGAAATATCCTCCTTTTTTAAAAGTTGGTTAAAACAGAACTTGAACCTCCTGAAATGGTTATAAAAACATTTTTTTTTGTTATTTTGAATAAAATTCTCTTAAAATTATTTACTTATCTTATCAATACTTACTTATCTTTCCAATTCGTCAAAGTTTCTTTTTCATATTTCTGTAAGCATGTTTCTTTTTTTTCAGTATGCTTTAGTGGTTGAGCGAAAACCAACTATAAATAAAAAATGGTTAGAAAACATTGATGAAGGATATGCGTTGATGGAAGCATTTCTTAGTAAAACGGCTTTCATTGCCAATGATTCCATTACGATTGCAGATATCTCAGCCTACAGTAATATGTCTTATTTAGTTCAGGTAGTGCCCGTAGATGAGAATAAGTAAGTTGATCATAATAATTTAAAAAAACACAGCAATTTTATACCGAATGAAATTCATTAATAATAGTTGTTTCTCTACACGGGTGAAGCCGCGGGCATAAATAAGGTAGTAAATAAAATAGTTTGACGTCATATTTGCGAAACTAAAGAGTCTGTGAATCTGCGAATGTTTGACGCACCGAGAGCGGTCCGCTCTGCTACCGACGACCAACGCTGTCTTCTTTAACACGTTGAAAGTTGACCAAAAAATGACAACAACTAAGTGATGAAAGAGATCACCTGTAATACCGTAATATGATGATTAGATCTGCCAGCTCCCTGTATTTCATTTCAACCAAAGATTTTTGCACGTTGACATAATTATAGTGAATGGTCATTTGTTTTTCTCAGGTTTCCAGAAACAACGCGATGGTGCAATGAAATGAAGAAACAGCCTTTCTGTGTAAAACATAATAATCCTTCAGCGGCTATATTTGGCGATTTACTGAAGAAGTGTCAAGCTTCTACATCAAAATAACGACCTAACCGCCATGATTATCACCTTAAGATTCTTCATCATCAGCATTTCAGCCGAAAGACGTCCACTAATGGATATAGGCCTCCCCCAAGTGTAGCCACATTGACCGGTCCCATGTATCTCGCATCCAGCGGATCCCCACAATCTTTACCAGGTCCTCGGTCCACCTAGTGAGAGGCTTTCTAACGCAACGCACGTCTTCCGGTTTGCAGTTGCCACTGCAGAATTTAAAATTTGTAAATAATAGAAACTACCTACACTTTACAAAGTAGCAATCGTTTTTGTTTTTTTTATTTACAAACCTGTTAATCAACCTTTAATTTTGACAATGAGACAAGGGTCTCCGATTATATGAGTATGAGTAGATAGCGTGACAAGTTGAATACTGAATAGGATCGCCCGGAGGACATGGTGGAGCAAACCGTGGAAGGCAACGCCGTGTCCTCGTAGCGGCGATCGGCGGCGGCGACCTATCGCGTCCGGCCCTGGTCCAGTCCATGGTCCGGAGCGAGAGGAAATGGGCCGCCATCACCTCCTTCTGCGAAGCAGTCATGCTAGCGAAGGAGGTGGTGGAGCGTGAGAGGGAGAGAACCTCTCGTCCCAGCCGCCGCGGGAGACGCCTTGGGCGTTGGGGGTCACGTGGTGGCTTCCGGCCACCGTAGACGCGGTCCTATGGACGGTGAGTAATGGGCTAGCTCCCTGTCCATCCGTCTTTTGACGACAGGCCGTGTTGACAGCGCGTTCCTGTTCCACGCGCGCCTTAAAGAGATGTCAGCAAACAGGGAGGGGCCCGCAAGGGCCGATGCCTCCCAGGGCTGCGGGCTGTTCGGAAGAGATACCGCGGCCCTGGAACACAAAGGGCAAGTAAGGAACATGGATGGGTTTTAGTCAGTACAAGTCTGACACTCCCTTCCGCTCTGCCCAGAGCGGGAGAAGTCATTTGATGATTTCCAATCCGTAAAAAAAAAAAAACGGGGAAGCGCTTGAGTAGCCCGCGAAAAAACGTAAGAATATTTGAGTTTTGTGCTACCCTGGCGCTTTAGAAAAATGGAAGGCAGGCTTAATAATTATTAGGTATGGTGACAATACCTGCACCATAATGTAGTCTCGACAAAAAAATCTGGATCATAACCGTGTATATTCGAAACTGTTTCATCGCCGCCGCTGCATCCGCCGAGATTGGATTGGTGGGCCGCGTGCCAGTACCCGTAGATTCAAATATACACCTACAGTATGATATTGTGAATAAATCGTAAGCTGTGTTCTGACCATGATATATGCCGGTACAAATTGGATTTATTTCCCGCTTTCCCTTCCCATTGGTACTGAACAGAAACTGTTATTGCACGTATGAACGATGAGGTGTCATGAATAAAATATTCTGTAGCGAACGCGTCACGCATTTGTTCGCGATTTCAATGTGATACACCAATCACATGACACCTCGTACAAATGATTTATTGCTCGTGTACCTGTAAGTATAACCTGTTTTGGCACGTGCTGTAAATAGAATTACTGTTCCCAGGCGTTCCTGTATCAGTATTTAATCTCAGAGCAGATATAACGCTGATTTACATCATAAAACATCCCGTTTTACTATGTATCATCATCATCATTTCAACCCGAAATCACCCACTGTTAGGTAGAGGCCCCCCTATCTTCTGCCATTCTTCCGTTCTGTGCGTCCCTTATTCCTTCTCTTCTTACTCCATCGGCCATCTCCGCATCTAGCCAAATGTCCAGCCCAACTCCACTTAAGGGGAATTGCCGTGTCCCAGACGTCGTCGTAGACTTTCGTCCGATGACGGATTTCGGTGTCCAAATGTATGTAACAATAAAAAAAGATTCCGTAATTCATTGACATTCGATATTCAATAAAAAAACGAATAGGTAATTTTATGGAACACCCGAATATAAAAGTTGACGAAGTGTTCTTACAAAATTATAAGAATAATAAAAAACAACTGGTATTTACACAGCCAATCAATGACCCCTCATCGGAGTTTTTTAGCCACCTTCTAAAGTAAACGGTAAATTTAAATGGTAAATAAAAACTTTAGTGATGCTAATTAAGTTCAATTACGACCAATGTTAATAAAACGTCATTTATCGGACAAACCGAGTTTTAAATTGTTTAAAAATACAAAAGTTAAACTAGCAGAGCCCCGCGTCCTTCGTACGTGTGAAATTATACTAAGAAAAATGTTAGTTTCCCATTTGAATCGGATTTTGTTAACCGCTTAAAGTGTCTTAATTTTTTTGCATGGAACCCTAATCCTTTTTCATTAAAATATAAGAAGTTATCTAACATCAGCTATCTGCCAATAAAAGTCCCGTTAAAAGAGATTAGCCGGAACAAACTGACAGTCAGACCGACAGACAGATTCTAAAAAATATTTTTTTTTTTTGTTATCAGTACCGTATAATTATACTTTTAATGTAAAAAGCTGTTATTTTGAAAATACAAATAGACACTTCAATTTGATTTATTTCTAATTATTAAGAGCTGCAGTATTTCACAAGAAAAAATAACATTTCACTGTAATATTCCATTATTAATTTATTGTAAAAATTTAGATAGATTTTTGTCTTTGCTGAATAGTCGCTATTATTCAGCAAAAACAAAAGACTGCTGAATTCGATTCATGTTTATAAAAAGCCAAGTCGTTCTAGATTGCTTATTTCTAGATCCATATCATTACTGCCTTACCTCGCTAAGAATAACTCGGTAATGATCCAGCCCTCAGTAAAACCGCAATGAATTGTATTCGGTACTTCAGCATGCAAATGCCATTTGTTAGATTTATGCTTCAATGCAAAACGACTCATTCCTATTACGCTTTCCGTTTTATTTGAGTATTACCGTAATACCCATTTTTGTTGTTTTTCCGTTGTTGTCAAATTACGCACACAAATCTATGCCGTGTCACAGCCTTTATACGGTATAATCTCCTTTGCGGATACAAATCCCGCATCGGTGTATTGTCTTTTGGGACATATATTTCAATAACTCCGCTATGGTATTGCGTATAAATCGTTCTTTTAGACATTTGACAATAATTTACGTCGATAATTTGCATCCGGACAAAATATGCCTTTATTAATGTATAGTTGAGATATATTTTCTACGGGACCTCATTTATTTATACTTAATGAGTACATTACGGTTTAATGACTTTTCGGGGTAACATTAATTATTTCGTTTTTTTTTGTGTGCGATTCGGATGTTTTTATTTTGGAAAAAAACCACTCTGACTGCTATTGAATAAATGATGGTGGAACTGATGATAATGGCATTTAAAACCTATTTCCAAATGACCTTATTTTTGAAAAGGATGTGGATGACGTTTTCAGTGTTCAGTGACGCAAATTCCATTAGCTCAGGCCCATGGCTGGCGATATTTTGTATAAATAATGCCCACTTTGACGTAACATAGGGAACGTCGGGTCCAATAACTATGACATGTTCCTGACAGTATAGCCGACCTTTTTTGTAAGCACGTACAATGGCTCAAAGGGCCGTGCTTCAGCATTCGTTGGCAGATATATCTCTTCTATGTTCGTACCGTTAGTACTAAAAATAAAACAACATCATGCCTGTAATTCCCGAAGGTTAGGTAGAGGTGTAACTAATAGTATACCCATATTTCGCCTGTTATGTTTAAAGTCCCAGATAAATGGGGGCGAGCCTATTGCCATCAACCGGGCACAAATCCAGAAACCGTGGCTGGTTCTTAGAAATTGAAAAAACCCAATAACTCTTTGCCCGACCCGGGAATCGAACCCACTTCATACTCAGCTAAAGAGGCAGTTGACTAAAAAGAAAGCCTTCATAAACCTCTCGGGTTAAAATTTCCATTAAAAGATGATATCATAATCAATTCATACAATTTGAATTTAGAAGAAAAGTTTTTAAAATAAATGAAAAATAAAAAAAATATATAAATGATTGTTATGAACGATTTTTTTTTTTTTAATAAATGTATATTTATGAAAATATACATTTATTTTTTTAGAAAACATATAGCTATTTATCTACTCAGTTTGCAAAAGTGGACATACACACACGTATTACATAATACTATAATCCCCTATTATAGGTATTATAGGTACCCATGGAATCAAAACGAGGCTAATGTCAAGTCATTTAAAGCTATAATCACACGAACAGGATGATAACCTCAAGGGAAGGATCCCACAGCCATTGCTTGGCACATTTCCAAACTTCTCCCTCGAACTATAGCGCCCTAACCACGAATAAAACTGCCGTGTCAATTATTCCTTAATGCACATAAAGATTTCATAGTAATACGAAAAACTACGTTCGATAGCAGTGTTGGTATAGCGGGATCGATCCCGACCTACGGATGGTAGGTTCAAACTGAAGTGAGCTTGCAATTTACTTTATCCAATTTTTTCATTACCACAGCTTTCAGAACAGTGAAAGAAAACATCACGAGTGACATCCAAAAACCCATATTGGGTCCGTCGTAGAAACGCAGACCCAATGAAGAAAGCCTGGGGGGTAACCATGACGTCTTAAAGCAGTCTTGTTTTAATGTCAGTCCAGTGTTGAATAGGGACGGAGATATAGAGGACGTCTAGCGCCATCTCTTTCCCACTCTGTAATAAGATTAACATAAAACTGCTTTCAGGGTAGGCCACCTGTATCCCATCAATGTGGACTAGTGTTGCCCAAAATCGGTCTTGTTCTTGCATTTTTTGCAAGACCAAGACCGATTTTGGGCTTTACTCTCGCTAAATGTTAACATTACGTGCTTTGTGTGCGCTTTTATATTTACAGAAGAAAGTAATTACAGACTGGCGGGAACTGCTAAAGGGAAAAATTGGTCTTGGTCTTGCAGTCTTGGTCTTATTCTTGCATTTTCGCAAGACCAAGACCAAGACCGATTTTGGGCAACACTATTGTGGGCATTATAAAATGATTATTTGTTGACTCATTTATGTATTAAGTCCCATAGACTGGGGACAACCCTAGTCCCAGTTTTAGAACTGTTTGAGACACTACCTACCACTTTTTGATTCCGGGGTTCAACTGATACCAATAATACTGACACCGAAAATCGAACCCAGGATCCCGCACTCAGCAGTGCGATCACTAGATTAACAAGATAGACCAGTACCTACAAAGCGGTCAAGGGTACCAACCCTTAACACAACTAAATCTGTCTTTTAGTAGTAATAAAACATTAGTTTTTGGTTCAAAGATTAGTACTAAACCCTAAGCTTATCGTTAGAGAAATATTTTGCTTACGTCTTTGTTATGACGTCACTGTCACAGCTAGCGTGACAAGGGTCGTTGTCATGTCACAATCCTTAAGTAGTGTTACTAAAAGCATTACTAAACCAGCCCAGTTTAGAGTATTTTGGTTTTTCGTAAAGTTAGACCTTATTGTGTTTTACAGTTTGTAAGAAGCTATTAATCAATCTTGATGTAGAATTTGAATGTGATAATGTTACCGTAACTAATGGTTGAAACAAGACCAAAGAAACGATGGATGGACTGTGTAAAGGATGATATTGCTAGAAAGGAGGTGACTGCTGAGATGAGTAATAGAGAAGTATGGAAGAAGAAGGCATGCTGCGCGGACCCGAAATAAGTTGGGATAAGGGCAAGAGAATCATGAGCTGGTGGTTTGATAACATGACATAAGGACCGAAGCATTACTTTGTAGCGGATAGTACTAAAAGTTCTACAGCGCCATCTATGCCACATGAGTAGAACTAACATCGATTTTCTGATTCGCGCTATTAAAGTCATCCGCGACTTAAGAATATACAGGAAAACCCGACAACAACTATTGGGCAATAGCCCACCAAACACAACACACGTCTGGTTGGAGGATCCTTCCTTTTCTATGAGGGATCGATAACGTCACACCCTGTTCTTTATACCTCTGTAACTTAGCCTGTCGCCACAAGTTACACGCTCAAGTGACACCCCAGTTACAGCATACCAAGAGTCACTGCGATGCGACTTGTAAAGTGACGGTTTTCTTGCAAAAGACACCGCGCTTGTACTCAAGTTGCTTGTACAAGCCGTAGACGACTGGCCACAAATTATATGACTCAAGACTGTCTAGATATAGAATATCGTAATATGAAACTAATTGATGCGTCCACTCTCAAGAAGACAATTTCTTAACAGGACCGTACCAGTGCTACAGTGATGCGGCAGTGCTTCAATTCACACATGTCATCAGTTTTCTACGGTTCTTCAGGTAAAACATGTGCAACGTAAATTGTGATTGTTGCTATGGCTATGTTCAATAATACAGAACTAGCAATGATAGCCATTGCTTTAATTAGACGAAGAAGAAGAGCAGCATCGAGAAAAAAAAAGAAAATAGGTACATGAAGCATGGCAATGGCATGGCATGGTTTTGTATGTTGTATTCATGTACTTTACATGCGACCAATCATACAAAACAGTATTTTCACGAAACTATTCGATCAATCGCTCGTCCTCCATTTTGTTTTTGATGCAACGGCGTCCGTGATGCGGTAAGAAATATCGTCATCACCGATTACGTCCGTGATTGCCGGCGCTGGCACTGACACTAAGAGCACTGTTTCATCACTGATACTGACAGGTGTGTGGATGCTTTTGTAAAGAATACATGAAATAATAATTATCACGGTGGCAGTACTGTGTCGGAACTGTGAGTTCACTGGTATGTGTGAATCCAGCTTTATCGTGCTTTTCGAGGCACGGAGACTACTCGGTCTGTAATGGATTGTCACCCATCTACGGACCAACCTAGGCAAGCGTGGTTTAACCTGAAAATCGACCCGAGCGGGTGTTATTATATTTTAGCCACAAGCTTCGTTTTCTTAACCCAACATTTATTTCAATATTGGACTAATAGGGGAGTAAGTAGGGTACTTACTTAATGGAAACATTATGACCAAGTGAACGGTTTTCCCATTATCATAATACATTAACATTATTATTATCCCCTAAGGGTATCTACACCGACAAGGGCCGATTAACATAATCTCCGCTTTGCAAAAATCAATGAGTTGCTGATAGTTTCGTTTATGTAGATAAATGTAATTGTTTAAAGTACGTAAGTAATGGGCATTCGAATATTGCTACAAACACTGTAAGGAATGTGAATATCGAAAACAGCATATTTAGCTTGTAATTATAAATCATAGTTTTATTGAAATCACGTAAGTGTATCTCTTTTATCTTATCTTTATTTATTTTTATCTTATTTTCTCTGATTCTTTACTTAGTATAAACCAATCTTAAATGTTAATTTGTTATTCTTTGAATTATTAGAGACTTGATATCTATGTATTTCAAATTATTTTTCTACTCATAGTTTTTGTATATTGGTGCTGCAAGATGAAGCACAATAATATTGGTTATAATAACGAGGGGGGGCGCTGATACCTATAATTACAAGATATTAAGTTATCTTAGCTTAGGTATTGGCTGCAACTATAAAATTCAACTTTATTTACCTTTTTTTTTTACGGATGGGAAATCATCAAATGACTTCTCCCGCTCTGGGCAGAGCGGAAGGGAGTGTTAGACTTGTACTGCCTAAAACCCATCCATGTTCCAGGGCCGCGGTATCTCTTTCGAACAGCCCGCAGCCCTGGCAGAACTTTATTTACCTTAAGGCCTATTTTTATTGTAAACCATATTTTTAACTTGAAGGTGCAAATAAACTATTTTATTTATTTATTAAATTAATTGTAACATTCCTAGTTAAGATTTTCTCAATACATTTTTTTAATAAGTCAATCAAACTAAAAAAAAATGTTACTATGAAATTAGAGTTTAGTTTTACAGTTCTCTTTTTTAAACTTAATAAACATATCACTCTTTTAAATAAAATTGCGCTCTACAATCTGCATAAATCGGAAGCCATTTAAAAATAGACTATCATTGAGTACTGGCGTAAGTACCATTGCTTAAAAAACTGCAAAAATAAATGTGGCTGCGGGTGAAAAAAATCCAGTGAGTGTGCAAACGCAGTTTTTCATTAGTGGCTTTACAGAATTTGATAATAATTGGTCAGTAGGATTTTAATATGCAAACGGCCGTTTTTCCGAATTTCGTCCATTATGAATATTGTGTACATCAAAATTATCTTTATCGAAGAAACCGCCCATGGCACTTTTGTTTCACGTTTAGCTTCTGGAGTTTCTTGTAAGAAAAATTATTAAAATCTTATTGTAGATAAAGGGTGTAAGGGGGTCTCCCCTTAAAGAAGCCGAAAGGCACTTGTTCTCCCTGTCATTGTGTTTTTTTTTTTGTTTTGAACTAGACCTGGGAACCTTCTAGTTACGGAGATTATCATCTGCGTAGCCTTTCCCCAACTATGTTGGGGTCGGCTTCCAGTCTAACCAGATGCAGCTGAATACCTGTATTTTACATGGAGCGACTGCCTATCTGACCTCCACAACCCAGTTAGTACTGGGTAATACGATGCCTTTTGTCAGACTTTTTGGGCCAGTGACTACCTGTAACGACTGGCAAAGATGTGCAAATGACAGCCGGGACCAACAGCTAAACGTGCTTTCCGAGGCACGGAGGAAACTCGGTATGTAATGGGTGGTCACTCATCCACAGACCAACCCAGACAAGCACGGCTTAACCTAAAGATCGACCTGAGCGGCTGTTATTATTTTGCCACGAGTTCCTCACGGAGCTATTCTAGTTACGGACATATTGGAGGTCAAAGTTCCAACTGTTTTACAAACTTTTGTTATAATATACTAGTGTTTTAGGTAATTAGGCTTTGCTTTAAATACCTCCTTGACGCGTTTGCTGTTCAATGCATCCATCGGCAAAATGTTTCGAGTGTGTTACATTGAATATTACCTTTTTTTTTTACGTATGGGAACTCATCAAATGACTTCTCCCACTCTGGGCAGAGCGGAAGGGAGTGTCAGACTTGTACTGGCTAAAACCCATCCATGTTCCTTCATTGCCCTTTGTGTTCCAGGGCCACGGTATCTCTTTCGAATAGCCCGCAGCCCTGGCAGGATTGAATTTTACCTTTAAATGTGTATTTTGTATATTTCACCCCAAAAAAACTCGTTTCCTAGCAATATTTTTTGCGTAGGATAGTTTATGTACGGAACGCTTGGTTGACGGCTTTTTGAAAGGTCCGTTTATACACACTCGTTCCGTTCCATTGGTGCATATAATCTAAAACTCAGACTAGTTCGTCTCTGTCTTGACTAAAACCTCTTAGAACAAGTTCCCAACAATCAATGAACTATTTTCGCTTATGAGACTAATATTTTAAATAGCACCACCTGTAACTAAGTACAGCAGGTACTTCCATGCTCACGTTGCGGCCTACCTATCAAACTGTGGAACAAAGCCGACTAAGTCTTGTATTATGCAAACAAGCATCATGTAAGGCGAGGATTTATGAGGTAAGTTCGTTGCGAGAATCGCGAGCGCCACCCGTGGGAGTACCCTGTGCTCACTATGCCTCCATATATTCATATTTAGAGTTAGGACTGCCGGCTCTAGGCGACTGCCCTCGGGAACGTCGCACGCATGAATGACAATCATACGTAATTGAATTGATTAATCATTGTACGAGTTCATTCATATTCAGTTCCGTAGTGCGTATCGAATACTTGTGTTTAGTTTCATAATAGTTTTGTCAAACTTTAACTGTGTGTACAACAATTTCAAGATATTATGAAATTTGAATAGGCATTTTGATCAAAAATTGGGCATTTGAATATTTAATGTTGTAAACTATAAAAACTCGTTTTTTTTATGTCATTGAAACTAAAACAAGGTTTTCTTTTTAGCTCACATTTTAACATCATCACGTTTTGTTTTTTATGACCTAACTATTTTATTACCTCGCTTCATTTGATAGTTTTTGTGTGTGTTTAGACTTATTTAGTTATAAGTTCAAAAATTATATTACGTCTCACTTGTGTCTATCGGTTTTCATAAGAATTCGCAATACCACAATAAGTTCAAAAACTAGAATCGCTGATGTGGGCAACAAGACTGCCATTTCGAAGTGGAAATGGGCGGGCTATGTCTGTAGAATGCATCAGGACCGATGGGCTGGAATCGTCACCAAGGAAGGGCGAGAAAACGACTTAGAGGTGTTTCTGCGAGACTAGCCGGAGAGAAGCGTGGAAGGCTATGGGGGAAGGCCTTTGCCCAGAAGTGGCGCAATAAAGAAATATCTATGTACTCTTTTTTTTCTCTGTTTCTGTCTGTAGGTTATTTTTCATAAACCCATTCTGAAAATCTAGACACAAAAAGTTTGCAGAAGTTTACAACGCGTGCCTATCGTAAATTAAATAGATACTTTTCAAAACATATTACTGTAATTTATATGAATTTGAAGTTTCGTACGTGTTTTAGAAGTATTTCAGTTTTAAATCTAATTTGCTACTTGTTCCAACTTCATTTAAGTGCTTGATTATACAGCTCGATCTTAAAGTTACTTTAATTCGGATAATTGTTTTTGAATAATATATTGATTCGTAGGTTACATAGATTTTAGCATCTTTAAAATTATTATCTTAAAAACGTACCTAGCTATATGCTGCAATATTTTTTTTTTTACGGATGGGAAATCATCAAATGACTTCTCCCGCTCCGGGCAGAGCGGAAGGGAGTGTCAGACTTGTACTGACAAACCAAAGTTTTTTTTTTTAAATACATGTTTTTAATGTAAGATTTTTACTTAAGACACCTTGACGACTCCCGTACTATTCAATCCATCCATCAGCACAATGTTTTGAATACGTTACATTGAGCCCTACCGTAAAACTTGATTTTACACCCCTACCTAAAAAAAAAGTATTTTCCCAGCACTAATTTTTGCGTAAAGTTACTTAGTTTGATGTACATAATGCTTGGTTGACGGCTTCGTGAAGAGTCTGTTTACATCTAAGACCATTTGAAGAATTTTAACGTGATTCATATTATTATCCTATTTATGATTCTGTTAAAGCGGCCATTTTATACCCCCAGATCTCAAACAATTCCTATATGTTTTCTGATGAATTGCCAGCTTGTGTTTAGCCAGCATAAAACACTTAATTCCCTCTCTTATTTTTTATGATATCTAACCAACCGACGACGATCTTGCAAAAACAAATTCTGAATGTTTTTGTTCTGACCTCAAAGCAATTTCAAGCCTTTGCCATTATTATTCAATCTTGTGTTAATATTTAAAGGTGAAAGGTCGATAAAGAAGCTTTGCCTCTCGGAACATCTCCAGCGATGTCGTAAACAGATCTGGAGATAACAAACAAAAGTATTTGAGGGCTTTCAGAATCAGCGGATATTAAAATACTAAAAGATTTATAGATAGATTGGATGGTGAAATCTTTTCTTAAGAACCTATTTGTATTTATCATGACAAGTTCTTTCTCGTCAATAAAGCAGTATTGTGTTCGTGTCCGGGCTCGTGGATATCCACGAGAGACGCTTAATGTCTGCGTCGAATTTTTATACTAAAAGTCAAAACAGATACAGTCTTTTATGCAATGACATCAATAAGGCCCGCTAGGAATGTTCCGTTTGATGGAAACGGACCTGCTGCTTCTAGAGTCAAGCGGTGATCAAACGACATGCGCGTTTACTGTTTTCCTAACTAACTGTGCTGTAACTGTAGTGACTCGTGGCTTTAAAGTACCTTAATGAACTTCTTTTAATTGTTTCTCCTCGGTTGCTGACGCAAAACGTGTGCCGCTTTGTTGGTATATTTACTTCTGCCTAACTTTTTTTCGGGTAATATGTAATATTTTGAGGTAGGCAAGAAATCCACTATGTCGATGAGTATATTCATTTGGGTCAGCTAGTTTCCTTCGAGAATAGGCAAGAGAGCGAAATCGACCGTCGTCAGAGTCGTTACTCAATGGGTGCCAGGAGATGGGCGTCGTTGCCGAGGTAGGCCTAGAAAACGCTACAATGACGCCTTAGAGGGGTTTGTGAAAGATTGGTCTGAGAGAACCGCATGTAGAGAAGAATCACATGTAGAGACAATATAGGCTAATTAAAGAAAAAAAAATGTAACAGTTTGATTTTCTCTTCCATTATCTACTCTTGTAAGTGACAACTTAATCTATCATCACATCTCAATAAACAAGTCTTCGAAAAACATTCTCTGAATTTCGGGAGTATCATTGCCTCCGCCATATTGGATTAGACGTGACGTCACGTACCTCAATATGACATTCTCCCGAATAATACGAATCTAACGACTTCTCGTTTACTCAAATCGGTGAAAGCGTTATGCCACTTGGTCCCTGGCTACTAATAGACCAGCCCATCTCTCCTCGAATATGTCATAAATGATGACTGAGGGATTTCACAGCATAGATAGCTATGCAATCGGCTGTATAGGTACTTCTATCTGTAGATTGATTAAAGAAAGGAAGGATTACATGATACATATTCCAATTTCCCGAAGCCAGAGAAAAGCATTACTTCCCGTTGATATCTAAATAGATGACTGTTGTATTTTTTTTTTCTCGTGGTTAAATAATAACATTCGCTCGGGTCGATCTGCAGGCTTGCCTAGGTTAATCCATTGATGGGTGATCGCCCATTGCATACAGCGTTTTCTCCGTGCCTTGGTAAACCCATTAAGCCGTTGGTCCCGGCAGTCGTAATTCTTGAAGATCTTTGATGTTGTAGATCTTTGACAGTTCAAAGATCTACAACGACTGCGTTACAGGTAGTCAGTGGCCCGAAATTCTGACTACCAGTCTGACTAAGGGATGTCGTATTACCCATTACTAAATGGGTTGTGGATGTCAGATAGGCAGTCGCTCCATGTAAAATACTGTCATTCAGCTGCATCTGGTTAGACTGGACTCTAAATAGTTGGGAAAAGGCTAAGCAGATGATGATGTATTTTATTCTTTATACAACAGCCTGTTTAATACACGTTTTTAGACTAGTGACATATTTCACAATCATTATATTTCAATCCAAACAGCTGGTTTCTCGAAGATTAAACTAAAGACATACGTAGCTACTAGACACATTCATACATAGAATGTCAGCAATGAAATATCATTCTATATTTTGAAAAAAATCATATTTTAATCCAAACAGCTGGTTTCTCGAAGAGTAAACGTACATAGCTCTTAAGACACTTTCATACATAGAATGTCAGCAAGTATAATAGGTACCATCATATATTTTGAAAAAAATCATCAGACGTATAAGAAAGCCTTTCAGCGCAACTTTTGAGAGCAGCCACTAAAAATATGATCCAAAAAATTGCTAGCCTTTTTTCAATATAAATACATAAATGTCAAGTCGTAATTGTTCCCTCCTGTTGTTGTAAGGCCTGTCAAGTGAAACTTCCGCAATAATAAAAGTAGCGAGATACTCACCAAGTTTTTTCCTGTTTCACAATGAGACTGGCAACATTTCAGATAACATTCAATTAGCTTTTTGTACAAAACTTTCAAATGGTTGGAACTTTTCTGATCTTGAAAGTGTTTTTTTTTTATAATCAATCATCGTTCAGGAATATTTAAAATGCAGACGTTTTGTTAAGATATTTATTTTTTTTGACGAGACACTTAAGTATTTCTACATTAGGAGAATACTTAAAAACAAAGAAAAGCGTACACTCATACCACAGAGTTAATCATATGCGAATCGAAGCCACAATTCATAAACTTTAGACAATACCTCTCACAGACCCTTTGCCAATCGAGCTGTCTTTATACAAACAGCAGATATTTTACGAATTTATACGAAACCGGTGAAACTAGGTAATATTTGTTTCCGTGTAAAGTTGATGCATACTTCATACCTAAGAACCTCCTTTAGCCATGATGCCCTCAATATAGTTTTATCTGATGGAATAACGGAATAGGAAATTATAGCCCCGTACTAAAGCGCATAAAAATGCTATCGATATGGTCTAAAAACATGAAAAATGAGCCCGGTTGAATAATGAGCAGCAAGTTTTAGTATCATACAGGCTATAAGTAAACGTAGCACGGAAACCGATACAATGCATCAAATGCCAATGTTCTTGTTTTGCCAAGATTCTGTATATTTTGTTTTTTCATTTTTAATTAAAAGACTAACACGCGTACCCATAAACAAGGCAAAGTGATTACTTGATTGAGTAAAAGTAATTATTTAAGATACGATTTTTATTCTGCAGTTTAGTAATTGCTTGAAGTTTGAACTGTCTGAAAGAAAAGTTAGAATTCTTAGCTTTACTTTCTTTGACGATTCTTACTTCGTTTAAGTTCTTCTTTATTTCATCAAAATGTTTGCTTAAGTAATTACTTAAAGTCAAGTACTTTTACTTGACTAAAGATATGTGAATGGAGAACTACAAGAAAACGTGGAAACTTTATGAAAATTTCCCCGTCCGAGCACCTTTGCCCACACAGGGAACCAACTTTAAATAACATTCAAAATACGGCATCCCATCCCTTTAATCCGTCCGTAATCTTCTAAGTTTTCCCACAGCCACAATGTAGTCTCGTTAAAATCAAGTAGATTGCGATACGACACTGAGGGGACAGGATAAAATTGTTTTGGTACAGAAACGGTTGACAGCTTCGCAGCTGGCCGTTGACAACGGTCGTCCAGAGTGACACTGTAATCTATTACACGGAACACCCGGCCCCGCGTTTGTTCCCACTGTTTAGTCGGACAACTAACCATTGGCTATTTCGGTGTAGTAAAAAAGTCATCGCTGTACGCGTGGCCGACAATCGGTGACAAATGATGGATGGATTACCGACCTACGTTCCGCTGGTGACAAGTCAACCGCCTTGGCAAAATTATGCGCTTTGGGGCCGACACCAAATAATTGTTCCGAGGCTCCCGTAACAATTAAGCAACTGTGTCCTGGACCGACAGTGGTGAAAAGCAATTTTCAAATATCTGTGGACATTACGTAATTTGCAGTGACAGTACTACTCTACTCTGTTGCCTTGGTATATCATGTTTCTCTTTTTCTTTACGGCGCACTCAAGATGACAAAGCAGCTCATGCGCTGTAAGTTTTTTTTCCTGAATCGGTCTGGAAAAAGCACTCTCATGGTTCTCATCTTCCGATTTAATATAACTTCGAACATACGCTGCTCAAGACAGGCGAGAAAATTGATACTAGTGCTCAAACATACATGCGTGTTTTATAGTACAATTTCAGTCTGAAGTAGATATACAGATGAGTAATAACTAAAAAGCTTGGCCAAGACATATTCCTAGGAATTCGTATGTAGATTACATTGCTTACGTATTGATTTCCGAAAATATGTAGTCCGTCAGAAAAGGTCTTCCGATCTCCATCTAAGTTATAGTCGTTTCCGCCCCATACCCTTGTTCTGTCCGCTTTTATGAGAAAATTTATTCTTACCCGGTTTTTGTTCCGCGAGCGAAGACGTACCTACATAACTATAGATATATGTTAAAAGGTTCCATAAGTAAGTTTTTCTTTCATATATGTTCGTAGATAATCATAATTATAGACGCCCTCGTTGGTCTAGTGGTCGCAAGCGTGACTTCTAAGCATGAGGTCATGGGTTCGATTCCCAGATCGGGCAAAGTGTTATAGGGTTTTTCCATAAGGAATTTCTCAGTAGCAGCTACGGAGTCTGGATTTGCGGCCGGTTGATGGCAATAGGCTAGCTCCCTATGACATGGGACTTGAACATAACTGGCGAAATGTGGGTGCACTATTAGGTACACCTCTGCCTAAAACTTCAGAGATTACAAGCGTGCTGTTATGTATGTTATAATCATAATTATCTGATAAATCAACAAATTGGCAAAACCCACTGAACTGAACTAAAACGTTTCGAGGAAATGGATAACTTAATATCCTAGGCGCTCGTAGTCAATGGACTGGCAACGTTCCTATTACTGAGCCATTGTAGACTTCAACTAGTTTTTTATCCTACGTGTTTAAAGTTGCATAGTTCCTATTATAAGCTTTGAAGAGAATAATAATTTTAAGCTTGAAAAAACGGGTGCCTTTCATTAATGCTCGCAGCAATGAAAAGGAATTTCATTTTAACTTCACACAAGTAAGAGGAGTCTTATAATATCGTCGGTTATTTCGAAACTTAATCTGAAGTATGAACTGACTATACATAGTCAGTCTGAACCCATCAAACACCATTTATCTGTGATTATTGTCTTGTTCCAAGGGGGGCAAATCAAGAACTCCACTCAGTTCTTACTTGAGCAGGTTATTTGATAGTTTAATTTGCGTCAGCCAGAATCGGTCCAGAGGCGGCAATTGAGGTCCAAGGCAGCAACGGCCCTTACCGGCCAGTACATCCATGGTCTTTGCGACGACTGAAACAACCGCCCTACTACTTGAAGCAAACTCAAGTTGTTTCTAAACATCTATTTATTAAAAAAAAAAAAAAAAAAAAACTAACGGCTTATTTCAACAGCCTCCAAAGACTATTTCACAGATATGACCTTATCTTAAGGGCACATCGAGTAGAAATAGATTTACTACGTATATTTATTTTTATGTTTCAGTACAGATGACACTAACGGGCTTATCTTATCGCGTCTGATCTGTAGCGAAGAGGACACTCGTTGTAAAGGACGCGATGTGGAATCTAGGCTATGAAAACGGGTATTGTTTTGTTAAAATATTTATTTCGAATGACCATCTGAGTAATTTATAACAATCTATTTAATATCTAGCGAAAGTGCCAAACTAGTAGCTCAGTTCTGGGCCCACACAATACAGATTGCCATCGACACGCTAAGAAGAAGATTTTTAATTACTCAGATGAAGATCTGATATTTAATCTATTTTAGTTTTAGTGCATCAATGATACACATCTCTATAAACAATGCAATCTAATGCACTCTTCACTCTACAACAACTTTAGTCGGATTGGTGACTTCTTTAAAGAATTTGTTTGTTTTTAGATAACTTATCCTGATTTCGATATTTATTCATGAGATAGCCGCTACAAATATCCCTTACATCGTAAAAATAATACATATCGAACGGTCACATTCGGTTTGTTTCTCTCGTGACAACGAATTCGATACCGGCCCATTGTTTGTCTATAATGGATATTTTATGCACCTCTGTGTGGAGCCTTTTCACCTTCAATGCTGGTGAACTCGTTGTCTCAACTATTCTGTCTATAATAAAGTTGTAATATTTTTATAAGGTTCTACTTTATTGGTTTTAGATCAAGTAGAAATTCCAAATATTCATTTGATAGTAGGATCGAATATTTCGAATTTTGGAAGAGGATTATGAGGATATATGGGGTAGATAATAATAACATGAATTTAACCGAACAATATCCATATCATTAGTTCGTTATTTGCAAGAGAGCCGACCGTGGTGGAGCCAACGGGAATACACCGGAAATACGAACCTATTATGTTTGAGTACATAAGCCATTTCGCAAGCAAAATTAAACCACCAATCTACATCTACCAGTGTGATTATTACACAATAGTCCTAAGGACAGAGGATAATAATGATCGATCAATTTATATCGTACATACTTCGCGAAAAGTTAATCCTACCACAATTTTCCCAGCAGCAAAAATATTCTTAACAAGACATTTAATAAAGTCGACATACCAACAAAGAGTAACACAGAATCTGAAAGATTTATCTAAACTGATTATTTCAGCACCGCCGTGACAAAATGACTGCCAGAGGTCGAACAACAATAAAATTTAATCAAAATGTAATTTATGAAGATTAGTGTTACGCGGCGTACAAAAGGATCGTATATTGGAAAGAGAACAATGCTTCTGATGTCGACGGTTCATTCCCGGGAAATAGTTTGTAGCTAGAACGGCTTTGGGGCCAGCTACAAAGCTTAGGCGTTTACCAATAGGTTTTTTTAGTAGCTTACTTCATGTTTTAGTGCTGGGCAAAGGCCTATCCATTGTTCTCTCCATCCTGTGGGATCTCTGGTCATATAAGCCCCGCAAACTTGATTAGCTCGTCACGCCACTTTCGCCGCGGTCGACCTCGACGGTGCTGTCCTTCCTTGGGTGTCCAGAGTGTGAAGATCATTGCCCATCTCTGGACGTGGCCTGCCTACTCCCACTTCAGTCACGTTATTTTTTCTCCAACATTAGCTACTTGTGTTATGGAACGCAGAGTGGTGTTTCTAACGCGATAATATAACGCGAATAATGAGTAACCTGAAAAAGCAGTGTCTTAATTTAACTTAAAATATTACTTGCAATAAAGCCTTGTAATAGATCATCGTAAAAACCTTAACAACTTACGTACTTAAGCTTTTTACACTCATATTTCACAATAATACTCCACACTCATGCAGTGACGTAGCACTATAAAGAACACTACAGAGCACTTTCATAGCAATTTGTATAGAAGTACTTATCTAGATTCTTTACTTCATTGTATCCAATGTTGAATAGGCAAAGTGCGGCCACAAGCCGAATAATAAGAGGTAAATGGTACCAACGTACGGGAGGCACCGATTTTCAAAAATCAATCACTTATATAGCTGGCACTGATTGAACGGAACGACAAAGCGAACCAACATACATAAACATAATTAGTAGAGGTGTTCGGATTAAAATAACTTAATGATTTGGGTAATAAAAGATTACTTGCTATGTGCTAAAACATCATCAATTGTGAATGTTGTTTAGGCCCAAGTACTGTGATTATAGATATTTTTACATAGAGAAATGGGAATGAAAGGCGACTAAGTACAAGTATGTATTTATAAGGCAAGGCAGTTGTGAGTGGCAACGCTGGGAGCGGGCGCCCTAAAAGAATATAACCTTATTGGTGAGGTTCTTCAGTAAGGTCAGTTACTTGCAACCGGCGTGCGTGTGTGACAGCTGTATGAGGTGGGGCGAGGTGTGAAGATCGTAGCAGGAGGCGTTTATGTAGTTCTGCCGACACCTACGGAAAAAAGGCTTGAGTTTATGTATGTCTGCCACCAGGCTGCTCCCAATTAGACAGACCCGAACATCTAGACCGCCTTACATTTGAGCTGCGTACTGATTAGGAAAGCAGAGTAAAATATTTATCTATGATTATCTAAAGTTTAAAATAACTTAACCTAATAGTGAATACCGAAAGCCGAAGAATGAATTAAGTAAAAAAGTACGGGCAATGAAGGTTCTACAAGTACTTGATTAATATCGACATTGAGAAAAACCACGAACTAGAATGGTCAAAACGAAGGAAAAGTATCAAACCAATTTGTTATTTTCCTTTGATTTGAGTCCAATATTTGCTCAATCTACTATTCCACATTTGTTTAGAATATTGGGTCCATTTTATTTTCTTATGCGGAATTCAATGTACCTAAAAAAACAGTTAAGTTCATGAAAATGGAACTTACTTTGGGCCAATAAAGTATGGAACAACAATATGAGTAAATATTATACTCGATTGAATGATGTATGGAATAATAATTATGTATTTGCAGTGTTTGAGTGGGCAATGTGTGGTGAACATCCATTAGGCATACATTTTATAAAATGTTCGAATAATTTATATTATTTTATTATTCCTATACTCCCTCGTTGGTCTGGTAGTCGCATGTCCGATTCCCGGGTCTCAATTACATGCCCTTTATTACATGTGTTTAAAATATAACTGGCAAAATGTCGGTGTACTATTAGGTACACCTCTGCCTAACCATTCGGGGATTACAGGCGTGATTTGTTATGTCATGTTTATGATTCCTTCAATAAATTCAGTAAGGAATACAGCAGGTTTGTCGATGAACAAACTTCAAATTATCTTAAGTGTTAGTGACTAAGAGTATATTCCGAAAATATTGCATACAAATTAAAGAGAACGACCTAATGAATCGGTTGAACTTGAGTCTAGAAAAATTTACTTTCATGATGGAAAATATAACTTTACTGTTACTTTGATGAAGTATATCTTTCTGGAAAAGTCAAAAATACTACTGACCAGCTTACACTAAACTGGTTGTAACAATTCCAAACAGTCATTTGCCCATTTGCTGATATTAAAATGTCTAAGTTCTTTATTGGTCTACAACTTTAACAAAATAATAAGCAGACAATTGCAGAGCCTTTAATCGCTGTTAATTAATTATTGAAGGACTATTAGCTTTCAGACTGTCTGGACTTTGAAAGTAGGAGCCAACTAATGTCTGCCCGCGAAGCAAACGTTACATTTTAAAGTCACTGATCGCTCATTCTATATTTATGACAGGTTTTAGTTTCATGTTTGTACTTTAGTCTAGGTATTATGTGGGAATTCAATCATAAGACGTGCGCACTGCACATCTTGCTACATCGTTCTCACATAATGTACCATCTCAACATGAATCTTGTAACCAAGGTTTTGTAAAAATACACTGATTTAAAAGAGTGTTCATGGCGTTTCTTGCCCGTTCTTCTCCATAGAGATCTACGCTAGGGAATGGGCAACTACAGTACTTTCACAGTTTTTATGCCTTATGACTGGGACTGTAGCTTCATTACATTGTTATCTTGTCGACAATTCAAAAGCAGGCACTTTTAACTGGCCTACTTGAAATAAATATCTTTAATGGCATCTTTACGAAAGTATATCTTTGTCAAACCAACAACTACTCCTACTACAAATATTATTACGAGCTACTCTTCACTTTCTGATGCAATCATCACAATCATGTTTTAAGTAACTCTTTATTTATTTATTTTTTATTCAGGTAGATAACCCATAAATTTGTTAGTATTCTTTAACCTATGTTAGTGCAAGCATGCACTGCGGATAGGTGCCCCATAAGGTGGCTTTCAGTCTTGCTAGCAACAATGCTCAGAACACTGTTGTCATGTTTATTCAGTCCCAATAGATAACTGAGTCTGAACGCAAAGAGTAATTAGGATTTGGATGAAGACTAACTAATCATCATCATCTTCTAGGTACGCCCGACTTCACCCACTGCTGGGCATAGGCCTCTCTTTGCTTGTGACAAGCTCTAAGCTCTTGTGCCAGCCTCATCCAGGATATTCCCCGCAATGGCAACAATGTCGAAGACTAACTACAATGAATCAATACAATATGAAACAAATTAATCTCAGACTCAATCTAGATCACTTTTTGAGCCTACGAGTACATCTTTTTTTTTATCTCATCTCTTCGAGCTCCTACGGTCGCATTACGAAATTGAATGAAGATACAAGGCTGTAAGGCATTTAAATAGTTCCGCCATTAGAGCTCCGGCAAACCGTCTAGACGTGCACACGCTTGCTCAGTTCTCATGCAAATGGGCATAAAATTTACTGGCATAATTTGAGCACATCCACTGTCCTTATCGTGGCTCGACTCACAATTAAAACTTATTATGACAGAGCGGTAACGGAACCATATACCATTTTTACTGTTTCTAGTTAAAAAACTCTTTATTAAGGCTTGTACATCACGGCGTTTATTCGCGAAATTATTTTAAATTTCTAACGAGCAATTTTACCGGCAAATCTATGCTGTGATAATTTTTCATAATCGACCAGTTATGAGCATTCAACCACGGTAATAATATCTACAGTAGTGTATCTTCATACAAACGGTTGAAACGCGAGTCATACCTACATGCCTCGAGTTCGGTGTAAACTCGGGACGCAACAGTCGCGAATGCGCCGCACTGACGAACGAACGTTGTGATGGTTTTGTAAACAGTAAGCGTGTAATTTGTGCATATTTGATTGAAATAAGTACAAGTATTTACTAAATATGGCAGAGTTATAATAGACTTTTCTCCTCTTTATCCATGTTTTCCAAAAGTATTTTTTATTTAACTTTCTATCCGAAATCGGTTTTTTATACTATTAAATTTAATAGTAAAGCTTTCCGTACGTCTCAGTCGAGGCGAAAATATTTTTCAGTCTCAAATATATAAATTATATTATTTTTAATCTTTACGTATCAAAAGACACACCTTGTATTTTAAGTGAACACTTCCTATTTAACTCACAACAAATTTCATTTTTTAATATAAAATATATAATATTTACAAAAGAAACTCAACTACAAAACTAGATGAAATTAAAATAGGTACTGTAGGTGTAGGTAATTATTTTAAAGAAAGGGGCGAGTCACAATACTGTATTATATTTATACTGTGATTCAGCCAAAATAATTATAGGTTTAACAGAATAAATTATAGCTGTTTGTATATACATAATAGAATTATGTCATCAGTTCGTTGCTCTGATTATTCGAATATCGCAGATACAGCTCAGGAATCAAACGTGTGATTTTACACATATTTTACACCTACAATTATGAGGAATTATTTCGTGACGACCGATTCACGCTCAGTTTACAAAACATCATAATAAAACATAACATCACGCCTGTAATCCCCAAAGGGTTAGGCAGTGTGTGCCTAATAGTACACCTACATTTCGCCAGTTATGTTTAAGTCCCGTGTAATAGGGGACAAGCCTATTGCCAACAACCGGACACAAATCCATACTCTATGCTACTGAGAAATTTCTGAAAAAATCCAATAACACTTTGCCCGAACTGGGAATCGAACCCAGAATCTCAGGCTCTGCAGTCGCGCCTACGACTACTAGACCAACGAGGCAGTCGGTCTTTTAAAAACATTATGAATGCAAATTATTCTGTCAGTATACGCACTTAAGAATGACATTACAATATACTTACATGTAAAAACTCGAACACAAAGCACTTATATCCCGAAGTTTTTATGAAGCAAAGGTAATTTACCGTATGTTACTTCAGAACTGAAGTATTAATAGTGTTTTATATAATACAGGCAGGATAATAACGGTGCCGGGGCCAACGTCATATTGCTTCAACAGCAATTCATCAAACGTGCAGGGTACGATCGATCATGCCGACGCCGTTAATGCACCGACAAATTAATGATTCCCTCAAAACACTGCCATCGTATTATAACCCTAATGAAATTCCACTATCGGAGCAAATTATCACGTAGGTTACGTACCAGCCACGCAATTGTGTTGCAAATTACTTTTCAAGACGTAAATGTTAATGTAACCGAAAAATTACTCGTTAAAGTTGCAATTAACCGATTTTCAGAACAATAAAAGTTCGGAATGATAATTATGCCTGTCTGAGGTCTTGTTTTAATTAGTTTAATGCTGGCTTTGAAAGCAATTTTCAAGAACGTTTTCAGTAATAAGAATGCATGACTGGTATTCAGTTTTCAGTTTGCTACTAACTGAAATTAATTATTTTCTTTAGCTAGCTCTGGATACTCGATCATAATATCTTAATCTAAGATTTCTCTTAAATATTATCTTGAATATAATTTTCTGCTAGGTCGTAATATAAATTGAAATGATTTATTTATACGAATTTGTGCTTTAATTAAATCATGTTTAGGCAAACATTAGATACTCATTTATTTAACTTCAAAATACACCTTTTAACTTTTAATATTCGTGCATGCAATAAGAGGACTTATAAACATGCACTCACATCTAGATCTAAATAAAAGTGGATCTAACCATTTCTTTGTCCAACGAAATATAATTTGATTATTTTTTTTCATTTCCGTCAGTTCATTTATTTGATGGAAACCGAATTATGTTGTATAGCAATTGTAGCGATTTAATGGAAGGCAGCATATGCCTATGGTGGTACGCCCCCTCGATTCATTCCCCGTATCTGATTCAAGCACGCGCTTTTTGAATCAACCGCTGCCTCGCTGCACCACGAAAACTTTTTACACGTAATTTTATTTAGTTTTTTATGACGAAGGTGTAATTTTCCGTTTAAAATAATGCCAAGTGACACGATTATGAGGTGGTTTACAAAAGAAATACTGTTTCAAAATTCGAGTTGCAAAACTATTTCAATTACATAACATAACATCACGCCTGTACTTCCTGAAGGGTTAGTTACATAACATAACATCACGACAGTAATCCCTGAAGGGTTAGGCAGAGATGTGCCTAATATTATACCTATATTTCGCCAGTTATGTATAAGTCCCATGTAATAGGGGGCGAGCATATTGCAATCATCCCGGCACTAATCCAGACTCCATAGCTGCTACTGAGAAAAACAGAATAACACTTTTTCCGACTCAGGAATCGAGCCTAGGACCTCATGCAGTCGTGCTTGCTTGGTAGCAAGCACGACTGCTACTCGACACACTAAGCAGTCAACTATTTTAATTAATAGTTTTAAATGGGTTCTTCCACGTAGCTGAATTAAAAGCGTCATCATTGAAATATGTGTAGCTCATCAGTTCAGGATAGATTTCAACTAGGTTTTCATGAAAACCCACATATCGTTCTGAAATTATTCACGTAGGCCTATTCATCCGTTCTGCACGTCTATATGGGTTAGCTTATAGTTACCTACCTACCCACTGTTTCCATTAGCTGCGTTCGCGTTGAACCGATTCTGATTGCTGAAATGATTAGTGCGTCATGGTTATACGTAGATGGTTTTCAAATGAATTGATAGGAAGGTTCCCTCTTATAGAGAGGAGGCCTGTGTCCCAGCAGTGGGAACATTTATAGGCTAATGATGATGATGATGATGATAGGAAGGTGAACTGAATAGCTAAAGTTTGATTGTTTGTTCGTAAAGCAGGGTTGTGATATTTCTATGACCATCAAGCGGGCACTAATCCAGATTCCGTGACTGCTACTGAGAAATTCGTGATGGAAAAACCCCAATAACACTTTGCCCGACTTGTGAATCGAACTCATGACTTCATGCTCAGTAGTCTTCGCGCTGGCGACCGCTAGACCAACGAGAGAACGAGGAGATTTCTATGAAATAATAATTAGTAAGTTGATGTTAAAAATATAGACATGTCCTGTGCATAATAAATACTATTTATTCGATTCTATCTCTGGCAAGGTCGGTACGTCTTGACATTTATGTATTTCTATTGAAAAAAGTATCTTCCCATATCTTTCCGGGGATGTCGTAAGATGCGACTAAGGGACTTACCAGAGAATGGGCAGTAGCGTTCTCTGTGCCTTTGTAACAACCGTACTGGGATCGCCAACCCATGCGTGACTAGTATGGCAAAACCCCACTTTGGGGGAGGCCTATGTCCAGTAGTGGACGTCTTTCGGCTGGAATGATGATGATGATGATTGAAAAAAGGCTGGCAATCATTGTGGATCATATTTTTAGTGGCTGCTCTCAAAAGTTACGCTGAAAGACTCTCTTACACGTCTGATGATTTTTTTCAATATATAGGATGGTATTATACTTGCTGACATTCTATGTATGAAGAGCTACGTATGTTTACTCTTCGAGAAACCAGCTGTTTGGATTAAAATATGATTTGATGATGATTTTTTTCAAAATATAGAATGATATTTCATTGCTGACATTCTATGTATGAAAGTGTTTAGTAGCTACGTATGTCTTTAGTTTAATCTTCGAGAAACCAGCTGTTTGGATTGAAATATAATGATTGTGAAACATGTCACTTATCTAAAAACGTTTATTAAACAGTCTGTTGTATAAAGAATAAAATTCATCAGTCTAACTGGATGCAGCTGAATGCCAGTATTTTACTTGGAGCGACTGCCTACCTGACCTCCACAACCCAGTTAGTACTGGGTAATACGTTACCCTTTGGTAGGACAGGTTGTCAGAATCTCGGGCCACTGACTACCTGTAACGACTGTCAAAGATCAACAAATGACAGCTGAGACCAACGGCTTAACGTGCTTTCCGAGGCTCCGAGGTATGTATTGGGTGGTCACCCATCCAGGGACCAACCTAGGCAAGCGTGGCTTAACCTAAAGATGAACCTAAAAGCCTGCTCCTATTAAGCCACGAGCTCCTTAAACGTAGCCACATGAACCAGTTTCAAATTAAAAAAAAAAAAACATATTTCTAAAACTACACACTTTAAATTCACTCAAAGGTTTCACAGTTCCATGAACATCAATCAAAGAGCTACCAACCATGTAATAGCCGGATAGACACAGCACTTCACACAGAAAACACTAACAAGTCGGCACGAACCTTAACTGCACGTCAAAGTGAAGAGACGGGCCGAGGAGTCACGTACACTCCCGGACTAGTAAATTGAACCACCTTGCATTTATATGTATGAAAACCTTTGACTTTTTAAGGAAAAAATGGCACAATGATGTCATCAAAATGTGGTCTTTAAAACCGCATAGAGGCGATTTTGTTTGACCCTTTTTTTTTAGATTTTTAGACCTAAGTACCTACATACATGGGTATTTGGAAATGATATCACCATCATCAGTAATTAGAAAGGACCCATACATATTTTAAGTTTGGTTAAAAAAAAGAAAAGCATTAAAGGGCGTTAAAATATCGCCCACATCGCTGTCAACAGGAATAGTGCCCAGACGGCTGGTAGCATTGCCACGTTGGATGGCAATGCTGTTTCATTGATCAACAAATAGGCCAGCTTTCTGTTCACGGGAAGAGTCGATCAACCGCTTGGCGATGTCCCGAAAGATTGGTGGGCGCTCGAACCCCATTGTCCTAGTGTTTCAACCCCAAACGGCTCAAACACGTAGTTACCAATGAGGTTATTGTATTTAAAGAAAATTTGCATGAACATTTTAATTATTGGTCTAGTGGTCGCAAGCACGACTGCTGAACATGAGGTCCTGGGTTCAATTCCCGGGTCAGGCAAAGTGTCATTGGGTTTTTCCATCAGGGATTTCTCAGTAGCAGCCACAGAGCCTGGATTTGCGCCCGGTTGATGGCTATAGGCTCGCCCTCTATTACATGGGACACAAAAATAACGGGCGAAATATGGGTGTAGGAATAGATACACCTCTGCCTAACCCTTCAGGGATTGCAGACGTGATGTTATGTTATGTAATGCTTACATGAAAATGCACAATGGCTCATTTTAAGAGCCCGGAATTGTATTTCATGTACCCTTAACCAGAACTCAAGCTACGATAAATGATTTCGTTTCATGGGAAGTGTTCCTGAAACAAAGTGCCAAACTTTTGGCAGGGCCATTTAGCTACAGTCCATTATTAGAAAACTTTAAAGATAAACGCTTGTACACAAACATAAATATGGATTGCTTTGTAAGGACCTGGGTAATGGGTGGGCCGTCGACATGTGTTTTGTTATAAGGAGTCTGAACGTTTTGTTGTATCATATATCTATATGGGGTCAAGCGAACATTACTTTATTTGTTTTCAAAGTTAATGACTGACCTACGGTTATTTCACTTCTGATTCTGCCTCGTTGGTCTAGTGGTCGTGGCGACTGCTGAGCATGAGGTTCTGGGTTCAATTCCCGGGTCGGGCAAAGTGTCATTAAGTTTTCCATCAGGATTTTTTTAGTAGCAGCCACGGAGTCTGGATTTGTGCCCGGTTGATGGCGTTTCACCCTCTTAATAGGGGGCGAACGTATTGCCATTAACTGGGCATATAACTTAATTCATAACTGGGAACTGTACAAAAGTACACCTTAACCCTTCGGGGATTATAGGTGTTATGTTATTTCGTATAACTGTATAATTCAGAGCGGTCTTAATTGTCCTTACAAAAATGAAAACTAATTTTGAAAAAAAAAGAAACGCCACGTATAAAAAAATATTTAAAGAAAACGGGTTTTATTTTCAGAAAACAGGTTTTCAGCGATATTGTAAGTCAGCGATGTATATTATAAAAATAAATAGTAAGCAAGGGTTCTTGATAAAAGTACCGTTGGTACTAATTAATTAATCGGTAAAACGTGGGGAAGTATTTACAATATATAATATGAATCAGACTGAAGCTACACGACTGTAAAAATAGAAATTCAATCATTGATAAGAGCAAGTTCACTGTCCTGAAGAATATTTAAGTTCTGCTTCGTTGTTTTAGTGAATAGAAGCACAACTTCTGTGCATGGTTCGATTCCAAACATGAGCGAAGTGTTATATTTTTTTTCTGAGTAGTAGCTAGGAGTCTGTATATCCTGTGCTATTTAAATGAGCAATATTTGTGTTTATTTCTAATCACGTTCTCGAAAACGGCTCTAACGATTTCGATGAAAGTTGCCATATGCGGCTAGCGGGGGCGAAAAATCAATCTAACTAGATTTCATTTCTGGGAAAGTTCGTTCTCTCTATTGTCACCCGAGCAGAGCTCGAGAGCTCGCCCAAGTACTAATATTATTATATGTCCAGTTTATAGTTATGTGGTGGAACTGGGGGCCTAAAATACCCGCTTTAGGAGAATCATTATTATAATGATCTTACGTTAATTCAATTTTCTACACATTTTTTATATTTTTATACAAATATTTCTTAAAAAAATATTCAAAAAAAAATCACTGAATACATTCAATCAATATAAAAAATAGGTTTCCGCCGGTGTCGGGAGCAGGTTCCAAGCTACTAGTGGTTAGGGCTCCAGAGATAGGAACCTCCTCGCAATGCGAGCCGTAACGAGGAGTACTGCCTTCTAAATCAAGCCCTTGCTCCACCTTCCTAAGGAGGACCTCGAAATCTTACGTTACAACTCGTAAAATGGACACAAAGAGATAATTCAATAATAAATGCGTCTGAGACAATTTTAACAATTTCAACGTGATCCACATAATAACAACCTATTATAATTTTGCTGAAGCAGTCATTTTAGGCCTCCTGTAGGTCATGGATAGACTTCTGCTTAAACCTTCGGGGATTTATCATCATCATCATTTCAGCCCGTTGCTGTCTACTGCTGAACATAGGTCTCCCTAATCGATTTACAACGTGACCGGTCCAATACCACCTGCATCCAGTGACTCCCTGCAGTTTTTACAAGGTCGCCGGTACCCTTCGGGGATTACAGGCGTGTATTGCTTGCTGTGTTTCAAATTCGAACGATCTTCGAATTCATAATGATCTGCAGAACTGTTAGTTTAGCGTCTTATCACCGGACGTTTTTACCAATGGCTTTAATGGCTTCAGGTCTGAACTTGCACTCCTTGCCATAGTGACTAGCTATCACTTTTTTATTTCATGAACTATAAACTCTTAATCAATACTAACTGTGTCTTTAATGCCTAATATCCGCAAATAAAATACTCATATAAAATCGTCAACCGTGGGTATAAAAAGGGGAGTATGTGTTTAACAAAACATTAGACTACATTGTTTAGTGACAATGTGGAAGTTACTGCCATTATTAGTCGTTTTGGCTAATTTAATGTCAATAGTGACTTCTGGTACGGACCCCTTGGATTGATTTTCTATACTCTTATGTTTTAACTGATTGATTGTGTCTGATTTTTTTGAATTCAGATCGCAAAGATTTTGTTTGAGTTCGGATTGCAAGGATTTTATTTAAGTTCGCATTGCAAGGATTTTCTTTGTAAACGTGATGTTGACAATGTATGGGATATTTGTGTTCAAATTTTGTATTTAAGGGTGGTTCACGCGTGTCAAAATCATCTCTCAACAAAATATGTAAAAAATAAATGAAACAGTTACTATAGTTAGAACTAGTACCTACCTATAAACGATACATAAATCTGTAACTACCATGTTAACCTTATGCAAAATTAATGTTAAGAGAGAAACGGAATAGCTAACAATTAAATTAACCTTTCCAGCTAGAGATTCACACACAATAATAACAGTGAACAGTGTGGTCGGTGCAGGGACTAATGCAGCAGTCAATGGAGGTAAGATTTCAATCAATAATATCTAAAACCCTAAGACTAATTAAAATAATGATATACACGGTGCAAATGACATCGACGGGAAAACTTTTAGCATGAATTCATTAGATATGAATTGGATGTAACAGTTAGCGCGTCGATGTATGTACTTTTTACCGTGTACTAATCATTCAGATCGTGCTGATCGTGGTCCATCGAAAGATAAACACATTACCCTTCTTTGCGTTATGCAGTATTAATAAAGGGGTAAGCACTACTACGTAGGATGAGTACAGAGCGTTTTGTCACAGTTTTGCAAAGACACATTTGTGCGTAGCGTGACCATGATCGCAGTTAATGATCCCACTTATACCTTCATAAACGAAGTTTAGCTACCTGTGCGTGCGCATGGCGACCAATCAAGCTGTACCAAACCAGTTTATTAGGATCTCTCAATGTACGAGAAATCTATGCAAAGCGAGGCCATGTTATACTGCAAATGTATAACTTGATGTGACGCCGTGTGTACCTTAGCCGTGGACCACAGTGGAGAAGCGCTCTCAAGCTTTAACCAACATGGTCAGTCTTGTTATTCAGATGTCAAAACCTTATTAAGCTGCAAAGACTTTCAAATAATTACGAGCGATAGACAGAACAAGACGAAGAAAATCGTAACCTTGTTAGTACTTGGTAACAAGATCGGTTTAACTAGTGACATACGCCCGCTTGTCAGGTAGATTTTTTTCAGGAAGATTAGATCTCTTTGTTAATTCCTGAAAGTTATGTCATTATAATGAGTAGCACCTGCAGATGAATTTAATTTCTGGAATAATGCTAAAGTACCAAATATGGGCAACAATGAGGTGGTAATATTACTAAGATCAAAATTTCAGCCGAAAGACGTCCACTGCTGGACATAGGTCTCTCCCAAAGGTTTTGCCATAATCGCCACGCTTGGCAGGCGGGTTGGCGATCGCAGTACGGTTGTTTCAAAGGCACAGAGAACGCTGCTGTCCATTCTCTAGTAAATCCCTTAGTCACCTCTTACGACACCAACGGGAAGATATGGGCTATTCTTTACGTCCGACACCATACAGTACACCGACACTAAGAATACTTAAAATAAAACAAGAGGGTTCACAGAACTTAGAGAAAACCAAGAACAATTAGAAAATGACAACCATGCATAGATAGCGACAATAGTGAATGCTAATTGCCTAATTTGCGGTAAAGATTGATAGTAAGTAACATTCGATGGTGTTAATGGCCTTCAAATAACAGCTTCTTGCGTCATAGTGAAAATATACAGATAGAGGCAAAGAAATAGTAAAATATCTTGACGATATAACTTAACGTACTTTACGATATATAACTTAACGTACTTTCTTAATCCCTCTATTAAGGAAAACAAAGCAAAGCAACATATTTTTGAACACGGGAAACATGTTACTGGTTATATTCATGGTAAACAATTATTAGGTGCGCAAACAAAAATTAAAAAAATGTAAGCATAAGTAACTGTGGAAACAGTTTCTAATAAATACGGGGCTTAAATTTTATATTATAGACAAACGTCAGCGTTAGGCAGTATTTAAATTGTGAAGTGTCTGCATATAAAAGGGGGAAATGTGTTTGATAAACCTTTAGACAATATTCAGTGGCAATGTGGAAGTTACTATCATTATTGGTCGTTTTAACTAATTTACCTTTAAAAGTGTTTTCTGGTATGGATCCATTAAATAGGTTAATTATATTTTTTTTTCTGTGACTAGACCAAGTTTTTTTTTTTTTCAAGGTAATGGCACAGCAGCCGCCGGTGCAAACGCATATGCAAACAGCACGACTATTATAAAGTCCGTTCATCATCACAGTATGTACTTTATTTATTTTAATATTCTCTTGTAAATTAATGAGTCCTTTAAAATTTATTAATGAAATTCTTCTAACATTATCCACTAAACGTGACGTGACGTAAGAAGATGAAGCTGCAAATGTTTGTGTAGAATAAAGCATATTCTAAATCTGCCATAGTGATGCCTGTTCAAAACTTACCTACTTGTGATAAATGTGATCATACTAAAACAATTTTCAAAATAAATATTCCTCCTGACTTAAATTCAATCAAGATTTGAAAAATTACTGTACCTAAATATTTCTATTATTATATTTTTTCAGGTAAATGTTCCGTCAACGAAAGATATGTGAAGTGTCCTGAAAAACTATGCAAACCGCAAGTATGTTCGCACGTTGGGTTCCCTCAGTGTTCGTCGCACGAAGCGAAGTACTACCATGAAAAGGAAGACAAGATAGGCCCTGAAGCTGGTACTGAAAAGCCTTGCTCTGGACCTCCAGCCTGCGTCTGTATAGATAATTATGTAAGGAATCATGAAGGAATCTGTATGCCCGCTAAGAACTGCCGTAAGTAATTCCAGCTATTTTCTTCTTTCTTTTTTCTTTATTAAATCGTATGAATCATATGCAATCGCAATCAAGCCCATATCTTCAGTCGACTTCGCCAGGAACATTGGAATCACAGTTTTGTGCATACCTTTAAGGTTTGATCAAACTAGTACAGGCAAATTGTGGACGAGGCTTTGGACATATACCCCTGCATACAAAAACTACTGAAGTATCAGACAGTATATGGAGAACACACGGCGATACATCAAGCTATACATATCCAGTATAACCTGACCTCGCTTTGCATGAGCTTCCCTACAATGAGAGATCAGCTTATTTGGTTTTGCATAGCTTGATTAGTCTCGTGCGTACGTAGCCGGTCTGCAATTTGTTCTTACCAGTTTACCTGATCGTTTCCTTGACAGTACAACCAACTCTTTTGTGAATGTTTTACTTATATTTATTTTCAGCGTAACTTCATGTGAAATGTTAACAATTGATCTATCTAAGAACAAATATCTTTTATCATCGTACTTGCAGCTACTTGCGGCAACGACAATAACGCGACATACGGCTGCGGCATCAACTGTGGTCGACGTTGCTCCAACTACGACAAGCCAGTACCAGCTTCATGCCCCGAAGTTTGCTACGACAACAGCTGTGATTGTAAAGACGGCTATATGTTTGACGACTATCGGGGATATTGTGTCTTGCCTGAAGACTGCAGTAAGTACATTCTGATTAACCAGGGTTGCTAGATCGATTTTCTGCATTTCCCCCATGTTCAATCAATTTTTGCCCAAAATTATATTTCCTTAACTTTTTTCCCTATTCTATTAATTCAGAACAGGAAACGTCATTCTCAAAAGTACGAATAGGTATCGAATTTGTGTGTGTATGTATTGCTCATCTTCGTTCACCGAACTGAAAATTACCTTAAATATTGCTAAAACTTGTTGAACTTTATTCAACAAGTCCTTAATTAAAAAGACGGGTTTTATTTCAACCTTTAATTTACTGAAATTAGGCGTTCTCTCTTTTTTGTTTCCATTTCAGTGTTCTCTAAGGACTTTTTTATTATTTTATACTTTTACACCTAAACAAAAAAGAACTATTTTTTAACAAGAATACTAAAGCTATATTCGCAATTCAAGTCCCCAACAAATAAATCATCCTAATCTGAAAATGATTGATTAACGCATGTATCTAAAATATTACAGAGATACCTACATGAAGTGCTAAGTGCAGTTACTGAAGTAGATTGTGCACTTACACAAATTGCGCATTACACATTAGCGAGCACTGAACGGGCTATAAACAAACCACGCTCCCCATCAAACCGCTTTTACATTTTACAGCTTACTAGTGCGGAAAGTAGGGCTAACTGCATTGTTATGTTTCGAATAAGCATTGATTTTTTATTATGGGTGCCAGTCTTACCAAAGAGTATCGTATTACCCAGTACTAACTGGGTTGTGGAGGTCAGGGAGGCAGTCGCTGCATATAAAATACTGGCGTTCAGCTAAATCCGGTAAGATTGGATGTCGACCCCAACTTAGTTCCTCTGCAGCATAGTTTCCTTGTTCATAGTTGCTCTGTTGTATGGTTTTCATTCCGGAATGAAAAGTCTTATTTTTTTGCTAAAGAAACTATGTCCTAGTTTAAAAAGCCATTCATTCAATTTCACATGAAAACCTTGGTAATATTCCGTTCTATTAAAATGCTATATCCAGAAAGAAATACGGAAAAACTTCAGTCTTCTAGCAAATAAAATGGCACAATTAATAATCCGCATGGAACTTAATTTAAGCAAATAAAATTTATATGAACTATTACATAGTTATAAAGTTGTAGAACTTGAGTACAACTTCTGAATACTACAGCGCGTTAAGCGATTTACCTAAAATAGCAACTTTTCTTGTTTTAGAGTGTAATTTAGAATGTTTTCAGTAGTTAAAGCCAGGGTTTCAGGAACTTTTACTTACAGGGAAGTACCCATTAGCTAATTTCCCTTAAGGTAGAAATTATTATGAACACTGAAGTGCAACATCTTTGTCTCTCAATTATCGTTTTAGAGTAAAATTTCAGAACAAAGCAATCAATACTCAGTAAGGCACTTACATAGAATCACTTTCTTAAAGCAAGTCTTTTATATATACCTTGGATTTATTTATTTAAACAACTGCGGCCCAACATAGCGGGACAAAGCTTTCAAGGGAGGCTATTTGACCCAGTAAAATATAGTAGGTATGTTGATACAAAACGACGGTCAAGTAAAATATTCCTTTCTTAATTCTATTGAATTATTTACCCGGAGTTCTTTTTCTGTGGATACACAAAACTAGTTTTTTTATTACAGACTGTTGGTCATAAAACTCTTTACGGCTTATTTGGAACTATTTATGTCACTCGGATTCACTTGAATTCTGTTGAAATAAGACCTAGTTAATTTTCGGTTTTCAAAACTATATAAGTCTAAAGTCAACATATTTTTGCAGTAATACCTATACAAAAGAAGTTCGTCGGTTTGTAAAAGCAATACCAAGATATACATTTTTTCCGATACATTATTTATCAAACTCGATCTATGATGCAGTTTATAATTCACTATTCATGTTTCATTCCTTTTTTATAGGGGACGTACTTTTTTTGAAAAAAAAAACGGTATCCTTATAGGATCACTCGGTTGTCTGTCTGTCCGTCTGTCAAAGCCGATTTTTTCCGAATCTACTTGACCGATTCAGTTGAAATTTGGTACACATTTATGTCAATGACTAATACGGACGTGTAACGTAAATTAATGAATTTTAAATGTGGGGGCCACTTCTGGGGGGTCAATTAGAAAATGTTTTTTTTTTTTTTAAAGTATATCGTGTTACATATCAAATGAAAGGGTTCATTGTGAACATCTCAAATATATATATATATATTTTAGTTTGAAGATAAATAGTTTTGAAGTTATTTAAGAAAATTGGCGAAAATTTACCAGTCCCCCCTTAGCTCGGAAACTACAGGGCGGGAAATATTGAAAAAAACAGGAAAACTTATAAAAAATCTATTATTAAAAGTAACAGGAAATTCAATCTTTTTACGTTAGCTTATTAACAAAATCTGATTCAAAAAGGGAAGTAAACCAATTTCATTTCTTAGTCGTTATTATGTATCAATTAAATTAAATATGCACTCAATAATGAATTTTGGTGACCATTTTGCCCTATTTCATACTTTAATAACGTGAGTGAATATTAAACTTTACCAAAGCTTTCGACAAATGGCGCTTCAACAGATGCGTACGGAACCCTCTCCACGCGAGTTGAACTTGCACTTGTCCGGTTTTGTTAAAATTGGTCCGATATTTGCGTTAATTTACCTTAATCCCATAATTTCATAAACATCGAATAAAAAGGTTCCGTTCGGAAAATATTTGCATTCTGTTCTTACTGTGGCATTCCATTAGTAGCAAATGCAACTAATACCTATAACTAGCAACACAATATCTATATTGGATTATGAGAATAATTTTTTGAGCTCTCTTTGTTTTGTTGACATAGTTAATATTTTCTTTTACAACACTACATTTAATTTTTTTACAAAACGAATGTCCTTCTATTTTCCAACCTGTGCCAATACCATAAACATTTTTTCATCCGGTTTTTGGTCAAAAGCGGTGTTGAATAAAAAAGGCTAAATTTACGAACTCACAACCAGAACGGCAAGTTAGTCGGTAGCTATTCGTACTCCAACAAGTTTAACCGGGTAGAATGTAATTTTTCCCGGGTTGCTACTGTGTTCACTTTACACACACAACCGACAATTGGGATCTATATTGCTCGATAAAAAACTTTATTGTTCGACGTAGTTGGTATGTTGGACATCATGGAAAAGGTAAATGTGAGAAGATTTGAATTGGTAAAAACATGGAGTAAGCCCTTTTAAAGTAAAACCTTTTATTAAAAGTTAAATATCGTTTAATAATTATGTCACATGACATGGACCTAGGTAAATATCAACCATGATGATATAGGCACCTATCCAGTACCTAATTTCCAACGAATACAAACGAGATGATACCCAGAAATTTAATATTAATAATCAAGAAGAGAACAGTCCCTGTTTCTTTAGCTCAACGGATTAATGAGTAAATAATTGCAATAAATTTTAAAATCTATTTATCTTCCAAGTATGTTCTTAAATTCCAGTGTAATTATATAGTTAATTATTTAGCAGGCGCAACGTTCCAAAGTGGAAATAAGATAACGTAAACGAACGCTTATAGAAGGGTTTATGAAATGTTTGGCATCTACAATTACCATACGAAGGAGGTAACTTTCACGTCTCATACCAATTTTAGGTATAAGATTTAACGATTTAGATTGTTTGTTTGTGTTTGTAAAAAAAACAAAACGCGAATTTATCAAAATTCCTGTTCTTATGCGCGCAGTATTTGATTGATTTTGAATTTAATATTACAAGATAACTGTAAACTCATTAAAAACGAACTTAATTTCAGTAATAACTCTCAAAAAAAATGTCAGCGCCATTAGAGTTCTAGTTGTTTAAGTCATTTAATTATGGTGGAAGCACAAGACTATGTGCTGATTGCATGCAACCTGTATTAGTGTTTTTCTGGTTTACTGTAGATCAAATCAGCATGTCTGAATATCATGATAATCGCTTAAATCTGAATCAGGTATCAAAAACGAAACAAAACCCGAAGGCACCGAAGGAACTCCCGGAAATGGTGAAGATGCGACTGAAGATACAAATGCTTGTGACGACTGTGAAGAAGAAAATTGTGATCCGGAAGACACGACCAGACCGGATGGTGGCGAAAAAACATGTACCACTGAAGACGGAGATGAAAGTGAGGGAACTGAAGATCCGAATGAAGGAGACGGTAAGTTCTAATGCTAATATTAAATCGGTAACTGAACCGGCGCAATGAGGATGATTGTTTCTGAATTAATCAAATATACAAATACTCATTCAATTTCAAACAGATTCAACATCTACAACAGCAGCAGATTCAGAAAATTCAACAACATCTCAGTCAACTACTAGACCAAAAAGATCTACCATAATGTCAAGTGAAGATTCAAGTTCAACTACACAAGAATCAGGAGACGGATCAACACAAAATAATGAAGGCGGAGGTGAAGATGAGAGTGAGTTATGTAGTTCTAATTATTCATTGTCTACTTTATTTCCAAGAGACCCGTAACACAAGTTTTACTATTTGTCGGCCTCCTGTCTCTCCCGTATTCAAAATATGTACCTAACATATGAAGAAAAAGAAAACTGTAATTACTTTGACAAAAAACTATAGTTTTCAGAGCGAGTTTTGACCTAAAATACTGCAATTAGAAATAAAAAAGAAATGTTTGTTCTTCCAGATATGTCACCTTCCACAGAAAATTCAGAATCGAGTGAAAACCCAGGATCAACAGACAGTTCTGAACCAGAAGCGACAACGGGTAGCTCCGGAATAGAAACGACAACTGGAGGTTCCGGAATGGAAATGACAACTGGAGGTTCTGGAATGGAAACGACAACTGCTAGCTCCGGAATGGAAACGACAACTGCAGGTTCCGAAATGGAAATGACAACTGGAGGTTCGGAAATGGAAATGACAACTGAAGATTCCGGAATAGAAACGACAACTGGAGGTTCCGGAATGGAAATGACAACTCGCAGAAAAAAGAAACACAAGAAAACTACAACGACTGCTTCGAGTGAAGAAATGACAACTGAAAGTTCCGGAATGGAAATGACAACTAATAGCTCCGGAATGGAAATGACAACTAGTAGCTCCGAATTGGAAATGACAACAAGTAGCTCCGGAATGGAAACGACAACTGGAGGTTCCGGAATGGAAATGACAACTAGTAGCTCCGAAATGGAAATGACAACTGATACCTCCGGAATGGAAATGACAACTCGCAGAAAAAAGAAACACAAGAAAACTACTACGACTACTTCGAGTGAAGAAATGACAACTGGGGGTTCCGGAATGGAAATGACAACTGGAGGTTCCGAAATGGAAATGACAACTAGTAGCTCCGGAATGGAAACGACAACTGGACGTTCCGGAATGGAAACGACAACTGGTAGCTCCGGAATGGAAACGACAACTGGAGATTCCGGAATGGAAATGACAACTAGTAGCTCCGAAATGGAAACGACAACTGGAGATTCCGGAATGGAAATGACAACTAGTAGCTCCGAAATGGAAATAACAACTGATACCTCCGGAATGGAAATGACAACTCGCAGAAAAAAGAAACACAAAAAAACTACTACGACTGCTTCGAGTGAAGAAATGACAAATGGAGGTTCCGGAATGGAAATGACAACTGGAGGTTCCGAAATGGAAATGACAACTAGTAGCTCCGGAATGGAAATTACAACTAGTACCTCCGGAATGGAAACGACTACTGGTAGCTCCGGAATGGAAATGACAACTGGTAGCTCCGAAATTGAAATGACAACTCGCAGAAAAAAAAAACACAAAAAAACTACCACGACTGCTTCGAGTGAAGAAATGACAACTGGAGATTCCGGAATGGAAATGACAACTAGTAGCTCCGGAATGGAAACGACAACTGGTAGCTCCGGAATGGAAACGACAACTGGAGATTCCGGAATGGAAACGACAACTGCAAGTTCCGGAATGGAAATGACAACTGGAAGTTCCGAAATGGAAACGATAACTGGAGATTCCGGAATGGAAACGACAACTGGAGGTTCTGGAATGGAAATGACAACTGGTAGCTCCGAAATTGAAATGACAACTCGCAGAAAAAAGAAACACAAGAAAACTACCACGACTGCTTCGAGTGAAGAAATGACAACTGCAGGTTCCGGAATGGAAATGACAACTAGTAGCTCCGGAATGGAAACGACAACTCATAGCTCCGGGATGGAAACGACAACTGGAGATTCCGGAATGGAAACGACAACTGCAAGTTCCGGAATGGAAATGACAACTGGAAGTTCCGAAATGGAAACGACTACTGGAGATTCCGGAATGGAAACAACAACTGGAGGTTCTGGAATGGAAATGACAACTGGTAGCTCTGAAATTGAAATGACAACTCGCAGAAAAAAGAAACACAAGAAAACTACTACGACTGCTTCGAGTGAAGAAATGACAACTGCAGGTTCCGGAATGGAAATGACAACTAGTAGCTCCGAAATGGAAACGACTACTGGAGATTCCGGAATGGAAACGACAACTGCAAGCACCGGAATGGAAATGACAACTGGAAGTTCCGAAATGGAAACGACTACTGGAGATTCCGGAATGGAAACGACAACTGGAGGTTCTGGAATGGAAATGACAACTGGTAGCTCCGAAATTGAAATGACAACTCGCAGAAAAAAGAAACACAAGAAAACTACTACGACTGCTTCGAGTGAAGAAATGACAACTGCAGGTTCCGGAATGGAAATGACTACTAGTAGCTCCGAAATGGAAACGACAACTGCAAGCACCGGAATGGAAATGACAACTGGAAGTTCCGAAATGGAAACGACTACTGGAGATTCCGGAATGGAAACGACAACTGGAGGTTCTGGAATGGAAATGACAACTGGTAGCTCCGAAATTGAAATGACAACTCGCAGAAAAAAGAAACACAAGAAAACTACTACGACTGCTTCGAGTGAAGAAATGACAACTGGAGGTTCCGGAATGGAAACGACAACTGGAGATTCCGGAATGGAAATGACAACTGCAAGTTCCGGAATGGAAATGACAACTGGAAGTTCCGAAATGGAAACGACTACTGGAGATTCCGGAATGGAAACGACAACTGGAGGTTCTGGTATGGAAATGACAACTGGTAGCTCCGAAATTGAAATGACAACTCGCAGAAAAAAGAAACACAAGAAAACTACCACGACTGCTTCGAGTGAAGAAATGACAACTGCAGGTTCTGGAATGGAAATGACAACTAGTAGCTTCGGAATGGAAACGACAACTCATAGCTCCGGGATGGAAACGACAACTGGAGATTCCGGAATGGAAACGACAACTGCAAGTTCCGGAATGGAAATGACAACTGGAAGTTCCGAAATGGAAACGACTACTGGAGATTCCGGAATGGAAACGACAACTGGAGGTTCTGGAATGGAAATGACAACTGGTAGCTCTGAAATTGAAATGACAACTCGCAGAAAAAAGAAACACAAGAAAACTACTACGACTGCTTCGAGTGAAGAAATGACAACTGGAGGTTCCGGAATGGAAACGACTACTGGAGGTTCTGGAATGGAAATGACAACTGGAGGTTCCGGAATGGAAATGACAACTGGAGGTTCCGGAATGGAAATGACAACTAGTAGCTCCAAAATGGAAACGACTACTGGAGGTTCTGGAATGGAAATGACAACTGGAGGTTCTGGAATGGAAATGACAACTGGTAGCTCTGAAATTGAAATGACAACTCGCAGAAAAAAGAAACACAAGAAAACTACTACGACTGCTTCGAGTGAAGAAATGACAACTGGAGGTTCCGGAATGGAAATGACAACTGGAGGTTCCGAAATGGAAATGACAACTAGTAGCTCCGGAATGGAAATGACAACTAGTACCTCCGGAATGGAAACGACTACTGGTAGCTCCGGAATGGAAATGACAACTGGAGGATCCGGAATGGAAATGACAACTCGCAGAAAAAAGAAACACAAGAAAACTACTACGACTGCTTCGAGTGAAGAAACGACAACTGGAGGTTCCGGAATGGAAATGACAACTGGAGGTTCCGAAATGGAAATGACTACTGGAGGTTCTGGAATGGGAATGACAACTAGAGGTTCCGGAATGGAAATGACAACTGGAGATTCCGGAATGGAAATGACAACAAGCAGCTCTGGAATGGAAATGACAACTAGTAGCTCCGGAATGGAAATAACAACTGGTAGCTCCGGAATGGAAATGACAACTCGCAGAAAAAAGAAACACAAGAAAACTACTACGACTGCTTCGAGTGAAGAAATGACAACTGGAGATTCCGGAATGGGAATGACAACTAGTAGCTCCGGAATGGAAACGACTACTGGAGGTTCTGGAATGGGAATGACAACTGGAGGTTCTGGAATGGAAATGACAACTGGAGGTTCGGGAATGGAAATGACAACTGGAGGTTCCGGAATGGAAATGACAACTGGAGGTTCTGGAATGGAAATGACAACTGGAGGTTCCGGAATGGAAACAACAACAGGTAGCTCCGGAATGGAAACGACAACTGGACGTTCCGGAATGGAAACGACAACTGGAGGTTCCGAAATGGAAACGACAACTAGAGGTTCGGAAGACACGACCACAGAAGCGCCAGAAGAAGAAATGACTACAGAAGGGCCTGGAAAAGAAACAACCACAGAAAAGTCAGGACAGACAACTGGTTCATCAATGACTACGATGGAACAACAAAGTACTACAATAAGAGGTAATCATTCTTACAGTTAAATAACAAATTCAGACTTACCAAGTTGATTCCATTTGTAATAAGTATAATTTACACTCTCCGTTATCTATATTCAGTAACTTCACAGGTTTGTGGTCAGCCCAGATGCGCCATGTGGTAACAACAGGGTGGGTGAAATCCGCGGAAACTGTAGATGTCCTTTAGTACACCGTTCTATCTATAATGCAGGAATTAGGTAAAACATTACGAGTTACCACATGATGTTACACAATCAAATAAAACTTAAGCAAAAGACAAATAATTGCACAATAACTTAAAAGGTTAAAAAATCATTTTTAACCGCTTTTAAAAACGAAAGTTTAGTCGTAAATGTTTTCAAATCAACAACTGCAGTTAGCAGGATTAACTATAAACTCCTCCACTTTCTATAATCCCTTATACTGCTCGTTGAAATTCTTAGTAGAATCAATGCTGTGCCAAACTAGTAGAGGTTGGAACATATCCAACTCAATGTAATACAGCCGCAATACATGCCTGAAAATATAACCAACAAAACATTTGATTTAATGGTGTCTCCGTTTCGAACGGATTTCTTGTAAGAACATTCTTCAAATTAACAGAATTGTTGTGGAGGTATTTTCTGATTGTCCGTTACTTAATTGCAAACTTGAAGTTTTGCCCGTTGTCTAGCAATAGTAGCAAAACTAGTTCAGTGCCAGAATGCGAGCCAGAAAGATGCATAATATGTGGACGCGATAAATGTAGGCGCCGAGACAGACAAATAAATGTGTTACATTGTGGTCTGTAGTTGTTATATTTGAAGTAATGCAATTTCTAACATAATAGTAGTAGCCATTGTTGACTTCAGAAGTATTACAACAGCAGTTTGAATTTTGATAATTTTGAAAAAAAAAAATAAGTAGCTCATTGATGAGTAAGGTAGGTTATCTAGGTTTACCGTCTCGTTTATCCAGTGGCCTCAAGCCAGAAGCAAGACTGTTGAGCGAGGTTCCTTGGTTCGATTACCCAGTTGATTAGAATATTGTTCTGTTTTGTTCTTAAGAATCTTAAGGAAGAAAATTTGATCCTAAATTATAAAGATATTGGCAGGAATATTATAAAGGATGTAAAAAGATTTAACATAGCCGAAAAGCATTTGTCCTCCCCGTCATTACGGTCATTTGTTTGTTCTAGACTATACCTGGGAACCTTCTAGTTACGGAGATATTGGGGGTCAAAGATCCAACATTTACACAAGTTTTTTTTTAATACCTGTTTTTAAAATATTTTTTTTTACTTAAGACACCTTCACGACCCCGTACTATTCAATACATCCATCAAAAAAATGCTTTGAATGCGCAACATTGAATCCTATCGTAAAACGTGATTTTTCAACCCTCGTTTTCCAGCAATAATTTTTGCGTAAAGTTACTTAGTTTGATGTACAGAATGCTTGGTTGACGACTTCGTGAAGAGTCTGTTTACATTATTTTATTATTCATAGATACCTAATATAGTATACCTTTATAATTCTGACAGGGCCAAAAGACTGCAGACGTAGATTTGAATTTTATTTCCCATGTGCGCCGTCTTGCCCACAAATGACGTGCGCTGATTACCTCAACGGTGTCAAATGTCCAATAAGCCTTGGATTACCACAATGCAAACCCGAGTGCCGATGCTTGATCGGGTTCTACAAAGATGAAGAAGGAAATTGCTTGAGCATATTGGAATGCAGTAAGTTCACTTGATTTTTCAATAATTTTGGATACCAGTATTGACAGTGTTGCTTAGGTAGGATTATTTGTACATAACTGAATTTTGCTTTGTAGAAAAACGGGCAAAATCAACAACTAATGCGATGGCATCGACATCTACAACTGCTAATCCTGATAATCAAGAGACGATGTCACCTCCAGATTCAGAACCAACCACTGAACCTACAGATGATTCAAATATCACAACCGAAGAAGGCTCCGACTCATCAACCGATGGATCAGAAATGACAACTGAAAAGTCTGGATCAGAAGGCTCCGGAATGGACACTACAACTGGAAGGTCTGAAGAAAAAACGACCGCAAAAATGTCAGAGGAAGAAACGACCACAGAAGATTCAGGAGAAGAAATGACCACAGAAGAGTCAGAAGAAGAAACGACCACAGAAGAGTCAGAAGAAGAAACAACCACAGAAAAGTCAAGACAGACAACTGCTGGAGCGTCTGAAACTACAAAGGTGACTGAAGGATCCGATGGTACGACCACGACAGACGATTCTGGAAATACAACTGATTCGTCAATGACTACGACGGAAGAACAAAGTACTTCAGCAAGAGGTAATCCTTTTTATTTTGATTAAATAATAAATTCAGACTTAATTAGTTGATTACATTTGTATGAAGCGTGATTTACGCTCTCCATTATCTAGACTCAGTAACTTCACAAATTCGGGCACAGCTTGTGGTCAGCCTAGTTGCGTCATGTAAGAATTATAGCCCAAATAATATGGATATGGGCAGGAATATACTATTTTTTTTACATTACCTACTAATACAATATTACCTTTATAATTCTCACAGGGCCAAAAGACTGCAGACGTAGATTTGAATTTTATTTCCCATGTGCGCCGTCTTGCCCACAAATGACGTGCGCTGATTACCTCAACGGTGTCAAATGTCCAATAAGCCTTGGATTACCACAATGCAAACCCGAGTGCCGATGCTTGATCGGGTTCTACAAAGATGAAGAAGGAAATTGCTTGAGCATATTGGAATGCAGTAAGTTCACTTGATTTTTCAATAATTTTGGATACCAGTATTGACAGTGTTGCATAGGTAGGATTATTTGTGCATAACTGAATTTTGCTTTGTAGAAAAACGGGCAAAATCAACAACTAATGCGATGGCATCGACATCTACAACTGCTAATCCTGATAATCAAGAGACGATGTCACCTCCAGATTCAGAACCAACCACTGAACCTACAGATGATTCAAATACCACAACCGAAGAAGGCTCCGACTCATCAACCGATGGATCAGAAATGACAACTGAAAAGTCTGGATCAGAAAGCTCCGGAATGGACACTACAACTGGAAGGTCTGAAGAAAAAACGACCGCAAAAAAGTCAGAGGAAGAAACGACCACAGAAGATTCAGGAGAAGAAATGACCACAGAAGAGTCAGAAGAAGAAACGACCACAGAAGAGTCAGAAGAAATGACCACAGAAGAGTCAGAAGAAGAAATGACCACAGAAGGGCCTGAAGAAGAAACAACCACAGAAAAGTCAAGACAGACAACTGCTGGAGCGTCTGAAACTACAAAGGTGACTGAAGGATCCGATGGTACGACCACGACAGACGATTCTGGAAATACAACTGATTCGTCAATGACTACGACGGAAGAACAAAGTACTACAGCAAGAGGTAATCCTTTTTATTTTGATTAAATAATAAATTCAGACTTAATTAGTTGATTACATTTGTATGAAGCGTGATTTACGCTCTACATTATCTAACCTCAGTAACTTCACAAATTCGGGCACAGCTTGTGGTCAGCCTAGTTGCGTCATGTAAGAATTTGAGCCCAAATAATATGGATATGGTCAGGGATATACTAATTTTTTTACATTACCTACTAATACAATATTACCTTTATAATTCTCACAGGGCCAAAAGACTGCAGACGTAGGTATGAATTTTATTTCCCATGTGCGCCGTCTTGCCCACAAATGACGTGCGCTGATTATCTCAACGGTGTCAAATGTCCAATAAGCCTTGGATTACCAGAATGCAAACCCGAGTGCCGATGCTTGATCGGTTTCTACAAAGATGAAGAAGGAAATTGCTTGAACATATTAGAATGCAGTAAGTTCACTTGATATTTATAATTTTGGATACCAGTGACATTACATATACTCAGTGACATTACTTATACTCAGTGACATTATAAATTATTGTATTTAATATTTGCATGCCATTATTTACGGCAAATGTGATGATCTGTTTTTATACTTACCTAATGTTACATCTCTTGCATGCTAACATTTTAATGTTGTATTTATTGTACTGATGTTTGTGCAAATAAATAAATGATTATGTTGATTATGACCAGTGCTGTCAATGTTGCATAGGTAGGATTATTTGTAACTAACTGAATTTTGCTTTGCAGAAAATCGGGCAAGATCAACAACTGATGCGATGGCCTCGCCATCTACAACTGCTAATCCTGATAATCAAGAGACGATGTCCCCTCCAGATTCAGAACCAACCACTGAACCTACAGATGATTCAAATACCACAACCGAAGAAGGTTCCGACTCATCAACCGATGGATCAGAAATGACAACTGAAAAGTCTGGATCAGAAGGCTCCGGAATGGACACTACAACTGGAAGGTCTGAAGAAAAAACAACCGCAGAAAGTACTACAAAAACACCGAGACCGTCTACCACACGGAGAACAAAGAGAACTAAAAAATCTAGGACTACCACAAAATCGGGAAAACGGACAACTGCTGGAGGATCAGAAACCACAACTGATTCTTCAATGACTACGATGGAACAACAAAGTACTACAGTAAGAGGTAATCATTTTTAATTTTAGTTAAATAATAAATTCAGACTTAATTAGTTGATTACATTTGTATAAAACGTGATTTACGCTCTCCATTATCTAGACTCAGTAACTTCACAAATTCGGGCACAGCTTGTGGTCAGCCCAGATGCGTCATGTAAGAATTTGAGCCCAAATTGGATATGGGCAAGAATATCATAATTATTTTTAGATTACCTACTAATACAATATTACCTTTATAATTCTCACAGGGCCAAAAGACTGCACACGTAGAAATGAATTTTATTTCCCATGTGCGCCGGCTTGCCCACAAATGACCTGCGCTGATTACCTCAACGGCATCGAGTGTCCAATAAATATTGGATTACCAAAATGCAAACCCGAGTGCCGATGCTTGATCGGGTTCTACAAAGATGAAGAAGGAAATTGCTTGAGCATATTGGAGTGCAGTAAGTTCACTTGATGTATTAATAATTTTGTATATCAATGTTGACAGTGTTGCATAGGTAGGATTATTTATACTTACTTGAATTTTGCTTTGTAGGAAGACGTGCAAGATCAACAACTAATGCGATGGCGTCATCATCTACAACTGCCAATCCTGATAATCAAGGTAAATAACCTGAAATAACATTGCAATCATACAATACACTCGAAATTACTTTATCATGCCTTGTCTAGCGGTGGGTGTCTAATTTAGGGCTCATTGGACAATAATACTTTGTAACCTAGCTGTAAGCAATAATATTTAAAGTTACTCATGCCCTATAAATTTCTATTAACCTATGTACCTACTTAATGTATTAGGTACCTGGACAATGAACCGTTTCCAATTTCTTTCTAGCATATTAACAGTTAAATGTTAAATTCCAATAACTTTTTTTCAACAAGCATTGGAATTTGACCCATATTCTGTTTCATTCCATTAATATCTTTCATACTTATTCTCGTTTCAAATTGCTTATATATTACAGCAGGTTCCTCCACTACAATGATGTCCACGACACCAAAGGATCCAAACTGTGAAGACGTAGCAAAGGAATTGTTCGTAACAGGAAACCTTGTCTACACTAATAAAGTGCTGATTGTAAGAATGAATTGAATAATTTTAGTTATTTTTACCAGTTAGATTGATGATGGGTACGAATAGTTTGAAGCCCAAAAGTCTGACATTCAGTCTTACCCTAACTGAGTTGTCAGCCAGATTGGCGCTTCGACCCCAATAGCGTTTGGTACCTAAAGGCTGAGAAAATGATAATCTGTCTTTTGATATCTGTCGATTACAAGCACATAGGATATTGTAACTTTGTCTAGGTGTGAAATTCTTGTAATGCAGATGCAGAGATAATGTCTTCAAATCTTTATTCAAAACTATCTTGTAGATGGGTTAGTTTTTGTTGAATTATATTGACATGTTCTGAGAATTTCTGTACCATAGTCGGGTATGCTAAACGAACTTCTCCATGTCTTCCTTAGAAGCAGCTATTAATATTTTTCAGGATCTTTCGCAACGTGACCCTGGCAACAATGTGCTGTTCGGAGGGGCATCCATCTTGTACCTAATGGGTCAACTAGTCGTTGGATTGACAACCGAATCCACATTGAGGACAGAAGTCTTAAACGTGTTAAATTTAAAAGACACAGAACAGGTTAGTGATATTTTTCATCATCATCATCATCATCTGCCTAGCCTTTTCCCAACTATGTTGGGGTCGGCTTCCAGTCTAACCGGATGCAGCTGAATACCAGTATTTTACATGGAGCGACTGCCTATCTGACCTCTATCCCCATCCAGTTATGGTACGGACCTTGGTCAGTGAAGTGATCACTGACCAAGGTCCGTACACATGACTCAAAATCGCTTGACACTTCGCATGCCAAAATTACACCTCACAAAGTAAGCTTTGTCATTTTTGCATTTTGCTCATTCCCGCAGATGTGCCGATGTGGTGGTCAAGCTAACTTAAGTTACTTATTAATGTCTATTTTCAAGCAAGATATTGTTCTCGATCAGGTTAGAAGAACATTTCTCCATTCAGCTATTTGCTCATGAAGTTAACCTATTGATGACCACTAGACCAAGGGACTAGGGTCTAAGTCTTCGTTGCTCTGGTGCAAAAAAAGGATGGCGCTGTTTGACCAGTACTTATAGCACCATAATTTTCTCACACTGAAACAATGAGATCCAAAGATTACACATTATAAGAGAAAACAAATAATGAACCTAAACTTTTTACAGATTCGCTGTTTGTTGCCGAAAGTCTCTGCAAATTTAACTGCCATTTATCAGGACATTGAATTTATGTTGTACTGTAATATATATGCTGATAAAAACTACGCACTAAGTACCGATTTCATTCAGAGTACAACAAAGTTATTCGGTATAGCACCTGTAAATCTTAATTTCAAATCGGGCGCTGCAAAAAAGATTAATAGTGACGTGAGTTGGTTTATAAATAAGTACTTACTTACGTTCTTACTTTTATATTTAGACAATTTAAAGTAATTACTTAAGCATTTTCATGCAATAGACAAGATTTTGAACGAAGTAAGAACCGTTTAAGAAAGCAAATCTAAGAATGCTAAATTTTGACAGCTCTAACTTCGAGCAAAAAAAATCTTACCTTAATTAATGACTTATACTTGAGAAATCACTTCGATCTATTTATAGAGACGGGTGTTATTGTCAATTGATAATGAAATTAAAATATTCTGAATATTAAGAAGAATGAAGAAAATAAAGTCTGAATTTTCCACAGGTGGCCAAATATACTAAAAATCAGATCTTAAATTACGTGAAAGCAAGCACAATGAAATCTTTGAATGGTATGCTACTGGTGGACGCTGAACAATTTGAGGTCAGTTTTCGAATATAAATAAAGCCATAATTATGATGAAATACTTTATTATAAAACGACGTAATTTTTTTTACAGGGAAAGTTTGAGAAACAGTTTAATCCAGCAGACACGATAATGAAAGATTTCTACTTTGAGGGGAGAATTGACAAAATCCCTACTATGTATCAAAAGGGGATGTTCTTGTACGCAGATAGCATTCAACTCAACGCAAAGGTAAATTATACATTCGAACAAACATAACATCACGCCTGTAATTCCGGAAGGATTAGGCAGGGGTGTAACTAATAGCACATTCACATTTTGCGAGTTATGTTTAACTCCCATATAATAGGGGGCTAGCCTATTGCTATCAACCGGGCGCAAATCCAGACTCTGTGGCTGTTACTGAGAAATTCTTGATGGCAAAACTCAATGACACTTTGCTTTGCCGACCCGGCAATCGAACCCAAGACCTCATGCGCAGCAGTCGTGCTTGCGCCAAACGAGGCAGCGCAATAGAATATTTTGCAATCATTTTGTCCAAAAATATACATTACTGGACATAGGCCACTTCCAAGCTACATTGGCCGTATCTCAAATTTTGCGGTCATGATCATCAAGCATTTTGGAAAATACAGTTTGCTTAAACTCCTATCACGTTGTGACGTCACAAACAAAGGTCAATCTGCGTTCTTGTTTCGATAGTGTCCGATTGTATTTGACAAATTAAGCTCTAGAAAGACGCTTTGTGACAGTTTGACAGAAACGACGTTATTTAAAGAAGATTCATTTCCAAATGCGCTATTTTTACGACGTATATTAATTTGTTTTTAGATCCTGAAACTGAAATACAGAGGTGGGAGATTCTATCTGGTCATATTCCTGCCAAACGTGATCGATGGACTAAATGATATGCTTAAAAGTATGGACAATTCCAAAAACGTTATTTCAGCACTTGATAGCTTGAAATATGCCTATATGGACGTATTTTTGCCGAAAATTAACATTTCAGTAGCAAATAGATTAAAGATATCTTCAGAGATGGTAAGCACAGTATTTAATCATCTACATATTATCTAGCCTGTATTGTACTCTTCAAAGCAATGAGCATTCTCAAGCATTCTCATGACTGCTGTATTGACCCACTTCAGGCAATGCCATCTTTATTCCTGTACAGGGTTCGGACTACAACCATATTTAGGACAATTTAAACTCAGGGCAGGTCAAAATAACAGTAATATTTGTGCACAAGGTTTAAAATAGCTTGAAACTTCACATGTACTAAGCTTTTTAGCGTTAATGCAGAACAACAATCGTCATACATGTTTCGTGTATTTTGTATATAAGTATCGCACACTTTTTGTTCTTATTTCCGTTCCATGGATTAATTTTTTTCCGACCAGTATGTTACCACCTGCAGAGTTCTATCGTTGGCTTCTTTTAAAACATGGAAGGTTGCAGATGTTCTACAGGAACACACTATACGTTGTGGGCATTTTCATATTGGAATGCAATGTGGTTTAAGATTTTTTCTTAAGATTGCATAACAGCCCGGTTGTGCAGAAATAAAAACTCAGAATAACCGCCATGCGTAATCTATAGTTCGTCTGTCTTCATAGACTTTAATCTTTACTTTTTTATCGTACAGGCTAACTTGAAGGAAATATTCAACAATGAGACTATTGCGTTCGAAGGCATTGGCTCCGCTAAACCTCCATATGTAAGCGATATCTTCCAGAGGATTAATTTTCGCATAGATGAATATGGAATGGGAAATAAATTAGACATACGTAAGTTAATGCTTTATTGATATAGTGTTGTTGTTGTCTTCCATATAGGAAATAATTAGTATAGTACTTAATACAAGAAGCCTTCACGAAGCCGTCAACCAAGCACTATGTAAAAATTATTGCTGAGATTTTTTTTGTGTCTCAAGTTCGAACCCAAGACGATCACCTCTGACTTTTGGATTCATGTGTGTATTGTATAGTAATCACTTGCTCAGTGAAGGAAAACATAGTGAGGGATATTTCTCGACGGCAAGTAAAGCCAAGTCAGAAAACTCTTACACCAGGTTAGGCACTAACCACACAATAGAGAAGAACAGTCAACACAAATGTCTCTAGCCATCTCTATAAGCACTCACACGTAATAGGGATCGAGCTTATAGCTCTTCTGGGTGCACATCAGAATCTTCTAGACCGCTAGTACTACTACTAAGAAATTTCTATTGGAAAAACCAACATCGCCCGTATTCTTTTCTATTTTCAGAATTCCCGGCAGAAGACATTCCGCGTCCATCCATGTTTGCAATCCCACGCACTTTCAAGGCGGACCATCCATTCATGTTTGGGCTGTGCTTTGACGATATAATGGTGCAAGCAGGAATCTACAATCGCTAATGATTTTCCTATGAGGTAACAAATAACTCTACGTTTTGTATACGTTGGAACAACCGAATCTTAATGTAGTTGCTGTTTTGGAATACTCTTCACTAGAAAGAAGAACGGAAATGTGTTTATAATGGAATGTGATGGGATTGTAAAGGTTGTGGTGATACAAAACTGACCAACTGGTTATTTAGTAATGATATATCAAATCTTAACCGTTTGGCCATAAGGTATAACATGCTCAAGCAAGTAACGGTAAGCAAAACTATTGAATGTGAACCTGTACCAAAAACTCCTAGTTGTAAACGATAGCTATCGCAACCCCTATTACCTGCCGCTATACATCATATCACACGCGTATCATACGTATCATAATACACCGGTCCTGTATTATGATTCACGTGAGATATGATATTTTGCGACAGTTAGTACGGATAGCGATAAATATCGATTATAATTGTGTGTTTTTGGTACATTTTCACATTCGTTTTCACATTCAATTGTTTTGCCAGCTTCTGACTATAATAATAGTCACCACAACGCGACTGAGGTCAAAGTCAAATTATTTGTTTGCCTTAGGTCCTAAACGAGCCGGAAGATTTGATACCTACGTTATGATATAATACGAACAATGAATGTATCAATGACTTTGAGAATATGTTATGCGAAGGAACGTACGAGCTCACTGAGGGTCGACCACTTTTCAACCTTATTACTTAAGACATAAGGGTGAGAACTGGCAGGCTTTCAGTGAGCTCGGTAGTATCTAGATTGAATTAGTAAGGACAAAAATAAAAGATTAAAATTGTGACAGTTTCAGACCCATGCTCAGTGAAGTATTCTGATTTTGGTATTTTAAGTAAGATATCCGTTTAAGCGTATACACTGTAAAAGGCCATAAAAGATTTATTATGTAAGAATAAAAAAAAATATTTTATTGATTCTATTACTACATGTTTTATTTTCCTACAAACCTTGTACCTTTAATTCGTGTTTTTAATGTATTGAAACAGAAGATAACTGCATTTTATTACACATAGGTAAAAAGTAAAAAGTGTAATATTACTTGAAATGAGAATTAGAGATGGGGCGACTATGACTTTGGCCGACTAGTCAGTTGCAAAACAGCCGACTATTCGACCAACTAATCGGCCAAGCTGATCATTGTTGTCGATGGAGTTCAGGAGGCATGGGCAATATCCGCGGTGGTATCATGTGATCACGTATAGTAGAGTCGCTCACATTAAGTACACCATCATCACCCGCCATGCTGCCATAGAAATTTAAACTTTATTTTTACACGTAACATAACACCACGCCTGTAATCCCCGAAGGGTTATGTAGAGGTGTACCTAATAGTACACCCACATTTCACCAGCTATGTTTGAGTCCCATCTAAAAGAGAGCCGGCCTATATCAACCGTTCACAAAACCAGACTTCGTAACTGCTACTGAGAAATTCCTGATTGAAAAGCAGATAGCATTCAACTCAACGCAAAGGTAAATTATACATTCGAACAAATATAACATCACGCCTGTAATTCCGGAAGGATTAGGCAGGGGTGTACCTAATAGCACATCCACATTTTGCGAGTTATGTTTAACTCCCATATAATAGGGGGCTAGTCTATTGCTATCAACCGTTCACAAATCCAGACTTCGTAACTGCTACTGAGAAATTCCTGATTGAAACTTAAAAATAAACTAACAAATAAACTGTAAAGCTAATTATAAAGTAAAAAAGTATTAACAATATTGTAAAGGTTCTAAGATCACATTAATTACTCAAGCCGACTAATCGCCGACTACAAATAAGGCCAGACAGTCGGCTTCTCATCTCTAATAAATAAGTTGAAAATGCAAGTAAAAGAAATAGAATAGAGAACTACATTTCTAGTGTAGAAATTGCCAAATAGATAACCGTATCTACCTGATGTCTACGTCAAACCGGATTCAAATAGCATTGTTTCTTCACAGACTGCTATGCTACCTACCTATATATTTCGTTAGGTATATTTCATATCCTATCCCCTTCTATTTCCGAAATGACAGTCTACACTTACACCTCAGAATGCCCACCGTCCTTTAGTTTATGAAACGCCTTTCCAAGCGTTTGTTTGGCCCTGCGTTAAGGCATTGTAACCCTCTGACCGCACGCGTCGCCCGATATGAATCATCAACGCATCAGTAAGATTCGCCGACCACGGCATACCCTAGTCACTCCCGATGACCCTATCACCCTCCTCCAGGAAAGCAGTAGGAAAACAAGCAGAATTTTTAATAAAAAAAAACACAGATACAAACCGTCGCGTCGTCATCACAACCTCGCCGTCGAGATTCGTCGCGATGTTTCCGTTCACGGGCGTGAGCGTGCTCGAGCCAGCCCGCGATGCTGATCCAGTAGTTTTCAGCCCCTTAACGATCTCTCAGATCCAGCCTGTCCCTTTGCTGCCCTCCCCAGCGATGCCCTAAGTCAGCTTGTACCTCACAGGGGGTAACGCGCTGTCGGTAAGTTTATAAGTTTTCTGCCCCTGGCTGGAGGCCTTACACTCAAGGTAACCCACATGATAGTCCAGGTAAGCAGAAGCCAGCCTCATAGGTTGACCTGCGAGATGCCATTTACAAAAAAAAAAACATATCCTGTAAAAAAACAAGACTCAAAAAAAAACAACAAGCGCTTGTTGTTTTTTATGACTAACTCTATAATAACTTTCTTCAATTATTTTTGAAATATTTGAATCGTGTCCCATAAAACACGATAGCACAGTTATTCACGAATTTAAATAACTTATCGCGTCGTTAAGTGTTTATTGCACTGTACAATGGCGCGCGGTTCTAATTACTAGCTTAAATTTAAAGCAATAATTAAATGAAAAACAAGCATGCTAATTCTTCATATTATTTCTTTGTCCTATTAAATTAACCCTTCATATTGTATTGATTGTGGGGAGTTTCTTGACCTTACGAAGAATATTAAAGTCATCCTCTATTCAAAACGGGTAGTGCATCACCTACCAAATTATAGACCTATTTCAGTACTACCTACTTTTAGTACAATTTTTGACAAATAAAATCTAGAACAATTATAAAGATTTTTCAATAAACATAAACTCAAAGCATTTATTTCAATGTTTCTTTTTAATCAGTAGGAGAAACTAACTATATACATTAATAATTAGAAACTATTAAACTAGAATAAATAAACTAACAACAAATTATAGAAGGGCATCGAAAAACTCCTCCTCAACGCTGTCAGCTGGTAATGTGCCCAAGAGACTGGCGGCGTTGCCACGTTGTATGGCAACACTTAGCCTCTGGCCAAGGTAAAAGCCAGCCCTTAGGACACGGAAAGCGTCAACTTGGCGTTTCGTAATTTCCTTAAATAGGCTATGAGCACTCAGACCCCACGGCCCCAGAGTTTCAACCCCAAACGGCTCGAAAATATAGTTACCACAAAGGTTTATATATTTACGCCGCTTGAGGTTTTCTGCAGCCGCAGCGGCAGCACCAGCACAGCACGATGAGCTTGGAAGATGGGATGGCGCAAGAGTATCGACGCATGTAGCGTCCCACACTAAAGGCCTGCCCATCTTCCAAGGAAACAAAGACATGCCGTCCGGTCTCTTGCCATCGTCGCGTGCCAAGCCATTGGGTTATTTCAATTAGACCATAACAGGCACTTTTAAAACTCAGAAAAACAAAAAAGGCGAAGCTACAGTCACAGACACAAGGCATAATAACTTGTGAAAGTACTGTAGTTGCCCATTCCAAAGCATAGATCTGTATGAAAAAGAATGGGTAAAAAACTCCATGGATACTCTTTTCAATCAAAATATTGTTACAAGATCTTGGTTACATCATTCATGTTGAGATTATACATATATGTGAGAACGATACACAGTAAACAGCTCGGTTTTACAAGGGGTCGTTCAACTACTGATTGAACTTTTAGGGCATATTTATAGTTGGACGGTGAGTTACGGGTTAGCTCGCCGTCCGTCCATCTTATGACGATAGGCCGTGTTGATGGCGCATTCGTGTTTCACGCGCGCCTCAAACAGATGTCAGCAAACATGGAGGGCCCACAAGGGCCGATGCCTGCCAGGGTTGCGGGACTGTTTGAAAGAGATACCGCGGCCCTGGAACACACAGGGCAAGGAAGGAACATGGATGGGTTTTAGTCAGTACAAGTCTGACACTCCCTTCCACTCCGCCCAGAGCGGGTGAAAAAAAGGGCATATTTATAGTGCATGAGAAGGTAAATGCGATGCTTTGGGATTGACATTTTTTTTCTCTATTTACTGTCATACATGATGACATTATTTCGATTTAGTTGACATTATTTACTTTTTCAAGTATGGTATTATTACTTTGTATTTTTTCCTTATTTTTTTATTTAACATAATTTAATTTTTCATGTGTCGTATTATTTTATTTTTGTTTATTACTGTGAATATGAGGATTATGTAGGTCATATTTTTTTTTATTACGATTTAGTTTATTTAGTTTTACGATTGTCTGGCAGTTTGAGTACTTTATGCCGCCTACCCAAATATCCTTTCCTTGGTATATATCGTCGTATCGTTGAGCTCCTTGGGTTACGAGTCGAGCTACACGATCACTGACTAATGCTTGCACTGACTGGACAGGTCCACTCAAATTTGTGTGGTTATTTCTTTAAAAAACTATCTCAGACATTGGTGCCGATTCCCTTGATTAAACTAAATTTAAATTGAGTGCATCTTTTTCTTTCTATTTCATTATGAAAAGGACAGAAGATAAATATTAGTTTAGTTCTGTCAAATTAGTCAGCACCTGACGTAATTTGATGTAATTTTAGTGGTAACTTTTAATCACGTCTAAACTTGTGTCAGGCGCTGGTTAATTTGACAGGACTAAACTAAAATTTATCTTCTGTCCTTTTCTTAATGAAATAGAAAGAAAAAGATGCACTGAACTTAAATTTGGTTTAGTTTGTAAACAAGGGAATCGGCACCATTAATCTGCATGGTCCTCATATGATTTAACCAATGTCTGGACTTTAAAAGAGACAGTGACCTCTAAGTTTGTTTCGGCTGTTTCTTTTCAGAGTAGTCAGGTATGACACACCGGCCCCATCTACCTTTAAAACATAACATGTAGTGATATGTAAAAGTGTATTTGTAAAACCAATTTACAGAAATAAATATGATTCATATGATTTATAGACAAAGTCGCAATAGAACACTGATCATTTGAATAGTCGATCGATCGATAAAAAAAAAATAACAAAGAAGATTCAATGAAAACAGCTTCAGTAAACTATAATTAATCATTCAATTGTTAGCGTCATATGGAAAACCTCAGCACATGTGTTCAACATACAATAAAAAACAATACAAACAAAAGATGGAAAAAAGTATTAATTACATTACAGCCAGTGATATGGTGACTGGAACTTTATTGGTTTATACCTTCCATATTGAAACAAGTGCACGAAGTCGTATATGTAGTATATATAGTCGAGTAGGTATATAAGGTAAGCCTTGATATGTACCCCAGACAGTGTTGTTGGTGATAATGTGGAAGCCACTCGTGGTGCTTGCCATAGTGGCGCATACGGCTTTGATAACACCCTCGGAAGGTACGATTTCTTTTGGTTTTTTTTTAGGATGACGATAAGGTCACTACTATATAATAAAACAATGGTTGAAAGCATTTAATAAGGTCCAATTCCTACTTTGAATAATAACTTTTTGAATTGATAAACCAATTGATTTTATTGACGTTTTTTTTGAGTCTTCAACTTATTTTTAAGTTTGATTTTCTTTTTTTTTTAATACATAGACAAACCCAAACACTAACATAATTAATGGTGAGTATTCAATTCATTGGTTTATCTTTTAGTAAGGGATTTCAGCCCTTTTTCTGGAAATATAATGGGCATGGCAATCGTAAGTACAGTTAGCTTCACGATGTGGGTACCCACAATTTTTTTTTTTTTCGGGTCGGTAATCATCAAATGACTTCTCCCGCTCTGGGTAGAGCGGAAGGGATCAGTGTCAGACTTGTACTGACTTAAACCCATCCATATTCCTTCCTTGCCCTTTGTGTTCCAGGGCCGGTATCTCATTCGAACAGTCCCGCAGCATGTGGGTACCCCTTGAAAGCACATAAGTTCGAACCCGCGATGGCCGCATAGCTAGTTTTGAATTTTATTGTAATATTTTTTCAAACAGTTTAGGTAAAGTTTATTTTATAAAATGTGTCCCTTTTTTGTAAATATTTAATTTTAATATTCTATAAATTGCTTTAATGCAATTATTTACAGAAACCAACAAATTAATAATTTAAGTATATAGACAAACAACAATGGACAAGAATATTTCAGACTAACTAGTAACAGTTATCTATCAGTTTCAGTTTTGCGGTCTGAAAATAGAAAACATTACTTTTTTCAGCTCAAATTTCTCAATAACCATAAGATATCTGGAATGTATTATAATGCACAGTTATGAAACTAAAAGCAAGGAGCAAGCGCATGGGCTTATAAGGCATTATTCAAATATTTTATTACAATTAAGTACAAGTAGTCAAAAAAAAAATCAAATCATTGAATTGGATAGATAAACACCTTAAGTTTTATAATACTTCATATTTATTGATATTTTCAACATATTCTTACGAGTAGACAACGATTTAGGGCATCATTATATCGGGTTTTATCAGTGTGAACCACTTTTTTTTTTAAGGTAATAATTAAATAAATTTGGAAAAAAGAAAATCGTATACTTACTAATATAAAATAGGTCCAGCATGTACGATTTTTTTTCTGATTATAATTCATTACCAGTTAGTCAAAAAACCTATTGAAAAACCTGGTGTTTTGTGCTTACGTAAAAACGTGTTTGATTTATTTTTCCTAATTTTTTGTGAGTGGTTATCAAAATAAAAATTCGTATACTTACTAAATATATAAGTGATATATCATCATCATCAGCCTTTTTTAATGTTCCCACTGCTGGGACACAGGCCTCCTCTCTACGAGAGGGAATGGGCTATAATCTACCACGCGGGCCCAGTGCGGATTGGTAGATGTCACATCTCTTCGAATTTTTGGTTCTAGGACATGCCGGTTTCCTCGCGATGTTTTCCTTCACCGTTTTTGAGAGCAGTGGTGATGAAATAAATTACACAAAGTAATGCGCCTGCCTGGGTTCGAACCCACAACTTACTGTTCGTAAGTCAGGGTCGCGACCACTGGGCCACCGCTGCTCAAAGTGATATATAACTGCGCATTAAAAAAATACTAGATACGTTATTGTTATTGTGAAATTTGAGCTTATTTTTTTTTACTAGCCTGCTCTGTCCCACTTCTAGGCAATGGCCTCCCTCCACTCCTTCCATCTCTCGCGAACCCGCGCGTCCTCCTTCCAGTTCGTCCCGCCATCTCCTTCGTGGCCTGCCGCGAGCCCGCCTCACTGTGTCAGGGCACCAATTACCATACATCGGCCCTGAAACACAAAGGGCAAGGAAGGAACATGGGTGGGTTTTTATTCAGTTCAAGTCAGACACTCCCTTCCGCTCTGCCCGGAGCGGGAGAAGTCATTTGATGATTTCCCATCCGTAAAAAAAAGGGCACCAATTACCTGATATTTTGGCCCACAGTTTGTCTGGCATGCGGCAGACATGTCCTGCCCAGTCCCATTTGAGTTGGGCAGCCTTTTGAGCCACGTCAGCTATATTTGTTTTGGAGCGCAGTATTTTGTTTCGAACAGGATCTGTTAATTTAACACCTAGTATACTGCGCTCCATTGCAAACCTTGAGTTTGGTCTTCTGGATGTTAGTCAAAGACCAAGTCTGTGTACCTAAGTTAAGACGGGGAGAATACACATGTCCATAAGTTTGCGTTTCAGTGCCATAGGCAACTTACCCTTGAATAGTTTCTTCATGGACCAGTAGCTCTTTCAGGCTTTTTCTGTTCGTCTTGCGACTTCTTTGTTTTGTCTCGCCTGAATAGAGACTACTTGGCCCAAGTAAAGGTATTCCTGGACATGTAATATTGTCTCCCCGTCTACTTTTATTATTTCAGGTGTTTTATTGCACATAACTGTGGTCTTCAACATATTTATCTTCAGTCCAACCTTTTTTTTTTTTTTTTACGGATGGGAAATCATCAAATGACTTCTCCCGCTCTGGGCAGAGCGGAAGGGAGTGTCTGACTTGTACTGACTAAAACCCATCCATGTTCCTTCCTTGCCCTTTGCGTTCCAGGGCCGCAGTATCTCTTTCGAACAGCCCGCAGCCCTGGCAGGCATCGGCCCTTGCGGGCCCCTCCCTATTTTCTGACATCTCTTTGAGGCGCGCGTGGAACACGAACGCGCCGTCAACACGGCCTGTCGTCAAAAGACGGACGGACGGCGAGCTAGCCCATTACTCTCCGTCCACAGGTCCGCGTCTACGGTGGCCGGAAGCCACCACGTGACCCCCGACGCCCGAGGCGTCTCCCGCGGCGGCTGGGACGAGAGGTTCTCTCCCTCTCACGCTCCGCCACCTCCTTCGCTAGCATGACTGCTTCGCAGAAGGAGGTGACGGCGTCCCATTCCCTTTCGCTCCGGACCATGGACTGGACCAGGGCCGGACGCGATAGGTCGCCGCCGCCGATCGATCTTCAGTCCAACCTCAAGGCTTGTATCGCTTAGATCTTGAAACATTAGCTGAAGTTCCGAAACTGAGGATGCAAAGAGCACAATATCGTCGGCGAAACGTAGATTTGACAGTCTCGTCTCGCCGAGAACAATTTCTGTCCAATCGGCTGCCAACTTCCTGAAGATTTCTTCGAGGGTACTAGTGAACAATTTAGGAGATAGCGGGTCGCCCTGTTTGACTCCTTTCTGTATTTTAAAACCTGTGGTTTGCAATTTTATAGCGGCTGTACTATGTCTGTAAATGTTGTGTAGTAGATGTATGTAAGTGGGATCAATGTTCTGGTTACTTAAAGCTTTAAAAATGGCTGTATGTGAAATGCTGTCGAAGGCTTTGGAGTAATCGAAAAAAGCTAGGTGTAGTGGGAGTTTGTATTGCTGGTGTTTTTCTATAATTTGGTTGAGTATATGTAGATGGTCTGTAGTAGAGAGGCCAGGGCGGAAGCCTGCCTGTTCAGGAGGTTGGTGCTTGTCTAATTCACCGGATATACGATATTCTATAATTTTGATGACATTTTTGTAGATATGTGATATAAGACTAATGGGCCTGTAATTATTAATATCTGACTTATCGCCCTTTATGTGGAACAGAATGATATTTGAGTGACAAAAATCTTTAAAAACTACCGGACTGTAGAATGCTATTAAAAAGGTTGGTGATGTATGGGAGGAGGATAGGTTCGCCTATTTTCAAAGACTCTGTGCTGATGCCATCTTCGCCACATGACCTATTGTTTTTCATTTTGGTGAGTGCTACACGTACTTCGTATCCAGTTATCACAAGTTCGTATCAGTGTCAGCACAAGTAAAGGGATAATTCCAAAAAAAAAAAAATGAAAATTAAGGTAAATTTTGGTACAAGTTTTCGCGAAAATCTAAATTTGCCCATATCTTTTAATCGTGTTGACTCAGGACCTTGATACTTCAAGATATGTCTTGCCATTCATGCGCCCGCCTACTTCTGTTAATTTGCCCGGTCCCATTGATGACATCCATCCCCAGTAACTTGAAAACAAGTTTTCTTTTAGTAACAAAATATCATTTTATTAGTTATAGTATAATTTTAAGGATATTGTGGTGATAAACATTGCTAAGTAATAGCTTAATTTCTCATAATAATGTCAATAAAATTAAATCTGTCATAAAATGGAAATCAATAATTTATTTACTTAATAAAGCCGTTTATTTACCTAATTTTATTCTACCACTGGACTTGTTCGGTAGTATGTTTTGTGGATTGTAGCATTTTTTTTGGTTTCCGCCATAATATTTTTCTCCCATCGCTATTGATCCTAAAAGTATTTCGTCCGTGAAAATAACTATGTTATTAAAAGAACTATGTTATTTTCCCAGTCAAACCCCTTGCTGCCCGATGAGCTTCTGACAGTTGCATTTTCTTCGCTGGACGATAGTTGTTAATGCCTGCGCCGTTCAAGTGCCTCCGCACTGTGGCGATTGAGATGCATGTCGTTGAGCACTTGAGCGAGTGGTTGAGAACGGCGAATTCAAGAGAACATTTAAAATATCAATAGGTGCTTGAACTTCTCCGCCCAAAAGGTTTCGACTTCACATCGCCAGTATCCAAATAACGTCGCACCCACAAACGCACCATTTTTCTCTGTGTAGGAAATACATTTTAAGTTAGTCAATCGAGTAACAAAGTTTACGAACTATTCAATATATCTCTTTTATTCATTTTATATACACATTTTTTTTATATTTTTACATACTCGTATTTCTCATAAGTATTAACAAAAAAAAGTTAAAAATAGTAGCCCAACGGTATCGGGAACAGGGTCCAAGCTACCGGCAGTCAGGGCTCCAGAGAGAGGAACCTCCTAACAATACGAGCCGTGTCCAGGAGTACCGCATTCTGAATCAAGCCCTTAATCCAGCTGCCTAATGAGAGCCTCCTCAGGTGTTGGTCGAGGCTCTTGGCAATTAAGCCATTGGCTGAAACGACTATCGGCACAATGATCGCTGAGCTCACATCCCACATGTCGACAACCTCGCCAGCCAAGTCAAGATACTTGATTTGCTTATCTTTCTCAGCTTTCACGAGGTTCTCGTCATGCGGGACCGTTATGTCAACAATCATTGCGCGCCGCTCTGATCGATCCACCACCACTATATCAGGCTTATTGGCTAAAATAGTCCTGTCAGTGATGATGGATTGATCCCAGTACAGTGTGATTTGCCACTCTCGAGAACTGGGTCGAGCACATACCTGTAGTACGGTACTTCCGATTCCACATGGCTGTATTTTAGAGCAAGTTGCTGATGGATAATCCTGGCTACAAGGTTGTGTCTATGTAAGTACTCTTCGTTAGCCAGACGAGAACACCCGTAGATAATGTGACGGATTAATTCGCCTGGACGGTGGCATGCCCGATATATGTCAACCGTGCCGTCCTTCACAATAAATCTCCGGTAGTTATTCGTCATCATAACTTCATCCATAATTGCACAGACAAAACCTTCGGTTTCTCCAAAGACGTACCCGAAACGTAGCCAGGCTACGGACGCTGATAGGGCTACATCGGGCCCATGCAGGGCCCGGAAAAACCGTCTGTGAAGCTCCTTGCTCTGCCATACTTCCCTGCGGTCGTTAGTGTCAAGTACTACAGGTTTGCGCCAGTTCTCTTTAGCCAAGGAGAGCGGGGTGAGGCCCTTGTCCACCGCGACCATATCTCGATGCATCCCCACGTCGGTTTCTCGCGATTGTGAAGAGTCTTAGCATTTAAAAAGCCTCGACCCTCACAGTTCCGCGGGATATACAGTCTCATAACCGAAGAACGACAACTAGAAACTAGACAGAGATAGCATTATAACGCCAAGTAGATTGATAATTCAATGAATTTTTAAGTACCTAAATGGCTTAGTTGGTAAGAGCTCGCGGTACACAAAGGATGACCAATTGTTCGATAGTTCGAATCTCGTTGGGGTGCGTTTGATTTATTTTTGTATTATTCGTAAGGATGTATACTTATGTTTGAATTGCAAAATTCTAGCAAAGTTAATTTTAATACAACTGGGGTACCCAATTGATGCAGCCCACTGTACCTAAATTACTTATTCAATGTGTTGTAATTGCCACTACGGTAAAAAGAATAATTATTCAAAAAAACCAGACAAGATAACATTAATGAAAATGAATGTACATAATATACAAATTTATCGGTCATGCCTCTTTTAAAACAAGTTGTAGATAACTTGTTCTTACCTAATAAAATGAGTTTAAGTGTTGATTCTTTTTAAGATATCCTCCTTAGTAGACGGTGCGTCTGACGAGAGATGCGAACTGTGTAGAAATAAACATCCCATCCCTCCACATTCTATCCATCCGGAAGAACACCTGCTGCCCGGATACGAACTGCAGTGGCCAATCTGGAAATCCTTTCACCGATTGCGAGTCCAGGTTGGCCGCTGTAAATTTAATCTGGCCAAATGGGGTATCCTCAATTCATCCCAAACAGATTGCCAGTGTGGAGCCCCTCTGCAGGACATACTCCACCTCTTGTCCTGCCCATCCTGCACAACTACTTGCACCTATCAAGATTTAATGGAAGCAAATGTTAGAGCTGTACAGGTGGCTACATACTGGTCTAATACAATTTGAGTTCATCGACACGAAAAGAAGAAGGCCTAGTACCTAAAATACTTTAATACCATAAACCAATTAATTCATTTAGATACAGGAAAATAGTAATGCTTCCTAATTTAAACGTACCCAAGTATTTTATACCTTTTTCTTTTTTTTACAGCACGTCACAAATGTAAGGATTGCGAAGTCTTTGACAACTGCCCGAACCCCTGTCCTCCAAGGATATGTGGAGTTAACAAAGCCTTGATTCGTTGCGGCCCAGCACCCAAACCTGGTTCCAAAGACTGCAAGCCTGGTTGTCGATGCAAAGACGGATTCCTTAAAAATAAAGCTGGTATTTGCATTCCTGAAAACGAGTGTAGTAAGTATTTTATTGTTACTTGCTTTTTATATTCGGAAAATGGATGTTTTGGCTGTGGGAAAGTAAGCTCTAAATTGAACTTGACTAAGACCAAAACTTTCAGGATTAAAGTCGTGAGTGACAATAATACAAAAATATAAAACTAACAGTTATGTTATGTTTAATTCCACTATAATAGGGGGCGAGCCTATTGCCATCAACCGGGCGCAAATCTCAAATCTGGCGAACTGTGGGTATCTGGATCTGAATCAAACTCCATTTGAAAAACTAAAAAGTCTTCATCGGCTCTCTAATCATTTTCGGTCATGGCGGCAATTTTCAGCGACGTTACAAAATTCGATGGGACAGCAATGATCATCATACTTCGTTCTGCTACTGAGAAAAAAACCCTAGTGTTAGATCCCCTAGGTGATATTAAGAGCTTACTTGTGCTTGATTGTGAACTGACGAAAAATTTTCCATTACAGAATACGACTGTGCCAAAAATGAGACCTTAGACCCATGTTACTCTGATTGTCCACCTCGCTTTTGCGGTGTGAATATCGCTGCAGTATCGTGTCTTCCTATTGAAAAATGTGACTGTAAACGTGGCTGTCGATGTCGTGACGGATACTCACGAAACGCTGAGAGCAACTGTGTACTTGAGAAGGATTGTCGTAAGTATACAACTTAACCATTAGTATTGGAAAATTAATAAAATCAGGGGAAATAATTCGTGTAGTTTTGAAAATTGGTACAGTTATACCTTGCGGTATCCAGATGAACATACTAAAAGCTCAAAGGTGGGGGGTGTGCTGAGGGTGTAGGGGGGGGGGGGTTGAAGGAACCTTTTTCAGATTTTGGCTCATATCTCGAATATCTGTAGGAATAGCATTATGAGAACTTCTGATAAAAGTTTCTACATAAAAATTCCTACAAATGTGGTCATATTTATTTTTGCTCTAGGTTTGTAAGTTTTAACAGAGAGATAAAAAAAGACGTTTTAAGAAAACAGCGTCGATTTTTCAAAATTGTTAGGGTACTTCTTGAAGTACTAGAAAGCTGAAATTTGGCATGTAGGCTAGTATTAGTACACAAACAAAAAAAATATCTAAAACTTGGATTTTTTACCCCCCAACCCCTTAACTCAAACTCAAACTCAAAAGCATTTATTTCAATTAGACCATTACAGGCACTTTTGAATGTCAGAAAAACAAATTAGACTAAGCTACAGTCACAGACACAAGGCATAATAACTTGTGAAAGTACTGTAGTTGCCCATTCCAAAGCGTAGATCTCTATGGAGAAGAATGTGCAAGAAACTCCATGGACACTTTTTTCAATCAAAATATTGTTACAAAATCTTGGTTACATCATTCATATTGAGATTATACATATATGTGAGAACGATGTAGAAATACGTGCACGTTAAGAGCGTCCAGAGTAAAATATTATATCAACAATTTAAAAACAAAGTAAGTAGTTAAAATAAACCTTGGCAGCTTAGAGATGACCAGTCCCAACTGACAGCGCCCGTTCACGAGCATGACGCATGGATCAGCCCCATTCAGCTCAACCATATTGAAGTAAGCTAAATGACCCGACACACCCGTCACCATCAGCGATACATTTTAGTGAGCATTACATTCTCTCAGCCACCAGGGCAAATTCAAGTCAATGAAAGATAACCAAATGTAAATGGTAGCTTTACAGTACATAGTACTCACACATGTGCTATGCAATTATATAATACTAAGATATTGAGTCTATACAATGCAAAGATATTATTACAATCTTCTGCAGCTTCCACAATAACTTCACATGGTAATCAATTAGTTTGCCCCTATGGTTGTGGAGCAGGACCAGCATTGAGCCAAGCATTTTTATCATCAATGTAATCCCCCAACTTATAATATGCTTGCCTTCATAGTGTGCGTTTTATACAAGATTTAAATTTCGTCTTATTTAGTTTTAGAATGTGGGCAGGTATTTTATTGTAACATTAAATGAAAGATGAGTCTACTTTAGCTAGCCTAAAACCTGGCTGTACTAGTTGGTCCCTATTTCTAGTCTTATAGTGGTGCCTGTCACCTCTTTTACTAACTAAATGCAGATTTTTCCTAACGTACATGATGTTTTCATAGATGTATTGACAAGGTACTGTTAGATGTTAATTTCCTTGAACAGTTCTCTTAGAGAATCACGCCTAAGTAGATGATATAAGGCTCTGATAGCTCTTTTCTACAGAATAAATATAGACTCGATGTCTGCATCCCGTCCCCATAATAAAATACCGTATGACATAATACTATGAAAATAATTAAAATAGACTAGCCTCGCGGTATCTACATCAGTAAATTGACGGATTTTTCTAACAGCATATGCTGCTGAACTCAGCCGTCCTGCAAGAGATGTTATATGCGGACCCCATTGTAGCCTTGAGTCGAGCGTGACCCCAGAAAAACAGTATCTTCGACGAATCCTAGTTTCTCTTGATTCAATACTATGTCACTAACAATACTTTTGACATTCGGTAGAGCAAATCTTATGCATTTCGTTTTTTTCCCATTTAATACTAAATTATTCGCGGTGAACCAATCATGGACCTACAGTAGGGCGTTATTTACGTCGTTAGGACTTGTGGCACGTCTGTTTATCTTAAATATTAAAGAGGTATCGTCAGCAAACAACACCATTTGTGTATGGTTTTAATATATGGGGTAGATCATTTATTTAAACTAAAAAGAGGAAAGGACCTTATATTGAACCTTGCGGTACTCCCATACTTACTTTTAAACCCTGGGGTGACCCTTAAACTAGGGGGATGCAAGTTTGTATGAGACTTCCGCAAATTTGGTGCTAGAGGTTTGAAAATTGACTTAGGGACACCTTGTTATAAATAATAAAATACATATTTCAGTATTTAAAAAATAAATAAAAGGCAAGTAAAAATTAACAAAAAAAAAAAAAATTTTGCTGTAGAGGTGTAGAGTTTGTGTATTTAGGGCCTGTAAATGTGAAAGTTGCTGAATACTTTCACATTTACAGGCCCTAAATACATACACAAACTCTACACCTCTACAGCTCCAAAAATATTGATCGTAGAGCAAAAATAATTATGATCAAATTTAATGTAAAAACTTTTATCAGAAGTACTCATAATGCTATTCCTACTGATATTCGAGATATGAGCAAAAACCTGAAAAAAGATACCTTCAACCCCCCCCCCCCCCCTTAACCCTCAGCACACCCCCCACCCTTGAGGACTTTTAGTATGTTCATCTGGATACCGCAAGGTATAACTGTACCAATATACAAAACTACACGAATTATTTTCCCTGATTGCCCATATTCGGCTTAATTTGATTGGACTACATGTATTTTTCGGTTTTTGTGTCGTAGTACTGTGTCGTGTAAAAATGCTCTTGGTATTCTCTTTCCCGTAGTGTTCCATGAATCAACGTCTTGGGGTTTCTTTTGCGCCTCTAAATGAGAGATGTGGCTTCTGTCACGGATAACTATATTATTATATACTAGATCAGTAGAGTTTATTAAAACATGCAATAATGTGGTCAATAGTCTTTCAGTAAATTCAAAAACATTTTTTGTCCAATCTTTTGAGACAAACGGCTGTGTTAGTTTAAGTCTGTTTACTGCATTATGTTATGGTCAGTCAATTTAACGTGTTACCTTTTAAACATATAGCTAGTCGGAATGAGACTGAAGTGTACGACGTTTGTCCCGCCCCCTGTCCTCCCCGACGATGCGATATAGACGACAGACTTTTCCCACCAAAATCTGGTGACTCAGAGTGTGAGCCAGTGTGTCGATGTGCTGATGGACACGCGAGAAATGATGACGGCATTTGTATACCGAGGGATCAGTTTGATTTATTTATCGTAAAACTTAAAAAATTGTAAAGTTATTGTTGGTGATCCATCGCACTCATAATTATCGCATTTGAAACATACTGAAAATTAACTGTATTTTCTACTCCAGCTAAAGAACAATGCAGGGGACCCAATGAGATGTACTACAGTTGCCTAATTCCATGTCCTCCCAAACGATGTGATGTAGACCCCAATGAGATCGATTGCGCGGCCCCTCCAGAGCCTGGCGACCCCGAATGTCAGCCAGGATGTGATTGTTTTGATGGATACGCCAGGAATGATACCGGTATATGTATCCCGAGGGATCAATGTCGTAAGTAATCTCTTTTTCCTGGTTCTTATAACGTTATATCCCTTTTGATAAACTTCTCTCTCTCTTAAGTTGTGATCAAAACCGTTTCTCATTTAGTAAAGTCATCATCATTCACTTTTCTTACTTTCAGCACAAAACTGTAAAGGAAAGCACGAAACCTACTCTAAATGTCCAGCTTTGGTTTGCCGGCCACTAAATTGCACGCAAGTAGGGTTTCCACAGTCATGTCCACACCCTGCACCTCATCCATCAAAATGTCCGGGAAAACCCGGATGTATTTGTAAAAGTGGTTACGCCAGAAATGATCGCGGAAAATGCATTCATATAAAAAAATGTCGTGAGTCTTAAAAAGCATTATATTACGACTTATATTTATGGAAACAAAGACATTAAAATAATATATAAATACGATAAACGGAACAATGCGAACAATCTAGTGCAACTTGAAATATGACAATTATTTTATTACCCGACTATTTTGTTTCAAGGCTGCACTGAGGCATGGGCTTAAATTTTTAAGACTTTACTTCTGTGTCCAATGTTGACCACGTTTCCACCAGAAATATGCGAAAATGTGCAGCGAGGGTTGTGCGTAAAACTAACCAATCACATATATCTACGATAACTTTGGCTGAAGCTATGGAAAAGAATATGGCGATATAATTATTGATTAGTTTTTTTTTCATATTAGTGGGTCACATATGGCCCTGGATCGAAGAATTTTGAAGTCAAGGGGAAATTTTGAAGTCTTTGCCCAGCAATGGGATGAAGGCTAACAGTAACAGTATTGATTAGTTTTAAACAGATCCGTCGCTTCTCATCCTCCCATAACTCTGATGAAAAAGCAGCCTTAAAGATGCATGCTATTTTCAATTTCATGAATTTTCATAACGAAACCTTATTCATTCGATTCATCCCTAGAAAAAAATCTAATTCTTTTAACCGAAACCGCTAGCTCACTATCTAGTTTTAATGTAATTTTGTTTAAGTTGTGATCAAAACCGTTTCTCATTTAGTAAAGTCATCGTCATTCACTTTTCTTACTTTCAGCACAAAACTGTAAAGGAAAGCACGAAATCTACTCTAAATGTCCTGCTTTGGTTTGCCGGCCACTAAATTGCACGCAAGTAGGGTTTCCACAGTCATGTCCACACCCTGCACCTCATCCATCAAAATGTCCTGGAAAACCCGGATGTATTTGTAAAAGTGGTTACGCCAGAAATGATCGCGGAAAATGCATTCATATAAAAAAATGTCGTGAGTCTTAAAAAGCATTATATTACGACTTATATTTATGGAAACAAAGACATTAAAATAATATATAAATACGATAAACGGAACAATGCGAACAATCTAATGCAACTTGAAATATGACAATTATTTTATTACCCGACTATTTTGTTTCAAGGCTGCACTGAGGCATGGGCTTAATTTTTTTTATTAAGACTTTACTTCTGTGTCCAATGTTGACCACGTTTCCACCAGAAATATGCGAAAATGTGCAGCGAGGGTTGTGCGTAAAACTAACCAATCACATATATCTACGATAACTTTGGCTGAAGCTATGGAAAAGAATATGGCGATATAATTATTGATTAGTTTTTTTTTATATTAGTGGGTCAAATATGGCCCTAGATCGAAGAATTTTGAAGTCAAGGGGAAATTTTGAAGTCTTTGCCCGGCAATGGGATGAAGGCTAACAGTAACAGTATTGATTAAACAACAGTTTTAAACAGATCCGTCGCTACTCATCCTCCCCATAACTCTGATGAAAACGCAGCCTTAAAGATGCATGCTATTTTCAATTTCATGAATTTTCATAACGAAACCTAAATTCATTCGATTCATCCCTAGAAAAAAATCTAATTCCTTTAACCGAAACCGCTAGCTCAGTATCTATGTATTAATGTAATTTTGTTTTCGAATTGTGTACAAATAAAAGGGAGAAATTCTGCACTGGAGAGATATGTTATATATATATATATATATAGATGTGTTATATATATATATATATATATATATTTTGCAGCATGCGGTGGGGATCCTAACGCAGTATTGGGTTCTGGAAACTGTGGTAGACATTGCTACGATCGCAATAAGAAAAAACCTGTAAAGTGCGATCAAAAATATATAGACATAAACAGTTGTACGTGCCGCAAACATTTCTGGTACGATGATAACACAGGAAAATGTGTTCGGTCTTGTAACTGCAGTAAGTTTAAATTATTTGTTTTTTTTAGAAACATCTTTTATGACGTCATCATGAGATATATAGACTATTTTCTCTCACGGACAAGAAATTTTAACTGAATCTTGGAAAATGAAAAATATGCCAAAAATACGTAACTTTTCACAGTGGGAAAGACCTTTAAAACCTAATTGTAGATGGCGCGATCATAGCTAAGTCTAAAATGGCATAACCAGATCTTCAACTAATGACGATGCTTGGAACCAGCTATGCTAGCGCTTTAAGTTTCACAATTGCCATCCCTATTTGGTGCAGGAAAATGTTAAAAGAGTTTAAGAGCCACTAAATAAAATATTAACGATTCATCACAAATTATGGTCTGTAAAACATGAACCATGTGTGAATGTGTTGTTAGTTTGTTTTCCAGTAGTAAATTAATTAATGATTAATGACCTTTAAATGTATTCAGATTCAGTTACGCATGTACATTAGTAATGTTATGCATGTACATTTTGTGCTCTTTGTAAAATTTTAACAGGTGTCTAATGAATAAAACAAATTATTAAACATTTGTTTTTCCCAATGCTGGAAATGATATATTGGCGTAAAACAAAATAAACGTAAAATAAGTATGAATCACGACGTATGTGTTAACTATTTGGTTATTAAGAGGAAATGCGGGTGATCTTTTCTCCATACAAAAGCTCTCGCCTGTATTCTTTCTGGTTTATAACTTTAAAGCTATGATTTTTTGTATACAAATCTGACAACTATTAATGAAAAACGAAAAACAAAGGGACACAGTATATATCCTTTTTATTCAGTTTATGAAATATCTTTTAAATTGGTCGAATATTAGAGGAGGAAATAGTCGAGAGCCAAACCTCGAATTATGACTTTTTACTAAAGTTGTCGTTATCGCACCAATGTTGAGAGTGACAGCGATAGTTTCTTCAAATACCTACCGTGTTTCCTCTTAAAGACAAATATTACTTTATTAAACAGCACCAACATGCCGAAAAGATGAAGTTTATTCAGCCTGTACGAACAGCGAGTGTGGGCCGCAGAAATGTTCGCAATTAGGATTTTCGATACCGTGTTCCGAAATCGATCCCAAAAATTGTATCAAAGGATGTTTATGTAAGGAGGGATTCGCACGTGCCGCAAATGGCACTTGTATACCGAAAAATACATGTCGTAAGTATCAGGATAGTAATTATTTTTTCTAATATACTCGGGACTTGGTTCACAAACTCCAATGGGGTGTATCAAGATAGATAGATAGAATATTATGTATTATATCATCACTCTCCTGCCCTTATTCCAAATTAATTGGGGGCCGGCGCAGCAGGTCTTCTTCTTCCATCTTATTACTCGTCATCTCAGCAGTCACCTCCTTTCTAGCCATATCATCGTTCACACAGTCCATCCATCGTTTTTATGGTCTTTTTCTGTTCTTATAGCTCTGCTCATTGGTTGTTAGTACACCATTAAAATTTGATTAACATAAAATAAAACATTTCTCATAGAATGACACAATGGGCGATCTCATCGCTAGCAATGTTTTCAAGACAACCTTTGGATGGATTAGAGAGAGGGAGAAACAGGATCTAGATAGATACTGTAAAGGATCAGCCAACTGGATACTGACCTATTAATCCTTACCGTTAACTGATCCTTTACAGAGTATTTTCTGCCAACTTATTTATGAACAAAGAAATAATTATGGAAGGAAGTAAAATCAAAATATTCAAAATGTTTTAATTAGCTAAAATTGTATCCGTCCCAGCGGAAAAATTGTATCCATACAAGCGGAAAAATTGTCTCCATCCCAGCGAAAAAATTCAAATTAAGAGCTCAGGTTAGAAGCATCCTTTCTAGAGTTTGAGTTTTTTACTTTATTACAGCTTCATGCGGTGGGGATCCTAATGCGGTTTCTGGTTGTGGAAACTGCCGTAACCGTTGCTCAAATTATAACAGCTCAAAACCCATAATTTGTTCAGAATTATGCAATATAAACGGCTGTGTATGCAAAACAGGTTTAGTAGTCGACGACAGCACGGGAAAATGCATAAATCCGAAGAAATGCGGTAAGTTAAAATGTGTGAGTTTATGAAAATTAATTACTTCCATAAATATACCCGTTTTTACCCGACTGTGCGACGCAAAGGAGGGTTGTGTGTTTATCAGCCTATTAATGTAGGTATGTATGTTTTTTCCTTTGTGGCGCTCTAGACCAAACACGTGGGCCGCTTTTTATGGTTGTTACGTCGATTTGTTTCAATCTTGCAAGTGGCTTGAAAAAATGACAGTAATCAAAATTCAATATGGCGACAACCAGACATATTGTCAAAATATGTCTCATTGAATTGGTATTGTGGTAGCACTTGGAGGAGACCTATGTCCAGCCGTGGACATCATTCGGCTGGAATGATGACGATGAATAGGTACTTGGAAATCAACCAATGATTTTTATCATTTTCTTCTAGTTACGGAGATATTGGGGGTCAAAGTTCCAACTTTTTCACAAGTTTTTTTAAATACATGTTTTTAATTAATGATATTTACTTTAAACACCTCCAGAGCCCCCTTACTATGCAATCCATCCATCAGCACAATGTTTTGAGTGCGTTACATTGAGTCCTACTGTAGAACGTGATTTTCCAGCCCAAAAAAAAAGACATTTCCCAGCACAAATTTTTGCGTAAAGTTACTTAGTTTGATGTACATAATGCTTGGTTTACGGCTTCGTGAAGAGTCTGTTTACACCACGTATATCATTACTCCTTTACAGTTTCCTGCGCTGGTGACTACAACGCTATGCCTGGTTGTGATAGATACTGTACCAAACGTTGTCCTGGACCAAAACCAGTGGACTGCAAATGTTATGGCTGCGTTTGTAAAGATGGTTTTGTTTACGATCCTAAAACCAACAAATGCGTGCTTCCCGAACAATGTAGTAAGTGACTTAATAATATTTATGTAGAAAAATACTACGAATCTTTAGGTTTCGTACACACTGACAGATGCCTTGCCCAACGCCTAGAGCCTAGTGACTTAACATCTGGTTACTTGCAAGCCAAAGCGCCAACCGCGCAGTGCGGGCGGATGCGACAATTCTAGAACGTGCGTTTGACTTCGCTACGCTGTAGGCGCTTAGCATGGCACTAGTCAATGCGTACAGAGCATAAGAGAATCTTCAGATCCCTCATTATACAGGACCAATCAAGTCGATTGTTAGCAGATGACCATTCATTGGTTCTAGATGGTGTGGTATAAGTGTATGAGTAACAACAATGCGTCTCGCGACACCGCTCTAGTCTAGACTGCTGTAAAGATTAACTGTAAACTTTTAAAAAACCCTACTTGCTAAAATCTTGTGTTTATTTTAAAATATTTATTTTTAACTCGACCTTGTGTAATTTTGTTTCCAGCACCAGTTTGTAAGGAGCATGAAGTATATTCCGAATGCACTAACGGAGGATGTCAAGCTAGGAATTGTTCTCAATTAGGACAACCAGTTCCTTGCAAAAAGATGGACCCCAAATTTTGCATCGAAGGCTGTGTCTGTGAAAAAGGATATTTCTTTGCAAGAAATGGTACTTGTGTTCCGGAAGACAAATGTGACAGTAAGTAATAAATACCTCTTATAATGCACTAGCATTTAACATCAGTATTTCTTTTAGTTCTCGAATATAACTTCTGGTCTAGTCTTTTGTCTCTCAAGTCCTTAAAGGTCGATAGATACACGCTAGGGTGTACCAGGTTTGCCAGTACAGTTGGCTGCATATGTAAACCGGAGCGTGTATGTTGTAAAACTGTGCAGGTGTATCTGAACTACTAAAGTTTGAGCTTTAGCTTATGACTGTAATAAAATTATTAACCACTAATAACTAAATAGTATTTTCTATTCTGCGTTTTTTCAATAAGGTTAACAAATAAACAAATCGTATAATTAAATTATAGGAGTTGTTGTTGTTATTGTTGTTATTTATTCGTATAATAATCATTTTATTAAAATTTAAACAAACTTAAAAAAACAGACTCAGTGTTATTAATATTTATGTTAATCATTTAATAATCTTTTAAATTTTCTAAGAATCAGTCTACTAAACTTCGATTGCCAGTCTACGCGACTTAACTCCCCTTTTATAGTTTCGTAAATTTTAAATAAGTCTGCATAAGTATGCAGACTTATTTAAAATTTTACGTAGAACCGACCTGGCAGTCGATGCAGCTCAACGAATTCCACGGTAACACATACGACTTTGTGATGAGGGTCTTCAGGTACTAGTGGATCATCAAAGCAGCTGACTATAACTTCATCAGTAGAAAAAACCAAAATGTCTGCTGCGTGACGCGGGTTCGATCCCCGCACGGAACAAATACGATACAGGAGAAATTCTTAGTGTGGGGCAACGTTTAAAAAAAAAAAATATTGTCCGACACCCGCCCGCTGCCATACAATATTGGGTTGGTTCAAATCTCCTAAAACCACAAACTTAGGTTTATTTTTTTTGCTGATTGGTATATATTTTAGGTAATCGATTACCTAAAATATATACCAATCAGCAAAAAAATTTAGGTTAGGTTTAGGTATAGAAATATAAAATAAAATGAAATTTTATTGACATAATAAATGGGCTGACAAAGACATGTGAAACCCTCTGCAACCCCTCTAAAACTCAAACTAGGTACAAACCGTGTATATCAGGAATCAGCGACTCTGCCCAATACCATTGTACAATTTTTTATGCCAAACACTAAACTAAAGCCAGATTACCTAAAGCCAGATTACTAGCCCTGCTAGTTTTTGAAAATGGTTTTTGACATAACATGAAGTAAGTGCTAGATTTCATGAAAAATACTAGATTTTAAATCAACGTGCGTAATGAATGAGTGTGTGCGTAGTGAATTGTTTAATTACTTAGTAGCATTACTCAGTTAGGATTTGTGCTCGTTGGATGACAGTAGGCATGCCTATTACATGGAATTTAAACAGTAACTGGCGAAATGAGTATGAATTATAGCTACTACAGCTATAGCTACAGCTGATACTGCTCTGTTAACCCTCCACGGAATACAAGCATCATCATCATCATCATCATTTCAGCCGTAAGACGTCCACTACTGGACATAGGCCTCCCCCAAGTGTCACCTCATTGACCGGTCCCGTGCGCGACTCGCATCCAGCGGATTCCCGCAACCTTCACCAGGTCATTGGTCCACCTAGTGGGAAGCCTTCCAACGCAACGTCTTCCGGTTCGCGGTCGCCACTATAGAAGTTTACGGCCCCATCGGCCATCCGTTCTGCGAGCAATGTGCCCTGCCCACTGCCACTTAAGTTTGGCAATTCTTCGGGCTTCGTCGGTAACAATAATACAAGCATGGTGTTTTGTTATAAAATAACCCTTCCATCCCATTTTGTTCCAGATTGCAACAAACCCCACGAACATTATGACCCTTGCGCACCATCCTGCCCACCACAAACTTGTGAGAGCATCGGAAAGCAGTACGATTGCCCCATCACTACTGCAGTTTGTAGGGGAGCCTGCCGATGTGATCCGGGATACTTCAGAAATAAAAGAGGAGAATGTATACTAAAAAAGGATTGTTGTAAGTAAAACCATTTGTTTTGGTCTAGTGGTCGTAACCGCGACTGCTGAGCATGAGGTCTTGGGTTCGACTTCCGGGTCGTGCAAAGTATTATTGGGTTTTTCTATTAGGAGTTTCACAGTACCAACTGGATTTGTGTCGGCTGATAGCAATACATAGGACTTAAACGTAACTGTCAAAATATGGGTGCACTGTTTAGGTACACCTCTGCCTAACCCCTTCGAGGATTACAAACCGCGATTTTTTGTTATGATAAACTATTTTTCTAAGACCATATGAAATTAAACTAGGTCGATAATAGTTTAAGGATTGGTCTTCTTAAAATTCATGTCTTCTATTTTATCTAGATGGGTACCCCGTATCAAATTTTGTTTTTCGGCTGCATCTTGTTAAACTGGATATGCAGAAAACTTCATCAGGACTTCTCTTGCGACAATGCGTGTGACAATGTATGTTCTACATTACATAAGCACAACCAGTCCAACTGTCCCAAAAAAAACATCAAATCCCTGTTCGACGCATTTTAATTTTACATTATTAATCTTATACTTTTAGTGAAATGCACGGGTCCCAACGAATACTTTTCATGTGGCGGTGCATGCGACAACGTCTGCAAAACAATGAACAAACAGAACCAAACCAACTGTCCTATCGTAAACGTTAAGTGCAACGAAATGTGCTATTGTGAAGAGGGATACGCCAGAAACAGTTGTAATGTTTGCATACCTATCGAAAAATGTCCACGTAAGTATAGCTTTAAACATTATTGTATCGTCTTTGTTATAATCTAGAAATAGTTGTCTGCTTGTCTCTTCTTATTAGCCGTAAATTCAGTATTCAACCTCTTTTCTAATTAAATGAAACAAAAACCAGAAAACCCTGGCCACTTAGAGGCGTTTCTGGGAATGACCAGATAAAGTTGCAAACAAGAAAGATATCTTTACCGAGCAGAGAGAATGTTTGAAAAAAAATAACCCAACCGCTCCGGGAGTGCCGACTGAAGTGAAAACTATATTTTTTAAGATTCTGGATTATTTTTATAGAAAATATTTTTGCATAGTCTTTTACTTATACATTTAACTATCACTGTAATTTTTGAGCTTGTTATATGTAGCATTATGGCTAACTCTGCAACGAAAAAGAGGTCGTTTAACGGTGTCGCGAGTTCAATTGTTTTTCCCATAAAAATGCCCAACGCGCCTAAAGAAGTTTTCACTAAAAAAAAATCATCAACAACAGTTGTTAGAAAAAGGGGTAAGATATAAAAGGGATTCTTTCTTAACTCAGATCAATTGTTACTAGTGACCTTTAGTGGGTAATTGAGGAGCTCGTGGTTAAGCCGTGCTTGCCTAGATTGATACTTGGATGGGTGACCACCCATTACATACCGAGTTTCCGTCGTGCCTCGGAAACCACGTTAAACCGATGGTCCCTGCTGTTATCTGTAGATATTTGACAGTCATTACAGGTAGTCAGTAGCCCGAAAGTCGGACATCCAGTCATATCAAGGGGTAACGTTTACTCAGTACTAACTAGGTTGTGGAGGTCAGATAGGCAGTCGCTTCATGTAAAATACTGGTATTTAGCTGGATCCGGTTAGACTGGAAGCCGACTCCAACAAAACAAAGTACATTATACAAAGTAATGCGCCTGCCTGGGTTCGAACTCGCGATATACTGTTCGGAAGTCGCGGCTGCCACCTCTGGGCTACCTCTACTCTTCGCGATTGTTAAACTAGTCCCTATTTACAAGTTGCACGGGACAAAATGAAATATACGATCCGTGCCCCCCTAGTTGTCCGCCGCAAACTTGCGATAGTATCAACAAGACCTATAGTTGTCCAGCCATGACAAATGATAAGAAACACTGCAAACCTGCCTGTCGATGCAAGGAAGGTTACCTAAGGGACCAACGTGGACTGTGTATTTCAATTGCAAAGTGTCGTAAGTAACACCCGAAGACATTTAATTTTTTATAAATATTTTCAGCGGTTCACGGTACAAGACGAAGAAAATTGTTATCTACTATAGTAACAAGTCGCTCTGTCTAGTGTCATACGCATGCTTGTCAGTTAGCATTTGTTTGTAAGAATCGATAATATTCGAGATCAAAAATTGTTGTATGACGAAATTAACAATATTCGTTCTATAACCCTTTTAAATTTCTTTACTAACATGCTTCTTATGACTGTATGAAAAAGAAAAATAGACTTTGTGATTTAACATTGCGTAATTTATTTATTTTTGCAATTTATCGAATGTCGTTTTCTGCATTCTAAAATACTTTTAAAACTGAGATTCGGGGATCTTTATTAGGTTAAACTAACTATATACATTGATAATTAAAAACTATTAAACTAAAATAAATAAACTAACAACAAACTATAAAAGGGCATTGAAAAACGCTGTCAGATGGTAATGTGCCCAAGAGACTGGCGGCGTTGCCACGTTGTATGGCAACACTTAGCCTCTGGCCAAAGTAAAAGCCAGCCCTTGGGTCACGGCCCTTTTAAAACTTGTATTCATCTGCCCTCAGTTGATACTTGACCAGTGTATGATATGTGCCAAATTCCTCCTGTTTTTCTAAAATCGGATGTATCTAAATCCTTTTTTTTTTCTTTTCTCTCCTTTTTATTTCTCTTCTGTTTTGGGTTTTCTATATACATAGTACGTAAGGAAAATCTTTTTTTGTATAAGGATTCATAGCGAGGACGTCATTTGAATGCAAGCAATACTTGAATCACTTAAGTGACATTTAAACTAGTCCTAATTTACAGAAAATTGCATGGGAAAAAATGAAGAATACGAACCTTGCCCCCCTAGTTGTCCACCGCAAACTTGCGAGAGTATCAACAAGACCTATCATTGTCCACTCATAAGAACTGGTTTCTGCACACCTGCCTGTCGATGCAAGAAAGGTTTCCTAAGGGACCAACGTGGAGAATGTATTTTAATTGCAAATTGTCGTAAGTAACACCCAAAGACATTTAAATTTTTGTAAATATTTTCAGCGGTTCACGGTACAAGACGAAGAAAATCGTAATCTTACTACTTGTTACTATAGTACTTGTTACTATACAAGTCGCTTTATCTCGTGTCATACGCCCGCTTGTCAGGTAGGATTCGTGGGTCAGAATCGAGAATGTTCGAGATCAAAAAAATTTGGATGACACAATTTCCAATCTATAACCCTTTTAAATCTCTTTGATAACACGCTTCTGATGACTGTATACAAAACAAACGAAAGAAAAATTTGTAAAGTATACCACGAGTCACCACCGACACGACTTCTGGGCCGACGGTGCTCATGTGAAGGGAACAAATGACGCTCGCGCCTGTCACAAGACGCAATTCAAATCGCCCGAGGTCGTAAAGTAGGTATAACAGTTAGTATAAAAGAGATTGGTATGCAGCCAGGAATTTCTCAGTAGCAGCCACGGAGTCTGTAATTGTGCCCAGTGAATGGCATGGGACTTAAGAAGATGATGTTATGTTATATGGTATAAGTGCAAAAGTTGAATGCAGGATTTTGAAGGCAGGTTTGCGGTTAAAACTGGTTGTGCCTCTTTAAAATTGTTTTCTGCTGCTGTGCTAGGCTTCTTGTTCACACAAGTTTTTTCGCCGTGAAAATCTACGGTTGATTCGCCGTGTGTAGGCGGTTGTCAGAGTTGTATGTATCACTGTGGAGCTTGTTGACATACACGCCGAATCCGCTGTGCCTGCCCCTCGGCGCGCCGCGTCTACGCATGGCGTTATGTACTGCAGTTGATGCGGGTGTGACGACGGCGCCAAACGTTTTCACGTTTTCGTGACAGATTACCTACCCAATTTTTTTTTTTTTGTTATTTTTGCAATTGTGACAGTTTCTAAAATACCCTAGGCTGATAAAATTTTCCTAAATCATATTAATATTAGTATGAAAAGTCGGTTTCCCCCGAAGGGGAAAGGGCCGCGCCCCGCCAATACCGTGCGGCTCCTGTAAGGTGCATCCAGTCTGTTCACCTTTCCACCGAGTATGAGGAATGTCACGGCTTTAAAAGCTGCAGGGACTAGGAGAGGATGCAAGGTGAAGTTAATATTGGGAGTTCACAGTTAAGAGACACATACATGAATATCATTAAAACATATAAAACAAACCAATAATAAGTGTGACTCTAATAAGACAAGAAGACACCAAAATATGATAATAGTTTAAAGGTGGTTATGGGAACGTTACGCTTGCACTTAAGAAATTCATTATTTACAGGTACGTTAATTTATTTGATTCCAATGTACTAGATGCCGCTTCGCAAACGCAAACAATTCCATGTTATAACATGGAACCGTTTTACAACGTTTGCCCGGCCGTACGTGTACTTTTTGTTAGACCTAACTGCATAGTCCTACTGAGGACACATGCTACGAACTCTAACAGGTCACGTTCCCTAAGCACTATCTACATGTCTTTCCCAATCCCAAGGCATTAGGTTGTGAGGCCACTGCCATTGAGGAAGACAAGTTTTCAGCATTTACACCTACTTACGCGCGTACTCTTGTTATTAACACCCTTACGACAGATTACCCCAAATACTATATTATAACACAATTTGCACAAGCGTACCCTAGACTCGGTGTATAGCAGAACATATTGCGATTGTATTGGTGGACGCCGAAGTGGTTATTTTATCGTCACTTCACATTTCTTTAATCTGCCCCATGTCCTGGTTGCGTGTCTCACTAAATAGTGTCGATTCAGAATACGGCCTACAAGAACGGCCTGGGTTCATTTTAACGAGACACAGTCATTCATTCCTTTCAAAATACTTGGGGGAGCCTACCCCCACTACCAGAAATGTGCGCCAACAATCTCTACGCAAGACTTTTATGGGAAGCAGTATTCATCAACAGCGTTTGGTTGATTTGTACCACTAGTACAAATTGGCTTTATAATACTGGACAATATAATCTGGTTTAGCAATCCGTGGATATTACTGTGCTGCCTTCACTTGTCGGGTGTGTTAATGTGCAGTGTACATACATGTCGTATGCATGGAGTGTGTGTACAGAGTAGCGGAAGGCATTCCCCGTCTCCCTATAACCAAACGCAGATGACGGATATTTGCCAAGGTATGGAGCAGGAGGTGGACACATGACACAAGAGATAATAATAGATATTATACATTGTGATATAAAGCGGCTGCTCCGTCATGCTGAAATAAATAATTATTAACAGCTCCTCTGCGTTAACGCCAAACTTCTGCTTCAGCTAGGAGTTAATGATACATAGTTAACACTTACCATGTGTTTATTGAAGATGATTAGTCTAAAATTAACTTACGGTGTACTGCATACTCTACCAGTTTCGTCCCCGCCACAGCTCATCTTCTTCCGCGTCTCAACACTCACTTTAACTAGACTTAGTAGTAGTAGTTATCTACTACTTATATTTAACTTATAAAATACTAATCGCTCTCTTAAAACAGTCCACGGGGACATGTGCATCTTGGTACCAAGACTACGGTAACTTCATTAGCCTAACCTAGGACGTCCTAGCACGTTAACGACTAGCACGATGACGTTTTAGACCCGCTACCTAGCCTTAGCTCGACTCGCCTCCCTCTCCAGACTTTTTCGTCCGACCTCTCAAGCCGTCCAAGACTAACTGCCCCGTTCGATATCCTTTCTTCAGCCTTCTCAAACCACCACGCACGATGAGCCATGGGGCTCCTTTCACAAAATTCGTTTATGACCGTTTTTGTGCCAACGTCTCAATTGTTTTAAGTGTCTCGTTGGATGGTTACGGCCCAAAACATGGTAACCAGATGTCGGCGTTAGTGTTGAAATGCATTTAGAAATTGAATGTTTTTATCTTTTCTTAAGGATTCTTTGAAATATGTATTATATTGGCCCATCACTTAGCTTTCTTCTAGTGCGTTTCCCATTAAATAAAGAATTTATGTGTTTCTAAGCGGTTCGATATTGTTTTACAATTCAAAGAAAGAAGGAACGTTTGGTTATTAATTACGGTAACACGTCAGCCTGTCAAACCCATAAACTAGAGATATAATGTTTTGTAAGTGGCCGATACCACGTGGTGGTTTTGAAATAAGAATCAAGGCAAAGATATATTTACTTAATAATTAGGAGTACGTCACAGACAGTCACACAATTTATCGAATGTCGTTTTTTGCATTCTAAAATACTTGTACAACTTGTTTTCATCTTCGCTCAGTTGATTCTTGACAAATGTATGAAATATGCCAAATTCATCCCGTTTTTCTAAAATCGGATGAATCCAAATCCATCTTGTTCTTTTCTCTCCTTTTTTTTTCTCTTCTAGGACATCATTTGAAATCAAACAATACTTGAATCAATTAAGTGACGTTTAAACTAGTCCCTATTTACAGAAAATTGCATGGGACAAAATGAAGAATACGATCCCTGCCCCTCTATTTGTCCACCGCAAACTTGCGAGAGTATCAACAATACCTATTTTTGTCCACGCATTGGTATTGATGGCTGCAAACCTGCCTGTCGATGCAAGGAAGGTTTCCTAAGGGACAAATGTGGACAATGTATTTCAAAGGCCAAATGTCGTAAGTAACACCCAAACTACTTGTTACTAAGTAACAAGTCGCTCTGGCTAGTGCAAGGCTGCTCAATCATAGGCCCGTGGGCCTTAACGTGGCCCGCCAACACATTTGTCTTGGCCCGCCAAAAGAGGTCAGCTGACGACAGTCTTCTGAAAACAGATTTTAGAATCGAAAAATGATTTAAACAAATCTCTTTGGTAACACGCTTCTTATGACTGTATAGAAAACAAATGAAAGCAATTTTTGTAAAGTATACCCGAGTCATTAACAACACAACTTGCCAGTCTCGCCTGTCACAAGATGCAAGTCAAATCGCCCGAGATCGCATATGGGACTTAAGTATAATGTAGGTACAGTTAGTATAAAAGAAATTGTTCCGGTATTGTGCTCGGTTGATGGCAATAGGTTGAGCCTTTTGCCATCAACCGGGCAAAATACCGGAACAATTTCCCCTATTACATGGGACTTTAAATATAATGGCGAAAATGTGGGTGTACTATTAGGTTCACTCTAATCCTTCGGGGTTCACAAGGGTAATGTTATATTATGTGGTTAAAACTTTATTGTGTTTTTTTAAAATTGTTTTCTACTGCTGTGCATTTCAATACACCATTACAGTTGATTATTTTACAATGAATCATGTTATGCTTTTAGTGAAATGCACGGGTTCTAACGAATACTTGTCATATGGCGGTGCATGCCACAACATCTGCAAAACACTGCACAAAGAGAACCAAACCAACTGTCCCATCGTCAACATTCAGTGCAACGAAATGTGCTATTGTGACGAAGGATATGCCAGAAATAAATATAATATTTGTATTCCCATCTAAAAATGTCCAAGAAATATTTCATTTAACAAAAAGTATTGACTTTCTTCAAGAGAAGACTGATCATCACCATCTGCTTAGCCTTTTCCCAACTAAGGTGGAGTCGGCTTCCAGTCAAACCGGATGCAGCTGAATACCAGTATTTTACATAGAGCGACTGCCTATCTGACCTCTACAATCCTGTAACTGAGTAATACGGTACTCCTTAGTAAGACTGGTTGTCAGACTTTCAGGCTTCTGACCACTCGTAGCGACTGTCAAAGATTTTCAAATGACAGCTGGGACCAACGGCTTAACGAGCTTTCCGAGCCACGGATGGAACTCGGTTTGTAATGATGTTCACCCAATTCACGGACCAACCTTGGCAAACCACCTTGCCTAGCCTTGAAGATCAACCAAAACGGCTGATTTATTTAGCCACGAGCTTCTCTAATAAAACAACTTGCACCAGTAACCACTAAATACATTTACTGCTAAATGAATTTACCTAAAACAACTTGCATCATTCCTCTCGTTTGACTGCCTCGTTGGTCAAGTGGTCACAAGCGCGACTGCTGAGCATGAGGTCCTGGGTTCGATTCCCAGGTCGGGCAAAGTGCTATTGGGTTTTTCTATCAAGAATTTCTCAGTAGCAGCCACGGAGTCTTGATTTGTGCCCGGTTGATAGCAATAGGCTCGCCCCCTATAACATGGGACTTAAACATAACTGGCGAAATGTGGGTGTACTATTAGGTACACCTCTGCCTAACCCTACGGGATTTACAGGCGTAATGTGTTATCTTTCATTATTGAGTTTCATGGGAAAAATACACGGTTATAGCTAAGTTAAATACTGATCCAGCGCAGCGCGAGCGTGTGCGTTGAGCCTAACAATTTATCAATTTAGTTTTCAAAAATCACATAACTTTAATTTTTTTAGCACCGGCTTGTGGAATAAATGAAGTATACGATAGCTGTGCGACCGGTGGATGTCAAATAAGAAACTGCTCACAGTTAGGACTACCTACAATATGTTTAGGTCCCATAAAATGCATCGGAGGATGTGTCTGCAAAAAGGGATACTTGCGTGATGACGAAGGATGCTGCGTACCTGAAAATAACTGTACAAGTAAGTAGCAATACCCACGCAATTTGCCGCAGTGTTAACAGACTGAAAAAGCATTATGTTTTGCCATACAATATAACTTATGTTACAAAGACCAACATTATTTAAATATCAGGATCCAGGCGTAAATGTAGTAATATGTTGCTTATTTATATACAGTGAGTTATAGCAAATATAAAATTTTATGGATTCGTATTTTCAAAAATCTCAACCATTTATGTAAAGGAGGGTCAGCTAATTGCTATAACTCACTATACTTATGAATTTTACTTTTGTATATACTTATTTAATTATTCACAATAGTAAAATGTACAAAGCGGTACGAAGTTTACGACCCCTGCCCTCGTACTTGCCCACCACAAACTTGTGACGCTATTGGAGTTGCCTATCCCTGTCCAAACCCACCTCAGGGCGAAGAATTTTGTCAACCAGCCTGTCGATGTGAAGACGGCTACTACAGAAATTCTGCCGATGAATGTATTTCAGAAGCAAATTGTCGTAAGTCATTTTTATTTGAAAGGACCTAATCGAGTATTTCTTTCGTTTTTGTTATGTACCAAGTACTACCATCCGCATCCCCATCAAATATTATAAAGTAAGCGAGTCTTACATACAGGGTGTAAACAAACTCTTCACGAAGACGTCAACCAAGCAAACTATGTAAATTTACGCAAAAATTAGTGCTGGGAAACGACTTTTTTTTGGGCTGAAAAATCGTTTTCCAGTAGGACTCAATGTAAGGCACTCAAAACATTGTGCTGATGGATGGATTGAATAGTAAAGAAGTCCTGGAAGTGTTTAAACTAAAAATCTTACATTCAAAACATGTATTTAAAAAAAAAACATGTGAAAAAGTTGGAACTTTGACCCCCGATATCTCCGTAACTAGAAGGTTCCCAGGTACGGTCTAGAACAAAATAAATATCGATATCGCAATGACGGGAAGAACAAGTGCCTTTCGGCTTCGTTAAGAGTCTATTTACACCCTTTATAGCTTAAATTCAAATAAACGGACATCAATGGCTAACAGCAGTAAGAACTGTCTTACAACAACGAATTTCTATGGTTTGTGTAAGGTTTTCCAAAACGCAATCAAATCAGCGCTGGCAGTCTACTGTTACACATAAACATACATCTACCCAGAAAAGGCCACAGCACCAGCTTCCCCACATTCCATATATAATCTGTCCTAGCTTCCATTTTAAGGTCATCGGTCTGTCCAGCTGAAAGGGAGTCCCACGCCAAGATTTCCAAAAAGTTTGCTTCAATGGTCGCTTATTCCTTCGAAAAACATGGCCACACCACCATCACCACCAGCACCAGTACCACCACCACCACCGCCAGCTGCCATTAATGTTCATCCTAAACTCATCAGATATGCAGTTTTATTGATGTTTTTTTCTATATAGTAAAATGCTCTGAACCCAACTAACACTTTGCCTGGTGGCCCGGAATGCGACAACGTGTCAACCTCAAACTCAAAGCATTTATTTCAATTAGACTATTCCAGGCATTTTTGAATGCAAAAAAAAAAGGTAGCTACGGTCACAGTCACAAGGCATAATAACTTTACATTCTAAAGCGTAGATCTTTATGGAGAAGAATGGCCAAGAAACTCCATTAACACTCTTTTAAATCAAAATATTGTTACAAAATCATGGTTACATCATTCATGTTGTGATTATACATATATGTGAAAACAGTGTAAAAAGGCGTGCAAATTAAGAGCGTCCAGAGTTAAGAGGTGAACAGTCCCAACTGACAGCGCCCGTTCACGAACATGATGCATCGATCAGCGCCGTTCAACTCAACCATATTGATACCCGACACACCCGCCACCATCAGCGAGACTTTTTAGTGAGCATGACATTCTCTCAACTGCCAGAGCACATTCAAGTCAATGAAAGATAGCTAAATGAAAATGGTAGCTTTACAGTACATAGTACTCACACATGTGTAATTTAATTATACATAACGGCGCGTGATGATTTGGTTGATTTATTGCTACACTTTTTATAAGTTGCTATCGGTTATTCTTATTCTGTGGTTAAAAATTACTTTTAGAGCGGTTAACACTGAATGGGGTTGTGAATGTCATGGCTGTGGTGACAGCGCTTTTGATGTGGCTGTCACCCGGTGATCACGCACAAATCCATTGGCTCTAAACTCAAGTCTAATAATTATTCTAATTTGGATTTAATCACTACTTGTCATTGTAATCTCAAGTTATTTTGGTAGTGTTCCATTGAAGTCTCTGTAATTATATCAAGTGAATTATACTGCACGTATTATTTTTCAACCACATGCACACGCCCAAAATGGAGGACCAACAATAAATAACGGACAAATAGCGACACGTGGTGTCGCGGCCGCTCCGATAAACAAACATAACATATATTATAAGGAATCTATACAATGCAAGGATATTTTTACAATGTTCTGCAGCTTCCACAATAACTTAACATGGTAATCAATTAGTTTGCTCCTATGGTTGTGGAGCAGGACCAGCATTGAGCCAAGCATTTTATCATCAATGTAATCCCCCAACAATATGCTTGCCCACTTAGTGTACGTTTAATACAAGATTTAAATTTTGTGTCATTCAGTTGTACCATGGGGGAGGTAATATAGGAAAATTAATAAAATCAGGGGAAATAATTCGTGTAGTTTTGCAAATTGGTACAGTTATACTTTGCGGTATCCAGATGACCATACTAAAACTCCTCAAGGATGGTGGGTGTGCTGAGGGTGTAGGGGGGGGGGTTGAAGGTACCATTTTTCAGGTTTTTTCTCATATCTCGAATAACTGTAGGAATAGCATTATGAGTACTTCTGATAAAAGTTTCTACATAAAATTTCCTACAAATTTGGTCATAATTATTTTTGCTCCACGATCAATATTTTAGGAGGTTTAGTAGTGTAGAGTTTGTGAAGGGGGTGTTAAGGCCTGTAAATGTGTAGTTGCTTAAGGAAATATTTTTTTTATTATCAACACAGAACCGAGCAAATTATCCAATTACTATTAAGCGATGCGTTGAGAAACGTTATTGATCGCAATAACGTTCTAGCAAAGTTATCATCGGATAACTTTGCTAGAGATACTAACGATATGTGTATTTTTATCAATCAATGTAATGGTAAGAACATCAAAGAACATATAAATAACGTTAGAGATATGTTGGGAATTTAGTAAGAAAGAGATAGATCTGTGCAGGATAAATAAAAATAACTACGGATAGAAATTATATGATTGGCGGAACTTCATACACTAAATGGATGTCCCTATCTAAATAGAACAATAATAAGTTTTCGTTACTCTTACTACAGGAGCAACAGGGGTATCATATATCGTTACCATTTCATCTGTAAAGTTTTGCTAGTTAATTTAATTTGACTCTCCAGAAACCCATTGGTACTCAGCTGCATCTGGTTAGTCTGGGAGCCGACCCATAGTTGGGAAAAAGTTAGGCAGATGATGATATTGAAGTATTTACAAGATATTACAAATTCTTTGTTTGTTGTAGTGTCTTGCGACGGAGATCCAAACGCGGTATCAGGATGCGGTACTTACTGCAAGCGTTGTTCTAACTACAATGAACATGCAGTTGCTTGTCCAGACATCTGTCTGGTAGGCGGTTGTGATTGCAAACCAAACTACATTTACGACGACAATTTGAAGAGATGCGTGCTGCCCAAAGACTGCAGTAAGTAATACTGTACCATTTATCTTTTACATATTTAGAAGTATAGACAAGGGTGAATCATTTTTTTTTTCATTAACTGGTTTCTACCAGCTAGTATCATTCCTCAGTCAGGCGAAAGAGTAAATCCGAGAATTTTGAAAAAAATGCGTTTGATTGAGGCCTGTTTCAGTCCCCGGTTGGAAAATCTTGCAGATTTAAAATATGTTACTCAATTTACATGAATTTATGAAGGAGATAAGTTCTCAGCAACTTTAAGAGTTGTAAAACAAGCTTTACCATTATTTTTCCATTAATCGTAATCTTGTACTCAATGTATCTTACAGCACCAGTTTGTAAAGATAACGAAGTTTACAATACTTGCATCAACGGTGGATCTCAGAAAAAGAAGTGTTCAGATTTAGAACGACCCGATAGTTGTGTACGTCCTAAAGAATGTATAGACGGATGTCTATGTAAGAAAGGATTCCTAAGAGCTGCTAATGGAACTTGTGTGCCGACCAATAAATGTCCTAGTAAGTATGATCACCTTTTAAGGTTAGCTAAGCAAAAAGCATAAGTTCCCAGTTAAATGCCACAGCACCCGATTCCCCGCATCCCATATCTAGTCTGTCCTAGCTTCCATTTTAAGATCGTCGGTCCGTCCAGCTGAAAAGGAGTCCCACGCCAAGATTGCCAAAAAGTTTGCTTCAACAGTCGCTTATTCCATCGAAGCACATGGCCACACCACCAGCACCACCACCACCAACACCACCACCTTCAACTGCCATTAATGCTCATCCTTAACTCACTATATCGGATATGCAGTTTTATTGAAGTTTTATCTTTACATTAAAATGCACTAAACCCAACGAACACTGCCTGCGGCCCGGAATGCGACAACATGTGTGCTACATTATGAGCACAGAATCGAAAACAATGTCCAATTACTATTAAGGGTCCCTATCAATTTGGCGGTCTAAAAACAGAAAACACATATAGGTGATTTATAACCATGCATTAAAAAAAATACCAGATACCTTCTGGTTATTGAGAAATTTAAGCTGAAAAAAGTAGTATTTTCTGTTTTTAGACCACGAAATTGATAGGGTTCCTTAAGCGATGCGTTGAAAAATGTTATTACGATGATAACTACGCTAGACATACTAACGTTATGTGTATTCCTATTGATCAATGTAAGGGTAAGGACATCAAAGAATATATAAATAACGCTAGACAAAAAGGTGTGTTACTTGACGCACTATGACATACGTAGGAGATATAGTGAGAAAGAGATGGATCTATGCACGATAAATAAAAATATTTAGAGATAGAAATTATTTGACTGGCGAAACTTCATACACTAAATAGATGTCCCAATCTAAATACTACTACTACTACTACTTATGTACTCGACAATGTGTAAGCTGTGCTTACCTATAATTGAGTGTGCGGTACAAGAGCATGTTCTTAGCAGTAGTTTTCATGTTATATAAGATTAATTGTAACGTGCATCGTTGGTAATCCAAAATAAAATAAAATAAATAAATAGTATAATAATAAGTTTTCGTTACTCTTACTACAGGAGCAACAGGGGTAATATCTATCGTTACCGTTTCATCTGTAAAGTTTTGCTAGTTAATTTAATTTAACTCTCCAGAAACTCATCTCATCAAATTTATGTTTTTTTCACTTTGGTATTCAGCTGCATCCGATTAGACTGAGCCTACCCTAACATAGTCGGGAAAAAGCTAGGCAGATTATGATATTGCAGTATTTACTAGATGTTACAAATTCTTCGTTTGTTATAGACACGTGCAACGGAGATCCAAACGCGGTATCAGGATGCGGTAGTCACTGTAAGCGTTGTTCTAACTACCATGAACGTGCAGTCGCTTGTCCAAAATTCTGTCTGTTAGGTGGTTGTGATTGCAAACCAAACTACATTTACGACGACAATTTAATGAGATGCGTGCTGCCCAAAGACTGCAGTAAGTAATACTTTACCATTTATCTTTTATATATTTAGAAGCATAGACAAGGGTGAATTTATTTTTTCATTAACTTGTTTCTACCAGCTTGTATCATCCTTTAGCCGGGCAAAAGCGTATATCAGGGGATTTTGAAAAAAATGCGTTTGATTCAGGCCTGTTTCAGTCCCCTGTTGGAAAATCTGGCAGATAAATTAAACTATGTTACTTAATTTACATGAATTCATGATGAAGATAAGTTCTCAGCAACTTTAAGAGTTGTAAAACAAGCTATAGAAGTATTTTTCCATTAATCGTAATCTTGTACTCAATGTGTATCTTTCAGCACCAGTTTGTAAAGAAAACGAAGTTTACAATACTTGCATCAACGGTGGATGTCAGAAAAAGAAGTGTTCAGATTTAGAACGACCTGATAGTTGTGTACGTCCTAATGAATGTATAGACGGATGTCTATGTAAGAAAGGATTCCTAAGAGCTGGCAATGGAACTTGTGTGCCGACCAATAAATGTCCTAGTAAGTTTGATCACCTTTTAAGGTTAGCTAAGCAAAAAGAATAAGTTCCCAGTTAAATGCCATAGCACCCGATTCCCCGCATTCTGTACCTAGTTTGTCCCAGCTTCCATTTTAAGGTCATCGGTCCGTCCAGCTGACAAGGAGTCCCACGCCAAGATTGCCAAAAAGTTTGCTTCAACAGTCGCTTTTTCCATTTAAACACATGGCCACAACACCATTACCACCAGCATGAGCACCACCACCGTCAACTGCCATTAATGCTCATCCTAAACTCACTATATCGAATATGCTCTTTATTTAAGTTTTTCTGTACATTAAAATGCACTAAACTCAACGAACATTGCCTGCGGCCCGGAATGCGACAACATGTGTGCTACATTATCAACACAGAATCAAACAAATTATCCAATTACTATTAAGGGTCCCTGTCAGTTTCGCGGTCTGAAAACAGAAAACACATATAGGTGATTTACAACCATGAGTTAAAAAAAATACCAGATACTTTATGGTTATAGAGGAATTTAAGCTGGAAAAAGTAGTGTTTTCAGACCGCGAAATTGATAGAAAACCTTAAGCGATGCGTTGAAAAATGTTATTGCGACGATAACTACGCTAGACATACTAACGATATGTGTATTCCTATTGATCAATATAAAGGTAAGGACATCAAATAACATATAAATAACGTTAGAATAAAATGTGTGTTACTTGACGCACTATGACATAATTATGTTGGAGGTATAGTAAGAAAGAGATAGATCTATGCAGGATAAATAAAAATATTTACAGATAGAAATTATTTGATTGGCGGAATTTCATACACTCAATGGATGGCTCAGTCTAAATAGAACAATTATAAGTTTTTTTGACTCTTACTACAACTGACTACAGGAGCAACAGGGGTATCATCTAACGTAACCATTTCATCAAAGTTTTGCTGGTTAATTTTATTTGACTCTCCAGAAACCCATCCCATCAAATTAATATTTTTACACTTTGGTATTCAGCTGTATCCGGTTAGTCTGGGAGCCGACCCTAACATAGTTGGGAAAAAGCTATGCAGATGATGATACTGCAGACTGCAGTATCTATTAGATATTACAAATTCTTCGTTTGTTATAGACACGTGCAACGGAGATCCAAACGCGGTATCAGGATGCAGTACTTACTGTAAGCGTTGTTCTAACTACCATGAACGTGCAGTCGCTTGTCCAGACTTCTGTCTGGTAGGTGGTTGTGATTGCAAACCAAACTACATTTACGACGACAATTTGAAGAGATGCGTGCTGCCCAAAGACTGCAGTAAGTAGTACTGTACCATTTATCTTTTACATATTTAGAAGCATAGACAAGGGTGAATAATTTTTTTCAGTAACTGGTTTCTACCAGCTTGTATCATCCCTCAGCCAGGCAAAGGCGTATATCCGGGGATTTTGAAAAAAATGCGTTTGATTCAGGCCTGTTTCAGTCCCCTGTTGGAAAATCTGGCAGATAAATTAAACTATGGTACTCAATTTACATGAATTCATGAAGGAGATAAGTTCTCAGCAACTTTAAGATTTGTAAAACAAGCTTTAGAAGTATTTTTCCAGTAATCGTAATCTTGTACTCAATGTGTATCTTTCAGCACCAGTTTGTAAAGAAAACGAAGTTTACAATACTTGCATCAACGGTGGATGTCAGAAAAAGAAGTGTTCAGATTTAGGACGACCTGATAGTTGTGAACGTACTAAAGAATGTATAGACGGATGTCTATGTAAGAAAGGATTCCTAAGAGCTGGCAATGGAACTTGTGTGCCGACCAATAAATGTCCTAGTAAGTTTGATCACCTTTTAAGGGTAGCTAAGCAAAAAGAATAAGTTCAAAGTTAAATGCCACAGCACCCGATTCCCCGCATTTCGTATCTAGTTTGTCCTAGCTTCCATTTTAAGGTTTTCGGTCCGTCCAGCTGAAAAGGACGCCAAGATTGCCAAAAAGTTTGCTTCAACAGTCGCTTATTCATTCGAAATACATGGCCACACCACCATCACCACGAGCACCAGTACCAATACCACCACCATCAGCACCACCACTGTCAACTGCCATTAATGCTCATCCTAAACTCACTATATCGGATATGCAGTTTTATTGAAGTTTTTCTGTACATTAAAATGCACTAAACTCAACGAACACTGCCTGCGGCCCGGAATGCGACAAAATATGTGCTACATTATCAACACAGAACCGCACAAATTGTCCAATTACTATTAAGGGTCCCTGTCAGTTTCGCGGTCTGAAAACAGAAAACACATATAGGTGATTTATAACCATGCATAAAAAAAAATCCTCATACCTTATGGTTATTGAGAAAATTCGAGCTGAAAAAAGTAGTATTTTCTGTTTTTAAACCGCGATATTGAAAGGGACCCTAAGCGATGCGCCAAAATGTTATTGCGATGATAAAACTACGCTAGACATACTAACGATATGTGTATTCCTATTGATCAATGTAAAGGTAAGGATATCAAAGAACATAATTATAAATGACGTTAGAATAAAATGTGCGTTACTTGACGCACTATGACATTATTATGGTGGAGATATAGTAAGAAAGATTGACGCACTATGACATATTATGTTGGAGATATAGTAAGAAAGAGATGGATCTATGCAGGATAAATAAAAATATTTACAGATAGAAATTATTTGACTGGCGAAACTTCATACACTTAATGGATGTCTCAGTCTAAATAGAACAATAATAAGTTTTCGTGACTCTTACTACAGCTGACTGCAGGAGCAACAGGGGTATCATCTAACGTTACCATTTCATCAAAGTTTTGCTGGTTAATTTTATTTGACTCTCCAGAAACCCATCCCATCAAATTAATGTTTTTACACTTTGGTATTCAGCTGCATTCGGTTAGACTGTGAGCCGACCCTAACATAGTTGGGAAAAAGCTATGCAGATGATGATACTGCAGTATCTACTAGATATTACAAATTCTTCTTTTGGTATAGACACGTGCAACGGAGATCCAAATGCGGTATCAGGATGCGGTAGTCACTGTACGCGTTGTTCTAACTACCATGAACGTGCAGTCGCTTGTCCAGACTTCTGTCTGGTAGGTGGTTGTGATTGCAAACCAAATTACATTTACGACGACAATTTGGAGAGATGCGTGCTGCCCAAAGACTGCAGTAAGTAATACTTAACCATTTATCTTTTACATATTTAGAAGCATAGGCAAGGGTGAATCATCTTTTTTCAGTAACTGTTTTCTACCACCTTGTATCATCCCTCAGCCAGGCAAAACCGTATATCCGAGGATTTTGAAAAAAAAATGCGTTTGATTGAGGCCTGTTTCAGTCTCCGGTTGGAAAATCTTGCATATAAATTAAAATATGTTACTCAATTTACATGAATTTATGAAGGTGATAAGTTATCAGCAACTTTAAGAGTTGTAAAACAAGCTTTAGAAGTATTTTTCCATTAATCGTAATCTTATACTCAATGTATCTTTCAGCACCAGTTTGTAAAGAAAACGAAGTTTACAATACTTGCATCAACGGTGGATCTCAGAAAAAGAAGTGTTCAGATTTAGGACGACCTGATATTCGTGTTCGTCCTAGAAAATGTATAGACGGATGTTTATGTAAGAAAGGATTCCTAAGAGCTGGCAATGGAACTTGTGTGCCGACCAATGAATGTCCTAGTAAGTTTGATCATCACCTTTGAGGGTAGCTAAACGAAAAGAATAAGTAAGCTGAGGCAATGGGCCCGCCATATTAGCCGTAAAACCGACAGCCGTTGGGCTAGACGTGTTCTTGAGTGGAGACCACGAATCAGCAAGCGTAAGGTGGGATGCCCTTCAGGCTCTGTGGAGCGCCGATCTTCGCAGGGTGGCTGGTAGCAACTGGATGATAATTGCTGAGGATAGCATTGAGTGGCTTGCGATTGAAGAGGGCTATGTCCTGCAGTGGACTGCTGCAAAAAGTCAGTGTCCTGCCATTAAAACTAAATTTATATGTGCCAGGTCAAGAATTATTATAATGTACCTAATAATATCAGTTATTTTTTTAGATTAGTTGGCCAGACCAGTCAGTCTTTGGGGGTGTAAAGAACAGGGTATAAAGTTCTTCATTCCCCATAGAAAAGGGAGGATCCTTCGACCAGACAGGTGTTGTGTCTGGTAGGCTACCGCCCGATAGTTGTTGTCGGGTTCTTCTTTATAGGCTTAAGTCGCGGATAACTTTACTTGCGTGATCTAGGATTTTTGTTGTTTAGTTCGTCCGCTCCGTCATAGATAGCGCTGTAGTACTTTTTGTTATATGTCGCTTAGTACTTTTTGTAGTGCCGCAAAAAGTCTTATAATTTCACAAGATTTTAAAAACTCATCGATGAAGATGAATGGAACTAAAAACACATGTTTTCATTTTTAAACAATGGTTTTTTTTCCAAATATTCTTGAAAAAAAGCTAGTTCCTATTAACCTTACCTATGTTTGTTTACAGAACCTGTTTGTCCCGAACACGAAGTCTTTGATACATGTGCCAATGGACGGTGCGATAGAAGAAAATGTTCGGAATTAACGAGCCCTGACATTTGTATAGACCCTATCGAATGTATCGGAGACTGTGTTTGTATTAAAGGACGTTTGCGAAATGAAGACGGACTTTGTGTGCTAGAAAGTCAATGCAATCGTGAGTGTACCAGTTTTATTTTAAATAGTCCTTAGAGTCAATTTCTTAGTATTATGTAATTGTATAGTAAATGTGTAAGTACTATGTACCTTAAAGCTACCTTTTACATTTAGTTATCTTTTATTGACTCGAATTTGCCCTGGTGGCTAAGAGAATGTCATGCAGACTCAAATGTTTCGCTGAGTTGGCGGGTGTGTCGGGTCAGTTAGCTCTCTTCAATATGGTTGACCTGAATGGGGCTGATCCATGCGTTACGTTTGTAAACGGGCACTGTCTGTCAATTAGTTTTTAAATTGTTGATGTTTTACTCTAGGCCCTCTTAATGTGCACGTCTTTCTACATCATTCTCACATGTATGTATAATCACAAAATGAATGATGGCACCAAGATCTTGTAAAAATATTTTGATTGAAAAGAGTATCCATGGAGTTTCTTGCCCATTCTTCTCCGTACAGATCTACGCTTTGAAATGGGCAACTACAGTACTTTCACAGGTTATTATGCCTTGTGTCTGTGACTGCAGGTTCGCCTTCTTTGTTTTATTTTCTGTTTGCCCTTATGTGGTATTGATTCAATGAAAGTTTTACGTTTAAATTAGTACTAATTTTGGTAACGCAAACCAATAACAAAATACTGTTATATTTCCTCGACCGTCAACCATCGCGACGGTCCACCGTGCTCTTATATTGACTGCCTCACTGTTCTAGCGGTCGCAAGCGTGACTGAATGAAGTCTTGAGTTCGATTCCCTGGTGGGGTAAAATGTTATTGGGTTTTCTTTCAGGAATTTCTTAATAGCAGCCACGGAGTCTGGATCTCTACCCAGTTGATTGCAATGGGCTCGCCCATATTACTTGGGATTTAAAAATAACCAGCGAAATGTGGGTGTACTATTATGCACACTTTTGAGATAATACGCGTGACGTTATGTTTTGTTATGTAAATAAAGATAAAAATAATTAAGACATGGGCCTGCTATAATTTCACAAACATGACTAATCAGGCGTGACGGGAATGTACTGGCCATTTTACTGCCCTTGCCATATCGTCATATTTTCATGTTGTATTTTTAATATTCCGCGAAATTGACAAACAAACAACATTGAACATTTAATTGTTTGACGGCACGGTTGGCGCAGTGGTTGAGCGATTGACTGCTGCGCTGCGTGTCGCGAGTTCGATCCCCGCACGGAACAAATATTTGTATGGCCTACAGATAGTTGTTCCGGGTCTGGCTGTTTGTGTATGTGAGTTTAAATGTTTGTGAACGCACCCACGATACAGGAGAAATTCCTAGTGTGGGGCAACGATCTTTATTAAAAAAAAAAAAAACCAAAAGACCGCACGAGGTCTACAACCCTTGTCCTGTGACATGCCCACCACAAACATATGAGAGTCTCGACAGGGCTTACGTCTGTCCCATCGAGTCAGGATAGGAACCTTCAAAAAAAAAAAAAAAACAAAAAAAAACCTGTTTTACACGTTATTTTACTGCACCGCTGTCACCATGATGTAAATGATACGACAGTTAGACCAAGACTAAAGACTTTATTCGTATACCCACATTATGATATATACATCACTTGCGAACCTGGTTGTGTCTATGAAGAAGGTTTCTTCAAGAACAAGCCCCAAGTGTCACCACATTGACCGGCCCCGTGTGACTCGCATCCAGCGGATCTCCGCAACCTTCACCAGGTCATCGTATCACCGCAACGCTAGGAGGCCTTCCAACGCAACGTCTTCCAGTTCGCGGTTGCCACTCCAGACCTTTCGGCCCCATCGGCCATCCGTTCTGCGAGCAACGTGCCCTGCCCACTGCCCCTTAAGTTTGGCAATTCTTCGACCTACGTCGGTGACTTTGGTTTTCTTGCGGATGTCCTTATTTCTGATTTGATCACGCAAGGAAACTCCGAGCATAGCCCACTCCATTGCCCTTTGGGTGACTTTAAGCCTTCTGACGAGGCCCATTGTGAGCGACCACATTTCGGTCCCGTATGTAATCACGAACACTGGTCATCGGGCATTGTACTGAGGTCCTCCATGGTCTCAGTTATGACCACTATATCGTCGGCAAATCGAAGGTGAGGGATGTATTTGCCATTGACGTTGATGCCTAGCCCTCTCCAGTCCAGAACCTTGAGACATCCACCAGTGCAGCGGTGAATAGTTTCGGACATATGACGTCTCCCTGTCTCGCACCTCGCTGCAGAAGGATAGGTTCCGAGGTCTAGGATATACTGCGGCACAGCCCAAGTCTCGATCGAATTGAAGGCTTTCTCGTAGTCCACAAACACTAAACAGAGGGGCAGGTTTATACTTTTCGGTCTTCTGTATGACCTGCCGCAGCGTATTTATGTGGTCTACGGTGCTAAAGCATTTTCGGAAACCGCTTGTTCGGGAAGCTGAAAATCGTCAAACCTGGGCGCGAGACGATTCGTGATGACTCTTGAAACCAACTTGTAGACATGGCTTAAAATTATGTCATGAATAAAACTAGTAGGACCACAAAATCCACTTTGATCTCCTTTATTGTAAATGACTTGGAGCCGATTAAAATCATGGAATTTATTTTATTACGCACTTGTTTCATGAAAAATTGAAATATAACGGTTACTTTGAGTTTGTCCCAATGATCAATCTAGAAGAATGAGTTTGTCTTTAACAGTAGAACTTGTATCAAACTTTGGTCGAAAACTGGAAGAATTCCGGTATCACAATTTCAGAATCCGTGACTGCTACTGAGAAATTCCTGGTAATTATGCTACTATTACTAATTCAGTGTAGGTGAATAGGTCCTTTAGAAGGTACTCCCCCGGTGACGTTTGAATTATCTGTCACACCTCTAGAACCCAGGGTCTGGATGGCACGATACCTTTTGATTAGATGGGTTATCAGATCTTTGAGTCTAATGACAGCCGCGACGAACTTTTCGACGCATGGAAGTGTCTCGGTATGAAAAGCGGCGGTGGGTGACTATCACCCATCCGCGGTCCGACTTCGACAAAAGTTCCTGAACTTTAATCGATCAACTATGGCGCCTGTTACTTAAGAGGAAATGCGGGTCGTCTTTTTCCATATAAACGCTCTCGCCTGTTTTCTTTCTGGTTTATGACTTTAAAGCTATATTTTTTTGCAAACGAAGTTTTTCTGCTCTAGTTTCCCGATGTGGTCCAAACGAGAGATTGGAGGAGAGTCCTTGCCGAGTCTGCGAGCCTCTCACCTGTTCTGAAGTTGGCATGCAAATGGATTGTCCACCTGTAGAGAATAATGACTGTGAAGATACACCAGGCTGTATCTGTAACTATGGTCTTGTAAGAAACGAGGATGGTGATTGCATTCCTATTTCTAATTGTTGTAAGTGATTTAATACATTTTTTTTAGATTCTTTCACCTTTTTCCCATTATTTTCACATAAACACCCGTATCTATAATCAAGTAAAAGTAATTACTTGAGTGTAAGTTATTACTTATGCAATCATTTTTATGTGATAGACAAGAATTTGAACGTAGCAACAACAACCATCAAAGAAAGCAAAGCTAAGAATTCTAACTTTTGATAGTTCTAACTTCTAGCACTTAAGAAACTACAGATCTTAAATAATTACTTTTACTCAAGTAGTCACTTTGACTTGTTTAGACGGTTGTTTGTTTATACTGGTGTTAGATTCTATAAGAATAATATTATAACCAAGATTTTTATTTGTAATAACTTCATTTAAAATTGTCTCCATGGAGTTTCTCGCCTATTTTTTCCATATTTAAGAATCTACGCTGTGGACCGGGCAATGACTTTCAACTTTCTGACTAACTGATCGACTTTTTGACAGTTTTTGATTTGCTTTTATATGATTTTTATTAAAATAATTACTTTGACTTTTGACTTTGATGTTTAACTAGACTTTATGTATGTATATTACCAGAAATATATACAATTCCGAGCCTACTTAGGAAATTTGTAAAATAATGTTTCAAAGATTACACATATCCTGTGAAATGTATGTATTTCTTAGGAATTGTATGCAATTCCGAGATGATACTAGGAAATGTATAAAAATGAATGATCTCTGTGAACAAAATAAATAAAGCACGAAAAAAATCAACGTTAAGGTAAACGTCAAAATGTTGTAGTAAGGCGTAGTCGACGTAGCCCCGCTGCGCGGGTCTCCTTTTTCTGTCTGCTGATCAAGACTTAATCATAGCAAATATTAACACAGTTTGAGCTCATCGACACGCAAAGAATAAGAAGGGCTTAAAGTTAGGTAACTTTAGGGGTTAGATAACACGAAGGGGATTCGAACCTTATCTGTCCGGAGTAGGGGTGCTCCAAGTCCCGAGATCGCTCCGCTCGCTTTTGCATCCTAATTTTCCTTGCCACAATGCCTTGTTTATGTTGATGTGGTGTGTAGGGGTAACATAACAAATAGCAGTACGATCGACGCTTTCAACTGTGTTTAGTCGCCCCTCGCAACGCTACCCCTCCTGAACTTAAGAACACCAAGAGTGTCACATTTCCGATCGCTATTTAGGAAATGTATAGTTTTTCTGGGAAAAGTGCATATATTATGGATTACAAAATATATCATAGATTTCCTATCTATTTTAGGAATTGTACACATTTCCTAGGAATTGTATACAATGACGGATTACATACTTTTCCGTTAACATAGTTATTCTATAATATAATCTGAATATAATTATTCCATAACAACATAGTCAACAGGCAGGAGATAATTGTAACTACTTATAGAAAGTATTTGTAAAATATTCTATTGAAATAAATTTTTGACTTTGACTATGACTTTTTACTTTGACCTGATCACCTGACTTTAAATCGATATGTTTTAACGTAACATTAAAGAGCTGAAACCATTCACTCATAGCACAGACTGATGGACAAACAGTGTATTTACTTGGGGTGTAGATGTAATTATTATTTTCATAAATTCGTATTTTTTATACCTCACATATTTAATTACATGTGTCTATGTATTCGTTATACACTTTATTTTTATTTATTTTTATTATTATTCGTGCCTGATTTTGAATCACTTTGGGCCCTATCAGAATACCAGCGCTGTGACTTTTTTTTATGTTTCAGCACTACATGTACAGAACCAATTTCGTTTGTTTCTTTTGAATGTTTACTTTTAATATAATTTGACTGTATTGTTCATTTAATCGTTTGGTTTTTGGATGTTTTGTCCTGTGCGGGCTAATAAATACATTTTCTTTCTTTCATTCATTCATCCTTCTAAAAATTCAAGCACCAATTATTTGACTAATGACATACTTTTTTTTTAAATTGTACTAGCGTACAATTTAAAAAAAAAGTGTTTTCTGTAAATTATAATCTTAATATATATATTGTATTTGTGTAATAATACGTTGCTATGGGCTTCATGCTGAAAAGAGAAAAATCTGTGACTAAACTGAACACAACAAAATTTTAATTTATCCGTAAATATGACAAGGCCAGCAATATTATAAAATCAGACGATAATTTATGGGTTTAATTGAACATGAAATTATTTTATTATAACGCTTAGTTATATATTTTTTTTAAATCTACTAAATCAATTCAAAGTTTATCTACTTATACTGGGAATATTAATATCAGAATAAAAAAAAATAGTTTTTTCTTATTTCAGAGCAGTGTTTCCTAATTTGTAAGAGTACCATCAGACTAAGGAGCCTGGGAAATTTTCATGTCACATAATAACATGTCTACACTTAAATCACTTCTTCTTTTTTATTTTGTGTATCTACGGGCCTCAATTGCCTGATAATGAACTATTGATAGATTGCTCCAAAAAATAGGTGATATAACGGTCAAGGTAGCTTTCTCGAATATTCTTATAAATTAAACAACTTATAATTCACTGTTTTATAGCTTCTATTGTGCGAAACCCTTTATATGCAAGGAAAACCTATTATGGCGAATTTGATATAATTATTTCATTTGTACAACAAGAATTCTAATCTTGAATTTCAGGGTCGCTATGTTTAGGTAATTGTGCATGACATTATTTTACAAGCGCAGAAATGCTTGCTAATCATTTGTGTTCTTGGATTAGCTTAGTAAAGACAGGAAGTAAAATACTGAAAAATAAAAATGGGGTATTTCGGGCGTATTCTGGGAATCCATGAGATGTTAAAGGCAACACACTTGGTGATTGCTCTTATCCTCTTGAATGCAGTGAGTTACGCAAGTAAATATATACTTTATTATTTATTTTACAGTCATTATAATATATTATTTATGAAATTTATTCCATCACCACTTTCTTTCGTTCATCACCCTTTCTTTGGTTATCAATCATTCTTATTACGAAATCCTTTTGTATGAATATAATAATGTTAACATATTTTACAAACTATAAACAACCTTAAATAAATAATACAGGGTGTTCTTTTAAACGTTGGCAATACTTTAAGGGCGTAGGACCAACGATCATGAAAACGCAAAAGAAATATCAGCTGCGCCACACATAATTGGTCACGTAACTCCACAAAAAATGTATGGAGCAGTTGATTTCATGGTCAGTCCCATAGTAAAAGTTGTTCATTTTCATGAATACTATACACCCTTAAGTATTGCCAACGTTTAAAAAATCACCCAGTATAAACCAAATGATTACAAAAACTGACTAAATTAGACTAAACTTATTAAGACTAAGACATAGATATAAAACGACATCAACAAGACACTTAGGCGTCAAAGTATTCCTCCGCATTGCTGCCATCCGAGAACGTGCCAAATTATTGGCAGCACTACCACGTTGAATGGCAATGTTCTTTGGTCACGCAAAGTATCGACCAGTCGGCGTGAAATTTCCTTAATCATTCTTAAATGTAGATAAAGGAAAATGCATTTCAATCTTAAACTGCACTTTAAGCCGCGTCCTACACAAAGCGAGCGTCGTCTCAATTTGGTTTGTGAACCAAACGAGTGGTCGCTGTCAGCCTTCTGATTTTCCGAACAAATGACTGACATAACTATGACCGCAACGATCACGTATTCGCGCGGCTGATCACTTTGGTTAGGACCCGGGGTAGGAGTCTTGTAGAGATTACTATCGACCATTAGTACATTATACAGACACCGCATACAATAAAACAACTACTGTAAAAATATAACAAAACTAAAACAGACTCTTCACGAAGCCGTCAACCAAGCATTCTGTACATCAAACTACTACTAGGTACTTTACGCAAAAATTAGTGCTGGAAAACGACTTTTTTTTTTCGTTTTACAGTAGGACTCAAAGTAACGCACTCAAAACATTGTGCTGATAGATGGATTGAATAGTAAGGGGGTCCTGGAGGTGTTTAAAGTAAAAATCTTACATTAAAAACATGTATTTAAAAAAAAAGTTGGAACTTTGACCCCCAATATCTAGAAGGTTCCCAGGGTCTAGAACAAAAAAATGATCGCAATGACGGGGAGAACAAGTGCCTTTCTGCTTTGTTAAGAGTCTGTTTACACCTTTTATGTAGGTATCTGAAGAAAAATAAAATCCACATACCTCCAGTTTTCTTTCATCATCATCATCAGCCTACAGCAGTCAACTGCTGGATATAGAATCTCTAATTTCACGTCACTCAGCTCGATTCTCGGCAAGTCTCATACAGCTACTACCAGTCGTCCTGCGGAGATCGTGGCTCCACGTAGCCTTACAGGATATTGTGCTTACAATCAAGGAAAGTATAAAAAATATATTCTACCATAAAACCATAGTAACCGACTGATTAACAACGCCAAAAAGACTAACGTATACAATTGATTAAACAAAAAAGTGATTTGAAAACCAAAAAAAACGATTGAATGTTTAACTTTTAACGATGTAGTGAAAAAAAATGACGACTGTGATTTGACCGAGGTAAATGGAAGAAGTAAATATGTTGTACCGACCCTAAGTTGAGTGGGACAAAGGCAACAAAATGATAAGTAAAACAATAAAAACACGTCTTGACAAAAAAAGAAATAGTTTTTTACGTCTTTCAAGTTAACTTAGTTCATTTTGATTTATTTACCAGCTGCAGATTGCGCGGTGAATGTCACAGAGGCGAGAGCTCGACTCAATCAAGGAATTGTTTCCTTATCTGGAGAGTTTTTACAAGTAAGTGTTATTTGATTAATGCTACCCTATTAACTTTATTTGTGTACGCACACAGTATGACCAGATTAATAAATGTAAACGAAGCAAGAGGAATATGCAAGGATCGTAAGAAATGGCGTCGCCTTCAATTCTGGCCAGTTAATCAAAAATGTCTTTCTTTAGCTTTAAGGTAGCAGCGGGTAGTATTCATTAGGTGCAATGACACCCTGTTTTGGTACGATGCACTAAAACAGGGTGTTTGGTGATTCGTTTGTCTAATTGAACGGGCTGAAATAAGGAGTGGTGTCATTTACTGTCCTTTAAGTAAAAAAATAATAAAATTTGACATGTAAACTGGAAGTTGACTTTTAAGTTTATTTTTACTTTTTACAAAACTAATAAATTGTATCTTTTTTTAAATTTAACATTACCTTTAACAGATGCATCAAACGCCCTGTATAATGAATACTACCCGTTTTCACTTACTACTTACAAAGCATACCTAAATTAAAACCTAAAATGGCACATTGCTGGATTTTTAATAATCTTCGAAAGTTCGAATTCAAATAGTGCAAAACTACTATGCCTAAATCTGCTGGAAGGCATTCTTAATGAAATAAGAATGCCTTAATGAAATAAGAATGCCTTCCAGCAGATTTTCCAGGAAATGAAGAGTTTCCCGGCAGTAATATTTTGCGTAGGATGATAGTTAGACTTTACTTATTTGGTTTTAAAACCATGGTTTTCTGTAGAAGTCAGTGTAACGCACTCAAAACATTGTGCTGACGTGTGTATTATTCAATGCATCCACATTGAATAATACAGAGGTCATTATTTAAATTACAAATGGAAGTTTATCTTCCAATTTCTCCGTAACTAGAAGTTCCCAGGTATGATTCAGAACAAAAAATATCGCAATGACGGGAAGAACAACTGCCTTTTGGCTTCGTTACGGTTCTTTTTACACCAGTTTTGTGTCTACATACATAAATAAGACATTCATTTAAAACCTCGAATTGCTTGAAAATTCAGAATATAACGTATTTTTTATTTTTAGTACCTGAATTCGAAACATCCAAATGCAAACTCCGTAGCATCATCCACATCGCTACTGATACCTTTGGCACAACTTTCAATATGGGCCAAGGAAGGACAGGTTCTATCCGAACTACTCCAAGTGCTCAATCTTAAATGTAAAGATGAGGTATGTTACATTACTTATTGTTACGAGCTTGGTATGGGATACGTTTTTGAGGATATGAAGAACAGGGTGTAAAGTTCTTTATCCTCCTTAGAAAAGGAAGAATCCCCGACCAGACAGGTGATGCCTGGTGGACTACCCGACAATTGGTTTCGGGTTCTTCTTTATAGTCTTAAGTCGCGGATAATTTTACTTGCGCGATGTAGGATCTCGATGTTTAGTTCATCAACTGTGTCATAGATGGCACTATAGTACTTTTTGTAGTTCCGCTGCAAATTAAAACACCTCCCGTTAAACACTAAAAATATTCTTATTTACCACCAAATCGTTTTTACACGATCACAAATTCATCACTGATTTCTATTTACTTAGTTATCGCACTTGTAGTTCACTTCGGTTCGCTTCGTTGTATCGCCAAAATCAGATTGCTATTTATATGCCAACCGATCCCAGTGTAACATTTTCAAACCTTGTACACAACTTGTACACTTGTAATTATTAACTTTCACATTGACGTTGAAACGAAAAATTATAAGTGTTAACATTGTGAGCTCACAAGTCTCACATGCTAAAATAGACATGATTTTCAGTATGAGCGTTCCAGATAATTCTCTTCATAATTATTCACTGTCGAGGAAAAAAAACCTGATAATTTTCTAACGCGTCTTTAAATTTTTAACCTAATCAACGAATTTTAAATCATTATAGGTAAAGGCTGTTTTTAAAGAATTAACCATCGGGTTCAAGAACCAATCAGAGGTTCAATTTGAAGTTGCTTCAAAATATTACGCAGACAATAAGTATCCACTAAGCGAGGATTTCAAAACTGTTTCGGCTGAATATTTCGACGCTGAAGGACAAAACGTCGACTTCAGTCAGAGCAAAGCAGCTGCTGATATAATAAATGCTTGGGTGAGTTTATCATCATGACATCAGGCCTGCATTCCCCGAAGGGTTAGGCAGAGGTGTACGTAATAGTACACCGACATTTCACAAGCTATGTTTTAAGTTCCATGTTATAGAAGGCGAGCCTATTGCCATTAACCGGGTACAAATCTAGCTTCCGTGGCTGTCTACTGAGAAATCCTTAATGGAAAACCCAATAACACTGCCCGACCTCGGAATCGAACCCAAGGTAAGCAACGCTTGCCGAGGTCGGTCTATGGATGGGTGACCATCTATTACATTCTAGTATTTGGGTTGTGGATATAAGATAAGCAGAAACAGTTTCCTCCATTTAAAATAGTTTGAAGTTGGCATCTGGTTGGACTGGAAGCCGACCCCAAAACAAGCTAAGGGAGACGCCCCGCGGACGGTGAATAATGGGCTAGCTCGCCGTCCGTCCGTCTTATGATGACAGGCCGTGTCGACAGCGCGTTCGTGTTCCACAATCTTCTGAATACCAGTATTTTACATGGAGCGACTGCCCATTTGACTTCCACAATCCAGTTAGTACTGGGTAATACGATATCTCTTATTAACTGTCAGACTTTCGGGCCACTGACCACCTGTAAAACTGTCAAAGATCTTCAATTAACAGCCGGGACCAACGGCTAGCAAGCTTTCCGAGGCACGGAGGAAACTCGGCATGTAATGGTCACCCATCCATGGGTCAACCCAGGCAGCGGCGCGGCGCGGCTGTCCCTGAAGATTGATCCAAACGGCTGTTATTATTTAGCCACGAGGTCAGGAGATGCTAATATCATTTAGATGTTGGTGTTGCAGCTGAATACCAGTAGTTTAGTTACAACTAATATGCGGTAGATATTGTAGTTGTGTTGTTACTTGTAGGTTCAAAATGATAATGATGTAAATTAATATATATTTTTTAATCAGGTATCAAACCGCACTCGTGGTAAAATCCAAGATCTTGTAAACGCGAATATGTTTGATGAGAATACAAGGTTATGTTTGGTCAACGCAATTTATTTCCTGGTAAGAATTTTCGAAAATACAGCTTGGTTTTAAGACCACAAGGTTACCCAAAGTAAAACCATTCGTGCTTTTTCAGGGGAATTGGGTGAAACCGTTTGACCCTAAGAATACTAAAGAGAGGGACTTCAATAACAGTAACGGTGAAATAGTATCTTTGAAAATGATGTCGCAACAATCATTTTTTAACTACGCTGAGAATGACAAGTTTCAGGTTTGTAATTTTTAAGAACTCTACCTATTAACTACCTACTAGTAACTTTCCATTTCAGTCTGAAGTAGTAATTGAACAATTTTTATATTTTTTAACTCGTTACACATATTTTACACTAGGATTTTTTACACATCTAAACTTACATACACAAAGGCCAGACCCGGAGCAATTATCTGTAGGCCATACAAATATTTTTTGCAGTAATTGATCCCGCCAGTGCGCCAACCGTACCGTCAAATGCTAATTACTATACAGGGAGAATTTTTCGAGTGGGCGTGGATGGCCAAACCCGAAACTATTAGGAATAGGTAAAAATGCTTAAAGGAGTCTCGAGCCCGATTTTGATGAAAACTAAAACTGCATCATTAGATTTTTGAAAAATCAATATTTCTAGACAGGAATTGAACCCAATGATTTTGGACAAAAAAAAATACACACTGTATAGTATTACACCAATCGATAGTGTCGTTAATAAGGAATACGGCAAACATATACGAGACAAACAGATAACAATAATGCTGGGTGCCTATGAACTATCAACCTAATTCCCTTCTTGCTGATTTCAGGTCCTAGAAATGTTTTACAAAGGCTACAATTTCAGTTTCGTGGTGATTCTCCCAAGAACTCAAGATGACTTTTTGCCCACACTAGCAACTATTTCTAAACCTAGCGAGTTTGACAAAATAATGCAAAGCCTTAAAAACTTAGAAGTTGCAGTTACATTGCCAAAAATGTTGATAAAAACCGATTCTAATTTAAAAGAACTGCTTATCAAGGTAGGAAAACATAATTTTATGCAATACTTTTACATTATTGTGTTTGCTATAAAACGAAACGAACTTTTCTAATAATATTTATTTTCCATTCCAGAATGGTGTCAGTAAAGTGTTTGAAACATCAGATGCGTTTGAAGGATTGTTTCAACAACCGGAAGCAGTGTCTATTTCTGATGCAGTACAGCAAGCTTACTTATCAGTTGATGAATTAGGAACTGAGGCTGCGGCAGCTACTGGTACGTATCGACAACACAAAATACCAATCACACAGTCATATTGAGAAGGCTGAACGAAATACGAGTTAGGACTATCTTTTACTTCATGATTCTTAGATAGGACTATCTTTTGCTTCATGATTCTTAGATAGGTCTATCTTTTGCTTCATGATTCTTAAATAGGTCTAACTTTTCATGATTCTTAGATAGGACTATCTTTTGCTTCATGATTCTTAGATAGGTCTATCTTTTGCTTCATGATTCTTAGATAGGTCTATCTTTTGCTTCGTTTTCATAATCTTTGTTCTGTATTTTCTGCCTCATAGTAGAAATCCATATTTTTTTAGAAACAAATGAAAACTTTGGTTTTGAAATGGATTTAATTCTTTTGCACGAATAGTGCAAATGCCTAAGCAAGTCTAAAAGATATTCGTGTGTGAAGAACGGCTCTTATTTATTTTAATCATACTTTATTTACAGCTATCATTATATCTACAAGGAGTCTTCCTTTAACTCCACTTTACATCTTCAATGCTAACCATCCTTTCTTATTTTACATTCTTTGTAAGAGCACAGTCTTATTCTGCGGAGTCTTTGTTAATTAAGGTGAATTCACTTTAAATATCATTTGCGATGTCAGTCGGATTCCACAGATATTATACCAAAGGTTATGCAATATTTTTCAGCTGTAACAGTAACCGCTTTGGCACTCCAGTATCCTCAGAAAATATATGTGTTCGAAGCAACACGCCCCTTCATATTCTATATAATGTTTGGCAAAGTACCTCTGTTCTGCGGGCTGTTTGTAGGGGCGCAGTAAAAGGTGAAATTTTAGTCCCAAAATTTACTTTACTTACAATTTGTTTAATGTTATCAATTGGTGGTTGTTTACTGGTGAAGGATATAACCTGTATCGCAGGCACTATTTCTACCTTTCGGACTTTTCCACACATTTCCTTAGTAATATACAAGGTGTAAACAGACCCTTTACGAAGCCGTCAACCAAGCGTTCTGTACATCAAACTAAGTAACTCTACGCAAAAATGATTGCTGGGATACAACATTTTTTTTGGGGGTCAAAAATCACGTCTTACAATTGGACTCAATGTAGCGCACTCAAAATATTGTGCTGGTGGATACATTGAATAGTACAGGGGTCGTGGAGTTATAACATTAAAAACGTGTATTTAAAAACTGAAAAAGTTGGTACTTTGACCCCCATTATCTCCGTAACTAGAAGGTTCCCAGGTATGGTCTAGAACAAAAAAATATCACAATTACGTGGAGAACTAATTCCTTTTGGCTTCGTTAAAGGTACTTTTACACCCAATATAATGATCTCAAGTATTCATTTATCACCTTATTACCATAATCTTTTACATTTACAGCTGTTGTTCTATCAAGAATGAATATAGTACCTGTAGCTCCGCCAAAAATCTTTAATGCCAACCATCCGTTTATATTTTATATAAAACTACGGGAAATGCAATTATTTTGTGGAACCTTCGTCCAGTAAGGTGAAATATGATGCTCTCAATACACATTTGTGTGCTTCAATGGTTCAATCTAAACTATATAAAAATTCTTTATATTTGTAATATTTTATATAAAATTTGCTTCCATGCGCTACCTACTTACTGGCTACAGAATAGTTTTATTCAAAATGTATTATTTTCTTCATCTGTCTATTACTTTAAAACATCTTTTCTACGAAGTACAACTATCTTTCAAACTAGAATTTTAATGCAAGCAGATGTAGTAGAAATGATTTGGGCTCTGCAGTTATATTTTCCGAAAGTAATTCATTACTTGAGTCAAATTTTGCACTTTCAGCTATAGGGGTTGGCACTGCAGCAGCAATTTTTCCTCGAAAAATTTATGAGTTTAAAGCAACTCGTCCTTTCATTTTCTACATACTATTTAAAATTACAAATAATCAATACAAAATACCAATATTCTGTGGAACATTTGTAGGAGCACAGTAAAAGGTGAAATTGAATAAAAATCACTTGATAGTTTTGATATTATCATCATGGTGGTCGGCTCAATGGTGAAGGAGTTTTGTTTTTATTTTGTGTATTATTCGTGGTTGTGGGAATATTTTACAATCAGTTACAGTCCACCGCAGTTCTTTTGCGAGGGTTTTCAGTGGTGACCGTATCATCGTTTATGTGAAACAGGCCTTAAGTTTTGACTAGTATGTATAGTTTTCCACCACCCCATCATTCACATAAATGTTGATGTATAGGTACGGGGTGCAAGGAATACCGACGCGAAAACGGTTACCACGTATTCTAAGCCTCCCCACATAGACATTTTTGAAAAATGTTGTACTGAATCATCATTATCATTTTTTATAATAGAATATTTCACACGAGTCATCAGAAAAACACATACAGGTGCATAGGACATATTATTTTCTTCAAATTTTAATGTTTAGAATTGATTGGAGCTTCTACAACTTTGTCCAATTAGGTCCTCCTATAAATTTGAAACAATACATCTCCACATTTTACTATATTATAATATTCTATGGCGTCTCTATATTTTGTGGAACATTTGTTGGCGCCCCATAGTGTGGGTAGCAGGTGGCCTCATACGTCCTAAAGCAGTATTGTTTTAATCTTTTTCCAGAGTGGGAAAGAGATGCCGCTAGACATCCTTTATAGTCCGTCTCTTTCCTAAACTAGAGTGACATTACAACAATACTGCTTTGAGACGTCATGGTAACCCCCGAGTACTGTATCGCGAATTATTGTGGCAGTATACATATATCAAGATCTAACTCAGTTATAGATATATCTACGACTATGAACTACAAACATGATCTGAAGACGTACATGACGAATAACAGAAACATCTAGATTTCTGATGCCTTTAGGCATACATAACTATTCTGCGATCTTTGTCCAAGATTACTTTGACATGTTCTCGCCTCTCTCTCTTGCACTATTGGTGGGTCAAGGACAATATTTTATTATAGCTTTGGAGATAACATCTACGGGCTGATATCTAAAAAAAGTTATCATCTTTTAGAATAGATAGAATTTATTTATGCAAGGGGAATTTCTGAAGTGGGCATGGATGGTCAAATTCGAAAGTATATAGCGAATGATACTCAAAGGAGTTTAGGGCCCGATTTTGATGAAAACAAAAATGGCTTTATTGGATTTTTAAGCAGTCAATATGCCTAGCCAGGAATCGAACTCGTTGATTTTGGAAAAAAACCGAGACTTTTTTTAGTAGTTTTCGCTATTCCTCACAGTTTCGGCCATCCAAAACCACTTGAAAAATTCAGCCTGTGTATAATATTGCCGAAAGGTAATTTAAAATATTTCTTTCATCAATTCAACAGCATTGGTGATGCCTGCTATGGTGAGCATGTATCTGGGCGAAATTAAATATTTTGAAGCTAACCGGCCTTTTATATACCAGATATTAGCTACAAAGATTCCAATAATCAGCGGGAGTTTTGTAGGCGCCGAGTAAACTACGCAAGTATTGGTCTCAATACCATATAGCAGCAATGTAAATTCCAAACACTATGCTCTTTCTATCTAGTGCGACTAGTATCAATAATGATTTTTCTCACAAATATTAGTTTTTTTGTATATTGTTAATATTCAGGTTACCCTAATAATTCGTAGTTAGATATTTATTACTAACGTACCAACGGTCTGCAACATGCAACTCCAGCCTTTTTATTTTTCGCCTGATCCTCTTCTAAATATCAAATAAAGCACCATAACATGTACGGGTGGGTTGTTTCATGATTGACCTTTAAACGAGCAATTCTTGTATCTATGTACCAATATTTATATATATTTTCTGAATCTTTGAAACGGCTCCAACAATTTTCATGAAATTTAGTATGCAGGGGATTTCGGGGGCGATAAATCGATCTAGCTAGGTTTCATTTTTAAAAAACGTCAAAAAATAGAAAACGGGCAAATCTCGGTCATCCAGGTACTAACTATTACATGACGAATATTTTTTTAAAAAAACCGGCCAAATGCGAGTCGTGCACAGGGTATCTCGTAGCAATAAACAATACAATAAAAAATATATATAAAGAAGGCTCATTCATAATGTTGTATTGTATTACATTCAACAGCAAAACTAAATTATTTTTATAGCATGTTAATGAAAAACAAAGTTACTGCTGCAGTTTTATGAAAAAGTCCTATATCTCAAAAACAAAACATCAAATCCTATTCAAACTAACATTCCTTAAAAGTTTTTTTTACGTTCTACAATCCTAAATATTTTCAGAATTTTATTCCTCTTACTTTAGAAATTAGAACGGGGAGGACTCACATTTTACCACTTTAGAAGTATATATCTTTCAAACGATTGATTTTGAGAAAAAATCGTTTTAGGAACCTTAGTGTCATTTTTAAAGACCTATCTATAGACAATCCGCTCGTACAGGTTTAATGAAAAAAAAAATTGTTTCAGTTCCATGTATGGGAATGCAGTGTTATATCTCAAAAACTAAACATCAAATCTTATTCAAACAAATTTTCATTAATTTTTTGCGTTCTACCATCTACCTTTTCTCAGAATTTTCCTCCTCCTACTTTAGAAATTAGAGGACACACACACATTTTACCACTTTGGAAGTCCTTCAAACGATTGAATTTGTGAAAAAATGGAATTAGGAACCTCAAAGCCATTCTTAAAGCCCTATCTATAGACAACCCGCACATATAATTTTTGACGTGATAACGTGTTATAAATCAATGAACGCCGGTTGCACACATGAAAAAGTGTCACGTTCCGCCTGAGCCGAGCATGCAAGCGAGAGCGGGGAAAAAGCGATAGTGAGGCACGTTTGGCCTAAGCGTTCGGCTTGTGACGTATCTATGTTTTATACAAAATAATGATAATTCAGTGATAATAATTTAATTCAATTCATGAAAATGTATGTAATTTTTCATCAATGTTTTCTTATGACGTTTTCACGGAAAATTATCGTCCGTAAACCGACTTTACAGGCAACCTTTTTTTTTAGTTTCAGTTCCACGTATGTGGAGCCCCCTCTTAATCTTTTATTTTTATAAAAGTCGTAAAGCGGTTCACAGAATACACCTATCTACCAAGTTTCAACTGTGCAGTCCTAATAGTTTTGGAATAAAGTGACTGTGACATACGGACGGACAGACAGACAGACAGACATGACGAATCTATAAGGGTTCCGTTTTTTGCAATTCGGCTACGGCACCCTAAAAAGCGAACAGTATGACAAGTAAGTTAACGATAACTCAATCTGAGATGCTGAGATGTGCCGTTTATTTGAAACAAAAACAGTTAAGTAATTCAGGAAAAACAAAGTAAAAATATAGGTATTATCTTTATCTAACCTGGGTATGATTTTACTCGGCCATCCGATGGCTTCAGGTTCGTTCAAAATGAATATTTCAAGTTAGTGTGGATGGCCAAACCCGAAACTATGATGAATAGCTAATGCTACTCAAAGGAGTCTCAGCCTTATTTTGATGAATACTAATACTGCATTATTGCATTTTTGAACAGTCAATATTCCTAACTAGGAATCGAACCCATTGATTTTGGAAAAAACCCGAGACTTCTTTGAGTAGTTTTAGCTATTCCTCATAGTTTTGGCCATTCACGCCCACCTGACAAAATCAGCCTGTGTATAATAATGACGAAAGGTAATTTAAAATATTTAATTTATCAATTCAACAGAAATTTTACTGGTTGCTGGAGTCACAGCTGATAGCATGGAGGAGGAACCAAAATATTTTGAAGCTAACCGGCCTTTTATATACCAAATATTAGCTACAAAAATTCCAATAATCAGCGGGAGTTTTGTAGGCGCCGAGTAAACTACGCAAGTATTGGTCTCAGTGGCATATTTTTCTCACAAATACTCTGGTTACCTGAATAAATCGTGGTTACCTAAACAGTTTAGCGAACTGGACATTCTGCAAATTGGACATGTTCCATCGCTGGACATTTTGCGAATTTGACATTCTTTGCCTAAACGGGTTAGACATTTATTAATTACTAACATACCAACGGTCTGCAATATACTTCAACCGTCTTACCTTTTGTCTTAACCTCTTGTAAATATCAAAATAAGTACCTACTAAAACATGTACGGGCTGATTCACGATTTCTGAATAACTACTACACAACGAATTAAAAAAAAGAGAAAAGTATTTACTCAATCTGAGGTGCTAGAATGTGCCGCTTATTTGAAAAAAAAAAACAGTTAACTAATTCAAGATTTTTGTTTTTTTTTTTAATTTAATGTGAGGTTCGTTCAAAATGAATGCAGCAGTTGCGCGGTATGATCGCTTTGGGTAGGCCGAGACCGTACGATCAAAAGTTCTGATATGGCATAAAACACCAATTAAAAAAAATAACGTAGCTGACATATTCATAAGCCCTTCTCTTTGGTCATCTGGTCCTTTGCCTCATCACAAGCCAGTCGTTTTTGAGGCAAACCACCTTTTTATATACTACGTACTAATTAAAAACATACCAATATATTCAGTGGAACTTTTATAGGAAAGCAAACTATAACGCCTGAATGTCAATCGCCATAATTAACATGATTACTTTCTCGTCTAAAATTTTCGTATTTTTTAAACCTTTTTTGATTTAATCGTATCATTGCTTTTCACTTAATGTATTTTCTAACCTAACTTAGTATTAATTTCAAATTAAAAATCTCAGAAATGCAATTAACAATTTAATTGATTGTTACTCTTTCACGTAAAAACTATTGAACGGATTTTCATGAAATTTAGCAGACACATGGTTTATAAACTGGATTAACACTTAAAATACTTTTTATCCCGGTAGTATGATCCCGTGGGACATTTGTCGGTGCAGGCGAAGCCGCTTGCTTTAGCTAGTAAACAATAATTATTTAGAATCACTATCACTACATATTATAAAACGAAGTCCTCCGCCGCGTCTGTCTGTCTATCCGCGATAAACTCAAAAACTACTGCACCGATTTTATATGCTGTTTTCATCAATGGATAGAGTGGTTTTCGAGGAAGGTTTTAGTATATAATTTGTCATGTTTTTGTATACATTGGATTAAATATAATGATATTTGTTGGAGCTTTCAACTAAAACGCTGCTTAAACCCTTTGAGATATAATAAAATGATTTTTGGTGGAATTGTGTATCTTATACAGGTCTATAGAAAAGTCCGCGAGTGCATATGTCTAAATCTTAAGGATAACATACTATATCCATTTTAATAAATTTAAAAATGTGCAAAATAGGTTCCCCATGGGTTGCGGGAACGGGATCAAAACTTCATGATTACTTTTGGTCGCGATAACGAACTTCCACGCGGGCGAAGCCGCGGGCATCAGCTAGTATTAAATAAATATATAAAACCCACTTTTACCCTACACGTAGTCAAATAGTGAAACAATGTCTGACAAAATGTTATTTACTTTTCAGCAATTATAGGGATGGGACTGACTGCATCATTGAAAATATTTAATGCTAACCACCCTTATATATACCTAATAAAGCATAAAAATATACCTGTCGTTTCTGGAACATTTGTTGGGGCAAAATAGACTGACCAGAAACCATGGCTGGAACTTGTGGAGCACAAGCAAGCGTAAATATCAGCTAATTAGTCAAATATTTGCAATGTCCATTCACACGGAAAACTCAAGTAATTCTGAGTTCAATGTGAATACTTTTAGAGATTATTTTATTTGGATCCTGTACTCATTTTATAAAACTTCAAACTTTCGTTTGGAACAACCAAGTCTCCTTTGTTTGTTTCCATCCATGCCATCCGGGCCATGGCCCAGAGCACCAATCCGCAAATTATGGTGTCATTCAGAAACTTCAAAGAATAAATCCCCGTTGTAAAAAAAAAACATTTTTTTAAAAAGAGTTATACTATTACTAGTCTATTGTTAATTAATATTTTTTTCCAATCTCTGCTATCTTAAATGACTCCATAAAAGTTTAAATAATATACCTAAAAATCTTTGGCTTCGTGGAACCCTTTTTATAGATAACATTTAACAAGACCACGCGGTAAAAGTTAATTAAGGCTTATTATTTTGTTTATATTATTTTGAAGTTAACAAAAAAATGAAAAAAATCAAGAAATGTTGTGAAAAAAAATCACCAAATATAATGGTATTGCTGTTTATAAGCAAAGTCATATCTTTTTTTTATAGTCATATTTTGCCATGACAATAGAATGGTAAAAAAAAACGAAAAATATTAATTTTGTCTATTTGTTTATAATTATTTTATTTCAAATGGTTTAAAAAAAATCTTACGTTACACGGTGCCTTTATTAGATGCAAAAACAGCAATAAAACATAATAATTGTATGGTGACAAAAAAAAAATTACAACATTTCTTGGACTTTTCATTTTCAACTTTCTTTTAATTATAGACGGGGATTTTAAATTTTGTATTTTTTTATTTATAATTTCAAATCGGTATTTTCCTTGACTTCTGGGGCGGCTAAACTTATTAGCCCGGGGCGCCAAATTTTAAAATAGGGGCGTATTTTAAAATTTGGCGCCCCGGGCTGATCTGATCTGATCTCCACTATATTTATCTCTAGGGTCCTATCTAATGTATAATTTTATAATGGTCCTGTCTACTAACAAAACACCATGTGTTACTTTATACTTTTTATTTGTATTCTGAAATCGGGAATATTTGTCAAAGTAAGCTTCATGTTTTGTGTGCCGATTTTACTTGCTGTGTGTTCCTTATGCAACAAAATTGCTACATTTATACCTAGTAAATTGAATTGATTTATTAACTATTATAGAAAATTATCGATTTTTTTTTATTTTTCAGATGTGTCACAAGAAAACATAAAAGTTTTGTTTCTAAATAAAGTTTTGGGCTATGAAATATTTTTTTTTTTATTTCACACCCAATATTTCATGTAACTCTTAAACTTCGTTGGTATTATGCTAAATTCTTTCAGAATAAAGTCTACAACTTTATTCTAAAAACAGTTTAGCTCTAATTGTCCTCATTCAGTCATTAACAGCACTTGAAACAATTATTCCAAGCTTTAGAAAAATATATCACCAAGCAATTTGAATACAAATTGAACAAAAGTAATTAGGACGTCGTAAATTCGTTCCACAGAGAAACAAACCCGATCCTACAAGGATACCCAATGTTTGTAACCAGCAAGAACAAATTATAGTAGGTATATATTATGACGGTTACCAAGGAGGACCACTGAGGGACTAGTTTCCAATTAACAGGTATTATTGGAACTCCCTGGGGGATGAGAATATCGACAGGACGGGATCAAATGAAATTACGAGTTGGATCTCACTTATCCAGGCAAAATCCCAGATAATCTTCTAAAAGAAATGTTGTTATGGCCTCTAGTCTTGGTTATAATTAAATGTTTGTTTCGCCTCCTACAAAACTGGTTGATAGTTAAATCTAGTTTCAAATTCTTCTGGTTCCAATTTAAATTGTAAATTAAGATAATTCTCTGATGAATGGAACTAATCTGACCATTGTGCTTCAAAATTGGAACCAGATACTAAAGGACCAAATAAGAATTTAACGATCACAGTAAAATGAAAACAAGGATTTAAAGGGTCACTGTACCATACAGACACTGCAACAGATACTGGAGTGGAGACCACGCATTTGAAAGCGCAGCGTGGGACGGCCACCTGCCAGATAGACCGACGAGCTTGAAAAAATGCAGGGAGTCGCTGGATGCAGGTGGCATTGGATCGGACACGTTGGAAATCGATTGGGGAGGCCTATGTTCAGCAGTGGACAGCAACGGACTGAAATGATAATGATGATGATGATGTACCATACATACAATACATTTTTCTAGCTAGTAATTTATCTACGAGTGTAAATGGACCTTTCACGAAGCCGTCAACAAAGTATTCTGTACATCAAACTAAGTAACTCTACGCAAAAATTATAGCTGGGAAACAACTTTTTTTTTGGGGTTTAAAATCACGTTTTACGGAAGGGAACTCAATGTAACGCACTCAAAACCTTGTGCTGATGGGTGCATTGACTAGTATGCGGGTCATGGAGGTATTTAAAGTTATAACATACAAAAAATTTGTGCGTAAAAAAAAACTTGTGAAAAAGTCCCCCAATATTTCCGTAACTCGAAGGTTCCCAGGTATGGTCTAGAACAAAAAAAATGATCGCAATGACAGGGAGAAGTGCCTTTCGGACCGTTAAGGGTACTTTTACACCCATTCTTATTGAGGTCAATGACGCCTGACTGAATGTTATACAAATCTCAAATTAAAGTAATTGACACATTCACAATTCTAAGACCTATTTTTTTCTACGGAAATGTATGATCACATTAAGACTTTATTATCAGAAGATCAGCAACAAAAACGAGCAATACATCACTCAGGCACGGACCGTGGTTCCCCTCGAGACTCCTATATTGATGATTTAATTAAGCAGTTGCCCTCAAACTTGTGAATTGGGAAGCTTCAGTTCGCGACCGGCGGAGAAATCCTGTCCGTTACGTCGGAATTTGTAATTAAGAAACAACGTCTTGGAACAAAATCTGTTTACGAACTCACCCGAAGTATTTTATCTTGTTCACCGCGGCTTAGCGCAAACATCCACATAGGATATGTGGTAAAGTGAAATAGTTCGCATTGTTGGTCGTTCGCTGTTGAATGATTTCTTATTGAATAAACTTTGCTTGAACGAGTCAGAAGTTCAGGGAAGCTTGGTTCTGGATAATTTGCTTGAAGAAAATAGCCAAACAATGTATTTATACATTTACAAAGAATTTTAACAGTAATGACAAGAGTACATCGTCATCTGCCTAGCCTTTTCCCAACTATGTTGGGGTCGGCTTCCAGTCTAACCGGATGCAGCTGAATACCAGTGTTTTTTAATGGAGCGACTGCCTATCTGACCTCCACAACCCAGTTAGTACCGGATAATACGATTCACCATAGTAAGACTGGATGTCTGACTTTCGGGCACAAATGACCGCCGGGACCAACTGCTTAACGTGCTTGCCGAGGCACGGAGAAAACTTAGTATGTAATGGGTGGTCACCCATCCACGGACCGACCTCGGCAAACGTGGCTTAAAACTGAAAGATCGATCCGAGCAGCTGTTATTATTTAGCCACGAGCTCCTGACAGAAGTTTGTAATAAATTAAATGTTTTTAGCCGTAGTAATAAAGTATTTTAGAAAGACTTATGCCCGGTTCGTCACTTTCCCGGTTTGTCATCAAAAAACAAAAGATGTAGGTGTAATTCACAACTGTTTCAACAATTTTTGTTTTTGTAGTACCGCTTCGTCATCAATAAAGTATTATTAAATGAACAAACTATACAATTCATTTTTACCCAACTGCCAAGGAAGTACCTAGAAGAACAATCGACAAGTGAAAGACAATGTTGCTATTGTCAAACCAGACCAAACCAGATGTTCAAACTTTAGGACCCCCGATGTCCATTGTAGATATTCGCATGACAATCGATCCCTCCGAGACCTGAAGTGGATCTGTGGTCTAACAACAAACGGTCACCTAAACAATGCATGAACATGATGACAATCGGGATACCTGCAGCCCTTTGTGTGAGTAGTTTTAACACCTGTTGCCATGGTAACTATGGCTTGTCGTCTTCGTGAAGCCCAAAGGCAGTTGTTACCAGCATTCTACCATTATGTCTATGCTCAATTTGTCTGAAGAAATTTTTATACTAGCAAAAGCTGAACAATTAGAATCGTCCATTCCATTTTTTTATCGTTTGGTTAGCTTAACCTGGTGTCAGAATTTTTTATGCCACCTATGGGCTTCTGACTTGACTTCACATGCCGTCTAGAAATTTGTCTCAGGCATGCTGGTTTCGTCACGATATTTTCCTTCACCGAAGCAAATGATAATAATACAATATGCACATGTCTCCGAAAAGTCAGAGGTGCGTGTCATAGGTTCGAACTTGAAACCTATGACTTGGCAGTCTGACGGTCACACCACTAGGCTATCATTGCTACTATTATCATCCATCATCTTTGAAGTTATATTCCCTTATCGTCTTCAAACTATCTAAAATCATACTTTCAACAGGTAAACCGAAACGAGTTGATAAGTAAGACCAGTAAATTAGCTTCGGATAACATCGAAGTTCGTCGTAAATTTAGCTCAACTCCGTCGATTGTAAAGACCGCTGGCTCTCCGGCAAATTGATCTTATCGGGAGGCTACCCGATGTTCATAGTTAGTGGTCCATAGTTCATTGTGAAATTCGCAAGCGGTCCTAAACTCTGACGGTCAAGTAATTTACCAGCAGACCAATCTTTACCTTAATAGTTATGGTATAGTTATAGCTCCAAAGTTCTTCAGTGCACCACGACCGCTAGGTAAACTTGGCTGAGTCTCACAATTTGTATAGAAATAATTAGGTGCTAGGATTTTCTGAACAAGATCTTCAAAAGTTAGTCCTACATCTTTTTCATTTGGTCTTGATTTCTGATGAAATGCAGTAAAAAATTCGGAAGGATTTGCTACAAAACAATACCTACAAATAAAAACAGACAAGCCACAATATTGAATTAGTTTTAAGATACCTGTAATGGTAGCGTTAAGCCGAATAAATAATGAATAAAATAAAGAACAGAAGATAAAATCAGATGCGCAGATGGTTTGACTATTCATTTTAGTGACATCTCTGTAGACAAAAAGTAAACGTGACCTGGATTTTTGTGTTATGCTTCATTGCAAAAATAGTTAAACAAACTATTTTTCAGACTTTGCTAAAACAATAATAATTATATTATTGGCATTGCTATTCAACGTGGCAATGCTGCCAGCCTTCTGCACGTTTCCGGATGACAGCGATGCGGAGGAGTACTTTGACGCCTAAGAGTCCTATTTTTGTAATTGTAAATATGTAGGTACTTACTTTTAGTCTTCCCTTTTTAGCATTATTTTGGTAGTCTGTATATAATGTAAATATTGATTAACTTAAAAAATAAATTATATATCAGCCAATGGCATTTGCTTCGATCAATACCTGAGGAGGCTCTCGTTAGGCAACTGGATCAAGGGCTTGATACAGAAAGCGGTACTCCTGGAATGGCTCGTATTGTTTGGAGGTTCCTATCTCTGGAGCCCTGACCGGCGGAAGCTTGGATTTTGTTCCCGATACCGGTTACAATTTTGTATATTTCTTAATGTTTTTTTTCGGAATATTCAAAAATGTATAAAATGTGGAAATAAATAAATAAACGAATTATATTCATACATAGATAAGTTATTTACTAGTTATTTTGTTTAAGGAGAAGGATCTAGGAGGAGGAGGGGAAGGAGGAGGAGTCTGGATTAGCGCCCGGTTGATGGCAATAGGCTCGCCCCCAGTTACATAGGACTTTAAGATAACTGGTGAAATGTAGGTGTACTATTAGGTACACCTTTGCCTAACCCTTCGGGGATTACAGGCGTGATGATGTTATGTTTGTTAAAGGAATCTCAGATAATATTTAGGTATAAGCACTTGAATAAGTTTCCTGAACCTTTATAGGTTTATTCCTCTCTCAGGTATAAGAATCCAGTTATTATATTATATTGTGTCCTGTCTACTTCTTTCGAACAAATAAAAAGGTAAAAAGTAGACTGTGCAATTAAATTTAATTAGTAAAAAGAGGGAAGGTACAAAATACAGTTCTGGTAAAAACACACCTACCTACTCGCACTCAAAAATCGGGTAGTAGGAGGATAAAGTTTTGGGTTACTTGCTGTTCTTTTTGATGGGTGTAGGCCCTTGGAGCACCAGGTCCTGCGGGCTTCACCGTCCTGGCGACAGGTCAGTCCTGGCCGTACTGGTGTCAGGCAGACTCCGGAGCTTTGAGAGGAGTTCCCGGCCGAGTCCGTTTAGCGGAGCCCCGGGATGTAGTTACGACTCCTGGGATGTAGAGGGTCAGAGCGTCGGCGCCCTACCACTTGTCACTGGCACTTATCCACTTTTAGTGGAGTGGACTTCACCGTACTGGAGGGACGCGTCGGAGCGTCGGCACCCTATTACTGGTCACGGCACTTGTCCACTTTTAGTGATTGAACTATGTCAATGCTTCCTTTTATAGGGTATTTGAGTGTTCCATTAGTTACAATATTAATTCCCGCATGGTTTTACGATTTAAGTTGTTGTAATCATCTGACCTGCAGCCAGGTGTAGTCGGCCACACACATATAAAACCTCATAACCCGAGAGTGCGTTAAGAAATTTATAATTATCATTTAGTATTCCATTAATCAGACGACAAACGTAATTTAATATAAAAACTAGATTTAGACTAGCCAAAACGATATAAATGATTTTTTTGTAAAACATCCTAATGCAACCTTCATTGAACAGGCTAGTACAGAAAATCTAAGAGAAAGAATAAATAAGCTTGACAGCTTGACGTTAGTTTTCATTTCTGGAAAATATTATATAACATTTCGTAAAGTTTATAAAAGTGACAAAATAACATTGTTAATGACGATAATAATGGAAGGAAATATAAATACAATGATTTATATACAAAATCTGTTACCACAGATGCTATATTTATGATGATAAGTAACATAAAAGAAATTATGAAAATGAAATCGTAAGTAAAAATGTTATTTATACCATATCCGCATACGCAGATACTATAACTGTAAATATTTTTATAATTCAATTATTTCAATGAACAATTTCAATGGAACTCTTTCAATGTCTCATACAATTTTCCGATTCACACACAATGGTCATCACACAATACATGGTCTCACCAACGGAAAAAGCGAATAGGAAATAGCACTATTAATACAACCGAAGATATCAGTCCTAAGCAGCAAATTGATTGCAATATTCCACTTTATTAGCTATCTGGCATCTCACATTTGAGATAGTTTGAGCAAAAGTAATAGTTGGACACACTTGATCGGACTAACGCATCAAAGACTATGAAATTCTGTACAACCATAAGCATGTTACAGAGATGTAAGAAAGCAATGAATTGAGGAATTAAAGTGTTTAACTACATAAAGAAAAGAATTAAGTAAATAGCGGATAGTCAGTTAAGGAACAAATTCCTTATAATTGAAACAGCTAACGGTACAATAGTGGTAACACCTGCACTACGAAACCACCTTTACTACAACGACATAAAGTTGCTGTCTATGTTGAATTTTATTATAATATAGTTATCAATAGTTTGATGAGTACCAAAATAATAGTACCTAATGATGTTACTTTGGCAATGAAAAGAAAAAGTTCAATTATAAAACCAGCTTTAATTCGTGAAATAATTGAAACATTGTTGATAACATGGAGAAAAAATATCGCAATCAAAGAATGCAGATGATTACCATTTAAGCAAAAAATGCTTATCATCCAAGACGTTGTTATATAGCACTCAAAATTGTTGTTGATTACATTACATTACTATATCTTAGTCGCCTACATAAAAATTAAGGAAATCTGTCATAATTTTGACGATAAAATAATGTGAAGACCTTATAATATTCCTGAAACTATAACATATGAAAATTATGTGCCTTATTCGCCGCCTCTATAGTCCTTGGCTCATAAAATTACTTAGAACACGGCCAACTTCGTTCTGACTTAACTTAGTACTGGAACACATAACTTGACTAACTATACGTATAACTGGGCCGCATTGTGCTTATATGGGTGGGTTATTTATATATACAGCATGAGGCTTCGACCATTTATTGGGTTTACAATGGCCTTGTTCTTGCCTACGGCTTGGCCTGAATGGGGGTCTGAAACTATCCCACGGGACCTTATTCATCATCATCATCAGCCTATAATGGTCCCACTGCTGGGACACAGGCCACCTCGCTATGAAAGGGGATGGGCTATAATCCACCACGCGGGCCCAGTGCGGATTGGTAGATGTCACATGTCTTCGAATTTTTGGTTCTAGGTCATGCCGGTTTCCTCACGATGTTTTCCTTCCCCGTTTTTTGAGAGCAGTGGTGATGAAATAAATTACACAAAGTAATGCGCCTGCCTGGGGTCGAACCCACGACTTACTGTTTGTAAGTCGGGGTCGCTACCACTGGGCCACCGCTGCTCGGGACCTTATTTCCGGGATAGAAAGTATTGGAGTTACACAGAAAAGGGTGCAAAGGGTTCTTAAGCCACCATAGCAAAGAGAGAATCCTCGGACCAGACGGGTGTTGTATATCGATAACGACATATCTTTCTTTCTTAAGTAAGTCGCGGATAAATTGAAAAGCGCGACTCAGATTTGTTTTTATTACTAGGGTGGAGCACGCTTGCCAAGAAGAAACCAATTCACTCGGATTTTAAATAGATGCAGAATTTATGTACCTAATGATCAGAGAACAAAAAAGCCGGTGTATTGTGTATGTGTAGTATACAAGGTGTAAACGGAGTCGCCAACCAAGAATTCTGTACATCAAACTAAGTAACTCTACGCAAAAATTATTATTGTTGGGAAACGACTTCTTTTTTGGGTAAAAATTATGTTTTATGGTAAGACTCAATGTAACGCACTCAAAACATTGTGCTGATTGACATTATTGAATAAAGAGTACGGGATTCGTGGAGGTATTTAAAGTAAAGTTAGAACATTAAAAACATGTGAAAAAGTGGGAATATCTCCGTAACCAGATATGGTCAAGAACAAAAAAATGGTCGCAATGACGTCGAGAACAAATGCCTTTCAGCTTCGTTAAGGGTACTGTTATACCCATTACATATATTGACGTTAGTTCTACCTTTGTAGATGGCACTGTAGTACTTTTTGTTTTACCATTTTTACAACAAAACTATCGTATATCCTAACACAAATCACGGTCTACTTGTATGGCTTTTAGTAGTTAAAGCATGCAAGCATATCATACAAATAGACAGATTTGCTTTTGCAAAACTAAAAATTTTAACTGTTTTTTCAGGACAACAAAATCTTTGCTTTTCAAGTGCGTACTGTGTCGTAACAAATTATTAAAAGGCATTGTTGTTGTGTAATATGAAGTGTCCAAATTATCCCAGCATGCAATGAAATATAGAAAGAAATAAGATATTCTATGTATAGAATTTTAGAGAATTTTCTTTCCTATGTTTTCCAGGTAAATTAGCCACGATGTACAAGTAAATCATGACCTACTTTAAATGTTTTAACATGTTTGCTTAACACCTGTTCTGAGCTTTTAATTTCTGAAACATTTCTTGAAACTTACGCGTAAAGAAACTTTATTCATAACTTTCTCGCCTACATCATTAACTACTAGAAAATTATCTTGCTAATATAACTTGACTCTCTCACTCCTTCATACTTTTAAAGTTTAATATGTTGGAAACTGCCGAGTAGGTCTTGTGGTCGCGGTGATTGCTGAGCTTGGGGGGTTCGATTCTTAGGTCAGGTAAAACAGTGGTAGTGTGAATTTTATTTAATACCTGGGTGAATTGGAGTCTGGGTTTCTATTATAGCAGGAGAACCTTAAACTTATCTGGCAAAAGGTGGTCGAACTGTACACCTCAACCTAGTTACCCCTTTGATAACTACAGGCGTGATGTTATACAGGCTGTCGCTTTGTATCCTGGTCAAATTCAAGGCTCTAATTCAGGACTCATAATTACGAATAACTTTCACTATGAGACCAAACCTGATCGCAAAAAAAACGGCTGTTGCCTACATTTATGCTCGCATAACTCGTCAAAATGTAGGGAACAGCTGTTTTTAATGATAAGTATAGATTCCTCGTTGAATTTGACCAGGATGCAAACCGACAGCCTGTATGTATAAGAGCATTATACATAACATCACGCCTGTAATCCCCGAAGGGTTAGGCGGAGATGTATCTAATAGTACACCCACATTTCATCAGTTACGTTTAAGTACCATGTAATAGGGGGCGAACCTATTGTCATCAACCGGACACAAATCCAGGCTCCGTGGCTGCTAAGAAATTCCTGATTGAAAAACCCAATAATAATTTGCCTGACCAATCGAACCTAGGCTTATGCATTTTTATACCCGAGTGTATAATAATGCATATAATTACGTTTTCGTTGATTGTTGCCCGGCATTTTTATGAAAGAACCTCTAAAACATCTCATGAATTCCTTTGAAAAGTAAATTAACATTTCCTTGTGGCCATATCCGTTTCTTTTACTGCGGTTTTCCACTCGCCGTTTTATTTTTGAGTCAAATAAAAAATGGTTAATCAGAATTAAGTTTCGCACGTAGTCTCTTCATACTAGTTTTATCGTTCGTCGCTGAGTTTCGTATAAAATATTATGCTAAATAGAGAAGTCTAGTTTTGTTTAACAGTAATATTTTCGATGCGTTGAAAATCTTGTATTAGGAAATTACTTAACAAAGTCTTACTATTCTACTTCCTATTAATCCTATCCTACTAATATTATAGATGCGAAAGTTTGTGAGGATGGATGGATAGATGAATGGATGTTTGTTACTCTTTCACGTAAAAACTACTGAGCAGATTTGGATGAAATTTGGCACACAAATAGTTTATAACCTGGATTAACACGTAGGATATTTTTATCTAGGTAGTATGATCCCGAGGGACAATTAACGTCCTCCACGCAGCCGCGAGTAGCTAGTATTATCTAAAGCATCAGATGGCCATCAAACAACTATCAAAGGTCCAAAAAATCTCTACTAATACTAATAAAATACATTATCTGCAAGTGAAGCCGCGGGAAAAAGCTAGTAATCCAAGGGATATCGTAGTACCCAGTCCTAACTGGGTATTGGAGGTCGAAACGACTTTTTTTTTGGACTGAAATTTCACGTTTTACAGTAGAACTCAATGTAACGCCCTCAAAACATTGTGCTGATAGATGGATTCAATAGTAAGGGGGTGTTTAAAGTAAAAATCTTAAATTAAAAACAAGTATTTAAAAAAAACCTTGTGAGAAAGTTGGAACTTTGACCCCCAATATCTCCGTAACTAGAAGGTTCCCATCTATGGTCTAGAACAAAAAAATGATTGCAATGACAGGGAAAACAAGTTCCTTTAGGCTTTGTTAAGAGTCTGTTTACACCCTTTAGTTTGAGACAAGGCTAGGCAGATAAAGGTTTAGGCTGGCACGACTATTTTTATACTTTAGAAGGATTTACAAGAACAAACTTATTCTATAAACTGAGTTATTAAAGTGACTTCGTAATTTCCAAAACCCACTATTACGCCTTCTTATTAAATGCCGGCTATTTAACCAATAAACAGGCCGCCGCCCGATGGAAACAAGAAAAAAAAATCGCTTTTTTTATTAGGTTGATTATGGTAAACTTTTGGGATATCTCATTTTTCAATACATCATAAATGTATCTCAATGTTGAACATAAACAATAATCGTGTAACTTCTCAGTTCACTGTCTAATTATTTCTTATTATATTAGTAGGGAAGGCAGATAAGTTCAAAAGTATTGCGCTTGCGCAACAGTCGTAGCACGCACGTAGAACCTAAACTTACTATTGTAACATGGTACCAAAACGTTCTTTAAACCTATAGGTTTAAAGAACGTTTTGGTACCATATTTCATAAAATTTTGAGTCTAGTGGTCGCAAGCGCAACTGTTGTGCATAAGGTCGTGGGTTCGATTCCTAGCGTCAGATTTTTATTGGGTTTTAGGAATTTCTCAGTAACAGCCACGGGATCTAGTTTTGTGCCCGGTTGATGTCAATAGGCTCGCCTCCATAGCATGACTTAAACATAACTGCCGAAATGTGAGTGACGTTTAGATACACCTCTGCTTAACCCTTCTGGGATAACAGGCGTGATGTTATGTTATGTAACGACTTATAATTATTGTTGTTTAATTGCCAGTAATTTTCCTGAGAGCGAGTGCAGTGACTTGAATAAAGTCTTAAAAATTGCGATCGAGTATTTTCATTTCTTTTTTCGAGTAGTTTTTTCAGTTCGCTGTTACATTACTCCGCTCGTTCTTGGTATGCTCACCGGTCTCGAACAAAACACACAACGCAGCGCAAACCAAAATAAAACAAAACCCTATCAGGACCTTTCACACCTTTTAATAAACCTACTTCGAGCTATTCGCGGCCCTCGTTTTGGACAGATACCTCGTCTCGCGATGGTCCCTTACCTACTTATATCAAAGCAAGTGTCTCCATGAATGGGTCTTTTTGGCAGCTCAAAATTGCAACTGAATATTTAATAGCATCAGATACCATCAACAAAAGAGAGATGCTGCGGGCAAGAGTCTTTTAGATACCGTTAGAATGCTATTTTAGAAATGGCGTTTAAAATATTTGTTCTGTAGGTTTCTGGAATTGTTCTCATTAAAACATGACATAAAATAAATCATGACATGACCACGTTAAGAAAACTAGTAGGTACAGTAATAGGTTCATCCTTAACGCTAGACAGCTCGTGTAACGCAATCATACTTGTGGCCACCAAGACCCATATTTGGTCATCATATTCTACTTAGGATTTCCCAGGATAAGTTGGAGTCAAGGTCCTGTCTAACCGAATGCAGCTGAATATCAGTATTTTACAAGGAGCGACTGACTATCTGATCTTCACAACTCAGTTACTGGGTAATGCGACCTCCATTTGGTCGTAATTTTTTATATATAAGGTTAAAGAATTTTATTTCTCAATAAGAAATTACAAGGATTTCACTTACTTGAGAACATTTTTAGAACTTAAAATATTATATATATATTCACTTTGACATACAAATTAGGTAGTAGGTAGTAGGTAGTATCTTTAAGTATAACAATTCACTAATTTCTAAATAGAATAACATTTCATACGTAAATAACATTTACGAAACACAAAGCTAGTAATTTTTTTTTTTTACATCCGCCCGCAAAAGCAATAATTACTGTGGTCGCAAACAATCATAGCAGAACTTGTTAGAGAATGCGAGCTCGGTGTCACAATAAAAGCAACGCAGCAGTATATCATATCAATCAGTAACTCGGGGTCATATACAACATATTTTTTAAGCGTTACCCCACACTGGGAATTTCTCCTGTGTCGTCGGTGCGTTTGCAAACACTAAAAATTCACCTAAGCAAACAACCAAACTCGGAACAACTATCTGTAGTTCACACAAATATTTGTTCCGTGCGGGGATCGAACCCGCGATACACAACGCAGTAGTTAATTGCTCAGCCACTGCGCGAACGGTGCCGCATTCAAGCATTAATTTGACTTCTAAGTAGGTACGCAAGAACTATCAAATAACAATACAACACTAACAAACAGCACAGAAAATAGAAGAAGCAAGCTGAATAAGTTAAAATTACGCCGACATACTAGTAACCACATCTGATTCGACGATATCTGGCGAATCTTCACGGTTCTAAAGTCACGTACCACTTGTATAATATCTGAAATTCAGTGGGAACATCTAAATTGGTACGGCTTGGATAATAAACGGACCGGATACATGGAAGTGAGAGGATTTATGAAACTAGACTTAGAATTAAAGTTACCCGTCTGTGCTGGTACGTGCAGTCTGAAAGTTGAAATTATAATGAAATTAATGGCTGGGTTTATGGTGGGATGTGGTGGAGATTTGATAATGCTTGTGTTAGGTTAGTTTTTACATGGACGCTTTTGGCCACGGTTTCAGTCGAAGTCAGAATGTTTTGAGTCGAAAATCATGTTTGTTGCTAAAGTTGAACCCTTTAAATATTATTTATATTTTCGTTTATTCATTTCTTAAAATAAACAGTATAAAAACATTTAAAAATATAAATAATAGCGGTCCGCCGGTGTCGGGAACAGGGTCCAAGCTACCGGTGGGTAGGGCTCCAGAGACAGGAACCTCCTCACAATGCCGTATCGAGGCCACAGCCTAAGGAGAGCTTCGAGAGATGGTCGTCGAGGCCCTTAGCCATAAGGCCATTGGCCGTTACGACAATCAGCACAATGATAGCCGAGTTCACATTCCACATGTCGACAACCTCGTGTGCCAAGTCGAGATATTTTATTTGTTTCTCTTTCTCAGCTTTTACGAGCTTCTCGTCATGCGGGATGGTGACATCAATTATCATTACGCGGCGCGGTGATCGGTCTATCATCACTATGTCAGGCTTATTGGCTAAAATAGTCCTGTCAGTAATGATAGACCGATCCCAGTACAGCGTGACATGGTCTTTCTCGAGAACTGGGTCGGGCACATACTTGTAGTGCGGTACCTCAGATTCCACAAGTTTATATTTCAAGGCAAGTTGCTGGTGAATAATCCTGGCTACTTGGTTGTGCCTGTGCAAGTACTCGCCGTTATTTATTTATTTATTAAAACTTTATGCACAAGTACAACTGTACAAAGGTGGACTTAATGCCTTGGGCATTTTCTTCCAGTCTACCTTAGATATTCATAAATTATTTTGCCCGCCAAATACTTTACTCGTGTTTATATTATAATAGGAAATAGTGTTTGGCGCATGGACCGACACAATTTTTCCAGGAATTTGGGAGGTCATTAGCTAGGTTTTGCCCATACACCCTTTGTCCCAAATGTCACGGTTGGTTACATATGATTAAAAAAAATGCCCAAAATGTTTCCCTTAATTCGAAATAACTTTTTTGTTTGTTTTTTTTTTTGTAACATTTTTTTTTGTTTTTGTGTATGGGTAGCACCTAGCTAATGACCATTAAATTTACCATGAAGTCATTGTAAAGAACAGATTTAGTTGCGTATAAGAATGGTTTAAAGAAAAACTATATTTGGGACCCATAGTTCCTTCAACAAAGTCAAAAATTTGTTTCAGTACTACTTTTACACATATTTACTCGTATAATCAGATGCTTGAATGAAGTGTTTGGCTGTTTATTCTGCTTCTACGTAACAATTAACTGATCCGTTGGTCTCGCGGTCGTAAGCACGACTGCTGAGCGTGGGGTCCTGAGTAGGATGCCCATTTGCATCGACCACTGGGCACATTATAATAAAACACAAAATTTAACAATAAATCATTTAATTATAATAAACTCTAGCACTTATTCTTCGTTATCGCCACTGAGGGTTGAAACCAGTTTGTTCCGTATAGCACTTCCAATCAGGATTTCCTGCGGCTAAGCAGTCTGCCACACCCTGTTCTCCAAATGTGGCCGAAGCACCGAGATTCGTAGCGCCTATCACTGGAAAAAAAAATATATAAAAATTAAACAAAAAAAGAAACATAATATATTTTATATTATACATATTTAATCATTATTAATTAAATTAAATTAATTATTTTTTATTGACTGCCTCGTTGGTCTAGTGGTCGCGAGCGCAACTGCTGAGAATGAGGTACTGGGTTCGATTTCCAGGTCGGGCAAAGTGTTATTGGGTTTTTCCATCAAGAATTTCTCAGTCACGGAGTCTAGATTTATGCCCGGTTGATGGCAATAGGCTCATCCCCTATTACATGGGACTTATCTCTGCCTAACCCTTCGGGGATTACAGGCGTGATTTTATGTTATGTTATAAAAATTAAATTAAAATTTCAAACACCAATATTTATGCTATTTTGCATTGATATAGAGACAATGTAATGTCAGTCCAAATGCCATCTAGGTATAATGACGACGGATCGCTGATAGCTACCAGAAAACCTTTGGTTGGACAGGACATACCTATATACCTACATAGTAATATTATTTAATATGTCTCCATAATTCTCTCGGTAAAACCTGGATGAGACTAGAACAAATCATTGAGCATGGCTCACAAGGGAGAAGACCTTAGCAGTAGATGGAGCCAAGCTGCCATGGTGAAGATGATAATCATATCATCTGCCTAGCCTTTTCTCAACTATGTTGGCGTCGGCTTCCAGTCTAACCGGATTTAGCTGAATACCAGTATTTTACATGGAGCAACTGCCTATCTGACCTCCACAACCCAGTGAGTACTGGGTAATACGATACCCCTTGGTAGAACCGGCTGTCAGACCTTCGGGGCACTGATTACCTGTAACGACTGTCAAAGATCTACAATTGATAGCCGGGACCAACGGCTTAACGTGCTTTTCAAGGCACGGAAGGAACTCGATATGTAATGGGTGGTCACACTGGTCCAGGTCACCCATCCACAGACTAACTCACGCAAGCGCGACTTAACCTGAAGATGATCCGAGTGGCTGTTATTATTTAGCAACAAACTCCTCCAAGAAGATGATAAACATAATACTACACTTAATAATTTATTTTTAGTACAACTAGGTCACCAAAAAATTCTTTAAAGATATAAATCAAACAGTGGAATTTTACTGAAAACTAAATGGCTTGACACCTTGCCTTTATTACATATTTAATGGCCACCACCACCTGTACATTTTGGACAATGACAACGGCATAAGAAAATAAACAGTAACCACTATAATTATAAAGGTGTTAATACGAATGACCTGTTGGTCTAGTGGTTAATGACCCTGACTGCTAGGACGGAGGTCGTGGGTTCGATTCCCACACAGGACAAATGTTTGTGCGATGAGTACGATTATTTGTTCTGTTTCTGGGTGTGTAATTTATCTATAATATGTATGTATTTAGAAATATATAAGTATGTTTATCAGTTGTCTGGTTGCCATAGTACAGGCTCTGCCTAGTTTGGGATCAGATGGCAGTGTGTTGGTTGTCCCAAGATATTATTATTATTATATTATTATTATAATACTACAAACAAAGGTTGGCGTGCTGGAACTCGAATTAGTCACTAGTCATACATTACATACATAACTTCAAGCCTTTTTTCAATGGGGCTTAGCAGAAACTATAGAACGCCGCCTGCTACGATCCTTATATAGGGTGACTGGTAATTAGTGACCGATACTTAAACACGTAATTGTACTCATGATAACAAACAAATTTTACTATGGGACCAAACCTGAAATCGCGAAAAAAAAATCTAGGCTAGGAAGCTCCTAGCTCCAGCGGTAGATTAAAAATAATAACCTAGGCTTGTCACTATCTGACACTACGAAAGTGAATAAATAATTATAATAACATAAGTTGATAAAAAATGCTATGCAATAGCTTTACCGCGGCAGTCTCCGAGTGCCACACGTCTTTTTTTTTTCACGGTTTCAGGTTAGGTCCCATAGTAAAAGTTGTTTGTTATCATGAGTAAAACCACGTGTTTAAGTATCGGTCACTAATTACCAGTCACTCATTTCACCTATTCCACGTTCATGCATCTGGTCATACACGCAACGATCAATAAGGTCAGTGTATTTTCTTCACGGGGAGCCCCCTCTCCCGGCGTTACCAATCACATTTACAAAAGCTTTTTGTTAGTGGCCGTTCACTCAGCCTCTCAAAGTGACCAAACCATCTAGGCACTCTTTACATTTTTTGTCATTGCTTCTTTCAAACCCCAACGTGGTCCTAGCATATCATTCCTCAATTCATTGTTGCCGTGGCTGACCTGGAAATCTTGTATAGACTCCGGACTAACCGAAGCATGGAAAACCAGCTCAGGTGGAGATCCATAGATGACTCTACCCTTTTTTTTTCGAATGTTATATCATCAAATGACTTCTCCGGCTCTGGGCAGAGAGGAAGGGAGTGTCAGACTTGTACTGACTAAAACCCATCCATGTTCCTTCCTTGCCCTTTGTGTTCCAGGGCCGCGGTATCTCTTCCGAACAGTCCCGCAGTCCTGGCAGCCAAGATGACTCTGCCCTGGAGTGTAAATTTGGTGTTGCCCACAAACGATGGGGCACTTGATATCGTGTCCTGCCTATCCTTTTGTTTGCACATCAAAAGATCTGATAGACGCTACTGAAAGTACCAAACTCTTCGCTAAATTTTAGGCTAACTTAATTTGAATTGTCATCGACACGTTAAGAAGAAGAATTCATCATTTATTTAAAGTAACACAACGCATTTATATTCGCACTAGACACCACAAAGCTAATTTAGATAAGGAAAAGCATTTAAAATACCTCGACAAGCATCAATATGGCTCTCAAGGCGAGTTGGTATAACCCACACTTAACTATGTAAGAACCACATTTTTCCTAGATAACCGACCTGTTTTCCGAGAGTGGGCTGTTCATTCAAAGTTATTTAGTTAGATATAATTTTAGGTTTCTTCAATTAATATCTTATTGAGCTAATTGACGCTTAATTAGAGGCCCTCGTTGTAAGTTCAGTGCTATTAGTTAGAGTTCGTGTACCACGAAATTCCTTTTAATTCAACCTTATTGGCAGTGTTTGCTGCAAATATAATACAATATTTTAACTTTCCAATGAATATTGAGACAATGAGACAATACAGTAACATAACAAAACATCACGCCTGTAATCCCCGGAGGGTTAGGCAGAGGTGTACCTGCACCCACATAGTATGTATAAGTGTCGTATAATAGGGGGCGAGCCTATTGCCATCAACCGGGCACAAACCTAGACTTCCGGGATGCTACTGAGAAATTCCTGATGGAAAAACCGAATAGCACTTTGCTGGACCCGGGAATCGAACCCAAGATTTCGTGCTCAGCAGTCGCGCTTGCGAACACTAGACCAGCGAGGCAGTACAATAAAGTATTCGCTACTGAACCATATAACATCATCATTGTGTCACAAACTATAAAACCGTATCATAACATCACACGGTCTCATAATCAGGTAAATTACAACACACTTCTCAAGAACTACACAGCTACTTATAACTGTTATAACACAGCCACTCTACTTACCTCCAAACTACCCGCTAACAACTCATATCAATCGCTGAAACTCAAAACTTTCGCCAGCGCCAACAGCAGGCAATAGTTTATTTGATTTGATACATTATTAATGTAACATACTCAGGCCAAACCCCTTCCTCCTCTCTTTGCTAAAGTCAACATCAACCCCCCAAAACAAGTTATACGCAAGTTTATTCATAAACGGGAAATTTATTGACTATATGGAAATAAATTTGCGAGCAAATATTAGAGAGTGATTTGGGGGCAAAGGAATCTGGAATCAGTTGAATCGCAATTGCTTATCTTCACAACCAATATGTAATGTTTGCTCTTTAGATTTTTATGCTCACATCCATTTTCGCTGGCGTAATTAGATTCTTCTTTTCAGGCATAAAAGACTATAAATAAACAGCTAATACTCCTCCTATCTTTAAAATGGTTCGTAAATTAGATTCTACGTTGATTTCAATGCTATAAATAAAAAAAAATGTAATGATTCAGGAGTGATATCAGCCCATTAACATCCAAGAAGTAAGGTTTCGGCAGGCGAAATGAAATAAAAATGATATATTTAAGTACTTACAGTGATCATTGCTTCGTTTAACTTTTGCCTGTAAGTAATGAGATTGCCTGTAATTAATGAAAAAATAATCTTAACAATTACTCTCAGTTAGTGATAAAAAATGCAGAAACTTTAAGTAGGAACACCTAATTTGCATTTTAATCTGCTTAAGAAACTAGCTACAAAAAGGAAACTGTTAAGTTCTATTAGAGCTGAGGGAAGTTAGAATGTATTTCTCAAGTTCCAGAGCAAGGAGCAGGTAAAGTGGAGTATTGCATTATTATGATTCAATTCCGACCCACGCCTCTACAAATTGTTTTTCTAGAGTCTCGTCTTTATAAAGTGAAGAAACGAAACATTATTATCAAAGAAAACATGTTTTAAACAAACCGAATTTACATATTTTAAAAAAAGAATACACGTTAGAAATTAGCTTCGAATTTTTATCTAAAGAATACGATGTAACCCAAATTGTTTATTGACACTCCAAAAAACTTTGAATCGCTGTTCAATTTCATCACCACTAAAAATAACTCTCAACTTTTCGAATTTCCCGAACAGCCACTGCAATCCTTCCAATTTCAAAACACACAAGCCATAAATAAAGCAGGAATCACACTTACTGCACTCACGAAGCCCGCAGCCACAACAATAAGTAGAACGAGGCGGAATCTCATGTCGATTTGCATCAAACAACTCTATGGAGCAGAGAAACAAACTGTCTTGTCGCACGTTTAATGTTGCCTCACTTAATAAAGGCTTCCGAGGCAGTGGCAGACGGTTTGCTAACGAGACTACCTTGGGGTGAGGTGTGTGTGATGAGTGATAGCGTATTTTATATTTTGTTTTGGTGTCTTCTTTGGAAAAAAACTTGAATCTGGGCATAACGAAACGACGACGATAAAAAGACATCATTTTAAGAAAAAGGCACTCATCAAACCACTCAAGTTACTACTGTTATGATTTCCTACAATAAATAAGTTAGGCATAGGTAGCCCAACACTAGGAAATTTTCCTGTATCATGTGTGCGTTTACAAACATTTAAACTCACATACAAAAACAGCCAAACCAGCAAAAACTACCTGTAGGCCATACAAATATTTGTTCCGTGCAGGAATCGAATCCGCAAAACACTCAGTAACTGCGCCAACCATGCCGTCAAGATGTATTGTTGAAATGTAAACCCAATGGATAGTAATAAGAGCCCAAGCCCATATATAGTAAATATACAAGCGAGAATCACAATTTTCAAAAGTTTTCCTTCCTACATGAAATCGCGAATCACCTATAACTTGAACCAAGAAACTAAACCTGTTCGTGGTATGATTAGAAACACAATGGTAGTGTTCGTATTTATTGCAGCCCTGCATGAGACAATTGAGTCTGAAGTCACTTGTGGAGACGGAAATTATATAATAAACATACTAATTACGAGTAATTTAATGCGAGCCTATGTGGTTCGCTTCATTTTTATACTTAGAGAGAGAGAGAGAGAGAGAACTGAGAAAATTGTTCACCCTGTTGTCATGGACACTTAGTATGGACATGTGATGAGGTGGAACACGTGGGACTAGAAAATATTATGAATATTTTTTTTTTTAAAAGGGCGAGGTTGAGAAAAATCAAAGAAAAGATGCATGGATTCTGTGAGGAATGATAAAAAAAAGAAAGGAGTAAATGATGTCGGGACATCTGACTGGGGACAATGGAAGAAGAAAACGTGAGAAAGCAGAGTGGGACAAGGGCAGGAAGATCACTTTGCTGTTGTAACGCTTCTGTTTATGTATTTGCTTTTTTATCTGCTCACAAGATTGTATGTGCAAAAAGTTTCGTCACCCCGAAGCATGGCAAAATGAGCCTTTACCCTGCAGTGGGAAAATGTAAGTTCCAAATAAAAAAAAGTAGGAGGTTTAAGGTTTAATGGAAGTTTATCATTTCTGCCTTTGGACTCGGAAATATATCACTTAATTTTTGTCCTAGAACTACGAGTAAAGTATTGTACTGTATGGTGTCATCATCATCATCATCATTTCAGCCGAAAGACGTCCACTGCTGGGCATAGGCTCCCCCCAAGTGTCGCCACATTGACCGGACCCGTGCAACTCGCATCCAGCAGATCCCCGCAACCTTCACCAGGTCATCGGTCCACCTAGTGGGAGGCCTTCCAACGCAACGACTTTCGGTTCGCGGTCGCCACTCCAGAACTTTACGGCCCCATCGGCCATCCATTCTGCGAGCAATGTGCCCTGCCCACTGCCACTTCTGTTTGGCAATTCTTCGGGCTACGTCGGTAACCTTGGTTCTCTTAGTTCTGTATGGTGTCGGAAGGAAAGAATAGCACCATCCCATATCTTCCCGAAAATATGTTTCCAAATTCCGTATTCTAGGTTAATTAGCGGTACTACTACGCAAATTGTAATTCATCATTAGGTAGATAGGTTTCATAAGCTTCCTTTGAGTCAAACGACTTATTGATCTTTAAACAAAAGTTTTCAATGTGTACATTAGGTTCGCAAGCACGAAGTATAAACACGTATAGGTATCTAAAGAAGCGGTTCCTTGATACCAGTTACTAGTATAATTATTACAGTAATGAATTTACATAATATTTGTATCTCGACCAAGTCATGGTTGACGACAGTAGGTAGGTACAACAGATATAGATATACGATCTAGATAACGCAAGAGCACCTACTTCGCGTACCCGGCTTAAGCATTTTATGCTTAACGTGGCTACTGTCGCAGCAAGCTAATTTGTTTAAAACAACAACGTTGCAAGTTGTTACAACTCTAGACATTTAAAGAACAAAAACGTACCTATTATTTTTCGCATACCTAGTAACTTGTTTTTATAGTACTGAAAATGTTCCTGTTCCGTATCATCAAATGAACAAAGTTTGGTGCTAAAGCATCGATGTCGAATCTGTACTACAAAAAACAATAATTGTTGAAACAGTTGTGAATCGTGGTCTTTTGTTTTTTGATGACAAACCGGGACAGTGACAAACTGGGCATAAGTCGTGGTTATGACGTCAAAAAAAGACACGCCTGGTTTTCATACGGAACGTGAATTCGTGATACTTGCGTTATCTAGGCATATCTATTTGTCTGTGGTAGGTACCTACATATTATATCAACGGGATTTTGCTCCACGACAATTTAACAACGGGGTGTTATTAGGTACATCTAAACTTAAGAGGAAACACAGTAGGTATTTGAAGAAACTATCGCTGTCGCTCTGCGAGCGTGTTTCGTAATTGGTGCGATAAGGACAACAATATAGTAAAAAGTCATAACATTCGAGGTTTGGCTCTCGACTATTTCCTCCTCCAATATTCGACCATTTTCAAAGATATTTCATTAACTGAATAAAAAAGATATATACTGTGTCCCTATGTTTTTCGTTTTTCATTAATACTTCTCATGATGAAAATAGGCAATTTTAAGCATTTTGTAAAGGGTTTAGTGCTTATACAGATTATGTATCATCAAAAAGGAAAACATATGGACATAGAAGAGGTTGATATTTATTTAACTGTAAAAAATCATAGCTTTATAGACATAAACACTTCGTTCCCGTAATGGGTTAAAAAAGGGAAGTTTGTTTTTGAACGATAGTTTTTTTCCTTCAACAAGAATAACAGAACTTCTGTACATCTCTGTTTTACCCTTTTGTGATTATAGGCGTGATGATATATACCATCCGGTACACGGCTTGTTTTAATAAAGGTAAGTATTTAATACTTTTTAATTCACAAATATTCACAATAAAAAAATTCTAAAAAATATATGTATGTACCTATGTTTTTTTTACTAGCAAGTCTAGTAGAAATATCATTTAAAAAGGCACCTATTGTTTATTAATAAAAATACAATAGTTGAACTAGAAAAACCAGTTTCTATAACACTTTGTAAAAGTGAAGATTTTGTAATTTCACCTTGAACTTTGCATAACAATTTTGAGAAACACGGAGAGGATTATAATATTTTAGTCTCGCCCGTACAGTTATAAATCTAAAGAAAAATAATACCTATTACAAAATAAGGAAGTACTTATGAGGTAAGATTCGCAAGATTCACTTTTTAACATACATAACATCAACGTTGCCCCACACTAGTAATTTCTCTTCTATCGTGGGTGCCTTTACAAACATTACCATCAACCGGGCACATATCCAGACTCCTTGGCTGCTACTGAGAAATTCCTGATGGAAAAACTCAATGACTTTACCCGACCTAAAAATCGAAGTCAGGACCATATGCTCAGCAGCCGCGCGTGCGACCACTAGACTAACGAGGCTGTCCAAGCGTAATAATTAGAAACAGTTTGGGATTGTTATCGCCAAAACCCAAAAATCCAGTTCGTTTTACAGATTTTATGATATAATAATTATTTTATGTAGGCTGCCCGACCTTATTTAGAAAATAACCTATTGCATACTAGCAAAATGAAATCGAATAGTATTTTCGGATTTCATTTTGGACATATCATTGTGGTTTTGTTCTCTGGTTTCAATATTATGCGCTTGTAACGTACAATCCGTTCGGTGAGCAGTGAAAAGTAATATACAAAGCTTATGTTACAAATATTTTTGATACAGTACGATAAATCTCTTTCAATTTCGAACACTAGGCCTTTGAAACAGAAAGTTTTGGATAAATACCAACAACCAGAAACAAAACAGAACAAACAGAATCAAAACGCATAAAATAAAAAGTTTGCAAAATGTTGCGTATAATTTTATAAAACTAGATCTTGAAAAGAATACAGCTTGCAAAAATAATGCCTAACCATGCCAAACAACATGTGTATTCCCGCTCCTCAGGGCATCCTCAGGATATTTTGATAGTTTACACGATGACCGTGATACCATATTTTATTTGATTCTGTTGGCTTAGATATCCCTAATAAAAGGTGTAAACGAACCCTTTTTGAAGCCGTCAACCAAGCATTCTGCACATCAAACTAAATAACTCTACGCAAAAATTATTGCTGGGAAACGACTATTTTTTGGGGTGAAAAATCATATTTATGGTTACACTCAATGTAAGACACTCAAAACATTGTGCTGATGGACGCATTTAATAGTACCGGGGTCATGGAAGTATTTTAATTAAATTTATAACATTAAAAACTTGTATTAAAAAAACACGTGTGCAATTCACACGTGGTAGAAGTGAAACCTTCAAAAATTTTGGCTTCAAGATAAACACCGTATAATGCTTCCTATCTCATTTTCTCCCACGTTAAATCTTATGAATTTATGTGTCTATCTCTTTTTACTGTCGCTTTTTCGTTTCATCGACTTTCAAATCACAACGATGCTAAAGAAGTTTTCACTTCAAAAACTTGTAAAAAAAGTTAGAACTTTGGACCCCAATATCTGCGTAAGTAGATGGGTCCCAGGTATGAACTAGCTGTCAAAATCACAAACTTATTCGTCGGATAAAAGTGAACTGGCGGTTGAAAAACCGACCCTTAGTAGAATAATAGACGCATAGGTAAAGGAGCCAGCTGGACTAGCCGCGTAGTTTTTTTCACATTCAGTCATCGCTAGATGTTTTCTCGATGCCGTATAATTCTGGCCTTCCTCTGAAATTTCTTAAACTTTCTGCCCCCCCCCCCCCATTAAGAAAGTTTGCCCACCACTGCTCTAGAACAAAAAAATGATCGCAATGACGGAAACACGTTACTTCTTCTTCTACTTCGGCTTCATTAAGGGTATAAAAACCCATAATAGTTTTTGAGCAAGACAAACCTTTCCTGAATACACGTGTGACATTTCAACTATGATTAACATTATTCAATGAATCACAAAGTCGTCAATGACTGCGCTAATTGTTTTCGCTCTAAATTATATTGTTTGGTAAAATAACGTGTCGTTATTTAATGAATTAAACAGAATAATATTGCAATTACAAAGTTTACCCGTATATTTACCAAAACATTACAATTCAATTCACACATTGCTATTCATGTAATTCTAGTCCGAAATTCACTATAATAGGGTAGTTGATCAAAAAAATCTAATTAGTCCGTTAAATAGATTTCCAAAAAATTATGGACACGATCATTTATTTTTCTCGTGAACTAAAAATGAGGACGATGCAGTGCGTCGAAAACTCGTGTGACGTCACATTTCGGTACACTTTTTAGCGGAAAGTGACGTCACAAGCCCCAACTCGTGAACTTTGATGCGTTTTATCTTCGTTGATTGATTTGATAAAACAAAAAATACGTATCCAATATTTTTCGATAATGTAACTGACGGACTAACATCCCTATTTTTATCGTACTATCTACTGCATACTTTAAAACTCACAAGCGAAGCCTTGCAAAAACACCGAAAACTGTCACCCAAACCCAATATTAAAAGCTCTCAAAACTTATCTCATAACAGTACACGAGTTAAGGCCGGTGTAAAGACATCATTTACTGAGACAAAATAAGGATCATACTCCCGAACCGTCGTCAAACAATTTGTAAGGTCGTATAAACTTATCCAATCTAGTCTGACTAAGTGGACCAGCGTTATATATGTGGTACGGCACTTGAAATTTATTGACTGCTTAGGTAAATACGTAAATAGTTCACGTCGGGCATCTTGTAATTAGTGGTTTGTTATTTATGCTTTAGTACTACTCAAAATTCCATGTTGAATTTGGCTGGGGCGGTTGCACAGGTGCTGAAAACGTCAAACAGCAATAACTTAAATAGTAGTTATGTGTTTGAGCCGTTTGGGGTTGAAACACTGGAGCCATGGGGACCTAAAGCCCACATAGTATTTCGGGATATCGCCAAACGGTTGGTCGACTCTTTTTGTGACCAGAGCGCTGGCCTAGGCTAGTCAACAAGTTCAAGGGCTGGCTTTTACCTTAACCAGAGGCTGTGTGCTGTCATACAACGTGGCAACGCTGCCAGTCTTTTGGGCACATTACCAGATAACAGCGTTGAAGAAGAGATTTATTCTAGTTATTTAATAGTTTTTTATTATTCATGTATAAAGTTAGTTCAAAAACGTGTTTATTCTTGATCTCGGTCCTAAAATATTCATGAGTGATGGCTTCTTCGATTCGGAATGACGTCTAGAAAAATGTTTCTGGCAATATGTGCCAGCATTATCTGGGATATTCCCGCGATGCCCACAAAGTCATCTGCCGATCTCATCATTATTTTATGAAAATATGGAGTAATTGTACCTGAGAAAGTTATAAGTAGATAATTATACTGTTAAAATTGACGTGAAGACGTGCCAGACCAACCGGATTCCTTTTAATTAGGTAACTTCAAAGTTTACTGCGCATTTTTGGCAGAAGATGAAGCCTTTACTTCTTATTGTTTCTCCTCTTTAGTCGGCCTGTTAACTAGTTAAACATCATAATTAAGGAGTCAAATGAAATAAGATATAACAAATTACTTGAAGGTAAGTTTCAGTTCGTTTAATCCTTAAAACTTAGATCGTTAATTTAAATGGAACACTTAAGCTTTTAGGCATTTAGTCTAGTTTTAATATATTTTAGAGGCTCCTTCGTTTTAGTTTTGATTTACTCAACATTCAAATAAGTTGTTCAACAATTGGCGATTGTTAAGTAGTCATTATTACATTGTGTTTTGGCATGATGTTGTTTTCTTTGTATTCATGTTTTTCAAATGAATGAGACAACGTAATCATTTTTTTCTTTTTTCTTTAAATTGTTTTTTCCTTTCTATTGTTCTTCCTCAGGGATTCAGTGTGTAATGATCTTTGCCCATCTCTCCGGTTGCATCCTTGCGACATGGCCTGCCCAAGGGAGTCCCCATCAGCCTGGCTGTTTCTTCTCCAACATCAGCTACTTGAGCAGTAGCAGCAGCAGTAGGTCTGTTTCAGCCAATCAAAAAAAGAATATACCACACAGAATTATGTTTCAAATTCGATTGGGTACTGATTGTGTTTCAAGTACACCTTATTTTACTTGGAGTACTATTAACACACGTTTGTGAAACAAGGTCAGAAAATTAACATCACAAACGTCTCATTAGAACCAAGTCCCAATATTAAAAAAAACCTATATTAAAATTGAAAAGCCGACCTAATAATTCGACAGTCATGTTTAACAAAGGATTGGCGTCAAAGAACGCTATTACCATAATTTTTGAAGCCTCCTGATTGGAGCCCATTGTTACCTACAATCCGGAGACTAATCAAAATATTTTCACAGACCCCTTTACAGGCATGCCATGGGCTCATTTAGGCATTCGTAATTTATATGAAATGCCAATTTGTGGGTATTTTAGAATGGTGCTTTAAGGGTGGTAAGTAAGTACTTCGCTTTTTTGACAATTTGTGGCAACAAGGCCAGACGATAGGTTATGCATGATATTTAAAAAATAATATAAAATTTAAAAAAAAAACGCTTTAGAGCGAGACCATGTTATTTTTCGTACTTTTTCAGCAAACCCTTTATTTGATACCCGTATCTTGAAATAACAAGTACCCCAATTTTGGGAGTCCGCCACATTGAATTTAATGACATCACTTAGCAAACCATGAATTCATGCTAAACAAGTTTGCAAAATTTCAGTTCAATTGGAAACTGGGAAGTGGGTCAAATTTTACCAAAGATTCTATTACATAATTTATTAGTTACAGGTGAAACTAATAAAAGCCTATTAAATAGAGAGTCTTTATCAAGCTTAAGTGACTCAAAACAGTTAGATGGGCTTTACATAAGGCTTTAAAAAGACCCTGTGGACGGTGAGTAATGGGTTAGCTCGCCGTCCGTCCGTCTTTGTACGACAGGCCGTGTTGACGGCGCGTTCGTGTTCCACGCGCGCCTCAGAGAGATGTCAGCAAACAGGGAGGGGTCCGCAAGGGCCGATGCCTGCCAGGGCTGCGGGACTATTCGAAAGAGATACCGCGGCCCTGGAACACAAAGGGCAAGGAAGGAACATGGATGGGTTTTAGTCAGTACAAGTCTGACACTCCCTTCCGCTCCGCCCAAAGCGAGAAGTCATTTGATGATTTACAATCCAAAAAAAAGGCTTTATAAAGACAAATCAAACTAACCTTGGACGTTGACCGTATCATTGCTTTTCGTCCAATGAATTATTGTTAAAAGGCGAGCCTATCAATAATTTGAACATTCTTACTTCTTTTTCCTCGTATTACCAAAGCATCCAGACCATCGATACTTCCTCGATACAGATTCAATTTAAAGTTTCCGAAAATTCTTAAAGCTAGCATATTGGAGCGGAAAGCTTTGCTCTCAAAATTGACACTTGAAACTTTGCCCCAAGCTTAAAATTTCAAATACTTCGGCTTATTAGGTACTGATGAAAGTTAATTTACCTGCAAGCTCATGGAATACAGTCTTTGATAGACAAAAGATTTTACATTAATGCCAGAAACATTATTGAAATATTTCGCTACAGCTAATCTTCGGTTTTTTGGTCGACCATTTCTATGAATTGATGTGGTTATGGAAGCTGTCCTTGGCTGACCAGTTTACTACATCGTGAAGCACTTCCAAATAACACTTGACTACACAGTTGGTTAGTAGCTGAGCGACGGGCTGCTGCGCTGCGTGTCGCGGGTCCGAACCCTGCACGGAACAAATATTTGTATGACCTACCTGGTAGTTATTCCGGATCTGGCTGTTTGTGTATGTGAATTTAAATGTCTGTAAACGCTCCCACGATACAGAAGAAATTCCTAGAGAGCAATGTATAAAAAACAAAACTTCAAAAAGTTTATCCCAATTTTTTGCCACATAAAGGTTTGCCATAATTCTCAAGGATTGCAGCGCAAGGCATTAATAATGAGCCGTGTAGATGGCGTGTTCGTGTTCCACGCGCGCCTCAAAGATACGTCAGCAAACAGGGAGGGGCCCGCAAGGGCCGATGCCTGCCAGGGCTGCGGGCTGTTCGAAAGAGATACCGCGACCCTGGAACACAAAGGGCAAGGAAGGAACATGGATGGGTTTTAGTCAGTACAAGTCTGACACTCCCTTTCGCTCCGCTCAAAGCGGGAGAAGTCATTTGATGATTTACAATCCGAAAAAAAAGAGGCTTTAAAAAGAAAAATCAAACTACCCTTGGTCGTTGACCGCATCATTGCTTTTCGTCCAATGAATACATACAATCTGGGCAGAGCGGAAGTTCCGCTCTGCCCAGAGCGGAAGAAGTCATTTGATGATTTCCCAACCGTAAAAAAAAGGCATTAATAATGAAATCCTAAGACATTGATGTATCTGTAACACAAGCTTTACACCCCAAGTTCAATAACATCTTGTATAATATAATGCACTCTCAAATCAACATACCACCAGTCTTAATCTTACACTCGCCAAACTATCACTTGTGGTCCAAACACACTTAGTATCATTAATCATAAGTTCGCCAACTTTCCACGTATAAAGTTGGTCCTCTTAAGCCAAAGGAAGCATTAATGCTGTAGTGCTCTTTGCGTAACAAGTTACCTTGCTACCCATAAATATATTAGTAAGACGTACAAGTTTAATGAGACCGACACGTGCCTAAGTGACGCACGTTAACACAAACTGAGATGTTGTGTACTCGTACTGATGCACCGAGGTGGACTTGGAATGTATTACATAATTATGTTTGAGAGAAATTACCACTCATACTCCGGATGCCAAAGTATTCGTCTTATCCCGTACATCATGCGCTTACTCGTTCTTTTGTCTACCTGATACTGAGCTGGACAAAACCAACCACCATTGATCCACATTAGCCCTCGATCAATAAACAGAAATCATGGAGTGACCTCTGCCCAGCGTGGCCCAGCTGTCGGATGAAGTAACAGTAAGAATGGTCTGAAACATGATTTCAACCCCTTAATTTTTGGGTTCTCTATATGAAAATGAATAAAGATTTATAGGGGTAAGAAGAACATGGTGTATTCTCATCCCCCATAGAAAAGGTAGGATCCTCCAACCCAACGGGTGTCGTGTTTGATGGGCTACGCCCCGACAGTTGTTGGCGGGTTTTACAGTATGAAATAATTTTTTAGCGCGATTAAAATTTTAGCATTAGTTCTTTATTTGTGTCAGAGCTGGCGCTGTGGTACTTTTTGTAGTGCTGCTACAAACTTACTGATTTCAGTCCTAGTCTTCGGTTTCAAACTACCTACCTATATACAACACGGACCTAATCTAGATCACATCCAAATTCCACCTCGTTTCATAAGAAGTCGTTAAGTTTTACATCATTGTCTGCCCAGTTTTAAAGAGAACGCACACTTATCCGAGCCGAAGACGTCGAACGAATCGAAGTCAAGGAGGCCTCGCACACATCCGCACCGAAAAAATAGACGGCGCTGAAAGAATCCACCGCACCCGCCGAACAATCGTTTCGTAGAAGTAGTACTCGCGCGTTGCTCTGTCGTACGCAACTGATAGAATGCGAGCGCATCGGTCAGGTCGCTGGCGCAGGCACTGAATCCGATGACGTCATCCAAATTCGTCTAGGATTTCTGGGGTTCTTCCAAATTCAGACAATTCGACGCGGGCAAGTGTGCGAGGTTTCATAAGATTTCATGCAAAGAATTCTTAAAATCGTTTCGTTCGAGGTGTTCGGCTCGGATAAGTTTGCATTTACCTTTAGGCTGGGTTTCTACCATAGATGAGCGAGGATGCGTAGCCAGGGATGTGTGTGAAACTAACCAATAATATCGCTTCTTTTTCACAGCTTGAGGTATTCTAGCTATGTGATTGGTTAGTCCCACACACATCCCTCGTTAGGCATCCTCGCTCACCTCTGGTGGAAACGCAGCCTAAGGGAACAATGTACGTGAAAATCTACATTCCACATTCAAAAGCTGCTAAAAGGCATAATATGTCTTATTAGAAGTCATGTTAAAGTTCTTAGTCCCTCACCAAAAGTAAAATTGGCTAACTTCAAGGATGATCGCGTGATTCCCCATAATGTTTTATGTAAATAAGCAGAGATTACTACGTTTGATACTTTGTTTAAGTTCCGTGTGTATACACGGACTTGCCCGTCTTAGCTGCAGGATCAAGGGAAAATTGAAAGGATCAAGAATATAATTACGTGTACATTGACAAGACGCCGGCTGTACTTCATCGAATAATCTATAGCTAGAGAAATTATTGGGAGATCGCGTAGTACGTACGTTGGTTGGTATGGGTGAAAATCGTTATCAGCTGAAATCGAGGTTAAATAACTAGGGTATTATAATGCTTTTGGACATAATATAAAAAAACAACAATTTTAAAGACTTAATTACGTAACGTGATCGTTATGAGGGAACCAAATCACCGAGCTCGATATTTAACGCCCGAAAAAAAAATATTTGTGTTAAACATAAAAGAACTTTTGCGTGTCGCCTGCCTATAAAATTTTGTAATTAATAACCACGACGCCAGTCGTTTATGTTAATACAGGCTATTTTTCTTTACACTAATGCGCGTCTTTGAGTTCAACGTGCTTGAAACAGCACTTTGCAATTTCAGTAGCCCTGAGATGTTATCTCTATCAATTATGGCCCATAAAACGTAATGACTTCATCGTAAATCTTACCGTACACGACAGAATTTTACTTGGTGGTGAATAAATGAGGCCAAATTGCTCGAAGGTATTAATGACTGTTGTCCCGAGCCACCCTGAGCTGATCGGCGGTGCGTGAGCACTCAAAAGGACACCCTGCCTTTGTCAAGAAATTGTTGTGACCCTCTTAAATTCATAAATGAAGCAGTTGGCCGCACCCCATCAGATATGGCGGTATAAAGCTCACCAATTATAAACAAAGCCTTATCGCTGAACTTAGTTTACAAGCTTGATTCTCGAACAATGAACATGTTAGAAATTAAACTTGACTACTAAGTGATGTATGGATTTAGGCTAGGCGGCTTAATTAACTCGGCTATTTGCCAAGAAGCCATGTTAGTACATGCTTGCCAGACATTATCCGACAGGAGACAGGTGAAGAGGACCTCTCATCTTTGTCCTCTTGTAGAAATACATTTTTTTGTGAACTTTTCGTGTTTCACAATAATGAAAAATTCCGTGAGTAATGTAACTACCTCGCTTCGTAATACCTAGTTATTTATGAATCAAAAGAATAAAAATGTAATAAAGACGTCTTTATTCGAATTTTATATTTTCAATTGTAAGGTTACCTGACTTTGAGGGTCGTATTTTGAATAAATAGCTCATTGAAACGGTGATAAGGCCTACGGTAAAGGGTATCAGGGAAATTGGAAAATGACAGTTCGTGTAGATACTGGAACCCTATTTATTTAAAGAGTTGGAATACCTACGAAGTATTTCGAATATTTATGCAATGACCAGTTGTGTAACAATTTTTGAAAGAAGAAATCTAAGACTAAAAATCTATCAAGCTCAAATTCCTGTCATGTATGATAGGAAATCATTCGTGGCTAAATAATAACAGCCGCTCGGGTCGATCTTGGTAAGATATCTGTAGATGGGTGACCACCCATTACATACCGAGTTTCCTCCGTGTCTCGGAAAGCACGTTAAGCCGCTAGTCCCGGCTGTCATTTATAGACCTGTGACAGTCGTTACAGGTAGTCAATAGCTCGAAAGTCTGATAACCAGTCTTACCAAGGGTTATCGTGTTACCCGGTACTAACTGGGTTGTGGAGATCAGATAGGCACTCCATGTAAAATACTAGTATCCTGTTGCATTCGGTTAGACTGGAATCCGACCCCAACATAGTAAACAATAGGCAGCTGATGATATCATAGGAACATTAAAATCTTAGCTTTGGCTTTGAGATTTCTAACAGAATCAAACTTTCTAGACAAACATACGGACGTAGACGCATTTCATCAGCATGGTCAGTGGTCACAATCATACGAGCCAACTACATAAAACGATACCAAATTTTTATTTCCTGACACCAACGAAAATAAACAAGGTTTCACCATCTAGACGAGCCACTTAAGTAAGCACTTAAAACGTCATAGAGATGAATGGCTCAACTTCAAAGTTCCCTTTAACTTTTGACAGTGGAAAATCCCTAGAATTTTTAACTAGGAAGTAAATGGAGACCTCTTTTAGAACACTTTTTAATCATATTTTGTTACAGCAAATAATTTCATCAGTATACCTTGTGAAATATTTGCGTGGGTGAGACATTATACGAAAAGTTTGTTATAAAGCTCTCGACCCTCAGTATCAATTAATAACGCACTCAATTAATTCCAGGTATTTTACCGTAATATATATTCCTGTGACACATTTTTGCTGCCCAGAAAATGTTCGGTTAAATATCTTACAAAAACCAAAATAGGGACATATTAATATTATATGTAGGTACTTACATAATATATTATTTCGTTTATTAAGAGAGAAAACCTATTGCTAAGGCAAGGCCGTTTTAACTAGGAAACTATTGTGGTACTTTATTAACAGAAACATCATTTATTTCAGGCTACAATGGCCCATAGATATATCCTACTATAATATTATAAATGCGAAAGGTTGTGAGGATATATGGATGTTTGTTACTCTTTCACACAAAAACGACTGACTGGAATTGGATGGAATTTGCCACACAGTTAGATTACAACCTGGACTAACATGTGGGGTAATAATCGAACTAACGCGGGTGAAACCGCAGGCATAAGCTAGTACCTTATAAACTAACTGCCCCCTACTGCCCCTGCCTGCCTGCTGCTGCTAACTGCTTAGCTTGTTTTTGCTGATGGATGTCATTATTTTGTGTTGGGAATAAAATAATTAAAATTATCTATCGGGACGAAGGAAGCATATTGTTTGGGACGACCCATGGTTTTTTTTATGTGGGACAAACTCAGTGGTTCAAACGAAGAAAAAATCGAAATAAGAATAGCTTTGCAGGTACGTTCGGTAAATTAAAAAAAACACAGTTGAAAATCAAACACGCCTGAAAACACAAGTACCTTTTACCCCACTCTACACTAACAACAATTATTAAATTACCCCACTCTACACTAACAACAATTATTAAAATTAACATATTAACGTACTAACACAATCATAATGCCCAACGAACATTCTTCAAACTACCGTTTTTCAGCGTTTTCACAAAGAATTTAAGAAAATTTACTCCTATTGCTTCCGTAGGTAATTACTATGAAAATTGCTTTCAGTGGCTCGCTAACGTCTTTATAAGCTCTTTGATTATATTAGATGACACTTTTATTTGGCCTTAAAATGGCCAAATATTTTATACCTTTAGGTAAAATGCGTAGGAAGAAAGTCAAGAATAATTACGCTTATGCAAACTTTGAGGAGAACTTGTGATCTTTGTTTAAAAATACGCTGTTTTTGGAGCCGATGTCTTTAAAAGCCAATTTTGTGATCTTGGGTATTAGGTGGCGAAATATCTGCTTACAAGGACGTTTGACTTTCAGGCAAAATATTCAGGTGAAGTTTCATTTATTTTTTTAATGGATGTCAAACTAATTACGACACGATTGACAGCAGTTTCATTCTACTATAAAAGGGTGTATATATTTCCTTTAACAAAGTCGAAAGGCACTTATTCTCCCCGTCACTGCGATATTTATTTTTGTTCTGACGCATACCTGGGAACCTTCTAGCTACGGAGATATTGGGGGTAAAAGTTCAAATATTCTCACAAGTTTCTTTTTTAATTCATTTTATAAGTTTTCTTTAAATGCCTCCATGATCCCCGTACCATTAAATGCATCCATCAGCACAATATGTCGTTTCCCAGCAATAATTCTTTCGCAGACTTAGGTACTCAGTTTGATGTACAGAATGCTTAGGCTTTGTACGTTTACACTTTGTATACTTTATCACGATCAATTTGTTTAGTATAAATAATTTCGCTAGAAGACTCAATTTCCTGTGACCGAATCATAACAATAAATTCGCTCAATTAAGATCGACTATTGTAACAAAACTGTTTTTTTTTTCTATTAGAGACACAATTTAAATACCTACTTAGTACATGTGTTGTGTAACATCTAACTATTTAACAAGGCGTATTTTTAGGTGTCCCACAAAATAGTGCCTGTTCCAAATAGGACCCTGTGTATTGAGGATAATATGTTTACGTGTCCTACCTAAAGTTTAAGTAAGCCCTAATGCGTCACTGGCTGAGCCTAAACCCTAACATAGCAAACATTTCGTAATTTATTATTAGCTGAGTTCTGAAATGCCTAAATACTGAAACATAACATAACATCACGCCTGTAATCCCCGAAGGGTTAGGCAGAGGTGTACCTAATACTACACCCACATTTCGGCAGTTATGTTGGAGTCCCATGTTATAGCGGTCGAGCCTATTGCCATCAACCGGGCACAAATCTAGACTCCATCGCAGCTACTAAGAATTCCTGGTGGATAAACCGTATCGTTGTCGATAACAAGATCGTATTGCGAAAGAATGTATCAGCTAGTTTATACAAAATATCATTACCTACGCAACCCAAACCGTATGGGACAATTAGATGGTCTAAACCACATCGTTTTACATGACCATACCAATCTCATACATCCTTACTTATAATATAATAATAATAATATTATAAATGCGAAAGTTTGTATGTATGGATGTACAGATGTTTGTTACTCTTTCACGAAAAAACTACTAAACAGATTTGGATGAAATTTGGAACACAGATTGTTTATAACCTGGATTAACACATAGAATACTTTTTATCCCGACAGTATGTTCCCGTGGGACAATTATCGAACTCCTCGCGGGCGACTCCGCGGGCATTAAGCTAGTGCTATATAATATCTAAATATTGGTTATTTTGAACTCAAATCTTTACTAGTCTAGTACCTTTCTGTCCCTTTCTGTCGTATGTATTCTTGATGGATTAATTTTGTAGGGACGTCTCACGTCTGCCGACAAGTCGGCATAATTATTCATACTTGCTTAGTAGAGGTTGCCAGGTGACTTATGAGAATATAGACGCATTATCATGGTTCCCAGCTCACACCACACTACTATGAACCATTCGTATCGGTGAGAAAGACTTTATTTGCAAAGCTCACAATGGTAAGATTATCCAAATGCGTTGAAATGTAGATATAATGGGTGTAATAGTACACCGTAATTTTTTTAGGGTTCCGTACCCAAAGGGTAAAAACGGGACCCTATTACTAAGACTTGCTGTCGGGACCCTATTACTAAGAAAGCTGTCTGTCCGTCCGTCTGTCTGTCACCAGGCTGTATCTCATGAACCGTGATAGCTAGACAGTTGATGTATTTCTGTTGCCGCTATAGCAACAAATAATAAAAATATAAATTATTTAATATTTAAAGGGGGCTCCCACACAAGAAACGTGTTTTGTTTCGGTTTATTTTACGGAACCCTTCGTACGCGAGTCCGACTCGCACTTGGCCAGTTTTTTTGTTGTAGACCATACCTGGGAACACATTATTTTGAGTGCGTTACGTTGACTCCTACCGTGAAAGTGTAATTTTTCACCCCAAATCAAATCAAATCAAAAATGTCTATTTGCAAGAAAATACATACAAATTACAAGGAAAGATCTAAACCCCAAAATAAATGTCGTTTCCCAGCAATCATTTTCAAGTAATATTACCAACTTAGTTTGATGTACAGAATGTTTGGTCGACGGCTTCGTGAAGGATTCGTTTACACCCTGTATGTATCCAGTACACTAGTCTGAGGTTCTATGTATTTTCATTCACAAAAAGCCCTTGTTGATTTCGGCTTAAGTTAAATATGAAATCAACTCAACCTACCAATTTTGTAAAATAAAACTAGGTAATGAAAGTCTGACAACCAGTCTTACCAAGAAGTATCGTATTACCCAGTATTAACTGGGTTGTGGAGGTCAGATAGGCAGTCGCTCCATATAAAATACTGGTATTCAGCTGCATCTGGTTAGACTGGAAGCCGACCCCAACATAATTGGGAAAAGGCTAGGCAGATGATGAAAACTAGGTAATGAAAACTAACTAAGCACTTCTCTCCGACAACGCAAGGAGTCAACACATATAGCCTCCATCAAGAAGGCACTGTCGTATGTGTTCCTTTACTTAGGCACTGAAGACCCACTTATTACTTAATTTACAAGTTAAAGGCCCACCACCCGCGCACAAAGGAAAAATGGGTTATATAAAAGCACTGCGTACCTATTACGTTTTGAAGGCTTTCAGCCGTTATGCCGCCTTCATGTAAAATAATATATTTAGGGGCTAAATTGTTAGAGATCTTTTCAGTCGACCTTATTTTTGCCTGAATAAGTACGTTATTAAAGGCTTTGTTTAAAAGCTAGTCTTCAATGTAGCCCTTTTTGTTAAGGATTTCCAATTTTGACACATTTTTAGGTATCTGCTATCCGTTTGACTCATCATGCGTGTTGATTTCTCCAATATCGTTTTTGCTGTTGTTGTGATCATAGAACGGGTATCTCCAGCTATTGGTATTATAGATGGGGTAGAGGAAGCTGTGATGGTGTGTCTCTAGAAGAGACAAAATAAGGAGGCGACTTTGTGACAGCATACATATAAAACCAGATTTCAAAATTGGAAGCGACACAGACATTTTCTTTTTTAGGTATGGCCACACGAAGTTCACCTCTCAAAGAGTTGTGCACTGATTAGCCGGTCTATCCTGTGGTGACCTCAATTGAATTTAAGGCTCCCAGCCAGGGCGTACAAACTAAATTATAAAATTAAATGACCACTCGCTAAGGGTCTCTCTGTGGGGTTTCGACCTCGGCACATAGACAGCCTCAGTTTCAGATCATATATTCCACATCGACCTAGTTCTTGGAATATTCTGGACACAGGCCGGACCCAAAATCCTCAAAACTTTTAAAATATCGTTATCGAAATATGTAAGCTCACAAAACAAAACTTGTACATCCGTCGTCCCTTACCAAAATATACCCTTTTTTTTCGGATGGGAAATCATCAAATGACTTCTCCCGCTCTGGACAGAGCGGAAGGGAGTGTCAGACTTGTACTGACTAAAACCCATCCATGTTCCTTCCTTGCCGTTTGTGTTCCAGGGCCGCGGTATCTCTTTCGAACAGTCCCGCAGCCCTGGACCAAAATATACCCTAATTTTATCACTTAAAGCGTACCTATCCGGTCTAATAACGTAAGTACATGATATACCTGTTGCTTCAATATGGCTGGCAAAGTTACGCCTTTGAGTTAAAAGCCAAAGCTTATGTAAGTTGTTACATAATACAGATGGGAACAGGTGTTGCCGAACTGTTGTTACAAACCAGGCAAGCCAGAATTAATTTGAGCCTTGAATTCCTAATCTGTTGATTGTAATTTCTAACTATCTTGGACAGCGTTCTGCGTTCAATGGGAGGCTGGTTGTCATACTTATTAATATGCGAACGCTGTGTGTTCTTTTCAGTTTTTTTTTTTTTTTCAATATATAACATCATCATCACGCCTGTAATCCCCAAAGGGTTAGGCAGAGGTGTACCTAAATAGTACACCCACATTTAGCCAGTTATGTTTAAGCCCCATGTAATAGAGGGCCAGCCTGTTGCCATCAACTGGGCACAAATTCAAATTCCGTGGCTAAATAAATAATAATTTTCCCGAGCCGAAAATCAAACCCAGGACCTCATGTTCAGCAGCAGTTGCGATTGCGACCACTAGACCAACGAGGCAGTCCCGGTCCCAGTTTTTTCAATATATTAACCCGGATTATCACCTGGGGGCCTAAAAAATGGCCGCTATAGCAGAATCATAATACGGTAATAATATGAATTACGTTACAATTCGTAATAAAATGGTCACAAAGCGACAATTCATAATATTAACTGCGTCTAAGACCATTTTAAGAATTTTAACGTGATTCGTATTATTATCCTACTGATTCTACTAAAGTAGCTGTCTAGGCCCTCTGAACAGAAAAAAAATCCATCCAGTATTATTCTAATAGTTCAATCTGGTCCAATCCCTTAATGTGGAAGCGTCAAGGTAGCCCGCGAAATTCAAATTTTCTTAAGTTTTTTGCAATTTGCAGGTCAGTGTCAGGTTGTACGTTGATGAAAAATGAGTCGCGCTAGTAAAACTTATGTAGTTATAGAATTACAATCATGAAAATCATCAATACTAGCTTATTTAACACTATTCTGTAACTATTTCATGAAAAAGTCATTCAATGGAATTAAATCAACTTAGAGGGTTATATTGATGATTTTCATGAATGTAATTCAGTAATTACACACGTGTTACTGGCACGACTCATTTTCCATCAACATACAACCGACACTAACCTGCCAATGGCAAAAAACGTAAGAAAATTTGAATTTTACGGGCTACCGTACGCTTCCACTTTAAGATGATCCGTTCGTCTTACCATAATATTAGCTTGGGTCGCCCACAGAGTCATCTTTATATCTTTAGCAACTATTCACATGTTGGTGGAAGTTACTTATGCTCAAATTTATATTTTGTGAGACTTGTCTTTGGTACTAACCAACCTACTTAATTGGCCAAACTTCATGCGTTAAAAAAACTTTACGACACATTTCTAATTTTCTGAAATCGAACCATTGTTGTCTAGCCTTTTCCCAACTATGGCTGAGTCGGCTTCCAGTCTAACCGGGTAGCAGCTGAATCCCAGTATTTTACATGAAGTGACTGCCAATCTGACCTCCACAACCCAGTTATTCAAACTCAAACTCAAACTCAAAAGCATTTATTTCAATTACACCATTACAGGCACTTTTGAATGTCAGAAAAACAAATTAGGCTGAGCTACAGTCACAGACACAAGGCATAAGAACTTGTGAAAGTGCTGTAGTTGCCCATTCCAAAGCGTAGATCCCTATGGAGAAGAATGGGCAAGAAACTCCATGGACACTCTTTTCAATCAAAATATTGTTACAAAATCTTGGTTTCATCATTCATATTGAGATAATACATATATGTAAGAACGATGTAGAAATACGTGCACGTTAAGAGCGTCCAGAGTAAAATATTATATCAACAATTTAAAAACAAAGTAAGTAGTTAAAATAAACTGTGGCAGTTTAGAGATGAGCAGTCCCAACCGACAGCGCCCGTTCACGAGCATGACGCATGGATCAGCCCTATTCAGCTCAACCATATTGAAGGAAGCTAAATGACCCGACACACCCGCCACCATCACCGAGACATTTTAGTGACCATGACATTCTCTCACCCACCAGGGTAAATTCAAGTAAATGAAAGATAACCAAATGTAAATGGTAGCTTTACAGTACATAGTACTCACACATCTGCTATGCAATTATATAATACTAAGATATTGAGTCTATACAATGCAAAGATATTATTACAATCTTCTGCAGCTTCCACAATAACCATATTTTCTCTCTTCATCATAGTTTAGGTACATATTTTCCCTTGAACTCCCGAAAACCCATATAGGTATAAACAGAGATGGATGCCTCAATAAATAACTTCGTAAAATCATCTGAAATATCCTCAGGACAGGACAACCCACATCGTAAGAACTTTCCGCATCGCCCCTAGGAATACGAACTACTTAACTATGCATATAAATCCATACATTGAAACTAGTTACAAAGGAACTTTATCACAATAGTTACAAGGGTCATTCAATTTCCTTCGGTTGACAATGCCTGAACGAAAGGGTACAAATAACCCTAAGTAAACTTGGTTCTCTTAACCCTCTCCCTGTTGAGATTCTGTTTTAAAAGAGATTTTTTTTGTGGTAAGTTTGATATCTTATTTTTTATCATGTAAAATACTGGTATTCAGCTGCATGCGGTTAGACTGGAAGCCGACCCCAATATAGTTGGGAAAAGGCTAAGCAGATGATGATAATGATGAGATTTACGAAACCGGCACGGTTGAAAATGACGCAGTGGATGAGCGATTGACTGCAGAGCTGCGTGCCGCGGGTTCGATCCCCGCATGTAAAAAATATTTGTATGGCCTACAGAAAGTTGTTTCGGGTCTGGCTGTTTGTGTATATGAGTCTAAAGGTTTATAAACGCACCCATGATTGTTTTTTTTTTTTTAATCGAGAAAAAGTATCAGTTTTAGTTCAAGGGATGCTGGAATGTGTAATTCGATCTTGTCTAAACCTACCTCCAAATTAGCTGTTAAGTTACATTACTTGATTGTTAAATTAGTTAAGTTAAGATTCTACTTAGGTAAACCGCAATCGAAGCCAATACATAATTACAAACAATTACTAGACAAAGATAGTACGTACCTGGATAGTTCCAAAAGGCTTTCATTTTACGTCGTAACTTAACCTTCTATAAGCAGGTTCACCAATTAAGGGAATCTCGACTATTTTAGTCTACTTAAATTAATTCAAACTCATTTAAACCTACCCAAATAGAGCTCAGCTAAATTAATACAACTTGGAATAATGAACTTCCTAATTAAATTAGAAGGAAAGGATATTTTTGCTTCTCATTAAGCAATATGCTATTAAAATTAACGCTTCGATATTCTATACTAATATTATAACAGGTAAAAATTGTTTATAAGTATGTAGGTATGCCCCTACATACTACGTTATCTCGGGTACTAATGATCCAAAAATAAAAAAGTCTTTCACTAAGCTTCTTCATAAGCTTTAAATTATTTTTATATCACGCATATTAGTCGAGCTACCACAATTTTAGCGGACGAAGTCGCGGGCGGAGTGCTAGTATGAAATAAAATAAAAAAGGAGTTCATTTCCGAAATGAAGTTCTTTGAAGATTTTCTTAATCTCATTTAAAATGGAATTTATTTCCCGTTACAAGTATTTTTGCTCGCTTTCAAAAGAACATGATTTAATATTTTTAATGTTTTTTTTTTCTATTTATATACAAAGTTACAAACAAAGCCTTGAATCGCGACTGTACAGACTTCTTAGTCAAGATGTCTGTGTAAACGTAGACTGGCTGTATAAACTGAAATATTTTCATTCGGTCGAAACATTTTTGCAAAAATATTATTTTAAAAAAAGAAGTAAAGTTCATAAGAGTCTGTTCAAGGTTCTTACTTACTTATTCTGTCGAAATAAAGAAGCATGGACTGAATTGGATTTTTTTAATATCTACCTAAGATATTAAAAAAATCCAATTTTAATGTAGACCAAAAATTATATTAAAACATAGCAATTAGAGATAAATAAAAAAGTATAATTATTAGCTGTTTGTAGTTAGCAGTGGCGAAGATGCCATAGATCTCGATTTTAACCGGCTTCCCTTTGAAAAATGTCACAGTCACTATTCTATAGACAAATAATAACAATAAATAATAATAATATAATACATTAAAGATATATACTCCGGCTTATCTCTTACAAACATTGACCCCTCGCTACTGGTAGTTAACCAAAGCCATGGATTATAAAATCTCTAATAAAAATCGTTGAGAAAATAGAAAGGGACTTAGGTATAAAAAGAACAGGAGGACTACCCTGTTGTTCCATCAGGAATTTCTCAGTAGCAGCCACGGAATCTGGATTTATACCCGGTTGATGGCTGGCCCCCTATTACATGGGACTTAAAAAACATAACTGGCGAAATATGGGTGTACTATTAGAGAAAACTCTGCCTAACCCATCGGGGATTACAGGCGTGATGTTATGTAGAACAAAAGGACTAGGTAACAACAACAACACCTACCAACACAAAACATACGACAACAGTAGGTAACCCTGAAATACCAACCAAGTTTATCTACTACAAACACAAGGTACCTATGTAAATCTAAACATACTGTCTTTAATATTCTATATACGCCGTCCCAATGTTGTTCCGACGCCGGTCGGTACCAAATAATTGGATCAACTACAAATTTTATTAACCAGTAAATTGTATAACTAGTTGGTAAACACATTGGCTAACACGGGTTAACTAAGTGGATTACTGGCTATAATACATGTCGCTGGTATGTTGTCAGGATGGATAGGGTTAAATGATTTTATATTAACAATCGATGACTTATAGTGAAATCATCGTTTTCTAAACCGACGCTTTTTATGCTTTTTGTGCTATGGATTTCATCATCATCATCATTTCAGCCGAAAGACATCCACTGCTGGACATAGGCTTCCCCTAAAGGGAGGTTTTACCATAATCGTCACGCTTGGCAGGCGGGTTGGCGATCGCAGTACGGTTGTTACAAAGGCACAGAGAACGCTGCTGCCCATTTTCTGGTAAGTCCCTTAGTCGCCTCTTACGACACTAATTTCACACTTTCTGGATTTCATTAATCCTTAATATTTCGTCGGTAATAAAAAAACTGGTCAAGTGCGATTCGGACTCACGCACGAAGGGTTCCGTACCATAAACCGAAAAAAAACACATTTCTTGTATGGGAGCGCCCTTTTAATTCTTAAATCATCATCATCTGCCTAGCCTTTTCCCAACTATATTGGGATCGGCTTCCAGTTTAACCGGATGCAGCTGAAGACCAGTATTTTACATGGAGCAACTGCCTATCTGACATCCACAACCCAGTTAGTACTGGGTAATACGATACTCCTTGGTAAGACTGCCTTGACCTTTAATTATTAAATAATTATTTTTATTATTTGTTGCGATAGCGGCAACAGAAATACATCATCTGTGAAAATGTCAACTGTCTAGCTATCACGGTTCATGAGGTACAGCCTGGTGACAGACAGCCAGACAGACAGACCGACAGTGGAGTCTTAGTAATAGGGTCCCGTTTTTACCCTTTGGGTAAAAAAATAAAAAATAAAATACAGGGTGAAAGGGACACCGCACAAAAGGTTACCACGTGTTGACGTCAGGCTGGATCTGAGTGAGATTATTAAGGGGAGAGAGATTGTTTAGGGGATTACGAAACCGTGATATGGAATTTAGCAGTGCCTAATTGTGATGATTTATCCAGTAGTTAATTACATCAATGTCATATTGACAATACACCTGCAACACACAAGACGAATATAAATCAAGTCAATCATATGCCAAGACACGGCTTAGCTCTTAATTATTAGCATATTAATGAATTGACACAGTGCACATTATCACATTAACGAATCAACGTTTGATTGTTGACTGTGCTTGAATTACTGTGCATCTGTAGTCTATTAAATATGGCTTCTTGAATATTATACTGTCCTGGTACCCCTAGTCAGGTAGTGTGGTTTCCATGGAGACGTCTGTCTTACTTACACACACGGATTTTGCCAACCCCTGGTAGTGTGGTTTCCATGGAGACGTCTGTCTTACTTACACACACGGATTTTGCCGAATAAAATCTACGGTTGTATTGCCGTGAAAATTTACGGTCGTCAGTGTTGTATCTATCTATAGATCACTATCTTGTTCTTATTCTTAGCGTATCGATGGCAAAAAGTCTAAATAGTATGTTTAGCCCAAAACTCAGCCACGCGAACTCCGCTCATTGATGCAGTAAATAAATAATCAAAGCGCAGGTCATAGGACATGCAGTGCAAAATGGAAGGCGGGTTATTGTTTGTGGGGCTATGCCGCATATGCACTTGAGGTCTGAGCCGTCCATGAATCCCCATCTGCAGTGACACACACAGTGCAAAGATAGCTACCAAATTATTAAATATAGTAAAAACCACTTGATTATGATTGCTTGTATTGTATGTCTCAGCAGTCAAATGCATCACATGACTTGTGTTTAATTTTGCTTCGTTGTTGCGAACTTAGGGCCATCCAGTTATTTTTCGTCTAGGTTGACCCGGATATTGGAGAATTGTAATTAAATAATAATTATCAGCAAGAGCTTACTTACTATGATCGTATATTCATGGCCCACCTATCTGATATCCTTCATCAGTATTTCCTAATCGTCGTGAACCAATGTAGTGCTTAAAATATATTAAAATCCGATGAAAACCCTTACTCTATCTACAGCTTCATTTATCATTTTGCTTCATTATATGTAAAAAAGTAGCTTATGTCCCGAAAACAAAAAACATGTTAACTTCTACCGTAGTAACAAGTAGCGCCATCTGTTACCACTTTCAAAACAACATCGCGAACTCGCCACAATCTACATCACAGATTGTCTCGCCCGATAAAAAATAATTGTTTACTGAAAATATTCTAAAAACACGAACGTCTGACATCTCATTTTTTTGTAGAAAGATTAATGTCTTTTGTTTTCGTGATGGGCTGTGCTAACATGTACGGTCAGGGCAAAAATGATTAACAAATTAACACACTTCACCAATTGGCCATGTGATACCCATTTCATGGTGATTTTAGGTGAAATATTAGAGCCCTCAATGAAAGTTTGCCGAGAGACGATATAAAAAGTGTTGACAGATCAACAACAGCCAGATGGGTGGATGAAATTAAGCAGATCCCAGGTAAGATCCGGTTGATGGTTGCGCAGACCAGGAAAGCATTACACAAAAGGAGAGGAAACTGATACTCAGTAGTAGCACTGAGCAGAACAAAACATGCAAATTATGATGATGAGAGCCATTTCTATCCATTTCCTTTTGACAACTGTCAAAGAATGACAGTTGTGTGTGATACACTGACCATTTGAGTTTGTAGTTAATTTGGTGAACAATTAATCTCCCTGACTTAACTTGTACTTGGGCTTAGACAATTTAATTGCCCATCGTACGCCTGACCGTCGGCCGGCGTCGGCATCGGCAAACTTTAGTCTTTTCAATCAATCAACATGTCAACAACTCACGCAGGACTTGTTCGAGCTACGGTTTTCCTATTATAAGATTTTACTTGACTCACCGTCTTTTCAGTGGCGAACGGGACTTATGGAAAATACGTGAACGTAAGGTACAACGTCATAGGACTACGTTATTACATTTCAATGAACCGCAATGTCCACAATCGTTGTCATCATTATATCCTAACATCAGCCCTGTATTTTCCCAAAAAGGTGAGGCTGAAATGTACCTACACTAAATAAATAAATAATAATAATAAACAAATTCTTTATTTGAATACAGTGACAACATTGTTACAGACATCTACAGCCATTATGACCCAGATAGGTCCTCTGGTTCCCAAATTAGGTTTTCACCTGTGACATAAGAGACAGTGATTCTCCATTTAAAAAGTCATGTGTGTCATAGCCACATAGGTAACCAAAAATGTTGCGAACAAGTACCTAGTGAATTAACAAAAAGCTATTTATGAAAAGATTAATTAATACTAGATCACAATCATTCATCAATCACACTACAGACGCCAGCAGTTCAAGCTCCACGAAACTGTCAGGTTTCCCAAACAACCTTGAAACTAAAGCTTTAGAGATAAAGTTGAAAATCTATTAAAGATATTTGACAGATTGTAGTACCTTGATGTGCTGCACATCTAGATTTCGCTAATTGTGTTAAAGTCGTGGTGGCCGCAAACACTACTGCTAAGCATGAGATCTTGGGATTCAATTCCCAGGTAAATTTCCTCGTTCATAATTTCTTCAAAGTTAAAGCTTTGAAACCAACAGATTATAAAACAAATTGTTTATTTGTGATAGCACCAGATTACCAAGGGACTTTGACATAGATAGGTATACCATTCAATAAGATTCGGAAAGCTCTCCTAATACAGAATACGATCAATTTTATGGAATAGACCCTTTAATTATTTACGGAGTTCACTGTTTCATTGAAAAGGGTGTCGGTCCTACTTCAGTGAAATGGAAAAATGTAATTAATTTAAAGGACGTGTAGTAATGTGTTTTTCAAATTACATAAATAGAATGATTTGAGTTATTGGCTGCAAATGGAAGGGACAAAATGGGACCGGAAATGGTCATCGCAATTAAGAACTGAAAATGATGTGTGGTTAATTCGTATACAACAGTTCAGTACTCAGGCAATAATCGAGTTTAAGAGCGGAATTCACCGGATCTGACCGAGATCACCGTAACTAAACGGCGTTCAAGAGAATATTTTGAGCAATTCTGTCACTGTCAGCTCTTGAGCGTGGTTGGACAGCTAGTATGTGTCTGAGCGTAAATTAATACGAACATTATCAAATACGATTCTTTTAAAATAAATGTCCTGCTTGTAAGTGTTCTTTGTGCGTACCGTAAATCTTTCAAAGCTTTATCCCCTTTTATTTGGCACGTGTTCTTCTTCCATACTTCTCTATTACTTTTCATTTCAACAGTTACGACCTTGCATATAGTCCATCTATCGTTTCTTTGTTCTTAATCTACTCATCGAGCCATGCACTTTCATAATCAAGACTTTCCTTATGACATTTTTCTCATACCCTCGCATCACGCCCATACCGCGAAAATCGATTAATACACAAAGATTTTGTATATTTTGTAGATGCAACCTAGGCTTTTTGCAACTAAGTTGAGGTCAGCTTCCAGTCTAACCAGAAGCAGCTGAATACCTGTATTTTACATGAAGCGCCTGCCTATCTGACCTCCACATCCCAGTTAGTCTTGGGTAATACCCCTTGGATAGACTGGTTGTCAGACTTTCGGGGCCACTGACTACCGACGAGTGTCAAAGTTCTACAAATGGCAGCCGGGACCAACGCCTTGATGTGCTTTCCGAGGCACGGAGTAAACTCAGTATGTAATGGGCGGTCACTCATCCACGAACCAACCTAAACAAGCTCGGTTTAACCTAAAGATCGACACAAGCGGCTGTTATTATTTAACCACAAGCTCCCCTGCAGTGACAGTAAATGATAAAGGTTATCTGGAGCTTTCATACACAAACCATCTTAGTTTAACCCGGTGTTAGTCGAGATGCCAATGCCATTACTAAAGTTTGAGAACAGCTTTGAGCAACTGAGAGCAAGATTAAACTTCACATCGCTGGCTTTCTAATTAGTTGTTTGCTTACTAATTACGTGATAGTAATTAGCACACGCATTCTTAGAAACACAACCAACAATTCATCAAAACAGTTTTAAGAATACCTAAACGTAATTTAATAAAAGCCACCTTCCAACAGCAATTAACTGAAACACAAAGTTAACATAAGATCTAAAACTAAATATGAAACTTAATTAGAAACTCAATTAATGTTTAACAAAGAACAACAAAACGTGTCTGAAAGTATGGCACGTCTTAAAACAATACACAAACAAAAAGTCTTATATAATATGCATTTGTGCCAACAACCGGAGGATCGCAATATTCAATATCAACGTGAATTTCAATAGAGTGTCCTCCACGAGAAAATTGGAGGGAAATCTGAATATTCCTCGCCAATTTAGAAAAAAATATGTTAATCTATTCCCCGAGAGACGGTGACTATTTTCATAAATTGATTGCTTCGAGCCAATATCAAAAGAATTGTAATATTGAATTATCGACTGTAGAGTTTCATAATGAGTAACAAGCCAACCACTTTAAATTTCTCTCGTTCTGTCTCATTACGACAAATTCAACTGCTGCAGTGGAAAACGCGATAGTGGTGGAATTTTTCAAATAAATATAAATAAGTTGCATAAAGTTAGTTTGCTTCTGTAACTGAAAGTAAATAATAACTAAATACCGACACATTTGATGAATAATTTTTATTTCATTTCTTTTCTTTTATCTTTTGTTTGCAAAAATTGTACCCGATTTACCCACGTCGCACAATTTAATAAGAATCCAGACGATACAATTCAAATGTATGCACATATCGAAATTCAAAATAAGAAATCATATTCCAACAGACATAACACATATTGTCTAGACTCAATAGAAGAACGATGTCATCGGCCAGATGAAATAAAAGAAAAAAATGGCAACACACAATACTTCTTGAATTCTCAAAAACGTGTAAAAGAAAAAATGCTCTGTCAGCAGTCGTCAAAACAGAGGAATATTTTCGCAGTTTTATTTTGTCGCCTTTTCTTAAGGATCTGTCGTTTAGAATGAGTCTACCGTTGGCCACAGACCTCTTACTAGATGGCTTATTATGCCATTTTTTTGCCCTCATTTGCCTATCCGGCTAAAATATCTTACTACCTAATTGATAGATGGTGTACTTCATCTTATTGCTTCAAAAAAGGTTTTAGTTGAATTAGTTTTTCTTTATTGCGTCAGTCGCAATAGTTCCATCCATCTACATTTCTGTCGGAATTCTTTACATCTTTGCATTGTGTTTCAACAACTGTGTCAAACCAAAAAGTCAAAACAAACAAAAACTCTCTAGGCATACAAAAACAACTCATGAAACTGCAACCAACAAACCGCATTTCCCGTTCATACTGAAGGCAGTTCTCAAAATACGACCACAAATGGCAGTCACACTGACAAACACCACAGATGCCTTTAAACGACTCTATTTATAATACAAAGGTAAACAAACGTTTACCTTTAGCCGCTAAATGAAAACGGACGCTAGAGTGGCCGACGCAGACCGACCAGCATTTTCATTCGTTGGCCACTGAACCGGAAGGACCGAATAGCTTTCGACCACGTTTTCAAAATAGTAAAGGACTTTTCATTTCAGCACGTGTGATACACGGCTCTTTCGTGTTGGGTTAAGCAGTTGGAATAGTCATTTTGGAGCCCATCATTTTTAACACACGTCTAGGTTGGAATGGTTTTGTGCTGCGGTTTGGAGAGTACGGGATAGTCCTGTAGATGCTACCGAGTTCATTGACGGTCGACCACTTTTTAACCTTATTACTTAGGGCACAAGGTGAAAAGTAACAAATCGTCAGTGAACTCAAAAGTTACTGTAAGTATTGCGTAATTTTTTTGTACAAGCTAGTGGAAAATTATGTGCCTACCCACTTTTTAGGGTTCCGTACCCAAAGGGTAAACGGTAACGTCCGTCTGTCTGTCTGTCACCAAGCTGTATATGTAAAAAAAAACGTGTTTTTCGGTTTATGGTACGGGTTTCTTGTATGGGAGCCCCCTTTAATTATTAAATAATTTATATTTTTATTATGTGTTGTTATGGCGGCAACAGAAATACATCATCTGTGAATTTCTACTGTGTAGCTATTACGGTTCATGAGATACAGTCTGAAGACAGACAGCCAGAAACATGTTTTTTTCGGTTTATGGTACGGAACCCTTCGTGCGCGAGTCCGACTCGCACTTGCCAGTTTTTCTAATCGTTTTGTATCAAATTATTTGATGTACCAATTTTTGTATTAAATTTCGAATAGGTGGAGTCTCCCTGGATTGCTCTTAGAAAATAAATATGAAATATTTGCCAGTTTATCACCTTAGCACATAACCTTTTTCGTACTACCAAAATCTTAAAAGAAAAACTTTTCACTTAGCTCTTTCATATTTCATTTGTCTTTATCAAATTAACTTAATATTTTATCACCTTTTACTTAAAACGAAAAAATGAGCGGCAAACATTTTGTACTTTTAATTAAACCTCTTTTTTTAATCGTTTCTTTTTAATAACAGGCTGTATTATTAAAAATTCTTGGTTCAATACTGGCAATATTGCATTTACGCCAGAGAATTCGCAATAAAATAGAATAAATTAAAAATGCTTTCGTAATTTCGTTAATTATGAGTGCAATGTACCGAATGGCGGTCGGAAACAATAGTGCGGTATGTTATGGGCTTTATAATGTAAAACTAAAGTGACAGATATCCGTATAATGATTGCATGTTGTTATTTTATTGTTTAAATTAATAATGTCAGTCACTTTTTGTCGTCTGGCTACCTTTTGTGGTGAATATAATGGGAAGCCGGCGAATAATGGTGGACTATAATACGTTAGCTCTGCGTCCTTTAGGAATTGTGCAAGAGTATAACAGCTCAGAATTCTATAGTCTAAGCACATAATAGAAAAACTGGTGTTTTCCAACGCACACAGGTATGGTTACTAAGTACGGCTCGAAGGCAGCATACAGAACACTACAGACATATGCCAATGTCGATAAAGAACGAGTAAAGTCATGTTTCATAGACAAATCCACTCAACATTTCACTCGATCAAAAACTGACATCAAAACAACTGCCAATTTCGATCGAGTCCAGACGAAGCTGGTACACGAATATGTCACAACAAAATGACACGACTGCCATCTAAATCTTGCACCCAAGTCGCGTTCAACCTGCCCGACACGTCATGACAACATGTTCGACTCGACACATCACACACAAATGCCATGAAAATCACACACTCGAACATGTCGTGTCAAAAAATGTTTGCGACGCCAACTCATCGGACTGTAAAAGAAAACATTTTTCCCCACTTTCCTACGTTAGTGGCACTCTGTAGCGGAGATTCCTTAAAAGCCGGAAAATTTGTCCAATTTGCTCTTTGGCCCGTCTTTGATATTTTGATTCAAAAGAGATTTTATGTACAGTTCGCGTCGCGAGCACAAAGCTGATTTGAGCAGACATATCGTACTTCTATTGTCTACAAAAATATTTTAGGAGTGCAACAACACTGAGTTGTAAGTTTTATGAATATCTTTATACGACCTAAATTCCTTAATTAAATCATACGTTGAACGTATGTGCGTAAGCGAATGCTCGTTTGAAATTCGTGTCTCGTACAGCGTCGGTAGTAGACCAATGAATTTTGCTGTAGGCAAAGTGGAGACGCATCGCCGAAATCCTTCGGGGGTTACTTACAGACTTTGTCATGTAAATCAGCCACTCCAACCCCTAGGGGAGGCATTCAAACTGAAATATTGTAAATATTTTAGTCGTGAATAGATACGACTACTTTGATCTTGGAAACGTAATTTCGCCTTGAATCTCCGAAAAATTGGGCCTATTAAAGTATTATAAGGTTGACTTTGTCGTGATTTAATTTAACTGTGATCTCTTTAGTGAGTTGTTCTTTTTATAGAGATGCCCTTTTCTTTTGTTTCCTGATATTTCTACATTTACTGGAGCAACATCAGGCGTGTCTTTTAATAATGATTTGTTTTCCACTACAAGACGAAGTTCTCTTCTCTTCTATTTTCTAAGTAAATGAACACGCATTGCGCTCGGTTTTTTTATTATTTATTAAAATAAAATAAAAAATCATTATATTTTTTTTTGATCTGCAGATGATATCATTATTCTATGACAACAGCTATGAAATATTTCTGAGGAACCTATTGATTTTTTCGAATGGTGGAATATTCTGCTTTCTATAAGAATATCACTTCACTTTGCGACAGATTTTATCTTTGAGATGCAAATCATGCCGTTGAGGATTCATAGCTCAAATGGGGTGGGTGAAGGTAGCAGAAACACGAACTCATATTTATTTATACTACTATTTTGTAGATAAAGCCCTACCCTCTAATGGTGCTTTTGCAAAAATCATATTTTTCTTGAAGCTCATGATGCATAACATAAAGGATGTTAGGAGATCTTTCGCCCGTAAGGAAAGAACTGTGTTAATATTTATATAGCTTTTATAACTATCTGCTACATATTCTTTCGATGGATGCAAGCAGCGAAACAGAAAACGCTGCGAGGGACTTGGGAGTTCGATCGTGAATGGAATATTGTTCGTTCCTTTGGGATGGATCAGCCAAGTACCAGATGCAAGCGCTGGAAGCTATTGAGCGACGTGCACACGACTTTCCTGTCAAAGCCAAGCTGCAAAGCCTTGAACATCGCCGCAAAGTTGCCAGCCTATCGGTTTTCTATCGGTTACATTTCGGAGCTTGCTTTGGAATTACACAATCTAAGTCCCCCATCCCCATTCTATCATCGGACGAGCAGAGATACGGTGAAGCGTCAGCGTTGTATGGTCGAAGTTTCTTTATTGAACACTAGCGGACGCCACGCGGTTTCACCCGCGCAGTTCCCGTTCCCGTGAGGTCCGGGGATAAAATATAGCCTATGTTCATCATCTGCCCAGCCTTTTCCCAACTATGTTGGGGTCGGCTTCCAGTCTAACCGGATGCAGCTGAATACCAGTGTTTTACAAGGAGCGACTGCTAATCTCACCCCCACAACCCCGTTAATACTAGTAATACCGTAATACGATACCTCTTGGTAAGACTGGTTGTCAGACTCTTTTTGGGCCACTGACTACCTGTAACGACTGTCAAAGATGTGCAAATGACAGCCGGGACCAACGGTTTAACATGCTGTCCGAGGCACGGAGGAAACTCGGTATGTAATGGGTGGTCCACAGACCAACCTAGGCAAGAACGGCTTAACCTAAGCGAACCTCCAGTCTGTAGAACCGGCTTAGCTGTTTCCCTATCATTATAATCTGGATCTCTTCAACGTTTAAGTAAATTGGTTTCTTCTAGGCAAGCGTGCTCCATTGCTTCACATCAGGCGAGGAGCGGCCAAATGCAAGCCTATTTAAAAAAATGGTGACATTTGTGAATGGTGGCCTTGAACCCTATTGCCTTGCTACTGTGTTGAAATTAAAGAAGTATTAATAGAGTGACTTTTTTTTCTCTACACACATTAGGAACATCATTGGTTCCACGAATCGATGAAAGTTGATCGCTAAAGTTATAGAAAAGCAAAGGCACGTGATCATTAAACTGTACAACAAACAGCTACACATTACTGCAAACGGTGTTAATGTAACAGCTTCAGAAAAGTTGCTCTCATATCGCTAACGAAGTTGCGAAGTATTTTATTTGTTTCTGTAGTTTTCTGATGCAGGATTTCTTGCCGCTTAGAGCTTAATAGAAAATAGAAAATTGAGGATACCTACTAATAAAATATTACCAACCTTCTTAGTCGAGACTTATAATACATAACTGCCTAAGAGAAGGCCTCCTAGAGGTAACCTGTCTAAACCTTTAGGATAACTTTTAACTTTTTCTCTCCGTTATGACCGTTATCGACATCACCATCAGTCTGTATTTGGCTCAACCCATTGCTACTTTCATTCAACCAAATAAACATAAAAACCAAGGATTATTACCAGACAAAAATAATAATCCTTGGTTTTTATGTAGAAGACGTCCTATAGGTCGTCTTCTATGGGTAGGGCAGGTCAGGTCGCAAGAATGGACGAGACCAGGTCACTCAAACGTTCACTTGATAGTACACCAGATGCAGTACAAGTCTGACACTCCCTTTCGCTCCACCCAGAGTGGGAGTACTCATTTGTCGAATTCCCATTCAAATAGTACACCAGATGGTCAACCTTGTGTTTGGATGGCGTAAAACAATATTTAAGAATTGTTGGAGCGAGAAATTGGAGAGAAAAAGCCAGAAATAGGTCACTATGGAAAAATATACTCAACGGAGCCAAGGTCCACCCGCGGCTGTAAAGCCTCAGATGATGATAAATTGAACAAAGGAGCAAAAAACAGTTTCTACTTCAATACCATAGAGATGTACAGTATCTATCTCACCTCTATTCTATGTTCGTGAGGTGTTTTCAATTAAATTGTCGTGCGAATACCCCGAATTCCCGTAACAAAAATGTCGGGATCCTCACCAAATAGACCTAGACAAACGGGCCTGTTTGGTTCCTATTATTAAATAAACAAAGGCCTTTTCCGTAATTTACATTTCCGTAACCAATTTCATTAGTCCACGAGTTATTCGCTCGGGGGAACGAGGTGTATTCTCTCTATTCCGCTCGACCATGATTCGACCAATTACAACTCTGTTAATTACATATTTTCGTGTATTTAGCACGTAATTGGCTGGTTTTGTTTTTATTTCTGACAGTCAACCATAGACTCTTATTCTTTTTTTTGATTCATTTTGAGTTCGCAGATTAGACAGAATGAGGCTCATAAAAGAAGTCAATTTTTTTTTTAATATTTGGCATCGAAAACACAGTCGAATCTTTGAGGCATAAGTACTTAATTTCAAAAGTGCTTAATCTCAAAAGAAACAAATGATGATGTATTTAATTCGGTTATAGCTCCTTATTTTAATCTAGCTTTATGAAAATTAATCACTCAAAACTTTCAGCCATCGTATATGAATGCAGATGGCTGAAAGCCAGTATTCAATCATCATCATTATTTCAGCCGAAAGACGTCATTGACCGGTCCCGTGCGACTCGCATCCAGCGGATCCCCGCAACCTTCATCAGGTCATCGGTCCACCTAGTGGGAGGCCTTCTAACACAATGTCTTCCGGTTTGCGGTCGCCACTCCAGAACTTTTCGGCCCCATCAGCCATCTGTTCTGCGAGCAATGGACCCTGCCCACTGCCACTTAAGTTTGGCAAATCTTTGGGCTACGACGGTAACCTTGGTTGTTTTGCGGATGTCCTCATTTCTGATTTGATCATGCAAGGAAACTCCGAGCATAGCTCTCTGCATTGCTCTTTGGGTAACTTTAAGCCTTCTGAAGAGGCCCATTGTGAGCGACCACGTTTCGGCCCCGTATGATTGTAATCACGGAATTCAATCAATGATGATAAATCTAACCAAAGCCCGTACATGCATATATTCATCAACAACTTTAGAGTGAAGCAGCCAACACATACGTTGCTTAGGTACTAATGAATAAACTATCAACCAATGCTTTGAGACTGATTAGCTTTGATGTTTAAAACACACAACACATTTGCTATGGCTATGGGACTTTCATTATGGCTTTGCACTGAATTGGTCATTGGAAATTATTCATGATTGCAGTATAGAATCAATCAGAGTGTCATATATTTTAACGAATACATCAGTTTAACAGTTGGAACTTCCCTTAACTCCTCTTCTCGACGTGATTTTGTATCAAATTATACGTCATTTCCGTATAAACAATGTCGTTATTTTCGTCGCAAGACTCGTGTGTTGTCCGTTGTTCCATCTCTCTTAACTCTTTTTTTTTATTTTCTCTACCCACTTCTTAGTAGGTATAAATGTAAGAGTCCGCTGGACAGTGGTTCTAAAACCTGCTGTTTTTCACTTTTATTATGTCATGCCAACTTATATCTTATCTATCATTATGGCACAAAGTCTTCTCCACAAAAAATAGCCTGACGTATACCTAAGATTCCCTTACATCCCCTATCACCACAACCATTGTATCCATAACACAATACACACAGAACACTCGAATGACATACGAGCCTGAGCGTTTTGCCATCAACAGTTTCAAATATTTGGTGTAACGGTGAGGACATGGAGCCGTCCTAAGCAAACAGGCTTGAAGCCGACCCCCCCGTCTAAGATCGATGATATGATAACAGACAAGACACATCTTTGCATTCTGAATAATAAACACGGTTTATGCCAATAATGTTGCTTACACACGGTGGAATATGAGGATGACAGGTAAGATTTATTTTTCGTGACAAAAATCTGTCTTCACTGAATTTGTCGGGTACATTTTTCCGCTACGAGAAAATGTCCTAAATCTAAGCCAATCGATCACTAATGAATGATACGCACGTCCCTCCTCTAAAAGGTACGCCAGATGCCAAAAAAATCAGATATAAAAAAGAAAAAACTTGGAACATCTCACCCAGATGTGACACTCAACACTTCGTACGCACTCAATATTTAACACCCGTTCCTTCTACACTCCTAGTTCTAAGTTCAAACTCTTCAAAACCATAAAAGTTAAATTGAAAGTCAGGAACAAAAAGGGAGTTGGAAATGCAAAGTGCAAAGCGCAAAGCAATTTCAAAGAATTGCTCCCGGTATTTGAAACAAGAAGTGCTTTACCTACCTAAGCGATTCATACAGACTTACCAATTCTGGAGGTTGGCTATCGAACAGTATCGGGCAATTGACAGTCAGTCAGGAGGATATTCTCGATACGATGTAAATGTTGGATTTTTCTAGATTTTCATCTATTTTTAGCCACGTTAGAACGTCGAGAGGACCAGAATAATAATTAGACGTGGCAGATTTCTTGAAAATAGCTTTGATAGGTTTTCTTTTTTTGATGGTGGATATTTTTGTGGTAGGTTGACAGTTTCGAAGTATGTTTAATAGTCAGGTTTTCTTGAAAAATGATGATGAATGTTGTTGACTTTTCGTTTAAGTTGTCAAAAAATGTTCTAATAAATAACATGAAACTCCGAAAATTAAATTACTTGGCGTACTTAGTACCTAGCTACATAATTAAGTTCACACTGTGGTAAATGAAAATAAATCGGAGGAAAGATATTTTTATGAGAAATTGCTCTTAGCTTGTATTATTCTTGTCTGATAAAATCAATCGAGGCAAGAATATAAGTTGGTAAATCTACTATTACCACAGATAATTACAATAATTATTCTATTATTTACACCTCTGCCTAACCCTTCGGGGATTACAGGCGTGATGCTATGTGATGTTTTATAAGAATGCACAATATTCTCAGATACGAGTGTACAAGCTCTAATACAGTTCTTAAGATATGGTACAGCTGTATCTGATACTATAATACCTTGTACTTCTTACTGCTTATTAGATCCTGGTAATACTTTCTAGGTTCGCTGTTCTGTAATACTATTCTATGTTCTTTTATTTACTTTTTACTAACTTGTAATAGGTACATATGTTTAGGTGGTGTATTCTTTTACGTCATATAAAATCAAAATCAAAGCATTTATTTCAGGCAGGCCAGTTACATACACTTTTGAACTGTCGAAACAAAGACAACAATGAAATGTAGGTACAGTTCCAGTCACAAAGCATAAAAACTGTAAAATTATTGTAGTTGCCCATTCCAAAGCATAAATCTCTTTGGAGATGAACGGGCAAGCAACTCTATTGAAACTCTTTTAAACCAGAATATTGTTACAAAACCTTGGTTTAGTGCTCCAAAAACAACTATACTATATAGATAGCTCTTGCCCGCTGCTTTCCCCGCAAAGATCGAGATCGACACGAAAATACAGAGTGTAAACAGACTCTTCACGAAGCCGTACATCAAACTAAGTAACTTTACGCAAAAATTATTGCTGGGAAACAACTTTTTTTTTTGGGCTGAAAAATCACGTTTTACAGTAGGACTCAATGTAACTTACTCAACACATTGTGCTGATGGATGGATTTAATAATAAGAGGGGGGTGTTTAAAGTAAAAATCTTAGATTAAAAACATGTACTTAAAAAAAACTTGTGATAAAGTTGGAACCTTGACCCCCAATATCTCCTTAACTAGAAGGTTCCCAGGTATGGTCTAGAACAAAAAAAGGATCGCAATGACGGGGAAAACAAGTGCCTTTTGGCTTCGTTAAGAGTCTGTTTACACCCTTTATACTTATAGGTAATTATCTACCGTGTCTCTCTGTTATCTTTATTAAGCAGACAATTTTGCATTTATGGTAAGGAAATCTGAACGAACGTTAAAACACATCCGAACAAGTAAGATATGCCAACCAAAAGGAATCTTTAAAAAGAAAATTAATCCAATCACTGAACCAGAAAACACCCGAAATCAAATATTTTTCCAAAAATAATTCAGCGATTGTAAAAGCTTTAATCCCAGTATTTTGTAGTTGAGTATTTCGTAAAGTTAAATATTTATGAGGTGTATTTATTCGGCGTGGTTTCGACGCAGGTCCAACGCTCGATTGAATCTCAAAGCGTTGAACACAATGTGAAAATTTCCTATTATAACATCCGTATTGATAAATTTATAAGCGCAAATGCGTCACGGAGAATATTCTGTAGACATAAATGGTTTTGATTTGGTGCCAGACAGCCAATGCATGTTCACAAAGCGTATTTTTCTGCCCCAACGCCAACAACGTAGGTGTTGGCGTTGGGGCAAGATAAAAAGCATTCTTTTATTATCCATTTTTAAAAACCAGAAATATACAAACATTTAGCCACACAAACAATCTACAATATCACACACATAATATATTTCGTCCCGTCACGTCTGCAACAGATAAGGCTGTACTTTTACTAAATTACACAGACAAGCACTAACATTTTCCCGGCGCGGGACGCAACTGCGGAAAGTAGATGCTACAACGACAGAAAACTCCTTTTATTTTTTCACCATGCCACGCCACACGTGACGTGCCTCCACAGCCTTCATCATACACCTTTTTGATCATAATGCGAACGGGAAATAATCGTGCAGTCATCCAGACCAGACTGCTGCTGACACCCGCAAGGCTTTATTATTTTTGAAGAGAGTGTAGAAGGGCCGGTAAATAGCTCAGCCTGCAAACACGGTGAACAAGCGTTCATTAAACACTTCTGCGCAATTAACGTGAAACGGTGCGGCGTTGCAAACAATGTTCGTTTTATTTAACGCAACCTTCCGACAAACAGCGGACCTCCGCTATCCAAATACGGTGCGAAAGCAAAAAGGATTTTCCTGCATGGGCCCGTTTAAAACTATTTTTTAAATTACAAAACTACAAAATCTTTTATGTTGGCAACTTATCTGGATAAATATTTCTATACTAGATATTATATTATTGCACTGGACTGCAGTAGCTCTGAGAATTTACGGAGTTTCCGTGCGCTACTATCTGGCGATGGTTCATTACTATTTATTTCGGTTCAAGGAACTGTTATATGGTATATCTCTCGGATGCGATACGAGTAGCGGTCAATTCGTGAGTGTTTCAAACCTAAATCCAAGGAAATAGCGAAGTAGGCGAAATTCCCGGCGGTTGTATTTGCAGCGTAGCACCGACGCTCGATATTTATTATTCATTCATAAGGAGCACAGCGATATTTACTCTCCCATTACTGTGGCCTCGGAGTCGCGTTTCTTGCATTAAAAATTTAACACGAGTCCGTCTAGAAACAGCAGATGAATAAAATGTGCGGTAAATAATTTTAAATAAACATAAAGCCGGAGGCTATTGCTCTAATTGATTGATATTGCTGGTCGGATTCAATGGTTTCGGATGGTTTTAGGAATTGATAAAAGCGTTTTCACAAAACGGACCGAATATCTCTAGCGAAAAAGCCTAATCCAAAATCGAATTCCGCAAGCCTCGGACCGCTGGACACCGAATAAATAACCACACAATGATAAAAACGGGACAAATGTCTCTCCACAAAGCTCAGTGCGCAGTCCACACAAAAAATGAAAACAATTAGCACTACAGCGCAGGCTGCGCCGTCCGCCAGCAAAAAACTAGCAACCATAGATAATTTACTTTCAATCGCTGCAAGAGCCCGGGAACGCGGCAGATATTACACGTAGCTTTACTCGGCAAAATAGGGGCGAAAAATCTCCATTTTTGTTGGCGAACCAAATTCATGCAGTTGCTAGCAAAAATTTCGTGACGTACTTTTTTATTGCTATCAGTTTGGGCACTACTACATCCAATTTTAAAATGTTGCTTTTATACCAAGTTTCAGCGTCATCCAGCTTGAATTCACCAAACCAGCGATTCCACGAGAATTCAATATTCGATAAATCTTCTCATATGCCATTAAAACATCATAAGTAGTTTGATTAAATAATAGTTGGCGATTCAAGAACATTTTTATTCGAATCTGTCTTAGAGGAAAGTAGGTCATTATAGAGGCGGATTTCAATTCTTTGCAATGTACGGGTCCCTGCTTTGCTTTGAACCAGTTGACCCATGAAACACTAATAATAACGGGCGGACAATAGGCGTAGCAAGCAAAACCGCGCGGTTTCGTTAAACCATCGGAGTGAAAGGAATCCTTGAGTTGGATAGGCGCCCGGCGTCGGGGAGATTACAGCAATTTATCCGGACTTGCGACATCTGGAATAGGACTTGGTGTTAACTTGCAGCTTTCACGGTTATTCCTGATATTGGAGAAAGATAAACAATATTCAGGTCACGACTTCATTTTTGCTTTAAACTAATCGAGTTAAAATATTAGAGGATTATTCTCTTGCTCTTAAAGTGACCGAGTCGCTCTGAAAACTATATTTCTGGAAAATTTACTATCTCATCTTTTTCTGCAACAAATCTAGCTATAAAATATTCCTACATTTTTACTGCTCATGCTTCTGCATCCAATTTGGCTAATCTAATACCTACCTTAAGCTCAGACATTATGAGCGGAACGATGAGATAATCCATTGCGTGTAAAAGATTAACTTTCCCAAAAAAGAAACTAACACCTCTGCAGATGCATAAATCATCAAACTAATCGTCTAAATCACAAACGATAGCCACAATCCTAACCTATAAACGCGGCAAATAGATCAAACACTAACAAACTTAGCTAGCGGGATATAAAACCAGTATTATAGGGATTTATACGCGGCTAACTAGCACACACTGGTATACGGCTGCGTTTACACAGCGTGGCAAGCTACGCGGTACATGAGCAAAAAATACACCAAAATTATTATTTCGTTTTCCTAACTTCGCTCAGCGTAGCTCGGTACTCATAAAAAATGTGACAGGTCGCACGTGATTAAATGGGTTGTGTGGTTGAGACACCATCTACGAGCTGCTGGACAAGCGGTAAATAGAAGTATGTACAAAAGAAGAAAGAAATAGAAGACTACTTCGTCGTTGCAACTTTAAGACTAAAAATCACTTTTTAGAGATTCATCACTTTTAATCGATAAAAACCGTCTACTGAAAAAAATATAATTTAACCAACTGCAAAAAATAATATAGGTATCAGCCACATGATTTCGTACTTTTTACTTTACTAGTTGAAATGAAAAATAATATCATAGTAAAAAAATAAAAACAATTTCAGTTAACACTTATGAGATTTTGGTTGCGCTTTATGTATCACATCAGAGCTTTTGCACTAAAATGCCTATAATAATAAAATAAAATAAAAACTGTGCATTTTGTAGAAAAAAAACCTCAGAATAATCTATGCAGTTATAGACTTCCAGTCAAGAGCTGATATTTGTCTATTGTGCTAATTTTTTTCTGCTACACAACGTGTCCTGACAACGTTCAGATTCTAGAGCTTTGATGAAAAAGGGCCGCATCGTTTCACAGCTCCGCTATACCTCGCCCCGCTAAGCTCCGCACATCTCTAGTGCAAACGCAGCCTATAATGCTCTGGGCGGCCGGCAACTCTAATGGCCTTCCATTACGATGCTTGCCACCTGTGCTAATGGGTCAGAAATATTTAATTGATGAGAGCTGTACAGATTTCCCGATTCACATTTTTCATCCATTTCGTAGTGTTTCGTGTCCGCTTTGTGGGTAGCCTCATTACTGTAGAATATGTTTTGCTCTTGGAGGATGTTAAAAGCGAATTGCTTTCATCTTTCATCTGTCTTGTTATGTGCTGGCTAATTAGAAGGCGTTGTTTTGTTAAAATGTTTTAGATATGAGTTGTTTATGTTATTGTTATTTGATTTTATAATGCAGAAGTTTGTCTTTCTTTTGCTTCTCACTTCTTCTTTATCGTGTGGTTAATGTCTGTCGGATAATTTATGCCACCCAAGGGCCTCTGACTTGGCTTTACATTACGTCGAAAAATATCTCTCATCACGATGTTTGTTGTTGATGTTGTTATTTGATGTTGTGTGGGTGTAAACAGACTCTTAACGAAGCCGGAAGGCGCTTGTTCTCCCCGTCATTGCAATATTTTTTTTTGTTCTAGACCATACCTGGGAACCTCCTAGTTACGGAGATATTGGGGTCAAAGTTCTAACTTTTTCACAAGTTTTTTTCTAAATACATGTTTTTAATGTAAGATTTTTACTTTAAACACCTCCAGGACCTCCTTACTATTCAATTCATCCATCGGCATAATGTTTTGAGTGCGTTACATTGAGTCCTACTGTAAAACGTGATTTTTCAGCTCAAAAAAAAAAAGTCGTTTCCCAGCACTAATTTTTGCGTAAAGTTACTTAGTTTGATATACATAATGCTTGGTTGACGGCTTCGTGAAGAGTCTGTTTACACCCTGTATGTACATGAATCCGAAAAATGTCGAGAGGTCTTGGTTTCGAATTCGAGACCAGCCTATGACTTGGCAGTCCGACGGTCACACTACTAGACTATCACTGCTTAGGTATCTACTATTTCGGCTTCTCACAATTTCTACTTCTAATTCTACTTACTACTTTTGTTTCTGCTCAAGTTGGGAAAAGGCTAGGCTGATGAGGATAGTCTTTCTTTTGCTTAATTACATAAGTGAAATCCTACCGTGTTTCTAGATATTTTTTGTTAGGTCCTTACAAAGTTTCTTGGTGTGACCTACATAGGCTGTAGAAAATATAGTGTTGCTGAATAAAAGAGTTCTATAGGTAGGTACACGTAGGTAGCTACCATAAGTAGGTCCTAAAAGATTAGCACCTTTCAGTTTCCTTAACCCCTTTCGTTAAAGTGCTTTGAACTGTACAAAATACCATTCCCTCAAAAATTTAATCAAAATTATAGCTAAACAAAGCGTTTAATTAAAATCATAATTGTGAAATTGTTCACATACGATAAAACCAATGTAAACCGATTGCGGTTTGAAATCAAATCCTGTATTACGGGCACAATGAGCTAAAACAAATTCTCCCGGGCAATGTGTTTGTGTTAACTGCATCTGAAAGCAGAATCTATAGATACAGCAAAACGTATTTATTTGCTTAACAGACAATAACGCATCCGACCTATTTAGGTCCAAATATCGCGTTTTAGACACCAAACAGATATGTACCTATGTACATTTGATGATAGATAAAACATTCAACTAAGTATTCTTATATGCGCGATTTTGTTGTTGGAAAATAACAGTCGTTTTGTGGCCGTAGCTCATCACCTTCCTAGCCTCTTCCCTAATTTGTTAGGGTCAACTATCAGTCTAACCGGATGTAGCTGATGACCAGAGATGAGCACACATCTCACATCATCACATGAACCTAGTTGGTAACTGCCTATCTGGCCACAACCTCAATTTCTGGTAGTCCCGTAGTCGCATCCTCTTGTTCGGTAAAAAGGTCTCCCTACTGTGTCATCCTCTCTCATACAGCAGCTACTATCCACCCAACTTCTGTTTCCTTATTATGTGACAGTAGCAATCTCTCTAGTTCGATGATAACATAACTTACTCCCTCAATAATTACTAGGAAGGGAGGTGCAGCGTTTTCCAATCTAGGAGTGAATATCAAAACTCCTAGATTTTCAGAACAAAATTATCTGGTAGGAAGAATCCATGCATCAATATTTGGTAATAGTTATTTTAATGCAATTTCAAAAACCAAATACCAGAAACGATTCTATTGTCACGTATTCCGCGTATTATTAGCGGTTAATTATCATCGAGCGAGACGACATTGCCACAATAATTGTGGTGTGTTCCCGCATTGTGTGTTGTTGGAAAATCATTCGTGGCGGCCATTACCTACGCCTTAATTGAGCAGAAGTATTTAATGACCTCTGTTTCTGATACAATTAATGGACGAATCGGTATGCGATTGATTGTTGTCTGTTAGTTATCTAGAAGATAAGTTCATGTTCATCCTTTATGTAGAAAGTGTTCCCTACATGAATATACAAAGGGGATAAATATAATGACCACCAAATATAACTTTGTGACCACTGACATCTATCACCTAAAATATCAATTGATGAGCACCAAATTTAAATGATTGTTGATGACAAACTAGTTTTGCCTAGGCCGACTTGGGGCACCCCGACACGGATAGATTAGGTTAAAAGGGTATAACCCTTCGTGGTTATTTTTTTATAAACCATTAAGAAGTAGTCGACCGGGTCTCCCTCGACTAGGATTTCAGTGGTGGTTTCGGTTCAATTTCTGGTGGTCATTAACTATTTTTGATTCTAATTGCATTTGCACGCTAAAATGGGGATCTAATTTTGGTGATCATTTACTATTTTTGGCAAACAAAAGTGATTTTTCTGCCGTTACATTTTACTAAATCTGGTGGTTGGTTAAATATAAGCTATAATACGTTATTGAATGTACAGTCAACTGCGCGGCCGTGTGGCACACAATGTTATCTATTATTACATAGATTTTCTTTTATTATTTTTGTTTTATACTGTGTGCACATGTTGTTGCATGTGCAAAAAAAAATATTTTCATTCTTTCTTTCGCTCACATCAGTGATTTAGTGGTAAGAGTAACCACACCTACCTGCCTAAAACTACCTACTTACATACATACTACGAAACTCGCCCTTACTGGTATGGACGTTTTAAATTGAAAGCGAAAATCGAAAATAAGTTTATGCGGATCTCTCATTTATTGGAAATCTATACGTAAAAGTAAATATTACATTCTCATTTACATAGAAAACCTCCTTTTCCTACAAGCTCGGGTCAAAGCTAGTATCAGAAATGCAAAGTGCATTTGAAAGATACTTAGTTGTTAAATAGAAACTTGAATTTGCATGAGATAATACCACTGCGCCGCCGCCCACCAGAGTATGCCTCGCTGCTCCTTAAAGCTTCATTTTGTACAGTGTATCCTGGCAGGCTAGCAAACATCCAAAGTACATAATTTAAGACCTCCTAAGGAAATAGAATTAATTAACAGTAGGTAACTACAATAATTAGCAGTATTTTTGTGTTTTATTCACGTTGTTGGAGAGGCATTTGCATATTAGATATTATTAATCAAGTTATTTTACAGAAACAAGTCTGAATCAGACAGTATGAAACGGAGGTCGTAGCCCAAGCGTCGCTGTGCATGTCCTGCTTTATAAATATATTTTTTTTACATTATATGCCAGCCGCATATCGCCACCGCTAGCCGCGTCGCGGTCGCAATTGTGGCCACACCACACCAGTAGGCATCTTGCCGTATTAGGTATGTCTTCTTCAACGGCTTATCGGGCCTATTAATGGATCGTGTATTATGACGCAAAAAACTATTATTTAACCTGTTTTAAAAAACCGATCTACAACTTCAAAAACATAGTGTTTTGTATCACATGTAAAAACTAAACATGCACTAACAAGTTTTTATTTAAGTACGAATTTGAAATACTTTTTTGCCGTTACGATGATGAAAATCATGAAACGTTGGAAGCTCAAAAAACGTTGTACGGGGGTTAAGATGATTCTACAGTGCTGCCAAGATAATGAAAACCAAAACGAATAATTGATATTTGATATGTTATTGACAGCTGTCTGGTGTCTATGGCTGTGAGCTGTCAAGTCATGATGTCAAATTGTCAAGTCAATTGACAACTCACATGATTGCTGGCTGTAGTTTTATTGTTTAATTTCTTAAATTATATTATAGTTTATTTTATACTGTCCATTGTGAATTACTTTGTTACGTGGAGCTTGTGTATTGTAAGCTAACTGAAAGAGTATCATAATGTCTCATCAAACTGGAATTCAAGGTACGAAAATATACAGTTATCTTTCTTATTTCAAAATAAACCACGTATTATGCTAATAACCCCGGCTAAAACATTTTCTTACTGCTTTTAAGGCGAAAAAGAAATAAAGTTGCAGAACTTGTAGTATATTTTTAGAAATTACGTTATTCTGGCCTCCAACCAGATCTCCCACGCCAAAATTCCATTTTGATAACATAGGTTGATAATGGAATTCCAAAAATTAAATCATAAACGTATCAGAACCGTATAAGAGTAAGTATAACACACTAAGACATAAAATATTAAATTAAATCATACCAACTAGGGCATGCCCCCAGTTGTACAAATAACTTAAACCGAGTAAAACACTATTGGTTTGGCAGATTCTTATCTGCCTCTCAAAATTATTGCTGGAAGAATAGACCTCAGCAGTCAATATACATACAAAAATCTGCTAAAAGCTTACAACCAATTGCAAAACAAACAAAGAAACAAACAAATTTTCTTTAGGATTGTGTGCTAAAACTTGAATAGGCGTGAACTATGAAACAGTGTTTTTATGAAACTGTATAGGAAGAAATAGACTCACTGCAAAACCTGTTACTGTACCTGTGATTTATTAATTATTGATTGTATTAAGTGAAAGTTTCTGTTATGTTTAGTTATGTATTATTTTCAATTTTAGAAGTAGTGTTATAGGTTGTAATTTATTGTATTAAACATTAGACTGGGTCGCAACTAGTCTCCCTTCTAAAATATCTCCAATTTTGCATCTACTTACACCGTCAATTAAAGTGAAAGTGTAAAAAAGAAAAAAACCCTTCTGAAAACTCTTTATAAAACAAACTGTAGAAACTCATTTTTTTATTTCAGCTAATGCAGAGTTGAAGAAATATTTGGGAAAATGTAGAGATGGAAAAATACGAGTCTTGAAAATCAGCATAGAAAATGGTATGTTACTTATTAATGATTTTTCCCATGAAGGTAGGCAGAAACGACAGAACACCACCTGTTATAATCCACACATACTCCTCTACCCCTGTCATACAGGATGTCCTGGTTCAGGAGTCAAGATCACATTGATAAAATGACATTATTACTATATTTCTTTCTGAAATAATAAGCATTTTAGAACCCAAAAATGAATGTAACTGTTTATGCAGCTGATGACTTTAATTTATTCACATATTGCAGCGGTAAGATATATATTGTGTCTACAGGTGACATCTGCATACCATGCAGTGTTCAGATATCACCACAAGTGGGTTGCATTAATAGGCCAGTTTGATCAAATGCATTGAAAGCAACATGCTTGACCTCCATCAACAGCTACCTCTTCCAAAGCTGTCATTTAAAAAGGACAGGATCTTGAATTGTCAAAGAGATGGTCAGTCAAATATAATGACACAAGCAATTTACTTACTGCAAAGCATAGATCTCTATGGAGCAAGACACTCCATGAAGTTTCTTGGCCATTGTTTGAAATGACTACCTTGTTGGTGGTACCAAGTGGTAGCACATGCTACTGCTAAACTCTTGCTCAGCAGTCGCGCTTAAAACAGAACTGGCGAAATGTGGATGTTCTATTAGGTACACCTCTGCCTTCAGGAACCTTTCGTGATGTTACGTGTTTTAAATTTTTTATTTATTTTTGTTTTATGACTTCAAGTAGGTATATCTACACTTCATTTTGTGTTGAATTTCAGAGCAGCTTGTATTATCCAAGTATTACCCCACAAAGCACTCATGGGAACAAGACTTCGACAAATATGTACCCTCATTGGTAGTTGAAGAAATGCCATGTTATATTTTATACAGGTTAGTCATTTCTGGTTTTTAAAAAATACTACACTTCTACTATACTTCTATACTTAATTTAATTGATGCTACATAATTATTTTGACCAATAAAATTTAAGTTGAACCAACATAGAAACTTATTTTTTATATAATTCAACTTGTACTGTATTCCGAAAGGAAATTAATCATTCATCCTAATAATATGATGTGAAACTTAATGTTTGGATGTTTATTACTCAATCACTCAAAAATAGCTGAACGATTATGGATGAAATTTGGCCCACAGATAGTTAAAAGACATGCCTTGACGGTTGTTGTCACGCAGACGTAGCCGCGAGCAGGAGCTACTCTTTACTCAAGAAAAAACTCACTTCGAGAGAGTATTCATTTTTCAGATTCGACTCAACAAATTCCCTTGGCCATGAGTGGCTGCTCCTCAGCTGGTCTCCAGACAGTGCCCCAGTCCGGCATAAGATGTTGTATGCCTCAACTAAGGCCACACTCAAACAGGAGTTTGGCTCTGCACATATTAAGGATGAAATGCATACCACTGTGAAGGTATGCTAATTAACACCTTGTATTGTATACCATGCATCTAAGTATCTTAAAGAAAAAATATCATAAATAGTTACCTTTTTTAAATAAGGTATTAACAATTGGCAATTTGATTTATGGCCACAGCTCATGACTGTTCGTTGCGTTTTCTATTGTCTATGTTAAAGAATGTCAGTCAATGGTGCCGATTCCCTTGTTTACAAACTAAACCAAATTTAAGTTCAGTGCATCTTTTTCTTTCTATTTCATTATGAAAAGGACAGAAGATAAATATTAGTTTAGTCCTGTCAAATTAGTCAGCACTTTTCCATTAGTGAACTGAATCATCAAAATTCGTCCTTCCAATGACATAACATATTCATAATGATAAACAAACAACATGATAGTGGCATTGGTATATCTACTCTGTTTTAGATAGCGGTGACTAATTACAGTTAATGATAAGGCGATCAGTCTTTCGAATTAGTCATTCTTTTAAGTTTAGATAAGAAATCGAGTTATAAGTTATTAATTTTAAATTACAAGGAACTGCTCAGGCGAGCCTATTGCCAATAAAACCCGGTCTTTCCCGGGAAAAACCGGGGTTTACTATGGGACCGAAAGCTCGTTTCGCATGCCCTAATTGCCAACTATTACATGGGACTTCAAACATAACTAGTGAAATGTGGTTGGGGGGTACTATTAAGTACACCTCTGCCTAACCCTTCGGGGATTACAGGTGTGATGATATGTTTTGTTATGAAAATAGTGACATGTGATTTTTATATATGAAGCATATCATAAGTACAAGATGACCTTGAAAATCTGACTATTTATGTAGTAACCTTTCTATTTATAGAATGAAGTGAGTCTGAAGGGTTACAAGGCTCATTTGACAGGCGTGAGTGCGCCCGCTCCGCTTACCGACCGAGAGGAGGCCTTGAAGGAGCTACAGGGGAGTGAACACGACACTAACTATGGAACTGATGCCAGGTAAGCCATTATAGTAATTATTCTTGAGTTTAATATGAACTACGTGAAAATCTGTTTGCTAATCAATCATATCTGTTCGGTTTACCGAATTTGGATGAAACTCTGCATACGGATAGATCCACTAATCCATCCAGCAATGATTGACTTCAACCGACTAGTCAATTAGTCGGACCATCTCTAAAGCAGACTATTTGGAACATATTTCCAGTTTTTGTTGAAGGAAAACCTCACGAGGAAACTAATAATTGTCATTGTAATTGTGTGAGTCATTTGCATACCGGAACTACCGGCTACTATATACAAGCATTTCCTGTTTTGTTAGAATGCAGTAGTTTTTGAAGTCCAGTTTTATAGTAAATCACAATCAATGAAATTATTCTTCTTTGGTTCTTATTAGTATTTTATATTATTTCTAATTACGAAATGTGAACCTATTACAGTCAAGATCTAAAATATAAATATTTTTATAACACATTTGCTCGTAAAGGGTCTCTTATTTCACCAATTTCAATATCATATTGTATCTCATTACGTACTTGTACGATAATGCAATGTAAAACGCACGGTTTATCAAGATGCTCCGTCAAAAACGAACGACACTTTTTTAAATCTTAGCAAAGAGTTTTTATGTCGGAAAAGTGGTCAACATTTTAAAATTAACTTTGGGAGATAAAATATAATAAATAAACATCTAATTCTTTAATATAATTAATTTTGACAATAAATTACAACCATTTATCTGTAACAAAAACATAAAAATATTAATTTACTGTATTAGTAATACTGGCTGTTTTTTTGTGCCTTTGCCTTAAAAAAAAAGCGCTGATGCGCGCGCCTCGCTAATTTGTGAACAAGTTCGCGCTTTTTCTTTTCGCTGTATTGTTTTTATTTGAAAATGTCGTCAAGTAATGATGAATTTATTAATTCGACACCGCCTGAAGTCTCAGAGGCAGCGAAAAAGGCTACTCTAAGCCTCTTGCCCGAAATATCGACCGATAGATACTTACAAGCGTATCAAAATTTCGTTTAAGAAAGTCCGAGTTTTATTTATTTCCTCTCAAATATGTTATAAAACGTCGTATGACATACGTGCGCTGTGATAATTACAGCCTCTGCTTTCTTGTAGCCCTCGCCTGCGGCTCGGGCTCGCAATATCGCCTCGGCTGTAATTTACAACTTACCGCACTTATATCATAATGTACTATTACGGCTGAAATGCCGAATATAGTGAAACCCATAGATCTTAAGAACTTATGTTAGCTACCTATATTCTTGCAAATAAATGTATCAGTCATTAATCCAGTTAAATAATAATAAAAAAAAACTAGCGCTGTATGAGTTGTTGACTAGAAACTCAGATGTCATGCAATCTTAATGTTTTTTATTAATATACGTATATGTTTCTAATTTCCAGACAGTCGACAATGGGTGGTGTTTCTTTCCCTATCACTGAAGATGCCAAACAAGGAATTCATGATCTCAAACGAGGTTCCTATAACTACTTGCAATTTAAGATAGGTGAGTTTTGTCAAATTAAGTTCATAGCAAATGTACACACTGCACCGGATTGGTATCTTATTTTTACCCGACTACGGCGAAGCCAAAGGAAGTGTTATGATTTTAGCAGTCTATGTATGTATGTTTGTATTTACGTATGTTCGTCCATAGCGAAAGCCTAAATTATTCATCCGATTTTGATGAATAGGGTGTCAATCGATATATTATTATGGCCCGGGTAACATTTGAACCGGCTTCAACAGTAGAAGGAGTCGATTTTGCCTCGTAACCCCGAATTTAATTAGTGTGATTTTTGAGTAGTCGGGTTTGTTAGTTGTAATATAACACAAATTCTTGTTAAAATAAAATACAATATAACCATAATTAAAGTCAAATAAAATAAATCAAAAGATAATAATAAAGTAAAAAAATATATATTATAGACAGAATCCCGGATAGAAAGGAGTATTTCTAAAAGGTGTAAACAGACTCTTAACGAAGCCGAAAGGCACTTGTTCTCCCCGTCATTGCGATCATTTTCTTGTTCTAGACCATACCTGGGAACTTTCTAGTTACGGAGATATTGGGGGTCAAAGTTCCAACTTTTTCACAAGTTTTTTAAAATACATGTTTTTAATGTAAGATTTTTACTTTAAACACATGCAGGACCCCCTTACTATTCAATACATCCATCAGCACAATGTTTTGAGTGCGTTACATTGAGTCCTGTAAAACATGATTTTTCAGCCCAAAAAGTCGTTTCCCAGCACAATTTTTTGCGTAAAGTTACTTAGTTTGATGTACATAATGCTTGGTTGGCGGCTTCGTGAAGAATTTGTTTACACTCTGTATTAAATTCCATCTAAAGATGAGCGATGCTAATCACGTGCTGTGATTCCGTACATGAACCCTTAGTACCCTATAATAAACAATCGCTGAAAATTATTTTAGTGAGCTATAAAGTTTGCAGGACCACCATGTTTTTTTTTGTGGAATCACCATACCCATTTGCCACCAAGTAGCGTTTCTGTGTTCCCTTTTCAATGTGTTGCTGGCGTAATAACAGACCCCGGAACGTTTTCTCAACTATGTCTCTGGAATGATCGTCCACCTGTGATGCACCAAACGTATGGATCCATACTTTCATTAATTGCGAAATTAACTCACGCCAAAAAAAAAAAGTCGCGGAAAGTCACGCCTTGACAGCTGAACGGATATTTAGCATACGGATAGACCATGTACTGGGTTAGAACTTTTACTAAGCTATTGCATAGCTTCTATCGCGGGCCTTGAGCGTGGAGACCGAATCCAGAAATTCCGTAACGAAAATAACCTAACACCCCCCACTCCGACCGGCACAGCGGTGATACTTTTTATTTTTAATCTACTGCTGGGGCTAGGAGGTTAGGTTGTATAGGTAATTATCTATACAACCTAACCTCCTAGCTCCAGCGGTAGATTAAAAATAATAACCTAGGCTTGTCAATATCTGACACTAAACTAACTTCAGGGTGTATGTTGACTAGCTAACTTCACGATGTAGGTTTTTGGTGTCGGTGTGCGCGCGCATCGTAAACAATTACTCTCATCATTTTTCCCTAACGCGCCAAAAGAAGTATAACTTCAAAAATACTGCATAAATAAAATAAATAAAGGCAGTCTCCGAGTGCCACACGTCTTTTTTTTTATTTATTTATAAAGGCATCAAATCCCATTTTAAATACACAATAACTTTAAAATTAAATCATTACAAAATTATGCTACCTTATACTCCGGTAGTATGTTTCCGTAGGATCATATCCGACCACGCAGGCGCAGCCGTAAACTAGAGGTAGTATTAAAAATTTTACAAACAGCCAAAAGCTTTTCAAAAACTAACTATCTGCATAATACATTTCAGATTTAGAAGAAGAAAAGATCCACTTATCCAAAGCGGCCAACATTTCTCTGGCTGAGTTACCGCAACAAGTGCCGAGCGACGAAGCCAGATACCACTTGTATATATTCAAGCACACTCATGAAAGTGATTACATGGAGAGCATAGGTGGGTTTTTTAATAATATTTAAAATAATGGTTATTTAAAAGGGCCCTGACGCACAAACAGTTAATTGTATTCATATGAAAGTATATACAGTACTAATAACCAAAACAAAAAATATTTTTATTTTTTTGTTGGTCTCCCTGTTTGTTCTGGCTAATCTCCGCTACAGTTTTTAACCGGATTTTTGCTGGCGGATAGCTGATGTTATAGAGTAACTTACTTCTATTACCAGACTACAGCGAACCCCAAAAGGGGAGTTGAGTTTAATTTTAGAAAAAGGATAAGGGTACGTACAAAAAAATTAACACCCTTGCAATTGTTAACGAAATCCGGTTCAAATAGAGACGTAATATTATTAGAATATTTTCACTAGCGGGCAATAACTAGTCTTTAGTATTTGATTAGGATTTTTATATACCATTTATATGTACCAAAACGGGTGTAACACAGGCCTCACCTAGCGCTCTCCTGGGTTTCAAATGGAAATGTACTTTTTCTTGTGTCAATAAAAATATTTTATTTCTTTATTTATTTATATACATATTCGTTTACATTTTTAAATATTTAAATATAAAAAAAAAACATTTAAAAATATAAAATATAGTAGCCCACCGGTATCGGGAATAGGGTCCAAGCTACCGGCGGTCAGGGCTCCAGAGAGAGGAACCTCCTAACGATACGAGCCGTGTCCAGGAGTACCGCTTTCTGAATTAAGCCCTTGATCCAGCTGCCTAACGAGAGCCTCCTCAGGTGTTGGTCGAGGCTCTTGGCAATTAAGCCATGGGCTGATACGACTACCGGCACAATGATCGCTGAGTCCACATTCCACATGTCGACAACCTCGCGAGCTAAGTCAAGATACTTGATTTGTTTATCTTTCTCAGCTTTCACGAGGTTCTCGTCATGCGAGACCGTAATGTCAACAATCATTGCACGCCGCTCGGATCGATCCACCACCACTATATCAGGCTTATTGGCTACAATAGTCCTGTCAGTGATGATGGATCGATCCCAGTACAGTGTGATATTGCCATTATCGAGAACTGGATCGGGCACATACCTATAGTGCGGCACTTCCGATTCCACAAGGCTGTATTTTAGAGCAAGTTGTTGATGGATAATCCTGGCTACAAGGTTGTGTCTATGCAAGTACTCTCCGTTAGCCAGACGAGAACACCCGGAGATAATGTGACGGATTGATTCGCCTGGACGGTGGCATGCCCGACATATGTCAACCGTACCGTCCTTCACAATAAATCTCCGGTAGTTATTCGTCATCATAACTTCATCCATAATTGCACAGACAAAACCTTCGGTTTCTCCAAAGCGGTCCCCGGAACGTAGCCAGGCTACGGACGCTGATAGGTCTACATCGGGCCCATGCAGGGCCCGGAAAAAGCGTCCGTGAAGCTCCTTACTCTGCCATACTTCCCTGCGGTCGTTAGTGTCAGCCTTTAAAGTTTTCTTATTTGTATTAGTCTAGGGATAGACTAATTGCAGGACGGCCGAATGTGGGGATGACAGTATTGAGTAAGTGAGAGCGAGAATGTGTGAGAGAGAAAGAGGACTACTTGAAGAATGTCAGGGAGTGTAGAATTTGACGTAAGGCGGTAAAGAATAATGTTAAGACATGTAAAAACTTTATATTTAAATAAAATAGAATTAATTAATAGAAATTGTTTTGATTTCCCACATTTTTAAAGATATTCATATAATCAAAAACATATTATTATATAGTTTTTTTTTGTTTACAGTATTCATCTACTCCATGCCCGGTTACAACTGCAGTATAAAGGAGAGGATGATGTATTCCAGTTGTAAAGGACAATTCTTAGAAATTATTGAGCAACAGGGTGTTGAAATCGTTAAACGAGTAAGTTTAATCCTATTTCTCTTTTGTTTAGCCAGATACAGTTTATTCTATTTAAAAAGAGTGACACCGCCTAGGAAATTATGGGGGGAGCAGAAAGATTTGAAATAAAAGAAATGGTCAGACTTCCAAAAAAATAAACTTTTTTTTTTAAAACTGGACTGGATTAAACTTGAGAAAATATAAAGATAAGTTGATGTATGTGGCCTTCTGATTTTAAACTTCTCTTATAAACGGAATATTTATGTCCATATTTTGTTAGTAACAATGTGCTTAAAAAACAAAATTTAAATTACGACATGAAGCCGCACCCACCTTTGCCGCATCTTTTCCTAACGATAGCGGCAAAGCCATCCACACTCGCCTCAGCAAACATCCCTGACGCACTACAACGCCATGGCAGCCCCAACAGTACCTTGAGTGCATTATTATATTGGACGCGCAGGTCGCTGTATGCCCGCTGCGAATAACTGACCCACAGGCTGCAGGTGTAGAAAGATTGGCTTTAAAAAACGAAAGCTTATACAGCACGCTGTAAAGTTGAAACTAGTCAGAAAGGTGTCAGGAGAGTGAGATTCAGACCAACAACCGGACCTACATACTTTCTTCATGCAACCAACATCGTAATCGTGCAAAAATATCAGCTGTTCCATGATCATCGTAATCATCATTCACTTAGGGTAGGCCTCTCTCTGCCTGTGCCAAGCTCCACGTTCTTGTGCCAACCTTAGGATATACCCGCGATGACATCAATGTGGTCTGCCGATTTCGCCGCTATACAAAACTTAAAATTACCTAATCGACTCATAAGTACCACTTAAATGTTCTCTTCATTTTGTGGTTGAAAAAGGTTCGTGAAATATTAGACACCGGCAGTTCTGAAAATAAAAAAAAATAACGGACTCCAACATTTTATCACAGCATGGATCATTAACTAAAAATTAAGTACAATTACAATATTTAGGTATCTCAATTATTATATTTTAGGAAAGTCTTCAACGAAGTTAAGAACTATCTCTCTGATTTACCTATGTAGGTAGTAAGTAGGTACGTCCTACTTGCCTAATACTGCCTAACTAAATTCTACTTACCTAAGTACTACCTAACTAAGTTCTACTTACCTAAGTACTACCTAACTAAGTTCTACTTAACTGAGTACCTACTACTTACCTAAGTACTAGGTACTGATTTAGAAACATATTATTTACTTTCTAATACACGCTGTATAGTGCCTAAAACGTTTAAGGCTGTTGCCTGTTAAATTTTCTTACGTTTTTTGCAATTTGCAGGTCAGTGTCAGGTTGAAAAATGAGTCGCGCCAGTAACACGTATGTAGTTACAGAATCACAATCATGAAAATCATCAATATAACCCTGTAAGTCCATTTAATCCTATTGAATGACGATTTTCATGAAATATTCATTGAATAGGATTACATGAACTTAGAGGGTTGTATTGATGATTTTCACGATTGTAATTCTGACGCAACCACCTTAATAACCTTCGTTTATTTCCTTGCAGTTAGAAATTGGTGACAGCACGGAACTCACTGAAGAGTTCTTGTACGACGAGATTCATCCGAAGAGGAATCTGCATCGCCCCGCCTTCGCCAAACCCAAGGGCCCACCGAACAGGGGCGCGAAACGAATCACCAAGTCTCAGACCTCACAATAATTCTAATGAGTACAGTACTGCCGCCGTAAATGCCACCGAAAAAAATGCAAATCAAATAAGGCACATTTTTCTTTACAGTAATTCTGCAGTTGTGCCCTTTTGCTTACGCCGGCATAGTAAATGTTTCAAAAATCACGTGGCGGATGAGAGAATTTATATGTATATATTTTTCTACATAATAGGTATAGTTGATGGAACACCCAAATATTCCGAAATATTTGATCACTTTTGATAACATCTCCTAGCTTATTAAAACTTTACGTTACTATGGTTAAACATTGGAAAAGCAAAAATCTTGTCGTTTCATACCTGTCTTTGCAACACTGACAAAGTTACAGTGATCTTTATCTTCCTTACAATAAGGTTAGTATTGATTTAATGCTGTCAGAAGTAAAATAACTCTGAAATGATTATAAATAGGCCTTGATGTTTAAGGCTCGGCGCTCACTGGTGGCACAGCATAAAAAGAGATTTTCGGATGATAAATAGTGGTCATCTTTAAAGACAAAAAAATCAGACAAAAATTTTTCATCAGTATTTTTCTTAAACATAAAAACTGCAATTTGCAGTACCTACACGGTCAAAAAAAATGTAGGGGTTTAGAATAATGGTTATGGTGAACGTGGTACCACCCAGTATAATATGTTTTTACCTATAGTAAGGTATATCTGCAGAAAAACTTTCAGCTTTTATAAAATGATGTAGGTCTGGCGGTCACGAGATCTTCCTCTAAAACCACTCTACTGTTAACTAAGATAATGAGGCAATAACTTCATTCATTTCAAAGCAATATAGCCACGTGATTTAAATAAATACTTACTTCGGAGTTCGGAGTATTTGCCGCTGAAATATAAATTCTATTGTAACTTGTTTAGTTACCCATATGAATTAAAGATATTGAAACAATAAAGTATAGAAAATAAATAAAGACTGGTAGATCAGTGTGCAATAAAAATAGCAAAATTATAACAGGATTTCTAATAATGTTCAAAACATTGATTTATTTGAAGGAATTCTAAACCAAAATTAACTTTTCAATAATGAATTTTATTTTTAAATTCAAATATAAACTGTATACTCTAAATTTTTTTAAAACAATGTAGTATATTATTTGTATACTGAAAATTAAAGTATTATTACATTACATAATTATCAGTTAAAGAAACGAATTAGTCGACAATTAAATTATAGGATTCTATAGAAACAAAATAGCATGATTTTGCATAATAAGACCCGCGTTATTTTTTCATAAAAAATCTATGTATTAACATAGAAAGTAACGCTGAATGAAATATAATCGTTAAAATACAGGGCTGACTCTATATTTCTGTGGCACTACTTGGTCGTGGTGATCTAGGAAAATAATGGAAAATACTTGTTGTCGTTGTTCTTATGAAAATTAACAACATTTACTTTGGCACTAACCATGAAATCGCGAGTAAAAAGATGCTGCTCCATACATTTATAACTTAAAAAGTTTAAGGAACAACATTTTTTTACAAATCGCATGTCCTAACAGCCATAATAATTGGCGTTAACCGCCATAAGTGTACTGCGAAAGTCACCGGGTTAGTCCCATCGTAAAATATGCTTATATTTATGAGTTTTTACAGTGTTGCCCTCGTTTAACCAATTAACTAGGTGACATACTTTATGGCTCTTAATACATTTTACTCATTTAAGTTTTATATCCTATATAGTATGTATTTGAGTCATTTAGCTGTATGAGTATTTTTTTGTATAACCCGAAGGAAATGCAATAGGTATAATAGTCAGGAAGAAAATGATGTGAAGTTACATAACTATATTCTAACCAGTTTTATAATCGTTATGAAAAGTATTAAAACAGTCATTATATCCAAAAATACTTGTTTTATGTATATTTTTGCATTTGGAAGTTAATATTTGATGAATGATTGTATTTTAAAATCGAGTCTTGAAAATATAATAGGAACGCATTATATGTAGCTCAATCTATTTAATAATTAGGATCTTGCCATTTTTAACGTTTTGTAACTTTTTTTATTATGTCTAAGCGTTCTTTATAAACTCGTTTCAATAAAATATTATAAGTCTTAGCATTTTTTACATTTCGTATTAAACTAAGCGAAAATAATTTGATTTTTATTCTAAAATTGATGCACAAATACAATAATTTTATGAAATCTGTAAATACGTATTTCCTTATATTTTTGTAAATCGGTTCGACCACATCTGTATTGTGCAATGTTTGTAACAATAAAATGCTTTTAATATATCTTTAACTTTTATTAAGGTAACAAGCCAACAGCTGCGGTATCGAATACTTCAAATCTTGGATCCTCTTCCTCCTTAGCTTGTCGATGGCAATAAGATTAAGTCGGCCCTTATTTGGCTACGCCTTTGGCACTTTTATTAGCGTCCATCACTTCCTGCACCGCTCAGACTGTACACGACATTAAGGGCCGGACTCTATCGAAGCGGAGACGAGAGCGCTGTGCGGTGAGCGGGGTACATCTCTCTCCGATTTGCACACCACACAGCTTTGATGGATACACCCTAGCTCTTATGCATCATCTGTCCTCTGCGCTTCGCGCACGCTTTGGTGGAGCCCGGGCCTTAGTGTCCAGTTGTTTGTGGAACAACACATCAAACTTGTAGGTTTTCGACCCACCAGCAAGCACATGCCCACAGCTAGGTTCATTACTCGTGATACTACCAATTCGTACTACAAGCAGTAACAACCCCTTTTGGTATACCTAAGTATTGTACTCCGTCCACTTGTAAGACTGGGTATTGCCAGACAAAAAAGTTTAGATGGTGGCGAAACTACATATCGACCTGGCAATTCCACGTTTACTGTCAAACTCGGCAATGTCATTGGCGTGTCACTGTTCAGGGTTGCCAGAAAGTCGCTAACAACGACCTCATTTACTCTAAAAACTTTGTTCTCGGGATATACGTGTCGGGTGTTGTTGAGGACAAACCAGTTTATGTTTACCAGTACTTATTGTATCACTATTATAATGATGTAAGAAAATTAGGTCAACGCGTCACGCCCATATTAGACTAAGATGTTCGGTGAAATCACCGAATAAATACCATTCCTACCGTAATACGATTGGTAGTGAAAGCACATCAATTAAACTTCCTTAGTTTGAGACGATCCATGCGATGCGTACGAGAAGGCACTACAGTTCTGCAAAGTTATTTTAAGTCAGACATAAATCTTATATCCATGAGCACAAAGCTCACTGTTCAACAAAATCAGAGTTAAAATAAACAATTAAAGGTCAGATTTGTAGAAGGACGCAATTCTTTAGAACAAACTGCTTAAAACTGAAAATAAATAACTCTTCCGTTACTACACTCGCGAGCAAAAGTATGAAATACTTAATAACTAGTTAAGAATAATAAAAATTGTACATTTTAAAGGTTTAACTGTTAACTTTAAATTAATACCAAATTCATCCACATCACGGCATTATTTAAGAAGCTATCCCGGAATACGTGAAGAAGTAAGGAAAAAGATATGTTTCAATTGTTTGATACGCCGCGAGTTGCACCCTATTGACCCCCTATAAAAGCACGTGTTATCGGATTTTTTTTATCAGGATCGCCAGTGGTCCAGGACACCGGTCGTGCTACAGTGCCTCACTAGTGCTGCCCCTACCGGAGTCCCGAGGAGACTTTGGGTTTGTGCCGCCAATTGGGGGTACTTGCCCAAAAAGTTCTCCGCCCGGACCGCCACTTCGCTTCACTTTCCCTGTGTTCGTACAAGTGCCTAGCACCGGTGCGAGCACAGGGGAAGCCGTCGCTGCGCACTCCGGTGCCCAGTGCACCGTCGCGGTCGCGGAGCCACTCCCCAACGTGAAGTTTTAATCAAAAAAAGATGTCCAAGCCTGGCGCCCGCGGCTACACTTACCGCCGCGGAGGCGCCGGCTATGACGCCAACCGTCCGGGCCTGCTGGACCGGACGAAGTCGACGCCGGAAATCCTGTTGTCCGGCGGCGAGGCATCGCCTGGCGCGACGTCGGCTGGACTCCCCTCTCCACTCAGTGAGGAGAAGAAGAGACCCAGCAAGACGTCGGCCAAGAAGAGGAAGGAAAAGGCGGGGACGAGCACGACGGTGGCGCGCGGCTCGTCGAAGACGTTGGCGCCTGCGCGCGTTGCGCCGGTGCCCTCGCCGAGCCGACCGCCGCCCGAAGCCGTGCGTCCTCCCGCACTCCGCCCGGTGCCCTCCCAGCCCCCGGCACCTGCCGCCGCGCACGCCAATCGCGCGTCGCAGGCCCGCGCTGCCGCACGCGCCGCAGAGCGTGATGACGCGCCGCATGCGCGCGCTGCCGCACCGGTCGCGCGCGACGGTGCGTTCCCAGCGCGCGCTGCCGCGCCCGTCGCGCTTGCTGCGGTGCGTGGCACCGCGCCGCCTGCGCCCGCGCGGACACCTGCGCCGACGCGCACCCCTGCGCCTCCCGCGCACCGTGTTGCGCGCCCCTCTCCGCCTCCCGCCGCTGCAGTGCGCCCCGCCGCGTCGACCGCGCCCTTTAGGGCTGCGTCCGCGGCAGGCGCCTCCAGCCGCATCACCGCCTCGCGCACCACCCTCGCTGGTCCCGGACACAGCTTGCTGTCCGGACCGGCGCACGTACCGGACTCGCCGGCGCCGCCTCGTGCCGCGGCCTTTGACTCGCCGGCGGGACGATCGGCATGCTCGTCGAGAGTCGGCTCGAGCATGTCGATGGTCTCCGTCGACTCCGACGAGTCAGGGCCGGACACTCGTAGGCGGCGCACCCCACCTGCATCCCCGACGCCGTCGCTGCATGGTGACCGCGACTACCAGCCGGAGTCGCGGCCGCAACGACGACGCCGAAGCACCGACGAAGATGAAGATGAGGAGGCGAAGCGATACTGCCTCGACCCGCCGCGCCTGCAGCGCGAACGCGCGCGACCGCGCGGGCGGGGCGGTGTCGCATCGCCCACTTTCGCCGAGGTTTCGCCGTCACCGACGACGACGACGCCTATGAGTCCCGAGGAGGCACAATACGGGGTGAGTGTCTCTCATGTCTATGACTCTTTTTCCCAGATTGCAGCCCCGACTACCGCTGAGAGTGCGGCCACCGACCAGCCCTAGCCAAAGCCGCAGCAGCGGCGGAGGTATCCTCCGCTGGTGGTGGAAAAGCTGCCGGGATGGGCCGCCCACTTCAGGGCGATCACGGCGCAGCTGGGCCGACCACCCAACGCCCGTCCTTACGGCGCTGGGGTGCGCTTCTCGCCTGAGAGCGAGGAGGAGCACAGGTTGGTCCAGCGGTACCTGACCGTCCTGGAGAAGCAGCAAGGCGTATCCTGGTTCGCCTACTCACTCCCAGCGGAGCGAAGCTTTAAGGTGGCCATCAGGGGGCTGCCTTCAGACACCACCCCGGAGGAGATCGAGGAGGAGCTCCGAACGATGGGACACGAGCCGGAATACGTGCGCCATATCAAGGCGCGCGGTGATCGTCCCGGCTGCGTGTTCCACGTTTGTACCATTTTTGTTATTCTTAACTACTTATTAAGTACTCAAGATCGCGCGGAATCAATTCCGAATAAGTGATTCCATACTTTTGCTCGCGAGTGTAGATACAGCGTAATACAGTAAAAATGAATCGTCATTCACGATCTCAATTCCTTTACGTACAAATAAAAAAACAAGTCATAAATAAAGCTTTTATTTTATTTACATTAAAAACTCATTTAATCTAATTCTATAAACTATTCAAACTGTACAGTATAAAACAGATAAATTAAAAAAAAGTTTGTCTTCTAAATATTTTTTTTTTAAAATAAGGTTTTACTTTATAGTCAAAGTCCATTTTACAAAATATTAAATAACACACGCTATCTAACGTACCATAAATAAATAAAACTGGAAAAAAAACATTATAATTTCGAAAAAAAAATGGGGGTAGTTTTGAATTCTTCAGGTCAACATAAGGTCAGTCAGGGCATGTACTTCGTCGTGCTTGCACTGTCTTTTGTAGGTACTTATTTGCACCGTTGCTAGATTTTATTTTTTAATATACATCTTAGTATCAATTTTACCCTTTATTTTAACCGGACCGGACGACGCTTGACGTCCGCATCAATATTGATACAGTTTTCTACTTTAAAAAATGGTGATATCGTCCTATTTTCAATGCAGCCAGTCAATTGCGAGAGGATTTTTCGTTCGTCTGAGCTGACCGGGCGACAGTCTGACCGATATTATCTCGTAAAATAGACTGAACTGATTAAGTAGGACCTTTTCAAGCTACTTATTTAATATCATCTAGTTTTTTCTCCCCCTGCTCTAAAAGTAAGGAATTATGGGATTCTGTGAGCTCGTCGTTCTTAATTTTTGCTGATTTTTCTAATGCTTGGTTGTATTGTTCCTCTCTGTAAATAAAAAGCAAATGCATCAGGAAACAATGTTTTTCTACATTTGCCCCACACTTAGAACTTCTCCTGTATCGTGGGTTCGTTTACAAAGATTTTTTAAATTCATACACAAACAGCCAGACCCGGATCAACTATCCTATCTGTAGGCCATACAAATATTTGTTCCGTGCGGGAATCGAACCCGCGACACAAAGCGCAGCAGCCAATCCCTCAGCCACTGCGCCAACCATATAAACAGCTTAGGTCGCGGGACATTTAGAGACTCCGCAGACCGCAGACTTTCTACCGGCCGATATTAGGACTCTTAAGCTCTGGCCTCACTAGGGCGAATCCCGACAAAGTCAGTTCAAACACTTCGTGTTTCACATGCAAATTAGTTGATGAATCCTGCGCATGAATAGCTAGTTTGACCAGAGCTTTATAACGGGTTGTGTCACTTCCAGACGTCTTTTCTCTCCCTCTCTAGTTTAGTTGAAGTAGACGATATACATATACATAAACTTCGACCAGATGTTCAGACCATGAAAATAAGCATTTTTCGTTATGGACTTTTTATTTTTTAGTAATTTTCATACAAAATGCCTCTTTATCCAAATTGCAAATGGCATTTGATAGATTTATCAACGGCAACATGGGCCAAATGAAAACCCTTTCATACTGCATCATAGCTCAATTAATTTTTTAAGGCTTCCTTTGTTAGATTTGATTTGTTAAAGCTATAGAAGCGTTTGCTAAAGTTTATGGATAATGTGAGGAACATGTTGTATAGTTTAGTAAAATGTCTTACCTTGCTTCCTTCAACTTATATAAAGCTTTCCTAATGTCTTCCATGCTGACACCAGTCATTTTTAATATTCCCATTATTGCTAGTCCAGCTACAGTACTTAAAACAGTTCCTGTAAAACAGATGAATTTTGTTAATAAAACTGTTTTAAAGCTAACTTTTTTCTATGAAATCCTTCTATACAATATTATAAATGCGAAAGTTTGTGAAAATGGATGGATGGATGGATGTTTGTTACTTTTTCACGCAAAAACTACTGAACTGATTTGGGTAAAATTTTACACACAGATAGTTTATAACCTGGATTAACACAAAGGATACTTTTTATCTCGGTAGTATGATCCCATAGGACAATTATCGAACTCCACGTGATCGAAGTCCCGGGCATCAGCTAGTGAATAATATGAATGATTGATATCCACATGAATGACACAATAAATATAAACAATGAGAAAAGCGGTTCCAAACCCAAACAATTTATTAGGGGATGCTCAGACAACTTGTTTTAGTAACTTTTGGGCTTCAGGTCAGTAGTAATGTACTTAATTCATGATAAATAATAGTGAGAAACAAAGTTGCGTCTCTATCTAGATGACCAATTATTTCTTCTAAATTAGAACCTACCACATCAAAAAATCCAACAGATTCTAGTCAAAAATCAAATCAAATTCAAAAGCAGTTATCTCATCAGTATATTGCACACATGCAAAGCCAGGGCAGGTTATTAGTTAAGATATAAAGTATGCTTAGCATGATAATTCATACCTAAACCAGCACCAACGCATATGGCAGCTAGTCCCATATCTATCTTATATAACGCGCCGGTGAGTGCACCTGCTGATATAAATTCAATCAGAGATGTGTCCCCTCGATATGCTGATATTGTTGTTGATGTTAAACTGAAAAAAAGTTCTGTTAATAAAAAATTACTTAGTAGGTGAAAAACTATTGATGATAATGTTTTTATAAGTTTGTAGAATACTTAGATATTGTAGGAATTTTGACTTTATTCATTTTCTAGTGCCAATATTTTATATTCTATTTTTATTTACAAAATAATTAATTTTTATAGTCAATTCTGGCAAATATCAAAGTGACTTTTTCAATTTGCATGTAGTTGCAAGCGTGACTGCTGACTATGAGTTCCTGGGTTTGATTCCCAGATCAGGCAGTGTTATTGAGTTTTTCCATCAGGGATTTCTCAGTAGCACCCACAGAGTCAGAATTTGTACCAGGTTGATGGCAATATGATCACCCCCAGTTACATGAACTCAAACATAACTGGCAAAATGTGGGTGTACTATTAGGTAAACCTCTGCCTAACCTATCGGGGATATTATTTTATGTTCTTAGACACCACTGGCACTGGTGAAGAAAAACATTGTGAGTTCTTCGTTGTATCATATTGTTTTTAAATAAATATATTTCCTTCCTTACCTAAATATCCCTGTGAAGAAGCATAATCTCCAGCCCCACTTGTAAGCTCCCTTTGCAAAGGCTACTGTCACATAATCTTGTAGTTTTTTCTAGAATCAACAGTATGAATTTCATAACACATTTTGAAAGAGTAACTTATTTTAATGTGTTTAAAGTTCACTATGCTCCATGAGAGTAGAGCATTGTAATTTTAAAATACTTCTTAACCTTAAAGAACTAATATGTAGTTCAAAAACCACTGACTCAATGTATTGGGTGGAAGGGACATATAAAAACTGCTGTTCCATACATTTTGACCGTGTGGGTATTGTAGGTCTTTTTCAGGAGACAGCAGAGCTTTTAAAATAACTAATGAAAATTTTCCATGTGGGGGGGAGGTTTGGAATGATGTACTAAACACGTGGTAATTTTTTTATTGTATTCTATAACCTGAAAATAGGTGGAGGGTTACAAGAGATGACTGTTGTGGACCACAACATAGTAGAAGAGGGAAACATTGCTTTGATGAGAGATTTGATATCATAGATAGTATGATGTAGTTATTTTGTACAACATAGCGACATCCTGGACACATTACCTTAGCGTCAGCAGTCGATTTAAATATAGTTGCTTGATTATTTTCTATAAAATTCAGATAAGCCACCCGGGAACTAACAAAACCTCCCATACAAGCACCAAAGAAGGCTCCACATAATGATGACTGTAGGACTGTGTTCAGTTCCACAGACATTTCTTCATGTTCACTGGAATAGAGTAGAAAATACATGACTTTTATTAGAAGGAGTTATGAACTTTGGTTTTGTATGATTACAGATTCCACAGAGCTACTGACTATTTGTTTTATACTTAAATGTTAGAAAACTATGAGGAAATGCATAATTTCATTTACTTTTAACTCAATCAATTTAATTATTCTTCAGAAAAATATCACAGTCAAGGAAAACAAACTCTGGATTTCTGGTATTTACTCACTTACTTTCCGAAATACATTAATTTCACTCGTTCCCAACCAGTTTGAGGAGGAGTAGTTTTGGGGCGATTGAGTAAATCATGATCATATTGTCCTGCATTTTTATTGAAAATAGAAAGCCCTAAAGACGGAGATAATCTCAAAACCGTCCGAAACATTGTGAAGGACAGATTTTATCTATAAGACCACTGACATCACAATTTTTTTGGTTATTATAAACTTTAAATAAATGTCTAATTCTAATTATTTTGATAAAATATTTTATTTCTTCAGCAGTTCCCATGAACAGATCCGGGTGACATTCTCTATTTTCCCGCATTGACATTGACATTTGCATTTTGCAAAAAAGTTATCGAAGGAACAATTTAATATCGATATTTTGGTGGTGTAATATTATTCTGTATCGATTTATTTCAATTAAGTCTTTGAAACGTAAAAAATTTAGAGTTTTAGACTTATCAAGCATAGATCTCCTGGCTCAAAACGCTTTATCAGATATATTCATATCGAAGTTTACTGTGGGTAAGTGAGAGTCGAGTCTTTGGCTTCATTCCTTACTGTCGGCGTATATAAGCACTTTGTTATACGACACTATTTTTCACCTTACTGTTTCACTGTGACTAGGATCTCCTTGTTGTTCTTTTCATTGCTATTTAGGCGAAATTTTCAGCAGCCTCGGACATGCTAAGGCAAGAGACCGGATGGCATGTCTTTATTTTCTTAGAAGATGTGAATAGGCTTAATGTGAACCTTGAAAGATAGGAAGTGTAGTATATTGGAAACTCTTTACACAGCTGTATCTATGCTAACACGCTAGAGGCCATATAATGAAATGTCATGTCAACTGTCTGTCACAATTAAATAAATGATTTTACCAAATTAACAGGATTTGTTAATGGCGACGAGAAAAAGCTAAATGAACATTTTCTAAATAGATATATAAAATGGACAAACAAAGAAAATATCGTGGCACCCTACGCGGGATGCTCACACGACGCGAAACCTATGTCGATCAGAAGGCAACGATGTCTGACGAAGACATTACTGCTCGCTTCCGGGGCCTGAAGGAGACGATCGTGGCAATACGGGAGGTACAGGAGAAAATTGAGAATAAGACCATCACAAGAATACAAGTACGAGTTCGAAGAACTTCATACAAAGATAATAACTAAACTTTTAACAAAACAGACACAGAATGGAGGTCAGCAACAGTGAATCCAGGCATAGAAATACACCGAAAATACAATTTCAACCCCTACAACAATCAGAAACTTTCAACAATTTCAAAAAACGACTAGAAGTATATTTTCGATTGAACGACATATCGGAAGCAGACATGAAAACAAATATCTTACTGTCAACATTGTCACCACACCTCCACGAGAAACTTTGCGATTTAATATCACCGGAAGAACCAATGAACATGTCATTTGCGGATATTACTGAAATACTTGACGACTACTTAGACCCAAAACCTAGCAAATGGGCGCTACAACATAAATTCATAACAAGAACGCAAAAAGCCGATGAAACTATAGCGCAGTACGCCGCAGAGTTGAAGAAACTTACCACTAATTGTGAATTCAATTGCCTACACTGTCAGAAAAATACATCAGAAAGTTTTTTATCTTTACAATTTATAAGGAGATTGAAAGATAGCGATGCACGTACAAAAATTTCACAAGAACGAACGGTATATACATTCAAATCACTGACACAGATTGCGATATCTATTGAAATGGGTAAGGCAGAAAACGCATCAATGATTACTAATGAACAACCAAGTACCAGTAGTGACCACATCAATAAAATCACCCCCTACAAGAGACCGGTAGGACCAGGACCAAGTCCAAGACAAATACTTAAAAGATTGTATGATCATTCATAAGACCTCCGCTCCATACCACCCTGCAACCAATGGGCAAGCTGAGCGTTTTGTGCAGACAGTTAAGAGAATCTTACGAAGCGTAGAAGGGGAAGGAGATACCCTAGTAGAGAAGTTAGTGACAGTGAAAACTCGTCTCCGACGGACGCCAAATGGTAATGGTCAGACTCCGTATCAGCTTATGTTTGGCAGAGAAATACGCACGGCACTGCATGCTATGTTTTTAAGAAAAGAAAAGGGGACCGCACCAACACTGCAGGAGGTCAATGTTAGAGAGTTCAACCCAGGCGATCGGGTACAGGCTCGTGACTACACAAGTGCCACGCAGCGGTGGCAGTTTGGAAGCATCATAAAACGTTTGGGCCGACTGCACTACGAAGTTCGCATCGACAATGGTGATGTCTGGCGCCGACACCTCGACTCGCTCTTGGGTGCACCCTTGATCCACAGCAGCTAGGAGGGGAGAGATGTAGTATATTGGAAACTCTTTACACAGCTGTATCTATGCTAACACGCTAGCGGCCGTATAATGAAATGTCATGTCAACCGTCTATCACAACTAAATAAATGATTTTACCAAATTAATAGGATTTGTTAGGAAGCCTCCTAGCTCAGCTAAGTTCAGTAGGGCTATTACGTATCTCTCTAGACAATTCAAGTGATAATCACTTTGGCTCAGTGTCCATCAATTAACTGTCAAAAGCTTAGTTTGGTATCGGCTATGACCAGTGACTATCAAATATGACGTCCTTGGCGCTCATCGTCGCTGATAGTCACCGTGACTCGTTTTGACAGTTGTTTTCGCATCGATACTTGTATTATTGCGATTGTGTAAGCATAGTGGATATCAAATTATGTTCACTGAGGTTGAAGTTGCTTTCGTGAAAGACGCTACTCAAAGGTAGTGTTTTTCAAATTCAGTAATAAACACCGAAGCCGGTATTAAATGTTAACATAACGTTTCTTGTTGTTTTATTGTTATGTGTGTTGGTGGTGAAGTATGGCACATACAATAGTGCTAGAATTTGCTGAAGAAGAGAGAAAAAAAAGTCGTCGGGTGACACCGCGCCGCCTACGCGATTATGGAATGCTAATGCGAGATCTAATATTTATAAAATTCTATATATAGCTTGTGATGTTTTAAAATGTTCATTTTCTTGCATTAATATTAGTTTTTTTATTGATTATTTTATGTGAATAAAATCGGAAGTAATGGAATGGTATCGTTAGTTCTGATTTTAGCCACACGCCAAAATATCCTTGTACAGTTACAAATGAAAAGGTTTGATTTATTAAAGATGGTAGTTTTATAAATAGCTCTTAATACTTTTACCCTAACTTCACTTTTCTACATATTATAAGTATATTTATGTTTAAAAGATGTTCAAAAAAAGGCAATTAACCCAATTAATAATAATCCTGTACGAACATTTTATTGTTTGGATTATTTTAATGTAAGTATTATACTATAGTAGGAGAGCCCGTGGTAGATCGTCCTTCACCGATCTGATAACCAGATGAGACGTATTTTTTATTAAATATTTTTTATAAACAAATATGCCTATAATTGCTTGCCTATCGAAAAGTGGTCATGGCTATTTTTAATTAAATTAACTTTTATCAATTTTTTCCATCACCTTCATACTTTTGATTACCAAATGAAATTTATTTGACTGATAGTTTTTGATACACAGAATATGCCTAGGTATGCTTGCCTACTCATTTCAGTGTATAACTACCTGGCAAGCAGGTGTAAACAGGTAAGTCAAAATAGGTGACTCCATCGATCTGCTAACTTATCGAAAGTTATCTCAAATTTTAGATTATTTTATTTCAAAATCAGTCATATATACTTGCCTGCGAAAAATCGTACTTAAAGTACTGTTGCAAGGCTAAACACTTTTAGAGTTTTAGCCACTTGATAGGTGCGACAGAGAAAGTAGAGCGTCCGAGGTCCGTGTGGTAGAGCAGGACACAACATAGCAGCTGCTCGCTACCTGACCGTAGAATGTATCTGAGTGCGCATGCTCGTGCACATGTGAGTGACAGAGACAGCATTTATTTACACTCGTCAGTAATTTTGAACTCCAATTTATTATAACTAATTTCGATCACAATTTTTATATTATTTCACACTATACATACTTACAGCTATGCAATAATCAAAAATAAATAATTTAATATATTAATAATTTAAAAATAATAATTCAACGAAACTTTTTATCATTTTAAAGTTAAATTGTAAAATTTAAAAAAAAAAAAAAAACTATTTTCTTTATTTAAAATTAAATAAAGAATAATTTATTTATTATTTTAAATTAAATAAATGCCGTAAAGCGGGAAAGAATAAGTGTTACTTTTCAAATATTAGTATAAAAATAAAAAAATTAATCAATATAGAAACAAAATTAATACATGTATGTTGTTAAAACCATTTATTACGAAACATAAAAAATACATAAAAAAATAAAATTCAAATATGTGAAATAAACATTTGAATTTTATTTTTTTATGTATTTTTTACAGTAGGTAGCGAGCAGCTGCTATGTTGTGTCCTGCTCTACCACACGGACCTCGGACGCTCTACTTTCTCTGTCGCACCTATCAAGGGGCTAAAACTCTAAAAGTTTTTAGCCTGGCAACAGTACTTTAAGTACGATTTTTCGCAGGCAAGTATATATGACGGATTTTGAAATAAAATAATCTAAAATTTGAGATAACTTTCGATAAGTTAGCAGTTCGATGAAGTCACCTATTTTGACTTACCTGTTTACACCTGCTTGCCAGGTAGTTATACACTGAAATGAGTAGGCAAGCATACCTAGGCATATTCTGTGTATCAAAAACTATCAGTCAAATAAATTTCATTTGGTTATCAAAAGTATGAAGGTGATGAAAAAAAATCGATAAAAGTTAATTTAATTAAAAATAGCCATGACCACTTTTCGATAGGCAAGCAATTATAGGCATATTTGTTTATAAAAAATATTTAATAAAAAATACGTCTCATCTGGTTATCAGATCGGTGAAGGACGATCTACCACGGGCTCTTAGACTACTAGTTTATATAAAAATAAGTTTACTTTTTGGCCCACAGTAGGTGCCTGTATTAAACTATGTTAGGCCTCTTCTTCGTGCAGGCATCTTAAGGAAGGGTTAAATAAACTTATAGGGTTGCATTGATGATTTTCATGATTATTTCTGTAACTAAATACGTGTTACTGGCGCGACTCTTTTTTTGTCAACGTACAACCTTACACTGACTTGCAAATTACAAAAAAACGTAAGAAATTTTGAATTTCGCGGGCTACCCTGACGCAACCACCTTAAGCTGTAAACGTTACTAAATATATTATGTTTGTATAAATTAAGTGGTTTTACTAACATAAATAAAGGTATTATTTAAAGAAGTTATTCAGTAGTAAACACTAATAACACAAAATAATTTACAATAACCATTTCACATGTCATATAAACCGCCAAATATAAAATGTTCCCTTAAATCAAGTATTATAACGCTCAAAGGTTGCTACTCAACTTAGCTGCATAATAGTCGATAAAAATTAGAGGCGTCGTACTGAGACGAAGAGCACCGTACCCGGTCTGTTAGCCACCGTAACGTGATGTCCACTCAATGTGATACGCAATACCAATAATATGATATTCTCGGTTGCCAACAAACTTCGGTGTACAACTGAAGCTTTAGCCACCGCCTATCAAAAAGATACATAATAGCCCTGCAGACCGGTTATGGTTGCAGCCCTCTGACCATGCCTGTTAACGCTTCCCATGACCCACCCACAAGCTCAGTTTTATCATGGTCAGAGGCAAAGCATTGCCACATTTATAGTGTCAATGCTGTCCATGTCGACGATCTTTTGGGTACATTACCCATATTAGCCAATTCCCAACCACGTGGACGATTTTTTAACGTTATATTTTAGACTGCCTAATTGGGTGGTAGTAAATGAGGTGTTGTTTTTGGGTCCGTAACTTAACTTCGAGAGTCATATGTTCGATTAATGGAAAGTCGACTGAACGATTGTTCGAATGGAATTTATTGCAAAACAACCTTTTATCGCCAAACGCTACTTCAACTGAACGATTCATCGAATATTTATTAATCGATGGACTGCTCTTTCGAATGACTTTTAGTTATATATTATTTCATACATAATCGAAATCAAACTATCATCAAAAACGTTTTATTTTTTAAAGTGGCAAATGTAAGCCATCGTGCTCATGAAGTCAAGCCTGTCCATGTCTTCCTTTTGATTAAAAAGTTTTTTCGTTCTTTCGGATTCTAATAAATCTGCAAACTGTTTTGGCAACATAGTTCTCAGTTTATGAATCAATCCTCTGTGCCAAACTTTGTCAAAAGCCTGCGCTACATCTAAAAATATAGTGGTACATACTTTCCTATCTTCAAGAGCTTTTTCAATTACTGTTGTAATTCTATGCACCTGATCTATCGTTGAATGTTTTTCTCTGAAACCAAATTGATAATCTGGTATAATGTTGCTATTTTCTATAATAGGTTTCAGTCGTTTTAGAAGTAATTTCTCGAAAAGTTTTGACATCACTGGCAGCAAGGAGATAGGCCTGTATGATGATGCATCTTGAGGTGGTTTCCCTGATTTGGGGTTCATGATCACTTCTGCAACCTTCCATAGGTCTGGAACATGCTTTAGTCTAAAAGAAGCGTTGATGATCTTAGTAAGTTTTACTAAGGTTTTTCTTGGTAGATTCTTTAGAATTTCCCCTGTGATAAGGTCATAACCAGGGCATTTTTTTGGGCTGATGTGATCTCTGATTTCTTTAGATACTTCTTTTGGTGTTACAAGTTTTATCTCATGGTCTACTTGGTGTATTTGTTCCCAGTGGAGATCTTGGTCAGCGCTCTCGGTTTGTGTAAAGGTTTCCTCTAAGTGTTGGACAAACCTTGATGCTTTTTGCTCGTTACTTATTGCCCATTGCCCATTTAGTTCTTTTATTGGCGGTATGTGAGCAATAGGTTGCTTTTGGTTCCTTGTGGCTTTCCAAAGTGAATAATCAGTCGACTGATCATTAGTCAGTTGGAGAAGATGCCTAGTCAAGTTTTCATCCCGAACTTTCTTGATTGCCTTCCTAATAAGTTTAGTTATTCTATTTAACAGTGTCTTATCTTGGGGAAATCTGTTTTGCTGCCACTGTTTTCTCAAGGTTCTTTTTTCTCTGATCAGATCTGTTATTTCTTTTGGATAACTATTAACCTTTATAGTTTTTTTTTTCTCGGGTGTATTAGCTCATGCAGTTTGTTGGACATCTACAATAAATTTGCTTAATTCGAAATTAAATTGGTGCTTATCAATAATGAATATATTTAGGTCTATTTTATTTTCTAAGTCTATTTTAAAGGATTCCCAGTCCGTGAAGTTGTTCACAAGAAACGGATTGCCTTCTCTCTGCTTGGCATGTTCACTAATATGTAAAATTATTGGTGAGTGTTCAGAGTTCATATTAAATCCTTCTTCGGCACTTATAAAGTCAGAGGATATACCTTTATATATAAAAAAGTCAATTAAGTTTGGAATTTTTCCTGAGTCTGTTGGCCAATATGTCGGTTTTCCAGTTGATAGAACCTCCGATTTGGTTTCTTGTATGGCACTTAGTAGCTCTCTGCCTTTCGTTGTAGTTAGTCTGGAGCCCCAGAAGGTATTCTTGGCATTGAAGTCTCCACCTAATATAAATCTGTTTCCAAGTCCTGCTAAGAATGTCTTGTATTGCTCTTTTTTTAGTGCGTATTTTGGGGGGAATTATATAGCTGCTATAGAATCCGAGTCGTATCGTTTCATTTGGATAGTTACACCGATCACTTGCATTTCCTGATCTTCGCATTTGGTCTGTTCATAATGATGTATGTTTTCTCTAATTATGACGGCGCTGCCTCCTCTCGCGGTGTTATCAGGATATCATGCCCTGCAGGCATGATATATCTTGTAGCCTTGAAACTTAACAAATGACTGACGTGTAAAGTGTGATTCTGATATTAAGCATATAATTATTTATGTTTTCTGTATCTAGGACTACTTGTAACTCATGTTCGTGTTGCAGCAGTCCATTAGCATTCCAAGTCATAATTTTGAGGTTATTAATCATTTTCGCAGATGGGTAGGAGCTTTTTTGGCACTCATTTCTAGTTTTTTGAGACGTTCATCAAATGTTGACATTAGACTTAAAATTTTGTCGAGTTTTGATTCCGAGTTTGTCTCCATATTATTGTTTTTGACTGCTTGCGAGTACGAGGACGGGTTGGGTGGTTGGTGGGTCATTCCCTTATTTTCATTAGCTTCTTTGGTAGCTGTTGGTTCGGTTTGCTTCTTTGGTTGGGATGCAGTTTCCTTTTTAGTGTATTTACTTTTTAATACTTGCATCTCCTTTGCTACTATGCACCCTCGATAGTTAGCTGGATGTGGCTCACCACAATGGACGCACTTTGGTTTATCTTGTGCCGGTTTCACACAGTCTCTTGTGAGGTGTTTATCCGTGCACTTGACGCACCTTGGTTTTTTCGAGCAATACTTCTGGGTGTGTCCATAGGCTTGGCATCTTTTGCACTGTGGGACTAGCTTAGATGCTCTAAGTGGGTGGATTTCAACTTTGCACCCTAGAATATTGGTAATACCATAAACTTTGTTTATATCTTCATCTTTTTCAAATGTCAACATAAACATGTTGAGTGGTTCTTTTTCCTCCAACTTAGTTTGCTAACAGCATTTTAAATTTTGCAGCCCTTGGTTTTCAGGTACTCTACAATTCTTTCTGGCTGACATGTATGATGCAGTTTTTTGGCCATCACTCGTATTGGTCTGGCTTGTTTGTTCTCATACGAGTGCCAGAGTGAATTATTTGAAGTTAGTAGCTTCGTAATCTCTCTATAGGCATCTTCATTGGATGCATTTATTTTTACGCTATCCCCGTTCATCATTTTTATGTTGAACGTGTCGCCCTGAGTACTGGCTATTGAGTCATAGAATGACTGGGTAATCTTTAGCACCTTGCACTATTATTGGGGGTGGCTTTGGCGCTTTTTTGGGATTTATGTTCCCTTGTTCATTGTTAGCATTATGTTGGGAGGGGGGAGTCAGCGTACGGTTCAGCTTCCGTTTTTTTCTTTTATTTTCTATCCTAACCCACTCCGTTTCTCTGGCTAGTTCATCCTCGTCCGTTTCATATTCAATAGGTTTGGATGAACTTTCTTTGTTGACCTTTTCAGTGGCCTTATTTTTCTCTTGATCACTTTGGTGATTCAAAATTTCCCGTAGCCGTTCCACTTCGGTTTTAAGCTCCATTACTTGACATTGTAATTCTTGTCACTTTGCCTTTTCTTCGCTGTAATACTTAAACAGCTCATGTTCCACATTAGTTGTTAATTTTATAGTCTGCGTTTGCGAAGCCATGTCGATGATAGATGTCTTCGCCTTAACAAATGTTATGATGATCAAGCATATTTCGCACAAACAGTAACTGGGTCATCGCGACCACTCCGAGCAAACTGATGACGCACGGATCGGCCTACACTGTTTTGATGCGTATGCACTTTGCTAGCTAGAGCACGCGATCGCGAGAGGCACGTACGTCCTCTAAATAAGAACGAGTTGACTGAACCTGTACCTAATTTTTTACGATGCGCGCGCACACCGACACCAAAAACCTACATCGCTAGCTAGTCAACATACACCCTGAAGTTAGCTTAGTGTCAGATATTGACAAGCCTAGGTTTTTTTTTCAATCTACCGCTGGAGCTAGGAGGTTAGGTTGTATAGGTAATTACCTAGATCGTAAAAAATTACTCTCATCATTTTTCCCTAACGCGCCAAAAGAAGTATAACTTCAAAAAAAACTATACACGTATGACCCGCGCAGCCAAAATGTTTTCAAAGTAAGTATAACAATTAGATAAGTAGGTAAGCTTAGTTTATAAAGTATCATTGATCGTATAATTCCAAATGAAAAATGGTTTATGGTTGACTTCAAAGAGTTGGTTTCGTGTCAATAAACCTATTCCAGTCTCAGTGGGATGTGGTTGTTTAAATGTACCCGAGTACACTGCTATAGTAGGTAGGTATACTGTCTCAAATGTCAACAAGTACCTATGTTAAGACACCTAAGCTTGTCTTTGATCCTGGCATTGTGGTACGGTTTAGTGGCGGTAAATCTACAGTTTATGAACAAGCAGTGAGCGTGATGTTCTAAAATTTTCGTTTCTGTTCCTGTGTGTTCCTGTTGTACTTCGTAGCTTAACTGTGTATATAAGACAGTAGCTATACTGATTGCTCACTATCTCATTTAGATCCAGCCTGTCCCCTTGCTGTCCTCCCCAGCGACGCCCTAAGCCGAGGCTCGTACCCCGCAGGGGGTGCCCTTAGCGTGTGGTCGCTTAGTATAGTTTATTGCCCCTGGCTGGAGGCCTTAACTTCAAGGCATCCACAGGATTAGACCGGTTAAGCAGTAGCCAGCCTCCTAGGCTGAACTGCGAGATGCCATTCAAAAAAAAAAAAAAAAAATGATTGCTCACTCTTACTCTGTGACTCACGAAAGGTACTTTGCCTGGTGGGGTTACCTACATGTAGAAAGGTGGTCCCAGGTGGGAGTAGGATGGTAGGTTCAGACCCAAATTTTGTCATTGAGCTTTTATTTATGTCACTTTATTTTGTAGGAACCTGGGAATTATAAATAAAATAAAAACTCCATTTTCAACTATATTTTATTATAAAATCACAAAGAATAAATCTAGAATTCAATAGGGTAGTCACTTAGATATTAATATTGTTGTATATATTTATAATTCATATAACTGTTTTACATAATGTAGTTTAGTGAGCTTCTGGCCTCTCAGATGGACCAGGCGCGTTACATAAAATTAATTTTCACAAAACAATCATCAAAATATGGTTTATTTTGAAATACAGCTCGTTAAAGCTTGCCATTTGGATTTAGAACGTGTATTTATTAGAATAAAACATCAGTTAAGTTGAAAGGAAAAATATTATTATATCCCTGTTATTTTTCCCAACGATTGGTCTTTGGCATATTGAATTAAGACTAATTAATATTGACATGTTCAAATTGTTTCAGCAAGTCTACTACGATAGTGAACGAAACTAGATGTGCTTCCCAAGAAACTGATGAGATAAACGTCACTCGAACGATTGTTTACATCTATTTAACTATTTTAACTTTACACACAACCCTTTAATTTGCACACCTTTATTTAATTCTTTTAATGAAACAACAAAAACATTATTAAAAACAAGAGGAAACAAGGGAGGTAGTAAGAGTAATACTTCTTAAGAAAGGTTCTCGATAAGTTAGGTAGGTATATAATTAACTAGAGCGACTACTGAAATTAAGATAGGATATTTAACTAGTAAATCTTAAAGTAATGATTATGTTAATCTTTACTATAGATCCTATTAATTTAATTTGTAATTATTAACATAGTCGTGTATAATATTTACATTCTCAGATTAATTCAACATGAGTGTGGCTGCCACTTTCCCGCACTATGCTTTCGAAACAAACTCATTTAAATTCATTCATTACATTGTCTCTGGTTGGCTGTTCCCTCCTGCTGTGACTGGGTCTCGTGTATAAAGTGGCAGGCACACAATAATTTCGCTAATAACGTTTCATTACGGAATGGTTCAGTTCTTTCCACACAGTAGGAATAAGGGACGTGGCACGGACACAAAATAACCGCCTCGGGCGATCAAATGCCACGAGCAGCGCTATAATTTTAATTCACATTATACCCTGTGCGAAATACAATATTCCACTTGATAATATTATATAAAACATAATTATCATTGGCAATATTTTAAGTCCCTTACTCCCCTTACAATTCAACTAAAACAACGTGTTTATATTTCGCCTAAATATTTTCTGTCTCAAGTCAGTAGACTCAATTGAAAAAAGGTAGAGAATTTTTATTCACAAGTTATATAAATATACCGAAGCGTAATAGATATACTTTAAAATGTAGTCGAGTGTAGATTTCGCCAGGATAGTAATAATTAAGTTCTATAAGTACGAATATGTCTAGAATACCAATTGTGTACTAATGTACATCATCTCATTATATTGATCCCCTTTAACATTTATAAGTTTTATTTACAAATAGTTTCTTGAAACTTCTTCAGGTGGTCTGAAATAAAGGGATGAAATTATAACCACAGACATTCATGAACAACAAACTGAATGAAGGCAGTGAGTGAGTGAACTAAACGTGGTGTGTTCGTTACTCCGCCCCGCTGTCGTATCGTAGACAATTGGTATGGAAATCGAAATAATAAAGGATTTAGGTAGAAAGGGAAGGGATTGAAAATAAAGAACAAAAAGTATCAATGATAATAATAGTTTAATTAAGAAATTAAAAATAAAGAGTGAAATTAACCACACAAAAGGCTTAAAATTAAAATAAGAAGACGAGGGCGACACGTCACAAACATCGATAGCGTCGCCGCTGAGGTGGAAAGAAGTCAGAGACAACATCTAAGCAGATTATCGAGGAGCATGACAGAGTAAATATATGCGCCTTAGCCAAAGTTCTATTTATTGATATGTTGGCCTTTATTCATATCATTATGAAATACTAAATACAGCTAATATATGTATGTAGTAGAGATAAATATAAAGCGCAATAAAATATAAGCATATTCAGTATGATATGCGGAGATATGTATGGAACGCAAGAGATACATACGAAGTACACGATAACGCAGATATAGCATGACGCATGCCTGAAGACCGCCCGACACAACATATCGCGCGGATGGATATCAATTAACACATTCGAAAACAACTTTCACATTATTTTTCAACGCATAACTTTAACTAACAAATTGAAACAATGTTCACTTACAATGAATAAAATTGCATATATTGCGCTTAATAAAACTCTCAAATATAATTTAACTGTAACATTTTCATCAACTTTTCAATAAATGTTAAGATTACTTCAATTACCTTTTACCTAAAATAATCTGTATTGACTTTAAATTTGGCATCTCATCCTAAACACTGATCTATTTATTTATTTTTTAATAATATTACCATTAAAATCTAGATATTTAAAATACTTTTCTAAACACATAAATTCCTATAATTATCTATTAGTCAATACCAATGTTATTGAGAAAACTTTAGGCCTGAAAACGCTACACACACAGTAAATAGTAATCGACCATGTCTACGAATGTTGAGCACAAGCGACTGAGTAACTGTTTCTACTAGGCGAGCTGAGAGCTGCGAGCGAACCGACCGCGCACGGAACGGAACGCGGCATGTGTGTAGCGTTCTACGCTGAGTACAGTGGATATGTAATCTCCTCTTTGTGATTCTTGTTTAATTTAAATACATAATAATAATACAATTATTATTAAAATTACAAATGCGATTACCGCCGCTCTCACGTCACTCGACCACCACTCCTCACCATTTCAAAACACAGGCACAGAATCCTGCGCCGTATAGAAAAACATTTTCAAAAACGTGCAAAATATCACCACACCCTGGTCACCTAACATTATCTAAACCAAATAACTACTTTTACGTTCTTATTATAGGTAGGTACTGATTAATACAATTGTATGATTAAATTTTTCTATTAACTTACACGTAATGACAATCTAATATTTTTTTCAGTTTAATCATCTTACTAAGCTCTATCTTTATTTCTTATGTATGTTACGTGATAATATATTATACATTTCATAATAGTGTAAATATGTGATTTTTATAACTTCACAAATGTTTTCTAAAATAAAATGTTATTTTTTACTTTTTTTTGCGTCTATTTTGTGACAATGGGATATGTTGAAAGTAATGGAATAGTTAAGACTGCCTGATGTGGTATAACGTGCGTACACTTCCGGGGCTGCCTGCCCGACGCGACTGCGCATGCGCATGCAGGTAGGGGTGTCGCTCGTGTGATCCGATCTATGCACACCCCGTACCGTAACGTTTTATTTATCCTACAATATACATTCCCTTTTTCTATCCTAATTGAATACCGACCGTGGCATCGTCGAGATATGTAATGCATTGATTGATAAGTGACTTATAATATTAATTAACATGCCACCCGGCTCGCGGCGCTGTTCCCGCGATGGCATCCGTTTCCTCTACTCGTCATATTCAGGTATCTGTTTCACGCATGCTTTGCCTAATCACATAATCTGGACGTGTAACTGAACACTTAAACTGGTCCTAACGGTAGCGTGGCTCTCGCGGCATCCCTCTACCAACAAATTCGTTACCATATACAATCTTTTTACAAAAGCTTTCTTACCAGACTTTAAATATTTTGAGACGAATTCATAAGATTTTGATAACGTAATCACTTAATTCACAAACTTAATCTCTTTTGCATTGGACTAGACATATTTTTTAAATTAATTTAAGAAGGCAAAGATGTTTGAAATCCAATCGAGAGCGAAGTCCATAGTGTGAGAAGCTCAACGCATCGAAGTGGGAGTGTGTCTATGTACAAAACGAAGTATCGAGAAAGACAGTTCATTAACTAAAATACTGTTTCATGGAGTTATTGTGACCTAGTGTAAATACTGTTGATTAAATATGTCGTAGAGCAAAATCAGATCTGGCTAATACTTGATAGACCGTCGCCGCTACTCCACTGCAGTGTGGCAATGCGCAGCAATCGTGAAATTATTCTAAAATATATGTTCGCGACGGTTGGCAACAATGCTGCGCCTCCCGCCGCTCACAAATAAATAATTATTTATCTAAAATTAACCACTTAGTGAAACGTATGCACGAGCATTTATATATGTTGTAGCTACCATTAATATAAATTAACATCGAAATAAATGCATCATGTCACTATTATGTCACTGAACATAACGTTTAAATAGTGATATACAACTAGATGCTAAACGATAAGAGTTGTGATTACACTAACTAATCGTCGATAACTATGAACGAAGTAAAGAACAGACAATATCCTCCTAACAACGAAACAAGAATGGAAGCAAGAACACCGGCCACCGGTGACAGAACACGGTTACATCTAAAATATATTATTAAAATTATTCTACAACTAATATTGCACACACATACACATTTCTAAACAAAACATTCCAGTAATCAAATAAGAAAAAAATGTGTATGCGTACATTGCGTACAAAACTATATTTACTTACAAAGAAATGCAATAATAGTAAATTGTGCATATTAAAATAGACAATAATAAAATATATGTATAAAATACAATTTTATAGTAATAACTGCAAATTAATAATGTGACGCGAGAGATATTTCAACAACGTGCTAATATTGTGATGAATATAATAAAATTGTGAGGTGGTACATAAACTGGCTGTTGTTCTGGACGAGCAAGCGAGCAATGTTTGACATCGCGACCTTCTGGCACACGCGAGCTGCCCAGTGTAACATAACTAGCGCAATCTAATTGCAAAACATACCATCCTGATAATCATAACGAAATTATATATTGTAATCACCGGGAAATATTACGACTTTTACAAAAATAAAATAATTGATATACTTATTCAAAATATGGAATGAATATCACACAAAATATAATTCCTCTCTACGTTAATACGTTCGTTTAGAATCGTATCGAAAATACAGTAGATATAAGCAGCGCTTGACTGTGATGATAGTTTCTTAGATTAGATGTACAGTAACAGTAAACGTACGTATTTTATTAAGAAAATAGAATAGCACTTAATATCTAGTGATCCGTGTAAGCGTAATACAGATATATTTTAATTTCAGTCGAGGGAAATTCTCGATTTGTGTGAGAGGTACGATGTTGGTCAGTCGCGTCATGGAGGCTCGCGCCGTCGCGGAGTGTGTGGGAGGCCTAACGTCGGGAGTGTCGATGCCGGCGGGTGGGAGGGCGCAGTAGGCCGGTCGGAGACCGTGCGACGTGACGCGACTGCCGCTTGTGTGATATTCCGTCGCGCGGACTTAGATCGAAGACTTGGAGAAGGACACTCGCAGGTGGTTGGACTCGGACAGCTGGTAGTTGTGCATCTTGATGAGCGCCGCTACCGCGTCGTCGATAGACGGAAGCTGCACCAACGCCATTTTGCGGTCCTTCCTATAATTGGGAAAATAAAATTTCATGAAAAAAAGGGGAAAATTCAAGCCACGGCTCTATTTGACATATATTTCTAAAAATCTAAAAACACAAATATAAACGAGTAACAACTTACGGGAAGAACTTGAAAGCCTTAATCGTGAATGCTCGCTTGGTGAAGGCTTCCTTGATATCATCTTCAGACACCGTAGCTCTGTGAACAAAAAACCTAGTATATTCAATCTATCTAGGAATTTTCAAGAAAAATCCTTGTATATTTATTTTCTCTTCATAATTACTAAATGGAATCGGGCATGAAAATAGTCAGGAAACTTACGGAATGTTGGACAGGTGAAGAGTCGCGCTTGGTGGGTAAATGTTCTGGTAGTTTTTGCTACCAGGCTTCTTGAATCTATGCAGCGGGCTCTGAGAGTAGTCCCTGAAAATGTACGAACAAAACGTTGAATGCAAGACAACACAAGGGCGTCGTAGTATTTTTGTAGCGACTTCCATGCTACGCCGCGTAGCAGTGCGCCTACGCACGAAGTAGTGACAATGTTGTGCTACGAGATTACGATAAAAATTGCTACGCCAAAGTAGTTGATATTGTGAGTGATATTTCTGAATTAATTTTATATTGTTTTGTATTTTGTGGGAGTTTAAAGGATATTTTCAAATGTGTGAAAGTAGAAGTAAGAATATACTACTGATCGATCTATTTAAATGTTTCCAGAATCCAGGCATGAATATAATAGCAACGTATTAGGTATCGGCTTAACAAATCTTAATAATACAAATATTAGACACAAAATGGGTTCGCAAAGTCAAGCTCTGATTCAGACCGAGTGATGTAGGTTTAAAGGTCGTGTCAATCACTTCTCTATCGTACTTACTGAAAACTGACACGGTAAATAGAAAATGTTTATATATGGGAATCTAAATTGGTATAAGTCGACAGGTTATATATAATCGAGACCCTTGGAAGTCTAGAGGCACAGACGTAACCTTAAATATTGGTTTTCCTTATAATAGTCTGTGCTCTGGCCCTTAAATTATTCTTATAGTGATTAACGTTATGTTCGTGAGCTCGTGGCTAAATAATAACAGCCGCTCGGGTCGATCTTTAGGTTAAGCCGTGCTTGCCTAGGTTGGTCTGTGGATGGGTGACCACCCATTACATACCGAGTTTCCTCCGTGCCTCGGAAAGCACGTTAAGCCGTTGGTCCCGGCTGTCATTTGAAGATCTTTGACAGTCGTTAGGTAGTCAGTGGCCCAGAAAAGTCTGACAACCAGTCTAACCAAGGGGTATCGTATTACCCAGTACTAACTGGGTTGTGGAGGTCAGATAGGCAGTCGCTCCATGTAAAATACTGGTATTCAGCTGCATCCGGTTAGACTGGAAGCCGACCCCAACGTAGTTGGGAAAAGGCTAGGCAGATGATGATTAACGTTATGTTTAATAGCAAACAGATGTATGGATCAGAATGTCGGGTAACATCACGCATGTAATCCAAAAAGGGCGAGGCAGAATAATGTATCTAATAGTAAAAACACATTTCGCCAGTGATTTTTATGTCCCATGATTTTGTTCCCAGTCCCAAGTTTTTAAGACTCTATTGCTAGCAAGCGGGCACAAATCCAGACTCCATAACTGCTACTGAGAAATTCCGAATGGAAAAATCGAATAACATTTTGACCGATCCGGGAATCAAACCCTATTCTACTATACCAACGAGGCAGTCGCATGATATTAAACATAAAATTGACTTGATTGATTGATTTTTTTTATTGTATACAATTGTTTAGTGGTAGTAGTTAAGTTTAGTTAGCTAGTACGCTATGCTGTTGGCTTGCTGCACGCTTTGGTGCAAACTGTAAGTGCGGCAAGTAACTGTTTAAAAAAAAAAAAAAAAAAAAAAAAAAAAAAAAAAAAAAAAAAAAAAAAAATACCTGGTAAGTCCAGCATCAGGCTGCCCCTCCTTGGGCAGCTGCACGGTCTGGTGCTTGCTGAGCATCACGCGCATCGCCTTGCCGAACACGCGCAGCTTGTCCATGTGGGTCATGGCTGTTTGAAAATTACATGTTAAATGAAGTAAGGAATATCTGATGGTTCTCTAAAAAAAATCTAGTGGTGCCCTGTGATTGCAGCTAAAATAAAGGCCTTTCTACCCTAGTTTGCGTTACAACTATAATCTATCATTATACTGCGATCAGCAAATCGGTGTGTCGGTCATTGTTTTTTAAGTACTACATGTTCAGGTAGACTTCAGTTTTCTAGACGATTCTAGTAGACTGAACAGTCTACCAGAACATATAGAAAGTAATATAATGAAGTGATTATTTATAAGCCTTTCATAAAAGACAATGTTAGGTTCTGTCAGTAAATCTAAGAATAGCCTCATTTGTTGATGCCTAATATTTTTTCTTTCTTTTCCGTGTGGTAAGTGCCTAACCTGGTGTCAGAGTTTTTATGCCGCTCATGGAAGTCTGACTTGGCTTTACATGCCGTCGAGAAATATCTCATAGGCGTGCTAGTTTCCTTCGTTGTTTTCCTTTACCGTAACAAGTGATAATTGTACAATACGCAATCCGAAAAATCAGAGGTCTTGGGTTCGAATTTTAGACCTATGACTGGGAAGTCCGATGGTCACACATCACTGCCTAATTAGAATCACTTAACAAAATATTTTTTACCAATTCACGCTAACCGTAAACGATTATCAAAATCAAATCTTTTTCTGAACTAACTCTAGGGGAAAAAAGCATAGTATCTCTAAGAAAATGTTAATGAATAAGACTGTAAGTAGCAAGTAAACAACGACACTTCATGTTACAAGAAAAACAAACTACAGAAAATAGGAGAACCATAAGTACACTCATAATCCTAAATAAATACATTCCTTCTAACGTGAAATCGACCTTAGAGTCTTCAATATAGGGTTTGTTGTAGAATACGTACCTAGATGGGCCTGGTGTGGCTCGGCCATCTGAATCAGGGCTGAATCCTTCTTGTTGTAGAGTATCTTCACCCGTTGCACATCACCGTACACGCCTATACGCAAATAAAAGTCTTACAAACACGCTTTGAGATTATTTTGAAATAGAATCTATGGATATTAATATAAGTATCCTTTTTGTGTAGAGTGTGTTTTGTTTATATTTCTGTTGAATTTATATGAGTGATAGAAACACAGTCTACCAATAGGATAATGCACTGTCAATGTTGTCTAAAGTATACCTATGACTAAACTAAGTTTACTACATTTAACACGGTTTCTTTAAAATACACAGCATATTTTAGTACAACGGCTTGTAATATATAATGTCGTGAAACGGGACAGTCGGAAAGTACAAGAAGAAACAACTCCAAGCTCTAAATTGGTCACGTTAAGCTTTCGATTAATGCTTTAGCGGTTAACAGCACCGGCCGTGTACTGGCGCGCTGTGTTAAGCAAATTACTGCAAACAATTATTCACTTCTACTCACTATTTAATTGGCTAAGAGTTCTTAAACTCTCGTTTGCTCATAGTAAACGCACCTCTCATTTATAAAAAGCTCTTAACAGCGATTACCATGTTTGTGGTGTCGCCGTCCGTTTACCGATATTCAGGTAGGTATGGGTACTAGTACTAGGTAACTTAATAAAAAAAAACATAAAATAAAATAAGGACTAATGACGTCATCGTCACACAGAGATGCGTATTTCGCTGTACCGTATCTAGTTTGAAACTGACAGCCCACAAAGAAAATAAAAATAAAACTGAAATATAGACAACACTGGGTAAACAGCAGACGATCTAAGTAACTTAGCTACGACTAGGGTGTCTGAAACACAAATTGTCATACGAGTTAATAAAGCGTTTAGAATCTAGATTCGATAGTGTTATCAAGCAAAGCTTCGACAAGTGGTCGGATGCGGTTATCAGTACAGAAGTCGAGAATGTTAGCTGACAATTTGTCTTTCAGGCGACAGGGCTCAGGAGCAATATTAATGTTTTAATATAAAATACGGAATGTATGTGCACACGTACCGAAAAGGGTAAAGAGAGCGTCAGGCGTGACCATCTAAAACAATAGGAAAGAGAAAAGAGACAGTATTATAAATAGTCGTAAAAGATATCTGACATCATATCTATAAATAAATTAGCAACTTATCTTTAAGGAGTTTGAGTAGAATATATAAATAGAACAACCTGTAACGCCCTTCGTGTGGTTAATGCATTAGTTTGTTTGAATCGAAAGTGAACCCACAGTTACAATGGTGTCTGATACGGGCGTTACTGGCTATTGTGTTAGCGTAATGAATAAATTTGCCAATAAACATTAAACTACTAAGTCGAAACAATGTAGAAATTTTGTCTATCTGTTTTAAGTATACAATCGGGAGTGAATTTGAATTTTAAGTTTTTCTTCTTTGTTGTAGAAAAGGGCGGTTACGTGAAAGAAGGTATAAAACCGTCTGCCAGTATTGAGGTGGGTGGGTTTGTGTTGGTACTAACCTCCTCGTTGAGGTTGGAGACGAGCAGCACGGTGGCCAGCGGCAGTGGGGGCGCGGCCAGCGCGCGCAGGGCCGGCGACGCCGGGGTCAGCGTCAGCGCGCCGAAGGCCGGCAGGCCCACACCACCCACGCCAACGCCGTAAGGCGACGCTAAACCGGAGCCCAGGCCCAGGAACTGAGGAGCCAGCACACCGCTACCTGTGTTGATATGAACGGTGTTAAACGAGGCTCTTTTTGTAGGTGGGGTAAAAATTAAATAAAGGAAAAATATAGTTTGAAAAAATAAAGAAGTCCTACCTAAATATAAATCTTTGAATTTTAACCTAGCCTACCTAAATCAAGCTTAAAACGACTTCAGTGAAAATATTAAAATGACGTGATGTAGCCTATATTGCGCAAAATTAATTTTGAAATATATGTCAAAACAATAACATAATTTAGGAACCTATTGTAATATAACCAAATCAGACAAAAAACATAATTATAACAAAAGCAGAACATTCGCAATGGCGGAATGATCCACACGTATTACAACCCTCTACGGAGCAATACGGATTTATGACGAGTTATTAGTCACCGCGGGAATATTTAGCATTGAAATATGAATAATAAACAAGAAAAGAGCTAACGTGGAATAGCAAATGTAATTTGGAAGCGTTATTCAAGATTTATTTCACACTGTAACTTCATACGTATATTGACGCAACAAAAAACATACGCATTTACAGCAAGAATACAAAATCACCGTAATTTGCAACATAAAGAAAGAAAGGCAAAGGCGCCTTTATACCAAAACATCAAAAACAGTGAAAATGAATAAAATATGGGAACCTATCAGGCTACGCAGGGAACAAAGCATATTTCTCAGGCATTCAAGATTAATGCTATTACTAGGGACATAGAAAATGTTCTGAGGGTTCTAACGTAATGAGCATACCTGAGCTTGAAAATTTAAAATGAAAGGACTTTTTAAGATAAGAAAACCAGTAAACTACCTAAGTAAAAAGGTGCAAGAGCGATCGAAGTCAAGACCAATAGCCAAGTGTTAATGGGGCAGACGTAGATTACCGGGAGCGCGCTAAAACTTGGCGTTTTAGATCATTAATTGTTTGAAAAAAAAAAGGTGTTCTTGACCAATCATCTGCCCCATTGGGTGGGTATCGTTGGATGCAGGACACAAGAGTCTACGATACATGTGTGAGAGTTGGAGCGCGGTGAGAAAGCTTCCAGGTGCGCAGAGTAGTGAAGACTAACTCATCCTGGATGCGAGGGCCAGGGCGAGGCGTGCCCGCAGTGGCATCAACTCACTGGTCAACAGCTGGTGCGCGTCGCCATCTCCCGACGGCAGCGTGGGGTTCGTGTAGTCCCGGGACTTGTCGTTGTTATACTTCACGTTCAGACACGTCATCTTTGAGTAGTCGATGCGCAGTGTGCAGCAACCGTTGTAAATATTCTGCCCATCTAAAGCCTAAAAATAAATAAAAAAAGTTACGATTATTGAAATAACTTTTCTCGTTTGACACGAAAACAGAACGAATTATAAATCTCATCAGAAACATATTACAAGTTGGAAAAGTTTCACTTCTTTTGAGGGTCGTTTATTTGAGTGATAATAAGGATGTGACGATTTTTATTAGTTAGTAATAAAATGAATCGCCTTCAATTTAACTTTTTAATACGATCAAGATAAAATAAAGCGTCAGGTAAACCTGGATGCTTGTCTCTTTATTCATTTTATAATTTGCATCAGAAGTATAAGGCCAACAAAGCAAAAATAAAGGAATAAAGCAAAATTCCTTTTAGCACGAGATGAAAAAGTGGATCGATACACTACCCGTAACAAAGAAGAAAAACTCGCATTATGGCCGTGTCAAAATTGTTACGTAGCGAGAGCAACAGCTATTTGTTTGGCCGCGACGCCTGCGGGAGGCTGATAACACCACATCGCGATAGAAAAGATAATTAATTAAAATGCAACAGCACTCAACCCATTCCTGCGAGCATAAAGCTCGTCGGCGCGGTGTGTATATAATATTTTTATAATGAAACCAGAATGCAACACGTTTTATTTTCACTAATGAAACTAATGCTATAAAAGAACCGTACAGTCATATTTATGATCTCGTACTCAGTGCAATCGTCTGGCATAATTTATTGTTACAAATGGCATAGAATTATGCAAAGAGCTCTCAACGTTTTCTGTTTATTATTTGTTTTCAAGTTAACAGAATTGAGTCGAAAAAAGTATATCGTTGGTGTAAGAGGTATTGTAATACTCTTTGGCTCTTGAACGTTAGTAGAGTAGATTTTCGTCTTTCGGGACCAACGTTAAATGAAACTTAACAATTTGCCAAATTAATAAACCAGTTTCGTAGAATTAAGTTAGTGTTCGTGAAGAATCCTGGCGGTTTCGGTGAGGCTTTTAGTAGCGTTTCAGTGAATATAAAACACGCTGAGGTAGTTGTGTCGCGAGCCAAAGTATTAGAATTAATTTTTATTGCTAGTATAAATTACTTTATATTCCAAAAATGGCGCGTGCCCAAATTATTACAAGATTACTAAAATATGTAAGAAGCTTGCACAGAGAAAGTTTTGTCAGAGGATAAAAATTAAAAGCCTGAATTACTTAATTCCTGTGGAGTAAATTGGAGTTCCTTTGTAAACCGTCATCTGTCAAATGAATTATGACATTTTTACGACGGACTCCATTAGCTGAATAAAAATGTTTTGGGTTTTTAATGCTTTAGTAGCGTAAATGATTGTGCTAGTAGACATCGTTAATTATTGCCGTAGCCATTGTCTTTTACTGTTATTTTTGTGTAAGCAGAAGGACGGGAATGAAAATTATGAAGGGCTATAGAAGGAATAAATCAAGTAGATACTTTAATAAGTACGGCTTATAACAACAGTTTTACAGTGCAATAAAAATATATGGGGAGTCGTCGAAGAAGCAAAAGTTCGATGTCGGAACGTGGGATATTGGCAGTAGATTTAATAAATTTCTGTTCTATATGCAAATGCGACCCCCTGATGTGTAGACGTGAATAGATTGGCTCGTTTAAAGCTCAACTTATATGGAAATGCGAAAGGCACGTAAGAAAGCGTGGAAGAAGATAGCTTCGATACGTAATTAGTTTTGTACAGCCTCGCGGGCCCGAATTCGATTTTGAATGCCAAATGTACCGCGGCAAGCGTAAGAGAACGTAACGAGTAATTAATTTACAATTCTAATATACATCCATTTAATACATTGTCGAGTGACATTTTAAAAGTCAAATGAGAACATAATCCGTGATTTCAATATCGTTTCATTTTCAGCAATTTGCATTCGTTACCAAAAATTATGGGATAACGCTCCCATAAACAAACAGTGTATATCCCAAATGGCGACCTAGATGTCATAGAGATTGTTTTGTGATTGTTTGTGAAAAATCCAGGAAGCGATTATCTTAATTGATTGATACCTTTTCAATCGGATGACAATCCAATCGGCTAGATTTTCATTGAAACGGGGATCAATATAATTCATACACTTTGTAATCAATACATTCCTACTGCTGTTATTTTGAATATAATATTATAAATTGTACAACAGGAATATTGTGAATAAACTAACAACCAGTTTTTTTTTTAAATAAAATCCTGTAGGTGCTTTATTCAGAAGATATTTTAAAACTGATTTTGAGTATACAAGCACAGCCATATTTTCTTAAACCTTTTTACAATTGAAACCGAAGCCGGCAATCACACATAACATTTTAATAAAAGTCCTCTTAAGGATAAGTAGAAATAAACTGTTATATTCGCAATTAGACCTTTAATGAAGGTATCTCAGCTGAACGTTTGTCGTGGATTTGCCAAAGAAAAGAATGAGACGAAAAAGGATAAGAGAGCAAGAAGGATTTTGAATTGCAGATTAATTTCTTACTTTTTATAAGCTTTTTCGGAGGCACTTTTGAATTTAACTCGGTCGTTACTTTAAGAAGTCTTATTTTAATCTAAAAATCTCTATTTTACGTAGAAAAAATTGTGTTTATTTTACGAAAGGATCTGCGAAAACATTACGTCGTTGAATATTGTGCCCTAGGAATAACATTTTCTTAAATTTATTTTTCTTTGCCTAGCAATAAAGAATCTCAGACATCATTTACCTATTTCACGGCAATTAACTCCCTGATCTTTCTACTAAGTTGCTCCGTTATCTTATCTCGACGGAGTGTAGGTACCTCCCAGTCTGTAGGTCAACTCCCTCCGAGACTAATATTTCATTCTAGTTACGAGTTCCACCGGCGCTCAAAGTTATTTCGTAACATTTAGCACCTGACTGTTGTAAAAATCCGGTATTCAAACTATGAAAGAAAATATGCTGCTCAGTTTATAACACCCGGCCGATCTACTCCACTCTCAGTATCAATATTCTCGAGAATTTCATTTTAATCTTCTGAAATGGTTATTTGCGCTCGCGGAGAGAGTCGTAATTGAGGTAAAAAAAATATTAGGAAGAGTGACAAGGTGATAAAACGACAAACGTCACGCCCGATTTTATATTGGAATCTTTTATTGCGTAATAGGGTGAACGAATTTCCGTTCTGTCGATTTATTGGATTCGACAAACACTGATAATAAATTAGAATTTTTCACTTATATTTTCTGGGGCTGGAAGTTAAGTTGGAGCACTTGGAGCAGACGGGCAGGGTCCGCGGCTACGGAGTCGACTTCGCCAACGTAAGATGTAACAAGTGTCCTCCGTATCTCTTAATCACGTCCCCGGTAATTGTTTTATCTTTAGCTCGTTAGAACTCGTTTAAGCAAAGCCTTCTTAGTGAAGGATTAAATGCGGTTCGCCTTAATCCACCCCCCCCGTTGCTAATTCTGGCGGTTTTTCCACGGAGACCAGATAAACGTTTTTGTTGGGGTCCCGAGCTCGCCGCGTTTAATATTTATAAGAGCCCACATAGCTCAAAGTGCTTCTGTTGCCGGTGCAAGGATTACGCTAGCGCCGGAATGCATTTGGTTTTTGTCCGCAGATGACGTCAGAGAAATTGTAATGAAAACATTCGGGTGCATCGTTTTTTATCAAGTGACAGGCTTTAAAATGTGTTCAATTTGTGTTGATAGCGAAATAAATAATGTATAGAGTGTAACGTTTTAATTAAGAATAGTTGGGCTGGTTCACTAAACAATGTTGTTTTGGACGGGTAGACATCCGCTCGATTAGCCACGGATAAAGGATCACTTATCGGGGCGGTCGGCCGGGCGGTGCCGGTGCACTAAAAACGTACACCAAGAGCAAGCTTTTAACTATTAATAAAAATAAACCAACAAACAAAACGACTGCAAAATTGCTCATTTTAATCACTTCACTTTTGCTATTGGAAAAGCATTTAAAAATTTAAATCGGCACAAAATGAGATTGCACTGTGACGAATGGCACTTTGAGTAATTTCTTTTTGGTTTGTTGGAATAATAAATTAAAACTGTTTTAATTCCGAGCCGAAACACATCCGATATTAATTGTAAACTATTATGATTTTGATTTACAGGGCAATAACAAATGAAGGTTCTAGTAGTAAACAACAGTTTGTAGCAAACTACTCGAAAGCAAAGGTACACCTGATTCATGTGAATAGGTACTCCGCAAAATTTACTGCGAAGAGCGGGCTTTCGTTAAAGGGGAAATAATAAATTAAGTTTTGATAGTGGCTCTAACCTAATTACGGTACGTAGGTACACATTTGGGGACGCGTCACCGAACAAACCGCGTTCGCTCCATTAGACAATGTAATTAATACTCGCGGTTACCCCTAATTGTGGTTGACTGATAGTGACGAACGAAAATCGAGTGACGATAGCTCAACAACCGCGCCCACTTAACACACCGTTCCAGTTTGCTTTGAAAACGAAACTAAATTGGTGCTAAATGTATGTACATTGTGTCATCATGAATAATGAACTGTACCACTTTAGCCGCGGGGGTAAGGCGCGAATCGGTTTTGTCCATGAACAATATATTGTTCATGAAACATAATGGCATTGTTTTACCTATGTTCGCGTACTATGAGCGTGTAATACAGCCTACGGGCGGTGTATTGTGAAGTGGCCGAGTAAACCGTACGAGTGCCGAAAGTTTAAAACTTGTCGCGTCCGACGCTTGATTGTCAGCCGCCTCTTGATTACGGTAAGCAAACCAGCCACAGAACACTAACACAACAACTACTAAACAATGTTTGACGCTTAACTAGGTGACGTAGAGTGCAGCTCAAGCAGTGTTGACACAGTCTGTAGGAGCCCAAACAGGGGTGGGGGCGACGGCACGTGCAATTTTAAACGGGACTCGGACCTCTGTGCAGGTGAACAAGCAACTGTTTGTTAGCTGCCGTGAAATTTCTATGAAGTTTGACCGTCACTAGCTCAGAGCAAACGAGACTATATAGGTAGTTTCAAACTTTGATACAATGTATTTTGTGATGTCAATAGCAATATTCCAAATAAAACAAAGTTCTGCGAGGTAGCAAATGAAATTTGCTTTGATGGTGCATTGATCTCTTTCAGTAGATAGTTTTACTGCACTAGATTCGTGAGACGCCGACCGGAGACCGTTCGGCGCAAGTATTACAGACTCGCTCAAGGCGAAAATATAACATTTTTGACGGTTACATTGTTTGAACACGACCCAGTGTTGACACAAAGACACCGGTTAGACGTTGCCGCAGTGCAAAGTGCAATTTTAAAATGTAAACAAAGCCCGTACCTTGAGTCCATAAACGGTATCTCGGATTTCGCCTTATTGAACCTTGGAGACGAAGTCTTGTCAACTTTACCTCGTTTACTTATATGAAAATACGAACGGCTGTTACTGACACGTATTACTTTTTTATGACAATAATTCATGCAAATAGACTGCGCTGTATGAATTTGACAATTATTTATGATATTGGGAACGATTCATATTTTATTTATTCGTGCTACGTTACGGGTCAATCGATTCAGGAATGGCTATATTGAGGATGTAATGAAAAAATACGAATGTAACATGATGTAATCGGGGTGTGCATATTTATTTTGGGGTGCGTGATGAAAAATCGTGCGCGATATAAACAATAGATGGGGACGCACCTCGGACTGTTAATATGGATTGTCTGTGACAGCGTTGGCCGCGTTATGGATGAGGCAGGAGTAGCAGGCCGGAGAGCCGCATGAATCACATTGTTATCAATCATAACTTACTGATGGAGCGGCCAAGGTTCTGATTAACGGCCCACGATACAACCACTACACTAATGACTGTCTCACTACCGAGTAGTGCTCCAGTATTACTATAAACTGTCGTTTGTACGTAATAATGGGCATTGGTGCGTAGTAATGGACATTGATGACAGATAGGCGGGTGTTGTTTACGCTTTAAAAATGATTGTCTCTTTCAATGGTAGTAAAATTGTTAGTTTTTTTACAAAAAACCTATCCGGCAGGTAGTGACATACTCAGTGTACTTCCACAAACTCAAGCGTACATATGGTTGGTTGGCCAAAGCGCTGCACGGCTATTTATATACATTTACATGTAAGTACACGTAGTCGAGCGCATTAAGAGCGTACATTTCGTGTCTGGGCGCATAAGCCGCCTTCTGAAAAGATTTGATGGCGAGGTTAGAGATTTATGTCAAGGATCATAGAGTCGGGATCGGGGGATTTCAGAGCTCCTAACATCCGACTGTACCCTTTGTGGCTGGAGCACTATCCGGCTTCACTTCACTTTGTACCTCTTACTTGTGCTGCCACTTACCTCGCGGGACGTTTTAATTCCATTTCGAGAAAAAGCGAGTCCGAAACGAGAAGAACGAGTGCCTACACGGGACTGCTACCTGATAACGTACGGTTTGTAAGGTGATGTGTAACTAATTCTGTGTGTGGTGTGTTTGAGGATAAGGGTCCCAATAGCTGACTATGGGATAAAAGGATGTCTGCGTCGTAGTCTAACATATACCAGGACGGGCACGGACGTCTGTCACGTCACCAAAAAAAACTTGTGAAATTTTCCAGTATATATGTGTTGTTAACTCAAATTAACATGTTTTGTCTATTGTAATCGTGGATAGTTGTAATATTTTATCTATATTTTGTATAATAATTTTCATTGAATAATCTGTGGTTAGGAAGAATCACTCACTGTCTATCAAGTTCCGTTTCCGTCATTACTATACATCAGTTTTCATCATTCGGGAACTCGGAGCGGAGACTTGAGAGAAAAACTTATCCAACGATGGGTCGTTGTGTCATCATGTACCTAATCAATTTCATAAATTTGTGGAAACATTCGTCGTAGTCAATAAGTTCATTAAAATGTAGGTGAATACATACTTTCAAAATCAATCAAAAGTTTCATTTTGTCACCGTTGTACGAGGAATTCATCCGGCATAGATTCGAACCCGCCTGCCGGAGTGAACGCTCAAATCCCGGACAACATGTGTACATAAATAAATACATAATTAAACTTTGTCTTCCAATATATCCGTAACTAGAAGTTTCCCAGGTATGATCTTGAAAAAAGAAATATCGCAATGACGGGGAGAACAAGTGCCTTTCGGCTTCGTAAGGGTACTTTTACACCCATTATGTGAAGTTTCTTTTTAGAGTTCGAGATACAGATAGCCAAACGTGTTTAATTATTTATTCAAATAATAATTGCCTGCCTACACGAAAAAAACAACCCCCGATAAAACTCTCATTATCTGGAAAAAGAATGATTCCCAAATAAAATAAACAATCATTAACAAGAAAATGCCGATTGCATGTAGCATTGCAATAAACGGGAGGAGCAATAAAAATAGATGTAGTAGCCTACATTGTATGCTCGTTAGGTCGCATCGGAGTTACGGAGTCGAGTTACGACCTTAGATCCGTTAACGAGAGCAGACTTATTGCCGTCGCGACCACTGCCGGATCTAGAGTACCGACTAAACCAATGTTATGGTTGACACTGGGATTAAAGTATGCTGTTCTCATTTCAATTACGTGTTAAGATGCAATTCAATTTGGATGTAATGGTCTTTAGGTTTTTGATCGGTTTTGTGTAAAATTTTATTTTATTTAGAAGTGATCAACCGATTAAGTGTACCTATCTGTTTATGTGGCATAATTATTTAGTAGTTATTTACTATAACGCGACATAACATAAATGTATACGTAACAGCACTACAAACAACACAGACAAAACATTTGTAACATAAAACCACATTGTAATCGCGAAAGAGTAAAATCAATTTTATTCAAAATGCCAAATGGTAGTTGGAGTAAATCCACGTTTATTACAGCTAAAAATAAAGTCGCATTTGATCCGGCTGCACTAGCCGGCGCGCCAGCACGATGCTATGCTCGACTCCAATCACGACACAGTTGATGGGACTTAGCGTTGCTAAGTTTTCACCACTCTGCTCTACCGGTGATATCTCAATTTCACGAAGGGTTTCCCGGCTATCCAACATTAATTTCTAACGCTAAGTCATAAGCTGAACACGATGCACACTCTTAAATATATCTGTACCATTCAATTGCAATGCGCTACCAGTTTGCAGCTTATACCAATCGTATTATGCTCCACAGGAATTGGGCGTAAAGAGCGACTAATTAGGACGGATAGCCGACTCGCTATTGTAGAATTCATTAGCGAATTGTACCAACGCCGCGAGGTATAACAGACAAATTCGACAAATGAATGGAGTAACAACCACGTTAAAATTATCTTTTGTACTGTTATTATCCCTGTTACGTTTTGTTTCCTTCGTATAAGTACCTCACGAAACTTCCGAATAAAACAAAATAAACTTTTGTACGAATGGTTGCGTTCGAATGATAAAAATCAAAAAGCGAAACTCTCAGTCGCCATCGGTCGGAAACAAAGTTACGTTCAGCGATTCATAACCGTATGGCAACGAAAAAAAACAAAAACTCGATAATTATACTCGTAAAGCGAGTTGCGGAAGCCGCAAAACGAAATTTAATTTGCCCTGAACGCTGCATCAGAAATAAAGTTAAAACAGTCGCTGCAGTAGGCGGCAGTACGCCCAACTTCTAACGCAAATGAATAGCGAATGGGAAAAGTTGAGCCGAGAAAAATGATGTCCCACTCGGCGAGTCGGGGCCGACTATTGTCGCGGACTCGTGGCTGCCATGTTGTTTCTCGATATTATTGTTATTAAATGCACATAAACGTTCTGTTGTTGTTAAAGCTTTGTTGGAGGTAAGCTGATGCCGACGAACGTACACGAAAGTTTAATGTTTTGAGGGCGTCCACACTCCAAATGAACTGAATAGGTTTCCCACAACTTTTTCGTTTGTTCAAAGTTGTTTTTTATTTAGATTTAACGTTACCCAAACAATTTTGAAACGGCCATGTTTTATCGTTTGCCATGTGTTTGTGTTATTTTAGAAACGTTAGTGATATGTCGTAGTTCCGCGGCGACGTAGTTGAAGAGAAGTAGAAGGCGAGGAGGCACTTCATTCCGAGGTAGTTCGAGAGTCATTAAAGTGAATGAAACGTGCGGCAATAGGAACTTTGTTTTATGGCTTTACTTTACAAACAGTTAAATAAAAACAAAGAAGTCTTTTACTTACTGTTTTTGCCGTTTGCGCCGATACCGTGTCTGGATACTGAATGAGGGCTTGGAATGAATCTGTAAACAAAATAGACTTCGGATTAGGACTAATGAGAACTGGAGTGTTGAAAAAGAAACTCGGCGAAGCTTGTTGATCTTTATTTCAAGAAAACGAAATAAAGGTTTACTCGATGTTTTTAGATCCTTAATTAAAATGTAGTCGGGTAGTGTATTAAGTAAGTTTATTGAAGGAGTAGTTTAGAAATTGAAATTGTTTCAGAAATTTCTTATGATGCCTAACCTTATGATGTTTATAAACATTACAAGTAGTTTTATCAATATTTTTGATGTATTCATAGGTTCCGCGCTAAAGCAATCAAATACATAATTGATTTTTATTTGTGCTTTCTATTACTCCGAGCAGTCTTACTAACTTATTAAAGCACCCTAAAAGCTAAGTAACATCATGTGGGTTTTATAAAACATAACAATTTCCGTAGTCGTAAAACAATTTTCTCTAGAGTACTCGAGTGTTGGATGTCTCACGGAATTCCTGACAGGCAATATCTTGTTCACAAGAACGTTCAAACAAGGTGAAATTGGCGCCCGACGTGGGCCACCCGCGATCCTCGAACTCGCGCCGAGTTAGTCGCAGGTGCACCGCAGCTATTTTATCATCAACACTTTACCGTATATTCAACTAAACAAGTTTCATGCCTATTTACTTTCGTCATAAACTCGGAGAGCAGGAATTTATTGCGTCTGTCACGTTGTTTTACTTGCTCACCTTGTGAAACTTTGATGTGGTAGCGTGTAAAGCAGTCTTATTTCGAGACTATAGTAAATAACACATAGTAACACATGTACAAAGGTATTCTCTGAGGTAATCAATGATCAAAAAAACTCGTTAATCACAGAAACAAGTGCGTAAACAACGGAGAAATTGTGGGAGCACATTCAACTGGAATGGCCCCACAAGTAATATAGTTCGTGGAGTATATTTAGTGCCAGGATAAGCGTTAAACCCCCTAATTTAAGGCATGAGCCGGGCGATCATTGCCGTCCGCTGGGCGAGACCATAAATTCACATTTTTAGGAAACATCGTTCGGGTAGGTAGCACCTGCGTTGCCACATTACGTACCATTAGACGGTGTGACACAGACTACAGCTCTGTTAAGGCACTGTTATGTCGTTATTTTGAGGTCGCTTTAGCTGTTATGAAAGAACAAGCTGAAGTATTTTCTAGAAATATTTTTTACAACCAAGATAAAAATCAAGGATTTATTTTATATAACTTTACAAAGTAATACCTTTTGCTCTAAATTGGAACTAACAGAGTACTTTGTTTTACACTTAACATGATAACTTTAAGTTTTCTGTTGTTTGATGAGATTTATTTTAGAAATCGGCCCAATATTACATAGATACTATAAAATAAATAAACTTTTTGCTTTGTCTATAAGAAAACTCTATATTTTCCCGTGGGTATCAAAAGCGTCGTCGTTAAGGATTATCAGACAGCAGGGTGGCGGCACAGCCACCCGCAGAAACCCAGTTTGCCCGAGGCTTACTTCTTGTAAACCCAAAAACTTGCAAGTAAGGAAAATCTTTAAGATAACGAAGAGATTAGATTGTATAAAATATAAAGTTTATAACAACATACAAAACTTCGGGCAACAAAATACTCCTGTACCTTAACAATTTGCCTGCACCTATAAAATATAGAACGTAGAACCACTCAAGGTAGAAACGTCGGCGTAAATTAAAAGTAACGCGGTGTCTCCTTCATACATAGTTAAATGCTCTTTAAGGCCCCATATTTTCTTTGGCCCATTTGGGGACGTTAAAATGGAATGCATAAAAGGCTTACCGCAAATTGGAGTTTTTATGTAATTACATAGTGAATAAGCAAAAACTTTTTATAGGGACAAGGGAGACGGCCACTTGAATGTAATAGTAACTTCGTATGCACCAAGTTCATGAAAACAAAGGAAAAATATAGCTCAAATTTATTTGGTATTCTGAAAAATGTTTTCACTTTATAATACTACGGAATTTTTATAATAAGGCCTGAGTCGGAGAGCCGATCTTGGCAGAGATTAGGTATGCTGTTTTGAGGAAGAAAATGTTTGCCGTTGCCAGGTTAAAAGTTGCAAGAAATTATGGATGGTCTTTTTTGAGAGAAGCCAAAAACTTTATGTATAATCTTGATTTAAAGTAAAAAGGAAGCATTTTTTAATAGTCAGTCGTGCAAGTTCAGTTTTTTTTTTGTTTACTTAGTTAGCTTCTGGGTTTAGTTTTTCTATAAATTTGGCGAAATCGAGTTTATATTAAAAGCATATGTAATTAAATACTTATTATACACCGCTACACAATAATATATCACGTAAAGCCATGCTTCCCTTTACCCTGAGACACAACTTTGCGTAAACAAAAGAGTACCGAAGATGTAAGAGATTTCGCTTATTCCAAATATGTTCTGATATTTTTTATTTATTTGTTATCTTCGGTACGATACACGGGCATGTTACAATTTAGCCTGGAGACTGTTACGTGTGCTTTCGAGGTATTTTGCTACATAAGACGTTCGTTTGATGTTGTGATGTTACTTTTATTAGAAATTAGCTTTAATTAGCTGAGTAGGGTTGCTTTTGCTTAGAATAATGGTGTGTAATAGGACGTGAGACATACTCGTGGTAAGTATTTTTGTGTTGTTGGGCTTTTTTTGCAAAATTATGTTTCTTTTCTGCAGTCGATCTTGCCATCTGTTCATATGAATAGAAAGTCCAAAGCTGAACTTTATTTAACAATTATGAGTTCAGTAAATTCTCCATTAGGCTTCCAAATGTTAAACATTAATTTAAATTAAACCCATTCACAAGCTGGTGTTGACACAAAAAGTTTTATGCACAATAATGGCAATAATGAAAATGGAAGTTTGGCAAAATAATTGTCCCCTTTGCTCTGTTTTATTTATCCAAGCTGAAATATTCAAGCGCTAATTCAATAACGTTGCTTGCGGCTCCGATTGCGCGCAAGAAATTCAAATCTCAATCAATTCGTAGCGTACGCGCCGCTTCATTATGTTTCATTAAAAATTCAACTCGAATGCGCAATTACTTTATGGAATATTTAAACGTCAATGTCTGCGCAAAAACAAGATGGGAGTTGTGGTGAAATTAAAATTTCGTAATCCACGTTTTGTGTAGCAAAGAGGTTGCTTCCGCTATGTTAATATTAAGCGCTGGGGCAGGTCGGTGCGCCGGCCGACCGATTACAGTATAATTTGATATCTTAAATCTCGACGTCTCCCTTGAAATGAGCGAGCTCTGTCAAGCCTGAATGCGTCCTCGTTCGCAATTTACGCGTCTTTTCAACTAACCTTCGCCTCCGACATTCGGATACTTCGTGCAAATTGCTAAATACTTGCACAGTAACGTCGTTAGCATTGGCGCACTGACACTTCGAGAACAGGTTGTTCCTTAATATTGCTGAGCAGAATTAGTAGCGACGCGATGCGTTGTTATTCATTGGGGTATAAGCTCACTCTCGGCGTTTCTGCGAAAACTAAGACGCCGCAAAGATGATATCAAAGTAAACGAATCAAATCCTTAATTAAGGGAATCTAACGACGACATAGACACGACACCTACCGCAAACAGGGGACGCATAATAATGGTAGCGGTCTGCTACACCTTAATAAAGCCAATCGGGGCAGGTTGCGGGGCGAAGGCGCGGGGCCGGGGGCGGTGTAGGATTACGGCGACTCCGCGCTCTTCATTGAGATTTGTTTCGGGATTAGAAACGCGTTTGATGGTAACCTCCCGTCAGCCTGTGGCCGACGCGCCAACAGAGCGGAACCGCTATTATAAACGTTTTCTCTACGCCGCATTCAATATTAACGCGGTATAAACATAACGGAATATTCATCAGGCAAACTTCGGAACTCATGAAAGTAACACGCATGAAACAACATGAATCAAAATTCGGTAACAACTTCTATGCGATTAATGGTATAAGAAAATTGTGGCTTTACCGAACGTGGGCGGCGAATGTGTAAATATACTCGTAAATAAATGCGGAATATTAAATTTCCGATGTCGGGAAACTCAGAAACTCACGTGTGCTCACGTTGATAAGGATGGCTGACAACCCCTTCAATTTTTAATCTGTCCAAGCGATGACTTATACGAATAATTCAGGATATGCGATTGAGTATCTTATTAAGGAAAAAAGTTATGTCACACATTATAACTTCGCAGCGTCGTCGGAAGATTTTCGAAACGATTACGTAAGCGATTTAGAAAAAAAGCACGAATATCATCGGCATAAATAAGAAGAAAACGCTTTATGCAAATCGTGTAACAGGTAAAATATATACTTGTAGGTAAGTTTAGGCAGGTGCGTGACACACAGAGGGTATTGAAAGCGAAAATAAGAGCGATGTAGCTATGTGGTTTATTTACTCCCCTACGAGACAGGATAATTGAAATAAGGATTTATACGATATGCAACCTGGAGTAGGGTGAGCAGTTTGCGTCTAGGTATCATCATCTGCTTAGCCTTTTCCCAACTATGTTGGGGTCGGCTTCGATTCTAACCGGATGTAGCTGAATAACAGTATTTTACATGGAGCGACTGCCTATCTGACCTCCACAAACCAGTTAGTATTGGGTAATACTATACCCCTTGGTAAGACTGGTTGTCAAACTTTTTGAGCCACTGACTAATAACCTAACGACTGTGAAATATCTACAAATGACAGCCGGGACCAACGGCTTAGCGTGCTTTCCGAGACACGGAGGAAACTCGGTATGTAATGGGTGGTCAACCATCCACGGACCAACCTAGGCAAGCACAGCTTAACCTAAAGATCGACCCGAGCGGCTGTTATTATTTAGCCACGAGCTACTTACTCTCTTTACGTCTAGGTATCCGATACAGTTTTAATAGATTCTAAGCCTTTTTTTTTTTTACGGATGGGAAATCCTCAAATGACTTCTCCCGCTCCGGGAAGAGCGGAAGGGAGTGTCAGACTTGTACTGACTAAAACCCGTTCATGTTCCTTCCCTGCCCTTTGTGTTCCAGGGCCGCGGATCTCTTTCGAACAGTCCCGCAGCCCTGGCAGGATAGATTCTAAGCCTTACACTCTTGAGGTTTAATAAATATTGATCTTTCTGAGAGACTGCCTGGTAGGTCTATTGGCCGTAAGCGCGAATGCTGAGCACGAGGTGCTGGGCTCGATTCCTAGGTCGGGTAAATGTTATTGGGTTTTCACATCAGGAATTTCTCAGTAGCAGCCACAGAGTCTGGATTTGTGCCCGGTGGATGGCAATAGGCTCGCTCCCTATCACAAGAGGCTTAAACATAACTGGTGAAATGTGGGTGTAGGTACTATTAGGTACACCTCTGCCTAACTATTCGGGGATTACAGGTGTATTATTTTTCCTCTCTATTTAATATCATCAACTTCGAACTTATTCATAACCAACCCAAAAGAAAGTTTTCTTACAAAATATATATACACGACACACCCATTTCTTTGAACGCAATAGGTACCTATTCGGATGCTATTTACAATATCACTGAAGTACATATAGAGTCAAACGCCCCAGTCAGGTGCCGTTATGAATATTCAGATGCAGAATAGGTGCCGGGAAATTGTCCGGAGACAAAAGCTTTTACAATTGGACAATGATGAATGTGGTAAAAAAGCAAACAGCCGCTCGGAAAGGTGGACGTTCGGAAATTGGAAACGCTGCATTAGGCGAACTGATGTCATGATATCGACAAGTTATGAGTCTGAACTGCTTATCCTGGTACGTGTATGGAGATTTTGCTGAACAAAACCGATTAACTGTAACGGCAGATTGCTGTGATTTGAGTTTGATAGCTTTTTTATGGGAATGTTGTTTACCTTACACGTATTGAATAGGGGTTTGCACATGTTTGAACGTTTAGATATAGATGTGCTTTAATTTTGGTTGATTCAGACGGATTCCGATTGAAGAACGTCGGTGGCCCAGTGGTGGCGGCCCCGACTTACGAGCAGTAAGTCGTGAGTTCGAACCCAGGCAGGCGCATTACTTTGTGTAATTTATTTCATCACCACTGCTTTTAAAACGGCGAACAAAAACATCGTGCGGAAACTCATGCTCTACAACCAAAAATTCGAAGACATATGACATCTTCCAATTTGCACTGGGCTGGCGTGGTGGATAATAGCCCATTCCCTCTCATAGAGAGGAGGCCTGTGTCCCAGCAATGGGAACATTATAGTCTGATTATGCAGACGGATTTGAAAGTATTTCAGTCCATCCTAATTTTAGTAGTGAAATAAACTTTTGAATTTTATGAACTCAAACTAAGTAAGCAGATGTAAAAAAAACTTAATAGGCGTTGTATAAAACAAGGCGGAGCCGATTTAAAATGTTTACTGTTTCTTCATAAAAGTTGTCAAGTTGCTATGCCCATGTAACAGGAAGCGAGCCTATTGCTATCAACCGGGCGCAAATCCAGACTTCACGACTGCTACTGAGAAATTCCTGATAAAAAAACCTAAGGACAATTTGCCCGACCCGGCAATCGAATCCAGGACCCTCATGCTCAGCAGTCGTGCTTGCGAACACTGGACCAAAAAGGCAGTTGTATCTAACCACTAAAACGCCAGTGGATGCTGCGGGACCCGGCAATAAAAAACGCTTAACCGCCATTGGGTACTCGAGGCACCGGGTTCCTTTTTTAATGTCGTAATTTTGAAATTGACATTATTGACATAACAGTGACACTGACAGTTCAAACAAGGTTTAAGTGGGGCGCGCCAATGGCTAACAGAATTGCAATAAGCTGTATTTAATGACCAGGTTATGATAATACATATTTGCGAGGTCATTTTAGGAACACAATTGGAACTTATCCATCTGTGTGACGTGAGTAGAGGTTGGGCAGCCATATTCTTTTATCTGCTAATAACATTACAACGATCACAAAACTGCCAACCGTAGTGATAATAACAATATCCTCTCTGACAGCTGTCAAGGTCAAAGAAACTCTTCAATAAAAGAAAACGGACTGAAAGTAATACCTAATGTTTATTTTATGAAAAAAAAAACGGTTTCAATATTCATAATTAAATGTTAATCATTGACGCTAAAACGGCGTCCGAATCGACTTAATTAATGAAGGGACCGATAAAAATTAATTACTCAAATTCATTTTTACGATTTCACTGCTCTATGAGTATTCATCTATCATTAATTTCTGTAATCGGATCTCTAGAGGTATTTCATAATTGAAGATCGTAAATTATAGCTTTCATCAAAGAGATTATTTAAGCTTATGTGTATACAATTGCTTTAATTATAAATTTCTCTCAGCTAAAATAGAACTCACTTCTTCTTTAAGGGCACTTGTTTTAATCTACGTAGATAACCTGAGATATAAGAACTAAACAATTTTTTGCAAAACTGTGACGATATTGTAAGCACAATGTCGTGTAAACTCATGTTGGAAAGCCATTGAATACAGGCAGCGTAGCACTTGCTTTGCGTAGCACACGTAGCCCGTAGCCCGGTGCTACGCGAATCAACTTCTACGCTACTCAAGAGAATTGCATATATCGCTCGATTAGTATACATAAGGCTCGATAACGATGGTGCGGTGGACAAAACTTGAAGCTTCGTAAAGCCAAACAATTCGTAGTTACCTTGCTACGGATACTCGTAGCAGCTTATAAATTATCTTTGTTAATTTTGCTGCATTATATTATGGTCGTGCAATGTTTGAAGTCTCTCACCTCATTAATGTTTTAATTAAAGTGAATTCATTTTGAAGTAATTAAGTGAAAATGTCGTCAAGAATCGTTTTAGCGTACAATTTTCGCGCTCGGCTAAATAATTCCGCGGGCGTTGCCCAGCGGGGTTTTTAAATAAAGTTGATTTGAGGTTCCTCGACTAGGTACTGTGTAATTAGCCAAGAGTGAACTGTAATGTCGGCACTCGCTACCGCCACGCCGCACGCTGCCCGCGGCTCAGGGGAGCTTATCAAATATGTACCTACCTGCCTGCCTCCTGTGTGCCGGATTTATTTAGGATATGCATGAGGGTACGATTTAAATTTTAAACGGATTGCGCCCTTGGATTTCGGCCCTGTGTTATGTTTGGTAAATCTATCACTATAACACGTCCGACCAAAATTAATTTTAAAGCTCGCCTCGTTTCGATTCAATAATAGTTGTTTTAGCCGCTGTAATCCTGGGTTGCGATAGACACAAAGCGATTGTGACAAAAGGCTTATTAAACAATATATTTGAAGCAAATTACAGAGCGGTTGCATAATTAATTAGGTGGATTTTGTGCAAAATTGTGTAAAAACAAACGGAAGGCTCCTGAGGTGTGGTGTGTGAGGCTGGGAGGTATTGTTCGAGGGTGCGTAAGGCGTGAGGTAATGTTCCCTCGTCCCTCCTCTTCCTCCTTTTTCGGTGGCTTCTCCTCACACGCGGTTTTCATCGTACTTGGGGCTCATCCATCAAAATTGCGTTCGACGCTGAAGATGTAACTGTCTTCCACAAACATTACGAGTATGCATATGCATAATTATATTCCATAAATTCAACCCTGCGTACGTGTTACATTTATCAAGAGAGCATAGCTATACGTGATGTAAATAAAGAAAGCTATGTACTTACTATTTTTAGTGAATGTGACGATCTTGAGCACCTTGCCGTACCGTTGGAAGATGGAGTAGAGTACGTCGAGCACGATCGGGTATAACATGTGTTCTATAATCACGCGCAGGACTGTGTTGGGTCCACCCTGTGAACAAAACTAGTACATTAAAATATGCTGTGTTTTACTACAATACATGGGTCCAGTTCTAACCAGACAGTAGACTGAACTGACACACCCAAGAATCTAACCAAAGACTCAACGCCCCAAACCAGTGGTTGATTTAATATCAACCAAGATTTTAATAAGGAAAATACAAAATTATGACGGCCCGTGTATAACCCAAGAAATAAACACAAAAGAACCTTTTCCAAGTACCTGCTTATTTACATGAAATGTTTGGTTTAATTAATTAAACCGCAAAAGGAAGTTCAGCTATCAATTTACACGGTAATTACGAACAAAGAATGTAATAATCTACTTCCGTTAAAAGCATTAATTAGTCCTTATGAGAAAAGCTTATCAATAATTAAACTCCCCACAGACACTTTGTGACTGAAGCTAAGATACATGGTGCTAAAGGTAGGGGCATATTGAGAAGCGACGCGATATTGTCCAATATGTCTTTGTTATAAACCCGTTGGGTATTTCTTGGAGATGTCAGTTAGATATTGCATTAGACATGAAGATGTGGTACACCAGGGAACTTTGACATAATGTTAAGAAGTCCAATAAGAATAAACTATACGCTATTTGTTTTTGGGTTACAAACTTCTAACGGATAACAGACCTATTTATTATCTGTAAGATTTACTTGAGTGGCACCAAAAGATGTTAAGAAAATCTAGCTTCAAGGAAATGCTGCATTATGTTGAAATAGGAGCCTTTTTGGCCTTGTACAGGCGTCCTTTTTTAGTTTATTGTTATGTTGAACATTTCCGTTTTAATAGGAAATAATATTAATAATATAATCCTGGGCGTGTCCCAAATAAAATGATTTTCTTTCTTGCTATTTCTTAGTAGTTGGTACAAGAGAAAATTTTCTCGCAAAATCGCCATCTACCCAACTAGACTCCGCACCTTACCAAAGTATATTGACCGATGCAACTGTATGATCCTTAGCCTCCGGGCGACAATCTGTCGAACGTCTTAGACAAGTCTATCTGCATGCTAGCCGCAGTCTACATCTTAGTCTGGGACCCCGAGAGAATACCCAAACCTAATTTGTGGAGCAAGTTTAATATTTTAAACGTCTTTGTAATCGGCTCTATTTCAACGTTTCATAATTATATTGGAATTTCTCTGTGTTACTTAAGTTATATGTTATGTATGTCGGTAAAGGTAAGATGATTAATGGATACAGATGATATTAATTATGTATAGTTTTAAACACTATTGTTCGAGATCGTTATTTTGGGTACGCTAGGGTATTAGTTTATGAATAATATGAATTTAGGGCTTACTTGAACAGCGAGTAATATATGTCGGTACTTCGGTTTGTTTGCTACAGAACTAGATATATTTCTGTCAAGTTGGAAGACAAATACACAGGCTTGAATTTTCTTATATTGTGTTTGTTTTTTCAGCTGTTTCATGGAAATGAAACTAAAGACAATACTGTACTTTTGTATAAAAGAGTTCTATGTGTAATTGCAGCATTTTTTTTGCCTGTGCTGTTTTCCCAGGTTTGTAAAGTATTTACAAGATAAATATGCTATGCAATGCCCCAAAACATGCAGTCAAAGTGACCTCAGCGCTGCCACTGACGGCAACTTGGAAATATTGGGCCAACTAAATCTGACGTGCCAGCGACACGTAGAAGACAAGATGAAGTTTTTAAAAATATTTACAAGATAATAATAAGATAAATTTAATCCTTACCTGTATTTCCGTGCCTCCATTGGCGGGCTGTAGAGCTGCACCCGCGCCGGCAACCAGCGCGGCGCCGGCGCTGTTGGAGATGGCCTGCGCTGCTTGTAGCGCCGCCTGCGCCGATGCCGACTGCAAAAATATTACCTATAAATAATAGGTAAGTGTACGCCGAAGGTATATGTCGTGTGTTAGCTTACAATTAACTATGCTAGGACTAAACTAAGTATAGTAGGGGGGTACTTAGGAATTTAAGTATTGAAAATGAACAGGATAAGTGTCTCAAGAGATAAGTGTATCATGCCAGCTTTTGAATACTTCCAAAGAGGTTTTTTACACCCTCAGGCGATGCGATTTTGTCCCGTTCTACACATACATTTGTCAATTGTTTACTTTGCGTAAGTACCGCCGTGTAAGCAAGTTCTTCTACTGGTTTTCTATGCACGCTTGACAGTGTAGCTCGTGGATTTTCAGTAAAACTTATATCTACTTCATAGGGACTAACTTTACTTTCTAACCCAGATAAAATCAAAATATATTGAATCGAGATTCCCAAATATCAAGCACTTCAACATAAAACGTGTTAATTCCCACATTTCAGTGCGTCCTTCAGTAAGTAAAAACATTCATTGTCGCGTAGAAAAAAGTATGTACAAACAACAGCCCCTCGCTCTCATAATTTCGCGAACAATGGAACGTAATAGGGGAATGGAGAGGAGAGCTATCTGACACACGCGTGAGCCACCTTCGAGTGTCCAAGACCAACAGATAACATTGACCACATCAAACAAAGGGGGGGGTCATAAACTTATTTTGTATCGTCCGGGAACAATTCGGTACTTTGTTGCGTCGTTATATAGGGGCGGACGGCATTGTGGACGCGACACTTTGAGTGCTTAGCGAGTTAGATAACATTCATAAATTGCTCATATAAATAACGAGTTTTTTTTCAGGTTTTTGAGTTCGATATACGTCGCAGAATAAAGTTCTATCCGTTTGAAAGTTTAATCAAGTTAACTAACAAAGTAGTGTTCTAGTTTTTCCAACGAACGCCAAACATTTCACTTGCAGCCTAATGCAAAAAAAACCCAATATCCACGTGAAAAGCCGTCAACACGATCTACGGGAGGTTCAAATAAAAAACGTAATGACACGCGAGTGAAATACAGCGTGTTGTTTACACGTTACGATCGCATGCAAGGACGCGGCACACTTTGATCCTATATTTTCACATGGCTTTGTGCGACGACGGGCTGACAAGCGGGCAGGCCAGACACAAAAATAAGGCTTTAACCGTGTCATGGTAAGCCTGCCGCCGACGGCAAAGGCTCTGGTACAAATTCACGTTGACTTGTTCTCCTCACTCCTCTTTTTGTCCGCTACATTATTCTTTGATATGTCTATGTTGTAGCTATTAGGAAAAAAATATGATTTCATAATAACTGGACGGTGGGCGTATAAATAGCAAAAATTAATCTTTAGATATTTGGCCATTTCCGTTTTTTGTATAAAATTTCCTTCTTTTCTTTGTTATTCGTTTATTTAATTCCAAAACTATGTCTTTGAAAAGCAAAAAAACCACGCCAAAACGACCACGCAACAAAAGGATTTTAGGAATGCGATTCCATCAAAAATAGTTTACGTGTCACCGGCGTTCGCTATGTCGAACTTGGAAGATATTTAAAAGGTCTTATTCGAGAGACGCGCAATCTTTCACAGGCGACCACTGGCAGACATTCGTCGAGGAGACGCGACAAAATAACTCCATCCGCACTGCGAGAGTTCTATTCAACCACCACAAAAACCTTTTGCATCGCATGATTGATCAAAGCTTTGCGTTCAATGCACGTTCTTTAAAATGCAGCTGGTCGGCATCATTCTCTCAAGTCTGCAGCGTTCAAAAGACAATTCCGTTAATACGATTAAATTCGGATGCTCAGTGATGTAATAATGTATGAAGCGTGTCTTTTCATGTGAATCACAATAACAAAGCGTAGTCTGTCTATTCGTAACAGCCTCGTTATAACTTTTAATAGTGCGCTACAAAGACATGCCGAAATGTGACAAGATACCGATAAATCTTTATAGTCACATTATCTTGTATGTATGCGCTCAGTGTTAACACTCAAACTGAAATTTTGTTGGAAATGTGTAGTGGATTATATAAAAGTCAACAGCTGCACTTATATTCTAGTTTTATGAACGATAACTTTGATTCTTTGTCGTGCACTAAAGTTTGGGTCATATCTGTTCACTAGGTTCCTACATTGTTATCTTTTATTAACTATAAGAGTTTGTCTTGTTGAAGCTTAAATAACGTAATATTATCAAAGCTTTCAGGAGTGCTGAAGTTTCAATTAAAACACTGAAGCGGGTTACTTCGTGAGTGATATTAATATGGATGAGAATTTTGGTAAGATCTAGTCAAATACGGAGTTAAAATCTTCTGTGAACGATGGTAATATCAGTTATATTATTTTAAAAAGCTATCAGTTGCAACTGTACAAAGAAATCACAGTATTAAAGGTTTAAAAGGTAATAAGGTTAGTAAGGTTTAAGGTAAATGTAGTAAGGTTTAAGGTGTAATGGCAACGACTGCTCGTCGGAGTCACATCATTATGAGGTATCGAACAGATGACGCTACGTCAAATAATATTCTCGCTTCCAAGGCACCGAAATAAGGACTTCTTTTTCGAGCGGAACTTTTTCTTTTAGGAGGTCCATCTTTTTGTCAGATTTTTTTTTATGGACTTTAATTGTGGTGATTTCGATCTATACCGATTGTAGCCCACAGGTAAATTATTCCTACGCTTTTGAGATGAAACCATTTCATACCGTGTCTGTTTGTGGCAGAGCAAATGTAAGCTATGTTATATTTTACCAATATCAGAGAAATCCTGTAACAATTACCTACTTTATAAACCTACACACCTTTGTAAATAAACACCTATTTTCAACCCTAAAATTTCGTTTGATTACCCTCTACCTCGAACTATCAAAGACCAAATAACCACACCTACTTTAACCAAAATTGTAGGTAGTTATTTGTACCCAGTGTCTACCATAATTCGTTAAGATGTTACAGATCAATATTTACACTCCACTACAGAGAAACAGGGATTAACAAACAGATAATAGACACCTAGATGTATCCGTTTTGAGTTTAATCATCACATTAATTAGCCACGTATTGACACAAACGCCTGTTTGCGATGCCGACAATTTGATTAAACAACCTGCAACTATTTAATAAACAATGTATCGCGAATATTATTTAATGTTACAATAATAACGCACCGTACATATTTGTGAAGAGCTAACTTGTGAATAAATTACTAGTTTTGCAGATTTGCTAATAATACCTAAATCCAGTAACTTATACTTAACTGGTTAACAATATCTTTGCAGTCCATATCCCGTGAAATAATCTACCTTTATTGTCGAAACTCTTCTCTTGTATATAAATTACAACGTCAAAGAAGCTCTTACCGCAAAAAGGGTAAATTATATTATTAGTGGTACATAATGATTGTGTTGTTAGACAATCCGGTGGGTAAATATTCCCCGTGGTCCGACGTTAACCCTTGCGCATGTTATCGAGTGCCATCCCCTCAATTATGGAAACACAAATTTAGGCAAGAACAATTTCTCAATATTATCAGCCATCAAAATGGTTGAGGGTTTGTTTTTGATAGGTTTCGTGGATAAACGAAACTAATTAAGCGTTTTAATTAATCCTCCCATTGGGTGTTTTGTTACCGAAAATATTGATTTCCTTTCTCATTGCCGAAGAGCCTCCGGTAAGAATGGTTCACTCGCAAATGTTCGGCATTTATCTCCTTTTTTACCTAACGTTATCCTGAGAGCCTTTTATTATGGGGTAAGATTCGGCGAGCGATGCCAGTTGATTGTTATAGTGACGAATTGCGACATAGGTGCTCGGCCCCAGCTTTATTTTTCACAAAGTAGTACGAAAGTCCCAAACTTGTGTAGTGTTTAGCAACAAACTAGAGGAGGGAAGTAGCTAACTAACGTTTTGATGCGGTTAACTGAGCAGATTTCAGCGACATAACCTGTCTGTAGACACAAATAAGTTCCTAAAGGGTTAGTTAGCAGTTTAACCAGAGCAAATTTAGTTTAACTTGGGCGATCTATTTGGCGTCTATTTGATTACAAGTGGTTATTGAGAGGCATAAAGGATGCTACAGTTGTAAATAGCTGTGTTCTTAATTATAAGTCAACGGGTTAAGTAATAAAAATAAAGAAAAGGGAACTAAAGCAATCAACCAGACACGGCGACATTAAAGAGTTGAGCATATTTTTTAATGCTCGAAGATATTAAGGGGAACGTTAATTATAGAGAGCTGATGGAGTGACATCCTATTAAAGATGGAGAATAATTTTATCTCGACGATGAATTTTATCTTGAGCTGAGAAAGTTTCGTTGTAAAAAATGCAATTTTCTGTTTATTGCTACATTAGTTTGATGTTTAATAGACGAGCTATTTAAGAATGAACATTTACCTGTACTGTTAATAGAAGCATACTGTAATAGTAAGGGTGTGTACACATTGTAATAACCTTACATCGTGAAACAAAGTCATCCAGAGACTCATAGAAAGTCCCATACGAACAGTATAATCGCGACACACACTGATTCATCTATTTACAACCGTTTACCCCCATAAACGAGGCAACTTTTCGTGAAATTATTCAGTAGTCACGACACGCACGGCCGGTATCACGACAAATGTAGGTATAGACAGAACAGTAATAGTTTAGTAACTCAATCAAATCGGAACAACGTCGGGGACTGTGTCCCGTCGCGGCATGCGGGTTTATTGAATACCGTTATCTAAATTGTGGGGTCTTGATGCCCCCTACAAAGATCAAATTAACAGGTCGAGTGCAGGCCACAGCCGGGGTCTGTTTCGCAATTGTAACATCGGCTTTAATGCCCGATCGCATACCGCACGATAATCCCGCTGTTGTGTAATAGGCCTAATTGAACTGTCGTTACGTTATTACGTATTGAGTGGTCGCGTTTTGTGTCTACCCAGCCCGTGAGCGTAATCCTAATTAGTTACTGTTGTATCCGTGTTTAACATGGTCTATGTATTTGGATTTGGTAGCCTTTCAGTTGATTAAAATGACCGGCCATCGTGTGCAGATTTCTATATAGAGATTTGTTTTAGCAGCCTCTTTAGTTTAGTGGTTGCAAACTCTTCTGCTGAGCATGGGTCGTAGGTTCTAATCCTCGGTCAGACAAAATGGTTTTATAGGTGTACTAAAGGGGCACAACTCTGTCTAACCAGCCTAACGCCTCGGGAAAACAGGCGTCCTCATACAGATATTAAGTTATTCCGTTGTCTTGAAACACTTATTGCTTAAAATACACATGCAATCTTCAAAAAATAAAGGTACTTACGGCATTGCTATGTGTCTGGTCGGTCTTGAGCTCCTTGTGGTTAGAGAACTGAACGTAGACGGCCCTTCCACGGAGTTGGGCCACGCAGCCGCCGAAGTACGCGACCATCGCCACTGCTGATATCTCCTCCGCCATTTCGAGGAATGCCTGTACAAAACATCCTGAAGTTTTAGTATACTTAGTTGGTTTATAAAAAGAAAATCTGAAATTATAATCTTTTATGTAAGCAAAGCAAAACCATGGGTAAAATGGTGTGAGTTTATTGGTTTTTGTATAATCACTTTTGGACGTGATTAAGACGTGGTTGTGAGACCACAGTTGCTTCGTGTTAATTGTTTGTAGGTACCTACTTAATGTTGTAACAAATCCGCACTGTTTCATTCAAATCATATCAAATCATTTATTTCTTTGCAAACATGGGTACAACATTGCATAAGTATCAAAACCATATATCTTCCTTATGAAATTTCTAGTGCACAACCTCGAACTATAGTTCTATTTAGCATCTATTACAAACATTCTAAACGCCATCTCTCAACTTCGAGTATCGGATAAGACAGAATAATAGTACCCAACTCTTTTGTTGGGTCGTTAAAACGTACAAACTCCTCGCTCGTGGAGATAAATCAATTGTTTAACAACAGCGGTAGTGTAATGCGGCGCACCCCAACTACGTTTGTGTTTGCTGGGCCTATGGAGTCCAATTAATCGGATCCGATCCCCCAACCATACATAAACTTGCGAGTACTCTACGTACGCCGACTGATCTATAGACTGTACTATTTTGTAGTCTGCATTAAAAGCGTTATGATTTCAATGGCCCTTTCGTACGTAAATTCATCTATTCCACGTTTTCAAACTTCGGTATACTGCTTTTGGCATCGGACAATACGAAACACACGGCTCTTTGTGTGTGTTACGCCGCAAATTAAATAGAATACTTGCGCCCGGGGCTAATTAAAAATATTCCTATACACGGCGATGAAAGGCAGGGTCAGCGGAAAATTCTGACATACGTACCTATAATGTACACTAAACGTTTGCGTGCGTATTCTAGGAGTATTTGATTTACTATCCATTAGATAAACAATCGTTTATAAATATTACGCAAAACATATTATTATTTGCTGAATAATAATTTGCTTGTTAACATTATTTGAATTGCGTTTTCGAAAGAATGTTATTTTGTGAGATACAAATATAAGTTTCATGAGATAAGTAAAGCGGGGCGATCAAAAGCGTAACATCCAAGAAAATTGTACTCAACACTCGATCATTGGATACAATTTTCTTCTAGTAACCAAAATTCCATCCCATCAAAAACTGTTACGGGATCAAAATCGATGCTGTACAAATTAATAGAACCGTAGCTGCCACGCGAGCGACGATCGTAAAATAGTGTCAACGCCTCTTTCGCTTTAATCACCGAGAGTGGGGGCGATTGTCCGCACCCACTCACATCGGTGTTTGCCCACCTCTCCACAGATGGCGCCTTTGTAACCGGACTCTCACAGGTTCGGTAACCATCGACGACCAACGATACTTTTCATCATCCACCCTGAGTGCGTCAAAGGACTGGAGTCGACCACGTTCGGTACTTTATATTGATTAGTTTCAAATAATCTGGCGATGTTACCTCACTTTACGGAAAGATTTGGCTCATATACTTTTTACACTCCATCTAAATCAAAATGTTTTATTCTTATTCTTTATTGCACACACAAAAAAAAAGAGAAATACACACAAAATTAAAAAAAAAAACTAAACAAAAACCAAAACTTACTTTTTGTTTTTTTTTTTATATTGAATCGCAAATAGAGAGGAAACTTATGAAATTTTTCCAGTACTATGCACCTCGAGTGTGACTAGGAAAGGACATAGAATATTTCATAAGAAAATGCGAGTAAAAGAGGCTGTGACCGTTCACAAAAAGGGATTCGACTTGTTCCTCGCGCTAGAAGAGAGATTGTTTTCCTTCACGCCACGCTATATACAGGGTGGATGTCATACGAGCTATTTATTAGACGGGATAACATTGTCGCGGCAGCCTCCTGCGTTCCCGTAATAGGATTTTCTTTTTATTATTTTATTTCTCGGTTGTAAACTAACTCATTTTTAATTTGTCAGCGGGAAATCATAAATTGCTCATTGCACGTGCCCGGTGGGTGTTTCGACGTAAAATACGCAGTAAAACCGGTTGGATGTTGCCTTATAACCTGCCCGTACTTCGCGCTCGCGTGATGATGTGAACATACTTTGTGATGGATTACTAACCCTCGCCAACTTGTTCCTGGAATTTACAATCCTGAACATTGCGCACTTGAGCTAAGAGCGCCGTTTTTTTTATAAAACAACTTCACCACAACACGACCAGAAACGGATACAGAAATTTAATAAAATGATCGTAAAATATCATTTGTGGAGGTCAATCGCGGTAAACGTATCTCGATCTATACTCATTCATGAGCCCTTCTCGACCCAAATTGAAATTTATATTAGATGTCATCGCCTTTAATTTCCGCAATGTACAATTTGAGATGCAATCTCTCCCTTGGGTTTCAATTCACGAAGTGTAATTTTAAAAATAAGCTGATAAAAATAGGTAAGGGGCCTAAAATGTAAGAGTGAATATTTGTTCCAAATTCGCCGTTCATTTTGACCCCGCAATAGATAAACGTCTCTCGTTTGACAGGGGTTAGTAGGGATGTCGATCATACTAAAATTGCTTTCCATCGTCGGCGTAACATTTTGTTTTAAAATATACAAAGCGTCATTTATCGTGTGTCTTCAATATTTGGGTTCGTTTTTGTTGTTTGGTAAATAAAAGATCAGGAAATAAGACTGAACATTTTCAATTATGACTTCTAATACCCTTCTAGCATTCTGATTGATATAGCTCCATCATGTAGTCACAAGAACCTTACATGATTGAGGTTAATAGGTACACTGATAGAACCAAGAAACATCCCAGCAATTCTCATTAGTGCTGCAACCGACAAATCCTCTTTAGTCCTCTTTTGTCCCCCTAATACTGCAGTTACAATAAAACGCGGGTAGGGGTAGGCTGTGACAATGGTTAGCGGCCTATTTGCGGACAAGCCGTGCCTGCCACTTGTTGTGCTTCCTGCGGAGAGGAGCGCCATTGTAACTAGAGTAGCTACATGGCCGACTTCATTTGTTAAATGAGGCCTGATCGGTTACGAGGCCTAAGTTTGGCTAATCTGCGTTCGTGGTTGACGAGAGGCTTGGAAGATGAACTTAATTATGGAGATGTTAGGTTTTCCTGGTCTATTGTGATGCGGAGTTCAATGTAGCCATATAACCACTGATAGAAATAGGGTATATTTAGATCAACTCTTACGTACTTATGTTAGTTTGATGCTGTAAGTTTCTACTCATGCGAGTAACTATTGTGAATAATGATAGAATAGCTGTTCTTACATCCCTTTTTCAATATAATGTAAAAACAGAATTTCCTTCTCGTAAGTAAAACCAAATCCCTAACAATTCAAGCACAGTAAAGTACCCTAATTAAAAGGATTACATTTACAAACCAATTTACCAAAAACAAATGTAGTATCTTACCTGGTTTTTGCCTTTAAGCACGAGTACATTAGTGACCCTCCCGAAGGGCAGGCCGAGTTGTATGATCTCGGCTTCTGTCGTCTCATTAGGGATGTTCCGTATGTGGATGACCCGCGACGGTTTGCCAACATTCTGTTCGAGTTTCACCTGTTAAAGAAAAAAAATGTTAATTTAAAGAATAAACTAATAACTAACTTTGAATCTTCCGAGATGTAAATAAGAAAGATCCATAGCAAAATTACTCAAAGGACTTAATAAAGAGAAACCTTCTTTAAAGAAAAACAACTATAAAAGATTTCTTGTACATAGTGCGCTGGACGCGATGATCCGTAATGAAGCGGCGTTCGATTCCGGTGGAGCAAACGCGAATGTAAAAGGCACACAGCGTATAAAATGACCGTTCTAATATACATAAATAAAGCTAGCATTGTTCGCGAGGAAGAGCCGGTTGGATAATTGAAAAGTCGATGTAGTATAATTGTCGAGGCTTATCGGGCCCAACCCCGATGTGGGCGCCATTGTTCCCCAGAGAGCCTTTTGATTACGGCGGCGGGCTCGTAGCGACTCCCGAATATATTGTAGCTTTGTATGACACTTCACTTCTTATTGAAGTGAAAAGAGCAACCTTTACAGCGCAATTTATGATGGTAAAAAAATCATAAACAAATTAAATAAAAATTCTAAATCTCACGACGAAGTTAAAAGTGTAATAAAACAGGGTTATCAAATATTTCCGAGGTTATAATTATGTTTTCGAGGAAATCTTAGCAGACATTTCAGTTGGAACCGGGAATAAGATTTGGGGAGTTGCGGGGTGTCTAAGCGTCTCCCTTTTTACGTTCTTTGGCGGGCGGCGAAGCGTAGAGGTGTAACAAATGAGTCTAATGCCTATTAGTTCGACCTTGTTAAGTTCAGACAAAGTGAGCAGCTGGTCTGACAAAAGTGCAGGGAAAAGTCGAAACACTTGGAGAACTGTTCCAATGTGGCTTTTAGTGGCTACACTACGTATACTGTTGATACAATGTGATTGACTTTTTAATAACCTGCGCTCAATTAAGAAGTACGTTTGGAACTTTATTTAGATTTACTACGTATAAAAGAGCTATAGTGCTTATCTAGTGGTAGATCTGGTTTTTTTAGTCCAAATTATGATACGGGGAATCTGTTTAGTTACACAAATATTGTTACGTCTAATCGGTCAAACCGAACCAAGAAAAAAAAACAATCGAACACTCAGATCTTTATAAAAACAAACCGTTAACTAAAAGAAAAGAGTACACAGATATGATATTTTGGAACAGCCCGAATTTCGTTAGAATCGACATCAAAAGAACCAAATCTCCGTAAATAAACAAATAAAAAATATTTTTCCAAAGTGACTTGCAAAGGGAGGAATAAATCGTCGCACACGCTCGCCCACCTCGAAGGTTCGGTATTTTCTCTTCTCACGAAAGAAAACAACTGGTACGTAAAACGTAAAGAAGGACATTACTTTCGCTGGGTCAGAAAATCTGCGAGGAACGATTTCCACATCAGGCACTTTAAATCATCCGCTCCGTCTCACATTTCATCCATAAATATTAAATCTTGGCTTGGTTCTTTGGATAGAAAAAAAAAGCTATCGTATGACATTTTCCTGTGAGGATTTCCCGGAATCGGTCAATTTTCCCGGTGATCGCGCCGGCCGTGTTTATTGAAACACTATTTCTCAGTTGGCCGCGTCGCCGGCACCATATCATTAACTATAACTACGTCCACGCGAGTGTTGACGTCTACGACGACCTATCGACACCGATTTTATCGTTCAGGTGTTAATTAATTAATATTTTTGCTTACTTTTATATAATTTTCTTTCTTTTGCGTATATTTCGTAGCTATTTTGTATGTGTAAGTAAGAACTCAGGTGCAGTATAAATTAACTTATTAAAAACGAGTAGTAAATAACATAACTGCGCAATCTAAAGTATTGTCGTATAAATTGATAAAATATGGGGAAATTCGACTAAATCACTGATTAGAACTGTTTTCAAACTTGTTTCCGGTAACATTATGGAGCTATAAACTCGCTGCCACAACTTAACATTATTATGTTTCTAAAAAAGAATGACGGCACTCGTCAGTGCTGTATTAAAGAATACTCAGTGGCTGTTTAATTGTAGAAAGCATTTTCCTCAAAGGATAACTCAGTGTACAGTTTAATTTAACCCATTTTTTTTCCATCTAAATGCTCTTTGTTTTTTATGTTTTTCATTGCAAACCATTTATGCTAATAGCGATAATTGTTTCAGTAGTTATTTTCGTTCGTTTTTGAATGCAAAAAAGGGTTTTTATCTCAAGTTTAATCCGTTTTACCACAAACACTGAAGCTCTTATAAACTGTTACCGTTAATGACATTAACAACCCTAATACCTGATTATAACATAACTAACCGACTTCAAACACATCTCAGGGATCGGAATTTGTAATCATGTAACGCCCCTGTAACCGAACACTAATATTGGCACGTTCAAGTAAACGTTACAGGAGTCAAATGTACCTGAGCACACTAAGTATTCTGCTTACGGCGCGTTGACAAACGCCCCGTCGACGGTAGCACTGTGACTAAGGAAACGACATTCTGTAATCCGCTTGTGGCGCACGGGTCAGGCTCGACCCATCAGAAACGGGCGGTATTACCCCGTTTAAGAGCCACGTCTTACTTTTTAACATCTGTTAGGGATCATGTTAAGTCTTAAGAGACGTTTTTGCTAAGTTAAGTGCTGAGTAATAGCCGTTTCAAGCTAACGATATTATATTTGTAATATTCGTCGCTTACCTTGGACGGCTATTTTGCATCGGGTTAGCAGTACAGTAAATTGACAACAGTGATTTATATTTAAAAAGAAATATAGCTGCCAGTAGGGCAGTTTAGAGAATGTTTGGCCTAAAAGCTGACTTGCTTATATTTGTGGATTTTTAAACACAGGTTACGGTGAATAGAAACATCGTGAGGAAACCGGCATGACCTAGAACCAAAAATTCGAAGGCATTTGACATCTACCAACCAGCACTGGGCCCGCGTGGTGGATTATAGATATTTTCCATTTTCTCTCGTAAAGCCCGTGTGTCCCAGCACTGGGAACATTATATGCTGATTATGCTATACTATAGTCCTCCTGACCGTTTTCTGTTACGGCGGCCAATTTTAGCGAAGACTACTCATCGGCGCGGGAGATATTATAGTGCACAAGAGTGTGCGCAGGCACAGGTGCACTCTCTTTTCCTTTTCTCACATAGTCTAATGGGACGGCAATCCGACACGACCGGAGAGAAATCAGGCGCATGTTCAACGGCTTAACGTGCTTTCCGAGGCACGGGGTCATTACTGAGAAATTACTAATGGGAAAACCCAATAGCACTTTTTGCCTGACCAGGGAATCGAACCCAACGCTCAGCAGTCGCGCTTGCGACCATTCGACCACCGAGATAGTCCTTTTTTTTTCGGATGGGATATAATCAAATGACTTCTCCCTCTCTGGGCAGAGCGGAAGGGAGTGTCAGACTTGTACTGACCGAGATAGTCCCAGCACATATATATATTTTTTAATTGTGGATTATTTTAGATGTTTCAATGGTTCTGAGTTGAGAATAGATTACTTGAATGCTCTAAAAATCAGGCAATTTTCTCGAAATGTGCTACACTATGCTTCACTATGCTTAACACTGGTTTTCATTCTTCAAAAGTTTGATGTTTAAAAAAGTTGAAATATCAAACTATCTATTATTTATTAAATTGGATATTTCAGGTATTTACTTGGCATACAAGTTACGGAACCTCCAGTAGGTAGACAATGACTGAGTGAATATCAAAGAAAACGGGCCTCGAGCCTACAGCGTAATCGATTTCGTGATGCAGGAAAACTTCCAAGAAATATTTATTTTATCTCCGTCAACATAATGTATGCGAAACTATCACCGTTCAAGTTTTAGTAACACTGTTTATTATTTAATAAATTAATATTGTGCTCAGTAGCTTTTAGTTCTTTCAATTTAGTGAATATACCCTAGTGAATTCTTATAAAATCGTTTTAAAATGCTTCTCGTCGCTTCTTGCTTCTAAACGTTTAAACATTTTTAAGATAACTGTAGAATGTCGGGATATTACAAGATGATTTTCTTCATTTTAAGGAAGGATAAAATCACGTCTTGATATTATGAATGTTTTTGCATGTAAAACATACATAAATTCACACCTGTAATCCCTATAGGGTTAGGCAGAGGTGTAGCTAATAGAACACCCACATATCGCCATACGCAAAAGGGGGCGAGCCTATTGCCAACAACTAGGTACTTACCCAATAGCACTTTGCTAAACCCAGGAATCGAACCAGGACCTCACGCTGTGCAGTCTCGCCTGCGACCACTGGGATAGTCCCAGCATATCATTATTTTAGATGGTTCCGGGTTGAGAATAGGATTACTTGAATGCTGGAAAAACCAAGCAATTTTCACGAAAGCAAACAAAATCAATTAAATGAATTGAATCAGGCATGATGTTATGATATAATTGACATATCTTTAAAATATAATGTCTGCAAAGATTACGATTACATCACCTGTTAAATTCCAACACGAACCTCTACAAATCACGACAAAGTAGACAAAGTTAACACAATCTACTTTAAGGACAAACTACGTTTATTGATGGCCCTCAAACATGTCTGCCATTTGAGAAATAATTTACTATCGTGGAGAAATCTCTCTCAGTCAGTATCGGAACCCTTGAACTAATAACAATTGCGATTTAGTGGGCCGTTCGGTAGCAACTTGCTGAAAGTTTGAGAACCACAGGTAGGAGGTTCAAGTTCTCATGTAGGAGCGATATTTTAATGCTATTAACTACGCAGGAGACGGCAGTTTTTTTTCTTGCCTTCACTTCAATTTAGACAGAGACTACCATTTTCTGATTAGCTGAACCAACGCGTCTTCCGATTCTCTAGCAAACGGCATCAAAATGTGAAAACCACCAAAAATTGACTTACGTGGAACTTCAACGTCGTCATACAAAATTGAAATAGTCAAGACCGATTCAATTCCACTTCAGCAAACAAATAATAAACAAATATCCAATATCTCCTCGAATATTGTTTCCATCTAACAAGAGTTTTATAACAACAATCCACCATAATTGATTCTTATAGCTTGCACCGCACTTGGCGTTGCATCCGCCGTTAAAATTTCAAGAGCATTATTACACTAGAAATCGTTGAGAGTCGATTCGTTGAAACTTTTAATTGGCCGTTCAGTGGAATATTGTATTTCTTGCCGACCATCAATGATACAGATTGAGAGGTATTCCGAAGCTAGTTATGATAGTTGGACCATCAAATAAATAGGAGCACCGCATTTATGTATCAGCGAGTTATTATAGCTGTACTAATTGTTATTGGGTAGGAAATATTTGCTAAATATGTAGTCTGATTACTTATTATATTATATTATAAAATAATATAGAAGCTTCATGGGTGAATTTGATAAAAATACCAGTAGATAATTTGTATAAATTTATTCCAGCCGGTTAGGAAAATAGAGATATAGAATTTAATTGTTGCACTATAATATTCTGATTAGGTGAGAGTAAGGGTTATTTGGCAACTAATTTTAACCTCGACTATCTAGAGCAAGAGGTCCTTAGTTCGATTTCTAACTCAGGCAAAGAGCTAGAGGGTTTTTTTTTATTAGGAATTTCTCAGTAGCCACAGAGTCTGGATCTGTGCCCGATTGATGGCAATAAGCTCTCACCCTATTACAAGGGACTTAAACATAACTGGTCAAATGTGGGTGCACTATTAGATACACTTCTGCCTAACCCTTCAGATATTACAGGCATGATGTTATGATATGTAATTTTAATTATTTGAATTGATTAAAGAATCGCCTAGTTACACTTTCTTTATATAACTTTGTTAAATATTCACTTCCGAATAAAATCACAACGCTTACCTTATTTAGAAGATAAAAAATAAAGACTAAAACAAAACCTCTTATCTCTTGTGAAAAGTTGTAAAAATCAGGTGCAGGAAATTGGTTTGCCGATACGTGGCGACGACAGACGAATCGATAAACTTAGTGTTGTTCACTGGTTTAAGACATCCACTGTGATAGTCTACTTGGAACGTACGAGGAGCTTCATAAAATTCCAAGGATATGGATACACCACATGTAAAAATTGCCATAAATATAGAGGTGGAAGTTTTTGGTTTTACTTCCGTAATTATATACTGGGATACAGATGTATATAGGTATGGGAAAAGTTCATCTTTCTTTCAGTATCGTGTGGTACAATAGTGCTGGTGTAACCTGGTGTCAGAGTTTTTATGCCGTCTCAGTGTTTTAGAAACCCCAATTTTGTTACATGCCTTTTTTATTGTAAAAATCATTACTTTATGTCTTTCCAAGCACTACTAGGTAGTAGGTCATAATTCTAAGACAAACTGGTTTCCTCACGATGTCTTCCGCAACCGTTTTGAGAGCAGTAGTAATGAATTAAATTACAGAAAATAAAATGCCTGACTGGGTTCGAAACCACAACTTACAACAGGAAAGACGAAGCCGGTCTCAATATTAAAAACACTTCTATTTTAACTTTACTTTTAAACCAAATAGCAACGTACTTCACAAAGAATATTCCTGAAGGAAAGCGGTCGAACATCCACACTTTACTTAGCTAGGTGCTAATTCATCCATGCATAAGAATGGGACAACTTTGTGCCGGTAAACTTTTAATAGTGGCCTTCGCTGGGCCTGAATCGCTTTGCAACTTCCAGCCATTTTGACTTAAGAAAATTATTCATTGTAATAAATATTGTTATCCGTTAATTCGTAATTAAGTTTGTTGGGGGTTGTAGGTACTAGTTTATGCAGCATTAAAAAAAATATAAGATAATCGTGACTGCTGAGTATGAGGTCCTGGGTTCGATTCCCGTGTCGGCCAATTGTTATTGGGTTTTTCCATCGGGAATTTATCATTTGCAGCCACGGTGTCTGGATTTGTGCCCGGTTATGCGATGGCAATAGATTCACCCCTTATTACATGGGACTTAAAACCATTGGATTACTGGAGTGACATTATAAGATAAGCGTCTATGATTCTGCTAAGAAAAAAGTAAGTTATGGAATCATATGAAACATAACTTTTCTAAGCATAGGGTCTTTTTAGTAAAGATAAAATAGTTGTATCTCATGGATACAACTATTTTATCTAACACATAACGTAACAATAACATTTTTAGTGCAGGAAGCAGCCAAAAGCACCCTTGCAACGGGGACGGGGACGTTTACATGCTCGCTGACATGATAAAGAAGAATAGATGAGGCAGACAAACCACTCCAGTGCACTACACACAAGGGGCACGTTAAGTAGCCTTTAAAATTAAACCTCCGCTGGTCAAAGTTTCACTACTAAAATTATCAACAAAGATTAAAATAGATACATTCCCATACGTTTACATTGAATGTTACTTAATGTATGTAATAGCGATAACATACTATAAAGGTGTGCAGTAAACGCTCCCCTCCATATGTAACTATGTCTTAAATCACACGAACCATAAGTTTTGTTTGAACAGACGCTCAGCCCGTGTTCGTGGTAGGAAATCGTAAAATAAGATAGCCAAATGGTTTTAGTACCCCCTAAAACTAGTAGTAAACTAGTAAGTGCCCCGCAATGAATATCTTTATGAGATCATTTGATTGATTACTGAATTTTCTGGAACAGAAATCGATGAAGCCGAGTGCTCGTATTATATTTCATTCGATTTTACAAACTGTTTCATTAATAACGTGGCATTATTTTAACAGATAACTTAGGAGTGTTAGACGAAAGTGAGCTTTGTTTACGCGGCTTCATTAGTAAGCAATATTGATGTTAATTGTTCTATTAGCAACTAAACTATGTACTAACGAAGTCAATAAACGCGGTCGCGTTATTTGCGTACGCGCTTAGCACTCACAATACGCAAATATCTTACAGCTCCAAAGACTGTTTAGGGTACTTTACTAAACAAGTTATTCTCGCCTTCAGAGCGCCATTCGAATATAAAACAGAAAGCTATTTATAATTTAGCTTGCTAATTTACCGTTTTCTACCGAGTGGGGCAGTTTAAAAAGAAAATAACAATTAGGTACTCCAATGAATAAGAAAAAAGGAACAAAATAGATCGTAAATTCTTCTCCAAATAAGATCAGCAGTCAACCTGTGCAAGCGATGTCGTAACTTCGTAAGACAAGCTCGTAAATGCTTAAGTAGTGGTAAACGCAGGCCCCGGACATCTTCTGATTTGATTGATCTTCACAAGGCAGACCCTTTGCGTTTTTACAGGAAACGTCAAGAAAATGAGGAAAAAAACGGGGAACATAATTAATTACTTGATTTGGACATTAATGACCCGGTCAAAGAGGACGAGGGTTGATTAGTGTGTTTTCTACAGACGTGCTCCCTCTGACATTGTATTATTTCAACGAGAGTACTTTGGTAAATACATCAAATACATGAAAGCTGTATGTCTGACATCAAAATTGAAGCAAACATTTCAAGTTAATTAAAACCGTCTGCATTTTCCATTCAATTTGAAATGGAAACTCGAAAAAACATTGAAAATTTATATTTATTTTCCCGGTAACGGTCCAAATACAACTCATAAAACATTCTATATAAAAACAGAGGCTTTGAGTTTCCTTCAATATTTTCACAGCATGAAGTGTTTACAGTACAACACAAAGAGAGAACATAAAAAAATACTTTTAAAAACGAGTCGCCATTCCGCCGATAGGCGCCAAATGAATATTCAGGGTAACAAAGGAAAAGGGGTGTCGCAAAATGGCTCTGCCTTAATTTTCATAGTTGAAAAAAATCGGAGCAATCGCTAAACCATAAAATAGCAAATAAATAAGCAACGTTGGGACACGTCCCTATTTAATTATGAATTAAGGCCGAGCAGTAACGAGATCACAATGTAATTAAGATTACTGCGGCGAGGTTTTTTCAGGACGCCCCTAACAAGTAAGAGTAAATGGACGGCAAAACGCCGCGAAACTAAAATGGCTACCTTGTTTTGCTTGAGATAGGGAATCATTTAATGAATCTTGTTTGGAAATAGATGATTACGACCTAATGGGCCTTCGATGTATTGTAACAGATTACTAATGTAATGTCTTCATATAATCTAACAAGTTTAAAAGACATCGAAATATCTACTTACAAAATAGGATCAGAAACTGAAATTCTTCGAAGTAAAAGTTAGAAAAGATATTGAAATAAACTACTCAATTTAGAATAATATTATTCCCGCGTTTCTTGAGACTATATTAACCTAATAAAATACAACAGGTAAAGTGGTACCCAATTCACTTTAATTCGCGATATCTCGAAAGAAAAAATAATTATTTTTTTTTCTTCAGAGCGACTACACATCTGAAATAAACCTACAGGAATCATTAAAAAGGTTTTACGTATAATTCCTATTGAAAAAAAAAACATTTCTCTTGTACGCAACAGCCAGTATGATATTTTATTTTCGCAGTGACATAATGACCGGTGACAGCGGGGGAAATAAACTGCCTAAGGGAAGAATAAGAAAATGGTTTCTTTTCAACGAGACGGTTCGCTTCTATTTAATTTGCGTAAATGATACCTACGGCAATGTTAAATATAAGGTTTGGGAATGAGAACACACTATAACAGTACTATATTCAGCGAAGAATATTGGTTTCCATTTTATTACGAAGTATGATGCTCCCAAGAAATATCGAGAGTGGTAATATAATGAGTTTAAAACTTTTAGTAGTGCATCATTATGTATTGACAGGTCCATCGCTTACCTTGGGTGCTACACTGCCTTTTCCCTAAATTGATTGTTTTATATTCTACATCATACATGAATAGAATAATACATCATACATTAACGGTTTTAAGTAAGGCTTAGTAATTTGATTTTTATGTGAACATGGCATATTTTAAACACCACATGGGTCTTTTACATGTTTTCTACCAAATACGTCAGAGGAAGTGGTGAATTAAGCCTTGTTAAATTGAATTGCAGCTTTAACGTAGTAGTGCTAATTAGCACACTCTGAGACTTAAGTCCGCCTTTAAACTCAACATTTTTATAAAACATAAAACTTCTTCACCCAGTGCGTGGTTTTTATTACTTTGCTAAGCTCAAACACAAACGCAGAGTAAGTGAGGAATATGTAACATAATCTGACCTAGGAATGTAACACATTATTCCGTTTTAATGGATGATGCAATCCATTTGGTGGTCGGAAAACACGGCCAGCACTGGTCTCGACAAACAAAGAACTGTTTGAACAGTAGCATACAAAGTGTGCATGCAAAACTCACCCAGTATTTATGTAAATACACGATGAAACAACTGTGTACTAGGAAAGACCCCAAACTGCGACCTTGTTTATTTTTATAACAGTTTTCTTGTATGTTGATTGTTTTCTACCTTTTGCCACGTGCGCTTTTTGTGCTGATTTTTTTTAACCCTCAACATCGCGTTGATTAGTGCTGGGTTGTGGGTACACACTATATACATTGTTGATGCTTTTAACCTTTCAGTTAACGGTGTGGGTTTATGTTACACTGAAATATGGGCAGTGATTAACCTATAAATTATTGTTTATTAGTGCTGTAAAAGCTCATTAAATGCTTATTAAAATATTTTACTGCTCATCTGCTCACAAAAACGCCGATAGTTTAGCTACTAATGTAATTTGTGTAAACGTTAAACAGTAACATATTTTTACCTAACTAAATATGGCTTTGAATTTTACCCTTCGCAAAATATTCCAAATGGATGCAGAGTATAAAATGTTAAAAATAACAAATAAAGGGTGTAAACAGACTCTTAACGAAGCCGAAAGGCACTTGTTCTCCCCGCTATTGTGATCATTGTTTTGTTCTAGACCATACCTGGGAAACTTCTAGTTACGGAGATATTGGGGGTCAAAGTTCCAACTTTTTCACAAGTTTTTTTTTTTTTTTTAATACATGTTTTTAATGTAAGATTTCTACTTTAAACTCCTCCAGGACCCCCTTACTATTCAATCCATCCATCATCACAATGTTTTGAGTGCGTTACATTGAGTCCTACTGTAAAACGTGATTTTATAGCCCAAAAAAAAAGTCGTTTCCCAGCACTAATTTTTGCGTAAAGTTACTTAGTTTGATGTACATAATGCTTGGTTGACGGCTTCGTGAAGAGTCTTTTTACACCCTGTATAATAACAAGCCACTAAAATATCACATATCATTGTAAACGCAATAAATTATCTAGCGAAGGAGTGAAACGAGGAAATGTTCAAAGAAATAGGATAATGGAAGCTCTTTTCATGTACTTCAAATTGTTTTATGAATATTGAACAAGGGGCCTTATTTTTACGCATCCATATTCAATTAATATTTAATTTTGAATATCATTACGTTTTTATATTCGGAAATTTTCTTCTTGTTCAAACGTTATTTAAAAAATCATGTAAAAAATAATATCCATACAAAATTGGGTGAAAAATATTTTTTACCTATTTAATTTTAAGGGCACACCGATTAAGGGTTAACCGGTTAACCGCATCGATTTAATTTCTATATGTAAAAATCCATCCAGGTATCGACAACTCAAGGGTGGAGATTAATAAAAATTTGGCCCCCAAACCCTCAGGGTAGCTCTTTATGGCACGTTGGCTTTTTACGAGGGACCTTTTATTTTAATACTTATTACGGTTTCGCGATTCCGCCGTTTTATCGCAATTAATCGTTTTTCAGTTAATTACACATTTCAGCAAAAGAAGTGCCGTTAAAAAGGTAACTAAAGGAATGGGCTGTAGCTACTTATTTCGTCTTTGTATTGTGCGTGGGTGAACTTTGCATTCATGTTTTATATTAAAGTGTATAAATCGATATCATATCACTAATTTCTTATCTATTTTTAATTTCTAATAATTATAGTTGTTAGAAATTGCTTGTGGCGCAGCGGCTGTTCAATTTATCAGCTTTAACCCTGTTTGGCATATGAGTAAGAACGGCCGATTTTATACACTTGTGCGGTCTTTCTACCTTGCTAGATTACCTGACCCCACAGTATAACAAACTTAGTTTTTTCCGCGAGTTCGCCCTCTCTCGCTCGGAAATTCTCAAACGGGACCATCCTACCCAGAAAAAGTATTATATGTCGTAGCACTCGTAGCCCACGTCATATTCTAACTGTATGTCTTCCACCCAAATCCGTTCAGCCATTAAGACATCAAGGCTTGAACTCACTTTCATAATATTAGTTAGGATTATGGAATATTTACCTTTTTCGCAGCGGAATCCTGGTTGTTATTGTCTGCGTGGTGCGGAGCGGCGGGCGCCATGACGGTGACGCCACTCTGCGAAAGAAGCTCGTCGGAGCCTCTCTGTGAACAAAACAGAAATACTTTCAAGAACACATTTAAGACAATAAATTTAATCATACATGGCTAAAAGACGAACTATTCTGTTGAAGTTGAAAAGGGAGAAATACTTGGCTAAAAATTACCTTATTTACAAGAATAAACTAATTAATTGAATATGCTTAAAATTACGAATTACTTCATAGTATGTTAAACTACCTAAAGTTTTTATTTCATTTATAATAACCTCTGAAAGTTCTACTCAGTGGATGTGATTTAAGTAGGTACTACATACAAGCACTAGCTCTATTAACAGACATGATAGTTTCACGACCGTACGGCCTGGCTGTTAGCTTGCAATCCAGCAATGATAAATACTACACAGCGCACGAGATATACGTCAATCCTACCTTACGCATTACACCAAAATAAAGCAGCTCCAAATATAAATCAAATCCATGAGTAATTTGGAATCAATGTTTCTACCGAAAACCAGTTAACACATCTATGCTTCCATTCAAATTAAGTATTCAAAATTATAAATTAAAATAAGGGTAGTTTTAAATCAATGTACGGGCAATAAAAGCGAATGATTCTACTGAAAATCACTAATTGGACGAATTGAAATGCGGAAAATGTTCAATTCGTCAGTTACAAAATGTTTGAATAATGTTTTCAGATAGTTGTACCTAATTGTTTATGAATAATAAAGCTGTAGCAATAATTAGGTACTGTTCTAATTGGTGTTCGATATTTTACCGAAGCAAAAACGTATCAACATCGAGCTTTACCACGATGTGAACCGAACCTTTAAACGACGCGAAATAAGGCCGCGTCGCTGCCAAAATATTGACAGGTGACTGCATGCGCGAAGACGTCACCTCCCCCGGCACAAAGGGAAAAAACGTAACAAAATAAAACAAAAACACAATTCCGGGACACGCCAACGCACACGTCAACCCGCCCTTCCCCGGGATCAATCTCAATTTAAGACGGCGAAATGACAGACCTCAGCAGTTAAACGCACCGGGCTAAGGTATAAATCACGCTACGTAATAAAGAAAACGTACAAATGACGCAACACCGCGGATTTTGTATCGCGAAGCTCACACCTGGCGGTGCGGAGTCGCCTGGATATCACTCACGCGAGACACTTAATAACGCCGAACACATCAATTGTTCCTAACGCGAAAAATGACAGACGGTGATACACCAACCTATGTAAACTTATATTCGATTATGAAAATGCAAATTAGCAAAGTAATCTGTTATTACAAACATCCACATCATACCTACGTAATCCCTTCGAATTGTTAGCAAAGGTTTTTTATTATTTTAACAGAGCAGAATACTCGTGGAACTTCACAATATTTTAAGGTGTAATAAATTCTAAAACAAAGTATGCAGATTTTGTTTGAACTACACTCCAATAAAAGAAAACCTTTTAGCTCTTAGTTTCGCATTTGTGTTAACTGTGACCCTTTATTTGCATTTTACTTAATATTATGAAAAACAGATAAAGGTAACAGCGGGATTCTCATCTTTCAGCATAAAGCTTTCATTGTAGGAAAAGGAACGTTCTCTCTGAAATAAAACCAACATTCGCGAGTCCTATTCCTTGGAGTAATTTCGTAGAGCGCGTGTAATAATTGCCCGAAATTAAATAACATTTTTCACAACAACGAAAAAACAGCACGGATGAAAATTTTGCGGAAAGAAGGCGGATTGTGTTGGGAAAGAGGGCAGTTATCGTTTCCTTCGCAATTTCTCAACTTAATGGAGAATGATGTTGAATGATGCCTTCATGATGAAGACAATGGTGACATCGGGTATAAATACGGAGACTAACGTTATTTGTCTAGAGGCTCATCAGTAGCAGGTAGGACGTATCCCTCAGAAAGAAAACAGTTGCTTATGTTTTGTTTTGTTTATTTTTCCCAAGGACTTGTTATTACACTATTTGTTATATTTAAAGCCTGTATCCAAACAAATTTGTTTGAGCTCTTTTTAACACGAAAACGCGTATATGTTTTATTTTCCGTTAGTGACAGCAGTTAACAAAAGCAAAACTATTTTCTATCCTACGTAATATCGTGAACTGAACAAATTAATAAAAAAAGTAATCTGTCTACATAATACGTGCGTCGCTATGTACGAATGGGACCTACGAAGCAAAATCAATTCCCTAGATTGGTTCTACACAAGATGGTATTTGGTTTTACTCTCGAAAGAAAACTGTGATCTTTTCCCGATGAAAAACATACTCAAACGTTCCTCGAATATGTCATTTGAATGAGCGTGATACGAGGGGCCCACATATCAAAATATAGGGAATAAAATATACATGAAAGGTTTACTTATAACAGACGAACGAGCTTGGGCCCTTCTTACAGATAGTAAGGACGCAAAATGATATGTTTACGTGGTCAAAGAGGAGTATCGAAGTCCATTGTCGGAAATCAATACAGATAATGTATTAGTGATATTAAAATGTGCTGAAAACGTTTGGGAACGATGGGATACAAAGATTCTGTTGTTATTTATGAAATCTATAGACATTATGGTTAGATAAACATAACTTTTGATACTTGGTCAAATAACATCTGGAAATCAATTTACTGAAAAAGCTTTAACATAATAGGCATGAGGTATCGGGTTGAAATATTCAATGTTTGTTGTCTGATTTCTTTAGCGAGTTAGATGTATGGATCAACTTGTAGAAATAAATAGATCGCTCTTGTTTGAATATGAGAAAATTATATAACCTGGCTACTAGGTAATAAGTAAGTACCATACCATTAAGACTTCACAAGGGTCTTGGAGGTTTCTGATTCTAGGTCACAATACCTACGCCTGATTGGCTAACTTTCTTTCTATGGCAGATACCTATTATCTTAGTGCTCTTAAAGACCATGTATCAACAGGGTAGAGTTGTCAGTCCGTCAAAAGGATTTCCAAAAAAAATTGGACACGTATTTTTTTTTTCTCGTGCACTAAAAATGAGGACGATGCAGTGCTTCGACAACTCGTGTGACGTCACATTTCGGTATACCTTTTATAGGAATATGACGTCACAAACCCCCCCCCCCACTCATGAACTTTGATGCGTTTTATCTTCGTTATTGAAGTTATACTTCTTTTGGCGCGTTTGGATGAGATTGAATTCATGACCTGCGCGCGCACGATGTCCCAAAACAACGACATGATAAAGTTGGCTGCAGAATAGAATAAATAATATATATTTCTTTAAATGACTAACTTAACTTATAAGTAAGGAAACTGAATATACAGTACTTACTGTATACCTATACTGTTTTGATTGATTATAACATTTTTCTTCGATATTTACTGCAGTTTTGTTTTTTAAAATTTTTCTTCAGACGCCAAAGAAGTATAACTTCTAACGCGTATACATAAGTACACACACACCTCTTTTTTATTGATTTAATAAAACAAAAAATATGTATCCAATATTTTTCGATAATCTAATTGACGGACTAAATAGAATTATATTTTTTTTTACTCTGGAGACATCCCTATTGATTGACTTTATTAAGTCTAGTTGCCTGATGCCGTTTATTGCATTCTTAATTATTTACAACAAACATAAAACACACATGTTAAAACAACCATGTCCGCAACGCAATAAAACTCGTGTAGTGTGTAAAACGATAACCCCGGAATAGAACAAATAAAACCATTTGTTCCTAAACTGGCAGCGCGCGATTTTTATGAACATCATAAACATATCCGACAGCACTATCGTGTCATATGAAATATTTATGCACCACTAACACTCTACAAAGATCATTAGTCGATATGTAACAGTACTACCGATTTCACTGACGGTCGATCACTTATGAACCTTATTACTTCGGCATAAGGGTTAAAAGTGGCAGAACCTCAGTGTACTCGATAGTACCTACAATATTCAGGACGAGTTCATTCAATGAAACGAGAACAAAAGATTATTTCCAAAGATACTATCCACCAAAGAACACGGATATTTCCGAACTCACCAACAATAAGATCGATGCAATTCCATCAAGATTTACCGACATCGACGGATGTCAAATAAAATATTATACCCACTATGCACCATCATAGTAAGAGTAGGGTAAGCTTATATAATAAAACTCGTGTCGGGAGCACCTTGTTTCTGTGGCCGAATAAAATAGGGAGAAACGAGAGAAAACGAACATTTACGATGCGAATGAAAAATCGCTTCGGCATTTATGACATCATTGTTCCCGAGAATGAATCTAATATGAAAAAAATAAAAAGGGTCTAGCGTGGAAAGGCTGTAACGAGTCTAATAATTTTTATTGCGATTTCACGAGCTTACAGTCTGATTTAACTCGACGTGTGTAAATTATGATTTAATTTAATAACCAACGTTGAAACGAGCGTAAAATGTTTTTATGTGAGATAATATACTTTTCATTAAGAGTCATGCGTTACTCGCACAATTTTATATTCATGTTTTATAGGCGCAAGCAACTCGACGGAATTGAATCGTTAACAAAAACATACATGGATTTGTGTAACAGCTTGCTACAAATGCTGCCTGCAAGAAGTCAATATATCAACCAATATAATATTGTATATTGTTCAGGCCATTAATAACACCGTTTATGTTAATCTCTCTAATTCGTTTAAAGCTCTTAACAGAATAATTTTTCACCTTCGTGCCCAGAGAGTGTTAATTAACTTATTTCGCCTTGATTAAAAGAAGGGGTTTACTTTACTTAGAAGGAAAATAAATCAAAAATAAATACTACTACGTGGAAAATTTCTTAAACAGTACTTACCTAATAGTAACTTTACGCAGTGGTATTAGCTTAAGTATACCTTATGCACTTACATAATAAATTAAGCTTGTTCAGTGGAAATTTTAAACTAAGTAAAATTCTGAAGTAAAATTTGAAACAAAATAATTTTCTGGGAAATATGGTAAGCTTTGGACTAGGTAATCTGGTAAGCTATTATGTACGTTACCGCTAATGCCCACTAGTAGCGTGTCGAGCGTGTCGGGTGTAGACAGACGGTGGAGGCGCTAACAAGTCTGTGTGTAAAGCTGACGTTGCGCGCTAAGCACCGCGCTGCCACGCTGTCGATCTCATGATCACGACTCGCACCGTGTGGGCCGCACATTCGTCTAATGCTTCATATCACCCCACCCGACCGTCTACGACTAAGATGTCGAAATTAACGATCTTGATAATATTTGTCGGCTCAGCGCTGCCAAGCTCCACTCGTAATTAATTGCACCAATTTGTTCTGCGCTTATAACGGACATTTGTCAAGCGCCCACCCGCGCCGGATGATTTTCGCACTAACTTCATAATCGATATTCGGAAATATCGATTATCGCCCAAACTCTTTGCCCCAACTCGGATATTAAGACGTTCCGCAGTCATTAATAAGCCGTAACGATGTTTTCTTCGATTCCAACGAGCAATATAAATTCCATTCATAATTTATTATGTTTGCAGTTGCCGGTGTAGTTGAGATGTGTGTATTAAAAATTCAAAGTGCGACTGCGATAAATTAGGCAGATACCAGGCGATGTAAAAGTTAACAATTCTCATCACAACTTGAAGGCAAGCCTCTTAGCCCCAGAACAATATAAGGAGACATTACTCGCTGTCACAACTCTACTTTATAGGGAAAGTACGAGCTGCGAGTTTGTGTGAACAAACTTGTAGGGGCCTGGTTACTTTAGTAACGAATAGAGACGTCAGGAGGTAACCGCTGAGCCACTCGAGCGCAACTCGCGTACCATTTAAACTCGGCTCGAACTATGTCGGGATCGATGCGGCTAACTCTGTTACTGCCAACAATATATTAATTAAAGGATCATTTAGTATCTGCGTGTATTACGATCCGCTTTTAAATTGTATCTGTTAAACTTGTAAGATAGATCGGATCATTACGCTCACTAAACTTGAGCTTAATGGCCGCTCAATTTACGATACTGTTAGAGCTAAACTAATCTGGTCCGAGGAAAAGTTGTGCGATAAAAGTTAACAGATACAGAGCGAGAGAAACAAAGGGCAACGTTTAGAGGCGACGTTCATTTGCATGCGAGACGATACGAATACAGTGCACTGGGCGCATTGCTGTGTTTTATGTCTTTTACTATTTTATAAACCACTGGAATGGGACCTTAAATATATGTCAAAAGAACTAATTTACGTGAAAACATTTATCATTAAAATTAATTTAGAGTTAATGAAAAGTTAGCGGCCTACATAAGTCATAACGTCTATCTGGTTGTCCCTAATTACGTTTTATAAAAATAATACGGAGCCTACTTTATTTGGGCTCAATGAGATTGAGTTAGTACCGTGGATCCAATAAAGGCTAATGTCACTATAAGAAACGTGTTAATGGTTGTTATTTATCGTGTGAGGCTCGCGAGAGCGGGAGAATAATCACAGATACACTCTCCGTCTTGACACGGATGTTACAAGTCAAACTCATGTGATTTATTAGACAATATTGCTGGTGTACCAATAAATTACAAACATAAATAATTAATCATTTAGGAAAATAGATTAAAAATCTTCCTAGTGTTCAATATTTTCAGTGAAATTCTAGCAGCAAAAACTGGAAAACTAGACTAAAAATTCCCCAGTGTTCAATATCTTCAGCGTTCATTACAATTTGCAACTAAAACTAATCTCACTGACACAGTTGTAGCCACTTCCTCTAGTTTTTACTACCCATATTCATAATGCTTGAGGAGTTGCTAAAGCGGCTTAGTGTAGGTTGTGACGAGACAGGTCCGACCGGCTCCTAATGAGAAACTATCAAACTCCAACGGCACATTTGTCTTGTTAATGCTAATATTCAATTCTCTTGGCGACGCCGCGCCGCTAACTGGGCTTTTAGTTGGTCGTGTACCGGTAGTCTTATGTGTACGTAATGTAGGGACATTTGCAGCCAGGGAAATGTACGTTAATTATGTTAAGTAGTTGGGGGATTTCTTTTTTACTCAGGTATCTAAGGTACGTTAATCAAATCACCTTCATATTTGGAGTCATGACAGCTCAAATGATTTATGACAACTATAAAATCATTAGCTGTTTTTTTCCTATCTTTGCGGAAGTAGCTTCCAGACTATCCACAAACAGCTGAATACCAGTGTTTTACATGGAGCGACTGCCTATCTGACCTCTAGTTACTAGGTACCACGATTCTCAGCCAACTAAGTAAGAAATCCAAGATAACCAAAATGATGTATGACGAAGGAGAAAACCACGGTTATAATTTCGAAGCTGTCACTTCAGCAAAACGAGTCCATGAATGGGTTACTTGTATCGCATTAGCACATTCATATGCCAGACAATCAATATCACTTGACTAAGGAAAAACAAATAGATTCTTTATGGCAATGTACGAAGGTAACAATTCACCCCTCAATGGGCCGTACGGAATCTAAAGCGATCGTAATTTCGTCTGGCAATATTCCGCCTTTTCATATTTTCCTTTTGCCTTCCAAATGTTATATCGTGCCCAATACAAGGCAGCGATTTCGTTTGTTATTTCAAGCCCTCTCACGCTCCTTCGATTTAGTATATCGACACGTGAAGCTGAAGCATCAGTTTAACAAAACATGGAAACACTTAACTTTTCAATTGCAAGACTGATTTTCAAAGTGGAAAGAGTTTTCTAACAAGCAAAACTGAGTCGTAGGGTAAAAGCAAATAAAATCTACACTAATTCAATTATAAAGTCATTACTTTCTTGCAATTACTATTTAAGGAATAAGTAAATACATTAATGACGAGCTACTTCCTTACTATATACTATAATATTATAAATGCGAAAATTTGTATGTATGGATATTTGTTACTCTTTCATCCAATAACTACTGAACGGATTTGGATATTGTTTCAATGTTGCAAATGATTGCGTTTAGATGTTCAGATTTAATTAAATAATAGTTTCTTCTATTTTTTTATTTTGTGCGGCTAATAAGATATTACATGAAAAGAAAACCCCGTAATTGCTTCATATAATGTGCATACTTTAATTTATGAACGCCCAAATTAGGAGAGCCCCAAAATGGCAATCTTCTTTAGTTTATAACCTGGATTAACACATTGGATACTTTTTATCCCGTGTTATTCCTATGGGACAATTATCGAACTCCACGCGGGCGACGCCACGGGCATGAGCTATTATAGAATAAAACAACTGGATATCATGAGGAGAGGCCTTTGCACAGCAGTACAGCCTTAGGATAACAGTAGTTATAGAATTATAATTAAAACTAAATATTTTAACAAAAAAAGGAATAATTTATATAAAATACACTAACTAACTAAATAAACAACAGGACTCTTAGCCGTCTAAGTACACCTCCACATCTCTGTCATCCGTAAACGTGCCCAGAAGACTGGCAGCATTTTGGCAATTCTAATTCTTTGGCTAAAGCAAAAAAACACTGGTCACGAGTGTCAACCACTCAGCGAGAAATTTTCTTAAATAGTTATTCCTTAAACATTGAATTGAAAGCATAGCTGCAACTGACGTTGGTACTAACGTTGCCACCAACGGGGCCCAACTGATTTAAAAATTTACCATCGACTCGAAAAGAATACTTATAACCAATTATCTACACACATTTCGTTGGCCTCATACGACGCATCGATCTACTTTCCTATTTTACCGATAAAAAGTGTAACAATGCATATCAGGGTGTCACATTTTCAATAGTAACCATCGTACTCCGAAGCTACGAGAGAATGCAAAACGTGACACTCTTTAGTCATCTTGTGAGTCGCCTCAAAGAAGGCCGTTTCACAGCTTATGCTGATACTGTGTCTTTGAGGAAACGCAGCTAGCGCTAGATTATGTATGCCATCTTTAAAACAACTCCAAGGAAATATGTTTCGTTCAACTATTGAGGGAATTTCGCGAAGTGAAAACTTCTTGACTTTGTAACCACTTTTTGTTTCTTCTTTTATTTCTTGAAAGAGGTTAAAATACTTTGGCTTTTCTTGCGTTAAATGTTTACGAAGAACAATCAATATTGAAGGTCAATATTTTTTAATCAATTGTTACTTTCGTGTTGTCATATTTTATTCACGAACACGAATAAACTTCATTGTAATTCTTTGACAATCATTCATGTTATGTTGAACTAAGTGAAAGGTATGACGAGTTCGAAAGATCAAATCATGTTTCCTCAGCATAATTTAATAAAAAATACGTTCAAAACAGAATATAATATGTTAAAAAGAATACGTCACACATGACAAACAATTTAACTTCACGTCAAAACTATTTATGGTATGCTCGCGTATATTCGCGGATGGCGTTTCAAAGGCAATGCTGTGTTTACATTTGTCTCCAGAAGAGCGTTGGGTAGCCTCAGATATTTAACCGCCGACGGCGCTTCGCAAAGATAAATAAAAACGGCGGAGATTTAAATACTTTTTCGTTCCTATTCTTCACCTTTGAAGCGAGTCCTTTAAATTTATTAACTTCGGATCGTAATATTTAATTATCATTAGATCGTTATGAAGTTTTATTGGCTGATTTGCGAAGGGCGTGAAAATGTCTGTTTTGGTTTCTTAGGGAGTTTATATTTGACTTCTTATTTCTGGTCTTTGCGTACACGATCATTAATAAAACTTATTATGGCTAGCCCATATTATCCCACTGCTGGGCAAAGGCCTCTCTCCATTCCTTCTACCAGTCACAATTTTATGCTACTTCTAAAAAATACTATAATATTTTTCAATAAAAATTGCAAGTGTGTTTGCTGTTATCAATATGTTAGTTAACGTTTCTCCCAAATATTTTTTGTGTTTAGGCAAGTAGATACATGCTATGTTGTATAGGTAGACAGACCAGTAACTAGACACGGGCATTGAGGACCTTTGATGTGTACCAAACGTACTCAAACAGAACATCGCCAATCAGAAACCTCCAGTCGATACGGACCAATAAACTGCAGTCGACTTTTTCAGAATCATCGGGAACCAAAGGATCAGGAATTCAAGATTAATTACTCTAGTCGAAAAAGATACAGGTTTATTTTCAGCAGACTCGCGTACCTGGAAAACTACTTCAAGAGCTTTTAAAAAACTGGCCAAGTGCGAGTCGGGCTCGCGCACTAAGGTTTCCGTACAATTATACAACATTAGACAAAAACGGCAACATTAGGCAAAAAAATCACGTTTGTTACATGGGAACCCCTCTTAAATATTTATATTATTCTGTTTTTAGTTGTTCTGTCTGTAGTATTTGTTGTTATAGCGGCAACAGAAATACATCATCTGTGAAAATTTCAACTGTCTAGCTATCACGGTTCATGAGATACAGCCTGGTGACAGACGGACGGATGGACAGCAGAGTCTTAGTAATAGGGGACCCTATTACTAAGACTCCGCTGTCCATCCGTTTTACCCTTTGGGTACGGAACCCTAAAAAGTATCATAGTAGAACACTGAAAAATATGCACGCCTATCAAGTGATTTTTTAGATTGATTGACGATATTTTGATTAGATTAATCAAAATCTTAGTTAAGTTGATCATCACGACATGATTGCAGCAATACTAGTTCAAATAATTGAACGCTCACACAAGTGTCTTGCATGACATCATTGTAGAAGAGTTAAAAAAGAGACAACCTTTATTGTAGTAATCAAAATGCTTGATTGACACAACTAACTTACTTTTGACTTGATTGCTGGAAATAGGTTTTGTGATAACTCTAAACAAGATCCCGTTTCAAAACTCAATCAAATAAAAGTAGTAGCTTTGATCATTGTGCTTGATAGGCTCAGAAGCAAACAAGTTACTTAGTCAATCTAAACGAAATCTTGATTGTGGCAACTATATATTTTTTTTTTCAGTGTATTACCAACTCATAATTTCTGCCAAATATCACATCTCGGTTCATCCGTTGAAAAGTAATTTAGTAACAAACTTCACAACTTTCTTTCAAACAATTTTAGTAGAAGTTTCAGTTTTCATAAACAGTCAACATTTATTATTGAAATACAAACCACCAGGCAAAAATACACAAACAGAGTACCAACCATAGTCGGTACAAGTGCACTAATTAATTACTAAGTACATAATGCCGTGTATTTAGTGTACGGCTGCGAACATTGGCCAGTGCAGCTATTGATTAGACCCCGGAGGTGGTAATACCAGGAACATTGCAGTTCCGAACTACAGTATTGAGACCGATACCAAGTTACAGTATACAGGACTAACTAAATGATAATGTTATTGTTATACAGACCGTTGCTATGTTGTTGTACGTGTTTTGTTAGCTTCATTGAGGTAGGCAGATGGCAGGGTCAAAGTTTCATGCGGATCAATGGTTAGATAAATAATATATAGGTAAGCGATTTTCAAAGTTCAAAAGTTTGTTAGAATTAAAAAAAACGTTATTTAAAATTAAACATTAAACTTTTGAGTACGATTTCAGCTACCCAGCACCTCCATAATATTTTCGCTGAAAAAGCGAACCGTACGTGTAGGTAATGTTAGTTTTACATTCATAATTTTATTAGGTTCTGCTTCATAAACTTTTAAAAACATATATTTTAATTTCAGCACGAGCGCACCGGTTAGACGTTGCGACTATGAATTATAATCAAATTGCTACTCGTAGCGAAATCGGAACACAAACTAATGACGAAAATAGTGCCTTGAAAAACAGATAAAATATAATGAAATAACAAGAAGAAACAAACCAAAGGCATAAGGACCAATAAATGATTAAAAGGGAGTATTATCCCTGTTAACAACCTAAAGGCAATGAAACGTGAAAACTGCATTGTTGAGCTGTAAAGCTCAGTTAAGTTCGGTGAGAAGCTTCCATAATCCAATAAAAACAAGTAATTTTCGTACAAAGGCTTGCACAAAGCAATTGACCGGATAAAGCAAGTGTTGTTAGCAGAAGCGAGCGTCAAAAAGCGTTGTGCATCAAAATATCTGGCGTCGAAACATAGTCCATAGCTCTTGACGCGTTAATGGACTTAGCCGGGGTACAAGTTTGGAAGCCTTGTAGCGTTACAACAACCATGTTACGAGTTTCGGGCGCTTATCAACAACACACCGCAATGTCTGAGAGATTAAGGAAATTAGTTTCCCGTCAAAAATTTACAAGCTACTGAAAGCTTTGTGAAAGCTTAGCTGAAAATACAAATATTGAGAAAGCAAATTGTATTTTTAAGACATGAGATAATTTAAAGACAGTACTTGAAAGTAGTAAAGGTCGTGGCTAAATATTAACAGCCGCTCGGATCAATCTTTGGATGAAGCTGCGCTTGCCTAGGTTGGTCTGTGGATGGGTGACCACCCATTACATATTAAGTTTCCTCCGTTCTTTGGAAAGCACGTTAAGCCGTTGGTCCCGGATGTCATTTGTAGATCTTTGACAGTCGTTACAGGTATTCAGTGGCTCGAAACTGACAACCAGTTTTACAAAGGGGTAACGGACTAACGGATTACCCAGAATTTATTGGGTTTTGGAGGTCAGATAGGCAGTTGTTCCTTGTAAAATATAGGTCTTAACATAGTTAGGAAAAGGTTAGTCAGATGATGGTGACTTAAAAGAATTTATCATACGGTAGAAAGTAAATCGCATGAAAGTGCAAGTTACTAGCTTTGTATGTGAAAAGAATCACCGACATAATAGGTTTGCTTCAAACTTTTTCTCTCACAAAACTCCGTTGCTTTTACCAAGTTAAATAACATTAAGAAAATAACATTCGAGATTCGAATTTAAAAGTGAGTCCAGATTTGGACGCAGCTAATGTTCTTAAATCGGAACAGACGGGTAACGAGCCAGGACAAATATTTTGCCACTTCGGAACGTTACCTGACCGGGGAAGTGGCCGCGGTGGAGTCAGCCGCGGGGAGACAAAGTAAATATGTCCCCGTTTCCCGGGTCGTCCCCACATTTTATCGGGGAGCGATCGGCGCTCGGGTCGGGAAATGAATTTAAAACGTGTTTGCGGGTAATCTGTTATCGGTCCCTTGTCTCTGGCTGGAATATAGACGTCCAGCCCACTCCTATATCTTGATCGTGATTTTGTGTCGCCAGTAAACATCACCGTTTATAGTTGTGGCTCATTACACAATTGCTCCTTATTCATATCGTTATCAGTTACCCTAACACATTTAACATTGTATAACTCATTATTACGTTAAAATAACATAATAGAAGCTATTTCAATTTCTTAGCATAATACAAAATGTCGAGTGGGGGATCCAATTGAATAAGAGCCTCAGCTGTGTTCGCTAATTAAAAGTGATCTGGTGGGTAGGTAGGTACCTACTCCTTGCAAAACATAAAGATACAACCTCATTATACTGCTTATTGAGTTATAGCCTACAGCCAGGGAGCAGAGGCATCGTTATTTTTTTATTAAATCGCACAAAGGAAAAACATCGCTAATCTGAGGAAATTTCGTATAAAGAGTACAATAAAATGTTAAACGTATAAGTAGTGAATGTTAGGTGGGAGCGGAGTCTAATACGAGCAACACTGGGTTAATTATTTCGTCACAAGAGCCCTCGTAAGCCAGTGTAACAGCGCTTCAGCCGAGCTCGTGGGGGCCGTAAAAGCTACATAATACGCGGCGACGTAAAACTCTTATTATTTTAGTATCTGCGAAACGGTCGCGGAAAACATATCGTAAAATAAAACCTGTCGCCTTGTACGAAGATGCGAGCCCCTCCATCGGAGGCGCGGTTCAGCCAATGTGCACGCTCTAAATCCAGGTGGATTCAGTGTGGACACCGGTTAGGATCGAAACCAGCGAGCTAGGTGGATTTCTATGGTAAATACAGACTTTATGGTAGCCGAGGGATAAGTTTCCATTTTAAATTGAAGAGAAACTCTGAAATGTTTCCTTGTCTCCCGACGGAGCTGAGCGCGCGAAGCTGAATAAAAATTCACGTCAGGTAAGCACACGGAAATATTTACACAACTGAAGAATTTACTGGGAGTTGCAAGTGGTTATATAAATAAATGCTTAACCTTATCGTAACTCTTTCCTATCGATTGACGTTAGGTGAGGCGGAAAAACGACATGAAAATCTTATGATGTTGCAATGAGAGATGGCACCAATATGATCGTTTTCTTGCAGCAGAAAAACAGGTGGGACGAGCAATCGAGAATCACAGATTTGTGTGAAAAAATGTCAACATGAAATTATTCAACATTTTTTTTGGCGAAAATGCGACTCAGTCCCGGATACGCCCATTTACATAGCCGATGTCGGCGCGATGGTGCGTGGCGACTTCAAATGGGAATTATAATACCAAATTGAATACAAAACTTTCCTTTCAGTGCCGAGTAATGGAGGAGTCTATGCACCGGAACAATCGAAAAGACAAATAGAATGAGAGAGGAGACGAGACACTCGCTCTGTTGAAATAATAAGTGCCTGACGTCTTTTTGGACGTTCCTGCCGCGCTTTTTTTGTAACGATAAATTTTTACGCTTTGATCTTTCCAATTCAAATAGGCTTTTTTTCTCGTAGAATCAGAAGTTATAGGAATATTTCAAAAGCTTTAAGTGAGGCGACGGAGCAGATTTTCTTTTCCACCGGCTATATCGTTCTGATTGAAATGCAAATGAAACGGTGTCCGCTCTAAATGTATTTATTTTATCTTACCTCTTTGGCTAATCTGTGAAATTCGGGAGATAATCAAACAGAACATATTTAACTACTAATTGTTAGAGGGAGTATTAATTATACACAACTTTAACTAAACTCCGGTTCGCTGAACTGCTACGAGAGTATTAAATTCCTCTTTTTGTATCAACCCCGATATTACTCCAAAAAAACTATAAAAATATTAAATTTAAATATCTCAGCATTAGTAGTAAAATTTATGAAATTTTAATCTTCTCTCTGCAGTCGAGCAATGACAGGGATTGTTTGCTGAAGAATCTGAAGCGGTTCATTATTCCGTTCCGAGTTATTTGGCGCCCAACGAGGGGCTACGCGCGCTCGACGGCGAACATCTGACGAATCACTCGCAGATTTGAATCTGTATCCGCGGAATGTTTCATTTTTTAAGCCATATGTTCTGGTGTGTTTGGCTTTAAGTCCTTAGCTCTTCTTGTTGATAATGGACGCTTTGCCGTCGGACATATAGGAAGAGGCACCCTGGTGCGTGCTGTTTGCCGAGGACATTGTTCTTGTCGGTGAAAATGGACCTGAGATCCAGAGAAGATTGGAGAAATGGCAAGAGAAGCTGGAGAATGTTGGCTTGAAAATCAGCAGAAGTAATCTTGATTTCAACGATCTCTCCAGTTCTGGAGCCATAGCGCTTGATGGCGTGTTTCTTCCTGTCTGCTCTGACTTTTGGTGTCTCGGTTCACTCGTGCAAAGCGATGGAAATAGATCGTAGTGTAAAACACAGAATTAACACGGGATGGATGTAAATGGCGGCAGGTCACGGGAATAACCTGCGATTCCCGCATTTCCCTTATACTTAAGGGGAAGATTTATAAAACAACGGTTTGACCTGCTGCCTTGTATGGATCAGAATATTGGCCCACAAAAAAAAAGAATGAAAGGCATTTGCGTGTGGCTGAGATTAGAATGCAAAGGGGATGTGTGGTGTTACGCAAATGGATAAAATAAGAAATGAGTACATAAGAGGAAGTCTGAAAGTGGCGCCGGTGACTGAAAAGTTGTGTTATAATCGGTATGAGTAGAGGAAGACCAAAAAAACAATAGATGGACTGTGTAAAGAATAATATGGCAAGAAAGGAGGTGTCTGATAAGATGACGAGTAACAGAGAAGTATGGATGAAGAAGACATGCTGCGCCGACCCCAAATGAATTGGGATAAGGGCAGGAGAATGATGAGAACGATGATGTTCTGGTTTGTTTTATTTTTACACTCCATGTGTGTGCGTCATAAACCTAACCGCATTTTGTAGTTGTAACTTGGAATCTGAACAAGTTACACAACGAAACAAGCTGCAACAAAAACATTTGCCTATGCCGACGTTAGTGAATTGTTCTCCCGCTCGTGACTGGGTAATTTCCATACATTTCAAGTTCCATCGCCTGCGGGACGTTCGTTCTTTTGTTGATAAATGTTTGACGGGAACTCCGGGGACGCCATTAAAAGTTTTTTCGTGAATAATTCCAGTTTACATACGCAAATGTTTACTCGTGAGTTTACCCCCGCGCTCACCTATTCGGTGATTTCTTTTCATAGAGGCGTTTGTTCAAGGAGTGGTGAATTTCTTCTGAGCGGAGTCGTTGAATATGTAATTGGAAAAGTTTTTGTGTTTTCTTTGTCATAACCCTTAGTTTTGATGTAATTTAACCAGGGATCAGGGGCAAACACTGGTCTTTTAATATTGTGGAACTCTCTAGAAAAAAAGTTGGTAGTAGAATTTTGGCTTGATTGTAAACTGCAAACAGTTTCGTATATTAATAGGAGTCAGTTTGCGGGTAAAGTTTATTAGAAAGTTTTTGTAGGAACAAAGTGACCGATAAAGACCTTAAAGTTGTCGGCGACATGGTTGGGTGAAGTGGTAACTTTTGAGCCATAACTCAGTGGGCCGAAGTTGCCCGATCAGATTGTGTGGAAGACAAAAAGAGGCTGACGTCACGGAAGCTAGATTGCGTGGATGAACGCGCGTACTCCCGACACCACGGGTTAAGCTCGCGCTATATCAAACCTTTTTACTCGAATATCTAGTCTGAATTTTGGAGCAAGTTAATCCACATAGTGCTTAGACTTTATTAAGTGATGTAGTTTTAGTTCTAGTTTCTTGTAGTGCTAGTAGATTAAAGTCAACATTTAACTTATATTTTTTTTATTTATTGCATGAAAATGATTCATTACTCATACAACTGTTGTGCTTAAGTAAGAATGAACTTATTACGTACCTATTCGCGGAAAAAAGAGTATTATCTAAGTGAAAGGATTATTTAACCTATTATAGAAAGAAGAACATTCATCTTTTCATCGAAAACACTCTGCTCCCTAGTATTAACGCTGCCTAGTGCTTCGATAAATGTTTTTGTACAATTATACCTAACTAAAGGGTGTGAAAAGACTCTTTAACGAAGCCGAAAGGCACTTGTTCTTCCCGTCATTGCAATATTTTTTTTTGTTCTAGATCATACCTGGGAACCTTCTAGTTACGGAGATATTGGGTCAAAGGATCAACCTTTTACAAGTTTCTTTTTAAATACATGTTTTTAATGTTTTTTTTTTACTTAAGACACCTTCATGACCTCCGTACTATTAAATCCATCCATCAGCACAATGTTTTGAATGCGTTACATTGAGTCCTACCGTAAAACGTGACTTTTCAACCCAAACAAAAAGTCGTTTCCCAGCCATAATTTTTGCGTAAAGTTACTTAGTTTGATGTACATAATGCTTGGTTGACGGCTTCGTGAAGAGTCCGTTTACAGCTTGTATAAGTTCAATATTATTAGGTTAGTACTTAATTATCCCATATCTTTCCTAGAACTAAGTTATTGAGCATAGATATCCTCAGATTAATTAACACTACTAATTCCTCGGAACTCGCTCTTGAACTAAGACACTACTTAGGTAATCCTTTACCGGAATACCGTTAACTAACTGCAAATTAAGATAACACGTCGCGATAAGGCGACATGTCGGGTTAAAACGGGATCTCCAATAAGTGGGTGTATCAGACAGCATTTGTAAAGGTGCGCTTTCACGGGGGTTTTTTCAGCGGACGGATTTTGATGGGGGTAATGAAGAAAAAATAAAAGAGAAAGAATAATGTATTTAAACAAACATGGAGTGTTTTTATTTTTACGCCAAGAATAGATTTAGATACATTCAATATTTTCGATATTATTGCTACATATTTCCATAGATTGACTACCGCGTTGGTCTAGTGGTCGCAATCGCGACTGCTGAGCATGTGATCCTGGGTTCGATTCTCGGGTCGTCCAAATTGTTATTGGGAATTTCTCACTAGCAGCCACGCAACTCACGGAGCCTGGACTTCAAAATAATTTGCGAATTGTGGGTTTACTATAAGACCTCTGCCTAAGCCTTCGGGGATTACAGGCTAGGATTTTTATAATGTTACTTCCATAGATTCTGTATAGATAAAATATCGCTAAAACAAATTGGTAAGTTTCCAATATGTAGTTAGGCTTAGTTCAGTTAAGTTATTACGTGGTACACATGGAGGTGGACTCTTTATAGTGGAGTTATTTCTAACAACACCTTCTAGAATCTTGGGACTGTCGTCAATTGTTCGTCATTGCCGTGATGACACATAGTTCACAAGGACCAAAAATTGCGCAATTTTAGTTGCCAGTGTAAGTGCACCTTAACCAAGAAGTTATACACCACAAGATATTTATAGCCCAGGTTAGGCTTACGCTAGGTTCTCCAATGAGCCTATTTTGTTGCCTGGTTTTGAAGCCAACGGTACTTTTTGCGGGAAGTTGAAGTTATAAGTCGAATATTATTGTTGTTTCAATAATTTATTATTTCTCACAACATTTATTTATTTATTTATTTAATTTATTCATTAACACATACAATTGTTTTTACAGGTAAGACCCAAACTAACAAAAGTAGTCAGTAGTGTAGTGTAGTAGTGTAGTTTCTGGGAAATGATGATTGATTTTTTCTGATAGAGTTAAGTAAGTTTGAGTTATTAAGTAGCCTATTTATTATGAAAGGTTTTATTGAGTATTGTGTTATTTTTATCTGTTTAAAATAAATAAAAAATATTTTTATTTTTTATTATTATCAGTCATTTCTGTCCCACTGCAGGGCAAAGGCCTCCCTTCCCTTCTTCCACTTATCCCTGTCTTGTGCTGTTATATGTCAATCCTTGTGGAAAGATCGAAGCCGAGTTCGTCCCGCCATCTCCTTCTGGGTCTGCCGCGTTGCCGTTTGCTGCTGTTTGACCCTTTGTGTGGTTGTTTTAGCCCATAGCTCCTCCGGCATGCGACAGATGTGACCAGCCCAGTTCCATTTTAGATGGGCAGCTGTGTGACCTACATCGGAAATTTGAGTTTTGGAACGCAGTATCGAGTTCCTCATACGATTAGTAAGTTTAACTCCAAGGATACTGCGCTCCATTGCTCGCTGGCAGACCCCGAGTGCGGACTTTTGACGGCTGGTTAGGGACCATGTCAAAAATAAAAATGTTCCTAAATAAAGTAGGTTCGACCACCGCAATCATCATAGGACACGAGTCAAGTAAATATTATATAAAATATTCACATTAATATAAACCAGCTAGACAACCCAAAATAACTTCAACTTGAACGAAATATCTTGTGTAAAAAAAACTTAACATAACATCATCATCAACATCATCTTGTAATCCCCGAAGCGTTAGGCACATATGTAGTGCATTATTATATTGTTATGTTTTAGTACCATGTAATAGGCGGATCAAACCTATTGACATCAACCGGGCACAAATCAAGACTCCATGGCTGCTACCGAGAAATTCGTGATGGATACTCAATAACAATTTACCCGACCCGGGAATCGAACCCAGAAAACAAAACAAAAAAATCGGTTTAAAACAAAGCACTATCTTATATAGCTTAAAGGTTCAATTGTAGGTACTTACTTCATGCATACCTACCGACAAATTTTGTATTAAACGTAAACAATTTGAAGGATCAGTGGAGGCTGGCTGTGTGATTATTTCACGCTAACGAAATTAATAAGGTAAATTTCAACGGTGTGCGAGGGGCGTTATTGCGTTACCTCGGAACCGCTTGTTTGATGCCAAACAGCCAGGAAAAGCAGCGGTTTTAACAATACTATTATAATCTTAACGTTATTAAAAAATGCGGTTGCGATATCTACTTCTTAGCGTGTCGATGGCGCCAAACTAGTAGCTCAGTTCTGGGCCACCATAATATAGATTATACATATTGTGTCGGCCCAGAACTGAGCTACTAGTTTGGCGCTTTCGGTAGCCTCCATCAGTTCCTGTAGTGAACAAGTGACAGGACACGTAGGACACGATACAATACTGACTGTCATCACTGCAATGACGAACAATTGATGGCAGTCCCAAGATTTTAGAAGGTGTTGTTACGATATCTATCATGTTATATACAATAAAGATTTACTGATAAGGCCGCAACGCATAAAATAGAACTCAACTTAGAGCCACTCGTTTTAATTTTTGTTTTTGATGCAAATGCTTGGTTAATCTGTAATTGGCGACTGTGTCGAAGTCCAAGACCATAAAACTTGTGTAAACCTATTAAAGAAATATTGTACACAGAAGCTGTAGGTGAACCTATATTAATAAATAATAAACTCCTTAACTTGGCAACAAATAGGTTATCTCTTATAACAATAATAGGAGTAAAATTGTGATAGATTTACACTTGCACTTTCAAGGCTGTTTCCTGGGACCAAAATATCTATGCTCTTAGAAGGAATCTTGAGACAGGTAACTAGGGAATTATACACAAAATCTTAGAGTACATAAACGTGAAACAACCAAGGTTTATTTCAGGAAAAATAACCCTATATCACATTTTACTTTCTCCCATAAAGGCCAAATCCACAATACTGTGAGGCTATGAACTATCAAACTATACTACTTCGTAATTTATTATGAAATATTCAAACATACAAACCTGGAAGAAATGGCAGTGTCGTGGGAAAAGCTAAGAGTGAGCCAAGATTCATGCAAGTTAATAGATATGAAGTTTTTATGAGCCATAACGTCACCTCTGGAAGTGAAATAAAAAGTGATATGGCTTTTTTTATGCGGCTGGTAAAATATTATATATTTTTCTTAATTTGGACTACTGGAGATATTACTATGCGATTTATTGGTTCTATATTTTAATTTTAAAAGTATTTGGCTAAAGATTTATAGATAACAGTTGATACTAACTTGAGCTAGAGCCACAATAAAAATTACCAAAAGTGAACTACTTTTCAACCGTTATAAAAGATTTTTGCCTTGCTGTAACTTATATTCCGTCTGTAATACTTATAAAAACGATAAGTAGATTTATCAAAAAGCTAACTGCGTCGACAATCGTCATAACCACGTATTACTCGTGTATAGACAGAGTAACAGTCACTTCAAAGGGCGCCGTTGAGGCAAATCGAGGGTGTCCAACTCTCGTACGACAAATTATATCCCCGCGAACAGATAGCGATATTGTCGCCCCAAAAACACTTTTCCCTTGTTTTTCCTCGAAATGGGGAAGGAAGAACGGTAGTTCGCCAAGACAGCTTGATCCGGTGTACGGCCGTTTTAGGGGCAGCAACAAGTATCTTATTTACACATGGGAATACAAACTTTGTTCCCGAGAATAAAGAGTTTAATTTATTTTGTGCGCATGCCAGGGAAGAGAGAATTCATACGTGCCTGTATAAGGAGGAATGTGAAAGTGATGGAGCGCCATACGAGGAAACGAGTTATAGTCTGAATCAAGTACTTAGTTTTATTGCGTTTGGGCTCACTGGTGGCTGGGTAATGTACGTAAATGATATTGCCACTGACATTCATCGTCAGTTGTTTTATCCTAGTCAAATAAGTCATGACACGTTCAACATTCCACTTTTCGAACCTCCATTACTTACGCATTACTCAACATTCTAAAATTAGAACTTGAAGTAAATAAATCCGAACGGAAGCCTTTATACGAGTATGTTGTGTAAGAAATGACATTAAAAGCTAAGGCACCTTCAAACGACAACGTTCCCAAAGAAAATACTTTAAAAAGAAAGGAAAAAACGGGAAAAACCAATTGTGCATCCCCGTTTCATTGTAAGGAGTCCAAAAGAAGCCCGATATAAACGAAGGACAGAGACGACTCGTTAAAAGAGATACTTATGAAAAGAGGAGATTCGTGGAAAAAATCGAAAAGCTGAGGTAAACAATAGAGACGCGGTTGGAGGCGCCGGGACAAGTTTTCAATTAACAGAATGAGACTTAAGTTGACGGCAACTCGACAACTCGATAGCACATTACACTAGCATTGCCTCTTGCTGTGGAGAGCTGTAACTAAGTACTAGCGAAATGTTGTGAAGCACAAGGGGCGATGAACTGTACAATACGTAATATCTAATAGGTGTTTGTGCGAAGGTGAGTTGGCGTAGGTTTCGGAACGGCCCGCAAACTGAGTGGGTTTAATGGAGCGTGGACGCGACGAGGCCCGTTGCACTTGTTGCAATTTCTCTCTACTCCAGAACTTAATTGTGCCGAGTGTACTTTAGCTATAGACGAATGGCATTAATTTCACCAAGAAAGGTTACCGTCCATTACTCTAATTGCGAGCCGCATTTCATCTAAGCATCTCACAACTTCGGTCCGCAACGAAGAAGCCTTCAACAAACTTGAGAAAATTCACTGAAACCAACTAACAAAGAGTATGGAAATAAACGAGGACTCTTCGCTAATATTCCTAATTAAGCTTTTAATGTAATTGAATAAGTGGAGACATATTGCGATTGGAAGGATGGAATGAGCGAGCAGCGCGCACCCCTTCACTCGCGACCAAAAATACTTTCAGATAAATTACTTAAAGCGAACTCAGCGCGCATACAAATCGGCCAGCGATTCTCCATATTTCACCTTGCCGAACACTCGCTCGATTTACTCACTTCTGTAATAGGCGGGGGAGGGTAAACGCCGCGATGGACGAGTGCCGATGCAGAGATCTCAACTCGGTGAAAATTAAGCCATTTCCGTTTAGGAGCGTCGTGTTCTAACTTTATTACTAATCGTGTCACGTCACGAAAAGAATTTCCGATATACAATTAAAGATGAAACGGGTGTCGAAGATCTGAGTCAGAGGTGGGCCGATATCGGCGGCGTCTGTCGCGAGGAGGCAAATAACCGGAGAGTAGGGGCACCTGTGCTCGATAATGCGCCGCCCCGTCTGGCCGAATGGGAGAGGAATCAATTAGGCCGTTGCCGAATTGCGTAACGGCTCTAGTTACGAGCATTACGAGTGGGTCCGCAGCTGCTTTTTGCTCATCCAACCTCTTGTTATTGCACAATCGACATTCGACGCCTCAGATTAAGATATTACGTATTCATCGGACCTTTTCATTATAGTTTTATGGAACGAGTTAAGTGAACAGACTGGACCTCTAGGTCAGCTTCTGGCTACCTTTTCACTTCTACTGATTTCAGGGCACTTGTCAGTGGAAAGAAATCTGTTCCCATAAAACAGCATAATATAGTTTTAAACGAGTGACCGTTGTCATGCATGTATTTAACGACGACCGCACGTTCGCTGCTGGCGGCTCGGTAATGGATTACCTTAAACGCAACTGTATCATCGGGCTAACCGCAGCGAGAACGATTCCAACAAAAAATTACATTTAATCTGTTTGAAAATATCGCGGTTTTCACTATTATGTTTTATGAAAGTTTTGTATTGTTTGAAATATTGTTTTCTGCTAAAAAAGCCGGAAAATTCAGTGGTTTAAAAAAAAAGCTTTAATTACGTGCGCTCTTTTTGGGAAATGTCTATGGAAATTTTTGAATAGTATTAGTAGTACTTTTTTGTATTTAGGTTTTAGTTATTTTTCTAGTATTTCCAAAAAAATAAACTCTAATTAAAAATGTTGTGTGAACGTTTGATAAAAGGGAAACGGTAGAAGTCATACGTGGCAAAAAGGAAGCTTAAAATTAATCAAAGTCTATAAAATTCAGATAAAGGCCGAGCACCCATCGTCACGGGCCAATGCTAGAGTATTAAAAAAAAACCAAATTAATTAGGGCGAATAAATTAAAATCGTCAAGGGAACGAGCTCGTAATTTTCGCCATGTCCGCTGTAGATTGCGGCGTGTGAGGGCAGTCGTATGTGAATTATTTAGAGGCGGTCGGGCGGCCGACTGGCCCGCAATTAATGAAGTGGTCCGAGTCGTTTGTCAATGCGGTGGTCTGCGGCGGTCGGCGGACCCTCACCTACACCGATCTGTTACCTAAAATGTGTCAGATGCAGTAAACCTAAAGAATATTTGTGATTCATTGTACCGAATCAATCGTAAGCCCCAATTGCGAGTTGTGCTGGTAACTTAAATTGTGTTCCGTCTTGCTTTAAATGCTTTCCGAAGAAATTGGTAACTTTTCACGAATATTTAACCGATTTCAAATGAACTTTAAATGGAGTAGACGTTTATTAGTGGTGAGTATTAAATTAATGCTTTCCTGTCATAAATGCCTAAAGGTCTCCAACATGTAATTATTCTGGCTACAAAGCCACCCATAATAATTTTATTATGCGGATTACATGGCATTATCTTACGTCCATTAAGTATAATTTTACTAATAACTATTCAACGGCTTAACATCACTGTGGCGATATTCTAAAAGGTGATTATAAATCTAGTGAAGAGGTCGGAAGCGAGCCGGGCAGGTCGCCGTTAATTTTAATGGTGAGATTTATTTGTCCCCGATTACGAGGAGTTTGATCAAATTCCGAGGCGGCGTGTAAGCACCCTCGCAATGACATTAGGCGCGATGCCGCGACCCGCGCCGCCCGCGCTTCGCCCCTGTAATCGTACCGTTTAAATATAATTGCAATAAGTTAATAAAATCCCACAGCGCTTTTAATTAATTTGTGGCGACACAGGCGCCCAATTAAATGGGGATTTCGAAAATTTCATAAAGCGCCGTTGTGTGGTAAACGCTATTTTTGCAGGCACTTTGTTTTTGTGTGGTTAGTAAACGCGTGCTTCGTCAATTTTGAGTAAAAATGTTCATTTAGTTATTTAATTAATGTGAGCTTTTTCAAATGATTGCCGTTAAAAATCAATCAATAATTTATTGATCTGGCAGGGTTAACAAAACAATGTTCGTAATGCAAAGGGGCGCAGAAAATATGAGGTAGATATTAATGGAACCCATTTGGAATCACGAAGTATGAAATACCGATATTCGTGTTCATGGTTGAATTACCAGGCCAGAAAAAGCCATGTAGTCTGTTATCAAAATGTAGCGTCTCAATTCGTCGTCCTTATTGTAAATATGCATTAGGGCGGATGACGCCGGCTTCGGCTCCTCATTACGGCGATGCGCCATCAAAGACGTCCACGATCCGGACCGTGAAGTGTCCCGGATACAAGCCGCTCAATTATGTTAATGGATTTGCAGCATTCTGCCTACAACAGGCCTGCCTTCAGCTGATTGATATGCAGCTTCCACTACGTCACATGTATACATTTATGACGATTACATTACGCAGCCATCTATTATTTGAGTAACATTAGCGCCACACGTAATTAAGACGATAATAATGGCGGTCGAAACAAAACAGAAGCGTATTTGCTTTACACTGATGCTCATTTCATCCAAAATCAATAGATGGCCCTAATAAAACAAATACATTTTATTTCTCGACTTGTCTAGTAGGCGCAAGGGAATGATTGATAGTGCTTTGAGCAAACAACGCTTATTGAACGCCAACAGAGGGGACCACCCAAATAATGACAGTTTTTATCGAACCGGCCGATGCTATCAAAAATGTATTAATCTACACTAAAATCGTAATTAAAGGCAAACTTTTGAAAGCAAACACGGGTGGAAATCAATCGAGGTGATGTCGATGGTCTGATGTCGATGGGTGAGACCTCAGAGTAGTGGTGGCCCAGTGGTGGAGGCTCCGACTTACGAGCAGTGAGTCGTGGGTTGGTTGCAACCCAGGCGGGCGCATTACTTTGTGTAATTTATTTCATCACCATTGCTTTCAAAAAACGGTGAAGGAAAATATCGTGAAGAAACTAGCACATCTTAGATCAAAAATTCGATTAAAATCTACCAACTGGTGGATTATAGCCTATTCCCTCTCATAGAGAAGAGGCCTGTGCCCCAGCAGTGGGAACATTATGCTTAAGCATGTCGATGGTCTTGGTGAACTAGTGAAGTGATTCTATAGAAATAAAAAACACAATATGTGTCAGAACTGTGAGTCCGCAAAAAGGGGTTTCATCGAGGTAAGGCCGGGTTGGTAGGGCGACGCGTCATTTTACATAACAGTTATAAGAGAAGTCGCGCACCTGCGAGCCTAAACGTAAGATTGGCAGCAAAACGCCGACTCACCCGGCCGGTATACGCTTAAATTACGCGTAAAGCCGAACACAAAGGCTATGCGTATTCAAATTCCATTAATCTCCCACCCGGGGGAAGGTGGGGTAAAATGAACCGGCGCGGACAAAAACAATGCCGCCGGCAAATAACCGGCTCAGCATTGTTCCGGCAATTAGAAAGCTTTCCCATGTACCGGTCGTGTATAAAAACAGTGTAACATCAGCACGAATCGCTGCCTATTGCTCGTTACCGTTGATGTTTATTACGGTTATTAGGACTAAGCCGTGCGGTTCCATAATAATGTTTTTCGTATAAGTTGTTTTAAATTAATCATGTGCCCACATAGGTGGCTAATCACGTGTTATTTGAAAACCGAAACTGTTATAATCTGATCGGTAGTAGCATCGTTAACTTTGATTGCAGTCCGAATGTGTCGAAGTCGTTTTAAGCATGATTGGACGAACGCTATCGTACGACGATATAATCTGGGAAAAGCCGGATCAAAGGTGGATATCAGCGAATTAAAACCGACTGTCGAGTGTTCGGAGCCAAATGCGACAAATGACACCGTCACGAATTGATTTCCAGATAATCCCTGACCGGTCATTCGAACAAATGTCGATTCTTCAGATATCAATAAGCTGAAATTGCACGCTTTTGATGATGAAAGAATTTTTCAAGAACTACGTAGCTACATACATTTTCTACACAATGACATGCTCAATGGATTCATGAAATAGGTGACATAGTATGAGTTTCACTACGAAGTTGATAAAATAGAAACTCACGAATGTATAATCCGCGATACCGATAACAGGGCAGCTTACCTGGAAAGAAAATTATGTATATTAGGTAATATATTATTTAGTTTTACATTCCATTGAACCCGAAACTGCAACTTGACGCAAGCTGCTCCTCGGAATGGGGACAATGTGGCGGCCGCAATCACAAGGAGCATGGCCGCGCTATTGTTTTTACCGCTGTTATTGCGGAGTGCCGAGTAGCAATAAGCAACCGTTGTTTGCTCAGGGCCTCTATTGTACCCGGTTATTAGGACAGGTCCTACGCGGCCCGCGGCGGCGGGTTAAGATCGGCTCAACCAACTCAACCCAGCTTTCCTGCTGGGTAGGTGGCACACTTAAGCCAACTGCCGCCAGGTGGCGTCGGGTTACATCGGGCAACTTCGAGCTACCTCGGCAATGTTCTAACATATCTGAAGGATTAGGTACATGAGTTTACAGTGTTACAGTACCTTGATTAAATGCTTGTGTATTTAATTATACGAGTGTTCCGACGAAACAAGCGTCAATTTGTCCCGGCTGCACGGAACTGAACTAATAATTAATTTGACTGACTGAGGTTTAAGCGTTCTCATAATACCCGACTCGCATTTCCGCAATGCACAACATATTCTTAATGTCGGCTCATTAAAGTTAGCGTATTCATGACGTCACTGTTATTCAACAGTTTTATCATACCCTATTATGGATGTCTGCTGTGAAACGTGGCAGAGCCTTAAGAAATGAAATAAACATTAGGCTTCGTTAAAAAAAAATGAGTATTACCTAAGTAGATTACAGTCTAATCACCTCAGAGAAATTGTAGAAGGCCGCACCACACCGCACTTGTATTCCATACAAGAAAATTATATCTTCATACGATACTGAATTTTTAAACGTCATGTAGCAACAAACTCTCAAGGAAAAGGATTAAGATCAGGCAAACTCGCGGAGTACAGCTGGTTACGTTATACGTTGTAAAGTTTCCTTTACAATATACGAGAGTAAATGTATGTACTTTACAAATTCCGGGATTGGAGAATGTTTTAATGACGCCCTTATCTTGCCGAACATTCCTGAGAAATTCAAGACGCTCTTAAAACGATACCAATTTCAATAATTACGTGTCCTTGACATAATCAAAATTAAGTCTGGATTATCTCTGATTCCTGTTTAAAGCTATATTTTTGGGCGTCGATATTTAAAGACATCACAGCTAGCTTAATCGTAATAGTAATTAATATTTTAGTTGGTTGCTTCCTAATTAATTACTTTATTTTAGTACTTTCAGCTTCACTCTAATGTCTGTCTGTATGGATGAAATATAAAGCTTACGTCTCTTAGATCCAGATTCTTGATCAAAGTAACGTCCTATCATAAAGCAACTCCAAGTTCCGATTAAACAAACTCCGCGAACCAACAAGGCACTGATACCTTTATTTGGATAAAATGTGACGTCTAATTCTCTGTACAAATAATAGGTAGCACAACGGATATGTGAGCAAACAGTTTGTGGGCAAACACACGTCGCGGTTGTCATAGCTACGTATTTATAGGAGGGTAGGTAAAGTGCGGGCCGGCCGCGTGGCGGTTTGCCACCGAACATTAGCTGTCGACACCGTTTCCGACAATACCGTGATTATTTTAAATATTAAACGCTTTAGCCGCATCTGAGTAACGGAAAATAATATTGTGGCAGTTTTAGTGATATTACTTTGCCGCAATGTTGCGGAGTTACGGTTGGTTTTATTTAAAATATACTGGACGGGCTTCTCTGGCTTATCTGTGGAAGGGAAATAAGGCTTAAAAGTGCCCTAAATAATGTACCTTCAGTATATAACATAGTGTAGTATTTAATCATGCTTTTTCCCACTAGGACATACAGAAACATAAATCTTCACCTGCTACGATTCCAAAACAGTTATTTTTTAAAAAAATTATGATTACTTCGAGGGATGTGGCCTGGTACATGGTCACAGTAAAAGGATTTATAAATTTACTTGATTGAACAAAACATACGCCAGCCGAGAGCTTCATATAACTGGTTCTACAGGCTATGAAGTTCAGGTCCATAACGGGCTCGTAGCACTAGACATCTCATATACCACAACCCGTTAAATAAAGCGAGATAAGTCTACATCATAATGTTGAAGAACAGACGGAATTACACCTTGTTTTCTTTTTATTTCTAGATCAAATGGACTTGAATTAAAATAAGATTACCGGCTTAAAATAATGGTAACCCACTAAACACGCTCAATATGAACTCCATTATCAAGCTATTATCTTCCATTGGAGAGTTTTCCTTGTTATTTTCTCGTTGCCTACTCAATTCATTAGAAAAACGGCGAGAGGGCTCCATTGCGACAGACTCCGTTGTGGGAACCGCAAAGGTTTTGTCAAAACAAGCTCAGGTTTGAACGCAAAACGTTAGTCTTTTCACGTAAAAAACTCAACTCATTTATCAAATCACCGTTGTCTACATTACAGCGCGGGGCGTATTGTGAATAGGCTAAAAAGCCATCTATACAAAACGATGTGGCGCGGCGTGCGACGTTCATTTTCCGTCTAATCACGCACGAAAATGAACCTTAAATTGACCCAATCTTAAGCTTTCCGTGACAGATTTGCGCGACGTCACTGCCACGCAGGCCACGGGGTCCAACAGAAAAGTAATTTGACGCCTAAATTAAACGAGTTAAATTATACAAATAAAATTAATGAAAGTGCAAAAGCGTAGGGATTTTGCAAACAAACATTATTTAAGAAACTCGGAATAATTAAGAATTATTAAAATTCGGTTTTGAAGTCCACAGTAACCTCTAATTTATCACGTAATAATTGGAATTTATATCAATATGCACGAATTTCTACTTTAATAGACAGGTGACCGAGTTTACTGTTTGTTTCTAGGTTTTATTTTCTGTAAAGAAATAATAGCTCCTTCGTTTATTTGGTCCCTGTCTTGTCTATGTAAATTTTAAGCACATCGTAACACGTCACGTTCAAGCAAGCCAGCCCACACAAACTCCCAATCTGATAGGTCCTTACAGATACTTTTATTTGGTGTGCATAAAATTTTCACCGCCTTTTAGTAAAGCGGATTGCCGTGAGGCAAAAACGACGAACGAAAGCTCTTTCATTTGTTTAAGCGTGGCTTTACCTCCTTTAAGTGCTCCAGTATATAGGGACGGGCTTGAATACCCGTGAGTGTTGCAGCGGGAAAGACTCACTTAAAAATTGCCTGAGTAATTTCTATGAGGAACACGTACGTGTGACTCAAGTGCATTACACATTGGAATTGGGCGGCAAGACGGAGACGAGACTCCGGGCTTCGGGGCGAACGCTCACACAGATATACTCCGACCGGGAGATTACTTAAGCCAATTTTGTCTTAGTGCTCTCGCCATTACCTGCCCGAGTACATGGACACACACGGTTTAGGGACGTGATTAACAGGTAAGTGAAATTTATTTTATCGGGCTCTATGTGAGCGAGTGTATTCCATTGTCTAATGAAACATTCGTATTGTTTACTCTCAAAGTGATGGAAGGAAATTGATTGATTAAATGTGGATTTTCGATAGACGATAAACAATCATAAAATGTAAATACATAAGAACCGGCTAAGAAAATTGAGTTAAAATCTGATTATTCCTTTCTTTTACAATTAAGTATTTATAAACACGTACTTTGCGTAATTCTTAAGCTGGAGATAAAAAAATTACTAGGCCCTCGCGGTAACGGAGTTTTCACGTCGGAAACTCATATAAAAGACATTTCGGCGGAGCTCGTTGCCTATCGGCGGTATTATTCAAATTAATTTAGCGCGGTGAGGCAAAAAGTGCGCGCGTTGGGAGTGCCGCCCCATATTCATAGAGCTGCCCTAAATTAGCATCACAATGAAGTGTTAGAAGCGCGAGTCGCGAGCGGCAAGTGCTTAATGCGGCCTGCGTCTTCTCACACGATTTTACCACTTACTAATGAATTAAGTGTAAAACTTTTCAGCCGCAAATTTGTTTGGGCCTCTGCAAAATTAACTAAGACTAATAATTACGGGAAGAAATTCGCGCTCACAGTAAATTGCGCATAGTTACGGTAATTTCTTAAAAGTCTTGAAGCTGGGAAATGAGTATCGCAGAACGGAAGGGTATAAATATGTAGGTTTATTCATAGGGGCGTATAATGTTAAGTGTCCCAAGTAGCGCGCCAGCTGAACGACGCGGTATATTGTTTTTGGACCACCCTTTTACGCGTTCACGCCTATAAATAAATCAAAATATTCAGGAAGGGCTCGACTTTAAGGCGGCTTAGCGGAATCGTAAAATTCAACAGCGTTCGTACAGCCCCGGGGTTTATCTTTCGCCAGCGTTTGGCGTGTTTTTGCTTGAACCGTAAAAGAGTATCACAGTGCATGAATAGAAAGCAACCCTCCCTTTTACCGAGGACATATGGAGCAGAGCACTTTACAAGTTTAATGCTGAGAGCAGATTATCTGCTCATAGGAAATATGAACCTGCCTGTGCTTAGTGGTGAGCCTGGTGAATAATTACTGACACCCCGTTACTAACATCTCCGTACCCACTCATGAATTCTGTAAACTCACGAAGCTACTAAAAACTTGTACAATTTATTTCAGCCTACAAAACATGACATGAAGAATATTCTACACCTGGCGCAACTAATCCATATTTGTTTTCATGACTGCAAAATAATGTTAATTTTATGAATAGTTCTAAATGAGCCATCTACGCGGCAATATCGCTTAAGAAATTCACCATCAATTAGGTACTATCAGTTTTAATTATCCTTGTTGTTATATTGACTATGATAAAAAATCTCCATCCATAATCTCGACGTCTAAGCGTATGCAAGGAATTCGGAATTTATCCACAAAATACGAGGGGCTTTTGTTATTCGCAAGTACGGAACGTTTTGGTCATTAATAACAATTTATTTAGCACAATGCCGTAATTTCGGTCCAAACCTTTGAGAAAACGTGGATTTGATATTAAACGCCGAATCGTTTTCTAAATTGATTAGATAGTTTATGATAAATTGTACAACTTTAGGGGTGCGTCCGCATTTGTTTTAAACCGGGATAAACCATAGGTAGGTGTTTGGACATGTTGTTTAATTAATACAAATAGGTTTTATTTGATTAATTGAACGTAGCTTTCAGGATGTTTGAAAAAGTTTTGATTAGAACACTTAGAACTAATTTTTTATTTATTTACTTGATTTAGAAAGCTTTCAGTTCCCTAAAAGTTTTATAACTAAAAACTGAAATTTGCGGGAATAACCACGGTTCTTTAAACGCTTTTGACCTTTTTTAAGGCAGAGATAAGTCAACAATTCATAAAAAACCCACCCGCATAGCAGGCACTTATCAGGAAATAAGCAAGGTACTTTTTTGTAAAATTCTTTCGTTACTGTGCACACAGAGGAAACTTTACTTGGACAAAGTTGAGGTTTCCAAAGTTTTCCATTCACAACGACGGCAGCCGGCCATTGTGGCTAATTCAAGGCTATAATTAAATTTGTTTACATAATATTCTGTTACGAGACGAAAACTTGCTGGTAATACACCCCCGAGGGTAACAAGTCAAATTATATTTTACATAGTTTTATATAAATACTAACATTAAGAGATTCTTGGTGTTCGTTGTTTAATGCTCCAAAAGTTATAACAACTCATTAGGTTTATGATGAGATTTATAAACAACTTCAGACTTAATTCACTCCTCTCAACAGAGCGAAATATCTGTTAATGAAAGGCAGGGACATAAAAAAGTTATCTTAAAGATTTAACGTTTTAATAAATTCCTTTTAAATTGAAATATTTTCCTTGATATCCTTTTCTACCTAGAATTTCATAAAAGAACATCTCTCCGTTAACCCGAAAACAGGAAAAAAAATCTGCCTAAATTACTTTACATAAACAAAAGTGGATTTCAAAGGGCATAAATCAACATTAAGATTGTACAGTCCAGAGTTTCATTTGTGAAAGCAATTTTTTTAGAAAAATAATGAAATTACCCTTGGAACTAAAGTGACCCGCCCGAGGAAAAACAACAATATTCTCGGCCCTCACTACAAAGAGGCCAGCATTTGTATTATCATTCCATTAAACAAAAGTCACCGGAGTTTCAAATGAAAACACAGAACTCATTATTCCCGGGGCAGAGAAATGATTTCAAATGTTAACAAGATTCCCCATAATAGAGTTGTTCACTGAGAGATTTAAGAAAAACAAGTATGAGCTACGAGCCGCGTTGCCTTGTGTTGTGTTTCTGAAGAATTGTGTTAATAATAATGTCTCCGTACAATACAACGCCACGCGAGACGGTACACGCTTGTATGACGAACGGAACCCACTCGTCGTATTGTTTTATAATCTCTGCTTTCTATTTATGCAATGTATTCGGGTATCTAATTTCGTCGACGACGGGAATCTAGATCCAGAGTATGTTTTTGGACAATTATTTATTCTACATTTTTTAAGTTCTATTATCTTGAGCATTTTTAGAATTTTAGATGAGGTAAGTACGTGTTTTGGTACAGAAATGATACCAGCGTACCAATTTTCTTTAACATAAGCATTCGGGGAAAGGTATGCCAAATCCAGAACCCGCATCTTCCCGGCTCTCCGCGGAATTCCTATATTATATAATACATTGGGGAGGATCATTTTGCTCGTTTATTGCCGGATATATCTGTGAATGCTCGTTTGTCAAATGCACAGTCATTTATTCAATGGTTTATTTTATGACTTCGTACCTCTATCACCTGAAATAAACAAAGAGTTAGTGTGTATCCCTCGAGGGATAACTATAAGATAAATGTGCTTTTGAGCTCGCGTAAATATTGTATTAAAATACTTTTCTTTTGTTTATCCCCTCGGAAATGTATGAAAAATGGTCGAAGGACATTTTAGTATTGATGTTGAAGTTAGATCCGTAAAAATGGTTTATTTATTTACTAGTCTAGTCAAGTACTAACGTAGCAAAAATGATTCAATACTAAAAATTAAAAGACTCAAATACTTATATAGTAAGTAGGTACACTGTTTTTGAAAAACAGGAAGTTTCTGCGGTAAACTTAATACATAAATGCGAATCCACGCGAGTACAGTGATAGAAAAATTTAGTTTATAACTCAAATACGACCAACGTATTTGTAAATTATCAGTCGCCCACAGCGAAAAGTATAAAAGGAAGAACTTTTTAATTTTAGGAACCACAAAAAGACCAATGTAATTAAATTGGGAGGTACGAGTTAGGTAGGTCGTTTTCTCAAAATACGAAAAAATAGGTAGGTAGGTTCCGATGAAATTACAGAAGGATTTTGGATTCACGGAACTGATTTACTGTAATATGTTCCAAAGCGGTATTCGGAAACTGATCTGTAACTAGTGTGTAGCCTTTATCTAATTATTCCATCCATGCTGCCATTCATTTGAAATCACGACACGGAGCTACGTCTCACATAAAATATCGTAGATACGGTAGATTAGTTTCGAGATTTGATTAGCAACATAACTCGCCTGACAAAAGCAGTCCATTATTTAAGTCATAAGTCATAAGTCATTTATTTCGAAACAATATACATTGTGTAGAAATTTTGTAAAATAAAACTGTACCATGAAAACGTTACAATTGAAAAACATGTCAAAGATAAGAATAATAATAATAAAAAAACATTAATAATTCACATTTAAAAATAGCAGTAATAATATGTCATCTAATTGTAAAAAGAAATAGTAAAAATAGAATGTCAAAGATGAAAAAAAAAAGAAATGATAATAATATAATTGTTACTAGAGATAATATGTCATTTAATAATCTATGAGTAATACAATAACATAAACAAAATGACATTAAAAAAAAAAAAATCAATATTAGTATAAAAAATTATATTATATTATATTATATTTATAAAAAATTCAAAATAATAATAATCAACATGCCATTTCAAATTAATACCAATCTAGAATAATGAGATTACGGTTGTCGCTTATCATCTAGGTACTCATCGACTTTCACTGGCAGATAGCTGATGTAAATTAGGCTACTTTTTTTTAGATATATAATTAGGGTTCCGTGCAAAAAAAAAACACCCTTGAAATTGGTAACAAAAATCGATTCAAATAGGGAATAGTCCTTAAAATAATGGCGATTTTTTAATCATAATTTCACGCGAACGAAGGTCGCGGGCAACAGCTATTCGAAAATAATTTCATGAAAATGTTCAATATTCAGAAACACAGTATTGTCTGTTAATAAAATGTTATCTCAAATTCTGTTTATATTTTCCCCCAGTTTTAGCTTTCAAATGTTCCTGTCTTTCATTTGCAATAGTGGACGGGCGAACATGGTTTTAGATATGATACGTGCCATCGTATTTGTAGGTCCAGGTGCGCTCGAGAGGGCCGGCGGCGCCTCGCCTGCCCACCAATCAAACAGTGGCACAAAAAGCGAGCGTCCAAAGGCTTTGTATCTCATAATAAACCCGATATCCGGGATACGGACTCGCTGCAGCCGACAGAAATTAAATACCTACGACGTAGCATGAATTTTTTCAAAGGGTCGGGTTTGACGTTTTCAGGAATATTGTATGCACGTCCGTATGTGATGTTTTTTGATACGGATTGCATTTTTGATAAGAACAAAGGGTGTTGGCGGGTAAATAATGCATTTAACAAAATTGTGGTGAAGTGAAATATGACGATATTATTACACCTGGCAGAGGGTGGATTCCTTTAGGACGTTTTACATTTTATTTCAATACACCTGGCAAATAAATTGACGTAATTGAGGTGCCAACTTATGTGGCTTTCCAGCTCGTAAGTTTCAGAAACAGTAAAAATGTGTAGTGATTTGTAAAACACGTATACGTAAGTATATCAATAAGTTCCAGTGTGGATCGTGGGGCGGTGGTAACGACACGATTGTAAAGTTTCCGGTGTCATAAAACCACCGCGCAGTAAAGTGAAACCTTCATATTTATTTCTGTTATTCGTTAAAAGCCTCGTAAAGTTAATAAAGGGTTTTTTGTAACAAGCAGGGAGCACGTTCGAGATAAGCCCTGGTCTCGAGTTAGAATCTTTTAAAACGTCGTTAAAACCAACCCCCGGTCGGTACAGACAAAAGCCCAACAACCTAATTGTTGACGAAAAATATTCTCGATGCAAATTCGCACTCTTTACAGCCCATTCGGAATTTGTACTGGACCCGAAAGAAGTTAACGTAATTAGCCCTCGTTGTTGGGGTGTATTCAGATTTTGCGAAGTCGTGATGTAATCGTGAACAACTTTGTTTTCAACCCTACTGTGGAATGCAGTATTGTTTTATAGCAAGTTACATTTTAGAGCAGTTTAAGTACCAAAAGGAAGAGATGCTGCAAAGTAATTAAGCAGAAATAATAATGGTAACTTGTTTTCATTTCCATACTCTGAATAAAATAGAGTGAACCCTTAAGCTGAGGCCATGATACTGTTAATGAAATTAAAATCGCTACAGAATCATGGAATAACTGTAATAATAACATCAGTTGTTCCTCGCAGAGATTGGCTTGTTATTAGTATTTAATTAAATTCTTAAGCAATGTAGCAGAGCGGTGACTCTGTCTGCCTTGCAGGGACCTTTAATTTGGATTCCTACGTAATAGTCCGTAATGATACCTTCCTCTCAAAAGATACGGCTCAGAGGCATTTAATACTTAGAATATGCATCTACTCCGGAAGGATTAGTAATACTAGGAATTTCAATTCAAGGATAGTGGTCAGACGGGTTTTTCCACAATTTTCAGTGAACGTTTTCCGGAACTTAGAGATGTAAAAAAAATAAACACTCTTCTATGAAATTTTCCAGTCTACGACTAACTATTTCTGCATTTTAGACTTGGTTACACAGATTTGAAGTAAGTTCAGTCAAAAAATCTATGAACTTATCAGAAACAACTTTGAATTATTTGCAAAAACAAACATGTAACTTGGTTTGGATTCTCTTAAATACAGTAATCATGTAAAAGCCATTGCATATTGTGATCTACCCTCACTAGTGGCCGCATATTGACTCATTCACATCAACAGTGTTTACATTGAAAAGCGTTGCCGGTGGACGTTTGCGCGCGCTTGTCATTTCCCGGACATAATTTGAAACTAGCCCTTTATCCAATTCAGGCGATGCTTTCCAGCTCACCTGCTCTCTTCAATTTCGATTCTAATTTGTGTTATCATTTCCAATTTCATAGAATTATACAATAAAGTACTTGTGTAACATGCTATCCTTAATTGGTACCTACGGGGATCTGGAGTGCTCATTGGGCACACTTCTCCCCGAAGACAAAGGTTGGTGGAGTCCTTGCAATCGGATCCGGCGCGCCGACGCCCTCTCGGTAATTTTCTCGTTAACGGAATGAATAAAACATTTCATTCCTTACCTTTCTTTTGTAATTGTTAATGGTTGATGGGTTTTGGCAATTTATGTTCGGTTTCTTTCAGAAACCCTATTTTGCCGCGTCATTTGTTATTCGATATCCATTCAGGATTTGCGAGCGGCTTTAATTGTACGTTGCGAGGTGACCGATCACACAAACGTCGCTGTCTGGAAGGCCAGACGATATCGTTGTTTTAACGTCTCTCGGCAACATTAAATACGGCAGTACGATACATATTTAGGTGGTTTTTATCACGCTCCAAAATAATAAAACAGGACCCATCGTCGCGATAGACAATTTGCAAAGAAAAATACATCACGATAAAAAATGTAGCTCTAACGAGAACCTCAAAATGGCTCGTAAGCAATGAAACAGCGCAATTTCATGAGAAAGGCGGCCCGCAAATAAACCAAAGCGGAGCACATTCCCGCCTCCATAAAACGCAGACTGAAATAAACGTAACAGACTCCGTTCTTTAAAAAATCCGGGCGACGACAACCGCAAAGCTCAGCAAAAATCTCTAGTGTGAGTTGGAATTCCAGCGTTGGAATTTTCATAACTGGCGCATGGCGTCGTCGGTCGTTGAAGCGTTCCAGGTGAAAGATACCGAATTTATATCCCGAGGCGGTTCTGACGCCGATCGTGATCCGGCCCGGTTCGCGCCCGCGCCACTGCCGCCGCCGCCGTCGGGGAATCCTAGCGCCGTACTTTATTAGGTACCGAACCCGCTTGCCTCTCGCCAAATATGTGTGCGGCCCTCCGATGACAATAAACACCCCGTATGAGCGCTGCCCACATGAAAGGCTTTATTTCGCCAGGTGTCATGTTCATGTATGCGCGTAAAACGTAAACGCGTCCGTTCTCTGTTATTGACATTCAAGGGAAAATTGTACTTTCAGAGTTACTTCTGGTTTTTGAGTTTGTAGCTTAATTTTCATGGAGCAATTTTTTTAACCTAGATATTTGTTTTACCGAACCGTTTGATTTAACCGAAATTCTAATGATATCATATGCCATTACAAATTATTTACTACGTTGTCGAAACTATCCTTATAATGAATGCATTGAACATATTTCAGGAATACATAATTATTTAGGAGTATTATGTTCATTGTGCCGGACATGAACCACCCCTATACGCAAACACATTTATACCCTTTAAAACGTTAATGTAACAATTGAATTATGTTTTAACAAGAATCGTCTCGCGGAGCCAAGTGCAGGATATTGTGGGCCACACCCCGCGAAGATTACGTGAGTTTTTCATATAAAGCCATTCAGCCAATTTCCTCATATCCTACACAGGAGCATAATAAAGGAGGCTTTTGTGAAGGAAAGAGGTTCGCGCACCTACAATGCGTAGACACCGCGTGTACACCGCGAGGGAGCGAGATGAAGGATACACCCCTCCAGCTCTTTCCAGATAACTTGTGATATTTAGGGTGCTAGCGTTGTGAACAAATAGGTACTTTTACAACGTCAACGTCTGCTCTATACGAGATTTAGTTTCGTATTCAATTTTCACTAAATCATATGCTTAGGGAAAGGTTTAATTTTTACGTAGCAAGTTCAAAATTTTCTCTCGATAAAATACGGCGGGACTGGAGCGATTTCTGATACTATTTGAATTTATTTGTAGTCAAATAGTTTTGGCTGTCGACTGGTTTATTTTTGTAGCAATATATAGAGTGTAGCTGTAACTGAAAACATTTTTGAATTTAGAACCGGCCGATTTAAATATTTTTTGCTTTTGTGTACTAACTTGATGATGGAAAGGGTACTCTAGAATTCACTGTCAAAGTTCATTAGGCTAATGTAGTTGAGGTAGAAACCGCGTTTACTTACAGCTCTTTAATCCCTTATTTACCTCTTTTGGCAAAAAGTAAGTAAAGTCGGCGTGGGCAGATTTAGATTAAAGGAATTTCTAAATATAAAAATGATTGTCTTATCAGGTTATACCGTAACCACTGAAACATGGACTAACAATTTGTGGAGGACGGTGGTTGTTCATCGTCTTGAAACCTTCACGTAAACCCTCAGGCTGAATTTTACTTGAAAAACTGAACGCGATTAGCAGCACACCTAGATCGTGGTTAGAGACGACCGTGTCATCACTGTTGTTGAACATTGACATTTCCAACTCTTCAACGTGAGTAAGATATTCTAATCGCTTTCAGTTTCTTTCGTAAAATTTACCCTTAGTCGCCTTTTACAACACCCAGGAACTGATCACAGCATCCAAGGTGGTCCAAACTTATAAAACATAATCTTAGCTTATCAGATACCCCATTACCATGTACTCCGTAACTGAACAAATTACCTGAAACAAACGAACACACAGATGAATATAGGCCGGGAACAGACAAACAACATGTAACATTAAGTGAACACTATGTAGGCAAGGCTGGTACAGCTGATGTTGACAGCGGTGGCTGCGGTTATCCCGGGTCGGCCACCGTTGGCCACCGTTGGCCACGGTGTACCATCCAGCACCGTATGCAGTGGAACGGGAATATTTGACGCTTTATTTTAGGTGAAATTACTAGTGGGTGTGTGTGATTTTTTTATTAAAAGTTATCTGAAGCAAATACACTTCTGGACACATCTATTGGCCCACCTTAGAGTTTAGGTTTCGATGGCCCCTACCGAAATATGATTGCTAGATTGAACAAAAACTGTTGATGCAGTTTTAAACCTGATACATTTTACCATCTTTTTCGATCGTATTGTTTTAAATTTGAATTCAGAATACCATACGACATGGAGCTACGCCTAACAAGTCGGATATGCGCCTTGTTAAAGGCAATTGATTTTTGAATAAAAAACATGTTTTATCAAATAAAGGTTTAATTTAATAACGCGTGTTGCCTCCATGGGCATCTACCACAGCTCAAATACGATTAGGCATAGAGTTTATCAACCGCTCTATGAAATTTTGAGGGATCATCTCCCATTCCTCTTCTATGGCAGTTTTCAACTCCTGCATCGTCTGGGCAACTGGCTGACGAGCCCTAACACGTCTTTTTAGCTCGTCCCACATGTGCTCAATGGGGTTCATGTCTGGGCTTCTGGCTGGCCAGTCCATAACTGTGATGTTCATATCCCGAAGATATTCCCTGACGATGCCGGCCGCATGGGCTCTTGCATTATCATGCATAAAAAGGAAATTTGGGCCCACATAGTCCGCGTATGGTATCACGTGAGGTTCTAAGCAGTCACGAATGTACCTTTCAGCATTTAATGTTGGCAGCCGTGGTGCTGTAACAATCTCAAGTTGAGTTTTGCCGCTCGCGGATATACCGCCCCAGACAGTCCATGAGCCACCGCCATAAGCAACCCTCTCTTCAAAGCAGCATTGTGCGAAACGCTCTCCCTTACGTCGGTAGACCTTCTTCCTTCCATCATTGCCATGTAACACAATTTTAGACTCATCAGAAAAGAGTACACGGCTCCAATCTTGCTGTGTCCAATTTAAATGACTGCGTGCGAAATGAAGGCGCGCTGTTCGGTGGGCTCGCGTTAGTTTGGGCCCATTAGCTGGCTTGTGTGGTACCACAGTTCGAGCGCTCACAGATACTCCGTGGAAGTCGCGAAGTTGGTTTTGTATCTCAATGCAGGTAAGGTGACGATTTCTCAAGCTGGTCGTCACGATGAATCGATCCTGCCTTTCAGTTGTGACCCGAGATCGTGGCCTTCCTTGGCGACGAACAAAGCCGCCAGTCTCTAGGTACCTGCGATAAACATTTCGGACCGCAGATCGACTTAAATTAAGTTGAGCACTCACGTTTCTTTGGCTATGTCCGGCCTGAATAAGTGCCACAGCTTGGGCGGCGACTTCAGGTGAAGTATCCATAGATTATTGATAGAACCTCACCTTAATGTTAAGAATAAGTAATGTTTGTTGCAAAACCAAAAATATCAATTACTTTTTCAAGAATTAAATCCAAGTAAACCAATAAAACCAAGTTTTCTTAGTATTCGATTGTTTGATATCAACAAACAGGCTCCAAATTGTCTTTTGTTTCTTTAAATTCTGTGTTCGAAATTCAAAAAAAGACTATTGAATGAAATTGTGTATGTGCCAGGTTCAAAACTGCATAAAAACTTTTTGCTCGACCTAATATAAAATTTTAGCTAGCACCAAACGAAACTGAAAATACAAGGTGGGCCAAAACGAGGCAGAAGACATATTTATATTACTAGAATAACTAGCTTTTGCCCGCGACTTCGCTTCCGGGTTTTTTTTTATGTATCGAAATTAACGCACGGGAACATTTTAAATGTAGCCTATGACTCGGGGATAATGTAGGTCCGCGTTAACGAAAGAATTTTCGGAATCCGAAGATTATACTCCTACATACAAACTTACAAGCAAAACCTCTTGATAATATTAGTTTTGATTACCGTTTAAAAGCTAATAATTAAGTTGTTCGACTGCCTCGTTGGTCTAGTGGTCGTAGGTGAGACTGCTGAGTATGAGGTCCTGGGTTCGATTCCCAGGTCAGGCAAAGTGTTATTGGGTATTTCTATCAGGAATTTCTCAGTAGCAGCCACGGAGTCTGGATTTGTGCCCGGTTGATGGTAATAGGCTCGCCCCCTATTACATGGGACTACTATTAGGTACCTACACCTCTGCCTAACCCTTTGGGGATAACAGACGTGATGTTATGTTATGTAATTAAATTGTATTTCATTAAAAGAAAACATCAGCCATAACATTTTCTTTTCTTACAGGTGAAAACGCCAATATAAAAAACACAGCTACATAAAACAAACTAAATTGATACTTCAAGCAACCCCTTTTCCATAAGGCCCAATAAAAATAGAAAAAACACACATCTCATCCAAGATAAACTCCCCCACACAAATAAAATATTAACTAAATATTCACTACACTATCTAATAAAATATCGAGCATATTTCAATATACGTCTCTAAGAGAACGGCCCTATCGATATTTATTTGTATTGTAACACCCCAGCGGCCGCCGAAGTCCGAAAACGCCATTGGTATCGTAATAAATCGTTACAGACGTGCCGTACTGCCGCTGGAGCTCAGTTAATAGTACGCTGTTTTTACTGGAAATAGTTTTCCGTTAATCTACTATAACCAATGTTAGTCGGTCTCGGTATCGGCAGTGCAAGGGTTAGGCTTGAGCGAATTCTGTCAATGATTCATATTTTAATTTGATATTAATGTCCGTCACGCCTGGCTGAATTAATTTAAATCTTTAGGTTATATTATATCGAGTGATTATGTGAAGGTTTTTTTAATTTCATGTATTATCAAGCCTTAGTGGAAATAATAGTAGTTTCGGACTTATAAATCTAGATGACACAGCTCACACGGCTATGTCTATGAACACGCGTAAACTTTTTATCACTTACTTGAAACTTCAGCTGAGAAGGTGAGCATCGCAAAAAATTCACGCATTAATAATAAACTAAGCGTGTGAGAGCGGCGATAGGTAGCGCCACGTGTCACTTTGAATATAAAGTGCTGTAACCTAGATACATATTTGCTCACTCCGCAAAGAACGTAAGCGTGATAATGCCTTCGTAGCATACTTTTATGACACACGCATGTACGCAATTATAAAAAGAAAAAATAACCATTTCCATCAGAGTAAGTACCAACTTTACGAGCACTAAATAATCTAACTTAATTTTTATTACCGTCTTATAAATCAATGTAAAATTCAATCAAGCAATATTTACTGGCAATAATTCGAGTGCGTCCCTTGTCGATCGCAATGTGAATAGATTACGTTTACGTCGCGCACTTTTCTCCGATACAACGACACTAGTTTACGGACGGTGTAAAACATGGACACCGCACTTTTACGAGTGTCACTTAACATATAGTGCCGTAAAACTGAGAAACTACCAAAAACTACACATACACATAAACAATGGTCATTTCGCAGTTCGTTAGCTAATTGGATCGTAATGTATCGTTATGTTACAGCAATCAAATTAATGATATTTCTTTCGGTGTCGTGTCTACTGTTCAATGTCTGTTATGTGCCATATCATTAAGTTCACTCGCGATATAATAGATACACGTTACCATCCTGATATGCTAAACGTTCCGTTTCACAAACATTGAACATAAATTACACATTGCGTTCATTTTGATGCTCATTCGTCGGGTTATTTTTATTTAATTCTAGGCAGGTGCGCTACGGCCTGAAACACGGCCAATATTTTTGCACGATTACCATGCTGATGAAAAGCCAACATCAGAACATGTTACACGTTTCCACACACGTTCGCACCTACATAGTTTTAATTCCATGTTAAATTACACCTTTGACGAGAAAATGTTACGTTTTTAACACAAACATTAACAGTGCGCCAAGTCTTAAATTGATGCGCGTAAATATTACTTTAGTTAACACAATTTGTGATGAGAAAATTTTGGCGGAAATGTAAACGAAATTTTATATTAAAATACAATAACAATAAACAGATAAAACCGATTACGTTCTCCGTTGGAACCAATAAGGAGAGATCCCGATCGTGGCTTTTTCCCAATAAATATATCGAGATGAGACCAAGATAAACATATCGGAGCGAGCGGGCGGTAGGTTTAAAATATGCAGCCTTCCGCGCTTCGTGAAATTCGTGTAAACAAGTGTAGCGGCCGACTGCGGATAAATCTTCGGGTATTATTGTATTCATATTCTGCGGGAAAGAAGGCTTCGTCGATACTTTTTTACGTATCGGTTAAGCTGCTCACGAAAATTGAAAGACTTTGTTAGCTTCATACATATAATTCGTCTGAAACATTCCTCCTTTCTGAAATATGATTAAAATTTTATACCGCGACTGTATGAAATGTTCGCATAAAGTATTGGGATATGAAATATTTCCAAGTCTAATAATTTCTCGTGGCAATATCTTCTTAGTGTAAGCTGAGATTTGGTTTTGTGTTAAGTTTTAATATATACTGACATTTGCGAAATAAATTGAAGATAAGGTAGATCATAAATAGCCATAATTGCTATTATAAGGGCCATAAAGAGTTAAGTAGGTAATTTTATTTAGCCGAGGGTATATATTAAACCTACATCATTAGGTGGCAAGTTACGGCGCGATACAAAAGTAACGGAACTGTTGTCGGAAACATATTAATGGTTCGTTCGGACCACACAAAGAAGTTTGACAAGACGGCGCACAGGTGATCACTGACATGTTTGTGTGCCGAGTTGCCGACCCTTACTTCGGGTCGCTTGCTATATGCTTCTTATCTCATAACATATATTAGGCATAGCCACCTATTTACAGTGGCCTCCAAAGGTTAGTTGTTTTTTTTTCACTTTTATTGTATTGTCACACTATCAATTAAAATTGTAGTTTTACTGTTTAGTAGAACTGTATACTTTACTAAGGTTTAACTGACAGTTATTATGGATTTACAAAAATACATGAAAAAGTGAAAGTCAACGGTAAGTCATCTTATTATGCGATAGTTTCGTGAAAGGGAACCGAAGAAGCAAGAAGGAAAACGTAGGAGCTCAAGCTATTCATCCATGATACAGTATTACTACCTGTCCTTTATATACCAGACATCAAAAGCGCAACTTTAATATGAACCATATTTCCACTAAATCTCATACTACAAAGAAAGCATTGAACCACTACAAATTGTATTATGTAGCGCTCAGAAGACATGATAACTGCATTCCAATTTCGGAATTCAATAGTCGCGAACACCGAACTATTTGAAAAATCTCATATAGATTCGATATTTGGAACATTTAGTTGCAAATAAACGAATGTACGAAAATGTACTGATAGTTTGTGGGTTAAGCGATCACTATGGTGAATAAAAAACATATGTCGCAGATAAATTCATATGCAAATAACTGAGTGAATGCGCATTCAGCGAAAGTTAAACGGTGAGAATAAAACTTGTGCAAATATGTTCATTTGGGTGAATAAAAATGATCAGCGGGCGATGCGACGACGTGATGTCAGCGTGCACGGCGAATAGGAATACGAATACACGCATTGTGCTAGCACGAACGGGTTGTCAGTAACGTGTTTCAGTTTTTTTTTATTTTGCTCTTTTATACTTCTATCGCATTCTTGTACGGAGCACTGGATTATTCTACTTTCTAGTCACTTACTAGGTCCTTCGCGGGATGTCTAACAACCGTGGCTTGGAAGGCTTGCGTACCAGCTTTTTAAGGGTTCCGTACCCAAAGGGTAGAAACGGGACCCTATGACTAAGACTCCACTGTCCGTCTGTCTGTCACCAGGCTGTATCTCATGAACCGTGATAACTAGACAGTTGAAATTTTCACAAATGATGTAATTCTGTTGCCGCTATAACAATAAATAATAACAATATAAATTATTTAAAAACACGCTTCTTCACGGTTTTTCCTAAATAAATCTTAACCCGTTAGGGCATTTAGCAACTGCAATGGCGGAACTGTAAGGTTGCTTGTGACATTTGCACTTTTATGTGTATTTCCGTTGATATTTACAACCAAAGTGAGGAAACGGATGCCATACTACATTTTTGTACGGACTTAAATGATGTCGTAGTACTGCTAGAACTTAACTTATTTGTTGAATTACTGCTATATTTTTACGATTTGTAAACTGTCACAGGCGCAATCATACAGTGCCGCCGGTTTATTATTAAGGATGCCCAACATAATTATGATTTAATTTTGAATTTACCTAACAAATGGATTTTTGTTTTTTCAAAACTTTCATCCAGACCAGCCCTATGCAACCACGTGCGAGAGTGAAGCGAAGCGAAACCCATTGTAGCGGACAAGCGGAAGTCAACCCGGCAAGTAATATATTTTTAATTGATGCATACAGCGACCGATGTGTCGAGTAAACATTTACGGGTTTTATTCGAACGACGACAGGGCCGCCTTTGTTGGTCGATTTTAACTCAAAACATTAATTGGCGGAAAAGTGTGCAATTCGTATGTTTAAACTTTCAGTCGATGTAAATATTAACACAGTAATTATGAGGGCGTTGATTGTATGTGTCGATTTTAATTTTGTGTGCACTCTTTGTTGTAGCTTTCGAGGTTCATTAATGCTGTAATAGTTTGTGAGAGTTATTTAATATGAGTCTTACGGAATGCAGGACTTTTTTTATTGATATCGGCATTGAATTCATGGCAATACATCAAAGGGTGTTGCTTTATTATCAAGCACTTCCGTCCCTGGTTATTTAAGTTTCATTGGTTACCCAGTTATTTTTATTGCAAAAAAGCACTAGTAGCGTAAAAAGCACAGTCTCCTTTCAAAAGAAAATAAAGCAAACTCCTTGCGTAAGCCAATAATAATTTTAATTTCTTCCTAGGGCCGTCCAATGCACTGAATACCAATTACTCGTACTAGCGTGACTACTGAGCACGTGGAATGTGAAGCCTAGCTCTCGGCCAAGCGACCGATTTGTGTACCACGTACAATACGCTAGTATGTGAATCAATGGAGATCAGGTATGCGGTAGGAACGTTCAACCACTGCACCAGAATGGATAACGTTTGTTTTAAAACATCACAACTACGCCAAATTAAACAGGCAAGGGAAAACTTCCCGTATACTCCGTAACTATGCGGGATTTAATTTTTTTGCTGTTTTAAATTCCATGAATGATAATATTTGTAATTAAGTTTTAATAAATTGACGACTATTGCTTACTGTATTTAATATTCGTTTGTAAAGATATTGATACAACGACAATATTTAGTGACTCAGACATAATTATAAAGAAGCTTGTGTAATCTCTTGTTGTACAAATAAGTCTACTGAAAGATTTCCATATTAAATGTGAGAATAAACAAAAATAAGATAGGAAGGTAAATTGCTTTTATCAATCTTGAACTTACGAGAATAGCAAAGAAAACCAAGTGTAAGTAAAAATACTCTCAAAATCTTCCTCTCAGATATTTGGGTACAACAAACAATTGTTGGTTAACAACAAATATCCGAATTCAATACTGGCTAACCCGTTGAAAAATAACTTTGTGCCCGGCGGATGTGTGCGCTTGCCAAGCTTGGTACCCTTTGGGACGTGAATTGCCTGCTTGCACGTTGCACAATAACAGTTTTCTTACCCTAGTGGTGTACCCGATACATTTTGGGTGGGACACCTACAGGGGTGTCCCACCCAAAATGTATCGAACACACGAACACACTTAAAACTTTTTGTCTTGCAAAATGCAGGACTTATTTGTTATACTTTCGAAAGCATTAACTTCACTAAATAGCTCATAATAAACTACGAACTCCTAAGAAACACAAAGAATAAAAGTATGAAAGCAATAAGGACTTTTACCAAGATTAATTACAAGATCAACGTTCAAAGCCATTCGTCAATTCCACCGTGAACACAAAGCCATCAGGGGTGTCGCGGAACTTCTTACGTTATTGAAATTTACTTTTTAAAACAATGTTAAAGTGCAGAACGCTCGTATTTACGCTGCAACTGGCGGATGGCTAGTGGGCAAAGTTTTTACGATGGCCCGTCCTGGGGAATATTGTTGGTGCATTAACGTTTAATGCCCTCCGCAGTTTCACTAAAATTTAAAATTGGTTCGCGAAACAGTTGCAGCGATTAAACTGGATTGCGAGACCGGACTAATTTTCGGGATGAGTTTCGAGTAATATGTTTTCAATTACTTTTCTGTGATAAAAGTAAATTAAATTATACTTTTTTTATGACTTCACGCTGCAAGCGACTAAAAAGCACTTCAGAACTTTACAGATTTAGCTACTTACATCAATAAGTTACACTTTTTCCCCCTTTTACTTAGTTTCGCACAGATCATACAAAGTCGCGTTTCGTGCTCGCATACACGTCATTTTAAGCAAGTTTATGTATGAAGGGGGACACAGAGCTGGTACGTCAGAACGGTATCAATTTCCGGCCTTCCACTGCCATTTGATTTATGTTTGCCATCGCTTTTTTTTTCACCAAAACTACAGTTGGTTCCTGAGTGGAAATGCAGGTGGGAATCTGCCGCAATAGAAATAAAAGGCAGTGTTTTCATCAGTGTGTACTCGAGGACGGAGATTTATAAGTAAACATAGCTTTAGATCTATTTCTGTTACAAAAAATTGCACGTTTTCAGAAATTAATTATTACTAATAGATGTACAGACGCTAGCACATGAAGCTACCCGAAACTGACAAATTTTCCCAATCAACTTTAAACCGAATGCTTTAGCCATAAAGTTGAAAATATATTAAAGAAATTTGACAGATTGTAGTAGCTTGATGTGCTGGCGTCTGTACCTAGATATTACGATGTAAAAACCGACCATTAAAAGAAATGTATGTAGGTATAAATGTAATTTAGAAATTCAAATAGGGACCTATGTTTTTGTATAAACAGTTGAGACTGAACCTTAACGAAAGTACAAGACGCTAGAGGCACTATATGATGTAATAAAACACTATAATGCCTACTAACTGTGAATATCATCTTATAAATAGGTACTTTCAAACTCATTAAGTAATGTACCGAATCAAAGGCTATACAGTCATAAATATATAATAAATATTATAATGAAATTAGATGCCATTTTTAGAAGATTTTCCTGTTACAAAATAGGATTTACATTCTACAAAAAAATAACAAAGGGGAAAAAGAAACATCACTATCGAGAATTGACTCAGGAATCGTTCTGTTTACTGAGTTAGGCGCATTATCAAATTACACTGTCATTTCGGTTTAATATGGAAGTTAACGTATTTAACTAATCAATCTAAATATATACTTAAATGAAGTGTTCAGGGCTGTAATCGGGTTGGAACTAATTAAAATCATGAGGAGCATGGTAATCATCATCATCTGCCTAGTCTTTTCCCAACCAGTTCAACTGGATGCAGCTGGATTGCAAAAAGTATTTTACATGGAGAGACTGACTATCTGACCTACACAACCTTGTTAGTACTGGGTAATACGATACCCCATGGTAAGACTGTTTTTCAGACTTTCGGGCCACTGACTACCTGTACCGCCTATCAAAGATTTACAAATAAGAGTCGGGACCAACGGCTTAACTTACTTTCCGAGGCACGGAGGAAACTCGGTATGTAATGGGTGGTCACCCATCCACAGATCTAGGCAAGCGCGGCTTAACCTGAAGATTAAACCTAGCGGCTGTTATTATTTAACCACTAGCTCCTCAGGCAGGCAAAACCAGGCGTGATGTTATGAGCCAGATTAGAGATACAGGTAAGCATAATCTAAGTAAAACAACCACGAAATATTATAAAACAAAGTCCTCCGCCGTGTCTGTCTGTCTGTTCAATAAACTCAAAAATTACTGCACCGATTTTTATGTTGTTTCCACCAATGGATAGAGTGGCTTCCGAGGAAGGTTTTAGTACATAATTTGTCAAGTTTTTGTTGCGGAAACGGGATCAAAATTTCATTATTACTTTTGGTCGCGATAACCGACATTCACGCGGGCGAAGCCGCGGGCATCAGCTAGTAAGATATAAAGATTCTAAAAATATTTCCCCTTTTTCAATTCCTATTAAAAGTGATAATAGTGTACCGTGCCCACCAAAACAACCACACACCGCAGTGACTAGACAAAACTCACACATACAGTATCCGACAAAAGTGCTACCGACCTTAATATTGTGAGGAAACAGTAACCTCTCAGGTGATGGCAGGCTATATAACCATTCAATGATTAATACTCGCGCGATGACACGACGAAGAACGAAAACCATACGTTTTCCTAACTATACCTTACGTGAACGTATGAAACGCTTGTGGTGCTAACTATACCGATATGATTACGACACGTAGGTACGCCTTATAAATTCTATTACTGATTGTTGTTAATCTTTCAAATGAGTTAATATTTATTATGTGCTTTGTTGTCATTCTTTTAGCGTTCGTATTTATCCGGTTGAATGTGTCTGGAATTCGAGTTGTGTTTACATTCCACACAGTGTAACGTATACCTTTTTTTAAGGTTCCGTACCCAAAGGGTAAAACGGGACCCTATTACTAAGACTCCGCTGTCCGTCCGTCTGTCTGTCTGTCTGTCTGTCCGTCCATCACCAGGCTGTATCTCATGAACCGTGATAGCTAGACGGTTAAAATTTTCACCGATGGTATATTTTTGTTGCCGCTATAACAACAATACAAATACTAAAAACAGAATAAAACAAATATTTAAGGGGAGGCTCCCAAAGAGATACCGCGGCCCTGGAACACAAAGGGCAAGGAAGGAACATGGATGGGTTTTAGTCAGTACAAGTCTGACACTCCCTTCCGCTCTGCCTGGAGCGGGAGAAGTCATTTGATGATTTCCCATCGGTAAAAAAAGGGGGGCTCCCATACACGTTTTTTTGCTCGATATTGATAACGGCGATAGGTAGACGCTTGAAATATTCACAGAATATTTAGCTGTATTTATTCACTTTAAAAATAAATAATTAAATTAAAATAAAATAAATACTTAAGCGGGGCGCTCATACAACATACGTGATTTTTTTGCCGTTATGTCTAATGTGATATAGATAATAACGAAGGGTTCCGTACCGGAACCCTTCGTGCTTAAGTCCGACTCGCTCTTGGCCAGTTTTTATATTTCTACTAAATTGCCAATAGAAAAAAACCACAACGCGATGACGTTGCGATGAACAAAATAAAATCACAACAATAAAACTTATGTTAGACACAATTTTTTGACGTTAAAATATTATTAAATGATACTAATTGAAATTCCACAAGATACTGCTTTGTAACTAAACATCTTCAATAAACATTTTGTTCTCCTCACCTGAATATCATGCAAGCAATCACGTTCATCATACGTGTACCGCAAACGAGATAACATTTCACGAAGACTAAACACCATTTTGAGAAAACAAACTTCACTAAAAAATATAAGTAGAAGAAACTTAGGAGACACGCGAACTAAGACGCAAAATTAATAAAGCAACTAGTTAAACACATGACAGAAGACAGAATGGTAAGTTAGTAATGCTGAGTTAAACTTTTAATGATTATACCCTCAACGATTTATTATTGCTAACATAATTTTACTCAAACCAATGTTTGACAGATTCGCGTGTGTTTACATTCTACCGCGCTTTTTTTTTGTTGGAAAAATGGCTTCTTATCTTTTTTTTTTAATTTGAATATTTTTTCCTTTCCGGCCATGATCCTGTCTATAAAAATGCAAAGAGGTTAGTTACCTATTTTTTTATCTTTATAAGATCAAATCGCAGTTTTTTTTGCACTCCGATATTTATCGCATTAAATTTTTTGTTTAATAAATACACTGTTGGTACCTGATTATTTAAAAATTGCTTGTCGAATGTTAAAAGAACTATTATTTCCAACCAGCAAGTTCGAAGAATTTTTATTATATCGTGAATTCATTAAAGGATTCTAGAATTCAATAGACACTGATCTCATTTTCCAGCTACCATAAATCCTAGAATCAGTTTTAAGTAGAAGTTTATTTCATTAGGTTACCTAGAATATCGTCCCTAGTTTTCTCGAATTTTATTCTTGGTATAAGCTATTTTATTAGGCTAAGCACACCAGAGAACCAACTGAATAACCAAAAATGTATATTATAAATTGAGAATAATTTTCACGAATAGCGCTCAGCGTACATACATTCGACTAAATAAGTAATTTAGGTGTGTACACATTAGGCATGCATATTACCGTAAACCTATACTGATTATAGCACAATTCCGACTATATCAAGGGTTTGTCTTACATACATACATAAACTCACGCCCTTTTCCCATGGGGGTAGGCAGAAACTACAGAACGCCACCTGCTACGATCCTTACATACTCCTTTTGCCTCGTCCACGTTCATACATCTGGTCATACAAGTCATACTGGGTTTGTCTTGTTTAAAGATTTTAGACTTTTCTATCTACATATAACTAACCAGCGTGCGTGTATGACCAGATGTATGACCGTGGACGAGGCAAAAGGAGTATGTAAAGATCGTAGCAGGTGGCGTTCTGTGGTTTCTTCCTACCCCATGGAAAAGGGCGTGAGTTTATGTATGTATGTATCTACATATCTACGAGTTTAGCAGTTTATATTTTCAGTTGTCTTATTTTCTACGAAGTATGTACCCAACATGCTGGAACTGATGAAACTTACTCAATTAGTGCGCGATATCTCGTTCCACTGCATAGTCGATATAGCGAGATAATCCTCGTCCGTCCTAATTAAGAACAACACACGATATTATGAGTGTGACAAAATCGAGAACTAAAATAGAATGTACTGTGTTTGACAGTTGTTTGACATCTTCCTTAGGCAAGTGGCGCCGCTATGAGATGTACAGTTAGTTTGTTGGAGTGTAGGTATAGTGCAACAAGGATCTTTTGGCGCGTGAATGACATTGACGTTTGAGGAAGTGGTCTTGAAAAGCATTATAAAGGACAAGATGGCGGCAATAGCTTCTCTTGGCCTGCTTAGTGATCCTTGTAAAGCTTTAAGCTAATAGTAGCTAAGATTATATTAGCCACCAACTTGACATCAAAGAGACGGATTTTAGTTTATAAATGACAAAACTCTTATTGATAAAATAATACACAAGCTTTTCCTTCAAGATATTGCATATTGGATTGAAAGCCGACTATATTTGCTTGATATCATCCTCTTGGAAAGCCAATAAATCTTTAAAAAATCCAAATAAAATAACTCGAAACAAAATACCAATAAAAAATGCACAAACTGTGAATATTAGATCAAACTCACGTTTGCTCCCTAAGGCCGTTTCCACATGGCGAGGCGTGTGCTCGCATATAATAATCGCAGCGGAAACGCTGTCGCACGCGCGGTCCGCTGGAGCGGAGGTGTCAAACGACAAATTTCACGGCGCGTCTGTCCTTAGATCTCTTGCCGCTATGTCGCGTGCTAGTGTCGCTGATGTGTTGCCCCCTTCGTGCGATTTTTGTTTTAAAAAAGACCTTACTGAAGTTTTGTGCTCGATACGTTCGTGGGTTCTGGGTACTTAGTTCGACTTTTGATATTAACTTGTTTGTCATGTGTGGTTTATATGTACTTTTATTGCAAGTTGATGTTTGAAATATTAAGAGGTGTTCGTTAAAAGCAGTGCTGGGCCAGAAATTGCATTCGGAAAATTGTTTAAGATTTTTTATGAGGTTTGCTTAAGGCAAAAGTCAGAGGAAGAAATAAAATCGGAAAAATATTTGTAGCCTAATATGGATTAGCAAACTAGAAATTCAGCATACTCAACAACGCAGTCAGCGCACCATCAAAGATGAGAACGTATTCGAAACACCTGTCAATTACCGTCCAACGTAACATTGTTCCGGGAGTAAAGCACTGGGATTAGATTTCAATTGCAGACGCATCTGTCCACTAATGAACAATGGCACGTGCATACTGCAGCCACCTGACACCTCACCAGTCTGGACGCCTGCACATCGACAGCTCGTCGGCCGTTGTGAAAACAATGACGTATTTCGGGGTTGGGATGGTTATTCAGTAAAAACTATCTTACAATTCTGAATGCCTAGTATCTGAACAGCTCCTCATTGGTTAAACAGTAGATTTTCTTAGGATTGTACATGGTTATTTTGCTAACTCTGTTAATTATTATTTTCAACACAATTTCTATGGTCCATTGTTTCACAAATGTTTACTATTCAGTACAGTACCAAAAATTGCTATTTTTTGAAAGGCAACAACAAACTTCTGACAATTCTGTAGTCTTGGTACATTGACAGCTCGTCGAAAACAGTAAAAATGTATGAGCGCTAACAATGTGGCTCATAGACGAAAATTAAAAAGTTTGCACAGTCCCAGCACGTATGAAATAGTAAGTTATATTTTAAACGGACCGCGATGATTAGCTTTCGTATTTTGAAGTGCATTTTTATTTTAGCTTTGTCCACACGTTTTTTAAAAATACTGTTGGAATTTTGACTGTGGTATCAAAAATGAGGACGCATTTTTGTTTTTTTTTTTGGGTTCTTATTGAAGTTAGTTATGTAGCAAAAAGCAAAGGACATGAATCTAGTACCTAGGTATATCTTTATTTTCTAGTTTACCTTTTCCTGTTTAATGACCTAAGGGTCATGTATGGGTTAGTATTGCTAAGCTAATTAGGTAATACAGACCCTTCTAACAAGCCACATTGCATTCAATGATTATTTGAAATGAGTAGTAAGTATCTAGAGGTACTCCTAATCTCACTTCTAATGGATAAGCGAGCACCGACTCCAAATAAAAAGTAACAGAACCTTTTTACTAAAACGGCGAACAATAATAATACATCCATACATAGAGGTCCATTTACCGAACTATACGGAATAGCTACGTATTAGGAGGCTCATTCAATTCCCAAAATGTAGTAAATGTTGTGAACTTTACGATTAAGGCCTCCATGTGCCGATATTAGTGAAAGAATTACTATAAAGATCGAATACACCAGTCGTAAATTTGTATAGCGGGTAAACAGTCTAAAAATAAAATTCTTAGCGGAACTTCAATTCTAACTAAGCCACGGTTTAAGTTAGATTTGGAGTCCAAATTGAGTGGTTTCAAAGCAATTCATCTGTCTCTTAAACTTAAACTATTCAAGCAATGGAATCTACTACAACACTGTTGAAATGAACATTGCATTTCAACTGGCTTTCTTAAACAACTGTAGACATTCATTCAATTGTGGACATAATTAAGAGAAATTTTAAACTTCAGCATATCTAAGTAATTGAATAAAAGGACTCATCACATAAGTAAAGAAAGTAGACAAATACGCGTTTCTACATGTTAAATATGTATTTAAACGTTAGAAATTGATAGTGTATTAACCAACAGACACATCACTGTTACTGCAATATCATTAAGCGAGGGAGGCTGTTGCTTAGCTTACGACACGTAAATTGACTTAAGTATTCATGGCCTGATGAATAAGTGATAGGAATGAGCCGGGATGCGATCGAATCAGGTCCGATCTCAATGACCGGAATAAGTTTCTCAGAGGTTTTACTTTGGTCGAGTTCCGACTCTTACCTAACTCGCACTATAGATACAAAGGGAAGCAAGTAAATGGCTATGATAAACATACAGTATGTACAGAAAAATCACATCGCGAAAAATAAGAAATAGTAACAAAGAATAAAAAAATAGTAACACACGTAAAAAGATACTTTCACAATGTAATGCTCGCTCATATTTCATACATAAATTTTGCACATGCGTCGGGGAATAACACAAAGCAAGCGAAAGCTTCTTTAAATATTCCTCTCCTTCATAATCAAAGTGCTGCGTTTGTAAGATAAGAATTCCCTACGCGCCAAGACGTTGACTGTGTGTGAGAGAATCGTTACACCAGCGAATTATTTAACTCAGCTATTTGTCAAAAATACTTCGACAAATATTTCGGAGACAATACAGTTTCATAGCCCTTAGATGTTTGCTCGTTTATTATTAGCACAGCTAATTTGTTTTGCGATTAATTAATACTTCTAAAATGGAGTAGAGAACATTAATTAGCTACAAAATACATATTTAACCACTATCAAAATCTAATAAAACTAACTTGAGTACACTTGTGGAAGTTCTTAAACAAAATCGGAGTCCACAAACGTTCGAGGAAAGTTTCATTTATTTTCCTACGATAAAAAGCTCTCAATTTCTTTTATACGTGTAAGAGCTTACGAGAGACGCGTGGAAAAGTTACTTAAAATCGTATATAAACAGAAATAACGTCTCCGTGGATTATTTAAAGCAACCCGTGAAATTTCAATGAATATCCTTAAAACGTGGAGATTAAGCCGAAAAAAGTTTTTGTATTTGCTTAGCTCTTCACAGCTGATATAACTGGATTGCAAAAGTTCTAAGGATGAGCATAAAAATGCTCGAGTTGGGGGAGAGAAAAGAAAATCAGTATTAAGAGTGTCGCAATAACTGTGAGTGTGTTTTTGTTACGGCAAAGTTCTTGAGTAACTAGGTAACGCTGGCATAATGGCCGCTGAGTAACGTTTTATGACTTACGTCAGCGAATAACTACCCAACACCCTGTATAAAAGTAGGTATGCTTGTTATTTTATTCAAAAGTAATGTCATATAGTACTACTTTGTTTGAAGATGCTCCAAATTGCTCGTTTCGAATCAAATGTACTAGGTACTCATGTTGGAAAACGTTGTAATAGATTTTTTATTATGTTGTGAACAAAATATATTTCGAGAGGCAGCAGTTTATTTATTCGGGCTTTTAGTTATTATTTTTTATCGTAGAAGCTCACTTGTCTCTGGTGCTGATATTCGTAATAATAAAGTCGAATTCAAAGTCTTAAAATAACTTTTTAGGGTTTGGATTTGTTATTTTTTTCTATTTATTGTGGTTAAATCAACAACTTATGATAGTAATAAATAACACGTTTTTGCAACAGCCAAACTAAAGTCTTCTTATAAGTTTCATAAATAGTTTCCTGCATTATCAGCCTATAATGTTCCCACTGCTGGGACACAGACCTCCTCTCTGTGAGAGGAAAAGGGCTGTAATCCACCACGCGGACCCAGTGCAGACTGGTAGATGTCAAATGTCTTCGAATTTTAGGTTCTAGGACATGCCAGTTTCCTGACGATGTTTTCCTTTACCGTTTTTAGAGCTGTGATAATGAAATAAATTACACAAAGTAATGCCTGGGTACTTCTTGGTCTCTTGTATCCTATTTCCATTTTATTCTTTATTCAAGATACTTTTTCACCAAACATTGAAGTACCAGTACTTACATGTATGGCCCCTTCAAATTGTATGAGCCTTTATAAATGACTCCGAAGCATGTTCATTAATAGCTCCTCTTTCATCTAAGAACGTCTGAAGACGACAAAAAATACTAAAGAAATATTATTTCGTTTCGCAATTTTCTCCAAAGTTGCCAATTCATGATAGGACTACAGTTAGCTAGATGGATATTATCTATTCATCGGAAGACCCGAGCCTTCCCGACTACAAAACAGGATCACTTGCGAACGAAAATGTATTGAAATCACAATGTAACCTGAGGCTTTTGTCCATTGAAAACATTTTTTATGCATTAAAAATATCTTAGAAATGTTTATTTAACAATAGCGTTTAAGAGAAATTACTTATTCATGGCACGTCTGAATTTTTCTTGCTTTTGTTAACGGCAGGAATCGATTCGTTTGCGCCGTGTTATTTGATAGCTGATGCAACTGAAATTGTATGTTTTTGACGCTGTTTGTACTTGCCAACTTGCAAGTAATATTTAGTTTTGCATTTTCAGAGCTCGAATATTCGCGATTCGATTTATTAGGAACGGGGATTTGATAATGTAGCATTTGAATCAAGTTCGATGGTCCGTAGTAATTTTATGTTAAAAGCGTCAATTTAATCGATTCTACGGAATAAAATAATGAACTGACGGGGTCCACGTCCATAAAACACGATTTTATCATACCGTTGGGAGGGACACGTTTTCGAATATCGTAATAAAAAAGTCACAGATGTCAAATTTATGACATTGGACCATTGTAAAGAGATTAAAAGATTTACTACGGATGAGGGTGGCGGCTACGCAGCTACGAACGCTACGCGGCTACGGGCTACGGTGTAAGTTCTACGAGAAAATAATTTTGCAACTTTAATAATGATGTAATCCTTTTGTATCGGTGAAATTCACGTCCTTCTATATTAATAATTTGAAGAGGAAAAGTTTGTTTGTTGTTCATTCTACCTACATGGACGATTATTTCTGCTTCGTAAATAAGGCTTGTAAGACATGGTCTTTCGTAGTATATTAATTTTAACTAGTATAGTAATAACTCCAATAATATTGAACGTTTGAACTCACCAAAATCTTGGATTTAATAAAAAGTGTACATACCTGAAACAAAAATAAAAATCATGAAGCCACAATCATTGATCACAAAAAAATCCGACACCATCTAAAATATTTTTTTAAATTGTTATAATAAACATACACACATAAACTCACGCCTTTTTTCCTATGTAGACCAGGGTAGAAGCCTTTAAAGATAATAAAAAATGAAACAAAATAATAGTAGGATGAAACCCATTAGAAAAGGAGGAGAATATATAATACTATTATTTTTTTTCGTTTTAAAAATTATCGACCCTGGTCTAATGGGGGGGGAGGCAGAAACAATAAAACGCCACCTGCTAGGATCCTTTTTTATTATTAGTGCAACAATTAGCAAGTAATAAAACTTCAGTATTTTATCAACAAATCCATTGTAACTTCTCCAAGCGCAGTGCTAATGTCGGCATCAAACTCACAGAATTATGAAAAAGATATTTCCCTTGGGGAGGGCGATGCCTTATAAATGTCCGTAACTTGGTGAATAAATCACGGTAAGCGCTAACGCCGCCAAATAAATAATTTTCTTTATTCATCAAAATTAAAAGGAGCAGTTGACAAAGCGAACCTTAATTATTATTAAAATCCGATTTTCCTCGTGACTATAAAAGCCCAATGGTGGAGTTATACCCAGTTTATTTACCCGACGGTCGTACGCAACAAACACCATTATTGAACTTATACCCACTCTCCTTTTCCCCCTTTCCGAATACAGTTATATTTTCTTTCTTCGTAACCCCACTTGTTTTTATGAACCGAATCTGTCAATATCGAAGGATTATTGATGTGTTCTCACGTTATTATGAATATATTGAGGAATGTTTCAAAGTTTGGAGCGAATATGGGAGTTCTCTGTGGAATGAGAATATTTTTGAAGTAATATTGTATATTTCCGGTATTACCAGCTTTTATTATACCGCTGTTGGGCAAAGGCCTCGTCTCTCCCTTATGTATATTTTCATATTCGAAATTTAAAAATTTAAAGCTTTAGTTTGAATTTAGGGTTACCAAAACCAGCTGTTTTCCCTCGGTACAGCAGCAGTGCTCCATTAACGTACTGGCAAGTAATAAAAAAAATCATTCGTATTTTCTGATTCTAGGAACACTGCAGCCGTAACTTGCTAGAGGTGCATTAGCCAGCGTTTTCGAAGCCGACAAGGAGATTACTTAATGGTCTAAACCAGACGCAGACTTGTACGAGAAACGATGAAAAAAAACAACAAAATAAAGGTACCTAAGGGTTTGTTTTGTGTCTAGAAATACTGAAATGCTAGTATAACAATAGGATTAGTTCGCCGCAACAGGAGAGGAATGTTTTCTTATTGTTTTTACGTCCCGTATTGAAGTTAACTTATTCTAAAACCGATGTAAGCATAGGTTGTTTTCAATATTTTGTCTTATTTTCTGATTCAGCTAAAGAGAGTATGGAAACGTCATTTTCTTTTCATTTTAGTTATTCTTGAGTAAATGAAATTAAGGAATACATAGTTAAGTATGTGTTTGTTAATTCATTAAATCAAACTGACAAGTCAAGTGAATGTGTTCATAAATATTACAGCAACTACAATTTAATCATATCTATCTAAAATATCTCCAAAAAAATATAACACTCATCTATTAGTAAATAACATGAGGATATATTATGTAAACAGCCTGAATCTAACCGCTTGTATATGTTTAACAGTAAAAGATTTATTTGTAAACGGGTGTTCCGTACAAGTGCACATCGAGTTTTCAATTACACAAAGTGATGGCCACACTGAAGCGAGCGTACCGCGAAAAACGCGCCCGCGGTCAGGCAACCTGACCGATTGCACACCGCTCACTCGAGACCACTCCAATCCCGGCAAAATCAACACAAACAATCACCAAATAAGGTTAGTTTTCCAACGCTCGCACCGCTGCATCTACGAAAATCGAGGAACAACTCGTTTTCGAAAGGTTGAAGGAAAACTCGATCGCTTTTCCAGGGGGAAGCTCTCAGTGGTTTATTGCGTTATTACCTGGACGTGTCTGCCGCGTCGGGACAGCCGCAATTTGGGGAGAAAAGAACGATATGTTGCGAGGAAAGGGATTTTATAGAGCTGCAGAGCAACGGCTCCGGAGAAAAGACCAAGCGCCCGTCTCACTCCACGCCTAGCGTAATTTTCTTTGATCGAAAACTCTACAGGACACTACTTCAGTTTTTATTTTCATCCAATTCAATATCGTTGAACGGTTTGTAAGACACGCTTCGGAACATTTCCCAGTATTTTGTTTGTTCCTTTTTGTTTATATTTCGCTTGATTCGTTTGTGCTGCTGGCAATAGTCTGTGAGGTGACAATTTTATCCCTCGTTCCTTTTTTAAATCACTACCGGTTTTAGATTTATTTAACGACAAGAAAATAACGGATACATCAGTTACTCGAGTACAGAACCGAATACCTACATCACAAATATAAGACTCGTATTACACATCGTTCACAACAATCTCATAAACCATCTACACCAAATTCCATTCAATAAAAACGTTAGATGTGACTAAAGATTTGCTCCAATAATCGAGCGACAAAAACTGTAACTTCGTCTTAGAACCAATGAAATAAGAGTGGATGTCCATAAAATAAAATAATAACCGGTCAATAAAATCTTTCGGGTTTGGGGCAAATCTGTCAAATACGTCTGGCGGACTGTGAAGGGGGATAAGGAAGACGTCAGGGGGTGGAACGGGCGCCAAGTGGTCGGAACTTGATCTGCAGTAGGTTGATGGCAGTTGCCATCAATCGCCAGGTAATTGGGGCCATGTCAACCGAGTAAACGATGCCGCCAATGTTCACAATATTTTTTTGTATTGCGATTGAATAGGAGTACTATGTTAAGTATCGATTGTGGTGGGATTTATTGGTTGTGGAGGATTACTTAAGTATATAGACACGATTATATCTTTCATCTAATTCTTTGACTGAATCGTACTAGTAATCAATTAATATTAGGTAATGCGTGTACTTTTTTTTAATAGAAGTAAGACTGTTAAGACTGTTTTCTGCGGGTAGCAAAAAGATTATTATTATTATTTTATTTATTAAATCTCCCTTATAACTATCATTATACAGGTGTATCCCTAATGCAATAGTGCGGTCTTAAAATGAACATAATTAAGATATTAAAACTATGAAAATACGTAAAAACTTATAAATTAATTAACTGAACGGGACTTAAGTCCATCACTCATAATACTAACGTACAGTTTTTACGAGTTTTCTACTCACCCAACTTTCAGTTGAACGTCCTATCTAAAGTAGTTCCATCCAAACTTTCCGAACACATGAATGAATAAAGAAACATCGTAAAATACAGAAAAAAGGTAAAGGAAAAGGAGGAACGGCGCGACAGATGAGGTAGCCGGAGTTTGCGATGAGCAAGAACAACACTTCAATAATATGACGGAGAAGTTTCTCAACTCCGGAGAAGTCGTCCTTCACTAAATTATGTACGACCCGAAGGTTGATTGATAGAGAATGCTATTTACCTTCGGTGTCGTGAAATAAAGACGTCCACAGCCCATTATTTATTTATGCGGAACGGATTTAAAAAAGAAAAGGTCGGAGACTCAAGGTCCTGATTTTTTCACCGGAAAAGTGTACCTAATCGGTTGTGTCGTTAGGACCAAAATCGAACATTAACTTTCATACTAATATGAGTGTAATGTAACTTTAAATATATGGTGTTTCAAGGTTCCTAAATAACGGGGAACTATAATACGGGCTATGATATTATTTAGCGATATACAGTCGCGGATCGTAGGCAGTAAAGCTAACGCCTTGGCTCCTGTAGTGGGCAATCGGTAAATGTGAGCGTTTTGGGGAGGAGGTACGTGACTAGAGTGTGCTATGTAACTCTAACATCTGTATCACATATTATCGCGTTTAAATAGATTTAGCTTTTTTGTTGGAAAAGGCAGTATACTTTTTTTTTTAACCCGTAAATGCAAGAAAGCGACGGTCAATTTTTTTTTGACTGTTTATATAAGATGATGACATGTATACAGGGTGGAAGGGATATCGACGCACAAACGTTTACACTATTCTTAACCTGCTGTTCCATACATTTTGACTGTACAGGAAAAAACAGATTTTCTTTTAAATTACCCATGAAAAATTTATTTGTGGGGGGTTAGGAATGATGTTCTGAAGACCTGGTAACCGGTTGTGCGATATCTTCTACCCTATATAGTTTAAACTACAATAATTTAATTATTCATTGGGCAAAGTTGCATATTAACTTCGTAGCAACTTTGCCCACCTAAAAATAACACAGTAGTGTCCCTAACCCACCTTCGCAAGCCTCGCTAGTGTATCTAAAAATAAAACCGGCTAGGGCTATAGGAATCAATGTGTGCGTTCCCAGTCTCCATAACAATCGAGGCGGGAAATTGCCGACTTGGTCCGATCCGCGCAATAACCTCCGACTTCTCATTATGCAGATTGCCCCTCGGCTCACATATGCACGTACACTAAACATCTTACCGTGGTCCACGTGTTGCTGTTATCTACATTTTTACAACCAGCATGTCTGAGACGTGGTGATTTTAAGTTGAACCGCTGATTAATGTTTTTGTATTTGCTTTGTTGGTTTAATGTGGCGACTTTGTTTGTGATTAAATAGACACATGAAGATCGAGAGCACTACCATTATTCCCGATTGAGCACCCGTCAATATCTTAGCTTGGTGCTCTGAGCATTGGTACTCTAGAAATCGGTGCTCACAGGGTAATACTCCAATTAAACGACTTCCAATTTACTTAAAGATGAAGTTCTCAATCCGAACTTGTGTGGTGATCATAATTCAAATTTTCAATAGCACGCTAATTATACCTGACCAAAAACAGGTTCGTAGACATAAGCCCTTCCTTGCGGTCGGCGCAGCATGTCTTCTTAATCTATACTTCTCTATTACTCGTCATCTCAAGTTTAATGCACGTATGCAAACTGTGTTTTTTTTTAATAAATAAAAAGAAAACCCATTTCCCAACTCAAAACAAACCGGCCGTAATTGCACCAGCGGGACTCTCATCCCCATACTTCAACTTGATCAAAGTACAGTTAAGTAACGTTTGTAATAAGTGTATCGTCGGCGGCATAATCTGCATAATTGGTAGCCGTCGTAGGATATTGCGTCCACGTGAGGCGGCGCGCAATTTTCTGCGCCATTTCCTCCGAATCGTCCACTCGGATGGGCTATTCGACGCGCATGCCTATCTGATGCTTAACTTTAACGCTTAATTGATACAAACTATACCGTTGTATTGAAGAATGTGGGCAATGTTGACTAAATTTGGTTTGTATTTAGTTTTTTTTAAGTGACTCGATTTTTGAGTGATAATCAGGATTTGTAAGAGTTTTTGGCATATCCTATTAGCTTAAATCTTAGATACCTATTTATATCCAAAATAACCTAAAGAAGAATATCGTGTTACATCGTTACATCGCAGAAAAAGGAATAACTCCTCACCACTTTTTACGGAAACTTAAATGAGTCACAAGAGTCCAATATATTCACGAATGAAACCCCAACAAAGTCACAATAAAATAAAGTACCTATCATCACATCCACACATTCGTTACCCGTAACACAAACAATTGATAACCTGAGCGCGTAAAGGGTTAACAGATCAAAATGTGTTTGTTTAATTAAACAAGAGTTCCAAGCAGACGTCAGTTGAATTGTTGGCAGATAGACATTTGTACCCTTTGATTACATTTCACTTGTCCACCGTTTACTTCCCTCCTTAGGAATTGACGGTGAATTACTCTAATGAATTATCTTAACATTTCATCTGTGCTGTAATTAATTGTATTAGTAGGTACTGGTTTGATTGATAGTAGGTACTACTTTTTGACCTGGGAGTAATAAAATCTAAATTTATAGAAGCATAAATTACATTTTTGAACCAAACAAAAAAGTGTGACTGTTTTTGTGTTTGAGACTATGAATATTCTAACAATTTTGAAATTTATACCATTTACACTAAATATGTCCTTAAAGTAAGACTTAAGAAGCATTCAAGACTTGGCGTTTTCTAACACCATAAAGCTCTTATTAACCAAGTTTTTCTGAAATAAAATATAACATAAATTTTGACCAACCTGTAAGAAAAAAACGTTTAACCCTAAAACGTAGCCAACGCTCGCTTTGCTCTAAAAACGTCCCACCTAGTGATGTGACTTTGACCTAGTAACCAAAAAATAATTACGTCGCAAAAAAGTGTTAATAAATTATGACACGGTTAAAAAAGACAATATTTTAAAAATATTAAATTAAAAGCGGCCATGCACAACTTGGTGTTTTCTAAAACAATAGCGCTCTTATAACGCATCTCAGAAATATTAAAAGCTAACTAAAACTGAAACCTGGAACGAAAACGTTCAACCCTAAAACGCAGGCGACGCGCCGCTCTAAAAACTTCCCACTTAGCCGTTTTCACCTAGACCTAGTAACTCGAAAATGATTACATTCTACCGTCACGATCGATGCGCCCGCTCATCCCGACGTCACGCGATTTGTCGTGCAACGCCACGTTTTTTCATCGTATGAAAGCCCCTATTTATAACTCTGGCAAATATTTTCAACGGACCTCTGAGTTTTCTGTTTTTGTTCAGTGTGCACTTGAGGTGCATTTATATCATGTTTATTGAAGTTAGTGCTGCAGTTCTGAGGTTTTTCTGTCTCTAATCCGCAATTAAAATGTGCATCAGCATAGGGGGGTTGTATTGAGTTTTTATAATTTAGAAGTAGGAAATATCAATTACTAGCTCTTGCCAGCGGCTTCGCCCGCGCCAAGTTCGGTGTAAAGTATCTGTATGCCAAATTTCACCCAAATCTGTTTAACCGTTTTTGCGTGAAATAAGTGTCTATTCTTTAAAGTTTATTTTATAAAAAAAAATCTAAAATAAAGATACTTGTACCATTTGCGCGTTTGTATCCAATTTCACTTAAAACCGGATAATACCATAAAACGTATAACAATAGCTTCATCGAATAAATGCTGCCGCAGAGGAAATGAAGATTTGAAAAGCAGGTGTCCAAGGATTACAAGAAGATGGGGTCACGTTCGCACGGCTGAAATGCGATGACAATGCAATCGTGTAATGTGCACTAACGTATTGCAGTTGGCACATAATCTACACTAATCGAGAACCAACGAGATTGAGGATTAGGCGGTGGAAATAGGTTGGCGAGAGGCCTTACGGAGGTATGGGAGGTAAAGCTTTTTTTTAGGCCTGTTAGTTACATGGTCTTTTTAGGGTTCCGTTCCATAGGGGGCTCCCCTAGTACGATGGTACAGAACCCTTCAAGCGCGAGTCCGATTCGCACTTGGGCGTTTTTTTGTACTTGCTGAATTATATTTTGCCAGTTAATGAGAATTAACGAAAATAAATAGGTCAGCGGTACATACTTAGATAAAATCTCTGGAGTGTTTAATTTCCTATTACAACGTAACTTATGCCTGTCGTATAAGTTAACACGTAACACGTTCATTTAACAAAAACAAACAAATAATTTATTTACCAGAAATTAAACGGCTAATAAATTAAAGTCTCGAAAAAAATAAGAAAAATACACTACCAAGAAACTTGAATTCGGTTTTTATTTGCTTAAGATTATTTTAACTCAGTATAAAAGACTTTTTTCCCAAAATAAATCTCAACACGGTAGAGATGTTCTCAGTTTTAAATGAAGCTTGTTTATGAACTTACAACTTTTTCAATCCTAATGCACAAACTTATTTCGAGCAAAATTAAAGTGTTTACGCTATAACATTAACCGGATACGCTGAAAGTTTATCTTAATTAATCTTTTAAGCTATTTAGTCAAAGAGAAGTAAATTCCGTTGGCCGCTTTATTGAATTCTAAGTCCGGAAACTTGGCTTAAATAAGAAAGCATCGATACCCGACGTTTGAGCTCCGTGGTAGTCTTTAAACGATTTCCTAACTTAATATAAACTTACAAGATTGTCTAGTCGGAACTTCACTCAATTTCCGATTTTTTACCAATAGGAAAATAAACTTGGTCGCCACTGTAATATAGATTGATGACATTAGCAGTTTTACGCCTTTTAGAGAACCTTCGTTATTTATGATTTAGACGACAATATTAAATGATTACCATATTACCATAAATACGACTGCGTCATATTATTTACTTAATTAATACCCAAGCGCAGAAAAATCCTTTAAAGTCACAGTTGGTCTAATCCTTGGTTTTATTTACTTTTTGTCAGTACTGAGCTAGATTTTTAATTTAGATGCAAATGTACCTAAGTTTCGACGCATGCTATACTCGGTTTTATTCGCACACATTACGGCAGAAATTGCTGCTGCAATTTTTATTTTCAAATGAAAATCAGCCATTATTCATTCAAGTGTACGTACGGCGAATTAGTCGCGTAAATTACCATTGTAAATAGTCGTCGGAGGTAATAGCGAATATTGAATTATAGATGAAGTATTGGAAGTGGGAGATGAATCCAGTTTTTTTTTCTGTGTTGGGAATCCTGAGGGAAATTCCCGGAGCGTTGCGGCTGCGAAGCCTTCAATTTATGCAGGGGGCCGCATTGGCGTCTGTCCGGATGACAATCTTGACATACGGGAGGCGGCTGAACAATGCAGTTTTGTTAGGACTACGTACACGAGCATTTGCATTTTCGCGGACCATTTTATCGTTTTATACATCGATTGTTACGGCCACTTATACAACAAGATTTTACAACAAGAAAGGCCAGCTTGAAGTAATTACGAGTCTCAACTTAATTGAAATTTCAAACTAAGCACTTGAGGCCCTTAAGATTTCACAGAACATTATTACAACTGCAAAATCCTACCCAAGGCGTGAACTTTAAAATTTATCCCAAATTCACGACAACAACGACCAAAATTATTACATAATCAAATCAACAGAACTGAGAGTTTAAGCAAAACTGGATAGGGTAGCGCACATGGAAAATATGCTTCGTGTTTGCGTTATAAACTCGACCAATCACGTCGGCGCTAGCACAATGTGAGACTAAACGGCACGCCAACAAAAGAGCCGTAAAGAATGGGCCGCCGACACACTCACGCTAATAAAATAGTTTGAAGCAACAGGTCGGTGCGGCCCGCTCGCTTGCCAATACAATAGTACCAACTATGAGTGTGTATCTGTGATTCCTCGTACCTCTTGCGAGTGTAAAGCAATGCGAGATAGATGCTGTATCATATTGAGTTTGTTGTGTGCCGATTTCTTTACTCCACACGGATGTATTTTTGTAAGAAACGAAGATTTGTCAAGGTGCTTATTTATATTTAATCTTGAACTCAAAGGAATAATAAGGATTCCAATTGACTCGTAAAGTGCTCATTTATGTTTGACGGGGTCGTGAGTGACAGCTACACGAGGAAAGAAATCGGTGAAAGGAGTATGGAAATCTTTTGAATATTCTATATTCTCCGCTCGTTTAATCCGAATAGATATGAGATTATTTTCGTTAAAATTTCCCAAATAAAGTTGTTTTTTTCGGCCTTTTTTTCCACATTATTCGTCGAGCAATCTGCCAATAAACACTTAATAATAATTCAACTATAAGAGACTATTAATAATAGTAACAATAGCCCATCACTATCCTCTTTGGCTCCCTACTCGCCCACGCTATCGAGGGCCCTTCATTGCAAGCGGCATTGTTTTATCGGACGCACTCAACAAGCCTTTAAGATAGGTTATATTTTGATTAAAAGCACTTGTGAGTCAGTGGAGTGGTAGAAATATGTATTTTTGATTAAGTAATATGTATTAAGAGTAAAAGTTGTAATGGAATTTTTCGACACTAAGAAATTTTCAGGATTCTAGTGTAAATTGAGGCTTGAAAAAGTAAATTTGCGATGTCTAAACCACAGCTAAAACACAAATAAAACTAAGATTACCACTCAGAACTTGCTGATGCAAGAAATATATAAAGAGCTCGAACACACGAAACTACAGAGCACACAAAACAATCTTGTTAACCTGTACCTGCACGTTAACTAAGGCTATTTACAGGACAGCGAGAACGACGGTCACGCTGAGCCCCTAAGACCCGGGTCGCGTGTACCTTGCGGTCCCACCACAGGATTTACAAGTTTTCTTCTATTGGTCCAAATGCTTATTTCTGTTAAGGTCCGCTACGACTTACATAACTTTCACCCACCGTGTTTTCACAAAGTTAGCTTTCAGCAACCCTTTGATATTTTGTCGATTTGTGGTTTTCCTTCTTGTACCAACTACCACAAGGAAATTCGCTTGTTGAATAAACTTATCCTTACAATCCATTGTTACCCCGAACCCCTTTCGAACTAACTGATAACTATGTATGGGATCAATAAAAACATTTTTACGTGTTTTTTTAGGTCGATCTGTCATTGCGTTGTCGAGCTTCGGGGCATAATAAACCATTTCCATACAGAGAGTCGCGTTCCGAGTTGATTTAAAACAACGGAGTTTAATACAAGATGAAAGGACATGCTTTAATTTGAGAGAAAACAAAGGCGGACGTTGTTTAACGTTCTGCCGCAGTCGACAAAGAACAATCTATTTAAGAGAACAGCGAGTACATTGGGTGGGAGCGCGCCACTAAGTGAGGAGTGACAAAACTTGAGCCGGGGACTAATTAGCAATACAAACATGAATCAGAGGCTATTACTTGTAATTGAATTGTCGCTGGCGGCAAAGTTGTCGCCGCGGCGAATTTAAATATCGCGGTTTACGAGCTTCTAGTACTTTGCCCGCGGGATTATTATTACGTAAGTTTAACTTATAATTGCAACTAGCACAGCTATTTTTGTAGACTAAAGAGTTAGTTGCTTTTTTTAAATAACTGTTTGTGTTAAATTGAGCTTCTTTACGGGAATATTAGTAATGTTTTCAGTGGTTTTAATACATTTTTACAACGTATTTTAATTAAATTGAACTTCAAAGGTGGTAGCTCTTTTTTATATGTTTTAAAAATATTCGAAAATATATTTTTACTTCTACGGGAATATATTTAATAAAAAAAATCTTCATTTTTAAAAATGAAATCGGTATAATCGATAAAAAGTTCGACGCCATTGCAATAACAATGACGAATTTCATATTTAAACAATACACTTTATACGAATTGTAAGTGTGCGGTAACCAAGTTTATGAAACGCGTATTTCGGGAATGCAAACAACATGTCATTCAATGCGAACATTGAATTTCAATACCGTCATTGTTTTCGGATCAGCTAATAAATATTCATCGCAAATAAATGACGCTAAATTACTGCGGCAACTTTGCCCGATTGCCCGCCCTTTGGCCTGCGGACAATTTTTCACAGAAATATAATAAAACACTTCTCTTCTTGCTCCGAAGAAATTATCTCCCCCATTGACTAAAATTTTTCACGGCAAGTTTGACTTCAATCCATTACATTTTTCCCAGTTTTATCTTGAAGCCGTCGCGACAAAGTTGGATTGTGTTAATTGGGAAGATAGGATACTTTTTTTGTTAGAACATTTTGTGTACTATTTTTTTTTTAATGGAAAATTTAAGCGCTAAATAGTTTGTTTGTTAATTTTGTTCCTTTTTTTGTGAATTAAAAAATAACTTTCAGAGCAATCTACATAATTTTAGTAACACAAAATGCTTTGTTATGTTTTGCTAAAATTCTCTGAACTCAAACCTAAGTGCTCTCAATTTCCATGATCAAATCACAATATACTTGGAAACTTTGTTATAGGCCACTTAATAAGTTTAAAACTACGGGAACACTAATTATGTTACCCGGACTGTCCTATCTTGCGCGTGCTAATTACTTCACATACGTCATTCGGTGGTACGTTTCGTGACGTCACATATCTGTACCATCTCGCCCTTAATATTCTCGTAAGGGTATAAATTAGAAGTTGAGTTACATTCCCCTGTACCATCATTTGAACTTTACTTAAGAGCCGAACTCGTACTGGTGTGCATTTTTAAACAGGTTACACAACAAACTGAACTAAGGTTCGCTTTGTTTAACCATGATTGATTATGGTTCATGAATTATTTAGGGTTTTTGGGGTTGTTTCTGCAATCTGAATCAAAGGAGTTGATCAAACTTTTGCTGTACTCAATGAGCAAACACATGTCACTGATGGCGTTTTAAGCAAATTAAAGACACTTTTCTTTCTACGGCAAATGAAGGCAAGAACGAAGAAGAAATTCCAACCCTGAAAAGCCCGGATAACGTTTAGACGGAGTCTGTTAGCAGGCTCCCATCAAGACCCTAATTTCAAATACCTTCCAGTCATTACCATTCAAATCACCAAATCGAAGATGTCTCTAGAGGAAAACAACTTATCAGACAATGAAGGCAAGATCTTTGTTTTCCTGAAAATAACCTCCAGACTTAATTTCACTTGTTCATTTTTAACACAAAACAGATGGGTACAGAAAGTTAGTTCAGTACTGTAAGCGAAAATGCACGCACACAAAGACACGCTTGACATACAGCGAATGCAAGTGTACTCCCGACTGGCATTTGTTTCAGTATTCCATAAAGTCCTTTCACAGTTAACACACCTCCAATTCTGCATTACTGTGAAAATAACAATGAACTTTAGTGGTGTTGGAATAAGGTTGTTGTTAGGTGATTACGGAGAATGCAAACGAGTCCGCGCACCCGAGAAAAAAGTGACAAGGAGGAATTCCGTGTGATTGTAGTAGTTAAGAGTCTGATAGACCCCTCCGCCCACTCCATGGCGGAGGACATTCATGACGATTTCCGTACGTAAAAGGAGACATGCAGTTGCTGATAGGTAGCTGTCACTGAGAACTCGGTATTTAAGGTTATTGTGGGGTGCTGCTATCAGAAGTATAATAACTAATCAGAAGGTGTCGCGGCAGAGCTTCTTAAAGCTGGTGGGATGAGCTTGCCAAAACCAACTACCTGGATCGAAAAAACTGAAAGAATGGGGAGCAGAGGTCTTGGCCCAGCAGTGGGATGACTCAGACTAACAGTATCCGTATGAAGCTGACCTTCTATACTTGTATATTTCATGTTCAACATTAGCAAAATGACCCTGATATTATAATACCATGCCCAGACAACATTACACAAGCAATTATTATCTGGCCCTTTGTTTGCAAAATTTCACGCGAAATTTCCATAATCGTAGCGGTTGAATTTTAGGCTTTTATTTTTTTGGATAGGTTATTTTAACTTGAAAATATTTTTTGTGAAGTAATTTGTGCTATTGGTGATCTTTTACGGCATTAAACGATGTGTATTTTCAGCAACACAATATTAGGCTAGCAAAGCGACCCACATTTAAAAACCAGTCAGCAATTTTTCAGACACATAATTGTATCGATATACCAGGATCGCAGAATCAAGAGGCAGTTGTAAGAGCTCCCAATTCCTTGACTCAGTTAAGCAGGGATTAGGCTGCTTCGCACGCACTCAGATTCCCCTGCTATATAGACATCTACGAGTGAAATTTAGGGATTAAATCCTCTTTTGGTAGCAAATGGCGCGTTGAGTTTGATTTACCGACATATTTTTGATATATTTAAACGAAGTATTCATGGATTTCGGTATTTTTTAAGTTGAAACTTGGCAGTGTTGAATTTTACTGTTAATTTTATATTAACAAAGTTTGATGTGAAATAAAACCTCAATGGGTATTGTGGAAAAATATAAAACGGATTAGTATCTACTAAAAAAATCTTTAATCATATATCATCAAAAGTTTTCCATTTTAAAACACTGTACACTAAAAACCCTATGAAATATCTCAGTTGTCTTTAAACATTCCTTTTAACGTAGATTGACTGTGTCAAAAACTTTTCCTATCACAGAAATCGCTGATAGCTTTACTCAAGAATGAGGACAAAAAACGATTTTTCGCCGCCATCAACTAAAACTATAAAGGTCCCATTTCCTAAATCATGAAGGAAACTTTGACCGATTGCCGTAAACTGATATAATATTTATCCTTAGATTGGTTTTTCCTCAAAAAGGAATGGCAACACATTGTTTGTTGTGGACAAACATTATTTCGGAATCGGATCCATTCCAATAAGGTAGGTATTTCGAGAAATATTTCCTACGAAATTCTTTCTTAGGTTGGTTACCACACTTTTAAATTCCACAACTTTACCTGTAAAAGGAAACTTGCATTAAAATATGATTACTTATTTAACAGCTTTAATAGAAAAGTTTTGAGCTTGTACTTTGCTTCTACATAATTTATCTAACCATTGAAATATGAAGACGTTTTTCATACATCAAAGTACGTGAATAAATTAATTAATCTAAAGCTCATTCAATCCGAGATAGCTCAGAAACTAATGTATAGGATTTCTAGAAATAGCTATTTTATACGTCTAAACTTTATAGCGACCCAAAGTTGGTAAGGGGCATGTTTTCCACAAACATAATGTGGTATGAGGCTGTCTGAGAGGTCCTTCGAGTCAGACTTTATCTGATCTAGTCTTTGGATTAATTAACTTAAATGCAACAAGTCCGAGTTTGCGCTACTCTCGAGATAGTCTGTCGCGTGTTTTATTATGGAAGCTGAATTAAGTAAGTAGAGACTCACCCAGGATTATATTACGTTTCGTTATGGCGTCTCGATAGGAGATTTGTATGCAAACTTGGCTAATAATTGCTTTTTTATGTCATTAAATGAAGATAGTTTTCGAGTGCAATGAAATTTACAAATGCATCTCGAATTTTATTGGGACTGAGTAAATGTTGACGAGCTCTGCTTTAACTTGACTAACATAAACAAAGACACGACAAAACATAATATCGCGCTTGTAATCCCAAAAGGTCTAAGCAGAGGTGTACCTTTAGTAAACTCACATGTAATAGGGACGAACCTAATGTAATCAACTTCAGGACGCTACTGAGAAAAACACGTTACCGTGAGTAAAGACGCGTTGTTTAAAATACTTTTCTAGCGAAATATAACATTTTTAAGTACAAAAATGTATGTTAGTTCGTAGTCTGTGAGATAATTGACTTAAAACGTAACAAGTCGCCGTTTGCTTTGCTGTAGAACAGTGCCGTCGCATCGTGTGTTTTAATACGTAATTAAATAGTCCCGACTGTAAGTCTGGTTGGAGACTTCGGTATTTTTCATAATTAAATATCTCATTATAAGTAATGATTAAGCTTTTGTAGTAAAAACAAGAAATGCTGAAATTCATCATTATCATTTCAGCCGAAAGACGTCCACTGCTGGACATAGGCCTGCCCCAAAGGCGGGGTGTTGCCATAATCGCCACGCTTGGCAGGCGGGTTAGCGATCGCAGTACGGTTGTTACAAAAGCTCGGGGAACGCTGCTGCCCAATCTCTGGTGGTGGTTCCCTTAGTCGCCTCTTACGACATCCACGGGAAAATATGCTGAAATTACTTTCAATAAAATTTTATGTACATTATATACAGACTACAAATAGAACAAAAATAATGCTAAAAAAGGGGAAGACTAAAAGTAAGTACCTACATATTAACAACGACACAATAAAATAGTGTGATTTAAGCTCTTAACCGACAGAAGTGTTAACCAACAAAAGCATGAAATCCGAATAAGGAACTAACTAACTGGAAAACCAGTTCAGCCTAAAGGGATTAGTATTATAGTGTTTTCAGTATATCATGACTACTAGTAATTATTTCAACAATAATGATAATAACATACAAAGAGCAACAATTTATTGGGAAGAGAAATCGGCGCCGTTGTATCGGATCCGTCCTCAGTCCCTCCGACGTCCGTTATTGGGAGCTCTGGGCTCACTCTCGCATTTAATACGGTACATTCAAATTTGTGCCGTATAGTATTGTAATAAGGGCGGGTTATACTGCAGAGATAAAGTTGTTAAGTTATACGGAAGCGGCCTAATGACGACATGGACTACAATAGCACGTGTGGCCCTTGTTATTGGTATCTGACCTGACCGCTACGAGCGATTTGTCTAAATGAGATCCGGACCTCTTCTCCGATGCTTTGTTATTTTTTCGTACGTTGCCCCTTGCTCGTGAGTTGTGACATATTCTTAGAAACTGCTCGTTTTCCTTGATTTTATAGATTTTGTCAGTTAATGTCTGAACTTTATATTATTGTGGATCTGAAAAGAACATCTCGGAACTCAAGTTCGGTCACTGATTAGCACTTCGCCCGCGATTTCGTTCGCCAAAACGGTCAAAGCTCGGCTACTACGCATGATATAAATATAATTTATAGCTAATAGCACCCACGAATAATGTAGCTTTCTGCCAACGAAACAATTTTCAGAATTGGATCATAAGTTCCGATATTACACCCTACATACAAATTTACCTCTTTAAAATATTAGTATAGATTTATGAAGTTCTGAAGCCAATAGTTTTCGTAATTTGAATTATACGTATGTAGGCATTACTCTCGTTTGTTTCCCTTAATGGCTGGAAAGTGTAACTTAAGCGATGTACCAAAAGTCCCATCAAATAATTCACACGATTTATTACAAAAGTAAACGATGATGTTGCTCCAAAATTAGGTGATATATTAAAGAACCTTTACCTAACATTAAACTATAATGAAATAACGCTGTTAAATACAGAAGTTTAAGGAACGAATGCCTCTGGGCCTAGATTTTGTGGTGGGACGCATCATGGGAATTTGAGCTTACAGATGTAAAGGTTAGAGTTTATAATAGCTTTACTGTGAACAGTTATAGGTACGTGGGTCCACCGCAACTACCGTAATCCCGTATACCGGCGATTAATCTTCGTTCCGGCTCTCACGAGGTGGTTTGTTGTGGGTAAATTTGTGGGGATGGCTACGATTTGCTGGCCATGGGCCCCGTGGGCCGACTCCGTCATATATTAATCCTTTGTTGGTTTAATCGCCTCTTTTATCGATGCTAGATTAGGGGCACGACGCGACGTAAAGCCAAATTGATAACTAATGGACGCAAAACCGACAATTATAACTGAAATCTAACTACGATTGTGTCATGATTTCACGTTGATATTTCTGTATTTATTTGAGTAAGTAGTAGTGTTCAGTTTTATATTAATACTGACACACTTATACGAAAACAAAAATCAGTAATAACATCCAAAAATACGATAATTACACGTGTGTGTGACTTGAATATTTGAACACAGTTCTCGGAGCGTAAACATACACATTAGGTGAGCATTGTTTTTTAGTAATTTGTGGTGTATCGTAGGCAAAGCGCGGAGGGCGGCCTCTGTCACGTGACGCCCCGCCCGCCTAATGTTTCACTCGCGTTACTGTGACAACTTCTACCTTTTACCAAATTGTATTTTCGTGTTCGGCCGAGTTTTCCTTATAAATACTGTCATTAAGACAGCGACACGGTGACAGGTGCTAATGTTTGTGAAAGTATCGAACCCATTTGTAAATAATGTAAACAATATATGTTATGACTTATGACATTTACTGACACCTCGTCAGATTGAAATCGATTTTTATTTCACCACGCAACTCGATTTTCAGTCGAAGTTACGTGGAATTTGACGGCGCGGTTGGCGCAGTGGTTGAGCGATCGACTGCTGCGCTGCGTGTCGCGGGTTCGATTCCCGCACGGAGCAAATATTTGTATGGCCTACAGGTAGTTGTTCCGGGTCTCGCTGTTTGTGTATGTGAGTTTAAATGTTTGTAAACGCACCCACGTTACAGGAGAAATTCCTAGTGTGGGGCAACGTTTAAAAAAAAAAAAAAAAATCGGGTACAATGATACAAGAGAAAAACTTGTAATCCTATTTAATACTTGTAACAATATACACGGATGTTAAGTCCCATAAGTAGATTGATAAATTCTTAAGAAAATTATATGTATAGCTCGATCCCATATGCCAGGGGTATTAAACGGATAAAGTATAAAGCCCACGAATGATGTTAGATACGACTATAACGACAAGAACTTCTACGAATAAATTAGTAAGAGGGGAATTATAGAGCGGGCAAAACGCTTGTTATCTCCATTCGCGATTTTACAGCTCCAAGGGAACAAAATCTTTGGAGTAATTATTCGAATTTGGAGTTTGAGGGACGCCGAATAAAAAAAAACGCTACGAGATTTTTACACAAAAATGTTCCAGGAGAATTTATGTGCGAACATGTAGGCACGATAGCGACAAAATGTCAGTGTTAAAATGTCGAGACAAAAATATAACTCAGTGTTAATTTTTATCAGCGTCGCCGGCGCTGAAAGGTGTCATTAAGGTTGTCCGATATCGCATCCGTAAAATATACATAGCTCATGGCGGTAACTTTAAAATGGGCCCTAAAAGACGAGAGGAAGGTAGCACCCGGGGCGTCATTATGAAGCCCCACGTCATTTGTTTATTAAACATCCTGCGAGGTGGAACAGAATAATGGCACGGTAGACTTTGTCACGGCCGCTTTACCCTGAAATTAAATCGTAATGATGATGCGAACCTCACTCGCCGCCGTTTTCGGCACCCCCCAGCCCACAGTTATTAAGTCCCGTGTCGTCTTGAGGTCAAAATGAATAGGTTTTTTTAAAAGCCCACCCGGTTTGACAACTGTCATAGTTATGAAAGGAATCGCGTTGAGTGGTCTACCGAGGTTACATAGAAAATAAAAAAAGCGACGGTTTTTCATACTTTGTAGGCGACACCGTTTTGTAACGAAGTGGATAACTGGATATGTATGTACTGCATTTATTTACTAATAGAACTTTGATATTTATGGAGCGGAGTCTCAGGAGATACTTCCAGACGTACGTAAGTAATAGAAATAAACAGGAGAAGTCTTATTTTAGTAGCTTCTGATTCTTAGGTTTTTATTTAAACCTTTTTTGTGGGGTTCATGTGAATTTTAATGAATGTTAAATAATATCAAAAAGGGACTAATTTAAAACTCCACAAGTAACAACAAGGGAATCCATAACAGCATAGCTAGCTTCAGAAGACTTTGAAATAGGAAATTGAAATTATCAGCAGACCGTTAAGATTTATTCGGCTTCTGCAAAAGAATTTTAATTAAAAACTTGTTAGAAATATTCGCAAAGAATATGTAATCTGTTGTTAGATGAATTATTTCATAATTGGTCGTTAATTGTTCCCAAATTAGAGAGTTTGCAAACTTTTTTCAACTTATAGATAATTATAGAGCTTTTGGGGAATTTACTTGATTTTATCAGGAATTTTGTTTCAAAGGGGGAGTTCAAATAATAAAAAGATACAGTGAGTGTAATACAGTGGGGCTAGATACTGTGGCAATATTGAGACCAGGGCTTGGTTCATCCTGTCTTTTTACAATAGAATTTGTAAGATAAGACGATTCGATTTTGGTTCTAGTTACTGTAATCAGTAGGCTTTCTTTTTCTTTCTTTCTGTGCTAACAGTGATAGCCTGTGTGGTGTGGCCAAGACTGTGGACTGCTAAGTCTGGTCTCAAGTTCGAACCCACGAAACGCACCTCTGATTTTCGGATTAATGTGCGTATTGTTTAATTATCACTTGCTTCGGTAAAGGAAAACATTGTGAGGAAACCAATAAGCCTGGGAGCTATTTCTCGACGGTATGTCAGTGAAGTCAGAGGTCCATGGGTGGCATAAAATCACTGACACCAATTTAGACTCTAACCACACGATAAAGAAAGAACAGAATGCTCTGAATGCATAGACAACTCATTATAGCTGTCTCACAAGTTATATCCCGTGTTAAGACAAGAAAAACAAGGAAGAAATAGAGCATACCTTAGTTCAGAAGCATGATTTCATACTTTTCTAGAACAAGAGTAGGTATGACTGATCAACAGTGATCGGAATAGGCTGACTATATGTACAGTCAACAAAACAGATAGGTATGCAGGGTCGAAAGATATAATTGATTTTTTCTTAAAAACCGATCGATGTTTTCGAATGAAATTAAAATGAAATGATGAAAAATAATCAATAGGTTAAATCAATTCAAATTTTACTTGAAGATGTGCAACATTTTGTAAAAAAACTAAAACTATATCTTTCGACCCTGCATACCTATCTGTTTTGTTGACTGTACCTATACTTCGGAGAACAGAGACAGAAAGTGGAGACTTAAAATTTTAAATAAGTTGAAAATAAGCTTTATTTACGATAGGTAAAGGCTATTTTTAACTAATCTTGCAAGTGTTAAATAGTCTAAATTTAATTAATATATTCGAATTATATGTACGATCCTTAAACTAACCGTTGTATCAAATCATTGAATACATGATTTTTTTTAACTTATTTAAGATTTTCCCGAATTCCGGGAAAGAAAATGTTGTCGGTTTAGGTAAATATAGTCAGCCTATTCCGATCACTGCTGATCAAACATGATTTCAAACTTTTATAAAATATTTTTTCAAGCCACGAGGCCTAAAATAACTTCAAGCGATCCTGGCCCGTATTCAATTAGCAGACGTGATTAAATTTTTACGCGACTTAAAAATACTTCCCCTATAACCTATTTCTCAGAATTTAGTACCTACTATCTGCTACCAACAATTTTATTAGCATAAAAAAGTTTAAACCTACCAACTTAAGGTATAATGAATTTGTATTTTAATGGAGAAATTGTGTCTAAAGTATTTAATAACTTTTATTTTAGTTTGCGTTTGTTATTTACTGGTACTAAGGGTTTATAAGTTTATGACATTTGTAGGTAGGTTGGTACTTTCCTATATGTATACTAAATAATCCGATTATTTATATAGGAAAGTACCGACCATAATAAAGATTATATTGCGTAATATTGCACGATAATAATGGGTAATCGTTTTTGCAGTGGCGGTAAAATACAACTGATATATATAATAAATATTAAAGAAAATCTGTTAGCTTGTTAAAATGAAGAAGGTATTTATTTAAAATTATATGCAATACCTGACAGAAATGTTTACAGCGGTATATGTGTAAAATTGATTAATCGAAAAGGGTTCGATCTTTATCTGATTGTTTTATTTATTGTAATAAGTACAGGTAAGACTGTCTTTTTCTTTCATATTTTTTTAAAACTATTTTTACTATAACAACTGTGATTTATGCTAGTAAATAAATTGGGATAAGTGCAAGAGAATGATGTAGAATGAACTGTATTTTTGCTTTTTTGACTCTAAAATACGTCTTTCAAATGACTCAACCTCCAAGCCCAATTGAAGACCATCGTTCCACCCAAACAAAACACGAACTTCCGCGAACAGAAAAATAGGATTACGTGTACACGTACTCGTCCGCGCCAATTATACCTGCGATGCATGCAAAACGACTCAAATCAGAGTCTGTAGTGCCGACCTGTGTCAGCAGCTTGAAGTACAAACATAAATTTACAACAAGCCGCTCCAGGGAATAAGTGTGGAGTAATTTGCGAGCACACGAGCTTGCTTCGTCGCGAACATTAACTATTAAATTCGTTGCATATTAAACTAGAACCTTAGTGTAATCCAAACCCACCTGAACGTTAGGTTCGTTCTCGTGAGGCTCTTCAATGCTTCTTAAGTAACTTATGCGTTTTAGAACTTATGAGAATCGATATTGAGATGTGGGGGCCGTTTGCTGTGGTGGGATAGTCTGCAATATGTTGCTGAACTAAATAGCTTATTAACTTCATGCTTTGTAATAAGCCGTTGGTCCTGGCTGTCATTTGGAGGTCTTTGACAGTCGTTACGGGTAGTCAGTAGCGCGAAGTCTGACAAACAGTCTTACCAAGGGGTATCGTATTACCCAGTACTAACTGGGATGTGAAGGTCAGATAGGCAGTCGCTCCATGTAATACACTGGTACTTAGCTGCATCCGGTTTGACTGAAAGCCGACCCCAACATATTTGGGAAAAGGCTAGGCAGATGATGATGATGGGATGCCTCGGAATAGTGACCTGATGGATGGTCTGGAAAAAATTTACACTGTTATCATTGATAACGGTGCCAGTAAAACGTATGTCTATCATGTTAAATTTCGTAGGTGAAATAGAAAACGCATTGAAAACGTCTATCACTTGTCTATGCCATCAGTGTATAGTTAGATTACAATATTCGAAAATTCGAAATCCAACGAATTTAATTCGAAAATAAGAAACAAATGAGACGAATCATCGACTTCAAGGGTGCAAATCTCAGGTGATTCAAAAGTTCTCAAAGAAAGAAGAAGTTATGTCGAAAAATGCCCTCTTTGTTCGAGACAGGGAACAGGCCCACTCTCTGGTCGAGAGTACGGAACCCCACTTGACACGCTTCATTTTTACCTTTTCTTTAAATTGAAACTGGAGCGAGGGTGCTCTTTCTATGCGTCGTGTATCAGCCTTCATTATGAATTAACAATAAGATTTCTTAGAACATTATTTTATATTTTTAAACTCCCCTCCGTTAATCGGGCTGCTTCGGAATTCCTTTAACCTACCGAGACATGTTTGATTAGTGCCATAATTGTTGGAACTCACTAAACTGGATTTCTCAAGACTTCCCACATGATCAATGACCGAAAACAAAACAATATTTATTCGTTACTGGCATCGACCTGATAGGTAACAGAAACTGGACACTAAAATGAAGCTATTAAGCAAGCAACACCGATTGACTAGTTCCACGTGGGTCTTCTTGTAATAAAATCCGTTGTAATAGCGGTATTCGAGCATATATCATAATATTTCCCATAAAATTTCCAATGTTGGTGGATATTCTACGCGCACGGAGAACAACTTTTCCCATCGGGTGCGGTGCACTGCGGCCGTGGCAATGCACTTTCGCTGACCCCTTGGTTCCTCCCACGGAGGCCATCTCTCTCACTCTCCCAACTTTCTTCGTACGCTGACTCGCTCGCACGTAGTTGCGCCTGCGCTTCCCGGGTACCGTGGTAATAACATTCTACGACGCGGTACGCCGCCGTGTGGAACGGGTTCTGTCGATGACTTCGACGATTATTTGTATGAAAGACAATGGTCAGCGTGTATGCGTGAAAGAGGCTGCCTTTAGATGCAGTGATACACGGTTACATTAAATTGTAGATGTGTTAACTTTCATTAACAGCGAGCGTTGTAATTTTAAACAATTAAAATTCCGAACACCTCTGTTAAAAAATTGCAGGAAAATTTTAAGACCACTCGTTCTTTATTAGGAATTGTGTATGAAAACGAAGTTCCAAGTGACTACAACAAACTTGTAGCTAAATCTCAACAATATAACATATAAGCAAAGCAGTTTCAGAATATACGAGCAATTGAGCAGTCGTGGATTCAGTCGCCGTAAGTGGAATAACTTTCTTGGTTACGAGAGCGTCTCGACTGTCTTTGTTAACGCCCTATACAGTTACGCTTATCTAGTTGCATTCCAGGTGAATGATCTTCGCACACGATATTCTTAAAGTTTAACTCGCGAGACGACAAACCTCGCAGACGCTAGGCTGCATAATATTATACATACAGGTATTTACTGCGCACCTGCATCCGAAACTACGTAATTTTTTAAAATTTCATACTTCAAACGTGGAACTGGTACGATATCACAAACGTGACTCAAGTTACGGATTACGTGGGAGAGGACTGGAATGGTCTGAACAGCTCGCGAGAGAAGTACTAAGCGTGCAATCGGGCGTCACTGATATTTCGACTTTATCTATCAAAAATTTAGGACGACATTCGTTAGTATCACACTCAGGCGGACGTCGTTCTAGGCTTGCGAGCATAGTGCGCCTAGTGTGCCTCCAAACGTTCCAACGGAGTCCTGACAGCCGCTGTATTATGAGACGTAGGGCCCAGAATTTGGGTGCACATTCGATTGCATGAGCATTGCTCGTACGAGGGAATGCGTCTGGCAACATTCCATCGCACAATGAGTAATTTAAAAATTCAAAAACTCGTCGAGGCTCGGCGTGCGCGAGGTGAGGCGATCCAACGAGCGCCGCTCTGCAATTGAGACTGTTATCTGCCTGCATGCTGCTTCACAACGTACATACATACGAGGGAATAATCCGCACCGCTGAATAACACGGTTACCTAAATATAAACTCAGCTATCGAAACGTTTGCTGCAATCGAACAGAAACGTACATATCGAAATTGTAACTACAAATAAAACCAAGCGATTCGTTACAATATAAGTTCATCTCTTATTCCGCGAACATTCGAGAGATCAGAGCAGCGCACTGGAAGGGTTTCTTGAATCTAATATCGAATGAAAGTAAAAAAGGAATGAGATAGTTGTACGTGGAACGCGATCTCATTGCTAATTGGTAAACATACGGCGAACAAATTGCGCGCGATCTTCCGAAGCTAGCTCTACTATTTTCAAATGAAATTCTTTCGACTCATATATTCCCAAGCACAATTACATCGTAGTCCAGTTACGTTGGTTTTTGGAATTCCCAAACAGGTTGTAGAATTTGATTGCGATTTAATTATTCACCATTCATTCGATGCATATCCTACATGACGATTCACAGACAAGTGTTGTCATATTTCAATCATACGTAGGTATGTAGGTACTAACTTACTCGTATGTAAATCTTATTTGCGTTAATTTACACGGTATATTAAGCTGTGCTCACTTACCGTTGAAATAATTAATTTTGACGCTTGTTTGTGAAGATTTAAATTAAATTTCCGGAATGAAAACTATCATTAAAGAATAATTTTAAAATTAATACATCAAAATACTTTTCGTATTAAATAAAAGTAATAAGCGATGTTGAAACTTAAAAACTATAATAAATGATATAATTACAGTTATTAGTAATTATAAACTCGAGGTGTACGGACGAATCTTGAGACTTAACTAGCTCGAAAATGGTTCATCGTTAGCAAGATAAACCTGGACCTAATATTATTTACAGCAGAGCTTAAAATAGCTTGATTGCGGCGGTTTAATTTCCCAGATATGGTTGTTTGAATAGGAACTTGAATCTTAGTGGGTGGTTTTTAAGTCTCAATTTAGCGGAACGTTGAAGATGGAGGGTGGCTGCAGGGAATATTGGACACTGAATCAGTATGCGAGAGTTTTAAATTCATTGGAGTTACATTTGGACTTTTCCGCCGACGGGTGCAATGGGAACATGTTAGAGTGAGGTGGTAAAAACTGGGCCGTAATTAGTCTTTGGATTCGAACCGTGAACAGATGCGGGGGAGGGCTGAGTGCCTGCGGAGGGCCGATGCGTCCGACTCTGACAGCTGTATTACACTTTTAGATGGCTACGAACAATATTTTTGCTATGATTTGCTATGATATGTTGTTTGCATCGGTGAAACGTCGAATCGTATTTTACTTTAAACAACTGACTGGTCTAATTTTTGATCTGCGGTTTTTCTGCCGCTTGTTTTATGAATGAAGTTGTAAAACATGGCGGGGTTTTGTATTATCTTATCTTGTAAGCTCCAACAACATCTACTTACTAAGTTTGCCCAAGGAAAGTTAATATAGACACGTCATTATACTCGTAGCTAAAGGTAGGACTACATTATGCTGAGCCGCAGCTGGGGGCATTGCAGCGCGTTAATCCACATGAATCACTTCTACACATTTTACGAACCTCCAGTTATGTGGGTATCGTAATAAAAAGCCAACGATGAGCTGCGCACCGCACACACTAATGTACGCACACCTTTACGTAAGCCTCGTTTTATTTATTTATAGTTATTAAGCTCCGTCAATACAGAAAGAAAGCATAAAGTTTTTAGTGATATTTATCATTTTTACTGGCCCGTTTTTTCTCAAAAATCACAAAGCTATTTTTACAACACTATTTCAATGATTCTCTAGCCATAATTCTATCAACGTAACGTTACGCTTCAGGAAATGTCGGAAGTTCCGTTTATCATATTTCAATGGAACTACAACACTTGTAAACGCCATATTGAGGCTATTCCGGGAAAAGAAGTAGAAATTGGATTAAAAAGTAAAAATATATATTTACGCAAGTGTAGCGTCCGCAGAAAAAAACGCGGCAACTTTTAGCGGAGTACGACTCTCGCTTTGATACTTCTACAAGTATGAAAAAGTCTTGTTGATTAGCTCTTGGAGTTTTTATTTCGACGTATCTTTTACTTTTTTCGTCTTATTACGATTTTGAACAACTTTCGTGGTCCTTCAAGTTTTTCGTATAAAATAATATTAGGGAAACAAATTTGCTAACAAATAGACGATTCATTTGGACATTTCGCTTAAATTATTCTTTGAATTTGAACGAAGTTTGTACAGGAAAAAAAAACTCATGACGTGAAAATTGTGCATTACTAGAAAAATCTAATTTTACACCTCCATCATAGCCCAAAAATTTTACGACTACAACCCAAGCCACATAAAGTTCAGTTATCAAAACATTGCCAATAAAAGCGTGTTCACATGAAGTATTCAAACTATTTTTGAATGACAGAACGGTGTGATTGAGGAGAGCCAGTGTGAACACGATAACTTTTGAAATGGACTCACCGTGTCGGACGCTGTGTAGCGCCCGCTGCTGCACTCAAGTAGTGAAGATTCACTCACCTGGAAACAAAAGAGAAATATTGTTACTACTAGTAGTTCGTATAAACCGATTCCTGGTACATTTCACGCGGGGAACAATTGCTACGATTCCATGGAATCCTGGTACTGTGGATTCAATCGCACGGTGCCGAGCTATGCTGTCTTTGTCTGTTTTATGTTGTTTTTTCGGTGAACGGTAGTTTTTTTGTGTTATTTAAGCGCGGGAATCGTGTTAGTACTTTGTAGGGTTTTCCTGGAGACCTGATAAAGAGTTTTTATTTTATAACTCAGCTATGAGAAAGCTTTGTTCCATACAATCTTTGCTTTTGACAACTTACTATTTCGGAGTATTCTCATTTGAGCACCGATTTCAAGAGCACCAAAGATATTCCCTTTGCTCAAAAGGTTGTGCTCTAGAAATCGGTGCTCAAATGAGAATACTCCACTATTCCCCTACTAATGACCAGTGTCAGGCACTACCTGCTCGGCAGTTTCCTGAACTGGGCCTATTTGGCGCAGCCAATATTATCTGTCTTTTGTCTGTTTAGATTTTTTTATTTTATTTTATTTGATTGTGTGTACTTGTGGCATGGGCCAAATAAATGTTTTCTTTCTTTCTTTAGCTGTGACCGAAGTACTAAGCCATATTACTACAAGCAGCTGAAATCTCTGGTGCTCTCACTGCTCGACGTCCGTATGTCAGGGATCCAGCTGAATATCAGCGTCAGGTGCATGCGTGACACATGCTGAGTTGGACTCCCATTTGGTGCAACCTTGAGACGCACACCTCACCTTATACTCGTTATTATATTTCGAGTATGTCCTGGTGTTACTATACTTTTTTTCGTAAATATGTTTTTATTTTTGTACATTGGCATCTTGTTTTTATATTCATGTAATTTGATGTAACATTTAACAGTGCTTCTGTACTTTGTGCTATCTTTGTGCTGTCTTTTCTGTGCACTGAATAAACGGTTTATTTATCTATATTCGCAGGAGAGGAGGGACAAACTAAAAATGTTTAAAAACATTTTCATCATCATCATCATCGACAACCTAACTTAACTTAATGTTGGGTAAGCCTCTTTTTGCTTGTGCCAAAACTCCTCACTCTTATGCCTGCCTCATCCAGGATATTCCCGCAATGGCAACCATCTCGTCTGATACAAAACCTTTTAATAATTCTCAAAACATACCATTTCGAAAGTAAGACTTTCCTGAAATATTTTGTTAATTTACAATAGACAATTGCGAACTAAAAGCTGTGCGTCCTTTGTGCCGTTCCCTGTGTCTTCAGATTCACTGAACTGATTCTAATCGGATGTTTTTCCTGTCTTTTGCTTGTTTTTGCTACTCAAGGGCTTGTCTGTAAGCGTCCGGGATTTTATTAGCAATGAACATTCAATTACACGATTGTATTTATTTATATAAGTAAACCTTTATTTGTGTCTGGAATATCGGTGATTTTCTTTGATTTGTTAATCATTTGGGCCTGCGGTTTCAGTATCATTTTAGAAAAATAAGTACATGTTTTTGGAAAAATAATTATCCAATATCTTAATCCTAGTCATGGTCTATCTTTGTGCCAATTTTATCTAAATCTGTTCAGCCATTAAGGTGTGATTGCGCAACATACAAACAAACTTCCATCTTTACATTTAGTTAGAAATAATTGGACTTTTTAATATCAAGTTGGTGTGCTGTTTAGGTATACTTAAAAAAGGTACAGATAAAATCTAGCAATACTTATAGCCACAGCCATGCACTCAAAAACGTAATCTGTCTGAACCTTTACTGGCTCATTAGTCTAATGGTCCCGCATAGGAAAAGTGTTGCGCGGATTTTCTGACAAGAATTTTCCAGTAATAGCCTGTGGACCTGTGGTTAGAAATACAACTGGCTATATACTTATGAACTGGCTGCTTTAATATTAATACCTGGCATGCCTACATAATTAAAGAAAGGTTTAAGGTCTAAGGTACGACCAAAGATGTTAGGTAGAAATTGCTGAGTGTGATAATGACCGACTATTATACTTCACTACATATTATAAGACGAAGTCCTCCGCCGCGTCTGTCTGTCTGTTCGCGATAAACTCAAAAACTACTGCACCGATTTTCATACTGTTTTCGCCAATGTATAGAAAGGTTCTCGAAGAAGGTTTTAGTATATAATCCACGCGGGCGAAGCCGCGGGCATCAGCTACTGTTATTATATGTATGCCCCGTTTTTACTCAGTTTACGCGATATCTTAATGAATACCTAACAATTATTGCACTGTATGAGTTCCAGACAATCCATCCAGGAAATGGGCAGGCGATATTGTTGCCATCGCGGGTATATTCTAGATGAGGTTGGCACAAGAGCTTAGAGCTTGGCACAAGCATAGCCTATACCCAGCAATGAGTGAACTCTAGCTGTGGATGATGAGGAGTTTTAACTCTCGAGCTTAGCTGAAGGGTGAATATCCAGTCAATTAAGTTTCGCATCCAATAATCCAATCAATAGTGATGCACGTAAGAAACCTTTCCCACGAAAATCAACTAAAATCCCACCATAAACTGCATACAAATGAATAAATCTCGTGTATTAAACGCATTGTTTATAAAGCGGGTAACGGCATAACGTTGCCCTATTCCGATTCATAGGGGTGGTCTACAATCCCCGCTTAACTTCATTATGAGAGCGAATTGCTAAACGTTCCCATTGTTGACCACGGCCCGGGGTTTAAGGGTGGTTAGTCATGCAAATAGACGTCAACTAGAAACAAGCTCTTGGGATTCGGCGAATGCGTTCCGATGTTTCGGACTGCGTCGTCGAGACGTCCGAGAAATTGAATCAGTTGCTTGAGGAGTGTATTTTATTTAGAGGATCGCTGGTTTAAGATAAAGTGGTTTGGATAGAGGTTTGGCGTGGTTGAATGCATTTATGTAGATTTGACTTTGGTTTGTGCAAGCCTGGTCTTTGGTCAATAGATCTGCTGGGAATCTTGTGTTAGTACGCTTTTGAGTTGAGTCTATTTAGTTGACTTAAATAAAAACTTATAGAAGCCTATTTACCATAAGGTTTCCGACAGCAAAACTTCTGTGGCGGTGACCTTAAGGTGAAAGCGCCATCCAGCCCAATTCAATAACTATTTCATGAAAAAGTCATTCAATGGGGGTTAAATGAATTTAGAGGGTTATATTGATGATTTTAATGATTATAATTTTGTAACTACATACGTGCTGCTTGCGCGAATCACATTTTCATCAACATACAACCTGATACCTACTTGCAAATTGCAAAAATCGTGAATTTCGCGGGCTACTCTAGCGCTTCCCTTAATCTAAAAAAATATACGTTACATACATGAGGCATCACCTAAAAATAATCCTCACCTTTACCTGAACTAATTTCGTACTTTATGAAACAGTTCTGTAGTACATCCATTATAAAGTGCTGCCCAAACAATTCAACACTATGATATTTCACAGATATTTATTACCTATAAACACAAGGTACACAACAGTTTAACAGTAACATATAACTGATCGTTTCCCATTTGCCGTTCAATTTGGGAACTAATATTAGTTTGTCATTAAACTAACCCGATTCTGAACAGCTATTGCACCTAAAACAGAAAGTCGATCAAACGAGGGACCAGTTTAAAGGCCAAAATGATTTTCCACTAATAAACGTTAACTGCACAAAGGACGGTAATGGAGAATGGATTATGGATCTCTGTTATTAATGCTGCTCAAATGTAGCCGGGTATAGAAACTCGATAGTACGAATAATAGTGATGCGACAAATGACCGCAGCCGGAATTGTTTCGCTTCACTATCGAACAGTCCCATTATTGACGAATTAACTGGTACGAAAATATACTTTAGTAGAACACTCGCGATTATGCGATTATGTCCTGGGATGAAGCACGATCTGGGAGCTTGTGGCTATTGTCTTGTGTGTATTGTCGATCTTAAGGTTAAGCCACGCTTGTCTAGGTTGACCCGTGGATGCATTACATACAGAGTTTCCTCCATGCCTCCTTAAGCCGTTGGTCCCGGCTGTCATTTGTAAACCTTTGACAGTCGTTACACGTGGATAGTGTCCTGAAAGTCCGACAACCAATCTTACCAAGGGGTATCGTATTACCCAGTACTAACTAGGTTATGGAGTTCAGATAGGCAGTCGCTCCATGTAAAGACTGGACTCCTGACTGGCTGACTGAAAGCCGACCCCAACATATTTGGGAAAAGGCTAGGTAGATGATGAATGAAGCACGAAGAAATTGAACAATCGAACAAATATGTATATGCTAACAAGAATGCAGTGTATAAAGGATTATTTTCTAAATCCCTTTATAAATAAGGAACAAAAGCAAAACCCATGTTTTGAATTCTGCTGTTTTATTGAAATACGGACAATAGGAGGAAAAATAGGGAAATATGTCTGGACACACCCTGTATAAACGAACACATTCCTCGAATACCCTTTCATACATTTCCCGTCAATTTAAACATGTATGATTGGAATTATTGGTGCAGCTTTAATAAAGTTTTTGAAATGCGCTGATGATGTTTTTGCACGTGGAATTTGTTAATGGAATTTCATATTTTTTATATATTTACGTAAAACACGGCTCCACTCGAAATAGGTTTTAATACTCTTGTTTTTTTTTTCTCTTGATTGGTTTTGCGCAACTTTTAATTGGGTGCAGAGAAATGACGAATAAGTACCTACTCATCATAATACATCATTATCTCAGCATCATCTGGGTTGTGGACCCAGTTAACGAGTTACTGAGTAATACGATATCCCTTTCTAAGACTGGTTAAGACTTAATAAGTAGCAACTATTAACGTACAAATTAATCATTCAGTAATCGACTAAAATATGTAGTTGGCATAGAATAAAAATTCTTAATCCGCAATTGGTCGCGACTCGCAGTTGTGGATACGGCCGCAGGGGGCTGATTAATTACATGTTATTCAAGGCTTATGGTTTTATGCAACTATCAATTTTTTCCTCTACACTGAGCTGATATCTCGAAGAAGTGAACAAGACGAACCTCATGTACTGATGAAGATAACAGAAAAAGGACAAGTGTCGACGTCAGGAGTCAGCCACTACGTCAAGGTTAAGTAGTAAGCCGACATTGATACATAATTGAAAGAAGAGGATTATTTTGTACAGAATTGTGAATTACATAAGCCATGAATTGGTTTTTATACTAACTAGCTAAAAATCACTATGCCAAGTTTTTTTTGTAAAACAACGATTTGACGGATTTTTAACGACTTCTTATTTAACTTTGCCTAATGATGTGAAAATGTTGCGAGACTTTAAGTTTGAAAGCAAAACGTCAACCATCAAAACAGTGGTTTACATTCCATTAAAAGTTTTACAAGTGCCTGCCTTACTAACATATTTTGAAAATAAATTCTAAAGAAAAAATACTGAATAACTATTGTAGACATCTTTTTTTTTATATGAAACTCCAAATACAGTCAATTGCACAGCACCGTCAGAATAAAAACATAGGTACTCTTTAACAATAGTTTGGCATATAAAAACAAATGAAAATCCTGCTATTAAAGCAACTCAACTCTTACATACTAAAACCAGCATAACAAAAACCAAACACCGTCTTCGTCAATCAAAAAGGTCTTAACAAAGTAACTTCGAAACATGCAACGAACTTTTAACAAAGAAACGTCAATCCAAGAAAATCCATACACTGACGTGAACATTTGAACAAGTGAACATCAGGAAAGCTCGGGGCTGATCACAAGTTAATGCAGCTGAACTTGTTGCACCGTCATGTCTTTAAACTTAACCATGTCTTAACTAATTACTCCTACCGACCCATGTTTGCTTTGTAAATGCACGATGAAGTTTCTGATTTTCGTTGTAGGTATGTTCTGAGGTAATGCATGAAAAACATGGTTTTGAAAGGAGGACTTCTTATGAGGCTATGTGTGCCATGGGTTGAAGAGTAGGTGTTTCAGTACATCTGTTTTCAGATTGTAAGATCTCTACTGGCACCCGACTGGGTCTATAGTTGGGCGCCATTAGATCAATAATTTATTTATTTTCGAGAAATACATAATATACAGAAGTAGAATACAACAACTATTCAAACTATGAAAATTTGCATACACTCTCAACCAAAACATAACTTACCCTTTCACTTACTATACTGTATTATTAGAAAATTCCCCAGAGAACACAATATTTATATTTAACACAGTTTAATTTAATCAAATAACTAACTTTGTTCCCGAATACATCGCTAAGTTTCCGTTGTGAAATGCTAAAATAATTTTAATGTTAACAAATACGACGTGGAACAAAACAGCTGAATAGCGAAACCGTGAAATAGTCTCATAGTCACCTTGTGTTCAGTTCATTACCAGTCTACGTCGACTTACGTCATGCAATGTTCAAAACTTAATAAACTTTAAACAATACCCGGGAAGATGCGTTGTCAGAACTTCTAAAACTTGGAGTGAAACAGACAACCGAGGGAGCTACGCCCCTATTAAGATACACAATGTGTCTTTGGTTTAATAACACACCTTCGCAATATGCGTAAGTGTACCTCATACTGGAGCAACTCACACATAAACTATAAGCCTAAGCTTTTGTGCCAAAATAATTAGACCGAGAAAGATAAGATACTTTATTTGAAGGTATGTCGCCCGAATAGTTTCCCAACAAAAGGAAGCTTTCAATTTCATTAAATACGACAACAAAAAGATCAGATAGAAGTAATCACAGAACTGCTTCGAATTAGTTTTCACAATTTCAAAGGAGGCATTCCAAGGTTAGACAATTGTTGGATGTTCATCGGAGGCCCTTCGGTGACTCGGTGAGCCTGCCGCCATCCTCCTCTCCTTTGATCACGGAATACTTGGTGACTTCTGTCCCCAATTTAAAAAAACTTGGCTTTGTTCGTACGAGTTGTTTGACCACTTCTTTCTGTGTTTCAATGGGAGCAGGCACCCATTTCAAACGGTAAATTAGGAAACATTTTGATTGGCGGGTCACACGACATCAATAAACTTTTGGGTCCTGTTTCAGTGTAAACCTTTTAAAGAAATTACACGTTTCACGCTTCTTCCTTCTGCTTCAAACGGTTGTATTCATTTCATAATTTGTTCTAAAGGTATATAAGTACAAAATGTATTTAAGCCCCTTAATTTGTCTGTAAGACTACACTGCATTATTTTCTTCGCATATAATGTGAAACATTTTTTAAATTGGGCCATAAAGCGAAGCCTTACCGAGCCAGCCTGGGCAGGTAGTAGGAAATTTAATAAAGTAACGTCTATTTTATCATGAATTATTCTGGAAAGTATGTTTTGTTTTTAAATTAATTCGCGATGTCTCAGGGTGGAATGTGGAAGACGAGCATCCGTAGCTATGCTCTAGGTAATTTGAATACGGACATTCACTAGGTAGTAAGGAAATGAATCCCGAAAAAACTAAGCATGGAACGTAAAATTACAACGCTTCGGAGTAACCCACACGTGTTCCACGCAATGCATATGACGCGACTAGTAAATAAACAAACAGGAAATATTACGTTTTCTAAATTAACGTCCTGCCGGCTTTTCTTTGATTTTTATTTTTAGCGCTATAATCGCTATAGTTTAATAGCTTACACCATGTTAAATGTTTCTTTGATGGTCATTCTAAAAAAAATATGCAATCTGAACAACATTAAAAATGAATATATTCGTGAATATCCCATGAATAAAAGCATTAAAGGCTGTGTACATAGCAGTTTTATTGATTTCTAAGTATTTATCTTTATTAATAATCTTTTGTATGGCGATGCAGTTCCGTGGCTGTACCGTAATCTCATGTATTCACTGCACGTCGACTGTTTATTAACATATCGGCCATAAAACGGACAGGCGCGACTCTATGTCGATTTTTTCCGACTTTCCGGTGCAGACGGCTATTCAACGAGCGTTTTTTGCTATCGCTTCACTGCCAGCCTATTTTTGCTGAAAAAAAGAATCAATGATGTTTTCAGAGGGAAATAGATGTAGAAACTTACATGCTTTTCGAGGTTCCTTTTAATAGAATTCTAAAGTTATGGAGTAATTAGCGTTATTTCATTAAACTTATAGGCTTTTAAAATACTTAGAAAAACTTTGTCTACAACTGAATGTTTAAAAATATAACCTACTTCAATTTTATTTTTGGATAACTTAGAAATTTATTTATTTGTTAAGTTCAAATATTAATTACATTTTATGTACATTATATACAGACTACAAATAGAACAAAAATAATGTTAAAAAAAGGAAGACTAAAAGTAAGTACGTTTTTGGATCATTTATTATTTTTCAGCAACAACTTAAATGACTCAAATAAATATTACTGAATCAAATTATCTGTTTTTAAACAGCACATATCATATGAATAACAACGACAGAATAAATAAACACAAAAGAGTTAAAAATATGACAACGAATCGATAGGAATGAATAACATCGCCATACGATTTCAATGTTTGTGTTCACGTTTGTTTGTTTAGCATGCAGAGGAATGAGACAACGCGACGCCCGGCGGATCCCAAGCATCCGACCCACAAGCCACCAACACACTAACCACGCAAACACAACAGAACCAAAATAAATAAAATCTCACTTACAACGTTTTGCGACAACGAAAAATGAATCTGTCTAAACGCAAAAGGGGACAAAAGATTAATTGAAAATCGATATAGGGACATACCTTTGCGCGAATCTATCAAAAAACATTCACTTTCAAACGATAAGCTCGGACTGAATTATACTGTCAGTCATGATTAATGCAGACTTATGACATGCTTTATTGACTCTTCCGCCATAAAGCTGACGATGCAAATAAAATAAAATCCCGTATCATTGAAAGAAAATACCTGCGCTCAAGTAATTAAATGAAAAGATGATGATTTATAGCCGCCATTAACTGAAACGCTCTGTTTAAATATTTTAGATTTTTTCAACAGATTGCATGGTAATCAGAGTCGTTTAATATAGGTAGAATAAATTTTATTTATCTAAGTGTGGAATAGAAACTTAGGAGAAGAAAATTTACGATAAAACTCATGATACTGCAGTAATTGCCGTGTGCAATGCGAAGTTAAGTACTTACAATAATATTGCTCATAAGATTTTGAACGAATTATAGTGTCAATTCAAAAATAACTAACTACCAAAATCGATAAATCCAAACAAAGGGCGCACGTCGTATCAATTAGCTCAATTTTACCCTTTTTTATACAAATTCAGAACCATTAACAGCGCTGGTTTATTTGAAAACCATTAGCGGCCCGAATGGATACGGTTTGAATCATCGATAAAATGAATGGCTGTCTTCCACAAAAGCCTCGTGATACGGGTCGGATGTAAATTCGAATTATGAAATTAACTTTTAAAATATAAAATAAAGGCGCATCCACGATTACTATGTCAGATATTACGCCATGAAAAATTAAAAAAGAAAATTTTAATTCGTGTCACTGATCCCAATGAAAAGGAAGGATTTATTAACAGGGCCTTTTTTTTAATTACGCCTAATCCGATACAAAACCGCGTAGAAGAACACAATCAACGTTGGGTGCGCAACACTAAATCAAAACAAACTTCAGGCTGGATCCCTTTTACAAACTTTCTAAATAACGGCGAACAATCTTTTTCATTAAAAATCTCCATGAGCCCGATTATTAGGGAAGTAAAACGCCTCCGGTGGGCCGGACCGGAGTTTGGGAGTATTCGCAAGATTTTCGCGAGGTCAAACTTGGGAATGTTAACAGATAATTACGGGTAAGTTTTAGCTACCACGAGACATTTAACAGATGCTTATTCGGGAGCGCGCGGCCGCGAGCGCACGATGAATGCTAATGAGACGGCTACGCGCCGGAATCCGGTACCTACGCCAATCACAATAAGCGTCGGATTGGCGTGCTCTGTGGCCCGATCCCAGCTTTTCCGAGCCGCCCGTTAACACATTTGGACTCGTGTCTAAGGTTAATTAGATTAGTATCCAACAATGCTACGCAGATGTTATATAAAAACAGATTTAAGCTACATCACACGGTTTACTTCTTAATGAAAATTAATGCTGAAACTTTCTTTAATACAAGGACGCTTTCTACTTTAGCTTACCAATACATTAACAAACTATGAATGGCTGTAATAAATAATGAAGACTTTAAAATATGATGATATTTATATGAGTAGCATCTTGCTTGGCGTAGCTCTAAGACACCAGCAATTTACATGAGTTGTGACAGTCATACATCCTTCCGTGCGTTACGGGCCAATTAATCTAACACGGAAACGGATATATGAGCAAGGCGCAAATGGTTTCACCACACATATAATTTAGTGTTTACATAGTACTTGTATGCGTGTATGTTTGTGTACGTAAGAGAAAGGCGTTCACGTAATTCTCTAATCAAAAGCCACAGGCTTACAGGACATTTATAATCGTGATAAAATTATTCGGGGATTGTTTGATCGTTACACATTTTATTGAGAAAATACGAATTTAAATGTTAATAAACTATTAAAGTCCATCATCAAGAGATGAATGATCCCTTAATAGGCTAAGTTTAAAAAAAAATAGATTTTTAAATTATAGGGAAATGAAGGTTATTTTTTTTATTTTGTTTTATAAACAATATAAGTCAAAGCGATGCTTGATTTTGATAAAAAAGAGATGCCCTTGTGACTCCACCTGCATTATTAGGAGACGGTTACTTTTCATCCGAAAAATCCTAGAGATTTCTAGGATTTTTCGGATGAAAAGTAACCGTCTCCTAATAAAAGAACCATTGTTACTCACTAATAAATCCCAGTCAAACCCATGGAGCAATAACCAAGCAAAAACGACATACATTCTTCAAATAATATTTTATTTATTTAATCCCATCCATAACATGTAAACCAACATTCTCAAAACCACGGAGCTTCGTTCATCACACTTGAAACAGCACACAATATCTGGCAACACCGTAAGGTAAGCGCAATCTGTGTAAAAGCTAATTAATGCCGAGCAGGAAACGGAAGGGCAACGGGTCGCGTCATTAGATGCATTATGCAACGCGAGACGCATGCGCCGAGCATTACAATGCTGTGTGAGACTTGTGATGTCACGCGAAATGTGTCGGCGCCTTTGTATTTCTTGAGAAATGAATTTAAATGTGGGTGTAAATATTTCTGTGGGTGCTGGTTGAATTTATGTATTTTTCTTTCACTTATATTTTTGGTTTTAGTAATAGGTATGATTTGTGTTGTAGATATTACTTGAATTGACAAAACAATAATAAAGTTAGCAACACACACTTCCAAAAATAACTAAGTAATTTAAATAAGTATGTATCAAAGAAAAAAAATAGTCTGTATATTTAGGGAAACATGTGCCATTTCTGAGCAACTTATCTTATTAATATAATTTTACTTCTCGACAAAAAAGACAGAGTACCTCGACTTTCCTAAATTCCGTTACAACATTTCACCTAAAAATACTCATACATAACCAATTCTCACAACTACGAACAACCAAGTACTTATAGAACATACGTGTAGTAATTTAGCAGTATTTAAATAGTCGCTTTCAAAAATAAATTTCTCAGCAGACGCTAGTGCAGTGATTTACTATGATAGCTATCGGCGAGTGAAACAAACCAGCCGGTCTGAACGAGCATGCGTTTGAACGCTCCCGCATTTTATATTGTACTATAGCAAGCGGTAAGAACGTTTTAGTGTTAAAATTAAATTTCGTTTACATGACTGTCTTTTAGTTAGTCTATTTGGAATCTGATGAATCTTGTTGTTTTTCTGTGAAAGAGCAAACGGATGTGGATGTGGAAGTTTTCCAATGTTTTCATTACGTTTCCTGAGTTATTCTCGAAAATTGAGTTATCTTCTCTGTAATAGAAAGAAAATTCTCAGATTCTTTTTTATCTAATATACTTATCACTTACTTACTTAATCGATAAATAAACTATTAGGAAGTTGGACTACAGATTGAATCGTCAGAAGATTGGTACCAACCTATTTTCATTGTATCACATTGATAAATGGTTTTCCGATACAATGAATACAATGGAGGTAGGTAACCATTTCAAAACCGGAAATTCTTAAAAAAAACCGCGGATTTCCAAATCCAGTCTTCACAAGCAAATACAAACAAAAAAAAAACACATTCGTATCCTCCCCGCATAAGTCGCACGGCTCAGCGGAAATGTGTTACCTAATGGTGCATCACTAGACTCATTAAGCCCTACATTATTGCTGAATGGTGCTCCGAGAGGCATATACATTTCGCATTCGATGCTCTTCGGGGCTAAGGCCCGGCTTACACCAAAGCGGAGATGAGCGGAGCGGAGATGAGACGGCAATTGACCATCATTATATAGAAATTCACATCGTGGTCTCCGCTGTGATTGGTCAATACTTGCATATCTCCGCCTTTTAGTCAAACAGTCTTTGTTTGACTAAAAGGCAAAGACAGCCACACACACACAGACAGTCGGACAGTCTTTGTACGTTAATGGGCACAACTTATACGACTTTCTCACTTATTCATAAAACTAGTATAATATTGATCGATAACGTTTTTATCTTTCCATGACCACGAAAAGAGTAGCTGGAAAAATTTGGGGGAGGCCTTTGCCCAGCCATGGGATATTAAAGGCTAATCTTTTTTATTTTTCGTGAGTTAGTGCCTAACCTAGTGTCAAAGTTTTTATGCCGCCCATGGGCCTCTGACTTGGCTTTACATGCCGTCGAGAAATATCTCCATGTTTGGTTTCCTCACGATGTTTTCCTTCACCAGCTAATAAAATATATCAATATCTCTTCTCCGCTCCACTCGTCTCCGTTTTGGTGATAGCCGGGCCTACGACTTGTCATAGACGATTCGAGTAAGCTGTAGACGTTATTTTGACTGTTTTTCTTACGATTTCTTTTTGTGTATTAGGTTCTATTACTACTACAATGGTGCCGATTCCCTTGTTCACAAACTAAACTAAATTTAAGTTGAGTGCATCTTTTTCTTTCTATTTCATTATGAAAGGGATAGAAGATAAATTTTAGTTTAAACCTGTCAAATTAACCAGCGCCTGGCACATGTTTAGACGCGATTAAAAAGTTGACTACTAAAATTACATCAAATTACGTCAGGTGCTGACTAATTTGACAGGACTAAACTAGAATTTATGTTCTGTCCTTTTCATAATGAAATAGAAAGAAAAAGATGCACTCAATTTAAATTTAGTTTAGTTTGTGAACAAGGGAATCGGCACCAATATCCACTTTACTTGGTACAAAACAAACAAAACGATTGTTATCTAGCAGTTAAAAGTTTCCTTGTATCAAATCATAATTTCATTGTTTCATTTTAACTAATTAGTTGATAGAACAAAGTTGACAAGAGTACTTGGGCTAAAAACTTGCACAAGGATACTTTAGTTCATTACTTGTGGGAATGAGAATCGCAAATAAGTACTTGCATGTAATCTTGGCAAGTCAACGTATAACCAGTAACATACAAACATAATTAGCACTTAATTACCCTTCGAAATCGACAGGCGTGAAAATTCTTTTATCTACAATTCTACATTTTCAACACTTTTCCTACTTGTTATTTATTTTCTTTTTGATGTCACCCCAAAAAAAGTTCAATTATTAATTCATAAATAATGACCACTTAAAACCCGGACGTACCCCGACTTACAGTAAACCTTGAAATTATGAGAAAAGGGCTGAAATTCCTACTAAGTTATTCAGCTAATGTTCCATGATAAATGACCACGGGTAATTGTTGAAAACACTCCGTACGATTAGTTCCCAATCCTTGTCGATAAATCTTGAATATTTTATGTTATTTGAGGTAAATAAATAAGTGGCTGCAGGCTTTTTTTTTTTGAGTAAATGCAAGGTACTCAGTGACCCGGGGCTGCGGGACTGTTCGAAAGAGATACTGCGGCCCTGGAAAACAAAGGGCAAGGATGGAACATTGATGGGTTTTAGTCAGTACAAGTTTGACATACCCTTCCGCTCGTCCCAGAGCGGAAGGGGTCATTTGATGATTTCACATGCAAAAAAAAGGTTACTTAGTGACCCGAAAGTCTGACCAAGGGCTATCGTATTACGTAGTACTAACTGCGTTGTAATGTTTGGAACAGGCTAGGCAGATAAAGATGATTAAGAAGTGCAAGATTAAGTGCTGAAGTTTTTGATAGATACCATTTTTTATATTAAGTTTCGCAATGAGGTATTTTCTTGTCCACAACATTCGGAAAATCACAGATAGGTAAGTGAAAAAACCCTAACGGTTTATCATTGTGTATACGCGAAGGTAATATAGTTTTGAAGTTCATTCCTAAAATGAAATGAGGTTGCAACAGACAATTAGTAGATTCATACCGTGTATGTCAAATCTATAACCTATGCACTTTCCGAGGGAATTCATACAGTTGGTTTTTCTCGAATATAAACTACGCCTACATTTTTAAGATTCAATCCCCACACCTACGTATTCACGCACGGCTTCACTGTAGAATGCAATTTACAATAAATTATGTAGATATTAATAAGCTTTAGGTTAAGGGTTGGAAATAATGGTTGGGCCATTCATCGTTCGATAAATTGCTATGGAGACATACTGTAGTCAGATTACGTGCTTCAATATCCGGAACAGGCCAACGAACGGGCTTGGGGCTGTTCTACAAACGTATGTTTTTAATGCATTTTGAAATGGGAATGCGTTGATAAAAGGAAGCGTTGATGTGTTTTCGTTTATGGTTTCGAACAGTTCGGAAAATGGACGATCGATTCTTTTTGAATTTCGATTTTTCTATTCGAACAGTAGGTTTGTTTTTTGTTTAAATATTTTTGCGTATTACTTAGTGGTTGTACTTTCATACAAGCCTAAAAGTTTGGCTTGGCCTTCTAACCTACTCATCATCTGCCTAGCCTTTCCCAACCTTTAGGTACTAGTACCAGTTAGTACTAGGTAAAACGATACCCCTTGGTAAGACTGGTTGTCATACTTACGTAACTGTAACGTCTGTCAGACATCCAGCCGGGACCTACTCACTAGTCTTCATAATTTAAAGTTTCTGAACAGTCTACTTGCCTCATGGGCATGTCCAGCTTACCGTGATTCTTAGCCACTAGTCTGATTCATCATCATCAGCCGATAATGTTCCCACAGCTGGGACACAGGCCTCCTCTCTATGAGAGGGAATGGGCTATAATCCACCACGGGCCCAGTGTGGATTGGTAGATGTCACATGTCTTCGATTTTTTGGTTCACTGACTGATTACTCCCTGCAATATTCAAGTCGCGAAGTCTTCCTAAAACTTGCCAATGACCGCTATATCGCTCTAAATTTCTTTTACACAGGAAGTCTAAAACGTGTAGAAAAAAACCGAGTGTTTCCATTCAATTGGCGGGTGATCGCTCGACCGTTGGGTATCGATACGTGAAAAAAATTTCAAACGCATTCTGTGCGGTTATGAGCATTTGCTCATATTTCCTCCAACGTAACAGACACCCGTCCTTACAAGGAAATAGACGCGATTTACGAATGTGACTGCAAGAAATATATTTGTATCGGGAGCCGTCTCTTTCCTTATGAAGCCAATATGATTTGGAATTATCTGCTGACGTATTGTGCTCGTCTTAAGGCGTTAGTCGTATCGATTTCGTGTTTCGAATGCTTTTGTAATGTTTACGGAGTGGCTTTTTTTCCTTTACGTTACGTATAAATGTTGAGACAATGTAATGAAGTCTTTCCTCGGATTTTGCTGCGATTCGCCAAAGAAATTTGCTTACGGACAGGCTAGACTTTATTTACTTACTACTAAACAGGTACTTTCACTATTGCTGTGAATATTTAGCTTAAGTATTTATAGGAAAACATTGTTACGCAAAAATACAGTCAGGCCTTTTTCGTCAAGTTATAATACTTTGTTATCCCCATATCGTATTAAAAAGCTAACCTTTTATAAAATAAATAAAGCTAGGTGCTTGTAAAGGAAATATTTATTGAGTCAACACAATCTCCTCGTGGTCTGTAAACGCTCGATCATTAAGAAGGACTATTTAATTATCCGTTTAAATATTTATTGCTGAGATCAGTACTGGTATATCTTCCTTCTTGATCTGTAGTTTTAAAACGAATTAAAGATAAAGAGTTCGCCCCATCAACATTTTAAGCCGAGATAAGTAATTAAAATTTAGTACATACTAGACTAAACAAATCTTACCAAGTTAGACAGATCTTGAACTAACTTGTCACAGAATCTGATAAACTAAATTCAAATAAAAGTAATAAGGTGCGAAGTTTTACAAGAAAAACAGAAACTGAGATATCAAATCTCATTCTGCGATCTATCTCGGAGCTAATAACACGTATCCCGTAATACTGTCTCCGTCCAACTTCGCAATACAAACATTGGGAAAATCCGAATATCTATTTAACATAGCTCCTCAGGCGCTAACAGATTAATACCAATATTATCCATCGAACGCGACCGAACTGCAGACGGTCGAAACTTGAGTCAAACCTCAACATTTAATCCTCACTAAACACTATTACAAAGACCACGTAAATTTATTCAGTGTGGATCGCTAATAAAACGGATAAACTTTCATTGTCATACACAAAGACGTAAGCGATCGAACACCGCACTCTATTAACAGCTCTATTGTTAACGAAATAGGTGTTGAATTTGATAATGGTGGACGTAAATCTGCGATATCGGTGCACACTGAGATACGCAGTTGATTGACAGAAGTCACACTGTACATTGTATTAGAGGGATTGGAGCAAACTTAAGCTGTCAGGCTCGTTACCAAGTTGAATGGGTCGGAGGCTTAGTACAGAGATCGCAAACTGGTGCGTCTTTGATCTTCATAACAGCTAATTAATTGGGTAAGGAAAGCTTAGCGGAATGTATTGACGGGCGTGAACCTCCAAGAAACGATCTTTAAACAACTTAAGGGACCAGAGATTGTTTAATGATAAACCTTTCTCTGAGAATATTCTGGGCAACGGGTCAGTAACGGAAGTCGGCCGTTCATAATTTTATATTTAAAATTGTATCTGAAAAGCGAAATGGTGATTCTTTTTCAATTCGTAGTCTGGTTACCAATTATTTTTAATATAACTGGAACGATGGGAGGCAGATAAAAGGCATTTTATAATTTGAATAATAACTGAAAGATATTTTAAATTAAGTTTTCTTTTTCTGTTACATAGTGTGGGTTTTTGTTTGAAAATACTTTTTTATTAGGTAATCATATCTGATGATTGATAAGACAATTGAACTGTTACAAGGCTCCACCCTCCAAATACCGAGATTCAGTCATTTTCAAAAGTAGATCAAATATCTAGAAAACAAGTTCTATAAAAGTGTGTCAGCAGTTTGGCCTTTGCTAGAAAAACTGTAATGGATTCTCCAATAAAAATAAGTAATTTTCAGAAACAGATAAAAAAGAAACTTGAAAATGCGACGCGATAGCTCTTTCATTTTAATTTTAGTGAAAAAACTTCATGAGATAAAATATTCTAGTTTATTAATTGAGGTACCAGATTAGTAAAATAAATTCAAAACACGTGAATCTTCTAAAAACAAACTGGTTTCAATTATTTTAGTGTTCCCTAGTAACACTATAATAGAAAGCTTTGTGAATACATTTTATCACCAATATCGATGATAGGAAAAACAACAAAAATAAAACACAAAACGTTTTAGTCCACTCTCTTAATTGGACCCAAATAAAGTGATCAGAAAAGAACTACGTAATTTTTTTCCATGGCCATTCTGCAACGAGTCGTGTGTGTGAATATTTTGTTTTAACGTTCCCAGTGGATTGTTTCATGTGTTTTTCTAAAAAATACTGAATAAAAAACAGGGTAAAGGAGAAGTCGTAATCCCGACGATGGGATTAAATATCAGCAAAAATGAGCTTTCATACAAATTTTCATCCCTTAATAGAGGAAGGAAACAAAAATTATTTCGAACGAAATCTTGTGCTAAATTACAAACCATAGGCAATCTAGAGCCAATGATTCTACAAGTCATCTTAGTGAACGAATTTAGATGTTTTATTCAGTAGAACATAATGATTAAGATTTTTGATGTGAAATACCTATAGCTGCGGGTAAAACCGATTGTTGGCGTGGCGACGCATGCCGTGGCGACACGTCGCCACTCTATTGGATGGTATATATATACAGGGTGTAAACAGACTCTTCACGAAGCCGTCAACCAAGCATTATGTACATCAAACTAAGTAACTTTACGCAAAAATTAGTGCTGGGAAACGACTTTTTTTTTGAGCTGAAACATCACGTTTTATGGTAGGACTCAATGTGACGCACTCAAAACATTGTGCTGATGGATGAATTGAATAGTAAGGGGGTCCTGAAGGTGTTTAAAGTAAAAATCTTACATTAAATACATGTATTTAAAAAAAAACTTGTGAAAAAGTTGGAACTTTGACCCCCCATATCTCCGTAAGTAGAAGGTTCCCAGATATGGTCTAGAACAAAAAAATGATCGCAATGACGGGGAGAACAAGTGCCTTTCGGCTTCGTTAAGAGTCTGTTTACACCCTTTATACTGTACTGTTACTGTGTACTGTTCTTTTATGCATATTACTTGTACAAAATAATTTCGATGTTTCACATCTGCCAGGCGTCCCGTGACGGCTAACAATTTTTTGAGCATAATCAGCAAATACTTTTCCCACTGCTGGGACACAGAACTCCTCTCAATGAGAGGGAATGGGCTGTATGCAATACACCAGTGTAGTGGGCTTTTGCTTTCGTCACAAATAATTTTCAGTATGTGGTGATATTGCCCAAATACAAGAAAAATACCCTGTTTCGTGAGTCTCCTTGTACTAGGAAATCATAGCTCAGTGATGTACGCAGTATTCTATAAACCTTGTACACAATTATTTGGTACGCAGTGCACACAGGACGTTATTACAGACAGGTGTGCGGCTCGGAATGCGCTCGTAAAACCAACTCCATATGGATTTATTATTTAAAGTGCTCTACACCTATTGTAGGCACCGCGTGTTGATATTGAGGCAGGTCGCGAACACTCGCTTTTATTTATTTGCCAAGACCGTGGGCACAATTATTAAAACATCAATATAAAATAAAAAATGGAACTGAAGAGCTCTGTGAGCGGTGAACTGCGATGTTGCCAAGAAAAATAAGGAATAGTAGCACCACCCACGTAAAAAGTTGAAAGCTAACAAAACAAATATGTCGTGTAGGTGACCGATCAATGTGTCTTCAATTTCTACACATCACTTCACTTGATTTGATAAGCCACCAAACCGACAAGTATTTGAAACTCTTCGATCTATATCTCCTGTCTCAACCACTTTACGTCAATACCTCCGTTCATAAACGTTCATCAAATTCAACTACTCTGTGGTCTTCGATAAGGTAAAGTTCACAGGCTCCTTAGAACAAATCTCCGGAAAATGCTCACAACACAATCGAACGCATCACGATCACAGCGTGAATCAAACGACGAGCTTACACAAATTAATTAAGATAATCGTTTATGCGTGAAATTTAATGGGTAATTAACGTTTCTAAATGTAACCGTGTAACGCCGGCCGGGGTCCGTTAAGCCCCGTGCCGTCAATTACCTAACCAAACAATTGGTGGACGCCGATAGCTAAGTTGCAAGTAAGCGAATATTCCGCAAAGAACTTACGATTAGTATTAGGGTTAAGTATCTTAAACTTGATTACCTTTATCTTCGTTTAAGGATTGTTTATGATGCTGGTGAAATTAATCGATGTTTGAGGACATTTGTTATTTTAAGTCTTTAGTTGTTTATAGAAGGTCGTCGTGTTTACGGTAAAAGCTATAAATATACAGTTATTTCCCGTATTTATACCTACATCAATTTTGTGTCAAATCACGCGTGGGTACACTAATCCTAAAAAAGAGCTTGGGTAACGGAATTCTATACGTCCTTATAATGACCCTATTGTTGTCATAATTCGACCTTTACTAGAGTTTTAGTTCTGTCGGTCCATGAAAATGCTAATTGTTCAAAAACACCTAGAAGGTGCATGTTTAACTTAAGAGTTAAGTAGTAGGCAAATAAGTAGAAAAGCTTCTGGGCACCATCTGTGCTGTGCTTATTTTGCGGGAGGATTTAAGTTTGTTGTACGGTTTCAACAAAGCTTACATAACACAGTATATCTTGTACCTGCAACTTGTACCGATTTATGTACTCTCTACTTAATTCCTAGTGTTCGCTACACTTGGGGTCTAAGTGAAAATTATTTGTGTCACGTAGTGGTGTTGGTTTTACGGAGTTATAGAGTGCTTACGTTGTGAACAAGAGGATGTGTATACTACCGTTTAAGTGTTAGTTACACTTTAGTTTTGTGGTTTATTTTTAGATGAAACTTGCTTATGCCCGCAGCTTCGCCCGCGTGGAGTTCGGTAATTGCCCCACGGGATCATACTACCGGGATAAAAAGTATCCTATGTGTTAATTCAGGTTATAAGCTATCTGAGTACTAAATGACATCAAAATCCGTTCAGTAGTTTTTGCGTGAAAGAGTAACAAACATCCATCCATCTGTCCTCACAAACTTTCGCATTTGTAATAATAATAATTAAGTAGGATTTTGAAATTATAGCGCAAATATTTTGTAGTCATTTTTTTCATGAGAAGTAAACAAAGAAGTTGCAAATAAATGCATGTCCATTTGCATAATCAACATTGCATAAAGAATCCTCCTTCTTGGACGGCTATTTCAATTACCCTATAAGGTCATTTACAGTAATAATCGATACGAAGAAACATTTTCTCGTCACATTTTCACCGACTATAATTACGTGTACCACAGAAAAAATAAACTCCAGTTATCAATTAGCATACCAACACGAACACAAAGGCTGTATCTACCCAGCTGAAACATTAATCAAATGATAACAGCCGTACCGAACAAAGTGTTACAGAAAATAAAATCAATAGTTTTCATGTATTCGGTCACCCTTTATCAATGTAGTTTATCTTTTTTGTGTGTTGTCCTCGATAACGTTTTGTCAACCTACTCGTACTTGATTATTGAATGACCCGACCGAAATATTCTAATAAGCTTAATTTATTTGTCACACGGCTGCAGTGAGAGGGTTAATTTTAAAGGTTGGAATTCAAAACACGCGATTGATCTCGGAGGGTAATTGTATTCATGATTTTAGTTTGATTTTAGTTTCACGGAATATTTGGTTTAAAATTGAAAAGCAATGCAGTAAAAGGTTTTCGTAGAAATTTTGTTTGTTGTTTCACAAACTGTTGGGTGATTATAATCAACTGTCCATTATGGCTTTAGGTGAGTTTTTAGAACGTATTAAAAAAGCATTTTTCTGTGACCACTACTTATCCCTTTTTTTTTCGTATGGGAAATCATCAAATGACTTCTCCCGCTCTGGGCAGAGCGAAAGGGAGTGTCAGACTTGTACTGACTAAAACCCATCCATGTTCCTTCCTTGCCCTTTGTGTTCCAGGGCCGCGGTATCTCTTTGGAACAGTCCTGCAGCCCACCACTACTTATACCTTAGTTCCTAGTATAAATAATTGATTCAAAAGTATTAGTTATTACAATATTTAACAGTTTCTCTACCTTTTACTCTGAATTTTATATCAACGCGACCTCTTCTACCTACTTACACATCTTTTTTTACGTAGAAAGGTAAACATTTTCAAGTTCCACGAAAAAACAGCAATTTTACAAAAAAGTTTTAACAGCCATCGTTAATGTAGGAACAAATTTAAATATACGTTTATTTGCCCTGTTTAGACGCGCATAGCTGACCTTAAAAGCTCGCAGGGAAATTTTGCCATTGTGGGGATTCTTAATGTATTTTTACTGACTGTATACTCGCCAAAAATGAAAATAAGGGTTAAAAGCGTTAGAAAGGAAAGCAGAAATAAACAAAAACGTTAATTGTAAAGGTGCTTAGTATTTTATTATTACATTCCAGTTATGAAAAAGCTCAATTTCAAACAACAACTAACACCAGTAAACAATCACATTTATTCCAAACTCATATTTATATTAAACCATGGAAATAGTCATGAAAACTGTAACGGGCAATCGTAAAAAACTATCGATAGAAAAAACCGTATTGTCACTAATCGACACCTGTGACAATTAATGGTGGGTTCAGTCCACACCACTTTCATTACTCGCCCGATGTACTGGCCTGATATACTCGCCTGTATGAATCGGTATTCGTTTGTTTGTGCACATATTTAGCGATGGGGGTGGCACCGGCCGCTTTATGGACTTGCGTTGTGTGAAATTTATTTTATTTGTACTGTGATAAGGGTAGTATTGTTTTTTGATTTTGTGTTTCTGTTTGTTCCTTTTTTGAAGTGAATGATAAATTGCGATGTGAGTCGCCGAGGGTAACTAGCTAATGGAATAGCAATGTTTTAGTTTTCGTTTTTGTATCACGATTAAGTTGAGCATAAGTAGTATCCTCAAATTTTAGGAACTTAATCAGATCTATTAAACAATATGAAAAAAAAATCAAGTACTTAAGTACTTGAATTTTTTTTTTAACCAAACGAGATACAAGTTTAAGTAGGAGTTCTAACTGCATAATAAAATTAAAGAGACTCAAAACAATAAAACAGCCCCATAACTTTATTTCCAACTATATTACATCGATAACATTAACATCTACAATGATCATCACCTTTACTAAACTATTATCTGTAAAGACAGGTACGATCTGGAGTCAAACACGAGTCACAATCGATTAGACATGAAGCAATTAGATCCCTAAGTTAAGTTCCCTTGCGGGCCGCGGTAACAATGTGAATCGTAATTGAAGATCGTACGGCGTGCACACAAAAGCACCATTTGCGTTCATTATAACGAAAGGAGATGCTCAAGCTTTTTAGTGAGCGTTTTAGTTGGAAAACTGTGTAAAGGAATATGGAAAAATGGAGTTATAAAGGCAAGGTGGAATTTTATTATAAGTATTTATATGATTTAAAAACTATAAACAGGCTTAAGAGCGTTAACGACTTACAGCATTTCATAGAAACTTTCAAGTCGTTTTTTTCGAACAGATTGAACCGATTTCATTGAAACTACATACGTATAAGCATAGGTCTAAAAAGTTGACAGAGGACTTTTCGAAATGTTAAAAAGAAAATGGAAATTTCTGTTTGTATGGAAAAATTAAAATTGGTCTAATTAAGCTGTAACAATATTTTTCGTTTTTTTTTTCTTTTTTTTATGGATGAATAGTTTAGGCGCTACGGAGAAACATAATATAATAATAACCCTTCCTTTTGGCTTAACCGTAGTCGGGTAAAAAGTGGTACAGGGAATGGAAAAAATCGTTCGCATCGCTTTCTACAGGGAAACTGCCCAAAAGATTGCCACGTTGAATGACATTAAATGCTGATTCTTTGGCCAGAAATAAAAGTAAGGTAAATGCAGTCGCTGGATGCAGGTGGCATTGGACCGGACACGTTGGAAATCGATTGGGGAGGCCTATGTTCAGCAGTGGACAGCAACGGGCTGAAATGATGATGAGAATGAAATGCAGTTAGTACTATTTAACAGCGGCGTTCAAAAGAATTCGAAGAACTGTCGATAAAACATGCTACACACCGTATCACTGTCAAATAAAAATCTTATATCAAAGGCTCCATGTATATTAATCATCGTACACCCAAAACTCTCGCAGGAGCCAGTTTTGTTGTCAATAAATCCATCCTCACTCACTCGTAACATACTCTAAAGTTAACAGATAAAAACTTAGTTTGTTCAGTCCCAACTCCCGGGTTCGATTACGTAAGACGCGCAAACTTCCTCTATTACCCCTACTTAAGGGTACAAATTTAAGCGCCCCCTATTTAAACACTGTTGCCAAATACCTACGTGTGTAATTTACGCCAAGTGCGGTTTACAACCGACGAACATTTTGGGAGCCGGATTTGGACGAGAGAGAGACCAATAAATCTCTGACGAGACGAACGATTTATAAGCAACCGGTGATTTGTAAGAATCCTACAGGGAATCGAATTTGATTATACGGGGAAACAGAAATTTTCCAATTCTAGTGTACTGTAATGATACGCGCGCTCGTCTGTATACCTATTTGTCTCGTTTCTTAATGTTTAAGTTATTTCCTTTTGCTACAAGAAATTAAACAATATTATATGAAAAATGTGTTCTCCTAAAATTTGTAAATTGCCTAGACAAAATAATTCTAAAATATAGCCCACCAAACATCAAGTTTTAACAAATTCAGGCGACAACAAGTAACGTCCCATTACTCTCGTACCAGGCTTTCATAAATAATCAGGAGTCCCATTTTTCACTACCAAAAAGTGCGGAACCCTCACAGGTGGGGGGTGGCTAAGTCTCGCAACACTGTCATCATTTAAGCCGCACATTAGTGGAACTTGCGTCGTTTGAACCAACACCTGGGGACCGCGACACACTACTCGATATTTTACTACCGGAATAAACTGCCCGGCAAAATGTAAATTTCGAGTTTGGGCTGCGTCGGCAATATTTCAATTTGGAGTTCGGTGCGCTGTTTTGCATGTTGTGTGTAAGACTGTAATGTGGGGATTGAGTGCTTTTCATTTACCTACTGTAAGTAATGGGTTTTCTTTTTGTAACTGTTTTTTGAGTCTATCTGTGGTTACTGCGCACTGCGCAGTTAACCTTGGTAAGTTAATTATTATTGATCGTTAATAGTTATAATGTCTGCTTCTGTTATTTCCAATGTTATATTATTTCATTTCAGACACACTTTGTAATCATCAAGTGTCTAATTCTGAAATCCAAGGAAAACTAGCTGACACAATTTTTATTGTTAATTATTTTTTAATTTGAAATAAATGACTATTTACTTATAAAATGTATTTTATGTGTGTATCAGATGGTTTAAAGTAAGTCATTCATTTTCTATAATCAAAGATAATAATCGTCATCCAGTCCAAGCGAGTACTGCGCTGCACGTGCGTTGCGAAGTAACTTGCGTTGGTCCGGCAACCTTTCAGAAACGAGGCGTAACAGACGCGCGGCAAAACCTTTCAAATAACTGACTTAGCCTAAAGATGCGAGTACACAGGACCAGTAGCTGTCTACTGTCGCACTTATGTGACCGGGCGGGTCGGGGCGAGGCGAGCTGCTGTCATGTGTACGATGCCAGTAGCTGTCTAGTGCCAAGTCAGCAGATCGCATCGTGTCAACCAGACATAAGGCGTAACATAGTGACTCGCATTATACAAAACTCGGGTCGATAGCTAGACCCGCGCTCTACCTGACACTCTGAATAAAGGAGTCCTTAAAAGCCTTTCTGTTTGTACAAGCCAGTTCGCAGCTCCCGTATAATCACAGCCATTCGAGATACTCCCATTCAAATGCAATGACACTAAGTCTAGATGTTGAACTACAATATTAATGAACTACTTTACTCCGACTAAGATACTGTTATTTCAAAGACATTGAGAAATAGCTGTTTCAGTTTTTTGACGTCCGTCCGAAGTTAGCGCACTTATCTACTGAGGTGTGGGTGCCCAGATAGCCATTAAGGTGTTCAACTTGGACCAGTCTATTTATCAGACATCGGGAATTGTTACACCTCAAAGAAAGCTTGTAGTTAAGGGTACCATGACGTCAGTAGTATCATTAGACGAAAACAAAAAACACAGCAAGCAAAATAAAACAAATCTGCTACTTACGCAGTTGTAAATGAATGAAATCTACGTGAACTTTCTCTAACAACACCCACGTACCTGGAAAGAAAATATATTTGTTTATCAATACTGACGAACAAACTGACAAATTTTCGCAATATGCAGTCGTTTGAAATTTTCCGTTTGATGCATTTTTTTAGTTAGACAAAAATGATTGGTGTACATCACTTTGCAATTTCAATGCAAAAAAGTTCAGAAAACGAATTTAATTAAAGTTATATGAAAACCGAAACAACATTCCAAATTCAAACGTTAGCTACGTTCGGAAACAAACCAATAGCGGGGCACTGGCGAACCACGAGCGCGCCAGTTAATCGCCGCCAACTAGTGGGTAATCCTTTCGAGTGGTGTGCATATAACGAGTGCATTCCAACCCGTGCCGCGTTCCGAACGCACGGCATACACTGAAATTGCGGCACTCGCCGACTCAAAGCGACGACGGAGCCGTATCATGTATGATGTGCATCAGTAGGCAGTATGTGCGTGGCAGTGACGTACACTGATCCGTCTGTTTGCGAACACTAACTTCTCTCTGTCTCTCGTAATGACACTGATAAATGATAATGTAGCCACCAACAAAAAAATTGGCACCACCATCTACTTTTAAGACCTGTGATTTACAGACTATCGATAATCCACCACGACTTTCATCCAAGTTTTATAGCCAATGTTAAGTATGCAACCGACTCTCAAATTTACGCGAGTTCCTTGAACGAAATGGCGGTTGCAATTCACAACTTTCACCAACTACATCGGCACTTTAAAGTGAGTCGCTTTGTTAGTCGGTGCCCTTTTCTTGAACTCGCAACTAACTTCGCGCTTGAAAAAGCTGGACGGGACGTTAAGAATAGTAAATAAATGCAGCATCAGTGAGATGTACTGAATGGGAGGCAGCGAGGTGCGCCGGCGCCGCGTGCATTGCCCTCGCGCAGCCCCGCACCCCTCCGCGCGCGATGGTACAAACGCGACTGACTGCATTCCGCCGCGCTTCCTGACCAGGGCAAGTGCAGCGGCATTACACTGCAAGTACATACCGCACCCCCCTGCACTCCACAGCGCCGCACCTCCCCCCGCACACACCCGCCTAGGTTACCAACAAGCAACGAACACAAAGGAACTCCAAAGCACCCGTCGTTTTGTATACGCAATCACGTAATTCGATAAAGATGTCTGATCAATGGCATCGTCTTTTGATGTATAGTAGCAAAGAGCCTTTGCCCCTTTTAAAATAATCATAAAATCTAATATTATGAAGAAAAATAAAAGGACTCCTCCCCCGCCCGTTACTCGCCTTCTTCGAGCAAGCCCTTTGTAATCTAATGCATTAAGATTATTAGGTTGTTCTGACATCATCTTATTTCTTTAAAATTTACCGGTTTATTATATACAGGGACTTTCTTGTGCCAACATTTACTTTATGTTCGGTTCATGTTATATCGTTGTTGGAGAAATTGTATTTCGGTTTGAAAATTTGTCACATTTTATGACAGCATGAGATGCAAAGTGCGAATTAAGTAAGAGTGGAATTAAAGGCGAACCGGGAGTTAACAAACGTAGATTTGAATCGTTCTCTCAAAACGTCATACGTAGCGCGTTCGATATAAGATACTCCGCCCGCGCCAGGCCAGTTGGATGCAAAGCAAAAAGTATGGAAACACTCGGTAATAGTCTGCCTGTTGAAAGCGTTTTCTGTGAGGCTTTTAAGCGCTTATCTTGGGAATGATAGCCGCGGCCGGACGCTGAAAGGCTGTGACGGCAATTTGCTTACATTAGGACATGCCCCGTTCCACCATTGGGCTACGATGAAAGCGAAGAATTTTACGCTGCAATTCGTATTTCACATTTTTCTTGTTAATACACCTTTCACGCATTTACAGTGTAGACTATTGATTCGAAGCTCAGTCAGCTATGAAGTCGAATCTGATTCAGTTACAGTCGTAGCAGTATAGTAGCAGTTTGTGCAGCTCAACCGGGTATTACATTGTTTTTAGAAACAATCGTCGAACATATGTAGTTCCGACTCTTTTCGTAACTATGTGTGAATTTTATTTTTAACGTAACTGAGGCGAAAACGAGCAGTAAATTAGAGCAAGTGAAATAAAAAGAACATGAGTGAAATAACGTCGCATTTTTTAACAAGCGGTTTTGTTAACATTTTCTTAATGGCCTCGTTAATTTGTACTAAGTGTGTTATTATCAGTGTCGATACTATGTCACGGTACGTTTTATTTTGAACGCAGATTCTGTTCTCGGAGGAGCGGATGATTCATGGGCTAGAGATTGCATCATTGTCTAATCTATTCGTCTATGAACGTAGTAAAGATTATAATGTAATGTTAGTTAGTGTGGTACGCAAGGAGTGCGGTGTCCGCAGGCGTGTTTGTTTTCCGCGGCTATTTCTGGACAGGCCGCGCGCCATTGTTTCAAGAGTTATGGCCGCTCACGAGAAGGTTAAAAAACAAAACTATCGCTTCACACGAGAAAATGAAAGTAAAAATATTTTACAAAACCAATATTTTATGTTTCGGACGATTTATATAAAATTGTCGGGGAAAATTTCTTAGTATTTCGCGCCATGCCTTCCTCGGTACGCGGTAGTATTCACTGCACGTAAATGTTACGAATAAGTGTTTGACCGCAATTTCGTGAAATGTTTACATTTAAAATTACATTTAGATGTGATACTGAACGGGAACTAAGCGGCATGGCAGCTTTTAAACAGTTTATACTCGCCCCTGTATCACACACTGGACTCATATTTGCCATCTTTCCGCAAAGTTAAAGTGGTCTTTCAAATAACTTCATTTAAAAATAAATCCATCATATTATTTAATTTTTACTTGTATTATTATCATTTCTCCATTGAACAATTTGGTAAATATTATGTCACCTCTTCATGATTATTATGCTAGTTTTGCAAGTAATTATAATCTACCATAAATCTAAAATATTAGTTATTTACCTATGTTCGTAATAAAACAAAAATATAATTCTCTACTATTTGAACACGCGTTCCAACTTTTATCTTGGGGATTATAAACATTTTTGTCAACAGACCTTTTGTTTCAGATAAAATATTTTTATAAATTCGTCGTAAATGTTATGCGAAACATTTATTTCCAACATTCAACTAACTATGTATGTGTGCTTACTTTTAATAAGCAAAAAACCCTGTTATGTGGTGATCATCTTACAATTTTTCTATATATACATATTACATAGATACAAATCTTTATTAACAACCCAATGTAACATAATTATCTGAATCAAAGCACAATCAAAACTGCATATCTGTAGAAAAATCATCGACGAATCGAATACAGAACCAATAATATTTACAGTGCCCGAAAAATAAAACAGCATAACCGTAGAACTCAAAATAACCGAAATATTGCCAGCACCCATACGCAAATCTAACCCGCAACCTGCAACGCTCCTTGCGAATCAGTAGCGCGCGATAGTTTTCATTTGTACATCGTTATTGCTCGAACGTAAATCAATATTGCCGTTAATAGTCATTTGAATGTTTGCACAAGTTTTTTCGAAAATCGATTTGAGATTTTGATTTTAGGTAAACTAACATTGGAATAATGTTTCACTGGCCCGACTCGCATCTAAGAATTAAGATTGATATTGTTTTTGACCAATCTTCAGGCATTTTTAAGCATCTTTTTTTAACTGAAGTTTATTTTATCCTACACACTATTTTACTAGGTAAAAAAATTGTGATGATTCCTTAAAAAAATCAATATTCACATTTTTCCCTGCATGAAGAACGTATGACGAAATTGAATAAAAGCTATCAGAAGCTTTTAAATTTAGACAGCAAACTGAAAAGCTTCACAACTACATAAGAGATCCTAATTCATAAATGCGAAAAAACTCCCGAACTATTGTTTTAGCAGCACGAGTGTTAAAAAACTTAGTTTTCCCTCCAGGGAGAAACTTTCAATCCTTTATTATATGTTTAAGAAATAGAGCTCACAGTGTTTTGCCCTCAGGAATTGTACACTATCGTAGTCTAATGGAGAAGTCATAGTTATTGTGAAGAAAGAACAAAATACTAAAACAAATAAGTACTTACGATGTGTTTTAAAAACTAAGTGAATAGTTTTGTGTTTGAGAGAATTTTCAGCAAAATATAAAAAGAAAAAAACCCTTTTTGGAATTGCTTAAGTATTTAAACAGAGTTAAGTAAGTACAACCAAAAGACTTTTCAATTTGCTAAATAGCTTTGCTTTGAAAAGTGTGTAAAAATCTTTAAGCATGGGATCTTTGAGCAGATGGATCTAAGGTTTAAAAATTGCGTCATTTTGAGCCACGTTTCACAATTAAAGTGTCAAATTATATGCGTATTACAAAAGAATTCGCCTGTTTTCCACAATTCTGTCGAGCCTTCTACTTCCCTTTGATCAGAACTTCACCTCTTTTGACTTACCTACACTTTTATTCGAGCCCATTATTTTTTAATCACTGCGTAACAATTACAGGGGTCTTAAACATTTTCTAGAGATTCATTTAATTTTTTTTTCATTTTTTCACTACTTTTTATAAGAATGAGGCTGATTTATTATTTTATTTAACAAGGAAAACATTGATGGTATCGGAAATTTTCAAGTAATAAATAAAAGGAAGAGTTAATAAGCTTACGTATAGGCTTTCATTGTGTTGGCCTCCCATTCCTTTTCGTTACCTGCATCATAAAGAGGATTTTATTTCAGTTCCTCTTTTCTGGTGTAGTGACGGTGTTTTTTTTTAGAAAATCATAATGGGTCTTGCTTGGGCCTTTTGTTATAGTATCAGAAACAATTGTTGAATGAAAAGTGCTTTTTGTCTCCCATAAGTAAGGATTATTTTTAAAATTTTGATGTGTTATATTGTTGGTTAGTTGGAAAAGAGGTCCAGCAGTTTTTATTTAAACTGTCTGTACCTAAAAAAATAAATAGCGGCAAAAATTATTAAGCAGTTAGAGTGCACTGAGTGATAATGTAGTTGAATAATTAAAAACTACTCGACTGTCTTATTATTCAGGCATTGAGTATCCTCCAATATCGTTTGATAGACTGTCCGTTATAATTTAAAGCATGTTGCACTTTTAAAAATCTCAGGTTTTTCTAAATTTAGGTTACATTTTGTCACAACGTATGTTCGGTGTCTGCAACTTGTAAGATTTCTAGTTCGACAGCTTCAGTTCAGTCCCCGAAGACATTATATACAAATCCGAGAGACGTGGCAACGAAACTAAAAGAATTCCGTCCCAGCATGGTGCCGCCAACTTTACAGTAGGTATTTACGTAACGACGGTACGTAATGCCGCGTACGATTTTGACATATTGCTTTGCAAACAACGTAAGCTTCAAAGCTTTGTTGCCGACTGTATTGACGCCATCTTAGATCTTAGAGAGCGCAACAAAATATGAGCGCGATTGTATCAGCATCAGTGCTCAGTTTCTCACGGCAAAAACAAAACAAATTATAACTATTAACGCTGCTGGTTGAATATTGCCCGATATTAATATTTCCAGCGGGGACGAGGGTTTTATTCAGCGAAATTGCAGTTAGAAAGATCCTATTAATGAACGTCCCGGGCTCCTTTGTCCAACGCCGGGGCATTTCCTGCACAATCGCCCTGACACCAAGTAATTAGGGAGAAAAATTCGTTACTCTGACGTCTAGTACAGTGTTTCAGTTTTGCGGTGAAATATTTTTAAAAGTCGTCGCGGGAATCCTGTTCGTACATTTAATTCGGTATGATGCACTTTTTAATAAAGCTATTAGGAGATGTTTTGGTGTTTGAGGATGACGGTAACATTGTGGTTTTGACTTGAATACCGATGTGGTTTCCGTAAACCTGAATAAGTAAATAAAAAAAAATCTTTCAAAATTCAATTAAGTACGTTTTTGTTCAATAAATTCAGAATATTTCGCTCTCGGTTCCCGCAATTCATAATGTGTTGAAACAAGCTGCACAATGATTTAATTTAACGTGAAATAGCTGCAACAGATTTTAACTACACTAAACAGTATCACAGAAGGTAAATTATAAACAATGAAATATCTAACGGTTTCGAAGAATATCAGAACAATTAGCTTTCAAAGCGAAATCGTATTAACAACTCATTATTTAATACTAAATTGAGTTTATCCACGCTACTAACATATATTAAGATAATTGTATCGTCAATTAGCTGCAAAGTGCAAAGGTTTTACTATACATTTTCGATCATTCTACTAGAGAGGTCAGAGATATATGAATTAAACATTATAAATTGTAAATCGATAGTCAAAATTCTAACTTCAACAGGAAAATTTCAAAGAATTAGATAAAATGTATTTTTAGTGTTAGTGAACATGTCAGTCTAAAAATGTATAATGCAAGATATTCGAAGCTGTTTTGGTGCAATTCGGATCGTATGTGTTTCTTACAAAGATCATAACGTTCATGATACCTAACTTAAAGTGTTTAATTGACGCTGAAACTCGCAATTTTCTTACTAAGTTTGTTTACTAAATGAGAAACGCAAAATAAATAACACTAAAGATACTTACTTCAATAGGTATTCTAAATGACCGTCTCGGCCTGAGAAAACATAGGCGGTACAAATGTATGGTTAATAATGACAAAAGGCTCACTACAAATAGTTCGGGAGACTAGTTTTTTAGCGCAGACACTTGAATGTACGGCCGTTCCGGTTTGTAAGTCAGCACGATGACCTTATATTATTTATGGATTGGTCTAATACGTAAGCGGTAGCGATGTAAGTACATGAGGTACTTGTAACCCCAGAAAAACCATTGATTGCGTTTTTTTTTTGTATGTAATAAAAATGACGATGCCCTTAAAATTCTCAAAAAAAATCTAGATATGAATTCACATTGGAAGCAAATGTTAGAGCTGTGCAGGTGGCTACATACTAGTCTAATACAATGTGAGGTCATCGTTACGAAAAGAAGAAGAAGAGTCACATTTATATTGTATTGTTGCTTATTGATTTTCATATTTTACAAAACCACTAACTCCAACTTAGTTGCACTAACTCTTGTATAAACAAATGTTTAAACATATTTAGAAGCATTTACCTAATTCTTGGCATGGTTCAATTGCGTACACATATCACAGAATATTTTTTTAGATATTATATGTAAGTATGAAAATGAATATTTTATAGTTTTGGGAGGATATTAGCAGATTTACTAAGTATTAGATTAAGAAGTATGCCGTGACGTTTGACAGGGGAGAATGGAAGAAGAAAACGTATTGCGCCGACCCCAAATAAAATGCGACAAGGGCAGAAAGATGATGATTAAATACTAGATAAGTCCATGGTTTCCCAGCTATAAAATATAATATAGCTATATCAAATAAGGTAGACATAGGAATTAAGTTATTACGAGAAAATTATAATTGTCGACAACCTGACATAGTTAAACCTTCTTTATCCTGTTGTTGCTGATACTTTAACTTCAATCACAGCCCAAATGTTATTACGCAATATATTTAAGGAAAATTTTCTTCTTAAAGTTTACTTTGTGACCTAGGTAATATCTCAGTCTGCCTGAAATATTCAGTACCTCCCTTTTTGGGAGCGGTCTGTTGCCAAGAGGATCGCGATAGGCTGAGTTCTAAAAATTCTGGAGTTGTGCCAACCCGTACGAATTCACCAGATGCGGACGATTTCAAAATTGCTATCGAGGAAGACACACACACATATTGAGTACTTGAATTTTAAGTTTTAAATCATTAAACGTTTCTGTCCAATGGTTTTAGAAGGAAGGAACTCTGAACTTCTGTTACCTTTACACGCTTCAATGAATGATCGGATTTGGATGACGTTTATTTAGCTTACAGGTAGACTATGATGATCTTGGTTAGGACATAGAATACTTTTCCTCTAGGTAGTACTTCTCCATGGGTTTACTTTTAACTTACACGCGGGGAGCTGCGGGCACAAGCCGGTTTGAAATAATAATCTTTAATCAATCTTAATGATGAGGATGTGACTCATAATCGCTGTCCGCTTTTGATCTACGCTTCGTGTAATTATTATACAAATTTTCTCAACACTCATGGTGACGCAACGGGGCCCCTCGCGTACTGGCGTTTTTATGTGAGGCCCATAAAATGACCAGTTGGGGCCTCAGAGAAAGATTTTATTTACTGCCCAAGGCATGCTTCGTACACTCTGATTAGGAATAATTGTTAATGAAATTCTTCCTGCTTTGATAAGTGGTTGTTTAAGTACTTATTGTGCAGTTCTAGGTATCTGATTAGTCAGGTTTGTTATAATCAAAAAAATATGATAAATCTTGCGGTTAAATTGAGACCATAAAAAGTTCTACATTAATTTAAAGCAATATCAGATACATATCTTACGGATACATAAATCCAAACATTTTAATTACAAAACAAAAATAATATTTATTAGCGTTAAAAATCAGAAATCTTTCGGCAAACTGAGTTAATTTGACTAATTGGACTGTGTAAAATATTGCAAGTGACCAAAGTAATTTCCTCGTAGATTTAATTGGTACCGAGCGGTGTGGAAAATTAACTGTGCACACAAAAGTGGCTTGGAAGTGTAAAACTAGTTTCATCGTTTTTAAAAACTGTTTATGAGGAGGCTTAACGAACGCGGTGGCACGCACGCCCGAAAGAATAACAAATACACCCACGGATGCCCCAGCTGTAAATAGTTCTGGCCTATTGTTTAATGCGTGCCTGGCGCACTTATAAAGTACGCCAGACGCATTTAATTTAACGAAATAAATAGAGATTTTTTTAAGGAAGTTGCACAATTTTTAATTTGGTTAGGATATCTATATCAAAAGCTTTTTTAGTCTCTCAAAGAAACCTCTTGTAATCTCGTAGAAAAAGTGAAAACCTCAACGGAAAAACACGTTTCCGTTGTATCAGGCTTTCCTTTTCCTACTTTTGTGATACCTACCTCATTATCGTGGAAAATATTCGTAACACTGTAAAATCTGCCATGAAAAACCCACATCACCGAAACAAATATTTTTATTATTATTTTGCGTAAAAGCTGTGTTTTATCATTACAAGGCTGCCATAGTCTGTATTATTACGCCTATTTCAACTTTATGCATGAATATAAACACGCCAAATGTGGAAATTTCATTATGACCATGATAATTCCGGCGGCAACCCTGCACGAAGGTTTTAATAGGTTTAAAAGAAAAGCACGTCGGATCGCAGGAGATATTCCACAACACGACATTATTGCATTTTTGCTCACGAAACACCTGAAAATCATTAATTAATTTTAAAGGCATTACCGCTGCCTCCTCGCGGCGTCGCCGGAACATGCGAACTTCTAATTTGTTATTGTAAAATCAGGAGAAAACACGGTAACAAATAGTGCGGGTGAAACTCGGATTACCGTCGGTCACACAACGTTAAATCACATCGCATCACGTGACAGAATCCGTTCTTTGCATCACTAATTGATTGTTGAATTGGAATTAATGCACTCATTAGATGTATGAATGCAATTAGGTGCATAGTTGTGTAGCAAATACCGTTTCGCGCGGTCGCACCGGAGCGACTTTCAAACGAAATTGCGGAGAAACTGATATAATGGTGAGGCTGGCCACGCGATGTGGCGCACGTACTTTTAGCATGATTTATTATTTACTGCAATATCCTTGTAATTGATTACAAGTATTTATCATCTGTGATCACCCATCTGTCGGCTAAGCTGGTTTTTATGGCAATATGCTCTTGGGGCATTTATCATACTGGCCCTGACTGAGCAGGGCTATTTTACCAGAAGGCTTTACAATTGCACATCAAAAATATTGCACGGTTTGACCACAAACTGCTCCTAACTAAATCTCTATCTAGCAGCATTCCATTAAAACAGAGGATAATTTACCATCACAGCTTAAATATGTGTATTACACTCGGATTTCTTTGCTTTCTCCAACATTATGTTGGTTTCTATTTAAAGATAACGACCCCATAAACACATTCATGGCACTTTAACATGGAAACCAAGAAGTGTATATAAATGTTTTAGTATATAACCGATTATTATGAATAAGTGTATTGCTTGTGAATTGAAATTATTAGTTTCTGGTTGATTGTCAAGTGTTAGACTCAGTTTACGTAGGATTTATCTACCCACACGAGTTAGGGGAGTAATTTGAGCTCGCTCTTAGAAATACAGGTTCTGGAAACTTTAATGCTTAACTGTAGTCATTTGGAAAGCTTGTCTTAGGATACATTGAGTGTAAAAGGTATTTAAGATGCTCTTAGCGTGTATCCGGATGAAAACCTTAGTTTTAAAAAAGTTTGGCGAAAAAATCACATGCAAATTTTATTTTTTAGATTTAAGTGTCGAGTTCTGGGATAAACCTTTTTATAGACTGTTAGAATTTTCAAATGATCCGTTACATTATACAGTTCTGTTTTAACAAAATTCTGGTGAGTGGACTTAGGCATTCGCGTATGGCATATCCCGTTATTTAGACCAGACTTCCTTGAAGAAATTTAGCATGGTAATGGTTCCCGATTCTTTGGAAACATTCTCGAGCCGTTACTTATATGGTCGCGACTCTGAATATTTTTATACGTGATGAAAATATTAACGATTTTATTCGAATGAATATTAGTATTGATTTGACGGCCTGTATTCAAATGAGACTTAAATATATATTGTCAGCATGGTGAATTGCTTAAAAATTTTAGGTACAGTTTTTATTATAACATTTGTGCTTAAAACAGACACTTTTTTTAAGTTTGTAGTTTATTCAAAGTTAATTAGTGATGTATTAAAGAATAAAATAACACGGTTTGAACAATTTTCGGGACAGCATTCAAGAGCTATTCGTCTGTGGAGAGAGCGAATCAGATTGCCGCACAAGTATTAAAATAACATAAACACACCTTTGACGGGTGGTCTTAATGAGAAAAGTTTGATACGACTTCCATTTAAGTCAAAGTTCTGTCATCAGCATTTACTTTCCTCGGCAGGGAGCGGCAATACCTCGGCTACCTCGGAAACGAGATAAGAAATCTCAATCGAAATGTAAACAAAACTTGATGTTGTTATTGAGTGCAGACGACCGCTCTGTTCGATTTCCTCCTTCCCTAACTTCTGTTAGGATTGCATTCGGAATTGTGTTAAAAGTTTACACTGACGAACTTCGTTGGCGGCAGGAGTTAAAACATTGTTTTGGTTTAGAATAACAAACTCCGATCAGCTGAAGGAAAAACGCTTACAAGATTTCCTGTGAACCGTTATTGCAAATTAAAAGATTATTTCTTGAGAGTTGTTCAACAAAAATAACTTTGTAATTTAGCACCTACATCTTATAACTCAACTTCTGCTACTTTTGCAGCGTTGAAGATTTTATTAGAATACTTGTTCAACTCAAACATCACACTTCAAGTGCGAAATAAAACATAAATTAAAGTTTAAAGACTTCTATGGGAAAAACAGTGTCAATTGCCAAAACTAGATCAATTAATTTCAATATTCCTAAGGGATCAATATAGCCGAAGTTAAAGTCACAGCGGAGACGTTAATATGCTTAACTTATGCGTGCGAACTTCAACTTGCGTATAGTTACGAGCCAAGTTAAGTTGTCGTTAGTGCGCCTAACTGAGAGTGTCGCTGTAAGGCAGTGCTACTTACGCAATAAATATAATTGTTATTTATTTGTCGTATGAAGTTTTGATCGGTGCGATACTCGTGCCGCACTCATGGCATGGAGGGCGCGATTGTATCGCTATACATTAGTCTGCGGGCCGAGAGAGTTATTATCAGATCCGTTTGTTCGCAACTTTGCAGCGTTGTGCTCTATACTCGTAGAAACTTATCGGTCGAGTGCTCACGGCGCGCCAGATAAGCGGGAACACCAGAGAAGCGTGGACTTGACTTACCATGTTAGAGAGCAGCAGCCGTTGGTGTTTAGCGACTTGAGGATCTAGGTGTTGGAGCGGAAGGGCTAGGGGCAACGGGAGAGGCAACGGCAACGGGAGTGGGTGCGGGTGCGGAGCCGGCTGCAGGATCAGCGGCGGGCAGCAGGCGCACGGCGTCACGTAGGACACGCACCCGAGCTGCGGCGGGAACAGCGTGCCGGCGGCCTCCTCGAGGCCTCGCACACGTCTCTCACGACCGCATCCGCGGCCGACCTCCAACCGTCCGACGGCCACGCGCGCCGCCGACTTGCCGACACGACCGAGGTGCCCGACCACCGACGATACCGAAGCGCGCTCGCTTCCCGATTATTTTCAAGTTAACGCGGGAACTCCGAAAGTTCTTGAGCGTGGCGCGAAGTGCGTTGGAAAGTGTCGGAACTCGAGTTGTATTAGTTGAGGAAGGGCCGGTAGCCGCGAGGGAGCGGGAAACTGAGCGTTCGGGAGAAGCGAGAAACGTCGCACAGGGCTCGCGAGAGTGTGGAGAGAGTGGCGTCGTGCACGGAGCACAAGTCGCCGGGCCGGCGTGTGGCGGTGGACTGAGCGGCGAGGCAGGTGCGCGGCGCGGCGCGGAGGGCTGGGGGCGGGCCCACCTGATCCACCTGGGCGCCTGCGCCGCGCGAGCTCAGCCTCCGCTCCACACACAGACACCGACACATCAACGCTACTCTTTCGAACACTAACATTGCACTATCAACCGTCATTATGCTGCAACTTTTCATCGTAATATATTATTTCATGAGCTTTTCTAGTTTTTCAGAGCTATTGTTACCTTTGAGTCAATGTTTTATACCGTAAAGTTAATTTTTTAGTACAACTTCCATAAAAGTTAGTTTCTTTTAATTTTCAGATGGTTTTTGATGCCAATTAAAATAAATCATCTGATAAACAAATATCCCCCAAATCCCAATGAGTTTTGGAAAATCGAAAAAAACCTTTCAGATACGAAGAACCGGTCATCTGTCGCATAAACCTAAATAGGACTATCCCTATACAAAGAAAATGAGCGTAATAAAATAAATTGGCGACTCGACGACTCGCAAATAAGAGGCATTATCTTGCGGAAATCTCTAGCGGGATAACTGGGATAAATCGCATTGATCTCCGAGGTCCGGCTTTCCTCAGAGAGAGGACATCTGAAGACGTACGGTGAAAGCCCGTTGTACACGCTTAGAGGGGATTAGGCACCTTTTAACGTCGAACACTATTTACCTTTAGGATCTTTTCTTCGAGACACAGATTACACTCTCGTTAGTAGCCAATGAGTAAACAGATCGGATTTGGAACACACATGCTGTTGGCACGCGGAATGAGTGCGAGGGGGACGATCTTGTTTAAACATATGATTCTTCGATGAGTTGTAATGAACAGAGATATAAAGCTGACCATGAACTCTATGACGCTGTTTGGTTTTGTAACAGTATTCATGGTTATTTTTAATCTAAACACCTCCACCAAAAAATGAATAGGTTCAATATATTGTACACACAGACAAACACAACATCACGCCTGTAATCCTTCACAGGTTAGGCAGAGGGGTACCTAATAGTACCTACACCCAAATTTCTTCAGTTAAGCTTAAGCCCATGTAACGGAGGACGAGCCTATTGCCATCAACGAGGCATGAATCCAGGCTACATGGCTGCTATTGCCAAAAACAATTCTACGTAACAATTTCAATAACAATTTTTTCGATGTATTGAAAGCAAAAGAATTCGATAACTGAATGGTAACTGGAATAATGAAAAGTATCCGAAGCGGCACACAATAGGTGAGTAACTGAAAATGGAAAAATAATTAAACGTTTTTTGTATTATTTCATGAAAACTAGGTATCTTTTTAAAAAGATTTTTATATAAGGGTTACTTTGTAATTAATTATAAATATTTACTGCATAATCTACTTGTAAGGCAGGTTTTAAGGGCCTTACGTGGGGGCTGCTTAAACCTCTGTTTTAAATTCAAATTATACAAAACCATTAGGGCAACACACGGTTTCATACTAGATCCTAACATAATCATTATACATCATTAATACATACTAGAAATGAGGATCTGAATTGTTACATTAAATAGGGTTAAACAATTGGACCTACATAATTTGCTAGAGGGCAGATTGAAAACTTTACTGAAAATTTGTGAATGAGAGTGTTGAAATAAGAACAAAATATGACCTTTCCAGGAATAACCTTTTAGTTGAAAGTGGGTGGACAAAGTTGAAAAAATTATTAATTAGTTTTTAAATTATAATTAGATATAAGCCTTCCTTACCAGTATTTGTCATATTCGGGTATTTAACACGTCATATCAAAGTTTAAAATATAATTTAAATTTAATTATCATCTGCCTTGCCTTTTCCAAACTATGTTGGGGTTGTCATTTAGTCTAATACTAGTGTTTTACATGGAGCAACTGCCTAGAAAACATACATATATAATTTAAAATATAAATGTTTAAAAATGATTATAAACTCACTGATTTCTTCCTAAAATACTTATGTATTAATAAGATAGTTTTTCCTAAAATTAAGCCACAGCTACATCAATGCCTAAATATTATTGCGCCATTGGAATGTCAACTGTCAGCGCTAAACCGACAGTTAGTATTCGTGAAAACGGACACAAGTCATAAATTAGTTTCAATACTCACTATATGTATTCAATACGTCGAAATATTTAAATAATACGTTTAAAATATAAACACACAATCAAGTGTGTATAATCGCAAGACCATAACAACAACAAAGCATAACATAATAAGATCGTCACGAATTGATTAGTCGATTACTAAGTTTCCGACTACAAAGGCTACACTTCAAACACGCCTGTTTTGGATAGTATTAATAATTAATTCCGATCATCGGTATAACAAGCTAAGGTAATTATAGAATGTGGTAACTTGACATGTTTTTGAAATGTATTCCACGGTTTGCATAACGTGGATATGTAGAGGCGCGAAATACTTGTATTTTCAAAATGGCGCTGCTTTTGACAGGAGTTATCAACAATATTCTGCAAAAGTAAAATAAAGGGTTTAAAAAGACTCTTAATGAAGCCGCAAGGCCCTTGTTCTCTCCGTTATTGCGATCATTTTTTTCTAGATCATACCTGAGTACCTTCTAGTTACGGAGATATTGAGGGTCAAACCTCCAACTTTTTCACAAGTTTATTTTTAAATACATGTTTTTAATGTAAGATTTTTACATTAAACACCTCCACGACCCCTTACTAGGTATTCAATCCATCCATCAGCACTATGTTTTGAGTGCGGTACATTGAGTCCTACTGCAAAACGTGATTTTTCAGCCCAAAAAAAGAAGTCGTTTCCCAGCACTAATTTTTGCGTAAAGTTCATTACACCCTGTAGGGCCACAAAATGACACCGTGTTTTAGGAAAGGTTCGTCTTTTTCGAGCATCGTCTCTGACACTTATCTCTGCAGTTGTCTCTTTCTGAATGCTTGATGTGTCTGAATGCTTGAATAAAATATTGAGTGTTCCAAGCGCTGGTCCTCATCATCATTCTCTTGAGTCCAGCCGGTTTCCTAATTTATTTAAGGTAATTGCTGCATGTCCTGTTTTGTAAGACCTCTCTGTTATTAGTCACCTTTTTCCTCATCTAAAATTCTAGTGCTGTCATTATGAAAATGTCAATGATATGTCAAATTAGGAACATTCAAATTAAGTTCTATATTTCGTCAAACGTCAAGATAATAATGTTGGTTACACTTTGTCTTTACTTACAACTAATGAGATTAACGTACCTAGGATGAAAGATCACCGGTGTGTGTCATGATTATTACGGAATTCGTAGGTACCTTTATTCTAGTTTTGGTGTTATTATGTGACTTGAGTTTTGGTGTTATTTGCTTATTTGGATAAATTCGCCTAATATAGTGAAAATAGATCAGTTTTTCCGGAGAGATGTATGTATTTTTCAACTGATATGATTTCGACTCTGGTATTTTTTCACTGACCTTTATCACCTGTTTAGATTAGGCAAAATCCATCAATGTATCCCAACAAAATGTAGAGAGAAAAGTGCATGTAAGTGATGTATATAGCCACTTTAGAGTGATCACAATCACTACCTAACGTATTTTCCTTATAATCTAAGCAGCAGCTACAAATAGCACTTAAATACAGTCTGGTACATACACATTAAGTAGGTATATAAGTATTACTAGGTACCTACTTACCACAAGTCATAATTTCCGCGTAAAACCTGCAATACGTTTCTAGCAGCCTAAAATGTCTTCCCTCTCCCTCTAACCTGCGTATGAATCACTGTGTACGTACGTGTTTGTGTGTAGTTAGAAGGCATGTGAGTGCAAATTCCGCAGTTCAAAGTTAGGCTGTGCGCCCGCGCGGGCCCCGGTCGTTGAACCTGCGCGCGCGCCGCCAAGCCGTCTACGAGCGGTGTTATGTAACGTGACCTTAACATTGGGCTGTGAGAATGAGACCTTATTCAGTTAATTCAGTGTCGTGTTTGAATGAGATCCGATTATGGCGTATTTATCAAGTATAGACAACAGGTGCAGCTGTTCTTAGTCAAAGATGCAGATGATGCGATGAATAAACGTTTTATGGGAATACAGATTCTTTTTGTATAACTAATTTTATTTAAATGGGCAATTTGCTTACGTAATGCGAATGTTTGGGATTCGTTTTAACAAGAACTGTCTTAGAAATTAAAAAGTATACTGTGGGTTATTATTGTAAATTAAATTAGGTATTCTCACAAGCTACTTTGGTTTTATAATAAGGATTTGGTTCGTTTTCTGAGCCTTATGCTTGAATTTTCTATTTAGTAGCTCACGAAGTTTTTTAAAATGAATTCGACAAAAGAATCTATCTATTTACATATTATTTTCTTATTTCGTTAAAATTATAGTTTGATGTAAATTCTAATTTCCATTCGTGACCTAGAATAAAATTAGTGAGCCTAATTATTTCATCAAGGTTTTACAATATTATAGCTGACCGAGTGACTGAGCTGACTTTTCATAATAAAATCCTAACCCTCCTTTTTGCTTCGCCGTAGTCAGGTAAAAACGTAAAAACAAGGCTTAATTTAGGCCAGAAAAGCTGGTCAATAGTTATGCTCTACCTAGCTGTAAAATTTACATAATTCACCTACACTAGGTATACATACATGTTACAGACATGTCTTAAAATGTGTACGACTAAATAGATGGAAACGAAAACAGTAGGATTTAAAAAAAACATTTATTTAAAAATAGAATACACTACTTTTTCAAGCTAAGTGCCCGTCATATTTTAATTAAATCTACGAACTATGCGTGACATACCTCCATTAATTTATCAGTAATGCCAGTCGCCAGTGTGTAATCAGAGGACATCCTTTTCACAAATTAGAACAATTTCCATAAACATGTAATCAACAGCGATCAACATTACAATCCAACATTAGTGAAGCGACACAGAATCACCGAAGCCCGCATCGATGAAACACGAAGAAAAAAAAAAAGCAAAATAACGGACAGAGAAAAGAAAATATAAAGCAAGCGCATCGTAATGCAAGTAAATCGTCCGTGGAATCCAAGAACAAAACCGAATAAATTGTTTTAATAAGGCATAAATTACGACAAAAAAAATCAGCCCGATCACGCTGTTACGATGGCTGACCATGGCATTTACGCTTTGCTGGCTACCGTACATGGTGCGCTTGAAATATGCTTTTTGTATGGCCACTGAGCTGGTTTTTGCTGCATCGAATACACGGTAATTTGCTATTAGTACTGTTACGGGTAGGCAGCGGGATGGATGCGCTTAGATGCACCTCTAGTTCAAGTCATCGTGGCCTGCAGGTGACGCAGGTGTGACGTCCTAGTCTTAACGATCACATGTCAGTTAATGATCACGCATGGAGGTTGTTAACTTGAGCTCTACGAGCGTTACTCAACTTTGAACGTTGAATTAAACAAAGATCAGGTGTTTATGGTCTATGTTACGGTGTTTTACACTTGAATTTTAACTTAAGTCGTATTTGCGGTATGATGAAATTATGTCGTACTTATATACCTAAGTTAAATTTCATTAGAGCTGAGTACAGTTGACCTTTAAGTTAACCTAAAAGTTCTTTGAAAATTAATTCTATAGTACTAAGCACTATCACAAACGAAAGCCAAGACCGATTTCATGAAGAAGAAGGAAGGTATAGAATACATCAAGTATTTTCTTGTGAACAATTCTTTGTATACGAACTTACTGTCTCTTTGGGAGGCGTACACTCAAAATAAACAACTAAAAAGCCTTGCTAAGGTTACCGGTAGACACAGAAATAGCCGCTCAAGGATGTCAACATTTTACAATGACAACCGAGGTCCTAGCACGAACGCGCCCCGAGTATATCCGATCGATTTTTGAATCGATAAAACAAATCATTTTGGTTTAACTTTTTTGACAACAACAATAAGTACCTATTAACTAGATTGAATATCCCTAGTATTCGTCTTCTTCTAATCGATGACTGATTTTTGTGCAAAAATATTTTTAATTCTAAAATGTTTCGAATTTACGTTATGTTTACTCTGCGAGTTCGTGCTAAGCCCATAGATACAGGATAAGTAATTGTTTCTAAAAGTAAATAAATCTTAATGTTAAAACGAGACCCTACAGAATACAGTGTCGTCTCTACCGACAAAATATTTGTTTTTTGCATACAATGTAAAATTATATGTCTGTTTTAACGGGGCCTTGTAAATGTCGTTTTGTATTTAAAAGGGATTAGGTTTCAGGTTAAAATAATTTCCATCCGGCCACAAATCTATTCTCGGGACTCCATACCGAAAAATTCCTGATGAAAAAACTAAAATACAACTTTACCCGACTTGGGAGTCGAACCCAAAACCTCGTTCTCAACAGTATCGCTTGCGAACATTATACCAACGAGGCAGTATGGAGTAGTTATTAAACACATTATACGAACAATGTTGACGATAGCATACAGGAGCACGGGTATTATCGCTTTGTCGGATATTGAAGCACTCAAATTAAAGCACAATTCTGATGATGCTTCGGACAAAATCATTATAATTAATGAAAACAGCCACAGTGCGTTAATCCACTTCCATTTTGTGTACTCCATTAGAGCATGTAATGCGAAATACTAAAGCGAAAACAAAATTTCGACTGAATAAACCGAAGCGAACAACGTTTCTAATTATTAAATCTGAAACTAGGATATTCTTGGTATTGGTCCGTTTGTTTCGAAATGCACTATTGTTGGGAAATACGTTAACGCCACTCGCAATGAGAATCATGCCGAAGATAATCTCGAATTCCGGGAAACCTTGATGTTTGATGGAAAATGGAAATGCTGCATTTTCCTACGTATTTCGCCAGCTACGAAATTGCAGTTTAATTAACGGTGAAATTCTCTGTTGAGGAGTAATCGTTTAAAAGAACCAATATTATGCAAGCCTATACCAACAATGTTGGTAAATATTACTTTCGGGGAAACCATCATTTACTGCTGTTTAAAGTTGAGTTTATCAATTTTATTTTGAAGTTTTTCATAAAAAGATCTGGAATACTTGGTACGTACGTGTAATTAAAAACGATGGTAAGTAAATAAGGCACAATAAGATATATTTTTATTAATTCACTAAACAAAATGCCAAAAACAAATGGATAAACAATTTGTCAAAGTCTTTCAGAGAGTCTTGATTTGATTTTTCACTCAAATTAAAAACGTAAGGTCATTTCTCGTCTCATAATAAAATAACACGTATTCTAAGTACATAATGAGTTTAGGCGCAGCATTATGATATAATTCATTCGGTGTGGCACTCATAAGCAGGCTCAGAATATTCTTTGTGGAGCGCCGGGAAAGGGCTGTGTGGTTTCTGGTGCTGTGCCACGAGACTTGTCGATGAATTTTCAAAAACAGAGTAAAGTTTTCTCTCAATTTTTGTTTTTATGCAAAGAAAGTTATTACTTTTTTTTATTTGAGTAAATTGATTTTAGACGTTAGTAAGTTTTAGAAATAGTTATTATCAAAAAGAAACACATTAAAATGTTAATGTATAATAACATTTTAATGTGTTTCTTTTTTCAATATAATTCTTTACATGAAGATTTCTCACATACAGAAATCATTAATATCGAACAATTCCGACGTATCGTGCAAGATCGTGCTGCATATCAGTAGAAAAAAAACTTGTCTTTCACTTGTCAAAGAACACACGCACACAATACATAAATGCATGTCACCCATCGAGCAGAACTCATCGACATCGATACAGCCCGTGGCTACCCAACAGGCTTTGGCGTCAGGTCCAGATCAAATTAAAAACAGAATTTATTATAAGTATCATTAATTATTTAATGCAATACTGTGTTCACTGGCGTCGGGTGGGACGGACTGACCGCACTCCGTGTTTTTGCTACCGAATTTACAGGTACAAAGAGAATAGGATGTTTAGATTAACACTCTGAAGGGATGAACGCAATGTCGGGATAGTCGACGTAGGAAGCATAATTAGTTTCGCACGTACAGCATCACAATTAACTTTTTACTTCACGATGATGTCCATTAACATGACTTTTAGGCGCGCGTTTGTGGTAACACTTCTAATTTGTGTGTCAAATTGATGTGATTGTGTATGTTAATGATTTATGCATTCGATATTATGAATCATTGGTTTAATACCTACGTGCTATCTGCACCTCGTCTTAGTGGAGGACTTTTGGCCGCAAGGAGTGGTGTTCCGTCGCTTAAACCACGGGCAAGTGCCACATGAACGCGCAGAGACATAGTGCACAAGTGAAGTGTTACTAACATAGTTTTAAGGATTTATTTACTAACACAATTTGTATTATATTATATGTACCTATGTTAGTCTGTAAGGTACATATCTATGGGCCAAAGTTGCCTGGAAATAAATGTATGTTGGAACTCGATTCTTTCATGTTTATTTTTTTATTTTTATTTATACTAACACAACAACTAGAGCGAACAATGGATTTATGTTTTCAATAAAATATTGTTACAATTTATATTTTAGGAGCGTAATATCAAGGGATTACAGTGCACTTTGCGCGAGGGGATTACAAGCGAAAATGGAAAACGAATTCAAAAATTTTCCAGTAATATTTTTTGCATTGATAAATTCAATTCGCAACTTTATGAACAAATCCAAAAAGCAACATAATCCTCGTATTGCAGAATACGTTTTAAGAGCATAGCACGAAATGAGTTTCATATTACAAGATACTCGAATCCGTGTGGATTTCAAAACGATGGCAATTGATAGTTCGGGGTAGGTAGGGACCGAGAAGTAACAAACTTTAGGAAAAGTTCCGGCAACCGAGTCGAGAGCGAAACTACGTCATGTACGTAAATCCCGCAAAAAATAACTTGTCCGAACATTTAGCCTTTAAATGTTAAATTAGTCCTTTGAATTTCTGTTTAATATTAGTAGGCTCAAACCCTCGACAAGGAATTAAATATGAATATTTGTCTGGCCTCGTCAACAGTATGTTCCGAAGGTCCGAACCAGGGGTTCTTTGCGTCTTTGTAGCGGTTAGCAAGTATCAAGAGTAGGTTTACTTAGGGCGTATCCCCAGGCCTGTTTTGGTCGGGCTACTTGGGGAATGAATACGAAAACGTATTTGCTTTGTGACTTGTAAATGTCCTCTGGCGGAATGACGACATTGTTAATAAATTACTTGTAAGTCTTGTGTGTATCTTAAAAAGTTTTGTGACGCGTGTATTAGACGGCCATGCTGGGAACTCGGTTTCCTTTTAGTTAGCAGGTGAGTATAAACTGCAACTTTGAAAGGAACTAGTACAAATTCTCAATTGTCGACGTTTATTTATACCACTGTATATAATTCTGTTTAAAATTCATCATCTTCGGTCTCGAGCATATCGACACTGAAAAAACACCTAGGTACATCTCTTAAACCATGCACCACTTTCCATACAATGACATGTTGGTAATTTGTTCAAATTCAACCATACCCGTAATTGGACATTGGAGCTACCATAGAATCAAAATCAAAGCATGTATTTCAAATAGACCAGTTACAGACACTTTTGAACTGTCAAAATAGACCGTATTATTTTTTTAGCTTGTCCCACGGCTGGGAAAAGGCCTTCCCTTTCTCCTTTCAAACTTCTCTGTTTTGTGCAATTTCTGGACACACATTTCCGGTCACAATTTTGTTTTTCTTTTTTTTTCGTGGGCCAAACACCACGAAAAAAAAAGAAAAACAAAATTGTGAGCCGTCACGGGACGCCTGGCAGATGTGAAACATTGAAATTATTTTGTACAAGTAATATGTATAAAAGAACAATAAACAGTAACAGTACAGTGTATATATATACCATAGCATAGCATGGCGACGCGTCGCCACGGCATGTGTCGCCACGCCAACAATCGGGTTTACCCGCGGCTATAGATGTTTCCCATCAAAAAATAAGACAAATAAGAAGCTACAGTCATACCCACACTATAATAACTGTGAAAGTGCTGTAGTTGCCAACATGGACCACATTTTGACACTTCCCTAGAATCAATGTCAGCGCGTTTGTTCCCCGTTAAGTGCAGATAAGGCTCTCACAATCGCGCCTCTCATTAAACAGGGGGAAGTGTTTGTAATAATTGATTAAACCTATACGTATGTCGACTGTTGATTAATTGACGGTGGGTACGTGAACAAGGGGTTAGGAGTTACTAGAATGGGCAAAGTACTAAGATGTCTGATCCACTGTAACTGTTTTTTTTTGTAGCGATGATAAATAATATACCTGGCTAGATTTTTTTTTTGAAAAGATCGTTTGAAATATCCTTTTTTTTCGGATGCGAAAACATCAAATGACTTCTCCCGCTCTGGGCAGAGCGGAAGGTAGTGTCAGACTTGTACTGACTGAAACCCATCCATGCTCCTTCCTTGCCCTTTGTATTCCAGGGCCGCGGTATCTCTTTCGAACAGTCCCGCAGCCAAATCCTATGAAATATCCTCAAACTACGAATACTTCAGATAGATAATACTATAGATATTTTTTTTTTCAAACAAGCTTGAAAAATACTTTTTTCTTCTTTATCGTGTGGTTAGTACCTAACACGTTATCAAAGTTTCTATGCCACCCATGGGCCTCTAAATTGCCTTTATATGCCCTCGAGATATATCTGTCACGCATGCTGTTTTCCTCACAAAAAAAAGCAAATATAAATGGACTTAATTCCAAAACTTTTGAGTTGTGTTAAAAATTCATAAAATTTAAATAAAAACGAGTTTTCTGAACTAAATGTAGCTTTTATGTTATGTCTCGAATCCCGTCGTTTTTCACCCAGTAACAGCCCATACAGTCAATTTGTAAAACACCGTCACTTTTGCGCCGCGACTTAAGAATTAGTTTTGACCTCAAACACTTCGGTAAAGCGACTTTGTTCATTTGTTACGAGTCCCATGTGTTTTTTAGATCCCACGTTAAAAGCTTTGAAGTTTGCCTAGTTTAGGTAGACCCTGTATGGCCCCAAGCCTTGACACATACACGTTTTTCATAACATACAGGGTTGTAAATTTTCCCCCGCATTTTGGACAATTTTTGCTTGACTAGTTTGACACTTAAGAACACAGCGACTGATTGCCATTTACCTTTTTAGTTGAAATTGCTGCCTAGTTGGCTGCCATATACCTCTTGACTTTTTTTTCAATGTTTATAATTAGCAAACCTAAAAGTTACCTGGACTGTTTTATTACAAATGCATTTTTAAAAAACTTATAACGCCACCGACTTTGCTATTGCCATGCCGTGGCCACTTATTAGGCTCAAATGATTTAAAAATACCATCGGCACCAAAAGAAAAGTTAATTTAATTCAATGCTCAATTTTTCACCTCCTTTTGCTAACACTCTTTATCTATGCATCTAATAGATAAACTAAACCTTTGGCATTTTCTCCGTCTCAGTACATTTGGTTGCTGTAAATAAAAAGTTTCTTCAACATATTGTAGGTCTGTGGCTCGCTAAGACGCATAGTATACCCGCGAATCTTATGCAAATGGTGTCTCTAATCCCGCAACGTTCTTACATACTGCCTCGGCTTCATTGTGACGTATCAAATTAATTTCATACGTTATAACTACAGCTACAGTCGAAACCCAGGCTTATGTTTGTCAAAGAAACTAACATTCGCAAAACAAATGATATTCTAAAGTAACATTCATAAAAGAAGGATTTAGTTACCTAAGTATACTTTGTAATATTCTGTTTGTATAAAAATAAAAGGAGAAAAGGATCAAGCGACAAGAACTTTTAAAGCATTTGTCGTTTAGAATAAAAGTTAACTGAACGTTAAACATAAACGACAATAAGAAGTAATATAATAAAACGTTACACGAACTATAATAGAAGCTATTAAGACCAGATATACCGGAACAGTAACGGAATAGGTTAAAGCAAATAAGGAACACGAAACCTTGGGATAACAGCCAATAGCACCTAATGTGCTTACATGATAACCCGTGATTCCGTAACTGCCAGTGATTCTAACAAGGTTTTCGCTGTGTCCAGTGAACTGATGCTAAACCGTAGTGCGTAGTAAAGGGAGCTGGGTATGGCAGGTGAAACTAGAACCTCTCTCCTGTAATATTCACTTTGGTGCTACCCCGCACCCCGCCCTTCGCCGCAGTCCCTTCCGAAAGCTCTTAATGCCAAGTCGGCCTGACCTCATGCCAGCTACATTAAGCCGTTTATACATTATGTATGAATTTGTTATGCCGTTTGATGTAAAGAAGCTTTAACTCAGGTAGTGCTAAGGTTTTAAGTCAATTTTCCTTTAATATTTTATAGTCAAATTTTTCAATTTGTGTTTTCTTTTGCTGATGGAGGTGGAATATTGTGGTATTTTAGCAAAGATTAGAAATATAACCTTTACTATTTTTTTTTTTTTGAGAATGAAAATTTAATAAATAAATTGCCTATGTGAACTGTTAAAATCGCTGAATTGATTTTATGGCTGCAAACGCCTCGTTCACAAAGTGCCATAGGCATCAATTAGGCTAATGAAATCTCTCTACAGCAATATTTCATAAAAGGAAAACGACAAATAACAATACGGCAAACAAAAAAATACAGTTCCATTTTATCCTCTAGTTTCCCATTTTTTAATTAAGTTAATGGCAACAACACTTGACGAAGTGTTGCCAGGTGCCATGCCGACTCAGCCAATACCTCTCCTCGACGTCAATAGCGCTCGTATTCCCCAATATTTGGATTTTCGATGGCCTGAATGAGCCTTCCGTTGCAGGCCCAATTTTTTTGCCTCGAGCTATCCCAGAAATGTAAAAAGCAGACCAATTCCTCTCGTACAGTATTTTGACACATCCAATGCTGTAGGCTGTGGGTAGGTGGGTGTTAAAGGTATTGCAGCTGTGGACAGGTATCGAGAGAAATTGAACCTCCCATTTTGATAGTGCTATAAAGTTTAATTTTCAATTTTAACCACAGAATAAAGCTTGTGTTTTTGCTCTATTTGTAACTTTGCGGAATTATCATGTACATACTACTTTATGACCGCGGTTTCGCCCGCGTGGAGTTTGATAAATTGACCCACGAAATCATACTACCAAGATAATGAAAATGTATTGTAGGTGATGAGGTGTATTGTAGGTGGTGATGATGGTGATGGGGAATAAGCATTGTAGGTAGGGTACTAGTCAGTCTAGCACCCTACCTACAATACATTATTTTACTGTAACTTAAACTTACCGATTTTTGAAGTTATACTTCTTTTGGCGCGTTAGGGAAAAATCATGCGGGTAAATTTTTACGATGCTCGCACACACCGTCACGAAAAATCGACACCCTGAAGTTAGCTAGTCAACATACACCCTGAAGTTAGCTAGTCGACATTTAAGTTTTATACGCCAAAGAAGTATAACTTCTTACGTGCGTAATAAGTACACACACACGTTTTTTTAATTCTACCGTTAACGGTAACAATTTATTTTAAAACCTGCACTAATATTTCAAAGACTTTCCTGCCTATTAAAATACTAAGATACAACACATATTATTATAACAACAAAAAAACTGAAAATACACTACGCTATTACCACTTTTTCTTGCTTCTTTTTATATAAATTATTATCACCAGGCCAATGAACACGAATGAAGTAAATAGACCTTATCCGTTTCCTAGCATATTTTTACATCAATAAATAACTTGTTTATTTCAGAGGAAAAGACAAAATAACAGTTTGTTAAACAGTACTTTTTCCTGTTGTAAATACGGATATGTAAACTTCTCAAACAGGTCAACACGAATTCAAATGAAGGAAGACGGAATCTCAGTGAATTTTGTGAAAACTACGGCTTACAAATTCGTTACTTTACATTCAAATGCGGCCTCATTATGATGTAAAAATAAAACTTGTAAGGCTTCCCCCATGCTGATTTTGGGAGAGGAAAAAAAGATGTTTTATTACTTTAATTAATTTAACGATGTATTAAGTGCTTGTCTGAAGTTCGTCTTAAGTTTACAGATTATAAAATGAGCTGTTGAATAAGAAAGTTTGTAAAGATTGAACATCATCAGCTGTCTAAAGACTAAGCTGGCTAAGCTATAAGCTTTCTCTAAATTGAGCTTTAAAATAAAAAAAAAACAACGAAGTCATTTGCGTAAATACTTACAGAAGGTTCTTAATAAAGATAGGTATATATAGATATCTTATTCTACCATTAACTTCGGTGTGCTTTTACATAATTATTCGCTTGCACTAATCGTCCTATTATAACGTACGCTGCACATTTTTCCCCAGACAAACGTTGAACAAAGGGCTTTTCTAATCTTATACAGGTCTCAAAATATTCAATGCTTCGGACATAAATTATTTTAAATAACGTACCTACTGGGTTGTAATGGGTCTGAACCAGGCTGAAATCGATAGCCATTAGTAACAGTGTCTACTCATTATTTCCAAAACATGAAATCCGTACAATTTGGCTGCTCCTACGAAATATCAATAACTTCGGATATTATTTGTATAGCACATTCACTGTAATACTGGTACTGATTGTAATCTATTGGGAATAAAATGGTTGCTCAGTCAGCCTTAAGCACACGATAGCTAACACAACATTCGGTTTAAGCAAACTGATACGGACAATTAGTGGACATGGCTCTGGACACCGGACTCTGACCTGTACTAAAGTAAGTATCTGTTATATTCATTTATTTTAAAAATTGAGAAGACAAAAATGAAGCAACTTGAAGTGGTAGCCCGGTTGTTTTGCAAAGTTTTTTTGCAATTTACAGGTCAGTGTGAGATTGTATGTTGATTAAAATATGATTAGCGACTGCAACAATATGCAAAAAAACCTAAGAAAATTGCAATTTCGCGGGCTTCCCTGGCTTGAAAGATGTCGGCACCCGCTTTACAAATCCAGAGTTTTGACTTCAACAGTTTCCAAATATAGGTGTTGTACCTGTTTGTCTACCACGTAATATCTAGATAGAAAAGGTGATTGTCTACTGAAATCACTTTACTTAAAGGGGAAATTGATTTCCACAGTAGAGTTGATATTTAAAGATGCTCTGTAGTAAATATTTTAATTAAAACCAATCTTCCCAATAAACCACGAAAACAAACTTTCCAACTCATTGAAATACCCAATTCTCCCACTCAAAACATTGACAGAACTTTAAAACATTTAAGATAAATCGTACAGAATTTTGAATTGGAAAAGTAACATTAATAATAAGTTTAATAACGTATTTATCATAGCGGCTCCTAAGGCATGGCAGGCATGTCCGACGTAACGAGGAACGGAGTATTTTCCAAATGTTTTAAGGAGACGACGTCATTGAGAAGGCGGAGCGGGGCTCGGTTGTGGGCGGTACCTTTTCCAAGTCTCGAATTTCTTGGAAATATATCCCAGGTCTAAAAGCGTTGTATAAAACCCCCCGCTACATCTTCCCGCTCCCGTTACCGCTTTTAGTCAGACGTGTCCTTAAATGGGGGAATAATCGCGATGCATCCTACACTGTGAGGCATTAGACTGCAACACGTTAGATGCTACATTATATTTGAGATGTCTTGATATCGTCTGCGTTTTAGAATACTAATATCTGTGCTTTTGACTAATGTGGGTAGGTCTATAGCTACAAGGTACCGTCATTTGCGAGATTGTCTCTCATCGTAATCTTCCTGACCTTGTCCATTCTACTTGGGGTCTGGGCAACACGTTTTCTTCTTCCATTCTCCCCTGTCAGGGGTCACGGCATCAGTTACTCCTTTCTCTTTCATATCGTTCCTCATACAATCCATTTTAAAAGATTGTATCTATTTTCTTTTATATATTAAAAGACTTGGTAATGGAATTTGTTATTTTTAAAATAAGTTTTAATGTAATCTATCCTTTTTTTTGTAGTCTTTGTCTGTAACCACACAAGACTCACATTTCATTCTTTGGTTTTCTATTAGCTGCCTGCCATGAAAAACGAAATCTTTTTGAATGTTCAGCTTTTATTTACTAGGCCGATTAGTACAGAAAGCTTTGATAGTCGACAGGGGTCAGGACAGGGATAAACATCAGTTGAATTAATATTCCTAGAAACGAACTTAGATTCTAGGAATAATTTATTTCCATTAAAAGGTAGAACAGGACTACTTTATATCTTAATCCTCTATAGTTCTATACTAGCTGCTGCCCGCAACGTCGTCTGCGTGAAGGCTCTACAGCACCAAAAATACCTAAGATGCCAGTGTCGCTGGCACACATACCATTATAAGTAAACAACTTTTAAAATAACATTAAAATATAAGTTTTTTTTGCAAGCGAAGCTAGTGAAGCGAGTTATATGGGAATCCTGCTGAGTTCAGTCATAAGATGTGACTGAAGGAAATAGAGAAAATAATGCAGGAATACATTCCAGGATACAAAAGAGTAAAAATACGTACAAAGGTATCATACCTTACAACACTTCCCGCTTGAACTGTAACGGGAAGTTATGAGATATGAGGGGAATGCGTGGTATAAATACTGCCTCGCCGACGCCACAACCCGTAAGAATTTTCGCTTCAATGGTGTGTCTGTGGAGCGAGATGACTTTAAGGCGGGTCCCGTTATACAACTTCGGAGGAGATAGGTTCCGAAGAAGCATAATCAGGACACCGACCTTCAGCTTGATGGTATGCGCTGGAAGTTCACTTGCTGACAGGGAGTTCAGAAATTCCACGGGATAATGTGTGGCGCTTCATTCCCCTCAATTTCCGAGAGAATGCATTCGTTAATTGCTGCAGCCTGATCATCGTCGGGCGTCAAAATGGCTCGCTCACACACCCAAGAATTCTGCTAATGCGGTATACGGCTGATGTCCCCGTACACACAGCGAATGAGTTCTTCTAAGCTGGATACCACTCTACCAAGAGACTCTGGAAACACCACCTGTCCACCTCTCTCTTCTGGTAGAGTGCCTTCGCCAAGACTTAGAAGGACATCGGAGAATTCTTGAGCACGTGCATTGCCGCCGAGCCGAGCTCTCATATTAATGGTCAAGCGCAGCGTACGAACTCGTGACCACAACGAAGATCGTTTCAACGAAGCATTCACTTCGTCTGCCCTCGATCCCCGCGTCACCACTGAAAGCGTTTGCCGGAAATCGCCACTGAACAGAACTGTGACACCACCTATCAAATGTTCGTTCCTGCGGATATCCTGCAGGGTTCTGTCCACGGCCTCAACTGCCTTCCTATTGGCCATTGTACACTCATCCCATACGATCAGAGAACAATCCTTGAGCACGTGTCCCTTATCGCAGTTACGCACAAACAGGCGTTTCGGCGCTCTCTAAATCGATGGGAATTTTAAACATGGCATGTGCTGTCTTACCACCCGGAAGCAGTGTGGCAGCGATTTCCGACGACGCTACAGCAACAGCAATTTCGCCTTGCCTCCTGACCTCTGCAAGTATGCCAGTGGTAACAAATGTTTTTCCTGTTCCACCAGGAGCATTCAAGAAAAACATTTTACCCTGGTTTTGCCCAACACTTTCAAGGACGGTGGTATAAATTTGTTTTTGCTCTGAAGAGAACAAAGCGACATGGTCATTTCGTATGGTGGTCATTTCGCCCGGATCGTAATTTGTCTCAGCGTTATACTCCCGATTTCCACGGTCTTGATGCAGTGATGATTGGGGAGCTGGTAACCCATATTTGATTAGTGGCAAATCACACAGATAAATACCGAGCAAAAGTATTAACAGTCAATGTTTATTTTGTACTAACAACTTTTTTGTAATACTTAACACAGCATTTTTTTTAATTGTCTTCCTCAACTCTGCTCAAGATTTTGAGGGTTTTGTTGGAACTTGAATTTGTCAAAACGATACAACTTTTAAAAAAGAAAATGCACATTACCATCTAAGAATTTTAAGAATAACTAACTACTAACCTCGGCAACATGGTCAAAATTAAGTTATTAATTTCCAAAAAGTGTTAACATGTAATTTAATTTGAATTTTATGAAATCTCATAGATGGCGCTGCTTCAAAATTGTCTTTATACTACTAACATTCGTTAAACTATGTTTCTCTGCCCAAGTTACTTAAATGACGTAGTTTTTATAGTATAAAGCTAGATAATAACATGGCTTACTCAAAAACAACATTTAAATATGCGTCGTCAGATTACACGCTGTCACAGAATTCGTAAAAAAAATTAAAGATTCACAGCTCCTCCCCCGTAGGTAATAGCGTGATAATTTGTAGCCTATATGTTGACCCGACCTCTTAGTAATATTCATGCAAAATTTGAAGTAAATCCATGCAGTACTTTTTGAGTTTAGCCTGGACAGACAAACAGACAAAAATTCTAAAAACTATATTTTTGGCTTCGATATCAATTGTAGATCACGCCCCAAGTATTCTTTTAAAAAAATATTCAATGTACAGCTTTCACTTTCCTACGATATTATTATATGTATAGATTGCTCCTTTTATTTATAAAAAAAAGTTATTTAATTCTGACATTCAATTACAATATTTTCTGACAGTATTTTACATGGAACGACTGCTTGCTTCTGACCTCCACAACCCAGTTTGTACTGGGTAATACGATACCAATTGCTAGACTAGTTGTCAGAATTTTGGGCCACTGTAACGACCTGTAACGACTATCAAAGATCTACATATGACAGCCGAGACCAACGGCTTAACGTGCTTTTCGAGGTGTGGAAGAAACTAGGTATATAATGGGTCGTTAGAGTGGTTACCCATCCACGGACCAACCTAGGCAAGAGCGGTTGTTATTGTTTGTGCACGAACTAAAAGGGGTTTAGTAACGTAAGTAACCTTATATTCTGGGTCTGAACGACTATCTAACAGACTAATTTAAACCAGGACCCGTACCAAAAAATCACATACTTATTCTCCTTATTCAATTATACTCAAACATTTTTCCAAGACAGATTGTACGAAAACGGTCGAGATAAAAGGCCGATGTCACTTGTTGCTTGAATCTGGTATGCGTCACACGTCTGCGTCGTCTCGGTGCCTTCTAAACTGTGTTTAGGAACGTCTGTCGTACCCGCTTTTTATTTCAGGCCATTTAAATTCTATTGGGCTTGCTAACTGTGAGAGAGAGGAGTTTGAATTAATGGTGTAAGTTTATTGTCGCGCCTGGTTTGGGAAGTTTAAGCTAGGAGTATTTAAAATAATTAAAAAAAGAGTAGGAAGATGTTGTGTTTCCATAACCCTGTTGTGTTAGGAGCTCTAAAATTATTATTTCCAAAAATCTAGGGATACTAGCAGCGTAATAGTCTCGTGTGCAAATCAGCTCCAATATCACCAGTATCGATAAATAGCTCGGGCGCATGGTACGTTTCATCATCAGTATAGTGAGTATTGGAGCACAAGAGTTTTCTCACCAAAAAGTTGTGTTTTTACAGGTATTGAATAAATGTTATCAATTTCTGTAAAAGACACGAACTTATTTGAAATGTGAACGTAAACATTGTTGTTGGAATCATTGACAAAATAATATCAAGCAGGCAATGAAATTAACGACAACTACAAAATGTTTTAAATAACAAGTATTTTAGTGAAATATATCTATTAATTAAAAATACCATGTGGTTTTGAGCCGAAACGAGTAAAATTCTTCCGTTTATCAGGTCCATCGAATTATTTCAGTTGAATAGACAGCATGTAACCGTACACCGACCACAATGCATTACGATACCCGCCCGTGTGCTAAAAGTGGTAATTTTGGTTTAAATGCAGTTAAATGTTTGTTCCTGCTCAAAACCGACGAGTGGTTCATTGTTTGAATGTGAATGGAGCAAAAGAAGTACTACAGAGTTTACTGACAGTCAACCACTTTCAACCTTATTATTATTCTTTACTGCACACAAATTAAAAATATCCATACAAATTGCAATAGTATAGTTTATGTACAATGCCGAGCTTAGCCCAGAATTGGGTTGGCAACCTTATTAATTAAACCATAAGGGTGAAAAGTGGTAGGCCCTCGGTGAACTCGGTAGTATTAAGGATTGTAGAACATGGCGTTCTGCGGTCCTAGTTAAAATTGCGTTCAAAAAGTATTTATAAGACAGAATTGAGTGGAAACAATGGGAAGGGTCTAAAAGAACATATACTGACTGACTGATTTTTGGTGATGTTCTTCAGAAAGGTCAGGTGTGCAGTAGGTACTCGCAACCAGCGTGCGTGTATGGCCAGATGCATGAACATGGACGAGGTGAAAGGACTATGTGAGGATCTTAGCATGTGGCGTTCTGTACTTTCTGCCTACTCCCATGAGAAAAAGACGTAAATTTATGTATGCTGTATGTATATTAAGGTTTAGTAAGGATAGTAAAAGTTTCATCGAATCTACGATCGCACTAGGTTCCATAAATCTTTCTTTGCCTACCCCTAAGGTTGAGGGGAATTTACTAGGTAGGATTTTCAGTGTATCTCATATTCCTACGGCTATAAAAAAAATGAATAAAACGAACAAAATGTAATACTGAAAAAGTATCTTCTGTGGATTGTAACATCATCTCTGTCACTATTTCCTCGTGCAATTTAGGGTGGGAAATCGAAACCCCCAAAACTCATCATAAAATAGCTTATAGTACAAGCTTTAAGGTAATAATAAGCCTTATACAATAAGCGGTATTTGAGTCATAAATACTATTCAATCAGAAAGTTGACTTAATTTCCGCATCATACTGCAAATATCAATAAAACACATACCGTTGAACTATAAAATAACCACCTATTCCATTCAACCATTTCATTTCGACTTCATTTTTAATTACAGAAACAAAAAGGCAGCGCTTACAAAATAGCAGTAAACAGAAAATACAGCGCTGTAGTGTTACATTGTACGTAATCCTACATGTAGTCCGTTGGCAATAAACTCTAGGTAGTTACCAGTCGTGCTCATCTTGATGTGACGTCATGAACGAAGTGGACCGTGACGTAGAACTACGAGTTAGTAAGACGGTGTGTCTTAATTTTCTTTATAAGAAAATGTTGAGTAAAATGTGGTGAAAACTTTAAATAGTATACTTTTTCCCTTTTTTTAATAATCATCGTGCATGCGGCTACCGTGACCCGCCCAATCCCATTTTAGCCTAGCAGCTTTCTTGCCAATGTCCACTATGCCCGTTTTGGAGCAGCGTGGTGTTACGAAGCCTGTCTTGTCTTTCGACACCCAGAATGCTGCGTTCCATTGCCCTTTGGCAAAGTCCAAGGCGGAACTTCTGAGTGCATAAGGGTAGCTGGTAATCTTATAAAATCTAAATGCCTGTTTCGGTAATTGTCGCTGGAGGAATCTTTCTTATCTTCATACAAGGTATAACGCTGATATAACCTAACAGTGAACAAATCATTTATTTCCAACACAAAGCCATATACCTAATTGTGAAAAGAAAATTCCGAGGGACTAACTAAGCTCATACTTTACTATTCTCAAAAGTCTCACACTAAACACTCACACTCGTAACTCCGCAACGACAACCTAAAACGTATCATTAACTGAATTATTCCACATGAATTTAATATTAGCCAATTATAAAGTTATATTGTTACCATATTAAACAAATGGGACTATCAAAGTAAAGTATGAAGATAAAGTTTTACATAAGTAATTGCTTGTAAGATTTTCTGCAAATAATTTATATTTTTCTGTCTACGACTGGCTCAATTTCTCTGGAGAAATTATTAGTACGTAGATAATGTAGAGACAGCGCAGCGCTTGCTTGTATAAGAATTGAGGAGCAGTCGAAGTGGCACGGACAAACCGTGGACTGGCTGTGGACACTGACAGATACTTTAGTAGTATTTGTTTCGTTGTCGTTTGTTGAGTTGTCCGTGGCCGACTTCTTTAGTTTTACATTTGAAAAACAACTGCGTTCAACATCTAGTCACAATATTATCTCAGCGACACTCAATGTCAAAAAGTTATGTTAAAAATGTTTGTTGTTTTTTTATAAATTAGAATCCCCACTGTTCCTACTAATACCTATAAAATCAAGCATAAGCATAATAAAACCTGTTAGTTATACCTTAATAAAATGCAATGTCGGATTTTGTACGGCGCAATAAAATTTTGCCATTATACAAATCTAAACGAAAATAGACATGTTTACCTTCAATATTAGGAGCACATAAACCCACGTCGAACAAGTCTGTTTCTAATCAGTTCGTGTGTTCCACAGTTTCCATCGAGCCAAGTTTCACAGAGCATTTTCAGTTCAAATAAGGCTTTATCAACCAGTTGCGTGGAACCGAGTCCGATCCAAAATTGAGCGTTGAAATGAGCATTTACAGCAAACAGTTGAGCAAAGGTTGAGCATAATACAGTACAGTACAATTTGTATGTGAAGACAATTTAGCTGTATCGACTTTGTGTTCATTACGAATGGCACGTCTGGTTTTATTTCATCAAATTGGTTGAACGGAATAAAGTCTTTCACAATAGATTGGTTTTCTTGAATCAGTTGAAGATCAGGGTTAAAAATCTGTTTTTCTGTTGTCTTGATCAGAAACACTATTAGTCTGAAATGCTAAGGACACAGGTACGTATAAGTCGATAAAGTACCTATTCATATATTCAAATTGTAAATTAAAATAAAGGTCCGCCTCCGCTTACATCTACTTCAAATTAAGGGGCCACGAATAAATAATCCATTACGAATAAGATTAAAGGCTACGTTTCCACATAGCACACAAAACACTTTCAGTATCTCCCATCAAAATGCAAGCGAGTGAAAGCTTTGAGGTAACAGAGGCAACTTGGACCTTGATTGCGGATCGCAAATGTTTGCCGGGGCTCACGAGAACCGCATCAATTATTCAAATAACTACGTACAGAGACTGACTAGACGAGTAATTTTGCGAATATTACTCGAAGAGGGGCACGAAATGTAAGCTGCTTACAAGTTTCGCGCCAAATAACTTGGGGATACCCGAGAATGGCTCTTGTGTATGGTAAGTATGCAACTCCGGGCGGCCCGGGCTCTAGTTAGTTAAGTGACGTTATTAATCTGATGAAAAGACCTATTGATCGTGAGTGTGGCTCGCTCTTCACAGTTTCACATACTTAACTGATATTACACACTCAACTCTGCTACTTAATTAATAAGACATCTAATGATATATTTTATCTCTTCGACAAAATACGCACATACGTTTTTCTAAGCCGGATTCGCAACCACTCGCAGTTATCCAAACATGCCGAAAATCTCAACTTAAATATAGGAAAAATGTTCAATCTGAATAAAGTGTGCTACGGTGGGCTTTACCAAAAAGGGAAGAAGGATTAAAGAGGTCGCGAAGCTGACATAGTAGGATTAACTGAACGTTGCCGTGTCAGCAAATAAATGACGATTCTTCGAAAGGATACATTATTCACTGGAAGACGTATTTTTAAAGGATTCTTTAAAGAAAAAAACATTAACTTTTTCCGCATAAGGATAAGGAAGCCTTTACACGTGTCATCCGGATCGAAGGACAAACGACCTATAAAAGATTTGTTTGATCTCAATACAAAAAACAAGCTAGGTTATTTGTCCATTGTCCATTGGGATTCGATAAACGTTGTAGAAATGGATTTTTCCAATCTAAAGCAAAGCCTTCCAAATAGACCTATTCTTAGAAATGTTTTTTTTCTATTTGGAATTCGGTTTTTGACCTTTAAACCGCCTCAAACGAAAGGCTTAGTTTTAGTTCCACATATTCATAAAGCTTAAACCTCCTTCAAATTCACATTTACTCGAATATCCGTCTGCTAGTCACTTCCAGTGAAATTCATTGTTGATGGCTTCCGTAAAATAGGCTTAGTCGGTGGCAACACATGAATAAAATTTGACACTTGTCAACGAAAAAAACGCTTACATTTTCAACTGATACTATTTTAATTTTTATCTGTGATAGCATATTTGGGAAAATTTTGTAGTTTAGGTGTAACGAGTGACCTGTCAACGTTGGACAACAATCGATTTGATAGGCAACAGACTAAAATTACAAATGGACCAACACAAAGATTTTACTCCGTCAATTGTATCTTTCTTTAAACATTACCTATAGAATAGTCGACATCGGCTCAAATGAAAAAGAGAGAAAAAAAAAGTTTACATCTGACAATGACAGAATTTTCAAAATGGGAACCTATTTTCATAAAGACAAATAGAAAACATACTTACACAGGGTAGCTATACCTAGGGTACCTATGACATTTTACGAGTCTAGACCACATACGAAGTACTTTAAAATTTCCAATTTCCATCTAGATTGCCTAGTAAATATTCTATTAAAACCAGCGCTACAATGACGGCCAACACATTGTAACGTCAAACCGCGTGAATATATCCAAAGCCTTATTAAAATTTAACACAAAAGTTGCATCGCACCGAAGCATTACACAACATCGCATTTAGCGGTGCGCCTATAATTTCGCTATCGCTATTACGCCACGGAATCCTTAATTAATACCCTCACCGTTCCTTTAATATTAGATCATTAAAACCGCAATGTTCTAAAACTTACCTGCTTTCAAAACTCCAAGTTATATAAACAATGCGAAGTTTACGGTTGAACTTTGAACCGGTACCTATGTCAGGTTTACAAGTTATAACTTCCGATTCTAATTAAAAATTTAACAAACCGGATAATGGCGGTTGCTTTTAGCTAAATCATGAATATAATTTTGTATTGAACGGAGCTCGGTAACAAAGGATGGATTAGTTTTCAATGGAACATTATCGTTCGTAATTATCTTCCACGTGGTCATTTTATTTAGCTTATCGAGGTCTTTAAGCTCTTTGTTCGACAATTTAAGGAAATCACAATTTGAGGAAGAAGGTTATTCGAAAGTTTATTTTAAAAGGAATACTTTATCATGGAGATCAGCTTTCATGTCAATTAATTTGGCTTATTCTTCCTTATAACTGGGACTTTATCTATGGATAAATATTAGCAGTAATTTGGGGTATTTCTATAAATCATGCAGCCCTATAAACCTAGACCATAGATTCAAGATTTTGATAAAAGTTTCTAGGTATCTACGAATACTATCACCAGCTACTACGTAATCATATCAAAAACGGGTGTAAAAAATACCCTTAACGAAGCCGAAAGGCACTTGTCCTCCCTGTCATTGCGATCATTTTTTTCTTCTAAACCATACCTGGGAACCTTCTAGGTACTATTCAATGCATGCATCAGCACAATGTTTTGATTACGTTACATTGAGTCCTACCGTAAAACATGATTTTTCACCCCAAAAAAAATCGTTTCCAATCAAGAATTTTTAGTTTACACCTTGTATAGAACCAGACATAATAATACACAGAATAATAGACACTAAAGAAGACATTACCACCCTTTTCCCCCGTCCAAAACAAAATAATACCAACAAACAAAAAAACAAACAAGCATCGCATCAATAATTCGCACCTCAATAACAACAAATTATTATTTCAGTGTTCTGAAACAACAGCTAGCTTGGAACCACAGGAGACTTGGCCAAGACTAAGCTTGCCTTCGTGATGTCGTTGGCAAGATGCTTAGTTAACTTCCAGTATTCCACGGGAACGGTCGGGCTTGTTCCAAATAAAAATAAAATTAAATAAATTCTCGTGAAGTCGGTCTGACTTGAGTTTATAGTGGAGCTGTAATTTTGTTTGCATGGGATCTTTTACGCTCATTTGTTGAGTGTTTTTTGTAATTAGGCGTTTAACCTTTTGACCGCCAGAGAATAAACGCACGCGCGTGCCCTCCACGCCAAGCCACAATTTCACCTACCATTTTGTCACATATTTGTGTCGTTTGGCGTACAGGCTACGCGCTTACTTGTCACGTATATGTTTTAATAAAAACAAACATTACACATTAAGTACGTAAACACAACGCCGACGGTTTTCTCTTAAGCAGGGATGTCGCCATTATACCACCTTCGAAAGGAAATATTAACAAAATTTAAATCTATAAAATAAGACCAAACCTAAAAAAAAACAAAATAGTGCCTATAAATGATAACTTGCTTTCAAACAGTCTCGAACTTAGCAGTCATGTACAAGTTATGATTGATCTAAAACAAATCAGATGAATCTCAAGATTTTTATGTGCTAACGTATCAGTAAATATACACAATTCTAATTTCAAATGGGTAGGTACTGAAACATTTATGAAAAAAAAATAACAAACCAAAAGACAATAATGAAACAAACAAAATATACGTAAATTCAGTACCAACGAGTATCTACTAATACTTGTTGATTTTTAACATTTCCCCACATTTTCGTGCAGGATAAAAGCGGACAAAATAGAAAACAGAGAATCCAATTATGTTTGTCACGTTAAGTTATTATGCAAAATTGGTTCCAAGGCTTTTTGTCTCAAACAGTCGGTAGCCGACATTACTTTGTAATGTAATCAAGCTGAAATATTGTTTCCTTTGTATCTTACCGTTTCAGAACGTTTACATATTTTTGTAGGCTGCACTTTTGTTTTTATTCGATTTAAATGCCGTAATTGGTACCAAGTTGGAGGGAATTTCGCTCCTACAAGAAATATGCCGCTTGAAAGATGTTAGCGGGAACTGTTTTGTGGGTAATTTTGAAAAAACAAGATAGCAGCGTAATTCTCATGTAAATTGAATGCCCAAAGCTTAATTTCAGAAACAGTTAAAGGATTTTTACTATTTTTTTTTTCTAAAATTCTTGGCTAGAAAACTAATTATTGCATCTTTATAGTTTTTAAATATTATATGTATATCACCTTTTTTCATAACAGGCCTGTTTGTCTGTAATCGGTATCGATCCTTATACACTTTATAAGGATCGCCATCTTGTGTTTCAAACGAGTAATATTTTCAGTAGCAGCCCAGTTTGGATTTGTATACCCAGTTGATAGTAATTGGATAATCTCTTGTTACATGGGACTTAAACATAACTGGCCAAATGTCGGTAATGTGTAACGTAATGTTATTATATAAATGTTTATTTTGCAAATAGGTTTTTACAAACAATTTTACACGTCTTCGTCTTTTTAGGGTTTTTAGGGTTCCAAAGTGGTAAAATGTGTGCCCCCCCCCCCCGTAACTTCTAAAATAAGAGAATGATAAAACTAAAAAAAATATGTGATGTACATTACCATGCAAACTTCCACCCAAAACTGTTTTGAACGAGATCTAGTAAGTATTTTTTTTTAATACGTCATAAATCGTAACCGGTCTTATTTCGTATTGATCATGGTACGGAACCCTTCGTGCGCGAGTCCGACTCACACTTGGCCAGTTTTTTTAACTAGATGAGGTCGTTGGTTCTTACCTGACTACTCTGAGAAGAAACAAACTCAAAGGTCCATGGTTTCTTTTAAGGTCCAGGCCTAATTTTGGTCAACTCACATGAGGAATATGCAGATAAGTGTCTGAGATGGTCTTTTGAAGAAAGAACCCCACAGATTGCAATAATGCATGCCATACGTTATAATGTATCTCATTTTTTTGTCTATCGTTTTTTATATATTCTCTGTAATTTGAGAGGTCTGGCTCTTCTGATACAGGAGCTCCTAGTACAAGTGCCAGGGCTACAATGATATCTGAGCAATAAAGATCAATGAAGATGATTATTACTTTATGATGTCAATAAAGATATTATTTTATTAAAAAAAAGATTTGAGTGAATCTGTCCAGTCTGTCCAAGCATTTGTCAGTTAGCGTGTAGTTCGACTCATAAATCAATGTATAGGCACTTCTGCCTAACCCTTCCGGGAAAAACCCGATGTGAGGTTATGTTATTTTACGAGGTCACTATACTACTCTGCGGTGAAAACACCAATCAAAATCACAAAAGGACTTCTCCTCAAAATTATCCAATTCGTTACTTAATAAAATCGAGCGGTCTCGCCCGCAAGCCAATGGGGCATGCCACCAGAATAGCTCCTATCAATATGCTGGGGTCTTTCTTACGACTACATACGTCTTTATGGCTGGTTGGCCTCGTCGATACGTCTCCTTAGAATTAAATTAAGGATGAAACCAATAAGAGATAGGATAGATAGGCAGTCGATTTCGCGGCGGCCAAATTACGCGCATGCCTTCTTATGCGAAATTCAGGGTAGGATTGCGATAGATCGGGGGATTTCGGCTACATTCGTGATTAACTTGCTTTATAACGAACTGAGTGATGAGGGTTACCTTGGATTGTTGAAATGCAGGGAGATTTTTTTAAAGCGGCGTTCTTGGCTTACTTTACCGTGAAAAAAAAAACAATGAAACTGACCGTTATCAGCACATTAACTGCGTTCAAGAGTAGTCAGTGGCATCATTGCTTTATACTAGCTTATGCCCGCGGCTTTGCCCGCGTTGAGTTTGATAGTATAACTGTCCCACGGAAGCGTACTTCCGGGATAGAAAGTATTCTATGTACTATTTCAGACTATAATCTGTCTCTGTGCCACATTTCTTTCAGATCCGTTCAGCCGATCTGGCTTGATTGAGTAACAAACATCCATCTATCCAAACTTCCGCATTTATAATAGATATGTATATACGTAAAGTAATAAGTAAGAAAGACGTGCTTTATAGATGTCATGTTAATTTTATTAGTGGAGTTCTCTTTGTGCGTCGCTTGTATTAATATTAAAAGTTAGCTCAAAGACTCATTAAAAAAATTAAGCCCGTAGCAGATTCTAATTAATATTTAAAGCATTTAATAACATACTCTCTGAAAACATTACAAAAATCTCAGTCTCAAGAATAAAAAAATCTTAAACTAATCCCAAGAGCATTAGACAAGAGTTTAATAACTTTAATATAAATTATGCTTCAGTAATATTTACATGAAAGACGTGGTGGTACCTTTCTAGTGGAATAACATGCAAGCTCCAGCTTCAGCGCTGCTTTAATTAATTTACCTTTTAGAGTTAGCCTTTTGTTTTTTTATTAAAAGGACCACCCACTAGCGCGTCTTTCTTCATATAAAATTATGTAAAGGATAGACGTGGAATATGACAAATAAATGACGTTAATTTCATTACCTTTTAATCCACTACAAAAAATTTGATGGTTTTTATTTAATTTTACTCTTGGGTTAAAAATGTTTATGTAGAAACACTTAGAAGGATGTAACATAACATAACATCATCCCTGTAATCCCTTAAAATTATGCAGAGGTGTACCTAATAGAAGTCCCACATTTCGCCAGTTATGTTTAAGTCCCATGTAATAGGGGGCGAGCCTATTGCCATCAACCGGGCACTAATCAAGGCTCCGTGGCTGCTACTGAGAAATAAGAATATATAATATGTATTAAAAGGATATTTGGTAATAGAACTAGGATCTTGACTGTCTGTGGACGGGTGACCACCGAGTTTCCTCCGTGCGTCGGAAAGCACGCTAAGCAGACCCGGCTGTCATTTGTAGATCTTTGACAGTCGTTATGTTAAACAGTCTTTGACACACAGATAGAATCAATAGTAGCCTCATTATGTTTTAATTTATTTTTAAGTTACATAAACCTCAAAATAAAAGCAGTTTAGTAGCATCTTATAAGTTTTAACACAACATTTTAAAGTGGATAAAAAATCATTTTACATTTTTTTGTTAATGAGTGTAATATTCATTTATCATTTACAACTTAGCATTCAATAAAAAGACCTACCTTCAATAATAGTAAACAAAATTATTAAACCGTAATTGTGCTTCACCCCTCTGCATGAAAACTTTATTCACTCCGAGATCATAATTGTTTCATCCTTGCACCGTAGCCTGCACCTATAATTAAAGTATCACCCGAACTTTCCCAATAAAAAAGGTATAAGGTTCACGTAAGCCAATTTGAGTCTTCGTGCAGTTGCCGGATACCCGAACCCCTCTAGTTATTTCAATTACCTCAATAACTACAACAATTATTTTTCTACAAAATCGAAGTATCTTGCTATTATTATGCACGCAACTATCTGGAAAATTATATTTGCCACGAAACCACAAATTGGCTTTCGTTTGATATGCAACTTCATCCCAAAACATTGAGAATAACAGCAACATTGATTTCTGTATAAATACCTGAGATTATTAGTCATATTAATAATAACAGGATAAAGGTAAGTTCAGATTGGATGTGGTTAACGCGCGCTTTCGCAAGACCACCGTCAACTGCGTCTCTATCCAAATATCTTAGGACAACTGGTACAGTTTCAGCGTGTCTTGACAAAACGCGCGTAAAACGCTTGCAGTCTGAACTTTGCCCAATAGATTAGATTTTGAGGTCCACTCTTTGCTGTCTAAGGAACTTAGCAATCTAAATGTCGAGACAGCGCTGGCATGCCTGCTGTGCCTTATTAAATAGTTTTACCTATTAATATTGCGAAGCATCTCTGTTTTGTTCGCTAACAAAACTATTATCTTTAATGGAAAAGACGGTTATACTTATAAGACAAAGTAAAATATCGTCTGTAACATGTGAAGTGCCTTTTAATAAAAGTATGTTGTTAGATTCCGTAAATTAAGGCTTTATTGTTACCATAAAACTAATGTCTGTCTATCCCGAATGTAGGATTAAACCCACAATATGTTTTCGAATTAGTAAAGCATGTCGAAATACGCTTTACATTCACCGTCAGCCTGCAGGTCATTTGTTAACAATCTATAATCAGTTAAAATCAATTGTTCAAATTAATTGTTTGACAAAATTAATTACAGCGTAGTAATTAACGGTACATTACACTTGAATTTTCAATAATAGCTTTTTATCGAATAACACTGGACGGCTTGGCCATTTAATTGCGGTGGAGCTTATACAGGGGGAAGCTCTCTCGGTACACGGAACCCGTATGCACTTTATTTACAATATGGAACCGTAAAAAGTCAATAAAGCGGAAAACTATCGAATTTAATTGTTTTAATTAAAATATAGACCATTTACTCGCTCGCCAGGTACTTTTAAAATTCAGACCGTTAAAGTTAATTTTTCGACGGAGTGTTATAGCCAATAAATTGTCGCCTGTCCAAACAATGGAATAAATTAAATGTAACGACTTTGTTAATTCAAAAGGGTTAGATGGTCTTAAACATTATATCAATCAGAGAGTAAATATCACCCAATAATGATGCCTTTAAAGGGTTCTAAGTCATCTGAAAGCTTGTTTTCTTTTATTCATTTTTGTTGGTTGAGCATTTTGCAATTATTCTGCATATTTTTTGTGATAGTTAGCAGTTAGATCATTTCTTAAAACTTGTAGTTTATAAAGGAAAGTAATTAGTAAAAGCTAGATGTATCAATACTGTTATGCAGATAGGTACGTAACACATCAAGTGGATTTAGTAAGTAAACTTTTTTCTTTATTTTATGACATTTTTTGCTTTGAGCCTCTCTACTTGTCTGTCTTAAAACAACGGGCTTTTCACCATCATTTTTTTAAAACGTAACTAGCTCTTATCGAGGTTCTCAAAATAATCGGATAAAGTTCAAAAACTTTTATCACAGTAGATAGTTATTGCATTTATTTTTAATTTTTATTTTATAATTCTAACGTTGTGTTTTACAATAACATTTCATTAGCTTATGGGATGTAACATAAAGATAAACTACCGCTTGCCAGCAGCTTCGACCGTGTATACAGGGTGTAAACAGACTCTTCACGAAGCCGCCAGCCAAGCATTCTGTACATCAGACAAGTAAATTTACGCAAAAATTATTGCTGGGAAACGACTATTTTTTTTGGAGTGAATAATCACGTTTTACGGTGGGACTCAATGTAACGCATTCAAAACATTGTTCTGATGGACGGATTGAATAGTACGGGGGTCGTGAAGGTGTCTTAAGTAAAAAAAATACAATAAATCATTTATTTAAAAAAAAAATTGTAAAAAAGTCGGAACTTTTACACCCAATATCTCCGTAATTAGAAGGTTCCCAGGTATGGTCTAGAACAAAAAAAATGATCGCAATGACGGGGAGAACAAGTGCCTTTCGGCTTCGTTAAGAGTCTTTTTTACACCCTTTAGGTTGTAAATTATCCCACGGGAAAGTACTAGCGGGATATAATAAAGTATCTTATGTCCTAATCCAGGTAAAAAAAAAAGGTTAAAAATGGCGCCGGTGACTGAAAAAATATGTGGTTGGTTTGGTATAGGCATGTAAAGGGAGGGGAATGAGGAAAATGTCGTGAGCAGAGTTTTGAGTATGAATGTGGATGGGTATGAAAGTAGAGGAAGACCAATTAAACGATGGATGGACTGTGTAAAGGATGATATGGCTAGAAAGGAGGTTTCTGATGAGATGACGAGTAATAGAGACGTATGGAAGAAGACATGCTGCGCGTACCCTAAATAGTTTGGAATAAAGGCAGGCGAATGATGGTGTTCTAATTCAAGAGTCATCTATAAGTGTGTCAAAACTCAACTAAATTCGTCCAGCCATTAAGGACGGAAAAATCAACAGACATTTCACATTCATGATACTATCAGCATACGTTACAATGAGTAATATATTGAATGGAATGCTCTCAGGTTCTCCATAGATAAGCTTTTTTGCCTTACTCTGCATAGGAAATGCAAGATTTTACCTAGAACTTGATAAGCCATTTACATAGTGAATATTTTTCTGCTGTTCATCCGAATTCTTTAGAATAAGACGTTTTCTCGCCTTTCTCAAGTATTGAAATAAAGAGCAACAACTAGACATTTATTTACTGCAGTAAGTAGGATTTCGAAGATCTAATCTTTTATACATAGAAAACCTAGTCAAATTAAAGTATAGAGAATAACCTTTTAAAAGTACCTTTTTTAAATTGTTTTTATCTGTTTAATATAAGTTCCTGTATTATTCATGTAGATTTATACGACGATCTATGTAGCAACATTTTTTTTCAATTTGTTCTTTGTAATTAAAAGTCGTTCCGTCCCCGCATGCGGTTAAAGCCGCAACAGTAGTGTAACCGATAAATGTGCGGGCAAAACCGCATGATGAAATTCAAGTTGATTTAAACTCCATTTTCACTTTCAACGGAAGCACGAGGAAATATATCACCGTTAGTTTTGTGCTCCGAAGGATATAAGGGTTTATATATCAGTACATATGTATGAAATTTTCCAGGCGACTGACCACTGCTCAAAGCTCCACTCTACTATGCAACAACGACTCAATGTAAATTTTTACTTTGTCACCTTTGTGCGAGGCTTCGCACAAACCTCCCAATGTTTTTCTTACACCGTTTCGAATTAAATGCTTTTAAATTAACATATGTAGAAAAGGGAGTGTTCTTTTTGTAGTCCGTGTTAGTATTTTAGTGGAGGATGATGTTGGATTATTTTATTTTTAACATTAGCCTTAGTTTCAGGAAGATACTTAATTCTGTGTAATGAAATTCATCACCTCTGCTCTCACAAATGGTGAAAGAAAATATCGCGAAGAAATCCTACAAAAAAAACTTCAAAGACATGCTGCATAGCCAGGTATTATTAGATAGGCCCCAGCAGTGGGAACCTCTAGGCTCACTTCGTGTATACTTGTTAGTGAGGAACTCCTCTCATGCTGAAAGGTCTGGTCATAATATGAATGATGTGTTTCACGTTATCTGGCCAACGCTAATTCTTTCTACCTAAATAATTCATGTCATGTTCACCACTTTCAGCGTTCTAATTAGAAAATGATCAGCTTAAAAGCCTATCGAGCATTAATTAGCGAACTATGTATGTCTAACATCCGTAGAGTAGACCGCACGCCACCCAGTGGTAACACTTTGACCGTGAGCTAAACCAGCGTAGTATGAAGTTTCAAAAGAATGCGAGCTATGCCTAAGCTTCTTTTTTTAACACGCTTTTTAATATGTAAAAAATCTTAGAAGTTAAATTTGACCTACTTCCTGGTTCCAGAATGAGCTGAAATTTTGTACACATGTTTAGTGTGGATGACAATGCATGGGTAGCTAAGTGACGTCATTTTAAATCCAATATGGCGGGCTCCCAAGGATAGCGAACTGTTATTTTTTATGCCTTCCCATGGGTATAAAAAAGGGTTTGCCGAGAAGAATACTAGAAATAAAATGACGTCACTGAAAAGCGCCTTTTTTTGTTTTTTAAACATAATATGATTTACAACTAACGTGTGACTTACGTGAAAATTATGTTATTATCACTCCTCCGCTATTTTTTCTGATTAATTTTAATTGTTAATCAGTTAATTTCAGATCAAATTAATTCATACAATTACAAATTATAAAAACACAGTGATAATGCGGGATCCAAGCTAGTTAAATGGTTTCTGCTTTCGTTTTTCTGGTGGTCGCCACTGTTGATTCTGGTTTTCAGAAGTTGCAGTGGTTTGGGAATAGTATGGCGGGATTGTTCCAATAAAAAAAAGTACGACCTACCAGTGGCGAAGGTTCTATACAACGCGATTCCTACCGGCTTCTCTTTGAAAAATGGCACAGTAAGTATTCTATAGTCAAATAATATAATTACAGATAATTATGTACTCGGGTTACATAATTATCTGTAATTATATTATTTGTTTGCCTCTTGCAAAAATTGACCCTTCGCTACTGCGACCTACATGTCTTTTCTGTGTTGTCTTGTTATACCAAGATCAATGAAAGAAGAAAAGAAACTTTCACATTTAACCCAACTTTTTTCAGTTAGTGAACGTGTCCAATGAAATAGCAACCAATAAGGGTCAAAATAATTTCCATTATATTATAGAAACCAGGCCTGTTTAAATAATGTGTTGCTAAGCTTCGTGTAAGCTCATAATTGAAAACTGTTTGTATCAGATTAATTTATTAATTAGTCCTCATGCCCCATACAATATTCCTTTATTAACGAAACAGAAGGGCCCCGGAGTCACAGTATAAAACTAGAGCGTTGTGTTATTATTAACCATTATTTTCAAAGGTTTTGGGTAAGTTTTAACGATTTGCCTTTGGAGTGAAGTTGGTGTTGATTTTGATGGGAAGAGATATAGCTTTCTAGGCTTGGATAGATTTATGGTAGACAGATTTCATAGGTAGAAGGGCGCACTTTTGTAAATACTTAAGTTTTTCCCAACTATGTTGGGGTCAGCTTCCAGTCTAACCAGATGCAGCTGAATACCAGTATTTTACATGGAGCGCCTGTCTGACTTCCACAACCCAGTTAGTACTGGGAAATTCGATACTCCTCGGTTGGATTGGTTAAAACATCTATAAATGACAACCGGAGCCAACGAAGCACGGAGGCAACTCGGTATGTAATAGGTGGTCACCCATCCAAAGACCGATCACATTTGATTACCTTGTACGTCCTTAGACATTACTTGAAGAATGAGATAAGAAATAAATTATTGTCCTTCACGTCACGTAGAGTTCTATTAGCTAATTCAATTCGACCTTCCAAATAAAAATAGTAAACCATTTGGACATAATACCCGTGAACAAATGAGACAGAAGTCAGAACATCAAAGTATTGCACCGAAAAGCGAGTCGAGGGCTCTTGGAGAAAACTAAGAAAAATCTAGAAGGTGCTTTAATCCGAGCGTTTCAAGCGAGATAAATACAAAGCCAACACGCTCTATCGCGTTTGCTTACACATATTTAAATTTAATTAACTATCAAGAGCACATCTTCTTTGTGCTCCAGGCTAAGAAAGGGAATGTGTACCAGGCAAATGACTGCCCCTTTTCCGTTGTTTACGGCATAATATTAAAAATATTGCGCTGTACGTGTCACTGCATTTAGTAGAAAAAATGGTTGTTAATTAATATTTCAGTATAGCTTTGTTTTATTTTTTACTAGCTTATGCCCACGGCTTCGCCCGCGTGGAGTTCGGTATTTATCTTCCTAAAAAGTGTCCTATGTGGTAATCCAGTTTACTATCTGTATGCCAGTCTCATCTAAATCCAGTCAGTAGTTTTTACGTGAAAGAGTAACAAACATCCATACAACTTGACAAAATTTTTATTAGTAGGACAAGCTTTTTTTTAAAAAAAAAAAAAGTGTTACGCCACACTAGGAAGTTCTACTGTACCGTGAATGCGTTTACAAACTTTTAAACTCACATACACAAAACATCCAGACCCGGAACAGCTACCTGTAAGCCATAAAAATAATTTTGCCGCGAAGGATTCGAACCCGCGACACGCAGCGCAGCAACCAATCGCTCAGCCACTGCGTCAAAACTGTGCCGTACATTCTCCGTCCGTCTTGTGCCGTGTCAAAGACAAAGCATTGTTTTAAAGCGGAAATGAAAATGTTTTGTTTGATTTCGGCTTTGCATCCGGGGATTCTTATGAATTTAATTTGGAAGTTTTTTTTAACATTATTTTGTTTTAACAATTGCAAACGAATTCTTGTTGTAGTGCAATCAATTGATTAAATTCTAGGCTCCAGCTCTAACACTGCCTTATTAGTCTAGTGGTCGCAAGCGCGACTGCTGAGCATGAGGTTCAGTGTTCGATTCCCAGGTTTTTCATCAGGAATTTCTGAGAAGCCTAGATTCGTACCCGGTTGACCGCAATAGGCTCGCCTACTATATTACATGGGAATTAAACATAACTGGCGAATTGTGGATGTACTAATAGGTACACCTCTGCGGCCTGGCAGGGCTGCGGGACTGTTCGAAAGAGATACCACGGCCCTGGAACACAAAGGGCAAGGAAGGAACATGGATGGGTCAGTACTTACAAGTCTGACACTCCCTTCCGGTCTGCCCAGAGCGGGAGGAGTCATTTGATGATTTCTCATCTGTACGATGTTATATTATAAGTAATCTCCCGACCAATACGGGCGAAGTTCCCGGCTCCCAAGTTAAAGTAGTCACTACTTGCGCCATAGTGATCATTACGGCGATTCATTGTAGCTGAATGAAGCTTAAGGACTATCATCTGGACTGAAGTTAGTATTGTTTTACTCTACTTATCGTGTTGTTGAAAAAGGGGCACTTATGTAGGTATTGTTTTTGTTTCCAGTTAGATATAGTGGTTCTTTTTAGGTACAGTTCAGTTCGAGTGTATTAAGTGTGCGTATTTTTTTTTTGTGGTACTTATTAAGAGTTCAGATTAGAACCTGGGTAATGATTTATTTTTAACACGCTTTTGTTAGCTTACTTGTATTTCTAACTATGTAAACGAAATTTTATATTTTCAAATTTGGACCAAAAATGTATGAAACGTGGGTTCCACCACCACTTTTCAGTTTCTGATTGAGCTGCAATTGTGGATACATGTTTAGTTTGGATGATAATGCATGCTTAGCTAAGTGGCGCCATTCTAAATACAATACGAGTTTATTTTTTAACTATAATATTATTATTCAGTTTTTAATCAGCTAAACTATTAAAACTCAGTATCGTCTTTTTATCAGCTTTTGACAATAATTATGTTTAATTGTTTCTGAATATTTTGATGAAGTGTAACTAGCAACATGGTCTTTAAAGGGCAAAACGAATCAACTGTGCAGCATATTATTTTGATAAACGCAACTTTTCTTATTAAAAGTCAGATTGTTTAAATAACAGTTTGAAGCATGCTTCTCGGTTCTTCTAATTCTTCTTTTGAAGAATCTATTTTTAATTAAATAAAACTTCATCGTCAATCAGGCAAACATTTTTTTACCGTGCAAAGGCAGCTAATTAATTTTTTTTAAACTTTTAAAATTCTTAAACCTCAACTTTTAAAATTAACTCAAAATTTCAGCAGCGAAACGGCAAGAAATTCTCAAAAGCAGTAGAGAAATAAGCGAAACAAAGATTTTTAAATACTCTGTAACATAATCAGGCGGTCCGGTGTTCGTAGCTCGGACTACTAAAGACTCATTGAACACCAATTACCTCGGAGGCCTCTAAAAGGTCTTTAATTAAATCCTTCTCCGATGACGTCATAATTATAGCGTAAATTGGATTGAGACACCCCCTTGTTTCGTTAATTGTAAGTAGAAAATTTCTTATCTAAATTAATGTGTTTTAGGCCTTATTGGGGTAGTTTGTTGTTCATTTACTTTGGTGTTTTGGTATTTATTAATATTTTTTACTTATTTATGTACAGTCAGCTTCATGATGTGGGTATCCCCCTTGAAAGCACCTACGTTCCCAAATGGGGTACCCAATTGATGCTGCCCACCATACACACAGTAGACAACACAGGACAATAACATGATAAAATATGAGTACAGACTGCTCATTTCTTAAGAAATTTCTGCCAGCAGACCTACAAAAGGAGAAATAAAAGAGAAACGTAGACAATAGTGAGTGAGAAAAGGAAGACATAATGCGTTTATGTGCCTTACATAACCTATGATATTAAATATAAATACACACATAAGTAAATATTAATATATACTTATGTAAATACATAACGCTAATCTTAGCGTTATGTAATGTCTATATGTTTATATGATAATCTATATAAACAATTTTTTTTCTTTTTAATTTTTTCTGACACCTATTTTTTTCTTTGGCAAAGGAAAACTGAATATGTAATTAATGTAAGTCTGAAATCACTAACCCCCCTTAAGCAGCATGGAGATCAATGATCGTATAGATCGCGGCACGTAAATTGCGGTCGTCCGCACAGGTATAATTATGGATTGAGACCGATTGAGACCCGAAAATACGTTTTGTACCCTCTCTGCATGAGAAGAGACCTTTGCTCAGCAGTGGGACACTAATAGGCTAGTTTTATTTTATTTTTTTCTTATTGGAAAGACATGTTTATCTATTTCTTCATTTAAAACTACCATATAAAAAGAGGTATTTAGGTACAAAAGCTCTTTAAATATTATATTTTTCTTCAACATTTTTAATACGAACACAATAACTGGAAAAACCTCGTAGAACTTTACTTCCCTCAACATTGTAAAACAACAAAGAAAGAGAAAACATTGTTATGAATAGACAGCATTAAGTTAAAAAAAAACATGCAAAAAACGTCACAGGTACAGTCAGACAAACAGTAAAGAGACAATAGTAAAATATCAGCTTATTTAAAAGTACTTTGTTTTCTTACTTTCTGTAACAAAGAGCCGAGCTTCAATGTGAAATTCAATTCCGTGAACGAACAATTTTCCAACATAAGTTCTCGTGTAATACGGTATTGTAGTCGCTTATTTTCTAAGGATGCATTTGATGCTCCGACTAAAGGATAAAAGATATATATAACACAATATGTACTGCGACTTCGAAAATTGGAAGCATTTGTTCATTTTCAGGAGTTGTTATTGGATTTTTCAGTTTACAGGTTTAGTGTCGATTCTGAGTTTAAATGTGATATTTTATCATCACGCCTGTAATCCCTGAAAGGTTAGGCAGAGGTGTAGCACACCCACATTCGCCAGTTATGTTTTTTTAAAAGTCCCATGCAATAGGGGGCGATCTTTTTGTTACCAACAATGTTTTTTTCAAATCAATTTTTAACTTGAGACTGAAACTAACAGCTCAGGTACTAATTAACAATGTTTGATTGAGATTCTATTTCTGTTTTTGCCAAGCTATTATTACTTAGTTATCAAGTGTTTTGAAGAAGTCATTAAAACAAAACTTTAGTAAGGTAACTGAAGAAATACATTATCAAGGAGTTATATAGCGTTTGCAACGTGTATTTTAAATGACTTGTGCCCATTTAGTCACTGTCCCGATTCGTCACCAATTTTTTTTCCATACAAGAGGTTCGAGTTCGTCATCATAAGAAAACAAATAAATATCTTATGTATACATATTATATTGATAGATACGAGAATAATTTTCACGAAAACAACACTTATAATTATGGCAATAAAGTTGATCGGTTGATTTTCATCCGATAAATGCCCACTTGCCAAGTCACGGGATATTTAAAGCTAATTTAAAAAAATATTCCATTATAGTAACTGAGGAAAAACTTAACTAAAATCTTAGTCTATATCTACTTTTTCAAGAAAGTATAGGTAGCAATTTTCCTAACTATATCCACTTTTTCAAGACTGTGGGCAGTGTTTTCCACGAATTTTGTCTCAACCCTTATAAAAAAAACGAACGCAGCTGCACATCCTCCAATGATAGCTTCGGCACATCTATACTAATCTCATCTCAGACAGTTCTCGAGTTTCATGCGGCTTACCGTACACGTACACCGATTTACCTGACTAGGCTTAAGCCAATGTGCTGTAATTGGTAACTCAAGCCAGGCATGTTCCCTAAATGGACTGAACTCTGCGTATGAATTTGATACACAAACCATTATGCCTGCCCGAAAGCTGGAGGCTGTGTAGTGCAGCAAAAAATCATTGCAGAAGTGGAAAATAATGAAGTCGTAGTATTTAATTTCATTAATTAAAAATGAACTTTAACGAGTGTATCGAATGATATTGTGGTGTCTGTGTGTTAAATTCGTATATAATCTGTTTCAAGTGCATTGTTGCATGTTTTAAACAAGCTTCATTTATTTCAGTGAAACTAAACATTTTTTAATCATAGCATTTTTGACAATAGATTCGGTTCCCATTAAATGGGGCTTATATATAACTGAGCTAAATGGGGGTACATAGTATTTACACATCTGCCTAATCTGGTTTTTCCTATTGAAAATGGCGTTTTATTAAATTCTTGCCCTAACCGACATTACTATCTTCCCATCATCACAAAAGCAATATCCAACAACAGTCCAAAACGTTGTGATCTCCAACGTTTGAATAATTCGTCGCTTCACCCGGAAGATGTCCTCGGTTTGGCGTAAGCTTCCCAAGCTGCACTGCAGGCCCGGCTGCATCTAAAGGCTTCCGTTGAACTCATAAGGTTGTTCGGCTCTGTACTGGACCCGCTCTACGTTTTCCGGTTCGCGGTTGACTCTGTTGTACGGTTTATTTAATTGTTAATTGGATGTGGACATATTTCTATGGTTGAAGATCTCTTTTTGTTAAGATTTTGGGTGTATTCTGCTTTTAATAGGCATCAGTCGTGACGATGCGGAAAGAAGGTGCATTAAGGCGAGTAGATAACTCAATTTTCGTCATCATCGGCTTAGCCTTTTCCTACCTATGTTGGGAACTACTAATTTTTTTTTGTACACTAAATTAATTAATAAAAAAAAAACATAGCCACTCGACTACATTTTCCACGATAGTTTTAAAGCTACGTTATCAGTGTAATTGTTTGCTTTCAGGCTACCTAAAAAAACATGGCGTCTACATAATAGAGTGGCTACCGCCCAACATTACCCGTGAATATTCATTTAGCTTGGACACGTAAAACAATTTGCCAGTCAAATGAGTTTTCTAAAAAGCCGATTAAGCGAAAACTAAAATTGGTTAATTATTTATCGAACGTGCCGCCCGTACGCAACGGAAAGCGTACAGTGTGTTTAGCGGGCTAATTTTCAAAGAATAATTTATTGGTGTAGGAAATATTTAATTAGGAAGGTTACAGCTTAGCTTGCATTTAATACGTATGGGTACACTTGCGAGCTATTTTAGAGTAAATACCTTCAAAGTTAAGTTAATTTTCCCGTAAATACTCGTTTAAACAGTACATTTGGAACATCGAACTTTAAAATAACGCAAGGAACATTCAGAGTTAGTTTAGATTTTTAACTTTCGATACTGGAAATCACATTGCAAATCTAACAGTGATGTTAAAGCCGCTTACGCCATTTCAAATTTTCACCGCCGATTCATACATTACAAATAAACATCCCTGAAACAGTCCGACCGTATTTAGGTCCAATTTAAAGGCTTAAATGTAACGCAACTCACATAAAAGTTCCTCGTCATGTTGCGATGCAATATTTACCCTGTTCATAGTAGACAATATTTAAATAGCCCCATATCCATTACGTGAACAAATATGGACTCCAGCTTACCTGCAACAAACATAAAACAAAGTTTAAAAACGCAAAATGCAGATCCAAAGCGAAAATTAGTCGGAAATGTTGGTAAACACACAGATTTGCACGAAACTGTAATGACTGAATTGAAAATACAGGATGTTTTTGTGTACCAGTTATAACATAACATCACGCCTGTAATCCCCGAAGGGTTAAGCAGAAGTGTACCTACCTAATAATACTTTTACCAGTTTTTAAGTCCCATGTAATAGGGGGCGAGCCTATTGCCATCAACCAGGCACAAATCCAGACTCCGTAGCGGATATTGAGAAATTCCTGATGGAAAACCCCAATAGCACTTTGCCCGACCCGGGAATCGAACCAAGGACCTCATGCCTCATGCTCAGTAGCCGCGTTTGCGACCACTAAACCAACGAGGCAGTCAACCAGTTAGGCAGTCAGGCGAGTTGTACCAGTTATTTTACCATAAAATATTATTGACCATGTTTTTTTCCTCTACAATATTATAAATGCCGACGTTTTTACATGTAAATATCTGTTATTTATAAAATACTGACTTTCATACATAAAATAAAAATAACTATAATATATCGTAAGCGGAACCGCAGCAGAAATGATTTTACTTTTTTTTATAAATTAATGACAGGTTATGTAAATGTCTTACTGCCTGTATTTGCCTCGCTTGGCAAAAGGGTAGGTGACCCTGGGACTAGCCCTTCTGCATCGGTCACGCATAGTTAGTTTATTCATTCATAAAGTGTAACAAATCATTAGTTAATTACAAGACACTAACTATTTAACACACATAAAAAAAGAACGTTAGGTGCACACACAAGTAATAGTTTTAGTAATAAAATAAAGTTTAGACACTACCACAGCGCACATTTAGTTATACTAAACAAAAACAATCAAAATTATTAAGTAATACCATTTATTAAGTTTCCCACTTACCTGAAAATGTTAATCGTTACATTTTGTTATCATTTAGCTGGATTTTTTCAGGTCGAATTTTATATTGCATATCAAATAAGAATAGGAAAGTTAATAATTACCTCTATCTGTCAACTGTCACATGAAAAGTACGGTTAGCAAATTAATTTTCGCAAATAAATTTAATAATATTTTTAATCGTATTTGTTCCGTCCAAATTGTAGATAAACGCTCATTTTCAACCAAAGCAGCCCATGCTTCATAAAAAGTTTGTTTAGTTGTGAACATGCCTACGGTGTTCAATCTGAACAGCACGTTGAATAAATACAGGAACGCAAATACCATGGCAAAACGTATCCATCAAAAGCTGCATTTGTTATCAAATTTTAGTAATATGATGAGCCTATTTCGTTGAATCGTTTTGTGGTTTAAGCTCAAAACAATTTTAACATTAATTGCAAAATTATTAAATTCTGCACAGCCATCGGGACCTATTTTGATTTTAGATTGTTATCAGTAATACACTGGAAATTCCTTGCACCTTTTTTTTTTGATGTCAAAAATAAGCTTTGAGTAAGTATACTAAGTATGCACTTTTAACTCTTTGCTAACTTTAAAACGACTTTTCTTCCTGACTGTACTGTTATGTCAAGACGCTGGGTATCTTTCAAAGTGCAAGCATACCTACCTAATGCTATCAGACGGTTATCTGTTTGCCAAGCATGGTGACAGAATAAAGAATATTTCCAGCGCATGTTCAGCGGTGACGAATAATGGTGTTTGCTGAATACGCAATTTTAAGGGTAGGTAGACTTACACCATCAGATTCTTCACCAAAACATGACAGTCGTTTCACCCCTCAGCGACTGCCGTCAAATCCCATAAAAAATAAAAAAAAATCGCGTTTACCGACATGTACACGGCTCCTGTCACATTTTTATCGCTAAAAAAATCCGTGACGAGACATACACGTATCTTTATAGCAAAAAACAAATCTTTATCTTTGCAAAGAGTCGCCGTCAATATTCGGTATAGCACACACTGTTTGCAATGTGGCTAGAGCTGAAAGCGGGGCTTTTATACCAACATTTAAACAAGAGATCCCGCTTCGGGGGAAAGATTAAGGCTTTGTCTCCACGTAATGCAAAACCGACGATGCTTTGACACAGAATTTGATTTTGTACAAATTATCGTTTTGAATCTTGGTGTCTGCTTCGAGTAATTTCAATGAGTGTTGGAGCGCTTTGTGATATTTCGTGAGTAATATCTTATTGTAGTAATATTATTGCTTAGAAAATTCTCTTCTAAATACTTAATTAATTGCATAAAAACACCATTTCATAAAAAAATGTGATCGAATATTTGAATTTTGTAGGGAAAAAAAATCTAATTAAAATAAATAAAGTCTTGTATGCACGAATCCTTAGAACAACGAATTTATTTGATCACCCTCTAAATGAAATGTACTGAGTAAACTCTTAACAGAATTTCGTCCGCAAATGTAGCTCAAAAGATCTTGTACAAGCATGATCACTTTGAGTTTGTCGAGTACTTTGAGCGTACCTAATTCTGATTTAATAAACCATGTCATTTTCAACATCCATTGCATTATTTATGTCAAATAAAATAACACAAATACGAATTTTATCGACATTATTTCAACGATAGTATTATTAAGAGGATCTGGGTTCGATTCTCGGGTCGGGCAAGGTGTTATTGGGTTTTCTGTCAGGAATTTCTCAGTAGCAGCCGCGGAGTCTGGATCTGTGCCCGATTGATGGTAATGGGTTCGCCCCCTTTTACATGTGACTTTAACATAACTGGCGAAATGTGGGTGACACCTCTGACTAACCCTTCGAGGATTACAGGCGTTATGTTATGCCTAGGAGAAAATATATTCACTTAATATGTTTTCCAAATAGTATTTACCACTTGCAAACAACGTTACAGATGGTGAGGTGTAACATGAAATGTAACAATGGTCGAAACAAATTCGCTTAGTTGTTATGTTACGTTACATGTTGCATTGCATCTTTGACGTTTGGTCTGTTCATTTGTGTTACAAGTCATGTTACGTTACACGATTCTGTACCAGGCATTATACTCAAAACATTTATTTTATTTTTTCATGGGATTCAATTTCTCCGTGATTCAACAATTGTTGGAAAAATATTTCAGCAAAACCTTTTCACTTATGAAAACCTATTGTTAAAAAACTATTCGATTGAAATAAAAAGTAAAAGAGTGGCGTCATCTATGTAATGAATATCATCTAATATTTTGGTCGAAATATATTTTGCATTTTTCGCTAAAAAACCACTTTAATTTTGAGTTTCGGTGTTATAATTTTTTTATAAGTTTTAAAATACCACTTTTTTTACAGAAAGAGAACAACTACCAATATTTTCATATTTAATTTTACTTTTATGCTGTTTCAAGCAATATGTATTTAAAAAAATATCGATCTTAATAGTAGTATAGTAAAAACCCGATATCAGAAGTCATACATATAAGTACCTACCTCTGTCTATATATTTCATGTTCTTCCAAAAAAGATGGCATCAAAACCGTAAATAATTATGGTGATTTTGCGTTTAATGATAAAAAAACAACCCTTCTAGATCGACATGAATAAAATAACCCCTTTAGAATCCCCCTCATAGCATCTTCATCAAAGGTCAATGATCTGAAAGGACAGTAAATGTTCAGTATCTTTACAAATAAATAAAATTCTAATGTCTGCCTGTTTATAATTTCAAAATTACAGCTATTTAATGAATGCACACAAAAGCAAAAAAAAAAAACCTATGTTTTTTTTAAATTTCTGCATGAATGTTTGTTCTAACTAATCTCCGAAACGGTGGAACCGATTTGATGGAACTTTTCCTGGCAGATAGCTAATGTTATAAGGAGTAACTTAGGCTACTTTTATTTTAGGAAAAGGATTAAGGTTCCGTGAAAAAAAAAATTAGACCCTTGACATTGTTCAGGAATGTTGATTCAAATATGGGAGTAATATTTTTATAACAATTTCACGCGAACAAAGGTCGCGGGTGATAGCTAGTTATAAATAAACGGGTTATTATGCATAAGCTATTTTTTCTAAAGAAATAAGTAGGTACATGTATTGTGGTTAAAGATCAACATAACATTGTTAGGTTAGGATTCAGCTTAGGACTCAAAATCTTATATTTGCTCCACCATTGTTTGTTTAGGATCAGAATTCTTATTTGCTTAATAATTGTGATTACGTATATAACAATGATCCTCTATCATAATATGCCTTATATACATAGGTAAAAGTAAATAGGAATATTAATATTAATGATCCTATTTATATTTAGTTTTATTCTATGTTATGATTCTTAGACAATTCGAAATTCTTGGCTAGTTACGGGAGACTTAGGACAAAAAACAATTATTTAATTTTCTAATTACGTTTCTTGTTAAATAAGGAAAGGTAACATTAAGAAATGACGTTTAAATAGGACAAGCCCGCAGAAAATTTAAGTTTGACGGTATTTAAAATCACTTCGTCCGTTTGCTAAGACAATGTTTGAAGTATGAATTTTAATTTGAAAACTATATCTTAGAATAAATTTGTATGATCACTCACTATTTAGAATCTGAAGATCAAAGTTGATGGATGGAGAGGGAGAGGAAGGTCAAAGAAAAGATGGATGGATTGTGTGAGGAATCATATGCAAGAGAAAGGAGAAAATGATGCCGTGATTTTTGACAGGGGAGGATGGAAAAAGGAAACGTGTTGCGCCGACCCCAAGTAAAATGGGACAAGGGCAGGAAGGTGATGAGATGAAGACCAAAGAAACGATGAATAGACTGTGTGAAAGATAAGGCAAGAAAGGGGGGTCTCATGAGATGACAAGAAATAGAGAACTATGGAAGAAGACATGCTGTGCTGACTCCAAACAAATTGGGATAAGGCCAGGATAATGATGATGATGATGATGATACATCTCCGAGTCTCATTCTAGAATATACCCACCAAAGAGTTCAAGATTCTCGCACACCTTTTTTTTTTGTTTTTTGTTTCCGGATGGGAAATCATTAAATGACTTCTCCCGCTCTGGGCAGAGCGGAAGGGAGTGCCAGACTTGTACTGACTAAAATCCATCCATGTTCCTTCATTGCCCTTTGTGTTCCAGGGCCGCGGTATCTCTTTCGAACAGTCCCGCTGCCCATTCTCGCACACCTCATTTTACATTGACAAAATATTTCAACATCAAATTCAACTTCACCAAAGACACCTAGGTACAGACATAAATATATATCTCAGATTCTTATCTCCCGTCTGTACCAAGACTTCACCGTCCAATTCGGCAACTTAAGATGCAGCCCTTTCGCGATAAGGCCACCAGATGTCACCCAAGATGTAATTGCGTTCGCCTTTGTGCCATTCCTAATGAAAGGTTCACGAAACTGATATCTTTAATCAACGCGAACTTGTATAACGATGCGGGTTGACGGAGTCGCAGCCAATGTGCGGATTATGACAAAAATGATTATGCCCTGGTAAACCAAAAATCCGTTTCCAAAAAATTGTTTTTTTACTTCATCTGACAGCCTTACATGTATCGTAACAAATGGTTCAATGAAAACAACCGTAACTTTATTGCAGCATCAAAACAATAGCAGGAAAATATGCATACCTCTTTTTGTACAGAAAAAGAGATCAATCTTCAGGTACCTACCCTATTTTTTCTAAATATAGATTTGTATGAACGTGAACGAGACGATACTCCTTAGTATGTAAATATCGTAGCAGGTGGCCTCTTTAGTTCCTGCCTACCCCCATTGGAAAATGGCGAGAGTTTATATGGCTTTATAGCTTACGGGGTCACCATTTTGGCCAGCAGCGGTTACATGTCATCTCTATGTACTAAATTAATTACTGGACTGGCCAAAATAGAATTAGGAGATGGTTAAGCTTTAGAAGTGTAGCCCAAACTGCAGCGTGTCGGCTAATTAGTTAATTAGCTAAATGTATTTGCTTTCATATTATTGAAGTTTGTTGTGGTGACAGTGTGACCGCATAATATGGCTGTCGGCTCTTCACTTTGACGTGTTATTTGACATTAATCAATTTACCTGCTCGTCTTTACTAATAATTACAATTTTATAGGTAGTTAAAAAAAAAACTAAAAAGTATATGTCTCGTATTTTTCCCAGAAAACCCTTTCATTTCATACGCATGTCATAGGAATGCATGAAAAATAACAAGTCCGCCATCTTTGGAAGTCCGCCATATTGGATTCAGAATTACGTCACTTAGCTAACCATGCATTGTCATCCAAACTAAACATGTATGCAGAATTTCAAATCAATCGGAAACCGGGAAGTAAGTCAAATTTAACTTCTTAGATTTTTTACATAGTTCGTTACAAGTGAAGCAATAAAATCGTGTTAATAAAGAGGTCAAGTTTTGATATAGGAGGTAATCTCCGAAATTACTAAACTGATTTTTTGTGGTGGAAAGCTACAATATTATTGATTGCCATAGGATTACATAGTTTTGTCAACGCGCTTAAATTTTGTAAGAAACACAGTCAGTTATCAACTGTTCCTAAGTCAAAGCTAATTAGTAAATTACTCCTGCATAGTTCTTCAAAGAACTAGACTAAAACTATCAAAAGCAAATCCCGGACAACTCATAAGGCGCGGATTCCAAACATTATCCGCAACACGAAACGTAAGGAAACTAATCTCTTTGAGACAATACTACGGCAATATCTCTGGTTTACGACGGCCGCCTGACTAAATCTACAAATATTTGAACATTCGCCCTCACTCCACCATTGTCTAGGTCAAACTAATTTTGGGATCTTCCGAGGAGTAATTTAATTTTGCATTAAGACCATCAGTTAAAATCTGGTTAACCTTTTAATTAAACTTGTTTATTGAGGGAATCAGATCAGTGGTCTTTAGGGAAAGTAAACATTGTGAATCGTTTTCTGTGACAATGTTTTTTAGGGTTCCATAACCGAAGGGTAACCGAGGGGTTTGTCTGTCAGCGGGCTGTACCCCATGATCCGTTATAGGTAGACAGTTGAAATTTTCACATAATGTGTATTTTAGATGCCGGTATAACAAAAAAAAAAAAATTAAAATAAATAGGGGCTGTTCTACTACGATGGTACGGAGCCCTTCATGCGCGAGTCCGACCCGTACCTGGCCGGTTTTTTTTACTGTACTTAATTTTTGCACAAAGTGGTGGAGATTTCCAGGTAAAGATGATGTTTGGGAAACAGTGTAAAAACAATGTAAGCGATTGTGAAATCATGATAAGTACATATAGAAGTCACGGTTGAGTAGGGAGAACATAAATTTCTCGTATATAGCCCATTCACAATATACAACGACAGTTTCCACCCTCAACCACGACTAATGACTACTTAAGAATATCTAGAATGCAGCCTAGATATTAATACTTGCCTGTTTTTTTAAAGTTATTGGAAAATGTAATTAGAAAAATATTTGTAGGTCTAGTAGCATCATGTACTAGTTTATACTACCCGCGGCTTCGACCGCGTGGAATTCGGGATCATAGTACCGGGATAAAAAGTATCCTTTATGTTAAACCAGCTTATAAAGCACCTGTGTGCCAAATTTCATCCAAATCCGGTTAGTAGTTTTTACGGGAAAGAATAACAAACATTCAGACATCCATACATCGTGACAAACTTTTGCATTTATAATATTAATGGATGGATAGGATGATTAGTAAGATATTTATCAAGTACACTACGTTTTAAAATCAAACTCGTCTATTGGCATCTCAACACTAATTTATTTACTTTCATTTCTGTTTTGATATGTGTGGCATAAGACTAATAATTTCATACATTTGTTGAAATAAAAGTTGCTCTATGTACTTAAACACAAATCTCATCCTCATCTAGTTAGTTATAAGCAACCGTGTATAATTCTTGATGATACTACTTCGTTTTATAAACTTAGTTTAGATTCGCCAACTCATGTACAATACTCTGGTTGCCCAGTGTGTAACTAACCTTACATCTAGCACAAAACGATGTAAACAGCTGTTACATTAATGTCTAAACGACTATGCTAATTTTATCATCAATCTTCGCAGCACTACCAAGAATTTTGATTGAAGTCAAGACCGTTGTACGAAATTTATGACATTACGACCTTTGGTGGAACTATAAAATTAAATATTTAGGTACTCAGACTTTAATCATGAAAACTATAAATAATTCTATTTGACTGCCACGTTGCTCTCGCCCAGGCTGGAGGCCTCGGTATAAGCCTGCCAGGGCTGCGGGACTGTTCGAAAGAGATACCGCGGCCCTGGAACACAAAGGGCAAGAAAGGAGCATTTATGGGTTTTAGTCATTACAAGTCTGACACTCCTTTCTGCTCTGCCCAGAGCGGGAGAAGCTATTTGATGATTTCAAATCCGAAAAAAAAGGCCTCGGTATAACATTAATGTTACTGGTATCTTCTGCTGTCTGACTGACCTAATCAAGACAGCTACTGACTCCACCATGGTACAGTGTACTCGCAAAGTCTCCAACCGGCAGAAATGGAAGCAAATCGCTGAACGAGCAATCCTCGGGGATATCAACGACCCACCGAACATCTCTCCGCGTACCTCGTCTGCGCAACCACGACCACTCTGACTAGAGTGTTTCGACTAAGAAGAAGCCTTGGTGTCTGGATTTATTCCCGCTTGATGGCAATAGGCTCGCTCCCTGTTACATGGGACTTAAAAATAACTGGACCCTGTACGAATGGCTACACCTCTGCCTAACCCTTCGAGCATTACAGGCGTGATGTTATGTTACGTTATAAATAATTTTTACTGCATACTATAAAATGCGTAAGCAAAGTTATCCTTGATGCTTTTCTAGCTTAAGTTCAATTCAAGGAAAAAATCTTCCACAGATTCTAATTATATTTAAAAGCAGCAAGGGATTATTAGACAGAGAAGACCCAAGACTGGTAAGGATACCTTTAGGTAGATGAAATACTCTGTCTATTCGTTACCTTTTTGAGCCTAACATTCCACCTCTATTTTGAAAGGATCGAGGTCTAAATTCCCCTGAATTTCAGTTTTGCAACACCAATACTAGTTCTTTTTATTTCTATGAAAAAAGAATGCTAGAACATACCGTGTCAATTAAAAAGGTTTAACGTTGGAAACTAGTTCTTAGCTGGAATCAAATCTAAAATTAATAACAAAAACATATATACCCTGTAGCTATCATAGGCACACAATTGCAACCATTCTGTAAGATGTATATTTTTTTAGTCACACGGGTTTATTACTCGTGTATATTTGAGTATTCTTCTTTGACACACACCTACCGGTATAAAGATAAAGAATATATTTTTACTCCTATAGTACGTCCCCGTAGGATATTTCCCGACCTCAACGCCGCGAAGCCGCGGAAAAAGCAAAACCTACTTGAAACATTAAAGCTTGAGATTTATACGGCCAGTATTAACCCTTTCTACCTGCTGAAAATGACGGCCTACCTACGCGAGTTTGAGGGTAAAAGTGAAATGGATCTTGCAGCCCGTGTGAGCGGTTCCGCTCCGGCGCATCTCGGGGAACCCGGGGGCCATACATCACTTAGTCACCCGAGACGGCCCTGGCGCATGCGTACCGCCCCTGTTAAATGTAAACTTTACACCAAGCCCAGGGGTATTGGCGGATAATTTACCAGGTGAGATGGTAGTTCCGCATATTTTAAAGTTATTGGATTTTTTTCTTGTTTGTTTTCGTTAACAGATTTTGGACGGATTTTTGGAGTTTCACCATGGAAGAAGAAGACATGTTACGCCGACCTCAAATAAATTGGGATAAGTGCAGGAGAGTGACGATGTTTTCTACAAAAGCGCAATACCTTATCTACTCGATCGAAATGCATGTAACAGCAAATTTTTTTCACATAAAAGTCAAAAACAAATTAACACGTGTGGATCAAGGTAGGATCTTGTGCTGAATTCATGGTAACCGGTTGCCCGTCAACGTCTCTGAGTCCGTAGATAAAAACATAAAATAACAACATTAAAACTGCAACAGAATGAATTCTGAGAGATAAAATAAGCAGATACTTAACCTTTTAAACCATTACAAACATTTTCAATAAACATCAACACTGGCTGTTGATTAAACAATGCTTTTGATCAACACGAAACGAGCCGACGACAACTCTCTTAATGACATTCAAAAAAATTCGTCATTAAAAGTCAATTGAATTTACTTGTTGGCACCCGATTGAGGACAGCAATCAACTTCGCCAATTACATGTGTTGGCCAAAAAAAAGCGTAATTCTTTTACATAGGTAATGTGTTAAAAAAAATGTGAGGTAAATATCAAGTTAATAAAAAGTTATCAAAGTTGGTTAAGTATATTTTAACTTGAGTTTTTTGCATAGCGATTAATTAGTGGTTTTTTTTTCTTAATTTTCAGGATTCTTTGCCTTTTCTCAACTATGTTGGGATCAGTTGACAGCCTAATCAGATGCAGCTAATTACCGGTATTTTACATGGAGTGACTGCCTACTAACCTCTGCAACCTTAGCAAGGTAACGCGATACCACCTGGTAAGACAGTTTGTCAGACTTTCGGGCTCCTTGAGTAACGACTGTCAAAAATTTAAAACCGAGACCAACGGTTTAGTGTGTTTTCCCGAGGCTCCCTGAGGCAAAATAATAAGTCTACTCCCTCTATTCTGAATAAACTGTAATAAAAGATTAAGTACTTACTAATTGACAAAACCAATAAACAGCCCACTACAAATCCAGCCACTCACTCACTATCCAAAGAGAATTACGGCACCTAATTTCCACGGAACCTACAAAATCTGTGCATAAACGCTAGTGTAGAAAGTAATCCCCGGTAGTCAGGTAATAAACATAAACGTTTTCCCCAATAAGACTCGATGCAAATTGAGTCCCGGAGGGTCGGAGTATTTACCTATCGGCGGAACCCGATCAAGCCACAAGCCACTAACTAGTTGACGTCGTTCAAAATATTGCTGATTCGAATAAAAAAACCGATTGCTATCTCACTTTGATGTAGTCGGAGGAAATGGGATCTGCTTCCAATCCGCGAGGAAAGGGAGAAAATCTCCTTCCCATTTTCTGGGTACCGCAGGCAGTGGTCCGGAACCCTATTAATCTTGGTCCAATATTTAACTGTCGGTTGCGCCGTGTGGACTTCCCAAACCAAACAAATGTAACGATGTTATATTCAATACAGCCTGTAAGCGAAGTGGGGAAGTCAAATTTAAAATAAAAGTGTGTTTCTTTGTGGTGTTGGAGGGATTGCGATTATTTGTTGTGCTGTACATCGTTATCGGATTAAAAATAAAATAAACTTTGATAGCCACAACTCAAATTATCTAAACGTAAATAACCAAAGGCAAATTAAAGAATCGTTTACTTGTACAAATACTGTCAATCTCAATACCATTTTCAAGTACTGAACCAGCGTGTACAAACAGATTACTCGTCTGGCTTGCTTTTTAAATTTCCTCATGATTGTGAAGAGGACGGATAGCGTCATATCACGGTGGAGGGCCCGGTGTCGACTTTTGACCGTTTCGAGTGCCGATCTAATTTGCCGAATCGCGGAAGCATATGAAATTTAATCGGTTCGCTTCACCGAAGGTGGTTTTCGATAATACTGGGAATTTTCTGAGACATTACTGTCTTGTCAGGAAATATGATATGGCTAGGAATTTACTGACAGATATGTTGAAACTTGTTGACTTTTAGGGCTGAAATAGACGTTATTAGAATTGACTGCAACATCAAATGATTTTGAATGGAATTGATAGATGCTGGATAGACTTCCAGATCAAAATAAATAACAAGCTAATTACTAGGTACAACGAGTAATTAAAGCTACTAGAACACCTTATCGCAAAAACCAGGGGTCGTCAACCAAGTGACGAAATAACTTGATAGGGACTTAAATGATTAAAGATTGTCGTCAAAATTGTCGATGAAAAACGATCCTCTCATAAACAAAAGAGGCCGACAGGTATTGCTTCCCTGAGTAATAGGTAATTAGCAAAGTCGTTATTTATATCTTCTTGCATTTCCTTATGTTGTTTATAAACAGTCTTTATATTGTTTTGTGCTTTGTGAAGGTTTTTGTTTTGTAGATTTGATCCAGTACTTTCAGTTTTATAAAACCGATTCGCAGGATGGAGCTCTAGGTGAAGGTTTGACCCAGTGGGCTGCGGAACTGTTCGAAAGAGATACCGCGGCCCTGGAACACAAAGGGCAAGGAAGGAACATGGATGGGTTTTTAATCAGTACAAGTCTGACACTCCCTTCCGCTCTGCCCAGAGCAGGAGAAGTCGTTTGATGATTTCCCATCCGAAAAAAAAACCCAGTAAAAGTTTTGACCCAGTAACGGTGTAAAATAAATTCTGGTGATACGGGAAAATGTTGCCTACCACAGGTAACATTGGTTTTTTTTTTGCGGGCAGATTTTTTGCAAAAAAGATGAGCTGCAGTTTCGCAGGATCTTGTAGTCCGTGGATAGTTAGGTTTCGGGTTCTGGAAAATCGCACACTGCCACTATTACCGAAATATTCTTCCTTTTCCTATTGGCGGTACGTCTAAGAGTATAGTTCTGTTTGGGCCCAGTGGGTGGCCACGTTTGTTTCGGAGTCAGATGCGTAGTTTGATCAGGAGCAATACTTGCACTAGGTGTTGAATGAATCAATACATAATATCACGCCTGTAATTCTCGAAAGGTAAGGTAGAGTCTACCAAATAGTACACCCACATTTCGCCAGTATGTTTGAGTCCCATCTTATAGGGGGCGAACTGGTCAGAAATCCAGACTTCTATTGAGAAATTCCTGATGGAAAAACTCAATTTCACTTTGCCTGACCTGGGAAACTAACCTAGGACCTCATGCTCAGCAGTCGCGCTTGCGACCAACGAGGCAGTAAAACAATACTACTCCAATTAGTCAAATGACGAGTTAACATGTTGTACAATTCAACATATGTTTACAAAACACATTTTGTTTGCAATTTAATCAATCACCGCATATCAAAGATGAACACGTAACAATAATTAAATTCAAAACAAATCTGTAACAAACAGGACGTGACGTAGCCGCTGTAAGTCGAGCGTTGAGAAAAAAAGCTTGGATTTGTGAAAATATAACTTTTCCCCTAACACAACGTTTTCCTACGTTATTTCCTTTGCAGTCGCAGGTGAGATTTATCTTCGGATAATTGGATAAAGAACGCGTTTGCGAGAAGTGATACGAGGTGGAAGAGGGGGGAGGGTGGCGCCAGAAGAAAAAACGTCGTAACAGCCAATGATGTGTTACTTTTGAATATAAATCTTTTGTTTGAACTGTGTTGCCGTGTACTTGCAATGCATGAATAAATATTGTAATGTATTTTTTTTTTGTGTTCAAGTGTAGCACTCTTGGGTTGGAGTTGATAATCTGTTTATTGATTTTATATAGCAGTGATAGCCAGTGGTGTGGCCGTCGGACTGCCAAGTCATAGGTCTCGAGTTCGAACCCAAGACACGCACCTTTGATTTTGCGGATTCATGTATCACTTACTTTGGTCAAGGAAAAAAACGTGAGGAAACCAGCATGCCTGAGAGATATTCGTTATTCTCGATGGCATGCTGGTTCGCCAACCCAAGCCAAGCCTCATGGGCGGCATAAAACTCTGACACCAGATTAGACACTAACCACACGATAAAGAAGAAATTTTAAAAATAAATTCAGGTTCTAATGCGGACTTTTTCTCTTTAAATGCGTTTCCATTATTGTACATGTGTTTTAATCATGGATTGGTATCAAATTATTAATCGTAGTTATTAACAGATAATCAACCATTCCGGAAAATCCACAATGTGCCAATACACATACACACATTACAACCGGATAATCAACCAAAAGGTAAATATTAATAAAACTTACTCTGTTACTAAAATTATTTGCTGACCGCATTAAATTAAACCTGTCAAATACAGCGGATTTTAAATAAGACACAAAACAAACCGCTCGTCCACCAACCTCATTTGTAATGTGATTTTACATAGTGCAGAATTAATATACGACCCCACCACAAAATGTTCATTTGATATGAAAATATTCTCTACACCCCCGACCTCTCCACTACCTCTGAACCACCCAAATATTTAATATCGACGAAAATACTCCAATGTTATTACCAACGATTGAAATTCGCGCGCATCGAAACAATGCAGACGTCAAAAATACTCCATCATTTAGGTGGGTTTATTTACGTTATAAATACAAGAAAAATAATGGTCCATTCTTCTCTTGACCAGAGGACTGGCTTATTTTTTCGTCATAGAATCAGAAGTGCCATCCAACGTGGCAATGCTGCCTGGTATTATTCCTGTTGACAGCGATGTGGACGACTATTTTGTCGCCTACAATGCCTTTCTTCTTTTCTACAAATACATATTTTTATTGCAATTTGTAGTTTGGTTATAGATAATTATGTAAATTGAAAAAATCGTTTTCATACAATTATGTATACCGAAACTCCACTTAATGTAAAAGCCTGAATTTTACATTTATGTTACGTAAATATTTAAACAAAACAATCACAGCACAGGAAACATTTAGTATTAGAACAACACACACAAGTAAAACATAGAGTTAATTAGTGCCTTGAAATAACATTCCATTTTCGACAACAAAAGGGAAAAATGAAACAGCTAGAGTGTTCTACGGCTGGCAAACACCGGAGCAGAACAATCAGAGAATTGAAATATTTACTAAAACTTGCACAAAACTAGGCAGAACACAATGTATGTTATGTGAAATGTTAAACATTGAGAAACCTGACTACACACAGAGTTTAGCGTAGCGCCAGCGAACGAGAATGTTGTTACTTTTGTGTAATTTCGTGTATGGATATTCGAAAAGTGCTGCGTTGTTAGAAAGCGTTTTGCGTTCATGTTCTGTATTAAAATTTACTGATGGTGAACGGTGACGGGTTAAAGTAGAAAATTTAGATTATATTAAGTAAATGCTGAAGAAATTGTTTATTCCAAAAAATATATAACTAATGTTGTGCTTTTGATGAACTGTTTTTTTCGGTTTTACAATGGTTTTCTTTTCCCATCTCTGCAGATTGGGGCTCATGGACGGATCAGACCTCAAGGGCGTATGCGGCGTCTCCCCACAGACAATGGCTCACCTTCCATCTTGCACCGCATCCAGTGCACCTGATGATTTACTTACTGCATCAGTGAGCGGGGTTCGCATGGCTGAGTTTTGGGCAAACCACATTTGAACTTATTGCCATCGATACGCTAAGAAGAATAAGATTGTTTTTTTCACACTTCAAGCTACCAATATCTAATTACTTAGATGAGATACTTTATATTATGGCCACTGAAACAATTAAGCATTTTATCCCATTTAGTACCTACCAACACAAAACACATTCCAGCAGCTAACGCTACGCCCAGAAGTGGAAAGCCAGCTCAAAAAGTAAGGTAAAAAAGTGCGACACACAATTTGAAATTCTAAACAAAAATTCGTACATTCTACGCACCTAAACCGTATATTTGATTTTGTTTAGCGGCCAGTGAGTGAGTGATTTAGAAATGTATTTACAAAATGAAGCCCCAAACACATAAGAGGGTTAGCGTGGCGTAAATTGAGAGCGGTGAATTATTCATATATATTTTAGGTATTACCTTGACCATTGCACGTAATGCGACCGTCTGCCGCTTGCGTAGGAAGACGCCAGGACCAAACCCTCACTTATATACTTTGCTTTAGGCACTTTAAATTTATATACACTAGTCTATGAAACTTTTCTACTGTCTTCAGCGCAGTTCAGGATAATAGCGGGTCCTGAAAATTAATTCGAATCGTTAGTAAGTAAACTAATCAACTTTAATGTTTACATAGAGTTATGAAAACAGAATGCTGGTCTCAGCTGTCACAATAGTTTGGGAGAATTAGTTTTATTTGAATATCAGATGCAAAACGCAACTTTGAATAATTGGAGGTGGCTAGGTAATTTAAGTTTGTATACACGAATATCTTTAGCTATCAGTTAGCTTAGTTCTTTTACTACAAAATTGTTAAAAGAAAATCTACTTCTACATTTTAATGTAAAGCGTTTTAGTCAGCTGTGTTTTTAGTATAAATATAATGAAAATGAAGTTTAATTACGTTCTATATTAGGAATTGACAAAAAATAGCAAGTTGTAGGTTCGCAGTATTATTTATTTATTGAACCGCTGCCGCTTGGTCTAGAAGCTTATAATTTTCCATTATACAATAAACGACAGTATCCACTAAAGCCCGGTTCACGGCGCACTTGCGCACTTACAGGTTTAATATTTTGCCTCGGCGCCCTAGCTAGTCGAACAAGCAGAGTTTTTATAATAGTGTTGATACACAGGATTACATTAGAAAATCTGGCTTCACATAAGTAAGATGTTGCAAGAGGAATGAGTTTCTTAGAAGTTTTGAATTTAAAGTGAGATATTCATTTTGGACCAATATCCAAAACTCCACCAAATTGAAACACGTGAACCTTGTTTTAAGGCTGCTGCCGCAAGAGTTCAATGAGACTTTCTTCTTCTTACGAAGTGAATTCTGGTGGATCTTGTGCATGGAAAGGATTTTGGATTCACGAAAATTTTTCGACATCGTCTTCGGCAAAGTATTTTAAAAACTGATAGGTGAGTTTCGAAAGGTTTTCCGTGAAAATGGACACTAACTCTTGTGAGAAAACCAGCTCATTAGACTTTTATCGAAAATTAATTATTATAATTTAAGATTAGTTTCCGGAGATAAGTAAACAGAAGCATCTCACGGCTCCCCTCTTTACTCGCTACGGCGCACAGGTTGGGAACCCCTGCACTAAGGATCTAATCATGTTCACGGGATACACATGGTCAGAAAATGCGCAAAACTGAGGTTTGGTAGGAGAATAGGAGGGCCTTTGCCCAGCAGTGGGACATGGTCTATGGCTATTAAAAACCACTTAAGCAAGATTTTTTTTTAATTCACATTTTTAAGTTTTTTATTAGAGCATGAAATTTTGTACGCAAGTTCGTTATTTTTGCCAATAAAATTGGCCACACGACATGATCTGGTTGGTAAAGACTAACCTTTCATTCAACAAAACTTCGTAGTTACTGACTAACTGCACGTTATGATGTTTCTAGCGGTTACAGTGTACACTTTGAGAGATAAACGACATGACGCCAAATCGACAGTGTAATAGCTAACCAATTTACGGTGCGGATGCTGGGAAACCTCCTTTTTTCGTTTTAAGCGAGTTTCAGATTTGCTCTCCGGAATTAGTTTGCATCGACGTTTGATCGGATATTCCTTTTAAAAAGTTAAGCAATGGTACCCAGAAATCTGCATTTTTAATTCCTGGTGTGCTTGTTTAAGTGTTATGGTAGCTTTTGGATGTTCTTGGAGATTCATCATCATCATCAGCATAGCCAACTACAAATGTTGGGGTCGGCTTCCAGTCTAACCGGATGCAGCTGAATACCAATATTCTACATTGCGACTGCCTGTCTGACCTCCACAACCCAGTTAGTACTGCGTAATATGATACCCCATAGTTAGACTGGTTGACAGACTCTCAGGCCGCTGACTACGTGTTCTTGGAAATTATAATTGGTTTATTCCCTGTCTTGTTTAGGATTTGTAGATTTTTTTTGTCGTCTAACTTTTTATCAGGATAAAAAGTATCCTATGTGTTAATCCAGGTTATAAACTATCTGTGCTCCAAATTTTATCGAAATCGGTTTAGAAGTTTTTGCGTGAAAGAGAGTAACAAACATCCATACATACGACCTTTCGCGTTTATAATATAAGTAAGAATAATATGTGGATATTACGTGCACCAGTTGTTACCCTAGAGATTCGTATTTAAATCCGTCATAATTTTATATAAAAAACAAAATTATTATTAGTAAATTTATTGTTTCTAATAGACGTAACAAATGTAAAACTGAAAGCGTTTGCGGTCTCGATCAATATGACTCACATTTTATTTATTAATAGATTTAAATTACATAGATTTACTTAGCTACAAATACAATATAAACACTGTATTCTTCGAAATCATAAAAGCTCCTTTTTAAACAAGCAACGGAACTACATTTTAATTATAATTTAATATAGTATAGGTATACAGTTATTTCGAAAATTCACTTTAGTTCTCGTGAATGGCAAATATTCCAATTAAAATTTTCAGTTAAGATTTTTTTTAAGGATACTCGTATTTAAAATATGCGTAGTTTAAAATAAATTTCAGGTCAAAACTTTAATATTTTTTAGTAGGTAGATGGGTGATTCCGATGTACCAAATAGGTATTTGTATTTTTTTTTAACAATTTTTTTTTCAATGTAAATTACACAACAATCTAGATTTCCCTTAATAAAATAAATTCTAGTTTTTTACTTAATTCGCCAAAGTAGAATATACTTTCAATCTGTCACTGTAACCGCTGAAATTAAAGTCGTTTAATTTAAATATTTCTATATGCAATACGTTGTCTTAATTTATATCTCCCTAAGTACAATTTATTTGAAAACTAATTTATTTGCTTAATATAACAGTGTACCAGTCTGTGCCCGTTGTAGCTCAACAACGTCATTGTTTTCTGAGATTTCTTTGTACCCATATGTTACATAAACCGCCGCCGTAGGGTCTTCAAATGTATTTTTTCCAACTTCACATATCAGAAAAAAAAATAAAGAGCACTGGAAAGGAATGGGGATAATGAGGTTTGACATGCTGTCACAGGCCTTCCCCATTAGATATCTATCTATTTTGTTGGTTTCAATATTGTTTATAGACAGAGGGGTAAACTTGAGCCTTTTCCCAGCAGTGGGATAAAATAAGCTTAGTAAATATAAACATGTCATGGCTTTAATGTGAACACATGTTGTACATAAAACATGGTGCAATTGCGCAATGTCTGCACATGATATTGCACGACATATGGATTGTATGATCTGTAGAATAAATTATTAGATTTTTACATGCATGCTTGTGCGAATTAGAATTCGTGCAAGCTTAAGAAGCTATGAAAAATTAACAAAAGGAAGTCTTCTTAGTACCTATGTATGTTTTGTTTGTCGACTTTCCACACTGAGTATATTTTCGTCATAAAGGGAAATACTAAGTCGATTATAAATTTAAAGGTAAGAAATTTGAGGTTTTAAGTTAGACTTCGGTTTTTGTTTTGCACTACAAAGACTTAAACTATTCAAACAACATGTGTCTGTCATTTTCATTTGTTTCCATTTTAATTTATTTCAGACAGAGTAGGAGTACGAGCAAAAAATTATAGATTCAGAATTCCTATCTGTTGAGAATTAGTAAAGTTTCTTCAAAAATAGATGTCGCCTGATGTGGATAAACAACAGTCATCAAACGTCGAGTTTGTCTGGTTTCCAATAATTTGCGTATAAATTATTGGAAACCAGACAAACTCGACGTTTTTCCTCAATTTCCTCAACAACACCTACACTTTACAAAACCCAATTTCTTCAAAGAATTTAAATTAGTAAAACAAGGGTTCCTTCAAAATGTATGATTTTAGCAAAGCGTATTATGGATACGTCAACACAATTTTCTTACTGAGCAAAGTTTTGAGGAAGTTGTAACATTAGAAATTTAAAACTTCCCGGGTCTGTGTAGTTAGTGAAGTTAAGGTAGGATGGCAACACTCCCACGTATGAGTGTATCCTCTTCATTGTTAAGGACTTCAAATATTAAAATATGGTTGTGAATTTTCTTTTCCCGGGAAGTGAATAAAATATTTCAATGTTGATTTCATTCCCGTGAAATTTTTGATCAGAAATGGATTTTTATTATAAAAGCTGAACTTAACTACATATGTTTGTTTACAGGAACATTTTATAAAAATGTATTTACAGTGCGTGAAATAAAAATAAGTTATCCTGAAAAAAACAAAAAACCTATAAAAACATTTATTTAAAACATCAATTTTACTCTCGAAATATATTTCTGGTATTAAGACTATTACATGAAAATATAGTCGATTTGCAAGAATTCTTTTTTATTGACAATATCTATGTGTTCATTGAATTTGATTAGGTCATTATTTTATTATAATTGTCGTAAATAGAAGTTTAGATATCCCTTAAATAAGAGAAATCCTACACTGAATAATATCATTCCTTTCATAAATTCCGTCACGAACTAAAAATCAACGAATAAGCAAGTCTTACAAAAATATATACTTAGTCGAGTTTCCGACGTGGTATTTAATCAGGGAGGGATTAAGTCGTCTGGACCCGGCAGGCATCCGTGCCGGTTTTAGTCAAAATTGCCGGAAAACTTCCCGGAACGTTCCAGAACGGCGGGAAAGTAAGACTGAAGCGTGACAAGCATTTCTCGCGAGATTTTTTATTGAAAAATGTTGGCATTATTTTATTTTTAAGGTATAGGTATAGGTATTCTTAATGTAATTCCAAGTTTCACATTATATACATTTCGTTTATTATGTATTTAAGTCAATAGGTTTATCCCCTATTACTTATAGGGGATAAACCTATTGTCATCAACCGGGTACAAATCCAAACTCCATGGCTGATACTGAGAGATTTCCAATGGACAAAACCCAATAACACTTTGCCCGACCTGGGAGTTGAACCTTATGCTCAGAATAATAAATAATTTAGTTTCAATCGAATATATACATTACTACAAACACAAAAAGTAAATTCACCTCCCTGTTGGTTCTTAGGCCAACGATGTATGGACGCCGAGCAATGTCCTTTCAGCAGTTCATAAACACCAAACTGCTTTCTAGCTTAACAAGTTAATAATATCGTTTAACATCTAAAACGAACAATTCGTTTTATCGCTGGCAATCTTTGTAGTTAAACACAGGGGATTAAGTCATTCCGGTGGGCGGAAATGCGCTGCCCGTGCCGTTCCTAGTTAGAATTACCGGATGTCTTGCCGTCGAGCGGTTTCCGAACCGCAACAGTGCCGTGCGTCTAGATCGGTCTTTACGTTTCAAACTGCTTAGACATTGGTAATAATGTTCAATATCTGATAAAATTTAGAACTGGAAATATATGCTTCGATCAGGAAACAAAGTTTTGTTATAGTCAGGTTGAAAATCTAAACACCAACTTAAAAATGTAGGGGAGGCCTATACCCAGCAGTGGGTGATTCCGGGCTCATATGATGATGATAATGTAGCAATTTTAAAGTTATACCTACTATCATTTTTATTGCGATAGACTATAATAATAATAATAAAAAATACCAGCCTACAGTCCCATGACGAGAAGTTGAGTTGTCGACGTAGCTCACAGAATAAGTAAGCTAAATTGGCAAGGGGCCGGCCATATTAGCCGTAGATGACCGTGACTGTAGACGTGTTCTTGAGTGAGACCGCAAATCGGCAAATGTAAAGTGGGATGCCCAGGCTCGGTGGAGCGACGATCTACGCAGGGTGGCTGGTAGCAAACGTGAGAGTTGCCGAAAATCGAGTTGAGTGGCGAGCGAATGAAGAAGCCTAGGTCCAGCAGTGCATTGCTGTAGGACAGTAGGATGATGATGGTTACTGTCCCACTGCTGGGCAAAAGCCTCTTTTCAAATAGAGAAGGCACGGACATTGATCAGCACACTTGCTTCAATAGAATTATTAGCCGAAGTGTGGAACTCTCTGTTCTGTGTTCCCTCCGACATTTAACCCCTCTGCTTTCAGAGCAAGAGTGAACAGGCACGCTCGTTCCATCATAGACCTCATCCATCGCTTTCAATCAGGCGGGATCGAGGTCAAGAGCAGGCCCATCATGTAATAAATAAAGGATAAAATTAATTAAAATCCCAATGACCTTAAAATGAAAACAAAAAGTTTCGAGTAACTTGTGTAACAACACGTTCACACTATCACCAAGGGGTCCATATCAAGCATTGTGAAACTTTCAGTTACAATACAGGTAATAAAGCATTTTTCCACGACAGCGGCTGTCAAAAAAACGAAAATTTTAATTGGCGGCGACAGTAATATAGTAGGATACATTCATTTGTTTTTACCCAATTCACAACACCCGAGGTAGTGGGTAAGGGTGCTTGCATATGGCGCGGACTACACTAATGCGGAAACAAGCGGAGCGAAGAGACGTGCGGGAATCAACCAATTACATTCGTTGAAATCCAAATCGCGTCTTTCGTCTCTCCTGTGATTGGCTGAGTCTTGCACCGAAAGATACCAATTCTCAGTACAGGCAAGTCGGAACGTATTGGTAGTGATCGGTGACATTAGAACAGTAGTATTATAATAAATGCGCTCGCACACAGAAAAGGGGTCCTAGAAACACGATAATAGTATCTTTTTAACACAACACTAGCAAAGGTAGATAACAGTCCACCCACTTTACACCAGATGTTTTAGTCCAATGTAACATGGGGCTCGCGTATTGTTTTCAACCAGGCACAAATTGACGGCTACTAAAAAAATATTGATGGAAAAATCCAATGTCACTTTGCCCAACCTGGGAACCGAACCCATGCCCGGCAGTCATGCTTACGACCACTTGACAAATAGTGCCGGAAAACCGTGTCTTTATGCAAGTACCCTTACCCTCAAAAAGGCGCGTACGAACTGTGCGTGAAGCATTACTGACACGCAAACGCCCAATTACAGGGAGCGTAGTGTTAAAAATTAATTTATATATTACCTCGCCCTTTTAACTAACTACAACACCCCTAAAACTTTATACATCGATCTTTTTACCCAACATTATAACCTAACTTTTAGAATCAAAACAGAAATGGATTACGGCCATCTATAAAATGACGAGCGCGGATTGGATAGTTTTTGATTAACGTCGTGTATTCAGGCGTTTAACTAATACCACTATCGTGTTGCGTCAGTTAGTTGTATGTTAGTTTAGCATGTCAACTGTTGGACGTCGGACAGAAATAATTAGGTATCTATCAAAGGATCGAGAGAACATAACTAGAATATATTATGTTTTAAATTGAAACTGATTGCGAATTGTTGCTGGATAATATCGCAGCTGGATAAGTCTTGTTTATGACCATCAGCATGAGTGACATTCGATCAAATCATCATCATCTGCCTAGCCTTTTCTTCAACTATGCTAGAATCGGCTTCCAGTCTAACCGGATGCAGCGGAATACCAGTATTTTACATGAAGCGACTGCCTGTCTGACCTCCACAACTCAGTTAGTTGTTTCGCCACCTTTTTTTTTTACGGATGGGAAATCATCAAATGACTTCTCCCGCTCTGGGCAGAGCGGAAGGGAGTTTCAGACTTGTACTGACTAAAACCCATCCATGTTCCTTCCTTGCCCTTTGTGTTCCAGGGCCGCGGTATCTCTTTCGAACAGCCCGCAGCCCTGACAGGCATCGGCCCTTGCGGGCCCCTCCCTGTTTCCTGACATCTCTTTGAGGCGCACGTGGAACACGAACGCGCCGTCAACACGGCTTGTTTCGCCACCTTCGATTAAGTTCCTGTTAACTTACTTGGCAGATAATTTCTTAAAAATTCTGTTCCATTTTTGAATTAATTCATCATCATCATCATTATTTCAGCCCCAAGACGTCCACTGCTGGACATAGGCCTCCCCCAAAGCGGGGATTTGCCGTAATCGCCACGCTTGGCAGGCGGATTGGCGATCGCAGTACAGTTGTTACAAAGGCACAGAGAACGCTGCTGCCCGTTCTTTGGTAAGTCCCTTAGTCGCCTCTTACGACACCCACGGGAAGATATGGGATGGTGCTATTCTTTACGTCCGACACCGTACAGTAAAATAAAATAAATACATAGAGTACAATAGAATTTATTCGGTAAGTCGCTATTCGGACATCGTGAAATAGGCCCTTAGAAGAAATAAGTATCATCATTGTCGGCTTAATCTTTTAAGCAATAATAACAAAATAATGCAAATAATGCTTGATGTTTTTGTGTTCGTAGTGTGACTATATTGTGAATTTATGATAAATGGCAATGGGTGTAAATGTCCTGAATAGATGAATTTATATATATATATATAATAACCGTGATACGATACCTCTTGGTAAGACTGGTTGTCAGACTGTCGGGCCACTGACTACCTGTAACGATTGTCAAGGATCTACAAATAGCAGCCGGGACCAAACGGCTTAACGTGCTTTCCGAAGCACGGACGAAACTCGGTAAACTGAGTGGTCACCCACCCACAGACCAACGCGGCTTAACCTAAAGATCGATCCGCGCGGCTGTTAATATTTAGCCACACGCTCCTCATGACATTTGATCAAAAAAAAGGCAACAAGAGAGCAATGCAAACATTTCGGTAGGTATGTATATACCTACCTGAAATGTGTTCAAGACCATACCTGGGAACCTTATAGTTACGGAGATATTGGGGGTCAAAGTTCCAACTTTTTCACTAGTTTTTTTTTTTTTATATTTGTTTTTAATGTATTGTTTTTACTAGAGACACCTTGACGACCCCCGTACTATTCAATCCATCCATCAGCACCATGTTTTGATTTTTTTTTACGCACAACTTTTTTGTATGTTATAACTTTAAATACCTCCATGACCCCCATACTAGTCAAAGCACCCATCAGCATAATGTTTTGAGTGCTTTCCATTGAGTTATTCCGTAAAACGTGATTTTATACCCCAAAAAAAAAAGTCGTTTCCCAGCAATAATTTTAGCGTAAAGTTAGTTTGATGTACATAATGCTTGATTAACGGCTCCGTGAAGAGTCTGTTTACACCATGTATAAAGACGGACACGAGTGTTTGATATACACAAATTTGTACCTTCCTTTAACAAAAGAGTTCGTTATTTAAAATAGCACGTCATTCTTAGTGGGCAGTTACCGTCAGCTTACCTCTTCAGGTAAACTACGTCTTCAACTAGCTTATATATTTTTAAACTTCATTCCTTTCAAAAGCTTCAACATGAAATAGAAAAAAAGAAATCTTCTTCGTTATACCACTTCCCTCTGACCGTAATCCTACAAACAGTTCTCTTGCGACCCCACAGATGTTCCTCAGATATAATAATATCAGAACATCGGCCCGTTAAGTGTTGTTAGGTTAGAAAAAACTTTCTCTTCGAAGTCAGTTAAAAAGAGCTATCGCCATCAATTGTCACCTGTAGCCAATAAGAGGGAACGACACAAACTTACCGATTGGCGGAGCCCTTTATTAGAAAACTTTTATCATGGAACGGCATGGAAAAATAAAGCTGCGGTACGTGTTACAAATAAGACATAACGGCTGGACTAACGGAGGATTAAAGTTAACGATAGGTCACTATGAACGAGTAAGCTTAGTGGCGTTCGATTGGAATAAACTGGACTTTGTACGGCCGGTAGTTAGGCAGAAATTGACTGGCCGAGTGTTAAAGTTTGATTGTTTATTGTTGGTGGATTCGGGCCTTTATTTGGAGAAAAGGTAAGATTGGGGTTTCGTTTAAATATGAGGATGATTGTTGTGAGTTTCTTTAACAACACAGTGGACAAAACGTCTAAGACTTCCTGTAATAGTTATCTTCATACAGAAGTTAAATTTTGTTTTAAAGTAAATCAACAAAACATCACGCCTGTAATTCCTGAAGGGTTAGGCAGAGTTGTAAGTGTAGCCCCACATTTCAGGATTTATGTTTACGTCCTATGTAATTTTATTTATTATGTCAATTATAATTTTGAATAAATATATTACTATTACTAATACGGGGCTAGACTATTGCCATCAACTGGGTACAGATCCAGAGTACATAGCTGCTGCTGAGAAATTCCGGATGGAAAAACCCAACAACATTTTGGTCTAACTGGGAACCAAACCCATGCTCTCATGCTCAGCAGTCGCGGTTGCGTCCCATTCACTAGACCAACGAGGCAGTCAAAGGTTAGTGTCCAAGTTATCATTATAAGTAAGGTGTCAAGCGTTTTGCAAACTTCATTGAAACTAAATCAAAGTAAACACGATCCACACAAACCAGCTACCCGTTCATAATACCTACATCTCTGCCCACCCTTCTAAACCAACAATCTTTTCAAAGCTAGCCAACTAATTATAAGATTAGATAGATAGTAATTAAGACGGTCTACCAGGAAATTACATTTAAGGTAATAACAGACCAGATCTTGGTCTTCCTTTGACAGTTAACAAGTCAGCCACAGATGGAGTATATTACAATTGTAAGCTTATAAATTAACCTGCCAATACCTTATGTGTCTTATTTCATTGGAACCCACAGATAGATTGGACCAGTTAACTAGAAACTGGGAAATTAATTCACATAATCAAAATGATAACGATTGAAATGTCATCATTTGCCTAGCCTTTTCCCAATAACGTTGGGGTCGGCTTCCAGTCAACCCGGACGCAGCTGACTACTAGTATGTCACATAAAGCGACTGCATATCTGACCTCCACAACCCAGTTAGTACTAGGAAATACGCTTGTCCTTGATAAGACTGGTTGTTAGACATTCGGGCCAGTGACTACCTGTAACGACTGCCAAAGATCTACAAATGATAGCCGTGACCAATGGCTTAATATGCTTTCAGAGTTTGTTTGTTACCTTTTCACGCCTAAACCACTGAACCGATCATCCTGAAATTTTGCATATACGTTGTCAGGTGTACAGAAACGGAAATAGGCTACCTTTCATCCCGAAAAAAAGTACCGTTCCCGAGGAAAACAACAATAACATTCTTATGATAATTAATGGCGCCACATATCTTTGGTATCATGATTGAATTATATTGTTATAGAAACTTTAGTGTTATGAGTTTAATTGTCAAATTCTAAATGAAGGCGAGCGAAGCTGCGAGCAAAATCTAGCAATTAATATATTTGGTAGGCTTTGTCCAAATTAAACAAAGACACAATATGGAAACAGATACACGTTTGAAAAATAAACGAGGTTAAAAAAAAAACTCTAAAAACAACCTAGTTTTATTTCACCCAGAAAAAATATTCCGTTTCCAATATTGTACGTCAAAAAACAACAAAACTGTTGTTCCGGAAAAACTGTAATGCAATTGAGATGCTCTTCGTAATAAAATAACTATTTGAAAACAAATGAAAGCATTCGTCGGTAGAAATAACGTCGGAAAATAACAGGCACATATCACGGTATCTTTTCCACGAAGTATTTATTTTGTACGAAGCAAAAACCGGATGCATCCGTTTAATATATGGTAACCGTGTATAAAAACCGCGTGTGGAAATACATTATTTACTCTGTGCTCTTTGATTAACCAATCGGATTGATTGCCAAAGGGAACTCGAACTATAATATTTGAATAACAAACAGGTAATGATAGAAAAATGGACATTTATTTAGTGGATGTGACTGCGGTTTCTATTGACAATTAATAAACGGTCATACGTGATGTTGTGATAATTACAACCCATTGAAAATTTGTTAATTTTGTATCAATAATATTATCTATACACAGTTTAAAATCTGGTCACACATACTTTTAGTGTGTAGTTCGCCCTGCTTGACGTGGACTAAAGACAAGATGTCCCAATTGGAACGTCAATTGGGCCTCATTCTTATATAATATTTGCTGATGCCCGCAGCTTCGCCCGCGTGGATGTCGGCTATCGCGACCAAAAGTATTCATTTTCGTTGAACGCTCCCAGACGGTTTATTTTTTACCGACACGTCCAACAAATATATCATTATATTTTAGCCAATGTATACAAAACTTGACAAATTATATATCAAAACCTTCCTCGAGAACCATTCTATCTATTGGTGAAAACAGCATGAAAACCGGTGCAGCAGTTTTTGAGTTCATCGTGAACACACAGACAGACGCGGCGGAGGACTTTGCTTAATAATATGAAGTGATGATCATTGCTTAAGAGACGATTATTCTTGTATGTTGTTTACACACTGAGTCAAATTACAAAAACATTTTTTTTTGTGATATGGATCCCAGTCTAAATACCTTGGGCTAAGCCTTCCCCAAACTAAATCGCGAGTCGTTCTACATACTTCTAGTGTTGGTAGAATATTTATTGTACGTACACCAACATGAACGGTGTACGGTCGAAAGAAAGATTGAAACTATGGTGAAAAAGCCTTCCCTGCTATACCACCTGCTGAAAATCTTCAACTTGGGGCCGTCTCTACGAGCGAGAGAATCGTGTCGATATTATCGTATATAAATACGTGGCACGACGATAATATTGCCGCTATACTCTCGATCGTGTAGTTGGCTCCTTAGGTTACCTAGGCTAACCTGGAAACCTCTAAACAGATTTTGGACCCAGGTCGGCTGAATTGAAGCAACAAAATCTGGTGAGGCTGTGATCTATAGATGATACCAACCACAAAGGCCATTCCACAAACGATAAGACATTCATATCTTGTCCTAAGTTTACTTTCGTGTACTGCATGTCACAGAAACGGATGGACGCTACTGAAGGCGCCACTCGTGACCAAATTCTGGGCCTAATTAAAATTGCTATCGACCCTAAGAAGAAAAATAAACATTAGACCAAAGAAAACTATTATAAAAAAGAAAAATGAAGGTCTAAGTATGCCACTATGTTAGAGAAGTTATGAAGAAAGTTTCCATAAATCAAGACATAGCGAGGTGTCCCAGGCGATACGCGCAACTTTATATTAGAAATAGAATTAATTTGTATGATGACCTGGGAAATAAAAACATAATGTCAGCTTATTGTAGCGCTCGACTTGCAACAGCTGGGAGAAACGGGACAGTTTTAAATATCTCACAGACTTTGTTTGAAGATATCTTCGTCTAGAAAGGAAAAACTGACTGCAAAATCCATAATTTAATAAAACTTGTAGGTACATACGATCACTTACTTTATAGTACATGGTTTTTTGGCCTTATAAATATAATTAGAAGACTTTTTACCGGTTTAAGGTCGATGATTTTCAAAACATAAAATACAAATATTCTTGTTCCCTCTATTCAAAAACGGAAACAACTTAACCCAACTCTCTTAACTCCTGTTCACCGTTTTCAAAGCATCGTTCCATTTTATTACCTTCTTCATGCTTCAACTTCAAACAGCCGCCAAGACAAGCAGTATTTCAGCTGGTCGATAAATATAAATATCGACATATATAAATATCGATATCGACAAAGGCGAGGCTCAAGCGATGACGGACGGGCCGCCATTAACCAGCGAACGCTTATTGCGTTGCCCGCGACGTTTATATTGTTCCTCAGATAATACTCGGTTATTTAGCACAACACTAATATTCACCCGTTTTTTTGTACCCGTCTCTCCTTGTTAGATGAAAATCTGAAGTAAAACGATGTTCCTTTTTTATAATTTTTGCCGCTATCCGGGTTTATGAACGTTTTTTCTGAAGGTGCAATACCGGTTTTATTTAAATGTCTTTTGTAATGGCTGTCACGGTTATAATGTGCGTTTCGAAATTAGATTTGCTTTATAGAATATTCTAGTTGGCAGGAGCGAAGTTTTATGAATTACACTTTTTATGAAACGTTGTAGAATTTTTAGTGGCCAATTTTATAATTAGGTGCTGAAAGGTTAAACTAGTATAAAGTTGAGAGTTACAGTGAGCGTAAAAGTTTTGTACAGAGCTAATTTAAAGAGGAGATGTGCTGTAAATCGTCTGTAATATTACTTTACCTACTGATGTATATATATTGCCATGTCCTACTCATCAGTAATATTAAATCTGGAGACAGATCTTATGTTAGTTGTAGTAAATGAGTAAGCTGATTACATAACAGCAACCAAACAGAGGAAATGAGATTTGACAGAGGAGCCCAAGTTTAAACTTCAGTACTTACATTGTTTGACAAGAAAAAACACTTCTTCCTAATAAATCAACAAAATAAACATAAAATACAAGATTTACTGTACCCAGACACGGCACAAACCCGAATCCATCACTTACTTCTAATCCCCAAACAAGATAATTATAGGTACCAAGAAGGTAAGTTAGTACTAGAAAGTCCTGTTCGTAAATCTATACAAAACAAATAAATAAAATTGAAGTGTCTGCTTGTAATATTAAAATAACAACTTTTTATGTTTTTGAATGAAAAAAAAATCCTTTTTTTTGTCTATCTGTCTGTTTATTAGAATAGAATATATCATTTATTTCTGAGTATATGGTAGGTACATAAAGATGTTACAATTTATTTTAGTTCACATATACTACCGTTGCCAGTGTAGAAATGTTAGAATTTTAATACAATATAATCATTATTCATAATGTGACTATACACCAATATTGATTTATTTACAGAAGAAAAATAAATAAATTATAGGTACATTTACAATACTATATACTATTATTGGAATTATAAATTAATTATTAAAACTTATCATCAATAAATTCGCTAACAGAGTAGAAACACATGTCCAGTAGCCAAGAAAATATTGCATGTTTAAATTTATTGATAGGTAGCTGTCTGATATATGATGGTAGCTTATTGAAAACCTTTATCGCCATGCAGTAGGCGTTTCGACTATACAAACGAAGTCTTTGGGTACTTTGGTACTAGTAGTTAGTTGTTTTGGATTTCTTTCTTCAATTCTTTGGGAACATGTTCAGTCACGGGGAACAAATAAGAATGCCTTTTTACAAACAAGCAGATTTCAAATATGTAGAGACATGGTAATGGAAGTATCTTTAATTCCATAAATAAAGGTTTACTGTGGTCTAGATAGTCAGCTCCACGTATGGGTCTAATACATTTTTTTTCTGCACTATGAAAGCCGTGTCTACATCCACTGAATTGCCCCATATAACTAAACCATAACTCAACACTGACGAGACATATCCATGATATGCGTTAAGAACTGTTTCTTTACTGGCTATACGTCTTAATTTACGAAGAGCGAATACAAATCTGTCCAGTTTACTACATATTTTATCGTCATGTTCTTTCCAATTTAATTTGTTATCAATACTAATACCCAAAAATGTAGTTGATTGTACTGGTTGTAAAACGATATTGTCATAAAGTATTGACATTTAGTGAAGTATTATGTGTTTGAAAATGTTTAGGTGTTTGGAAATGTTTGTTTATTCCGGCTTATCTCCGAAACGGCTCGACCGATGACCGAGATTTTTGCTGGCTGATAGCTGATGAGATCAGGTCGAACGGGCTTCTTTTATTTTATAAAAATTATGGTTCCGTGCAACAATAAAAAAAAACGCTTGCAATTGTTGACAAAATCCGATGCTTCCGAAGATCCGAAGTCTTTTTTTTTTAATAATTTGACGCGAACGAAGGTCGCGGGCATGAGCTAGTCTGTTAATAAAACTGTATCCTCCGACCAGGGTCAACTATCCGATATTTCCAGAATTGACTAGTCCGGACTAAAAGTTAAGAGAAGTTCTAGATCTCATATTTCATCAGCCACTTAGAGTTCTGATTTCGTTAAGCCCTGTCTCATCCATAGCTTTAGGCCTAAACAAGGTTTTTAGTTCTTTGGCGCACTTAATAAGGTAACTTTAGTTGGTTGTAATTAGGTAAGCTTTATTTAGTGTTAAATTTAAATATTTTTATACAAAACAAGAGCGTATGAAGAAGAGGAGAGCGATAGATCTGTCGACATGGAGACTCTTTGGAGAGGTCTTAGTGGATATCCAGCAATGGATAAATTTCGACTGATATGGTGGGTAAGTGACAATTAAAAGCCGTCCGATAAGTTAATCGTTTTCGGGGGTAGTAGTTTTGTAAAACATTCGAATCTTGAGATAATAAAGATGGATTCTTTCGATATTTCAAGACTTTCAAAAACTACTTTCTTCCTTACGTTCTTAGTTCTTGTAATTGTGTTCCAGTATTACAGTAGCAGTGAAACCTCCATTTGAAAAAGAGTTTATTTTATTTTATTCGGGAAGCTTACAGCTAACATACACAATGTTCTCCAACAATATGAATTTGAAGGCCATTTACAAGTTTCCACCAATCACTCTCGTTAAATAATACCTTGACTTACTTTATTTATCTATTACTGGTTAGTAGTCATTGATTCCCATTTTTTAATTGTAAAGAGAGGCTCTTTAAGTTGCAATTTGTTTTATCATAAACAGCTAGGCATTGAGATACTATCCACTTTCCTTCCCCGGTTCTGGCAGAAAGTAATACGATTCCAATCAAAGTTATTTCTATTAAGAGCTGTGTTTGCGGATCCACCTACTTAGGAGGTATTGGTTTTCCTAGATATGATTTTGTACAGTTATTTTGATAATAATGCGGTATTTGGTACTGTGTTTTTTCATAATAATATAAAGGTTTGAAGGGACACCGAAGCAAAGGTTCCCACGTTCTGAGCCCCCCCCCCCATATTTTTATTTTTTTTAATCTGCTTTTTGTTAAATGTTGTATTATATAATATTATATTGCACTTTTGTAGGAAACAGCTGTTTTTTTTATTACGATGTTAAATTTCTGTGGGGGGCTCAGGTCAATGTACACGCGGTTACCCATTTGTGCGTTGATGTCCCTGTGTCGCTGTAAATTTCGTAGATTCTAGCTGCAGGTTGTAAACAATAATACTGATGATTCCTGCCGGATTTAGGCCTAAGCTTAAATGGGCAATATTGCAGTAAACATTAAAATACTATATCCATGGCCAGAGATCGCACAAGACAGAGAGGTTTGAAAAGAGAAAGAGCAGGCCTTTGCACACCAGTGGGACACTTGATAAGCAAACAAAAAAAAAATCTTACCACTAACACATTTGAAATAGATAAATCTTTTACTACTAGTAATTTTATTTGCCGACTATTGACTATATACTCTGAAGGCGGAACGGCTTTTTCAGACAGTGAATCTGTGGTTTCTTGTAAAACCGAATTTCAACCAAAAGTACACCATAACATAAGAATAAATTTCCTCCACCAACCTAACTTCATAGAAATCAAACTATGAAACTAGACAAGCCATATTATCTGACACGAGAACATTGGCTGGTAAAATACCTTCCTTTTTAAAACATAGTGCCAAAGTGCGGCTCCTCCATGACTTCACACTATACATTTTCTTAACTGTCTCGTTCAATATGTTAGCATTGAAAAATTTACATTACATGCAAGTTTTAGAGATGCTCGCAGGTGGCAGTATGGAAATAATACGTTAAACGTCGAGTTGGTTTTGTAGCCACTTCTTTTTATAATGGGTATATCAATTACATGCAGTGAAATGTTGTGGAGTAGGATGGGTGTGCTGAAAAAGGAACGAATGACATTGAGTGTTGATTCTTATTAGGAGGAAAAAAAGATGGATGGATTGTGTGACGAATGATATGAAAGAGAAAGGAGTAAGTGATGCCGTGCAGTCTGACAGGGGAGAATGGAAGAAGAAAACGTGTTGCGCCGACCCCAAGTAGAACGGGACAAGGGCACGAAGATGACGGATGTAGTTCCTCAAGTGTGTTAATTACAAAACTTGCGAGTGGCGAAGCGCATCTTTTATTGTGAACTTGCGCAAGCATGGCGGACAGCTCCTCAGGTATAAAGATGTGCTAAAACGTCACTTTAGTAAATGTGACATAGATCCGTCTCAGTGGGAGCAGCAAGCCGCTCAAAGGCTAGAGTGGAGGACTTTGGTTAAAACAGAAGTTCATGATTTTGAATTGAAGCGACGCCTTGAGCTCGATGCCAAGCGTGACCAATTGAAAGCCCGACCACCTGCGGCAGTCAACTATAATTACATTGATGGTGTGCTCACATGCTCGCAGTGTGCGAGGTGCTTCACAAAAAAGATAGGTTACATAAGCCACATGCGAGCGCACCAGCGGCAACTACAGCGGAGTTGAAGTAATCGCCTTGACCGAAATCGGTCGGATCGCATCATCATCACCAATTACAAAACTTATAGAAATTATCATTAAGCATAGTTGATGAGTAATTATTATGCCCTTTTTTCGGATGGGAAATCATTGAATGACTTCTCCCGCTCTGGGCAGAGCAGTAGGGAGTGTCAGACTTGTACTGACTAAAACCCATCCATGTTCCTTCCTAGCCCTTTGTGTTTCAGGGCCGCGCTATCTCTTTCGAACAATCCCGCAGCCTAATTATTATTCCTCAAGACTGAAAATTCGAGGACATAAAGGCATAGTGGACCATTCCACTTCCTTTCAGAGGTGAAGCTTGTGTCCCAACAATGGGACTGTTAAAAGTTAATTATGATATCCAAATGACGATATCTAATTAAATGTCTCATCATACAAAGGTTGACAAGATGAAAAAGCTCAAAATATCCCCTTTGAATAAAGCATACCTAAAATAAATAAACAGTATCAATTTCTCACTCAAACAAAATAAAAAAAACATCGCATCTTTGCAAACTGCACCGAGAAAAACTATTTTTTATGCAGCCCGTAACATGCTGCTTACCTACAACTAACAAACAAGGTATTAGTTATAAGTTATAAGTCTCGGTAACAAGTTACATAAGAAGCATCTGATTTAATTCCCGGACTTTACTTAATACTTAACTTCTACTGGAACCGGTAAGCTTATGACAAAGGAGGTTTTAGTTGAATGATAAATAAATATTCGTTTATTAAGCAAACTTGATTGCTGATTAGAAGGTCCTAGGTTTGATTCCCGAATCAGGCAGAGTTTTATTGCCTTTTTTCATCAGGAATTTTGTGGTAGCAGACACGAAGTCTGGATTGATACCCGGTCGACGGCAAAAGGTATATTATTTATTTATTTAATTAATTAAATCGGTTGCATTAATAACCAATTACAGTAACTAAAATTATAAATATAAAAGGGTTATTATATATAACACATAAAAACATACAAAATAAATAACAAAGTAAAGCAAAATTTGACGCTTTCATAAATTCCTCTCACAGTACTTCTGAGTACCAAAAAATCTTCGTCCATCCATCCGTAAACAGAATAGATTTTAAACTGAACTGGAAAAATATAGGTATATACTATTAGATTCACTTCTGCCTCAACCTGCCGGGGCTTATTCCCAGGAGTTCCATTTCTATTGTTCTCCAAACAATTTGTCTCCATACATTGATTCCCAACAGCTTCATAATTTTATTAGTTAAATAATAAAATACTATAACTTTTTTTTTTAATTTGGAACCGCCGGGAATAAAATTATGGAGCGCCTGGGAATAAGCCCCTACGGGGATTACAGGCGTGTTGTTATGTTGTATGATGTTATTGTTCTCTACTTAACTTTAATAGAAACTTGTAAGCGTATGCCAGAGGAACTTTATTTGAATGGTAAATAATATTCGTTTATTGATTTAGAGACAGTTTGGTGAAATAGATTATGATAGAACTAATAAGTACAAATCAGTCATCGACATTCTACTCTCTCACTATTCTCGTTTGTGAACCATCCTACAGCAGACGAACAAAGTTATCAAATCCATGGAATTGACATGAAATGCAACATCTATGTAGCAGGCTATGCGTGAATGGTGTGTGTACCTTTGATGTCAAATTCAATGTGGAATGACGTACTGGTATGATGGCGTATTCAGTATTGAAAAATATGTCAAAGAATGCTGCATGGCAGTTCTAGGTCTTTGTTTTACGGAACTGGGATCTAAACAGCATTGGTCGTGGATTCTCTTTTTACAATACTTAATGCGATAAATGGTTTTGGGACTATCTGCTGTTTTTCCAGAGTTGAGTCGCTGCTGTCTATTTTTAACATATTTTTTTACTGATACACAAAGTGAAAGACAATCTTACATCTATGCAACTTTTTCAACAAATAATACTTTACCTACTCAATATATCATAGAATCCAGATATTCCGTTTAAAATTTGTAATTCGATGGAACTAGTTCAACAGATTATTGTGGGGTAAACTTAATTTAATTTCATATTTGTCGATGTTTTCAGCGTTCAGCGCTTATAATCCCCGCTGCCATAACCTGATACAAAACAATTTTAAATTCCCAATTTAACGTGCATTATGCTTTTGAATAGGTTTTCATAAAGCCCTTTCAATATCTACAATATAAATTTCACAAATATAAATGAAAAAAAGTGGGATATTACAAAACAAACCACATAATAAGGCCGCCCGCGCCGCGAATATGAGACAATAAACGACAAAGCTGTATCGTAGCGGTCTACGTGGCGCTTCCGTAGCAAAACTCGTAGGCGACTACGCCGTAGCAGCGGGATACATCTAATGAGGGCACTGATATTGTACCGCTCAGCCGGCGGCCGACTCAGGCGGCCTCTATAAATTGGTTTCATGCATATTTATTTATTCAAATATGTATGAATTGAAATCTCCACGACTACTGAAATATGGCACTCGTGGACGAAAATTGAATCAACAGGGTAAATTAAGTTGACAGGCGCAGTAATAGTGTTTGAAGTATAAACTCTTTTAGTTGAATAAGAAGCGTAACTTAAGAAAGTGCTCTCGTGGCATTATTCAAAGTATTCTTCATAAACTTCGCCTCCGAGCAACGAACTGCGAACAACAAATTTTTCATATTTTGCTCTCCTGACGTTTGGCGAAATTGGTGTTTAATGAGTAAACTTATGCATCGTAGCGTGTGCTAATCTTAGTTTTTTTTTTGTGATAATGTACGTTTAGAAAAGTGCACGTGTGTTAAAGTTGCAGCTTAATAGTTTTTTGATGACTTCGCCCGGTGCAAAATTGAGCGTGCTTGAGTCTAGAATACTTTGAACTTTCCGTAAACCGTTTTGTTTGTTAAATTTTATTTTGTAATGCGGTGGCACGGCGAATCCGCTGTTTTGTACAAATTGGGGGATTTGAAACGGCGTGTTTTCTGCTAGTATTTTTGTAAATCTGCTTAATCAACTTTACGTAATGTCATAACCGGTAAGACAAAGGAAGAAACAGCGAATTGGATTCACCGTTTATCCTTGAGTTTTTAGACAAAGAATCATTTATCTCGTATCATAAATAATATATTTCGGCAAAAATTATACTGTACAATTGTACTGTAGCAACAAATCTAACAGATAATAAATGAGGCGAGTGTCTCAAAGCTGGAAACTAATTAAAGTCGGGAGGTACGAATCAATACTTATAAATTAAGACGGTTTAACTTCCAAAGGTAATTGGGCAAAAGTTCATCTCAAATATTGACACTGGAATGACGACAAAAGCTGAGGCAATAATTCTTTAAGACGCAGTTTACACTTCCGACTCATCGTTATTCGTAGACAGTGAATTGTTAACAGGGAATTGTCCTCGCCCATTCATTCTTTGTATTAACATTGTGAACAATGAATCAAGTCGTTTTCAAAGTTTGTGAATTTAATGATTTGTACAAAAGCGAGGAAACCATGTAAATGCGGCTTTAAAAAAATATTGGATGTCACTTCTGTGATTGATTTTTATTTTTATTGGCTAGATTAAATGATCAAGTGTAAGTGAGATGTTGGAGACAGGCGTTCAAATTTATATCTGACACTAGTAGTGAGGAGCTGGTGGCTAAATAATAACAGCCGTTTGGATCAGTCTTCAGGTTATGCCGCGGTTGCCTAGGTTGGTCTGGTATGTAATGGGTTGATCCACCACACATTACATATCGAGTTTCCTCCTCGTACCTCGGAAAACACGTTAAACGGTTGGTCCCGGCTGTCATTTGTAGATCTTTGACAGTCGTTACAGGTTTGTAGCCCGAAAGTATGACAACCAGTCTTATCAGGGGTATCGTATTACCCAGTACTAACTGGGTCTTGGAGGTCAGACAGACAGACGCTCCATGTAAAAATACTGGCATTCAGCTGCATCCGGTTAGACTGGAAGCCGACCCCAGCATAGTTGGGAAAAGGCTACGCAAATGATGACTATTCTAACTTAATATAAACTTGTTTCCTGAATAAATCAATCTTGAAGATGAACTTAACTAAGTAGAGATTAGACAAATATATATCTTCACAGTGATTGATAAATGAGTTATTTTAATTATTCACTGAAACCGCTGGATTACGTCAAATATTTATAGTCAAACATTTTGCGAAAAGGAATCTTTCGTTGTGGGCAAGGTTCGTTTGATCTGCCTGTTATAATATTGAAGTTAAATAAATTAGTTTAACTTAAGCGGTTATTTTTCGTTTAATTAGGTTTGTCTTTGCAATTTTTGTGAGCTTTTAATCTTGAAGTGGGTGTAGTTTTACTATTTATATTCTAAATAAACTAGAAGTCATTATTATATTGTTCATGCTCTAAGACTGGAAGCTAAATATCAAATCAAATCAAATCAAATCTATTTATTTGCTAGAATGTAGGTTTACAATGTATGATCTTAAAACTATAGTGGCCCCTTTACATTCTACCATTACATGACATATGGTGTGCAAATATTTAATTTTAACCTGCACCATTTTAGTATATTAATTAGGTACATTGTAATTTATAACAATTGTAAAAATAATAATAATTAAAAAAAAATAGTCAGCAACAACAAATAAGACCTCCTGCACGTAATTATGGAAACAAATTAATACAAATTAAATAGAAAGATATCAAATTCTATATTGTTAACTTAAATTGTAATACAGCTCTTTAACATAACATCACACCTGTAATCCCCGAAGGGTTGAGCAGAGGTGTACATAATAGCAAAGAAAGAAAGAAAAAATATTTCTTAGTCTCAGGCATATGACGTGCTACGGGACTGTTCGAAAGAGATACCGCGGCCATGGAACAAAAAGGGCAAGGAAGGAACATGGATGGGTTTTAGTCAGTAGAAGTCTGACACTCCCTTCCGCTCTGTCCAGAGCGAAAGAAGTCATTTGATGATCTCCCATTCGAAAAAAAAGGGATATGACGTGCATACAAAATAGCAAAATAAACATACAACGCATAACAAACCCCACACACGCCCATAATGACCACACCAATGTGTACACCCACATTTCGCCAGTAATGTTTAAGTTACGTGTAATAGGGTCACCTGAACCAATAACTATCAACCGGGCACAAAGCCAGACACCGTGGCTGCTACTGAGAAATTCCGGATAGAAAATCCCAGTAACTCTTTGCCCGATCTGGGGATCAAACCCAGGACCTCATGTTCAGCAGTCGCGCTTGCGACCACTAGACCAACGAGGCTGCTGTTTAACAATATTGCTCATTCCTGGGTACAACAGCTATAGCTGAACATATTTGGATACAACTCACATTCTGATATCGAACTCACAACTACAACTTAGCCACTAAACCAATCCGGTTCAAAATACCAACTACTCCATGAACACAAGCGTCACTTCACCTCACTCTTCAGAGTCATGTCACATCAATTTATTGTGCTGGCAACATTTGGTAATCTCGTAACGTTTCGTTGCGCATTAATTTGGCTAATAGTTTGTTTTTGTTCAGGTGTTGCCATAAGCCGATTATGGACAGTTATCAAATATAGCTCATTTATTTGACCGGTGACCGCATTCATGATTGCAGTCACATAGTTGGAACGAGAGTTTAATGTTGTTTGATGGGTTTACGTTGATATAGTGTATATATAAATATTAAATAGGTTTTATGTGGATGCATCTTTTATGATTTATTGTCATTTACTTTAATAAAAAGATTTGATCTTGTGTGTGTGTGTGTGTTATGCTTAGTATTATAGAGAATAGTTTATTAACAAGGAAAACAGTAAGCTGAACATCGGTTCCCAATTAGTAGCGGAACTTTCATAGAGGCCTAAAAGCTTGGCTTGCCCAGCACCTATTACTCTTCAAGATGTTAAAGTTTCTGAACAGTCTACATGCCCTAAAGGCTTGCCGTATTGTTGGCCCCTAGCCACGTCACTGATTCCTAATCAATCTACTGTAAATAATTCAAACTCCAACATGACTCTCTTAAGAGGAAATGCGGGTGGTCTTTTTTACATACAAACGCTCTCGCCTGTTTTCTTTCTGGTTTATGACTTTAAAGCTGTGATTTTGTACAGTTAAATACATATCAACCTCTTCTATGTCTCTTTTTTGTGATAATACATAATCGGTATAAGCACTACACCTTTACAAAATGCTCAAAATTGCCTATTTAGATCGCCTGTCAACAGAGGCCTAGTGTACAAATTTGACAACTATTAATGAAAAACTAAATACATAGGGACACAGTACATATCCTTCTTATTCAGTTTACGAAATATCTTTTAAATTGGTCTAATATTGGAGGAGTCGATAGCCAAACCTCGAATTATGACTTTTTACTATAGTTCTCCTTATCGAGCCAATGTCGAAATCACGCTCGCAGAGCGACAGCGATGGTTTCTTCAAATACCTACCGTGTTTCGTCTTAAGTGCGGTCAAAAAGTACATAAATATTTTTGCATTATAACTTGAGTCTATGTACACAACCCCTAAAGAAGTAAGCGTCAACAGTCTCAAAAGTTCTTTTATATTCCTTCGCCTACTTCATATTATTTAAGCTTTGATATATTCGCAATTTAAGTTGCCTGAAACTCGTTGGAGAGCGAACAGATTAAATTACAATTTTTTCCTACTTACCAACGAAAGTAAACGACTTTTTACTGTAAACTGAGGAGGTTAGAGTGGAGAATTAAGTCGTGCGCCGAAAATCTGGATGGATATTGTGTTTTGTGATTGTCTGGATCTAGAAGTGATTAGGATTAATGTTTCTAGATGAAAATAGTTAAGTATTAGTAGATTATTTTTAAGTACGTCATATACTTTTAAATTATACAAGGAACGACAAATACAAGGAGTACAGGCAGGCCTTTGCCCAGAAGTGGGACTGAGAAGGCTAGAGAAAAAAAAAGTTGACGGTTATCTATTACAGCGCGTGCCAAGATAAGTTACATTTACAAGACGTACTTAAAACACACAATCATGGAGTGACCACATTATCGATAGGGAATAATTTTCCGTCGGTTAAAGCGAAAAAGACATAATTTGCCGCATTTCGGTTCGGACAACATGACTCGACACCGCGTCGGACTATTCACTTTTATTATAAAGTAAGAAGGTCTTTCTGATCGGCCTTAACATATTCCACGTCGATTAGTTCGGTCACTCCCTAATAAATAAGTTAACAAACCATAGAAAAACACAATAACAGGTTACACCATAGCATACAAACACTACATGTGACATTAACATAGAACACCATACTACTTAAAAGCCACCTTACCTTTATTCCAATGTGGATGGGGAAGTCTGATGCTAACGCAGGTTGTGGATGAAGTGCCGGCAGGAGCGGCAGTGGAAGAGGACAGGACATCATAGCTGCGCCAACCTGCCAACCAATAATGATAGGCTTTAGTATCGGGGGCCAATGATTGTCCAAATGTTGTAAGAACATGCACGAAAAAAAAAAGGTAAAATAGAAAGCAAAACGTATTTATTTAAAACGCACAGGACAAAACAATAAAATTAAATTAAAGAAAAAAAACCAAAAAAGAAATTTAAAAAATAAGACATACAACTAAATTGGCCCTGTACGAAGCCAAAAGACCTGTCTCAGTACGGTGCTGTAACTTAAAAAAAAATGACACAGCGCCCAATGATAGGGTCCTGTGTTTGATGATGGCTAAGAGCGTTTTACCAATTCACTTATTGTTTATTACAGATTATGGCTTAGACCACGAACTGTCGATGCTGACGCGTACGATAGCATTCCCGCTCTATTTCTCGCTCTCGCTAATGACGGTTCTGTGCGACAGAAAAGGATAGGAGCATAGAAAAGTGCGATTCCGTGCTGCCAGATGACGTTCAACCCCTTACGCGACTTGCAGAGCGACGACGGCAGGTACTCACGCGCATTCCGCTTGACGCTAGCCGGTTCGGATGGCATCACCGGAGGCCATAAACGGACAATGGCCTTTTTTGAGAGGATCACTATACTTCCAGAAACGTGATTATAATACTTCTAGGAACATTACAACAAATAGGTACAGTCGCGGCTATTTCCGCCAGTTCAGTCATCAGTTAAAAAAAATATTCGCTTGGATCATGCGGAGTCACCCCCACCCGCCTAGAGAGCGCTTCATGTTGTGAGTGCAAGCAAAAATGAGCTTAGTGGTGATCAGGCGGGAGTGTCCACCATTGTACCTACTACCGCGTTCACTGTCGGTCGACCACTTCTCAACCGTATTACTCAGGCCATAAGAGTGAAAAGTAGTACCTCCATACATACACAGTTGAAAGCAGAATATTATGATCTATTTAAACAAAATATAAAATTGCACGTTTAATTTAAACCCACGATTAAGGAGAACGTCCTAAAAAAAGTTCCCGACAAATTTAATCACCAGCATCTGTGAGCACCATTTAGGAATCCGTATCATAATTTCGTCATACATCGATACGAGGATAGGGATGGGAAACGTCGAAAACAATTTAGTTAGCGAATGTATTCGTGAAGCCGGGATAAACTCGCTAGATATGCCTCTCTAATATTCCGTGTGGGATGCTGGGGCCGTTGAAAACGATATGAATAATAAATTGGCGCGAGTGCACGGCCGGTCACGCGAGATCAGTCCGCATTACGACTCAATACGGGCTCTGCTGTGACGAATATAAGCGGCGAACGGACCGACAGCGCGATACAACTATATTTTATGTAGATAATGAAAACATTTGTTTGATTACGTGCCAGAATTAGTTGGTGGAATGTCTGGTTAACTGTAATTATGTCAGTAAGTCGACTATGCCTGGATAATTAATTTCTTTGGTAAGTTTTTTGGATGTATGAGGGGTTTTTTATTTCTTTCATCTGGTTTAAGAAAATGTATTAACCCTGAATTTTTAAAATTTAAATAAAATTATTAAAATATTAAATTACACACAGCGACCTACTGCCTATAGTCTTCTCTGATTTTCGGATTGATGTGTGTATTGTATAATTATCAATTGCTTCGGAAAACTAAACCAGCATGCCTGAGAGATATTTCTCAACGGCATGTAAAAGCCAAGTCAAAAGCCCATGGGCGGCATAAAAACTCTGACACGCGGTTAGGCACTAACCACACGATAAAGAAAGAAGATGAAAACATTCCTTCTCATTTTTAATTCCTTGTAACACAGCATGTCTTTAGTATTAACCTACCCCCTATATGAAGTTTAGTCGATTTTCCTAAGTCTGGTAACACGAAACTCTAGGTTTTGTTTTGCTATGTCACCCTTACACCAAAACTATGCGAATTGGATCCGACCGACCGTTTCGAGTTCACTTCGCCTTCCTTTACTAGAATCAGAACATATCGCTGAACACAGTTTAGGGATTTATTAAACCAATTGACTGACGATGGCGACAGACGATACGGTGGAATTTAGCCGAATTAGGCACTGAGGAACCGATCAAATAACAGATCCTGACATTTTCCGGCTATGAATTGATATTGGGTTTCCATTGAAGTGGTTTTCTGTAAAGGTTCTTGTTATTTGTGTTTATGAAGGCTTCATTTAACAAGCTTTTTGGATGAAATAAATATGAATCTAAATATTTCGTCGTTTTTTCTTCGAAATTGTGCCAATACACATTAAAAATAGATACAGCCAGATCATAACAGACATCAAAGTGATATCAACCCTAAAAGTCATCAGCAAAATTCAAAATGGCAGAGTCTTTACCAAAACCACATAATAGAGATTGGAAATTTCGTAAATATCTAAACAAAATCAAACAAACGGTACAATGTTAATATGAATCGAGGAGGACGCGAAGTTTTAATCGAAATGTCGAGCGGTTGTATCGAGCCATCCCTAGGGGTGTCTCGTTACAATAAATTAATTAACTATACTGAATGACACAAAACGAATTAACTGTGAGAACTGTTTTTGATAATAAAGGGCTTCACATCAACAGAAAATTTGTTTTAATTATTTTATAGTTTAGTTTCGTATTTATTGCCAAGTATTGAACGAAGAATATGTATATAGTAATTTTTGGATCTTTCGGAATAAGACGCGATAAAGAGAGAACGGTTTAATTAATTTTCTTAAGGGCCATTTAAACGGTTATTTTGCGATCAATTCGGCGTATCGGAGTCCACTTCTTAGTAAAAGGATATCGGTTACGCTATACTGGGAACTAAGTTAAAGTTTTTGTTACATATTAAGTAGTAGACTAAGCACTTTTGATACAGATGAGCATCGATTTATATAGATAACTTGGATGATCAGGAATAGAACTTAATGAATCGAAGGAATTATACAAAACCAAACGATAGGCAGCGGTGGCCCAGTGGTAGCGACCCTGACTTACGAACAGTATGTCGTGGGTTCGAACCCAGGTAGGCGCATTACTTTGTGTAATTTATTTCATCACCACTGCTCTAAAAAACGGTGAAGGAAAACATCGTGAGGAAACCGGCATGTCCTAGAACCAAAAATTCGAAGACATTTGACATCTACCAATCCGCACTGGGCCCGCGTGGTGGATTATAGCCCTTTCCCTCTCATAGAGAGGCCTGTGTCCCAGCAGTGGGAAAATTATAGGCTGATGATGAAACGATAGGCAATAAGCCTCTCACATAATTAGACCTAACGCATGTTATAAAATTTATTTATTTGAACTTCATATACAGGGTGTAAACAGACTCTTCACGACACCATCAACCAGGCATTCTGTACATCAAACTAAGTAACTTTACGCAATTTTTTTTGCTGGGAAACGACTTTTTTTGTTAGGGTGAAAAAACACGTTTTACGGTTAGGACTCAATGTAACGCATTCAAAACATTGTGCTGATGGATGGATTGAATAGTACGGGTGTCTTGAAGGTGTCTTAAGACAAAAAAAAAAACATTAAAACATTAATTAAAAAAACTTGTGAAAAAGTTGGAACTTTGACCCCCAATATTAACGTAACTAGAAGGTTTCCAGGTATGGTCTAGAACAAAAAAATGATTGCAATGACGGGGAGAATAAGTGCCTTTCGGCTTCGTGAAGAGTCTTTTTACATCCTATAGAAGAGTGGTCCATAAGCGGACTTAATGTCACAAGGCATTCTCAAGGAATATCAAACATTCAATTTTGCCGCCCGCCCAAAACCGACGCAAATATGTATGTACCGTAGTTGTAAAAAAAAAGTGTTGGTTTTATATCAAAGACTCAACTGGCATATGAAATATTTTTCCATTATCATTTTATTTTTGTCTAATAATAATAACCAGTCTTACCAAGGGGTATCGTATTACCCAGTACTAACTGGGTTGTGGAGTTCAGATAGGCAGTCGCTCCATGTAAAATACTGGTATTCAGCTGCATCCGTTTAGACTGGAAGCCGACCCCAACATGGTTGGGAAAAGGCTAGGCAGAAGATGATGATGATATCAATTTATTTTTGTTTTCATTTTTCATACAATGAATTCGCCAAAGTCACGATTATTAATGTAAAACCTCCTAACGTGAAATATAACAACGTCGCATTTAATTAGCTGTAAATATGAATGATTGGTTTGAATGAAGATGAATTACTCGTATTTATCAATGGAATTTAGATACCTACACACATCGAGATGATTGATGATATCTTCGAAACTATGCATTTTTGGACCACATATTCTGGACTTTTTATATTATTTATACTTATAGAATGTAACCCTAGAGTTCTAGGATATAAAAATATACACGTTGTATTATTAAACATGTATTAAAATGTCAATATACTCCTCCTAACAAACTGATGAACGACGAACAATGATTAACACCGGCCGTACATTGACCGTGCTACGTTTCCACCGGAGGAAAACCGCGCTCTTCAACTATTCACGAGTCGAGGGAAGTTGTTATTATGACAGTTACCTAACTCCATTAATTATATTAATGAATGCATTAATATAGAGTTGGCTAACTATGCCTCCGGCTGACAGCCAACGTGAAATCCTTTTTGCTAGATAAAATAAAAATTGTACTTAGGTTAGTTGGCTAGTTGATGGAAAAGTATAGTCTTTTAAGGGTTTTAGAATGTTTTTCGCTAGTCGATTTTGTGGGAATTGTGTTTTTAGGATAATTGTCTTGTCTAACAAGATAAGGGGGTCTTTGTAATTTTAAAATAACAGCTTTTTACTGAATGCATATAAAAATATTTATGATACTTATAGAAAAAAAACATTTTAATTAATTTTTGTCTGTCTGTCTGTTTGTTCCGGATGATCTCAGAAATGGCTGGACCGATTTTGACGAGACTTTTACTGGCACATATCTGATGTTATAAGGGGTAACTTAAGGTATTATTATTTTGGAAAAAGGATTAACATTCCGTGTTAAAACAAAAATAAAACCTTTGAAATTGTTGTTTTTATAATAATTTCACGCAGATGAAGGTCGCGGGACACAGCTAGTGACTACTGAAGAAGTATGTAACAAGAGGATACGCTGCGTCAACCCCAAATCTCCAAATTGGGTTAAGTAAGGGCACGAGAATGACCATGAGTCTGTCAGGCTTTCAAGTATTTTAGGTAGTATATGTCAACTAGGTACGGAATAAACTCTAAAACACTAAATGCAATACTTACTAGTTACCTAGATAAGTTCGTCTCAAATTACTTAAGTCCTTATTTCACCGTCCGCAACTTTGTTTAATACGGTAGGTATTACGTTAAAACATTAAACAATTAATAAGGCCAGCCTTGAGTTTTAATAATGACTTTTTAAAACCTCCCGTTCTTAAATATATAATCAATTCGAAGGGGAGCAATTGGCTTTCTATAATTTTGACGGATCCAATTATTTTATCGCTTCTTCCCGAACGCTGGATACTCCTAAATTAATTAATTAACTATTGGTTTAATTAAATCATCTCGGCTCCGGCAAATTTATTCTTTCAAGTGGCAGACAAAGTTTCTTGCTCAAATTATAATGGCGGTAAGATCAAAACGGTATGATTAACATGACTAAAGTTTATCGTAAATAAGAGGGGGACGGGAATGCGATGATTCATGGTATTGCCTCAATGTTAGGCTTATCGTTCACGACGCTACTCAAAAGAATAAAGTGATGTAAACTTAAATCACTAATGAGTAAGCAACTAAGTAGTGATAATCTAGTTGTCTGCCGTCGGCGTCGGACCGCCAAGTTATAGGTATCAGGTTCGAAACCAAGACACGCACTTCTGATTTTTCGGATTCATGTGTGTATTGTACAATTGCTTCGGTAAAGGAAAACATCGTAAGGAAACCACCATTCCTAAGAAATGTTTCTCGACGGCATGTAAAGCCAAGTCCGAGGCCCACGAGCGGCGTTAAAATTTTGAAGGCAGTTTAGGCACTAACCGCAAGATAAAGAAGACTGAATTTTTAACTCTCGGTTTGATTGATTTGACATTGCATTGACAATCCAAAGATACGTCAAACGGACACTGTTGAATTTGGAACAAAAATAGCTCGTACGTACGAGGGCTTCTCACTACTGAGATTGGCTGAATTGCTGACGGACCGCCATAAAAATACTGTTGCAGTGTCATTCTAGCTACTCGTGATTCGCTTTTAAATTTACATTTTTTTATAGCCTTATATGTCTCACTAAGGGCAAAGGCCTATGCTTCGAGGTACTCTTCTCCTGCGCCACCTCAAACCAGCCTTCGTGATGCGCGTCCAGATCATCTCGCCACCTCTTTCTTGTTCGGCCTCCATCCTCAGGCACCCATCCGTGTTGAGATCTTTGCGGTCGTCACGCATGCGGCTTACGTGACCTGCCCAATCCCATTTGAGCCTAGCAGCCATTTTTCCTACGTCTGTAATGCCTGTTCTTGAGCGCAGCAGTTTAAAATACCATAGTTGAATCCTATATTGTTAATTGGCAACTCCTTGGAGATTTCAATTTGACGGCGCGGTTGGCGCAGTGGCTGAGCGATCGACTGGTGCGCAGCGTGTCGCGGGTTCAATTCCCGCACGGAACAAACATTTGTATGACCTATTTGTTCCGGGTCTGGCTGTTTGTGTATGTGAGTTTAAATGTTTGTAAACGCACCCACGATACAGGAGAAATGTCTAATGTGTGGCAAGGATTTTTCTAAAAAAAAAAAAATGCGTCACGTTTTTGTTTTTGAGTAGCGTTGTGCACGATAGGCCTTAGTCGTTTTGTAACTAAATTAGAGTTACGCGCCAAATCTGTGGTAACGACATTTTGAAAGTAATTTGCACGGTTTAAAAAGGAAACAGTGTTTGTTTAACGGCTCTTTTACAATGTTCTTTACTGTATTAAGTCGGCTATGAGCTAAGCAGTTGGCGTTTTTGAGTAAGTTAGGGAAGTTTCTTCAAGATTGCTTTGTAGGAAAAACAAGTTAAACACATGGAATGTAGATCATTGTTTTCGGCAAAAACTTCCGATCATGATGATAATAATTGATGGAGTCAAACGAGCTGTTTTCAAGAATTACAATAACAGATAAACCACCATATGTATTGGCAAGAGCACGAGGTACTCCTAGATTTGATTCCCGGGTCAGGCAAAGTATTGTTGGGTTTTACCATGGGGAACTTCTCAGTAGACACCATGTCCCTGTAACATAACTGGCAAAATGTGGGTCTACTATTAGGTCCACCTGTTATGTTAGGGTTGGTAAGAAAGAAAGCAAGCTCACTTTGGATAGATCGAAAATTATAAAAATCAGGGAAAAAAAAAATATTATTTCTGCTACCAGTTTGCAAATAATTAGTCATATAACATAAGTAATTAACATGTCAATCGTAAAATAACACCACAGTGGCGTGTTGTTACTAAAAAAAAACACTGTTTAAATACACCTTTACATTGCCATATAGTTGTCATAAAGTCTGTAGGTATATACATAAGATGTCACCAAGCCACATCACACGGTTGATTAATCTATACCAATATTATAAAGAGGAAAGATTTTTTTGTTTATTTATTTTGTTGCAGAGACATGACGTGCATACAAAATTAGAATTAAAATAATAATAATAATACACATACATAACAATTTAGAATACAACAGAACAGAACAAAAAAAGAAAACTTTACAGCTTGCACGTCGTGAGTGCGACAAACAGGTTACCACTCAGATAGATGCTGTGCTATGGGGGGCCAATAGCACAGCGCTGGTTTTCAGTGGTCACCCGTGGAGAAACGCACGGAAGCCAATACAGCATAGATAGCATATGTACTTATATTAGTAAGAAAAATCAAACATTCTTAGATTATAACATAAAACAACATAAGACATAAAATAAACATTACAAAAAATATAAAGGCTAAACAAACCAAAACAATATTAAGAACATGGCGTGTGACTGCGGTGATTACGACCAGACTATGTTCCACTTACGTTCTCTACGTGATAGAATTAGAAATGAAGAAACCAGTAGACGAACCAAGGTCATCGACATAGCCCAGCGGATAAGCAAGCTGAAGTGGCAATGGGCAGGCCACATAGCGCGAAGATCGGACGGCCGAGGGGGCGAACAGATACTGGAGTGGAGACCACGCATTGGAAAGCGCAACATGGGACGGACACCTGCCAGATGGACCTTGTAAAAACTTCAGGGAGTCGCTGGATGCAGGTTGCATTGGACCGGACACGTTGGAAATCGATTGGGGAGGCCTATGTTTATCAGTGCATAACAACGGGCTGATATGATGCTGATGATCATTTCAGCTTTCAGCATGTTCCACTTACTGGAGTGTCCGAAGTGTCTCAACTCCTGCACTTTAGAGGAAAAACGCCACAGAGGCCGCGAAGAAATTTAAAGAACTCGTACCATCGACACAAACAGAAGACCCATACAATTAAAATGCGATTACAGAGGATATTTCAAATCCGCCTTGAACTAAGCGTATGCGCAACACGATATCATTTCCCTACACTTCCAACACGGAGAAAATAGAAACAACTGTTAATTTATTTCAGCTCTCTTACTCATAATTCACATTCACAAAGCTTGGCTTGCAAACGCTCCTGAATGATGTGTAGTTATTATTTTTAGGGGAAATGACGTGAATGCGGCCTGACGTCATGGCTGACGTGAACTGACGTAGTACAGTGCCAGCCGGATGCTCTGTAGTGAGATATAAATGTGGTACGTCAGCGCCGTCAACGTGCAGTTTTAGAATGAAAAATGATTTGAAAAATAGTGCAAGGAATGGCGAATGTTGTTGCGAATAATTTAGATGAATACCTTAGGAATATTATAGCTTTCGAAATATATAGTGTTATTCAGTAAACAATTCGTTTTTATTTAAATATAAAAACGATTGTTTACCGTATATATATAATATTTTTGACTTCTATAGTTTTACTTTGTCTAAATAAATGAATTTTGAATAACTTTAATTTAATTGTTTCTTGTATGTTTTGTGTTGTTATTGAAATGTTGTGCCAAATAATGAGTCTTATATTACTTGATAATGAATAAATAATAATTATTATTATCTGGACCAATGATCAAAAGAAGACTGACAAGACTTTATGCAAACTAAGTATCGCATTTAAAACTGAAGAGTGAATTTGAACAAATTCTTTCCAAAGCTAATAATCACAACGAGAACAACGAAGATAATTTCAGCTGGATTAAAAGAGTAGGTAGATCCAAAAGAATCTTACTGAGCAGATTAAAAACGACATTTTAGCTTCAACCGCTCGTTAAATCTACCCCGAGTTCCTCAAAATTCCTAGAAATACGAAACAAAAAGTGTACTAACGCCACTCCGTATCTCAGACGGAGAGATTTTAAAATATCTTACAGCTAAGGAAATGTACCTCAAAAGCAAAACTAGCTAGACTTTGTTCGTCATCCTAATATATCCTATTACAGCTACTCCGTCTTACCTTAGTACCCGCACAACTAAGAAAAAGATTCCAATAATTTTTCTCCATCTTACACACAGAATAACTTCTTCTAATCTAGCACATAACTTGTGTGATAAGGTAAATTGCAGCGACCGCTACTAATTGCAACCGCAGCTAACAATGCTGGAGTATTCGTGAGCAAACAATAAGTTTGTACAATACCTTAAGAATTAAAACTTGTGCTAAACGCTAAGTTAGCGATTAAGTTGCAATCACGGCGGCGCAGTGCTGCGCTAAGTTTGTGTAAACAAGCGGACGCAACTCGCATTGTGCCAAGTCAATTCGAAACTAAGTTGCGTTTGTTGTTTCAATAAGTTTCTGCAATTATGTTGCATGTTTGTTAACGTATTCAATTTACATGATGTGTGCATATGCTTTTGTATTCAAAATTTTGAGGGATGTTTTAAGTTAGTGTCTTTGTGGTGAGTTGTCAAAAGGTTGTCGGAATTTAAAATATTGGCGTTATTTCTTATTTCCTTCAAACCATTTGCCGAGTTTTGTTAAGATAAATGCCTTAAGCTATCTTATTGGTTATCTCCAGCTCAGACCTGGTCGCTCACCGAGTCGCAGAAGTTCCGCCTTAGAGTTGTCAAAGGGCTATGGGACGCAGCATTCTGGGTGTTAAAAGACAAGACCGAGCGCGTAACACCACGCTGTGTTCCAAAACGAGTACAATGGACGTCGGTAAGAAAGCTGCCAGGCTGAAATGGGATTGGTCACGTTAGCCACATGCATAATGAACGCTGGGAAAAAGTCTCCAATGGGTGCTTACAGAGGGACGGCGCCGCCGAGGCCGGCCCAGAAAGAGGTAGTGTGACGACCTGAACGCATACCGCGAGGGTTGGCTCGAGGTAGCGTGGAACAAAACTTTGGGGAGCTCTTTGTCCAGCAGTGGGACAGCATGGGTTCGAGAGAAAATAAATTGGTTATCATAATCAATCAATCAGCCTATCACGGTCCACAGCTGGACATAGAACTCTCATAAGCTGCTCCAGAACCACCTCACTCTCTCTCTCTCACTCTCTTATCTAGCCATCATGCCATGGTAGGTAACCTACCACCACACAAAAAAAAAAATAATAATTATAAGCTTTCGACTCTTATTTTTTTTATTCGAAAGTCAATACCTTTGACACACGTTCGGCAACAGAATTTCAGTTTTTAATACCATTGTGAATTAAAATTATCCATTTATTAATTAACAACACTAATGGAGTCGAAAAGTGTAATCTCACTTTCCTTGGATTCATTTTATATGTTCAAACAGAATAAAATATCACGTACAGTCGCAAGCATCAATACGAATACAATTTTTTTTTAAGTAAATCTTCTTTTCGGTGAGTAAGCTGGTTAACGTTACGTTACGATGCAAAACGAGTTGAAGTTAGTGAAGATAGAAAGAGAAAAGTTACGTTTTTGAATTTGACGGACGATTGTTCGGCATTTGCTTAAGTTTTACTTCAGTCGTGTGAGTCTTCAGTCTAGAGCTCACTTGTTTTTTTGTTAATTCAGAAGCGAATTTTTCGTGAAGTTACGATTGCTACTTTGAGATGCTCATCATTTACTCAGCGTTTTCCCAACTACGTCAGAATCGGCTGCCACTCTAATCGGATGCAGCTGAATACCAGTATTTTACATGGAGCAACTGCCTATTTGACCTCGACAACTGAGTTTTACTGGTCAATATGATACCCCTTGGTAAGACTGATTGAAAGACTTTTGGGCCACTGAGTACCTGTAATGACTGTCAAAAATCTACTAATGACGGCCGGGACCAACGGCTTAACCTGCTTTCTAAGGCACGGCGGAAACTCGGTCCACGGACCAACCTAGGCAAGCGTTGCTTAACCTGAAGATCGACCCGAGTGGCTAACATTCTTTAGCCACGAGTTTCTCTTTGAGATAACACCTATTTTATGATATTATGGTTTCAAAAAATACTATGTCCTTAACAACATGTAGTTACAATGAACAAAGTCGAATACTGGAAACGCCCAATGCAATAATAAAAGCGATTTTTTCGTGAAAATATTGCTAATGATAGGTACCTATCTATTGTTTCATAAAAGTACCTACATAGGTAAGTACTTTTATCGTCGAAAACAGGAGTAGATTTTTTTTTCAACATACACTTCAGTAGAAAATCTTTGATAAACTTTATTAAGTGTCTAAACACTTTTGCTCGTGATTGTCCTCCAGGTATATTTATCACATATCTATCACAAATTAATATCAATACTCAGTCCGCGTGTATTCAGATGTTAATGTGTAATGACACGAATATAATTACATTATAATGAGATATTCATGATTAAAACATGATTGTGTATAACTGAATAAGATAGCTGCATGATTTTGTAAGTATTTTACATTAATTATTAATTGCAGAGTACTAAAAAAGCTTTCTCGCGTATGTTTTATAACAAGATTTAAAAATTTGATTTTCATATAATCCTTGTATAAATATAGTGTCTAGGTCTAACAAATTTTTTGAAGAAGAATTTTGACAAACTTTATTACTAAGTTTATTATCATTATTTATCACGTCAACTTTTAAAAAGATTTTTTAATTATTATTTTTCTTCTTCTCGATTCTGCGTTTTGAGCACGAATAAACGTATGTCACCAATATTGACGATTTAAATACTAAAATAATAAACCAAAATCAATGTTAACCATTAAATCTTTTTCAATAGGTAGTTACTAAAAGTTTCAACGTAAAATATTCACACCCCTAATTATTAGTGTAACACATAACATCACGTCTGTTATCCACGAAGGAATAGGCAGAGGTGTACCTAATTAATTATAGTACAACCACATTTCGCCAGTTATGTTTAAGTCCCATGTAATAAAGGCCGAGCCTATTACCAACGACCGGGCAAAAATCCAGACTCTGTGGCTGCTACTGAGAAATTCCTAATGGAAACACCCAATAACAACACTTGGCCCAACCTCAACCAACGAAGCAGGTAATTATTAGGCCCCTATTGTTGTAATAAAGTCGCTTACTACATGATCAGCACATCTAAAACGCGCTCAAAATCCAACAGCGTAACTATTTTTTTAAAAATGATGACTCTGGCAGCTTGACTTGATCGAAGTCATGTTGATCAAGTATCAGCAGTAGCGAAGTGTCAATTTTTGTTAGAGGTAAGCGAGTGTGCGAGGTAAGAGAGTGGAGTATTTATCTTTTAGGTGATTATATTATTTATCTATAAAATACTGACTGTGTCATTTTTTTCGAAGGGAAGCCGATAGGAATCAGTTTCTATGAAACCTTCGCCACTGGCGATCAGTTTCAATGTTGAAATCGGCTCTAAATACCTCCTAGCAACGAGAAGTTTGCCGTCTTTTCTCATAATTAAGTCGATTGAAATATTCCATAACGAAGTGAAAAACGCATTAAAAGTTTATCGGGCAAGTCTCGGAAGAAACAAAAACAATGGCACAGAGTAAAATGTTGCTTTGTTAACAGATTTTGTCTTGCCAGCGGGTTAATGAAGATGAATCGGTCGGCTTTTAGCTTTGAACTGGATTTGTTCGTGATTAAATACGATTACGGGTCACTTGCACGGTTTGTAGATCGTTTATTAAATTGTTGTTTAGTTTTTAATAAGTTTTTTTTTAAAGGAAGTCGTCTATCTTGGTATTGAGTGGTGCGAAGACAGGACCTTGTGGGACACTACTATACTTTTCACTGTCAAAACATTCACTTGAAACGTGATGAGTTTAGTATGGACATGTAATGTGGAGGGATGAAACGCATGTTACTAAACAAGTGATGGATAATGTTGAAAAGATGGATGGATTGTGTGAGGAATGATATGAAAGAGAAAGGAGTAAATGATGCCGTGACATCTTACAGGGGAGAATGGAAGAAGAAAACGTTTTGCGCCGACACCTGAATGGGACAAGGTCAGGAGGACCATGAGTATTTTGTGAGTTTAATATTAAAAGTAATGTTTGGAGTAGGTACTTTACTTACTTAACTACTTCTAGTACTAGTCTCTGGTTCAAATATTTTCGTAAACAAGTGTGAAAAGTTAGATTAGTACTAATGACTGCTTAAACTATTTGCTTGCCATTGAGGATAGAATATTTTATTAAGACGGTACTTGCCTATTTCTATCGGCATAAGCAAACACAAACTCATTTTTTAGGGCTCCGTACCCGAAGGGTTACCAACGGGACCCTATTACTAAGCCTCGGTTGTCCGTCCGTCTGTCTGTCAGTGGGCAGTCTCCATAATAGGTAGACATTGGAAAATTTCACAGAATGTTTATTTTGGTTGCCGTTATAACAACAAATAATAAAAATTAATTAAAAATTAAAGGGAGTTCCCCTACTACAATGTTATGGAACCCTTCATGCCCGATTCCGACTCGCACTTGCCTGATTTTTAACAAATTTTGGGAAATTGAGATGAGTAACTCTTTCCTTAAAAAATACATAAATATTTATCTTAAACCAGCTAAAGCCCGCGGCTTCGCGCGCGTGGATGTCGGTTATCACGACCAAAAGTAATCATGAAATTTTTATCCTGGTCCCGCAACAAAAACTTGACAAATTATATACTAAAACCTTCCTCGAGAACCACTCTGTCCATTGGTGAAAACAGCATAAAAATCGCTGCAGTAGTTTTTGAGTTTATCGCGAACAGACAGACAGACGCGGTGGAGGACTTTGTTTTATAATATTTATATCTTAAATAACAAAAAAGTCACCAACTCTTGCCCCGTTGCATCTGTCTTACCTATACTCCTTATCTTGTCATAAATTAATTTGGCAAGTTAGATTGCGGTGTAACAAGCCCCAATATCATACGCTTTTCAATTTGGCCACCCCCTGTATATGACGCACCCTACTTATATTATTGTTTTTTGTTCCGTTGCAACCGCAAGTTGTAATTGTTTCAAAGTATCCTTGACAGATATAAGAATTATGTTCTCTTAGGAGATTTATGCTGAGAATTTGAATCTCGGTTTTTTTAATTAAATATTTTGTCTTTTTTCGGAAATGGAATAAAGATGTAATAATAATATTTCTTGCTTTTTTTCTTCCCTTTTACGAAAATGACAAATGAAATGTCGGACCACCGTCTTAACAGGTGAAGCTCTATGACATACTTTGTGAACTAAGATTAACTGGACTAAGTAAGGTAGAAGTCCACTCTTCGCCTCTTTGATTCAAATTCATCTCGAATAACATAAATATGACATACAAATATAACTTCATCACAACTGTAATATCAGAAGGGTTAGGCAAAGGTGTACGTTAAGTGTCTACCTCACATCTCCTGTACTTTGGGTTCAATGTAAAAGGGGGCGAACCTAGGCTCAAATCCAGCTTTAGACTGCTACTGAGAAATAATACAAAGAACTAAAAAGGAAGAAAGAAAAAGTATTTACTAGACTCACACAGGACAAAAAAACATTAAACATGGGACAGAAAACTTAAATCAAAAAAATCGAGTAACAAAAAAAAAACAAAATTTAACTAAATATAGGTTCTGAACGAGGCCAAAAGGATAACATGAAGCTGGATCCAGTTAGACTGGAAGCCGACCCCAACATAGCTGGGAAAAGGCTAAGTAGATAATAGTAGTGTGTAGTTTTTAGATTGTGATTTATTATTTACAAACTACAATTAATCTACATTAGTAAAAAAAAAATGTATTTGTAAAAAAAGGTTACAGGGCGTAAATAAAATTCGCCCACATCGCCGTCAAATGGAAAAGTGCCCAGAAGGCTGGCAGCATTGCCACGTTGGATGGCAATGCTGATTCTTTGTATTTATACCTATACATAAAAAAAATGTTTTAAATATTTATTAATTTGTTTTCTGTTATTGCACCTGCTGTGTTTTGTCTCTGCATCACCCTAAGGTAGACTGGTAGAAAATGCCCAAGGCATTAAGTCCGCCTTGTTACTTATGCACGTTACTTGTGCATAAAGTTTTTATAAATAAATAAATAATAAAGCACGAGGCCAAAAGGTAGGTAGTATTTCAGCATGGTAGTAGCACGCTGGTATTTTGAAGGGGCCTAGTAATGGAAGTGAGGTCATTTACGGAAAAAATACAAAAAAAATAAACAAAGAATGACTTAGTCAAACAAACCTACCTGTTGAACGAACAATTTCCATTATTCTTTACGAAGACAAACAAAAGATGACTTGCAGTCTCCAAAACGTGTATATAACAAGTTTGATCTCACGTGAACTGTAGTGAGGAAGACAAACGGAAAACTAACATTACCCGGGCTTATGACGACATTGAGTTTAAACCAACATACACCCGGGGGCTCAGTAGACTCCACAAACTGACTCAGCTATCTCAAACTAAGTAAATAGAAACAATTCGCAAACTTGCTATTGCTATTCATGTGCAACTGAAGTAAATGAGTTTTTGAAGAGGTGTGAACTGAGATTAATGTGTCGTTTTATTTCGGGTTTATAACAAACTTGTCGTTACAAAAATTATGTGCCAACTCAACTCAAACTCAAACCTTGTTACCACCTTACCCTTACCTTTACCTTAAACCTTGTTGTCACTCCTTGTTTTGTTTTTGTCAATGTTCTAATTAGACCATTATTCCAGAAAAACCAAGAAGGCTAAGCTACAGTCACAGAAACAAGGCATAATAACTTGTGAAAGTACTGTAGTTGCCCATTCCAAAGCGTAGATCTCTATGGAGAAGAATGGGCAAGAAACTCCATGGATACTCTTTTCAATCAAAATATTGTTACAAAATCTTGGTTATATCATTCATGTTGAGATTATACATATATGTGAGAACGATGACGAAATACGTGTACGTTAAGAGCGTCCAGAGTAAAAGATTATAAATCAAAAATTTAAAAACAAAGTAGGTAGTTAAAATAAACCGTGGCAGCTTAGAGATGACCAGTCCCACAGATATGGATATGAACAAAGTTGTAGTACCTGATTGTGCTTCAGTGTGTTGTGCTGTCTTTTGTGTGCACTGAATAAATGGTTTATCTATCTATATAACGATTTAATAAAGCCATTACTGCCTCGTTGGTCGAGTGTTCGCAAACGCGACTGCTCAAACGCGACTGCTGAGAATGAGGACCTGGGTTCGGTTCCCGGGTCGAGGAATGTAGCATTGGGTTTCTCCATTAGGAATTTATCAGTAGCTGCTACGGAGTCTGGTTTTGTGCCTGATTGATGGCAATAGGCTCGCCCCCTATTACAGGGGACTTTAAACATAACTGCCGAAATGTGGGTGTATACTATTAGGTATACCACTGCCTAATCCTTCGAGGATTACAGGTGTAATGTTATGTTAAAAATACTAGAAAAATATGTCACATTAATAAAGGCAGTACCTAATTTGAAATTTTAACACACGAGGCTATAGGGCGTTTAAAATCTCATTTAGGGTCACTTACACAGTGTTAGTAAAACGGGCTTATCCTCCATATTGCAGAGTTGTGTTACAAAACAAAATAAAAAAGATACGAATTAATTAATTTGTATTTATTTAAAATAATTTAATAGTTGTCGTATAGGGCTCATATTGGAAATCACGATATAGAACTCAACTGGAGATGGACAGGACACTTAGTAAGGCGTGGTGATGGCATGGTGGAGTAAAGCTGTGGTCGAATGGCGTCCATGTACTGGAAAGGGAGGTTATGGTCGTCCAGTGGGGAGACAGGCAGACGACATGGTTGCCATCGCGGGAATGTCCTGGATGAAGCTGGCACAAGAACGTGGAGTTTAGCACAAGCAAAGAGAATCGTATACCCAGCAGTGAGTGAAGTCGGGCTGTGAATGATGATAAGGTTCTTGGGGAAAACTACTATTTCTCTTATATATGGATTAAGCCTAAAAAAAATAGTGTCACGGCCATAACTGGCAGTTTATCACTACATAGTAAAAAACAAAGTCGCTTCCCGCTGTCTGTCCCTATGTATATGCTTAGATCTTTAAACTAAGCAACGAATTTTAATGCGGGTTTTTTTAATAGATAGAGTGATTATTTAGAACAGGAAGTTTTATACCTACATTGCACCCGTGCGAAACCGGGGCGCTACTAAAAAATATTCCAACAAAGGATACCTACTAATATTTCCACGTTTTTAGGGTTCCGTAGCCAAATGGCAAAACACGGAACCCTTATGGATTCGTTATGTCTGTCTGTCTGTCTATCCGTCCGTATGTCACAGCCACTTTTTTCCGAAACTATAAGAACTAAACTGTTGAAACTAGGTAAGTAGATGTATTCTGTGAACCGCATTAAGATTTTCACACAAAAATAGAAAAAAAAAACATACATTTTGGGGGTTCCCATACTTAGAACTGAAACTCATTTTTTTTTTCATCAAACCCGTACGTTTGTGGTATCTATGGATAGGTCTTCAAAAATGATATTGAGGTTTCTAATATCATTTTTTTCTAAACTGATAGGTTGCGCGAGAGACACTTCCACAGTGGTAAAATGTGTCCCCCTCCCCCTGTAACTTCTAAAATAAGAGAATGATAAAACTAAAAAAAATATTGGAGGAACATTATACCATGCAAACTTCCACCGAAAATTGGTTTGAATGAGATCTAGTAAGTAGTTTTTTTTTAATACGTCATAAATCGTAAACCGCAATTTGGTCTAATGTTGTATAGATAATGGTACGGAACCCTTCGTGCACGAGTCCGACTCGCACTTGGCCAGTTTTTATTAAACCCATTGGATACTTTATCAGGTCGACAAATAGGTCGTGACCACTCCTCGGCTGTCCCCAGACGCATCTAACTCATAATCCAGGAGTTATAAATTCTGGAACATGTGTCGATAAATTATTGGAATATTTTTAGCTTGACATTTAGTCCGGAACCGTGGAGTGAATTAAAAACGTAAGTTGGTCGTATCCTGAGTTGGGAGCGTCCGATCTATGGTGGGATCTCATCGGGTACATATTTTATGTAATGTGTTACTGTAGTAACAAATAAATTATAATCAAAAGATAAAAAACTGCCTGTTCGAATTCATAGTATACCTAATTTTATTTATCCGTAAGTTTTTTCATCGTATTTGAAACGTCACTAAAAAAATGATTACCCTGTAACTGATATGTTGAACTGTAATATTTTGTTTTTTACGAAGGGTTTTAATCGAAACTTCTGCACAAGCATATAAAAAGCGGTAAAAACATCGAATGACAACGCCCAAAGCTACGAGTAAATCTAGGTACTTTTATGTATTCGACGTAAAATTTTACAACAGTCTGATAACATTCTGATTAAATATAAATTAGCCTGTTCTTTACCGAGCGAACGAAAACTAAATCCAACCCAACATCCATAAAATTGACATATAAAAAGTACATTTTGATATTCACTAGCTCAGTATCACCTTAAAATGTCCTGTATAAAAGAGATTTCATCATAAATAAATATGTTATAGCTTTCCGATTTTCGTGCTAAAACGTGAGTTCAGAGATTTGAAAAAAAAAAAATGCTTTTTTGTATTCCTTTCAAAATGGACATTGTTTATATCTCGCATTATTATGAATGAAGTATCAAAGTGTTCTGAATAAAGACAAGAAAATGACAAAGAAAAACATCTGAACGGCTTACTTTCAGCAAGCCGGGCAATAAATAAACATTGACATCTTTGATAGTGCCTATAAACCACAGGCTAGCGTTCTAGCCTGCCATCAAACATTTTATACCTATGAAGTGTCTAACCTAACCTTAGGGAGGTGATAAAACGAATGTTGGTTGTTTGGGCAGTACAGTTTCTGAATCTGAAAGTCCGTAGAAGTTATTTTTGGAATATGTTCATTTTTCGGGCTTAGAACAAAAAACAGAACCTTAATAATGTCACTTTCTGACCAGCTTTCACAAATGTTTTTTCTTGGTATATTTTTAAAGTAACTGACTTTTGCCGTCTTCCACAGTCTTCCTACTTTAGTTATACTTTACCAAAAAAAATCACTCTACTTCGGAACTCAAACAGAATATGCCGTTCACCAAAAGCGTATTCAGTGTTTTGCCAAAACAGCCATACGGGGACTCGATCAATTTCGCAGCTGCACAACCACAAATATTGTCAATATTCCACGTTCCAGTATGTAACACATGTCCGAAGATAAAGGAGCTAAAGCACAATGATGAGGGAGGAACGTCAATACTGCGGCTCTCCACGTGGTGGATCACTCCATGAACGGGTTCCCTACGTTTGTGTCCGATTAATTGCATAGGCATTCTCTGAGCGGCTTGCAGCTCCGGTATGTCAATGAAAGCAATTACTTGCACTCCACACACCTAGCCGTACCTGCAACCTACTATCCGCTCATCATTATAATCGCTGGATTTCGAAACTAATCGTATAAATGGATAAGTAGGGGGTAAGTTCTGATGTAGGGTGTAATCTTCGGAGCTATTGATCCGAATCCGAAAATTCTTTCACTACTGGGAAGCTATAATATCCTCGAGTGTCATAGGCTCTATTTAAAATAGTCCCGTTGGATAATTACCGATCATAACGTCAGTACTTCTAGTATTTTCTAATCCTGGTACTCCGTAAATCAATCTTTATGAACGAAAATCACACGTTAATGTTGCTCAAACAATATTAAAATAATATTCGAAGCCACAAACTAGTTTCGTGGCAGGCCTAAGTATTATCTCATATTTCGATGTGATATTATCCTATATAGCTTTTGTTCCTTTCACACTCTTGAATGATGGATTGCTTACCAATAGCCGGATGGCAGCTCGCAAACGTCTACTCCATCAACATAGAAAAATCGACTTTAAACACGTATAGGCTTCGTTCCTCGGCTTAAGGTCCATGTTGCTTTGCATGATCTCGAACAATTTCTTTTACAAAGATGTAAACGCCAATCGATGTGTCAGTGGGCTGATAGGGAAACTTTTCATTTTGCCGATGTACCGAGCGCGATGGTGGGTTGAAAAACAATTTTCTTGCTATTTGAGAGCTCATTTTTAACGTTATTGAGTGGTAACTTCTTCGAGTTTGTATATTGTTTGTTTATTTTGGCAGTTTCCATTGTGGTTTGATCGATCCATCATTTGGCTATACGATGGGGTGTTTCCTTGTTCTCATGTTTAGTATTATGGTCTTAGTAATGTTTGTTGCAGCTTTAAAGAAGCTACGTCGTTATTTCAGTAAGAGGTTCTATAAATTTTACCTGAGGAAGCGCATTTTATTATAAAACAAAGTGAATATTCGCTGTCAGAAAGAATGTGATGTAGTGGCTCCTATAAGTTTATTCCCCTATTTTCGTCGACAACACGACCTTCGGCGCCGTTCACAATTTTTCTTCATTTGCCATAAAGTTCAGCTAGATTTCATAGGTGATTCTTCCAAACTTTGTTACATGGAAAAAATGTTAAGATTTTATTATGATAGTCTATTTTCTCTCGCACTTACTGGCATAGCTTTACGGGTAATATCTATTGAAGAGATTGAGTCACATTTTCTTTTAGACAGTTTTTTATAGAGAGCAGGAAGTTTTTTCAATATAATACATATAAACCAAAACATCGAATATTTGCATATGAAACGTACAGTTTGAAACAAAAACAGTCCGGGATTTATTGACCAGATGTAATAAAATCATAGTCCGACAGTAACCGACCATTCGCTCGAAGCGAGTTAATAAACCCATGAGGTACGTGTAACTGAAACATTTGATTTCGCAGAAATAACTGTTACATGTCGATCACAGAATTAAAGGACAACATTGAGTAAACTTGCAGAGATATAAATGGGGTTATTTTATAGAAAAATATTGTAAATTTTTGTTTACTGTTTCGGATTGTATGTATTTACAAACTGGTTTTACCTATTGATTTTTTGCTGGTTTTGTTTGTTAGCGCTGATTTTTCGATGTCCTTAAATATACTTTGACTTTTTTTTAATGGGACAGATAACTGTGGGAAACATTCATAGGAATCTTTTCCACTTTTTTCGTGGGAATGAGCATCTATAAGCGAAAGATTCTGATTTCCTCATACTAGATCAATTAAAATAAAACTCCGTAACCCCTTAAGGACACAGAGATTTCTTTAAATGCATACGTAGGCATACTGTAGATACCTACCTGTATGTAGGTACAATTAGGTACACCTAATGATTTCTACGTACCTACCTACTTGAATAGTTTCGCAGGTATGGCGGCTTAAGCAAATGCCTATTACATGCCTACAATTATTGATGTATATATGTGCCTTCGAGCAGTGGCTGCGTAGATTTGTTGCTGTGTGGCTCGGATTTCAGACTAATCTGTGACTAATCATGTTGCATAGGTAGGTAATTGTATTAAAACTGTAAATGAAACATAATTTCACGCCTGTAATCCCCGAAGGGTTAGGAAGAAGTGTACCTAATAGTACACCCATATTTTGCCAGTTATGTTTTTAAGTCCCATGTAATAGGGGGCGAGCCTATTGCCAACAAACGGGCACAAATCCAGACTCCGTAGTTGCTATTGAGAAAACACTAACAACCACACACACTCACACACACACCCACACTAGACACATACTCTCACTCACACACACACTCACACTCACACTCTACTCATCATCATCATCAGCCTATAATGTTCCCACTGCTGGGACACAGGCCTCCTCTCTATGAGAGGAATTGTTCTATAATCCACCACGCGGGCCCAGTGCGGATTGGTAGAGGTCACATGTCTTCGAATTTTTGGTCCTAGGACATGCCGGTTTCCTCACGATGTTTTCCTTCACCGTTTTTGAGAAGAGTTTGTGATGAAATAAATTACACAAAATAATGCACCTGCCTGATTTCGAACGAACGAACGAGTTAATGTTCGTCAGTCGGGGTCGCTACCGATGGACACCGCTGCTCTCACACTCTACTATTGTATTGCTATTGAACTGTAAATGATTTGATAATTATTAACCTACTATTATTCATTTATTTGTATCATCATCATCTTCCTACCCTTCTTCCATTCTCCCCTGTCAGACCTCACGGCATTATTTACTCCTTTCTCTTTCATATCATTCCTCCCACTGTCCATCAATCTCTTCTTTGCCCTTTCTCTCTCTCTCCATACATTATCATTCATATTTTTATGTATAAACAGGCAAAATATAAAATTTGAAAAAAAAACTGCGATTCATCCTGTTTGACGTGCTCTCATCTTTCTACTCCCGCAGAGTATTTGTAAAAAACTACGAAAAAATAGCAAGGCCTGTTAAGAAATTTTACAGTCATGAAATCAGTCTATTTTTTTAGGAGATACGAGGTCATATTTTTGAGTGAATCATTTTTTTTTTATTTGCGTCTGTCTGTCTGTTTGTTTCGGCTAATCTCCGAAACGGCTGGACCGATTTTACTGGCAGCAGATGTTATAAGGAGTAACATTTTTTTTTTTTACTTTTAAATGAAAGCCCTTGATATTGTTAACAAAGTCTAATCTAATAAGGGAAGTCATATTTTTACAATAATTTCATGCGTACGAAGATCCAGGGCAACAGCTACTCATTAAACAAACGAGAGAAGAACATAATAAACCTACATTCACGATAAATTACGAAAAAAAAAATATCAAATATTTTTTATCAAAATTTCGTATCAGTCACGACGGTTTCCACACAGAAGCCTTTTAAAATATTCCCTTAATTGCATTACAACAGTTAAAAAAATCAAATTAATTGGATGCACGGGAAGGTTTCCTGAATAACGAAGCTTGTATACTCCATGTAATATTTCTCTGTCATACAAGAGAAAAATCGAATGTACAGCATATTAATAGTATTTATTTATATCGCAGCATACGGTAATACGAAAACCAATGGCCGTACGTATGGTAGACGGATTAATTTATAAGCGAATGAATATACATATTTTATAGGGTTGTTTTTACAATGTAAACGAAAGTATGTAAGTCTAGAAAACTCCGGTGGTGACAAAAACTATAAACAATAGGTATAAGTTATATAAGTGAAAAGATTTGCTAATCTATCTATACTTATAATATTATGAAGCTGAAGAGTTTGTTTGTTTGGTTGGTTGGTTGAACGCGCTAATCTCAAGAACTACCGGTTCGAATTGAAAAAATCTTTGAATGTTGGATTGCACATTTATCGAGAAAGGCTTTAGGCTATATAACATCACACTACGATCTTAAGGAGTGGAGCATCAATGAAAAATATCTCTCACTTATGTGTCGCAGACGAAGATGCGCGGGACAGCTAGTTAGTTATATTGGTAGAGTGGTTTAGTTGCTAAATAATAACAGCCGCATGGGTCCAAGGTCCAATCTTCAAGGTATAATATGACCACTGTAAAGTGACGTTGGTAGTCAAGAAAATTTGCATCGATATGTCAAACATAGTAAAGAAAAAAAAGAAAGAAAAACTATTTATTTGTCGCAGAGACATGACGTGCATACAAAATTAGAAAACAATAAACATACAACGCATAACAAACATTTACAAAATAACGCCGTAAGTACGATAAACAGGTTACAAGAAGCGCCTCGCCAAGCGCTTCTTAGATTATGCTGTTAGACACCGTAACCCCCTGATCGCATCGGCCGCCCGATACGAGCCCTCGCGTATTAGTCAGATCCGCCGCCCGAGGCACACTCTCGTTGACCCCGACGACGACATCACCCTCTTCCAGGAGAGCAGTAGGGAAACCAGCACGCTCACAAAACACAGACGCCGTTATCCGTCATTCCGTACTCGCCGCCGAGGCCTGTCACGGAACCCCGGTCCACGCCCTCCCCAACCTTGCTCGAGCCAGCCCGCGCAGCTGAGCTAGTAGCTTTAAATTAGCCCCTAAATAATATCACTCAGATCCAGCCTGTCCTCTCCCGGCGACGCCCTAAGCCGAGGTCCGTACCCCACAGGGGGTGCCCTTAGTGCGTAGTTGCTTAGTTTTTAGTTTAGTTTGTAAGTTGCTCTGGCTGGAGGCCTTAATTTCGAGGCATCCACAGAAAAGCCCGGTTAAGCAGTCGGCAACCTCCCTAGGTTGAACAGCAAGATGTCCTTCAAAAAAAATAAATAAAAAACAAACAGGTTACCACTCAGCATGATGTTGTGCTACGAGAGGCCCCCAGTACAACGCTGATACATTTATTTTAGTTCTCTGCCTATCCGCTTATCCGGCTCTCAATATTCGATCTTTGACAGTATTTACGGGTAGTCAAAAACAAGAAAATTGAAGAACCAGTGTTGCCAATTTACATAGTTACCCTTTAAATGTCAGATGAAGTCGCTGCATATAAAATACAAGTATTTATCTGCATAAGGTTAGACTGCTGGACATAGGCCTCCCCAAGTGTTGCCACATTGGCCGGTCCCGTGTGACTCGCACTCGTGGAAGGCCTTCCACTAGGAAGGCCTTCCAACGCAACGTCTTCCGGTTCGCGATCGCCACTCCAGAACTTTTCGGCCCCATCGGCCATCCGTTCTGCGAGCATGTGCTCTGCCCACTGCCACTTAAGTTTGGAAATTCTTCGGGCAACGTCGGTAACCTTGATTGCTTCTCCTCTCTTGCGGATGTCTTCATTTCTGGTTTGATCACGCAAGGAAACTCCGAGCATAGCACTCTCCGTTGCCCTTTGGGTGACTTTACGCCTTCTGATGAGCCTGGAAGCCGACCCCAACACAGATGGGAAAGGAATAGTCAGTAGGCAGTAACCTGCCTACTGACTATTCCTTTCCCATCTGTGTCTTTAATGATGGGAGGGTCGTGAACCGTTAAAAACGTTACGGATCGGACAAAGTAGTCAACCAGAATAAGCACAGGCACACACTTCATGTCTTGTTGAAAGATCCACTCACCTAGATAAATCTAGTGGAGCTAGTATTGCTTGTACCAAGCATCGTCATTGGTTGAAAATCTGTCAATGCATTTTATACTTCAAAATAGCTCTACTCATTGGTTAGATTGAGACTAAGCTATGGGAACGCCATCTACAATTAGCTTTGACCAGCCTTCCCCTTTATCAAAGAAATCCGGTCAAAGTCTGATTCAAAGACAAAAGAAAGTTGCGTAGGCTGAACTCTCAACAATTATTTTGATCAAATCTTTTCTTTCTTGACATAGGCCTCTACCAATTGGATTGATCAACAAAATCTAAAAAAAAAAACCGGTTCGGAAAAAACGCCTATAACTTGAGGCGCGGCCATAGGCTCGCGGGTGTTTTATATTTAACCGGAATATATATTCCATTTTCCTTTTATGTATTCCATGTATTTACTAATATGCATGTAATAAAATACCACTTATTTATCGTTATTAATGTAACATCCATTTATATTATTCACGCTAGGAGATTTAAGGATTTAATTCAGCTAATTTAAACTTGCATTCAAATAAAATATGTAGTTGACCTAGTTATGCAAGCGACATATTTTCTGCGCCATTTATTCTAAACATTCACATTTCCTACATTAAAGCAGCCTTCAGCAAGGTAAAAGCTAAAACGAAAGCTCTCTTTGAGACCCCGTAAGTAATAACGTTGCATAAAAAGTTGGAACAACACACTTTTCCACGTAACGAACAATGTTTCCACAGCGAATACCAAACAATGATGTATTCATGCTTTTTAAAACTCCGTTTATTTTGTTGACATACAAACGAACGCACATCAGTTTTGTAACTTTACATCTGAACGTGGATGGTATCCACCTGTACAAACAGAAATAGAAAAAGGACTACAATATATGAAAAACGTATCGCATGGCTTTGATCACCCCCTTTTCAATAATACAGCCGGGTCCGTCCCTTTGTACCGTATCTTGCCCGGGGCACATTTACAGGAGAACTGTAATGTGTCCATTTAATTTATAATACGAAAATTAGAGTGCTCTTCGATATATAACCCTTTTCGAAGTATTGAAGGCTCTAATTTCTTTAAAATGTTACTGAGAATGTTGACAGATGGATTAAGCCGTAGTGTGCTGATGCTGATGGATTTTTTTAACCCTTTCAACGATGTTTTTTTCGGTCACATTTTAATCCTGTCCTATCCTACTAAATGAGCAATATTTGTATATATATTTGTGTAGAGGCTGATATGGCAAGAAAGGAGGTGTGTAATGAGATGACGAGTAAAAGAGAAGTCTGGATTAAGAAGACATGCTGCGCTGACCCCAAATAAATTGGAATAAGGGCAAGAAAATGATGATGTATATAAGGTCCCATTAAAATAGATGGAAAAACTTTTATAAATCATTCAGACCACCAAAATAAGGACAATGGTAAAAAAAATAAGAAAAACGCATTAGATACTTATAAAAAAAAAGCTAATGAAAATATACTAAACCAATTTATTGTTTTAGGTTAAAATAAAATCACTTTAAGCAGTGTTTTTATTGCTTGGATATCTTTGGTTAGACGTACTGAACGCTGTGTTAAAATATGCCCACCTATTTCAATGGGACCTTATATATATTTGTAATCACATTCTCGAAAACGGCTCTAATAACGATTTCGAAAGTTGTAATAAGTTGTGTTAGTTGTGTTGTGTTAAGTTGTAACGTTATTGTGTGTGTTTGTTGTATGAGTGTGTAGTCTTGTGTTGTTGTTGTGTGGTAATTGTAGCTGTAACGGAGGCGAAAAATCGATCTAGCCAAGCCAAAAATTCGTTTAGTTTCACCCGAGCAGTCCTCAGCCGCCACATCCAAATGATTGGAGAAAATCAAATATGTTAAAAATCGAATAGATGAAGGTGCCCGAGTGTAAGGGTTGTGTCGATCAGTAAGTAGTGTTTATTTTAAATATCCTATTACATTTACATATAGGAACTTGACATCCGCAAGAGAACCAAGGTTACCGATGACGTAGCCCGAAGAATTGCCAAACTAAAGTGGCAGTGGGCAGGGCACATTGCTCGCAGAACGGATGGCCGATGGGGCCGTAAAGTTCTGGAGTGGCGACCGCGAACCGAAAGACGTTACGTTGGAAGGCCTCCCACTAGGTGGACCGATGACCTGGTGACGGTCGCGGGGATCCGCTGGATGCGAATGGCATGGGACCGGTCAATGTGGCGACACTTGGGGGAAGCCTATGTCCAGCAGTTGACGTCTTTCGGCTGAAATGATGACGATGATGATGATAGGAACTTGAAACTACTGTACTCTGTAAGACAATGTATTTAAAAGAATCGCCTAGCTGTTAATCTGATTTCCACATCGTACTAATTAATATGAAAGAACAAAAAATGTCGGAGTAGCAACCCAAGTTCAGGAGGCCTTTTTATTTACCTTTTCTTCCGTAACAAGCCTTACATAACATGTATACAATGTGTATTGTCATAACGAGCACAATAAAATGCGGTGTTAATCATAAACAAGCGGGTGACGAGGTCGGTCGCGGTATGCGGGCTGGCAAACAAACAACCAAAAACGAACTTCTTTTATGTGTAGGCCAAGTTCTGAGATGATAGCGATTTAGGCCCACTTAATGCGTTCGGATCAAAACCTACATAAAACGGGTCTGTTTCTGTCAAGATATAAATAATCAAAGTCAAAGATTTATTTGCCGATAAATATGGTTACTAAAGTTCTTACAATGGTAGTATAATAGTAGCTTAACATATTCAATCATATCTTTTTTTTTTTTCATTTAATGTCAAGTTCTTCTAAACAAACAATCAAAAACGATATCTTTTTATTTGAAGACTCAGTTTCGGACTGATTACGATTAAGACATTGGGGTCTAAAATGGCCGCTTTAGCACCTTCGTAACAATACGAATTAAGTGACAATTCGAAAATAATGGTCATAATATAAACTACGCCTGTGAACATTTTACGAATTTTAATATGATTCATATTCTTTGCAATTTTTCATCAATGTTTTCTTATGACGTTATCACGTAAAATTATCGTCCGTAAACCGACTTTACAGACAACCATTTTTTTTTATTTCAAGATAATATCAATTTCTTTTAGATCGGATGTGTTGCTGGGGAGTTTCGGGGTCGGTTCTTCTTCATAGGAAACCGAACCGTGCACCTTTTTCTCGACGTTTTATGATTGTCTATGTAAGCCAATGTGAAATAAAATATTTCGGTTTTTTTTTTAATTTACTCCGTTACTTTTTCTTCCAGCTGAAACTCTAGGAAGTGACGAAGGGAGGGCGTTTCGGGAGACTGTCTATGTAATTTTGTTGTTCAAAAAAGTGTTGATGCCGAATGAACGACTTCTAATTATCACTTGCTTCGGTGAAGGATAACATCGTGAGGAAACCAGCATGGCTTTTTTTTTTACGGATGGGAAATCATCAAATGACTTGTCCCGCTCTGGGCGGAGCGGAAGGGAGTGTCAGACTTGTACTGACTAAAACCCATCCATGTTCCTTCCTTGCCCTTTGTGTTCCAGGGCCACGGTATCTCTTTCGAACAGCCCGCAGCCCTGGCAGGAATCGGCCCTTGCGGGCCCCTCCCTATTTGCTGACATCTCTTTGAGGCGCGCGTGGAACACGAACGTGCCGTCTACACGGCCTGTCGTCAAAAGAACAGAAAGATATCCTGAAAGTGATATCTCTCAACCAGCATGCCTGAGAGATATTTCTTGACGGCATGTAAAGCCTAATCCAAATGACACCAGGTTAGGCACTAACCACACGATAAATAAAGAAGAATTTACTCATTCGTTTTATGTTTAGCATTAAACGCATTTAGTGAGCTATGGTCCATTCGGGACTTTAGTCATTTCATTTCAAAAAGTTTGGACGTAAAAGTTTTAAGGGAAAGTCGAATAAAATGACTCTAGTGTTCATTTATAAGACTTAGCAAAGAATTAGTACCTAAAATCGATAAAAAAATATATGCTTTTTCCTTCAAAAGTGCAACACCTCCACAGTAAAATGTACGGAACGGCAGATTATTATTTACTTACCGTTGAAAAATTTCTATGAGGGAGGGTTTAGACAGACTAATGTTCTTATTATGTGGTAAGCGTTTCGTCGCCATCCATTCCACCCTGTATGTATACATAGGTTTTAAGGGTTCCGTACCTCAAAAGGTAAAATATCCGTTTGTCCGTCTGTCTATCCGTGTGTCACCATCGATTTTCTCAGGAACGGGTGAACATAGCAAGTTGAAATTTAGACCAGATACTGAGGTCGATAGTCCCTATTAGGTGTATAAATCAAGGTCCTGAGTCAACACAATAAAAAAATTTGGGCAAATTTAGATTTTCGCGAAAACTTGTAAGTACTAAAATTTGCCTTAGTTTTCAATGTTTTATTTTTCGGAATTTTCCCTTTATTTGTCCTGTTAGACCTTGCTTTTAACCAAAATTGACAATTCTAGGTTAACCGGAAGAACCCTATAGGTTTTGGGTCGAAAAGCTATATGGTAGTTCCCGTTGACCTAGAATCACGAAATTTGTCAAGAAGCAATGTCTTACAGCACATGTAAAGAAAAAATTGAAAACCGCAAATATGTAGTTTAATAACAAAATACCTACAAGTTTATACCGAATCGCGTACGCGAGTTCAACTCGCACTTGGCCGATATTTATAACATTGCTAAGCAGCTCCACTGTACTGAAAATAGCAACAATAATTACAGTACCGAGGTATTTAATAAGTTAAACGTTAAATACCGTACATTACATAAATCTGAAAACATATTTACTTTATAACGCAATATTTATTCTTCTTTACACAAAATGGGATGAATGTTTTCATGGGAAAATCTCCGCTTTACATAAATACGCCGAGTGTTACCCATCGACAGCTTCCGATGTAAGCCAGTAAATAAAAATGAAATAATAAATTCTGTTCCATATTTACTTCAAACGATTGCATATCGCATCAAAAAGGAATATATAAAATCAACAAGTTTTACGACATACGTGGCACAGAGGATTCGTGTTCGACGATTGAACAGATATTTAATATTTAAATATACCAAACACTGACAGTACACACGGTGACACATCAAGATAATACATTTCCAGTATATCATGGCCTCGCTTTGTATAGATATCTCGTAGAATGACAGATCCGTATAAACTGGTTTTTTATAGCTTGATTGGCTGTCGTGCGTACGTCCGAAATAGAACAGTTTTTTTTTATTCTCAGAGTCAGTTTGTGCAAAACTTTCAATTTTTTAAACGTTAAACCACTACAAATAAAAATTTTGAATTGTTGACAGAAGGTAACCGGAGGGTTATATTTATATTTTATATAAAACCTAAACGCGGGTTTAGGTTTTGTAAATAGTTATCGAAATGGGAAATAAACATTTCACATATTTGTCGTCGTTGTAGTTTTCAGAATCGGATCAGCATTTCCAAACATTACCTCCAACATACAAACAAATTTTCCCACTTTATTATAACAATCATCATCATCATCATTATTTCAGCCGAAAGACGTCCACTGCTGGACATAGGCCTCCCCCAAGTGTCGCCACATTGACGGGTCCCGTACCACTCGCATCCACCGGACCGATGACCTGGTGAAGGTCGCGACCTTCACCAGGTCATCGGTCCACCTAGTGGAAGGCCTTCCAACGCAACGTCTTCCGGTTCGCGGTCGCCACTCCCGAACTCTACGGCCCCATCGGCCATCCGTTCTGCGAGCAATGTGCCCTGCCTACTGCCACTTAAGTTTGGCAATTCTTCGGGCTACGTCGGTAACTTTGGTTCTCTTGCGGATGTCCTCATTTCTGATTCGATCGCGCAAGAAAACTCCGAGCATACCCCTCTCAATTGCCCTTTGGATGACTTTAAGCTTTCTTATGAGGCCCATTGTGAGCGACCACGTTTCGGTTCCATATATAATCACTGGCAATACACACTGGTCATAGACTTTCGTCTTGAGTCACTGCGGTAAGTTGGACGAGAAGATACGACGCAACTTCCCGAACGCTGCCCAGCCGACTCGGATTCGACGATTGACCTCTTTCTCGAAGTTAGACCTACCTAACGTTTGTCCTAGGTAAACATAATCGTCTAGAACTTCGATTGTAGAGTCTCCAATCTTGATAGGTGTGGGTGTTACATGGGCATTCAACATGACCTTGGTTTTGTCCATGTTCATTTTAAGACCCACTCTTTCGGAAGCTCTACTAAGGTCATCGAGCATTGTACTGAGGTCGTCCATGGTCTCAGCCATAACCACTATATCGTCGGCAAACCGAAGGTGAGAGATGTACTCGCCATTGACATTGATGCCTAGCCCTCTCCAGTCCAGAACCTTGAAGACATCCTCCAGTGCAGCGGTGAACAGTTTCGGAGATATGACATCTCTCTGTCTCACACCTCGCTGCAGAAGGATAGGTTCCGAGGTCTGGTCCTGAAGTCTGACTGACATGGTGGCATTTTTGTACAAACACTTCAACACCTCGATGTACTGATAGTCGATTCGGCACCGTTGGAGAGACTGCAGTACAGCCCAAGTCTCGATCGAATCGAAGGCTTTCTCGTAGTCCACAAAAGCTAAACAGAGAGGCAGGTTATACTCTTCGGTCTTCTGTATAACCTGCCGTAGCGTATGAATGTGGTCTACGGTGCAAAAGCCTTTTCGGAAACTGGCTAGTTTGGGAGGCTGGAAATCGTCAAACCTGCGCGCGAGACGATTCGTGATGACTCTTGAAAACAATTTGTAGACATGGCTCAGAAGTGAGAGGGGCCTATAGTTCTTCAGCTGGGCATTGTCGCCCTTTTTGAAGAAGAGTACCACCACACCTCTGCACCATGCCTGCGGCGTTTTCCCTTCGTATTATAATAGTAGTATATAGTTTATACTATACTGGAAGGATATTGTGTCTTTATAATCTATATAAATAAAAATGAATTGCTGTTCGTTAGTCTGGCTAAAACTCGAGAACGGCTGAACCGATTTGAATAATTCTTTTTTTTGTTTTATTCGTCCGAATACAGGGAAGGTTTAAAAACAAAAAAAAATAGGTAGGTAGGGCAGGTAGGTAGGTTTTTAAGTAGGTAGTGTAGGGTATGTAGGGTAGGTAGTGAATGGTAAGTAGTGTAGGGTATGTAGGGTAGGGTAGGTAGGGTAGGTAGGGTAGGTAGGGTAGGTAGGGTAGGTAGGGTAGGTAAGGTAGGGTAGGTAAGGTAGGGTAGGGTAGGTAGGGTAGGTAGTGTAGGGTAGGTAGGGTAGGTAGGTTAGGGTAGGGTAGGTAGGGTAGGTAGGGTAGGTAGGGTAGGTAAGGTAGGGTAGGGTAGGTAGGGTAGGTAGTGTAGGGTAGCTAGGGTAGGTAGGTTAGGGTAGGGTAGGTAGGGTAGGGTAGGTAGGGTAGGGTAGGGTAGGTAGGGTAGGTAGGGTAGCTAACCAGCTACGGGAGCGAAGCCACGGGGGACAATTAGTATTAAATAATAAAGACACAATATCCTTTAATAACGACAGACCTACAAACATCTTTTGGCACTCGAATGACTTCGACAGTCGGGGTGTTGTTCGCAAACATTTGCGAAATTGTCTTGAGAAATACATGTACGGTGGGCTGCATCAATTAAGTACCCCAGTTGGTAACGTAAGTGCTTTCAAGAGGGTTACCCACATCGTGACGCTGACGTACTTAAAAATCAAGATAGCAATGGTAATTCAGATTAGCTGTTGAAATTGTTATTATAAAAATATTACTTCCCTTTTTAAGTCGGATTTCGTTAGAGTTTTTTTTGTTAATTTTTAACGGAACTCGAAAACTCTTTTTGAAAATAAAAGTAGGCTAAGTTACTTTTTACTATATTAGCTATTTGCCAGTAAAATTCCATCAAAATCGTCAAAAATGTGCCACAGGATAAAAGATTTTTGTACACACATCAGTAGCGAAGGGTCAATTTTTGTAAGAGGTAAGCCGGAGTATATATCTTTAATGGGATTATATTATTTGTCTATAGAACACTGACTGTGCCATTTTTAAAAGGGAAGCCGGTAGGAATTTAGTTCTGTGGGACCTTCGCCACTGGCACACATTCTGATTTCATACAAACCTGACACTCTTACACAGGCCGAGTGCTCCAAAACCCAAAATCCCTAACATTATAAATTAGAAGTTCATTAAGGGTACCTATATTGATATCCTATCACGGTCCTCACATCTCATATGGCTAATGAATTTTAATCTCTACATAATCGAGGAGCCGATCCATCAAACGGTCAGACCGGCTCTCGGTCAGATTGGTCTAACAAAGGGTTTTAATGCGGTTATCTATCGCTTTGTTAACGCTCTTTCTTCTATATTTTCCCCTTTTATATTAGCTGAACATTTACTTTATAAAAACGTCGAATTTTGAGAGGTACTTCTTTGTTTATTAAAGACGGTCTATATTTTTCTATGTTATTTCGTTATAGTCTATATAAATATTCATAAAAAGAACACGAGTTACGTGTTCTTTTTTTGAATATTTAGGTTAATATACATGATCTGAAATGCTGTTCTTATAGTTAAGTGATACACAGATAAGGGAATAATCCTTTAAATAATAAACTTAAGTAATTAGAATTATTATATAATAATTATTTTAATAAATAAAACAATAACAGCCGCTCGGGTCCATCTTTACGTTAAGCCGCGCTTGCCTAGGTCGGTCCGTGGATGGGTGACTACCCATTACATACCGAGTTTCCTCCGTGCCTCGGAAAGCACATTATGCCGTTATACCGGCCCGAAATTCTAACAACCAATTTACTTAGGGATATCGTATTAGCCTATTTTAACTGGGTTGTGGAGATCAGATAGGCAGTCGCTCCATGTAAAATACTGGTAGTCAGCTACATCCGGTAAGAATAGAAGCCGACCCCTTGATTGATGTTGATTGATCGTTAATTTTATTAAAAAGCAATAATTGACATTTAGTAAGAAGACAAAGCCAACAATGTTATAATTAACAGCAGTAATTGAATGTGACTTAACTAACAGGTATCATTTAACTCCCTGCTAAAGAGAGTAAACATGAAATATACCGCTTTTATGAACGATAGCTAATAACGGAAAACTCGACATTCCTTAGAAAATTTTGCAAAGGACACGACAAAATCTTTTGTACTTGTATACTAGCTATTAATATAATACTTGGCTTAATAAACACGAATACTTTTAAGCGCCCTTTAAGTCAAGTTTAAATTAAAAGCTTGCCTATATCTGAAATTCGGCAGCATTTACAAAAGCAGGCAAAGAAGACGCGAGCGACCGCCCGAAGGCGCCCTACTGAGTAGATTTAATTAACAAGATATGGGTCTCTTTTAAACCAACTCTACCTACTTTTTGGAACATTGGAGATTAAAATTCAATGAGCCGACAAGATATTAAATAAAATCCGAGACTATAGTTTTACGTACGTAAAGGGGAGTTAATTAATTTTTAAAATTAATCAAGTCGCTTACGGTGCCAATAAATTCTTTTTGTATCCGTAATACTGATCGGGAATGCGAGATCCCATTTTTAAACTTTGTAATTCGATTAAATTTCTGACGTAAAATTGTTTTCATTATCAATTTTGTTCAGGACATTGTTTCCGCCCGTGAATCTCGTAAATTATGAACTGTATGCTCTCTGCGAGCCCTCCGGCCAAGCCGTAGCTGTGTATAAACGAATTGAAAACCGGTAATCGAATACGCGCAATGGGAGCTATGTCAATATTTTAAATTTAAATATCGAATGGAAGTAGGTACCGAACGGGTTAATATTTATTTTATTCAACATGTTACATCCATCTCTGTTCGGATTTTAAATAACAAACTATGTTTATTTGTGTTCAGTGTTATACCGCAAGTATAATTCGATACTTTACTGAAAAATTGCCGCTTCTCACGATTGGCTTCGCACGGGTGATAAATATAGCCTATGTTACTCAGGGATAATGAAGCATTTTAATGGTGAAAGAATTTTTGAAATCGGTCGAATAGTTTTTGAGTGTATTCGTTACAAACACACGAAAATACAAATCTTCCTCTTTATAATATTAGTGTAGATAGAAACTGAAAATGGTAGATATGACGACATCAATGTAGTGATTAATTTTGGAGCCAGAAGCTTCCTTTCCCAAGTTGTTTTTTGGTTAAATTTCGTAAACACGGCGGTATGAACGATGAATAAAAATAAGGGGGATGTGACACGAGATAAAGGAGGTCACAACTTTGTTGTTACTTTAGAGCCTGAAACATCTTTGGCGTCATCTGACGGCGTAGTTCGACGGGAAAATTAAAAAAAAAAAGCAGAACGCCAGCTGCCCACCTTAATTAGAATTTTTCGAATTATATAACATTTTTTCCGGAGCTTTTTCGTTGGTTGGGGAATAACATAAAATTGTTAATAACTGCACTAAAGCGAGGAGGTACAATGTTGGAGATTTTTACGTACCTTGGAGCTAAGCAATAAGATATTGTCTTTATGCGTCTGGTTGAGGGACTGACCAAACGTCTTTTTCTTTTGCTAAAGAACAGCTAGCTTTGTATTTACAAGTTTCTTTAGCTTGTCCTGTTTAAGCTTCATTCCTTGTAGCTTGTTGCTTAGTGACTTTTGGTCAAATGAAAATTTTAAGTAACTTTTAACAAAGTAAGGGTCAACTTGTACTTAGTTTTTAATTACCAATGCATTGTAAAACCTATCTTTAAAATTGCTGAAAAAAATTCGATGTACCTCGACTAGCCAATCAAATAAAGTGGTTGAAGTAAGAAGTGATTATTGCAAACAGCCTTATAAAAGGGACCACGACAACTCCCTTAAGCTTCGCAAACACAAGCACCGAGAAATGAACTCATTAATTATAGAACAATGTATATTTAATAAGTACCTACTGAATTTTAAATAAGAAGGACAGTGACGAAGGTTAAGTATGTTGTCTGCTTCGTTTGTTGGACTTTACCTGAAACAAAATAATCAAAACGTTAATTTGGAATAAAAGAGATACAATAGAAAAATAGACGATGAAAAAAATTAAGTACCAGCGCCTGTATTCAAAAAAATATTATATATTTAATAAGCAGTTTATACAATATTGAAAACATACATGAAAGGTATTCCAGGTAAAAAAATCAGTGGTTCCATACATTTTAACCGTGCAATGCAGTTTTTTAGGAAAAAGCTGTTTTTTTTTTTAATAACCGACGAAAAATTTCTAAAGAAATTTCCTTATACCCCCATAGACATTTTTAATTAAGGTTCAGAATGTACTAAATACGTGGTAACCGTTTCAGCGTCGGTGTCCCTTCCAACCTGTAAGCACGAGTGTACACTTATGAGCACTGTACCAGATCCAGATTCAAGGCGGTGGCGTTACGATACTTATAAAGTGTGTTGTAGTACGGAATTTCATAGAAGGCATCACAGACGTCTCGAATTAAGGCGATGCTGATCTCATGCAGTGCTTGTAACCGCGCATAGACCCTTTAAAGATGATTTAGAATAGCCCTAATAATTATTTATTTATTTATTTATTTTACTATTTATGTACACACAGTAGACAACACAGGAGAATAACATTATAAAATATGAGTACAAAGGTACTGCTTATTTCTTAAGAAATTTCTGCCAGCAGACCTGCAAAAGGAGAAATGAAAAAGAAACGTAGACAAAGTGTGTGAGAAAAGGACAAGAATAATGCGTTTATGTGCCTTACCTAACTTAACCTATAATATTAAATATAATTACACATATAAGTAAATAATAATACATACTAATATAAATACATATGCTAATTATCTGCGTAAAGTTTTGGAGGGAAATGCCCATAACTTTTTTTTCCAAGTCTGCTTTGTCCGACTCCTAGGCAAAGACCTTCCTCCTCTCCTTCCAATCCTCGCTAATCCGCTTGTCCTCCTTCCAAGTATAAGAGTTCACAATTACTCCGTAAAAATAAAAGAGGGCATCATCCGATCCAAATGCACCTCTTTGTAATAATTTCAACTAAAACGAAAGAAAAAAATTACAGCTTCAAAAAAACTCCATATACAACCTCTCATCTTCATGCCCAGACAAAAGGCAACATATAGCACGTTTTTTTTCTTAAAAATAAAATAGTTCTCATTTAAATCCGAGCCAGTCAACAGGTGACCCTGGCAGCTAGCCAGCACAGCTTGGAACGAGCTGGTTTATCTAGCAAGCTATTGAATATTATGAACTCTTATGGGCCGTTTGTACAATGAGAGTTTTTCATGTAGTGTGGGCTTCCTTAAAAATTCAATTTAAATACGGAAGGTTGTGTAGATATGTTTTGTTCTAGAACAAATGGCATCCACTTAGCTGCATAAGGCCCATCTGGTGGGATACAACCCGCTCAATCTTATAGAGAGGAGGCCTGTTCCAGCAAAGAAAACGTTATAGGCTAATTAACTGGTTTTAAACTAGTGCCCTGGGGATATCGTATCATTCAATAGTCAGCGATTGCAAATGACGTCACTTGAGCATACTACTAAAAAAAGCCATTCACGAGACGATTGTCAGACAAATATATAACTTCATTGATTTTTTACATACCTGACATATTGCCTGGAATCCCCAAAGGATTAGAGGTGTACACCCTTTTGCCAGTTATGTCTTAAGTCCCATGAAATACGGTGAGTCTATTGCCATCAACCGGGCACAAATCCAGACTCCGTGGCTGCTGCTGAGAAATTCCTGATGGAAAAACCCAATAACACGTTGCCCAACCTGTGAAGCCTGCAGGACCTCATGCTCAGCAGTCGCGTTTGCGACCACTCGACCAACGAGGCAGGCGAGGCGAGGTACTATTTTTTGTTCTACTATTTTGTGTGTAATCAATATCAACCAAGCATTTTGGAATGATTAGATACACAAAAAACACGTACTGTTGATCTTTTAGCCGCGATTGACCCAATTCTATACGGATATGCAATCGAAGTAACCCTAAAAAAAATGTTTAAACTAAAAATCCCTCGTTGAAATGTTTGCATACACGATACTGGATCAAGCTCTAGATTACCGAACTAGTACTGAATCCATTTGCCCACTGGCAAATAAAGTGTTTGTCTATCGATCGCAAACAATACGAGCGGTAGTTATTTTGAAAGATTTTTATGCAAGCTCAGTATGGATAAATTTTGTTTTTTAACTTTGTGGGGGAAGTAATGTTTTGGGTTTTGTTTTGCCATTTGTTGAAGGTTTTATATTTCGGATTATTTGGTCGATATGTATAATTATGATATAGCACGTTATAGCCATCATGTTAGATTTTATTTTTTCGGTAAAAAAAAAACTATACATTGAAGAGCCGAGACTCTCTGCTGAATATGTGCATTTTTTTTTTTATGATACAGCAGTTTTTATTTCTTTAATGACCAATGAACGTATAAGCTGGGAGGAAGGAGGGGGCTAGACTGATGGGTAAGATTCTATAACTTACACATATTTTCTACTGAAGTTATGATTAGAATTAATAGGATAGGTTATTATTTAACAAGTAGGAATAAAGCTTGACTTCAAATTATGACTATTTATAATACTGTCATTACTTACTTCTTAATTTTATTAGTTTTCCATAGTATGTAACCCATTAGTAGCTTACATTATCTCCTAGCAAGACACCAAGAATCTATTATTAGTAAGTTAAAACCATGTTTTGTTTCACCTACCATTATATTGACGGAGGGATCTCCCTCGAGAACCGGGCTTAAATCTCGCACGTGTGTACAAAATTTCTATTTCGGCATATGGGTTATATACCTGGCAACATTTTGCGGTAAAGGGTACTTAGTAGTTCTAATAAAATGTCTTGGGGTAAGAAGAATTAGTTGGATGACGGTTGACGTGATAATCTTGGGTGGCTGTGGCTTAGACTTAGGGTGTTCTACTATCTCTGGGGTGCTGTGTTAACCGGAGTATATTATGATGTGTTTTGTGCTGGATGTTTGGTACTTAGTTGTTTCTTAAAAAGGTACAGTTTTGTCTTGGTACTTGTACAAGATTTATTTAAATAAGTTGCCCAAACTGTACAATCATGACGGTTATCAACACTACAAATTATAAGAGGATAAAATAAAAGCTTTTTTGCAAAAAAAAACCGACTTTCAAAAAAAAAAACACAAAAAAAACGTAATAATAAAATTACAAAAAAAAAAAAGTGGAAAATAAATTAACTTTCGGAAGTCGGTGGCTTTGTTTGTTTCATTGCTTTTTTTTTGCAAAAAAGCTTTTTATTTTATCCTTTTTAGTGGTATCTAACACAAGTCCTTGTTAACAGCATATCTTTAGCTCCATCATCAAACCCTGAATAGCATCTAAAGAAGAACTACTCATCAAGACAAATCAAACTCGATGCGGTTACGTCGTTTTACTACGGAGATCCTATGGCCACCTTCCAGCTTCATCATCAAACCCAGCTTACCATCTAATGACAAAGTACTCGTCAAGATTAAGCAAACGAGTCAAACTCGATGGGGTTATGTCGTTTTATAACGGAGTTCCTATGGCCACCTTCCAGCTCCATTGTCAGACCCTGGATAGCATCTAGAGACAAAGTACTCGTCAAGACAAATCATACGAGCCCAAACTCGATGGGGTTATGTCGTTTTATATCGGAGTTCCTATGGCCACCTTACAGCTCCATCATCAGACCCTGGATACCGTCTAAAGACAAACTACTCATTAAGACGAATCAAACGAGCCCAAACTCGATGCGGTTACCTCGTTTTATCACGGAGATCTTATGGCCACCTTCCAGCTCCATCATCAGATCAGCTCCATGTCATCTATATATTACACTATCACTCGATATACACAAGTGTGCAAAATTTCAATTCGATTATAAATCGGGAAGTACGTCAAATGTAACATGCAAGACTTCATGAGACGTCGCGTGATGTACCAATTAACGTGAAAAGGAACAAAATTACTGAACCGATATTGATGAGATTTCTATATCCTTTTACATAAAAGAAGAATTTTCCAAATCGGTTTCGAAATGACGGAGTTATGAGGTAAGAAACACAAAAAAAAAATACAACCGAATTGAGAACCTCCTCCTTTTTGAAGAAAGTCAGTTAAAAACAGAGTCTAAAAATTCATATTTTACGTAAATTAACTATCTCCGGTTATTGAAGCTAAAAAATCATCAAAAGTTTTTTTTATACCCTATGACAATGTTGTCCTATTTATCCCAAAGATCGACTAGGATGCCTTGTGGCATTAAGTCCGTCTCTGGTACCATGAAGTTTAAATAAATATTGTTTTTTTTTTATTGTGACAAAAACAAGTCATCATACTTGCCAGACGCATTGGTGATTCAAGTCAAGGAACCTATTTGTCCAAAATGGTTGAAAAGACGACTCAAGGATTATATCAACAGAGCAGACAATTGCTCAGTCATCTAATTTCAAGTTAACAGTTCTAAGTAGCCTTATTTAAACCCACAAAGCAAATAAACTGTCTATCTAAGTTTAAATTAAGCACAAAGCATTTTCCGGCCTCAGTACTTCTTGATTCAGGAACAGTCGACTCATTATTTGAGTTGAATATCCCGCTTTACGTTAAGACATGACAAAGACATCTCACTCCCTCATGTTCTTTCTAAAGGAACAATTTACAATTGAATTTTTCATACACTGCCGTTGCACCTGAAATGTTGGAATTATACAGAGTTCTTTAAACAGTCGCTGCACTATGAAGTCACGTTGAATTATTCAAATTCTTATTCTTGCTATTTTTCTTAATAATAAACTCAAATAAACCGGGTTGCAGTCAACTAAAGAATAATATAATCATACATGTACATGTTCTAAATTGTCTCCAGTCTTATTACCGTCGTAGCTACTCAGATAATTGCGGTTGAAGCTCGCTAGATAATAGAATCTTGTTATTTATGTAATGGTCCGTATAATTGTCTCGGCTTTTTCCTCGAAGCTAAGCGCATGCAACAGTTAGCCGAGAAGGCCTACGAGCGGGTTTAAGAACATGACAGTAACAACAGGTAGGCTGGCGAGCAGCCAACTAAGCCTCTACGCTGCTACGGTTTGTGCTACGACGTAGCACTCGCTAGTTCGCTACGCTGCACTCAAATGACTTTTACTCTAGACAGTTTTAAACTTCGGTTCTGTTTTTCTACTAAGTAAATTCGAGAACATCTTATTAAAGATGAAATACTCACAGAGTTAACCTTTTCTATGATTATGCCCTAATTTGATTAAAAGCAAGGCGAGGTTTTTAATTAGTTAGCTAAACAACGCTTGTAATTAAGGCGAATAAAGTTAAGTCGGAGCTCATATTTTCGGCGGATGAAGATCGGCCGACAGTCAGCTTAAAATTCATGGCTAGATTCTGAAAGGGTGGTACAAAGAGTATAATTTACAATTTCCTCGGCGATTTTTCGTGGGGTGGCTCAGCCATACGAGACGAATTACCTCGTTCTCATTATACTCCGTGTCACCAAAAAGCACAGCCGGGGTTAAGCGCGCGTATCATTCCAACGTTTACAAATTTTATTACCCATCTCCTTTTGTTCTGGTTTACGGGCGGGGCGGATTCCACAGACTCATTGTGCAACTACAGGGTGTAAACACATTTTGTACACATGCCAAACGAAAATAACTCTCTCAAAAAAACACGCGAATAAAACAACATGAATGCATCGTTAGTTTAGTTACAATTCGTTTACACCCGATTGTTTTAGAATAACCCATTAAAAATATTTCACATGAAAATGAAAAACAAAAACACGGTCCGTTTGAAAATATTGGAAAACGCAAGGGCTGTGTTGAGTATCATAAAAAATATTATCAAGCAGAGAATCCAAAATAAAATAACATTGCAGTAAAAATAAAAGAGTAACATGGAATAATAATAAATACAGATTGGTTTGGAGTAGATGTATTGGATATTATGTATGTTTGATGAAACCTTTTATTCCTACATAACATGTCAGTTGTCTACTTAAGTATGTATTCGATGAGTGTGACGTAGGAACTGTAAATAATTTCGTCGCGAAGTTGAAAACGGTGTTAGATTACGAAATGTAATAAAAGGTGTACAAGGTAAGTGACTTAATGCTTTGAGTAGATTATAGAATTTTAATCCCATTTTCGAGATTTTTTTTTGGAACGTTTGCTTGATATTATTATGATTGCTAAGCGTCTGGTTTTTCTTTTTCTTATTTTAAGTTGTTATGACTTCGTTAGGTTTTGCCCGCGGCTTGGCTCGCGTTAATTTAGGATTTGCCAATTACACTCTTATGACACTACCAAAGTTTCTTTTTTTTTTATAATAATATAATTCAGTCATGATTCGAAAACTACCTGACGCCATCTATTATCCATAAGAACGTTATTGTTGTTTTCCTCGGGAACAGTATTTTTTTTTCGGAATAGAAGGTACCCTATGTCCGTTTCTTTCATTTCAGGATTATCGGTTCAGTGGTTTAGGCGTGAAAAAGTTACAAACAAACTTACTTTCGCATTTATAATATTATAATAAAAAATAAGGATATATATGGAATAAAGATATGGATATGGTTTATGGATGGAAGAGTGGATTATGGGTGGATGGATGTATATGGATGGATATAAGTTAGGATTATTACTGAACGTGAATTTCAATAAGATGGCCTCTTTCTGATCAGGTCTGTTCACCATCACTCATCTTCCTGCCCTTACCGGTCGGCGCAACACGTTTTTTCCTTCCATTCTCCTCTGTCAATCCTCACGCTATCAGCTACTCCTTTTCCATTCATATCGTTCCTCACACAACCCATCCTTCTTCCTCTCCCTCTCCATCCATCAACATTTAATTTGAATTCAAACACTTTATTTATAAATTAAAGAATATCATTAGAATCTTTACCCTACGAAGTTTTATGTTTCAAAATCTTTAATTTATTAATACCTATGATAAAAACCACACCATATATGTATAGCAATCTCCCGTCTCCATCCGTCGGATTAGCTAAAATATAAATTCCGAAGATGTCTCAAGTCGTCGAATGAATTATGAACAGCATATCACGTTTCCTGATTCACAAGAATATGTGTAACTTGCTTTATAGGTACTTAAAGTACCGTGAATAGATTACACAAAGTATATTAGTAGCTTCTTACAAGTCTAGCTGTGTTAATGTCTTCTTTTGAGTGGTCAAATGTAATAATACAGAAACTCTCGCCTTTTTCCCGTGGGGTTGGCAGAAATTACAGAACGTCACCTGCTACGATCCTTACATACTCCTTTTGCCTCGTCCACGTTCATACATCTGGTCATACACGCACGCCGGTTGCGAGTACGACGCACTTGACCTTTCTGAAAAACCTCACCAATAAGGTCAGCGTATTCTAGGGCGCCCTCTCCCGGCGTTGCCACTCATATCTGCCTTGTAAATGTAATGTTATAGAAAACTAAGAGAATGTATTACAAAATCATTACAATCAGATCTGTGTGGTTCTCGAAAGACAGACGAGTGCACTAATGGACAGACAGGCAGTGACGTTCTGTTTTATAAGGATCGTAGTTTTCATTTATTACTAGCTGCCCGTGGCTCCGCCCGTATGCAGTTCGGTAATTGTCCTACACGGGCTAAAAAGGTATCCATAAAAGGTATCCCAGTATTTTACATGGAGCGACTACCTATCTGACCTCCACAACCCAGTTAATACTGGGTAATACGATACTTCTTGGTAAGACTGGTTGTCAGACTTTTTGGGGCACTGACTACCCGTAACGACTGTCAGAGATGTACAAATGACAGCCGGGACCAACGGCTTAACGTGCTTTCCGAGGCGCGGAGGAAACTCGGTATGTAATGGGTGGTCACCCATCCACAGACCAACCTAAGCAAGCACGGCTTAACCTAAAGATCGACCCGAGCGGCTGTTATTATTTTGCCACGAGCTCCTCCTCATACCTACACCACAAATCCCAGTAATATTTGCAAGAAACTCAAAGATTCCCCATTTCCAATTAATTAGCCTCCAACTCAGGTAATTTCAAATTGACCGTAGACTCATCATAACTCTTGGCGGTGTACCTGTACCGTACTGCAAACAAATCGATCGGTAGCGGAATGAAGTACAAATAAGTACACAGACAGAAAGTTATTCGAGTCGCTCGTTTATCAGGAATCTTTGGAGAAGTTTTTACGGTTTGATTTGTTACTACTTTGGCGATGTTGATGTATGGGGGTGCTGGATGTGTTTGTGGTTTGAATCTCGCATGGAGAACGGGTTTTTTTTTTAATCGTTAAAAAGGAGGAATATTTGTATTCCGCTAGCATTTTTGTTTTCATTTATGTTCTCCGATTCTCCGTGATTACTGTGATTCTTTATTCAATTTCATAAAATTGATACTTGACAAGATGCTTGTTTTTTTTTTTGGAAGTCGGTTATTTTTTTGCAAAAAGTTTTTTATAAAAATGTGCGATTGTTTTATTACTAGTGTTGTGATCAGTAACCTTCCGAAGCACGTTTCTTTTAATTCGTATAAAATGTAAGTAGTAATCTACAAAAGGATATTATTGAGCTAGTTTTGTGCCCGTTTGATGGCAATAGGCTCTGACCCTGTAATCTGTCAATACTTGGCTTTTCTTTACCGTGTCTTCTTCTTAGCAATTTACTCTTGACAGGCTAGTCGTGGTCATGGCGGGTCGCCCACAACTGCGGTCGATGCCGTCGCGATCCTTTTTTTGACTTTAAAAATAACGCAAAACGTACCCTTAATATCGAGTTTTCAAGTCCTCTTCCTGACAGTCAATTATCCGTGTTTAGTTAGGGCTTCACGCTATGCCGGTCTACCGCCCCGCGCCGTTTGAACTGTTGCTTATTTGGAAATGCTCAAAAAGTTAAATTACCCAATGGATTTTACCGGATTGAATACTAATCTATTTGTTTTAAAACTTTTAGAAACAGAAGAAATTAGATATGAATATTTATGTACTTTTAGATGTTATATTATTTTAGCTCTTGGCACTAATTAGTATTGAATGACTTCTTGAACCCCTTGTTCGATTGTGTTGATTGTTTGCTTGGAAAATCCTCTGTCAGCGCGATAATGACTCGAACGGGTTAGCTAGTAGGACAGGATATAATGTTATGCATAGCCATAGTCTTTTTATTGTTATTAATCTTTTTGGATAAGATTCTGTAACATTTCCTCCTGGGAGAGGACACTGGCCCCTGTATCACAGGTCTCTTACCTAGCACAGGAGTCAGGGATTTCACACAATTATGTAACCTCTTTCTTGTGTAATAAAAGTTATTGATTGATTAATGTTACATCATCAAGTTATAAACGTTTAGTCGCTGAAACTATCTTGCAATATCTATTTTGATATACTTTATATCAAATATAAAAATATAATTTTAATAAATAAAAGCATTGAAAAGGCCACAACCATACAGAAAAATAGAACTTAAAACAACAGGCTCCCTCTGTAACGATTACACACTAGTATAGAGGAGGAGGAACAATTCCCAAAATAAGACTGAACGATTTCCCTTCAATGAAAATGTAAAAAATACATAATATCCTGTAAAGAGTTAAACGCAATAGATATCCAGACCTACTCCGTTCGTTAAAAACGGAAGACGATTCGAAGAAAGACAGAAATAATATAAGATAAATATCGTCGAAAGCTTTGTATTTTACCAACGAATCAAGTCTTCGCTTTTCCAATGAGAAAAACGGGTTCGACAAAGCGACTTTTTTAACGAGAAAAAAAAAACTCTTTTTTAAATTAGAAGATAAGTAATATTGAGGTTATTCAATCCATTGGAGTCTGAGGCTGTAATGTCGTTAAGAGCACAATGGGAGCCGACTCGCCCGAAATGATCCGTGACGAAACTCTCCGAAATCAATTTAAAATACTTACTCTTGTTAAATCTTGTGATGAATGGACGCGACTAGCATGACGGTGTAATTTAATAAATAAGTTAATATAATTATGCTGGGGTGGCTTTATGAACAGTCAGTAGAAATTTAATGACATTTATGGGACGTTAACGTGAATCAAGTAAAATGGCTGCGCATATCAATATTTTTTTCACTTCATTAGTTCCTTGGCTCCTTGTATACGCAAATACGTATTATTTGAAGTGTGAATGCTTTTACAAAAACTTGTAGTGTCTGGTAATTATTTCGATAACGTTGACGGCCGGAGTAGACCAAATACGTGGCACGTGGCATGTGCGTGCACATCATTCCGCTCTTGGCCGCCGCAGAGTGCACACGTGCGTTCCGCTGCTACCGATCGCTCCCCGCGCACCCCGCGCCCCTCCATTGTCACTGTGTGCTACGTCGTAGCACACGGTGTATGCTCCGCCCGCCGGCCGCCGGCTCCGTCAGTGCTGTGTTTGTGTAGTGCTACGTCGTAGCAGGTCGGTTGTGTATTGCGTACGCGATCACAGCTGATTGGCTACGCCCGCGGATCGCGTCGCGCCTTTGACTCCTTAGGAGTAAAAGCCACAGTTTCGTGGTTCTTGGTGGAAACCTCACGGTGCCAACGAAGCCAAGAGAGTGGTGACCCAATCCACTCGCTTAGCCCCTTCAGGGTGAAGCTATCCATTGGAGTCGAGAGCTAGGACCTTGGCCTTGGGGGCTACCCTCGTCAAACCTAGTCTCTGGTTCTCTCAACAGCTACTCACCTTGTGTCGGTTGGGAGTGTCTACCCCTTCGACCTTGAGGCCCCGTCGTGGGCGTAGGGACCTGTCGCACATTAAGATTGGCGACAGTATCACAGCTTAGGGCACACCTTAGGTACTCACCTCTCTGTCCTGCCACAACAGGCAGAGAGGCCACACACCCCCGGGCCCACCCACCCGGGGAGTTAGGGTATTAGGTTGATTAGGTGTGAGCTTCACTCAAATGTCGGCTAACTTTTAGCCCACTAGGCCCCATAATGTCAGACAAAATCCTTTTGGATTTTGTTAAACGCATTCTTTTTCAGGACTCCTACTTTCGGGAGAAATATGGCGCTCAATTTGACGCCCTAGAGCACGCGGCCATCGCAGAATTCAGCGATGCCCTCGACAGCTCCTTGCTACCTACGCCCGCCGACAATGACATTCCTAGAATGCCAGAGTCGGCACCCATTGTTTTTAGCGAGCTAGATAGCCCGCTGTCGCCCCCGCCCGCCGACAAAGGCATTCCTGCGAAACCGACGGCAAAAGCGGCGTCTATTGTTAAGACGCCCATTGTTAAAATGCCCATTGTTTCGAGCACAATGGAGCGTTCCACACCTGCACCGTCTTTGTCCTCTTCCGAGAAGATGGACACTTCAGTCCCGGTTAGTGACCCCGAGTTCTCGGAATCGTCCGCCTCCTCGTCCTCTGAAGACGACTACCAAGTCGTCGGAAAGGGGAAAAGGAGGAAGGGGAAAAATTCCCAAGCCACCGCGGCCAAAAAACATCTAGCGACTGTCGCAAATCCCCCCACTCCCGTGACTTCGCGTCCCTCCTCGCCCGTCCAATCGGCCTCTGCAAAGGACGGCAGGCCAGCTAGCCCTAGGGCTAACCCGCCCGCCGCTTCGTCCAAGAAGCCCAAACCCCCTCCCCCGATATTTATTCACGACAAGTCCAAGTGGACTGATGTGTCTAAAATGTGTGTTGATCAAAGGATCAACTACACCAACGCCCGCAGTACCCTGCAGGGCATTAAGGTCACCGTGCCCACCGTCGCGGACTATAGGGAACTATCCCGTCACCTTCGCGGAAGGAACATTCCCTTCCACTCGTACTCCCTTCCGGAGGAAGCGCCCCACCGCGTCGTGATCAGGCGCGTCCCCAAGGAAATCCCCACGGAGGACATTTTAGATGACCTCCAACGTCAGAATATCCCCGCTACTGCAGTCCACCGCCTTCACAAGGCTCGTGGAGGCGAGCAGTACGACATGGTGCTGGTCGTCTCTGACAAGGTGGAAGGTCGACACCCGATTTTTAAAATCAAGTCGGTCTGTTCCCTTTCGGGCATCCAAATTGAGAAGCCCTTTAAAAACTCGGCACAAATTGGACAGTGCCATCGCTGCCAGCTGTACGGCCATAGCAGCAAAAACTGTTATGCCCGTCCCAGGTGCGTCAAGTGCCTTGGCGACCATGGCACAGAGGACTGCTCACGTCCTAAGGACATCACCAAGTGCACAGAGGCACCTAGCTGTGTTCTCTGTGGTCAGTCCGGCCACCCAGCCAACTACCGCGGCTGCCCCAAAGCCCCTAAACCCACATCCGCTAAGCTCGCTAAGCGCGCTAACGCACGCCAGCAGCGAGAATGCCCCTCTGTGAGGATTCCCTCCTCCCAGTTGCCTGAGAGACTCGCCCCTCAAAGGCCGTCACCCTGGAACCCGCTGAACCACCAGAGAGCGTTCCCAGCTCTCGGTAAAGCCTCAGCCGCTCCCATGCCCGGGTTATTAGATACCCCCATTCCTCCCCCGGCACCTTTCGTAGCAACTCCTGTTGCACCTGCAGTCCCATCAGCTTCCCCTCGCGTCGCGCCATCAGGCCCCGAGGCCGTAGAAAGCTCTTTTAGGACCATCGCTAGGTACAAAATCTTTTGCAGTCCGGAGGCCGATCGCTTAGCGGCCGAACTCAGGAAGGCAAGAGAATTTGCAGAGATCGCGGCAATATTTGATGCCTATCCCAATATCAGGGATGCCCTTCGCAATCTTTAAAATATTTCCAATGGCTGCTAGAAATATTAATTGCACCAAACCCCGATCCCTTAGACTAGCTTACTTCAATGCTAATGGCCTTAGAAACCAACGTGATGAGATCGCCGCTTTCCTCCGCGACCATCAAGTCGACGTCCTCCTCATACAGGAGACGTTCCTCAAACCCTGTAATCGCGATCCGAAAATAGCCAACTATCGCATAGTTCGCAACGATCGGTCGCGCTGTCACAAGGGCGGTACTTTAATATATTTTAGGAAAGAACTACATTGCATTCCGTTAGACCCCCCCCCGTTAGAGTCTCTTCTTGAGGTTTCCATCTGTCGGCTCGGCATGACCGGTCACTCGCCGATCACCATCATTTCGGCTTACATTCCTCCCGGTGGCTCGACCGAGGAGCACATCCCACTCACCAAGGACCTCACCGTCCTCTTCGGTCTGAGTGACTCCGTTATCTTAGCGGGAGATCTCAATGCCAAACACCCAGCCTGGAACAGCACGTTGACCTCTCCTAGAGGGCGACTCGTGTTCAACCTAGCGAACTCTCTCATCTTTGACCCTATCGCTCCTATGGAGCACACTCATTATCCCCACGATCCCAATCTTCGCGCAGATGTCCTAGACATAGCGCTTCTCAAGAATGTCAACCTCAAGTTGCATTCGATCGAAACGCTCCATGAGCTCAACTCCGACCACCGTCCAGTGCTCATGCACTTAACTCCTCGCTCAGGTCCCTCAGACCCCAGCCAGCCCCCGCCTACCCAAGTGATCACCGACTGGAGGAAAGTCAGCGAAAAGCTGAAGTGCCTCTCGTCGCCTCACCTGGATACTATCCCCAATCACATTGTCTCAATTGCTGACACGACGGCCGCCATCGACTCGTTTACAGAACACATCCAATCCGTGCTGAAGGATTGTTCACGAGAAGTCCCAGTCATGAGTGATCATCGCTGGCGTCTTCCCGATGACGTACGTGAACTGATAAACGAGAAGAACGCGGCCATCCGTGCCTACAGCTCTTTTCCCTGCGACGCGAATAAGACTCTCATGCGCTACTTGCAGCTTGCTGTAAAGAAACGCATCAGTGAGCATCGCTCCGCCCAATGGGAGAAGGACATAAGTGAACTCGAGCCCACCCACCTCGCTTTCTGGCAATTGCAAAGAAAGATGCGTGCCACCGATCAGGCTTCGATGCCTCCTCTCATCCGACCAGACAAGAGCGTCGCTTTTGACGACTCTGAAAAAGCCGAATGCCTAGCCGACAGTTTAGAAACTCAGTGCTCTCCTAGCTCTCAACCAGTAGACAGAGCTCACCTCGAGATGGTGAACGCTGAAGTCGAACGTAGGGCTGCCATCCCTCCCGTCGAAGACCCCGATGATCCTCTGCCTGAAGTCTCACCAGACGAAGTGCACGACATCATTAAAAAGCTTCGACCACGGAAAGCACCAGGCTCCGACGGTATCACTAACAAGGTACTCAAAATTCTCCCCAGTCAACTCATAGTTTTATTGGCGGCCATCTTCAATGGCGCCCTGAGTAACAATTTCTTCCCCCAAATATGGAAAGAGGCCACTGTTATCGGTATCCCGAAACCCGGCAAACCCAAGGCGGAGTCCTCCAGCTATCGTCCTATCAGTCTCCTGAACGCACTCGGCAAAATCTACGAGAGGCTTATTTATAAGCGACTCAAGGATTACGCCGAAGCTAAGAGCCTCATTCCTAACGAGCAATTCGGCTTCAGGACCGAACACTCATGCATTCAGCAGGTTCACCGCATCGTCGAACATTTGAGCGCTGGCTTCCAGCGCGGAGCGATGACAGGTGTTTTGTACTTCGACATAGCGAAAGCCTTCGACAAAGTCTGGCACAACGGCTTGTTGTACAAGCTGTACCAACTGGGCGTGCCGGATCGTCTCGTGCTCATCTTACGAGACTTTCTGTCGGATCGCACCTTCCGCTATCGCATCGGAGACGCTCTCTCCTCCCCTCACCCCATTCGCGCAGGAGTCCCGCAAGGCTCCGTTCTCTCTCCGCTCATTTTCACCCTATTCACGAGCGACATACCAAAGAGCAAAAAGGCTCAGTTGGCCCTGTTTGCAGACGACACGGCCATCTACTATACGGGTCGTTGTAAGAACGCTATCGCCAAAACCCTCCAAACCTCAGCCAACGTCCTAGGTTTAGGCTTGGTTCAGGAAATGGAGAATCGAGGTTAATCCCGATAAGAGTCAGGCGGTTCTTTACTCGAAACCGTCGCGCGGTAACAATCGCACCTCCCCCAGCCCGATCACTATGTACGGTAAGCCTATCCCTTGGGAGAAGCAAGCCAAGTATCTAGGAGTAGTTCTCGATCAACATCTGTCCTTCAGACACCATATCATGGAAGCTCGTAACCGCGCTTCCTTCGCGATGGGTAGACTCCACTTTTTGCTCATGGCAAAAAGTAAACTATCTCTTAGGTGTAAATTGCGCCTTTATACCGCGGTGATCCGTCCCATCATGACGTACGCGTGCGTCGTTTTCGCTCACGCCAAGCCAAAGTACCTTTATAAAATGCAAGTTCTCCAAAACCGATTCCTACGTAAAGTCACGGGAGCCCCTTATTATGTCCGCAATGATCGTCTGCACATTGATCTTAGATTGCCCACTATCCAGCAGTTCATGAAACGCCTCGCCAAGCGCTTCTTCGATTCTGCTGTTAGACACCGTAACCCTCTGATCGCATCGGCCGCCCGATACGAGCCCTCGCGTATTAGTCAGATCCGCCGCCCGAGGCACACTCTCGTTGACCCCGACGACGACATCACCCTCCTCCAGGAGAGCAGTAGGGAAACCAGCACGGTCACAAAACACAGACGCCGTTATCCGTCTTTCCGTCCTCGCCGACGAGGCCCGTCGCGAAACCCCGGTACACGCCCTCCCCGACCCTTGCTCGAGCCAGCCCGCGCAGCTGAGCCTGTAGACTTAAATCAGCCCCTAAATAATATCACTCAGATCCAGCCTGTCCCTTTGCTGTCCTCTCCCAGCGACGCCCTGAGCCGAGGTCCGTACCCCACAGGGGGTGCCCTCAGTGCGTAGTCGCTTAGTTTGTAGTTTAGTTTGTAAGTTGCTCTGGCTGGAGGCCTTAATTTCGAGGCATCCACAGAAAAGCCCGGTTAAGCAGTCGACAACCTCCCTAGGTTGAACTGCGAGATGCCCTTCACAATTATTTTATGTGCGTGCACGCACCGGTTGTAATATAAAAAACTTTTTGGAAGATGTCACACCGGCAGCACGTAACAATCGGCCTTGATACAATCATTTGGATTTAGAAACTTCCATAGTCGAACATGCTTTTCTCCATTCTATTTAATACGAGTATAAAAACAATACTGAAATATTGAATTAAATTATATAAATTAAATTATGAATTGTTTTAAAAATAGAATTTATTTAATATCTAGAAATGTATATAAATGGTAAGAAATGATTTTACTAATTTAGAAATTATTTAATTGAATTGTAATTATTTTATGCATGCACAAAAGTAATATTAATCTTAAGATAATATATTTGTTTTATAATTCATTCATTATGGAAATAAACAGGCTATAATAATAATAAATAAAAACAAACGGATTGATTTGACCGTGTAGGTATTGCAGTTTAGGAGGAAAGAGCTGTTTTTTTTTTAATAACCGATGACAAATGTCTCGCTCAGAATGATGTACTGAATATGTGGTTACCGTTTTTGTGTCGGTGTCCCTTCCACCTATAATAATATATAATTATTAAGGGTGTAAAAGACTCTTAACGAAGCCGAAAGAAACTAGTTCTCCCCTTCATTGCGATATTTTTTTTTGTTCTAGACCATACCTTCTAACCTTCTAGTTACGGAGATATTGGGGGTCAAAGTTCCAACTTTTACACAAGTTTTTTTTTGAATACATGTTTTTAGTGTTTTTTTTTTTACTTAAGACACCTTGACGACCCCTGTACTATTCAATCCATCCATCAGCACCATGTTTTGAATACGTTACATTGAGTCCTACCGTAACACGTGATTTTTCACCCCAAATAAAAACTCGTTTCCCAGCAATAATTTTTGCGTAGGGTTACTTAGTTTGATGTACAGTAAGCTTGGTTGACAGCTTCGTAGAGACTCCGTTTACACCCTGTATAGTATATAATGATAAAGGCATATAATAAATACATAGAAGAACATACGCTGACCTCATTGGAGAGGTTCTTCAGAATGGTCAGGTGCGTCGTACTCGCAACCGGCGTGCGTGTATGACCAGATGTATGAACGTGGACGAGACAAAAGGAGTATGTAAGGATCGTAGCAGGTGGCGTTCTGTGGTTTCTGCCTACCCGCATGGGAAAAGGGCGTGAATTTATGTATGTATTAAAAGACCAAAACAGAATTCTGGGTGTATTCTGTTTTGCTCCTTTTGTTCCTAAAAATATTCCGAAAATCTGAGATTTAGAAAAAGAAAACGATATTTTGTTTGAATTCATTTTTAGTTTAACTGCTCCTACGTCAACCAGTTACTACACAACATTTGATACATCTAATATGTCGAGATTGAAACTACATTCTCGATTTCTGACCGACAAAGGTATTTAATAGAGGATATAGGTCAAATCGTACAAGAGTGACCAAAGCCGAACACGTCAAATGGAAAATGAACAAGCGCATAGCTTCGCATGAAATGCTTGACAAACAAAGACCAACATACCAAACATGGCTGCAGTACGCAGAATAGTGTCAAGTGTTTAAGTTGAAAATGGACATCCATCGACGTATTACCAGAAAGGCTTTGAGGTTTTCATTTTGAACGTAAAGGACTGTTTTTCATACCTACACATACACATATCATAACATCACGCCTGTAATCCCCGAAGGGTTAAGCAGAGGTGTACCTAATAGTACACCCACATTTCGCCAGTTATGTTGAAGTCCCATGTAATAAGCGGCGAACCTATTGCCATAAACCGGGCATAAATCCAAACTCCGTGGTTGCCGCTGAGAAAAACCTAATAACACTTTGCCCGACCAGGGAACCGAACCCAAGACCTCAGAGCTGCTGAGCAGTCGCACTTGCGACTACTAGACCAACTAATACTTTTTGAGAATAGCACTGGGATATGGACACACGATTTAAGTCAATAAGTATCATTATTCTCTATTAGGTACTACCAACGCGCGTGATTTTATGGTATACGGCGTATGAATAAATAGGTAACGTAAGAAACTAGGTCAGATAGGCAGTCGTTCCATGTAAAATACTGGTATTCAGCTGCATCCAGTTAGACTGGAAGCCGACTGGGTTAGCTTGGGAAAGGCTTTTTTTTATTTTTTTAGGATGGGATATCATCAAATGACCCCTCCCGCTCTGGGCGGAGCGGAAGGGAGTGTCAGACTTGTACTGACTAAACCCCATCCATGTTCCTTCCTTGGTCTTTGTGTTCCAGTGCCGCGGTATCTCTTTCGAACAGTCCCGCAGCCCCGGCAGGCATCGGCCCTAGGTAGATGAAGATGATGAAGCAGCTAATTCGAGCTGTTAAAACTTTATTTAGGGCCTAACTAAAAACTAAAACTATCGTTTTACGCTATTCACTTCGCGCCAGACCATCCACTTCAACCAATTCAACAAAAACTAGTTCAGGAATCAAGAATATTACATGAAAATAACCCCAGTACACACCAAGGGTACGCAACCGAGGTATGCGATACGTAAATACACGTAAATAGCGTAATCCTTGGCATAAGGGCTGTAAGCATCGTCGCAAGTCTCGTCATCGCGGTATAACAGCCGCCATTGTGAACGGACTTATTGTACTCGGGGATTGGTTTCCCAACGAAGAAAGCGCCTGGGAATCGATTTAAAATTTTCCTTGAAAGAACCAAACAACAAAAGCGGTTAGTACTTGGATTCAACGTATCTGGAACATGGGGTTTTCATAATTATTTATGATAAATTATTTATTGGGGATATGGAGAGTGGGCCGTGATTTTTGTTTCGTTATTTACGATTTTCTTCTGGATGAAAGAATGAATGGTTTTGAGTTCGACGTATAATTGTACTAAAACTTATATATACTAAAGATACGGATAACAGTCAGGTTTTAAGTTACAAGAATAATATCTTTGAATAAATCACGCAAAAGAGAGGTGCAAAATCTAGTACGCTTTGAGTTAGCTTTTTGAAAATCCCAAATAATTCGAACAACTTTACATCTAAACTAATATTAGAAAGAGGAAAGATTTGATTTTTTATTTGTTTGTTACTACTGGACTGATTTCAAAAGTTCTTTCACTAATAGAAAGCTACATTACCAGCAAATAACATAATCTATATTTTATTTCCGTATTCTCACGGGAACGGGAACTACGCAGGTGAAACTGCGGGGCGCTGCTAGTAAGTAATAAATAAGCTTTTAAACTGACATGATCACTTACATTTTCATTAACACTAAAAACGGGATATTTACCATGTTTTATATTTGTTTGTACATACAAGAAAAGTGTGTAGACCGATTTGTCTGCTCATAAAAACCCACCCGCAATAATGTCAGTTTATCCGTGATCACGATGCTTGCAACAGCGCCGAAATATCGGGAACTTAAAACAAACAGAAAACATCGTAAATATCTTCTTTTTAGTGTTAATGATATTAAGTATGGTGGATAAGGTGGATGGGTGACCACCCATTACATATCGAGTCTTCCGTGCCTCGGAAAGCACGTTAAGCTGTTGGTACCGGCTGTCTGATCTTTGACAGTCGTTACTGGTAGTCAGTGGCCTAAAAAGTCTGACAACCAGTCTTACCAAGAGGTATCGTATTACCCAGTATTAACTTGTTGGGTTGTGGAGGTCAGATAGGCAGTCGCTTCATGTACAATACTGGTATTCAGCTGCATCCGGGTAGACTGGAAGCCGACTCTAACATAGTTGGGAAAAGGCTAAGCAGATGATGATGATGATGATATTGAGTATTATAATTAAACGAACGTACCTCAATACCTACAAGAGAAATCCAATGCAGGAATAGTTATTACATATACATTTACACTTAACAATAGTATGACCACACACATATTGCTTCCGTACCTACCTCCGATTGCAAAGCCGTCGGATCCCGATTATCAATACTAATAGAGGATGCAATCTGTCAAGCATATACATATGTATACATACAGATGTACATATATATTGAATGCGTCCGAATTGTATAGATGGATTAGTAATTAGTGAGTGGTCCTTTAATGGAGCTCTGTAACTATTGAGCTTTGATATAAGCCGACGGCGCCGGTGGAATAGACTTGGACAGCATACATAGGTAGGTTACTTTGGGCTATTAGGATGATAGGTATTAATCACTGCAATGGTCAAAGGCTGCAACTATTCGGTCGTGAATGTCGCAGTTTAGAAAATAAAATAAAATATTATAGTATGAAATTTATAAACTTCTATTTCTAATTGTTAACAAAGTGCAAACGTGCGAAAACGGTCCAGTCTACGGTATAGCAAATAAATTACCTATTACCGCATTTCAGAAATTAGTGTAATCGATATCAAGTCGTCATATCCGACAAAGAGCAGTAGTAAAAACAATTGTTAGATTACCTTCATCCACTGCTCTGATTTATTGATCGTGTGTGGCCCTGCTTTGTACAGTTAGAGTGGCAACATAAAAAATCAATAAGAGTAGTTTGTACTAAATCTAAGCTTCTTGAACATTAAGCTCAGAAGAAACTTATTCTTGTTTAGAAACTGGTTTCGAGCCTTGGTTTCGAATGTGGCCGGAGGGGTGTAGTTCTGATGATATAAGCGACAACAGAGACAGATCCTTTTTTTTTTTTCGAATGGGAAGTCATCAAATGATTTCTCCCGCTCTGGGCAGAGCGGAAGGGAGTGTCAGACTTGTATTGACTAAAACCCATCCATGTTCCTTCCTTGCCCTTTGTGTTCCTGGGCCGCGGTATCTCTTTCGAACAGTCCCGCAGCCCTGGCAGGCGTCGGCCCTTGCGGGCCCCTCCCTGTTTGCTGACATCTCTTTGAGGCGCGCGTGGAACACGAACGTGCCGTCTGAACGGCCTGTCGTCAAAAGAATAGAAAGATATCCTGAAAGTGAGTTTCTACTGTAATATATACGAATATGGACAAAGGAGTTTTAATCGAAAGTCTGAAAATCAGTCTCACCAAGGGGTATCATATTACCCAATGGTAACTGGGTTGTGGATGTCCATGTAAAGTACTGCTAATTCAGGTGTATCCGGCTAGACTGGAAGGTGACCTCAACATAGTTGGGGAAAGGCTAGGCAGATGATGATGATGGATTTAGGGGGTCCGTGGGTTACGCCCCCGGTGTGTTTTGCCCCCGTGGTGGAAGCCCCCGATTTTAAATTAAGTTATTATAGTTGATTTCGCCGAAATAAAAATATTTTTTACTAGATACAGACGATGAAAAAAGTGTTTCGGAACCAAATACGTAGACAAACTTACTAAATAAGTATTCTAACTAACACAATATTGGATACTATAAACATGCTACAAGGATATTCACTTTATTACTATATTACAATTATTTACTTTAGATGCATTACTTTGTACTTTGTCTAAACGAGGCGCTCGTGCCCGGCCAAACTGGTTTTACACAATAGCCAGATCGAATTCTAAAAGAAAGAGATAGGTAGTCAAAGAAAGGGAAAGATAGGGTTGAAAACAATAGAGTCCAGGGTGACGGACAGTGAAAATAGCAAACATAGCGATGGGCACTATTTCTATCCCTTTCCCACATAGTTGCAATATGTTACTGATAAGAAAGTTTAGTCGGTCATGTTAACTCAAAATGGCAAGTCCAGGTCCTTCACGGGGTTTAGCACAAACCAATTACAAAATAATTTCAAATAAACTAGGTGGAAGAACGTTACTACATGTCGGATTTGCTTATAATCTTCATAGGAAAAATAATAAATCGAGTGTGTGGACATGCGTAAATAAAAGACATGGCAAGTGTAGTGGTTCTATAAAATTAAGTGAGGAAAGTGACAATGTACAAATCCAAAAGTGTCATAATGCTGAGTGTCAACCTAACTTAATGAAAAATGAAGTTAGAGTTGTTATGGAAAAATTAAAAAAGGAAGTGAAAACGAGTTTCTCGAGCTCTATACAACAAAAATTTGAAACAAAATTTGCCGAGTTAAAAAACACAGACACAGCCTTCGATGAATACATACCCAAATTCAATAATATCAAGCAACAGTTATACAACTCTCGAAAGAAAGCCTTAAATGTAGAAAAGACACAGTTTCGTAATCCAGCTGAAGTCATTATACCTGAGATTTTTCAAAAATATCTATTAGTTGATTACTGTGAGAACGACAACAGAATTATAGTATTCGTATCAGCACAGGCTTTAAAACACATCAAAAATATACAACACTACTTCGGGGATGGTACATTTGATTGTTGTCCAGGTCCATTTTACCAAATATTTACCATTCATGGAGATATGGGAAGTGATGCACAAGCAACCAATATTGTGCCTATATTTTATGTGCTACTAGTTAATAAAGAAAAAAGTACATATGAAGTCATGTTTAAAAAAATTAAAGAAGCTGTGCCGGACTTCAGCCCCATGAAATTCACTGTAGATTTTGAATTAGCTACAATGCTGGCAATAAAAGAGGTATTGCCAGCGGTCACAATACATGGCTGTAATGTTCACTTCCAAAGAGCCATTTACAGAAAAGCGAAGTCTTTAGGTTTATTGGCACACGAAGAAACAACATTGTATGTGAAACTGTGCACCTGTCTAGCATTTCTTCCTAAAGAAGATATAGAAGATGGTTGGCTTTCCGTAATGGAAAACAGGTAATTTTAATTTTCATTTTATTTTAAAGTTTTAACAGCTCATAGATTGTTTTTATAAGTACGCAAAAATAAAAATAATGCTTAGGTATATACGACATGTCATATATATCATAATTTTTGTTTTCAGTATTCCCGATGAAAAAGTCACCCAATTCAACGATTATTTCGTTGAACAATGGCTTGAGCCTCCGGGGATGATCTCAAAGTGGTGTTGCTATAAAGAACGACATAGAACCACAAATTTAGTGGAGGCCTGGAATCAACGGCTTCAGTGCTATCTGGGCCGAAAACCATCATTATTATCGTTTTTGGAAATTATAACAACTGATATTTCTACGTATAGCACAGGTCAAGTGAGGTAAAATGCTGATTACTTACATAACGCTTAATATATCAGTAATTCATTTTTTTTACTCTTAGTAAATAATCTTTATCTTATACTTTCAGATTACGAAGAAATGACAGTCCTATATGTAAAAGGAAAAAATCTTCAATAATCAATGACAAACTCATTGCTAAGCTGACAGACAAATATGAAAAGAAACAAATTACAATTATGGAGTTTTTGGAACAAATCCGTCCGTATGTGCAAGTCAAGCAAAAATAATCACCTACTTACTTAGCTTAAAAATAATGATTTTGCATGTTTATTGTTACATAATTACTACATTTTAATTTTATATCTATATCAATGTTGTAACCTCCATAGTCACTGCATATAAATGACTTAAATTACATAATTTAATTACAAAGTTCAAATCATCCTAATATTTTTACTATGTTTTTCTTCTTTTGTTACTTTTGTTATCTGTGATTTTAAATGTTAATTGTTTTTATTATATTTTAGTGTTTGATCATTCTGTTACCAATCTTCTAAATATTTAAGTAGATGCCTACCTATATACTTAGTACGTAAATAGTATATAAGTACTTAAAATAATCCTAATTTTAAACTGTGATTTTTAATTTCGTATCTGTGATTTTGCATGTTATTGTTGCTTTATTTTAATGTTTGGTTTTATTTGTTATCAAAGTTGTATTTACGTAGATACCTATTATTATTTATTAGACATTTAATTTAATTTTTATTACATATTAAGTACCTACGTATTACCTATTATTACCCATTAGTACCTATTATTAGATAAGCAAACGTTTGTTACACCGACATTGTTAATAAAGATTTATAATAATAAACTATGATTTTGATTTTAATAATGAACCATGACTTAGACATTTTTTATAATAGGTTACACTTTGCTATCTGACTGTACTTTTGATAAAAATATTTAACTAATAAATATTATAGTACTAAAACGAAATCGGGGGCTTCCACCACGGGGGCAAAACACACTGGGGGCGTAACCTACGGACCCGATTTAGGAGTTACAGTATGTACATTACAGTGTGTACAATATGTTTACAATACAACTCTTTACTTTGTTTCAGCAATCAAGGAGTCCATAAACTAAGTATTTTGTACTCAGATAAAGATTACAAGGAAAACTAATCGGCCAATTACACGTGCAGTAGGTACATACGTACCTTCCACGTGGTATGGAAGGTCAGTGTTTCTCAAGATGGTTGGCAGAACAACCCAAATTCTCGCTAATTGGGACATAAGTTAAGTACCACAAATCAGGAAGCGAAAGAACAAACATTACGCCTGTTTTCCTTTAAAGGTTATGCAGAGGTGAAATCTCCCCAACCCAACCCTTTGGAAGAAAAACCCACACGATGATGATGATGATGTGATCCGACCGATTTCGGTCAAGGCGATTACTTCAACTCCGCTTCAACCCATATACCGTTATGTTTAACTCCTATGAAATACGGGGCTATCATATTGCCATCAATTGGGCACAGAGCTCGACACCTTATGCACAGTAGCAGCGTTTGCAACCACTAGAACAACGAAGTAAAACTAGAAAAATGAAATATCTACTGGCCAAGATGAGAAGCGAATCCTAAACATCGAAATCCGTTGATTTTTAGGGTTCCGTAATCAACAAGGAACTCTTATTCGTCATGTCTGTTTGTCTGGCTGGAGCTCAGCTCAAAGACTCGTAGTACTAGAAAGCTGTAATTTGGCATGGATATACAGATTAACTGCAAAGTGGTAAAATAAAATCTCGAAAAGTATTTTTTTAGGGTATCTAAAGAAAGAATATTTTTATATTTTTATGGGCAACTACGGAACCCTACATTGTACGTGGCCCGAGACGCACTTGGTCGGTTTTACTTTTCACATACAAATAATCCGCTCATCAGAAAATAATCCACCATTTCCAAATTTTGGGCATAAGAGAATGTTCTCCAGGAATAGGAGCTTAGGAAGGGTGCGTAAAACCGGCCTAGTTTGGGAAACACTGCCGTAGACAACATAAAGCCCACCGTTATATACCCGCCATATCCACACTTTGGTATTCATTGACCGTAAAAATATTTTCTATTTTGCGAGATTGAATTTTCCCTAACATTGTTTGTAGGCGTTCTTTGCAGGTAGAGCGTATATAAATTTTATTTTTATGTGATATACGCCTTTCTGGTTATCTTCGTTACAATTTTCCGTGATAGTATGATGGTACTGACAAAGTTGTCAATCATTTCACGAGATTTTTACGTTGGAGTATATCTTCGGATATGATCGTATGAAAGTGGATTGATTTAAGAATCACGTGTTTTGGCTTAGTAGTAACCTAATCGTGTTTAAATAGTCGATTAAGTCAAAACATGTTTATACAGATTTCGTAAAACATCTTACGACATACACCTTAAAAAAAACGAGTGTGCTTTTAGACCACAAGACTGAAGTAAAACTTAAACAAACAAATGCCGAACTATCGTCTGTCAAATTCAAAAACGTAACTCTCTCTCTGTCTTCACTAACTTATATCTCCGTCTCAACTTTTGTTTGCCTCGTAACGTAAATCATTCACCAGCTTACTCCCCAAGTCAAGCGTGCGTAAAGAAGTTTTACTTCAAAAACATTCACAATAGAAAACTACAGAAGATCGCGGAGAATGGATTGGGCCTCACAGAGACCAGGTAAGCATGGGCAAAAAGGAGGATTACTATACTTAGCAGTGCATAGAAAAAGGTCTCTGATGTTAAATGCAAAACTAAGGTTTCATACTTGGAAGAAAATATAGGGAAAATTATAATTATCACAATAATAAGTCTTTTTGCGAGGCATTTAAGTACCACAGTTAGGTACTTCGTGCTCCAAATGATATGGCATCACTCTGTAATGGCTTGGCATGGCATGGCTTACTCGGTAATTGGCAAGAAGAGGTGCAACATCGGGAAAAGTGAAAGGAACGGGACTGTCCCACTCCTGGGCAATTCTCACTAAGGAGGTACTGGGTAATAAGTTATCCGGTACCCCTTGGTAAAACTGGTTGTCAAAGATCTACAATTTTCATTCGTGACGAACGGCTTAATGTGTTTTCCGAGGCACATAGGAAACTTGGTAAGTATTGGGTGGTCACCCATCCACGGACCAACCTAGGCAAGCGCGGTTTAACCTAAAGATCGATCTAAGCGGCTGTTATTATTAAGCCGAGAGCCCCCTGACATAAATTGCATAGCATACAATATCAGTTGTTCATCATAAGCAGAGAATTAATATCTTCTTACCAAACCTTGTGTGTATCGAACTTATCACTAAACAGATTGATATCAGTTGCAATATATTGAAGACAATCACTTAATCGGCTCTAACAATATGTACCTACCAATCTATTTGACCAAGATGTGTTGTCTACTTAGTAGTAGGTACCTAACGAAGTCTCTTAAGGGGTCATTGTACTTATCATTACGAAGTACTTTCACTATGGGACCAAAACCAGAAATCGCAAAAAAAAATGCCGGTGGCTACATTTTTGTTCGCATAACTCGTCAAAATGCGGACAAAACCTTTTTTTTTGAGGATGGGGAATCGTCAAATGACCCCCTCCCGCTCTGGGCGGAGTGGTAGGGAATGTCAGACTTGTACTAACTAAAACCCATCCATGTTCCTTCCTTGCCCTTTGTTTTCCAGGGCCGCGGTATGTCTTTCGAACAGTCCCGCAGCCCTGGCAGGAGTACAATGACCCCTTAAGAGATTTCGTGTATGAATAGATAGACCTTATAAAGGGTGTAAACAAACTCTTAACGAAGCCGAAAGGCAATTGTTCTCCTCGCCATTGCGATCATTTTTTTGTTCTAGACCATACCTGGGAACCTTCTAGTTACGGAGATATTGGGGGTCAAAGTTCCAACTTTTTCACAAGTTTTTTTTTTTTTAATACATGTTTTTAATGTAAGATTTTTACACCTCCAGGATCCCCTTACTATTCAATCCATCCATCAGCACAATATTTTGAGTGCGATACATTGAGTCCTACTGTAAAACGTGATTTTTCAGCCCAAAAGAAAGTCGTTTCCCAGCACTAATTTTTGCGTAAAGTTACTTAGTTTGATGTACATAATGCTTGGTTGACGGCTTCATGAAGAGTCTTTTTAAACCCTGTTTATAGATAGTTCATCACTCTAGTCTGTAGTTTCAATCTCATTCCACTAATGAACAAATGCGTTCCATCCAACATACGTAAAAACCTTGTCATTATTAAAAGTTTGGTTTACAATTACGGCTCTCTCCTAAAGATGGATTGGACAGCAGTAGACCACAAAAGGCTGATTGATGGACAGTGACAAAGCTTCTAAAGAGATTCTAAAAAACTGTCCACAATTTTATTATCACATTTTAAAACGTCTTTTGTCACTGCAAAGGGGCCAAATTCAAAGTTACAAAGGAGACTGGGTCACCTCCGCAAAACATTAGCGAGACAAAACTTATCATGTGATATCAATATTTCACAAGCATTTTTATTTTCATACTAACATCAATTCCATTAAAATAAGCTATCTCTAATAAAGAGACATACAGGACACAAGGATATTTTGTAGAATGGCCCAATCGAAACATAGCATACGCCTGTAATCCTGGAAGGGTTGGGCAGAGGCTTGGGGAGAGCCTAATAGTACATCCACATTTCGCCAGTTATGTTTAAGTCCCATGTAATCGCGGGTGAACCTACGACCATCAACCGGACACAAATGCAGACTCCGTGGCTGTTACTGACAAATGCCAGATAGGAAAACCCAGTAACACTGCCCTACCCGGGTATTGAACCCAGGACCTCATGCTCAGCAGTCGCCCTTGCGTCCACTCAACCAACGAGGCAGCCAAAAATCGTTATAATTCTATAAACTCACTTTAAAATGTCACCACCTTTCTTCACTTCAAAGGACCCGAATTCGAAGTCACAAAGGTGACTGGGTGACCTCCGCAAAATATCAGTGAGCCATAACTCCACGTAAGTAAAGTAAGTAAACACTTGAAAACTGTCACACATTACGTATAAGAGGGACTGGACAAAGTACATTAGATGACAAGGCACATTTTTGCATGAATACTCTCTGGACACCCCTCTTTGGGTATTTGTTTTTCGTCGAGAAATAATATTAACGTAAATGTATTTTGTGGAGTAACTTTTAAAGTTGTCTTCGGGTGTGTTTTGTTTGTTTTGTTTTAATGGATATCTAAAGGACTCTTAACATATATTAAAGGATATTACTTACTTAGACTTAAGGATATTCTTTTTGTTCTAGACCATACCTGGGAACCTTCTAGTTACGGAGATATTGGGGTCAAAGTTCTAACTTTTTGTCTGACTACTGTCATGAAACTACCTTTGGGTCAAACAGAATCAGTTATATTTCCCTGGAAAATATGACATTCAAAACTGAATTTGAAAATATATTATTTAACAATTACACTAAACTCGTCATTAAACGTGAAACAATATCAGTACACAACCAAGATAAAGATCTCGAAAAATCAAAGCGATTCTTACGCAATACCTCTTAACATATTAATTTTTTAACGTGATAACGTCTTATAAATCGATGAATGCCGGCTGCACGCACGAGAAATTGTCGGATTCCGCCTGAGCGGAGCGTGCAAGCGAGAGCGCGGAACAAGCGATAGAGAGGCTCGATCCGCCCAAGCGTTCGGCTTGTGACGCATCTATGTATAATACAAAATAATGATAATTCAATGATAATAATTTAATTCAATTCATAAAAGTATGCAAATTTTTCATCAATATTTTCTTATGACGTTATTTAATTTAGCCTGTAATGTCCCACTGTTGGGCAAAGGCCTCCCGCAACTCCTTCCATGTGCTCTTTTCCCGCGCCTCCTCGGGCCAGCCCTCGCAGTACTTAACATTATATGCAATATTAATCGGATCAGCTCTCCATGTAATTACATATGTTCATCATACACCTGTGTTCAAACCATTACCATTAGTATACAACATGGTGAATGGCAATTGTAATCAATCGGCCATACAATGGGAACCGGCGTATACACAGTGGACAATGAAGGGATGACGGACATCGCGATTGTCGAATGCCGATGAGTCTCAATTACTGTAAGATGGGCTGAGTGGCTTTGTTTGAGGCTGCAGTAGCTGTGTGTATATTCGAGTCGCTTCTCTGTCATGTGTTTCATTGCGACTCGCTCCTGCTTCATTAGAACGACATTTATTCAATTTATATTAAGTACCTGGATGACCGACTTGCTCGTTTTTTTTTTGACGTTTTTTAAAAATGAAACCTAGCTAGAGCGATTTAGCGCCCCCGAAACCCCGTGCATACAAAATTTCATGAAAATCGTTAGAGCCGTTTCCGAGATTCAGAATATATATATATATATAGGTACATATATACAAGAATTGCTCGTTTAAAGTATTAGATGTTTTATGCAGGTAAATCTTTCGGAATAACATTATTATTTGCTGGTGAAGAAAGCATCAAAATCAATTACGTAGATTAAATGAACAGACACACAGACAATCAACGGGATCTAAATAAGATTTTCAGTCCTATTTTTTTACTTTTCCGTCGGAAATCACTCATAGAATGCCATTAACCCTGGGTAAATGTTTTAAAACAACATGAACAAGTGCATAAATTAATCACCACTTTTAAACATCAAAAATCCACTGCATACAATAACCACTTATCGAGTAATTTAATAATTAAACCGGAACCGATACTTGAAAATTAATAACCATTATTGCCGTCATTACGTATATGTTCTTAATTAAAATGTTAAAATTATCTGAAAACTGTACTGTATATCGCTTAGTTAGTTTAATTATCGACGATTACGCTAACAAGGGTAGGTCGAATGTCGAATAACAGGCTATTAGAGTATATTTGTTGTGCATCCCTATACTTATGTACTTGGTTATAGGCATCTCCGTATATAAATGGTGCATTGATAAGTGTAGAATGCAAACATGCTGGTGACAACTTAGCCATGGTTTTTTTTAATTCTCCGCTGTTTTTTCTGATTAATTTAAATGTGGGATCCAAGATATTGTTTGTAGATCTTTGACAGTCGTTACAGGTAATCTCTGGCCTGTAAGCCTAAAAACAAGTCTAACCCAGGGGTATCATGTTACCCAGAGTACTAAATGGGACGTTTAGGTCAGATATGCATTCGTACCATGTAAAATACTGATATTCAGATGCATGGTAAGACTGAAAACCGACTCCAAAGTAGTTAGGAAAATGGTAAGTAGATGATGATGCGACACTAAGAAAATGATACGCATACGGTTTGAACGTTTAATAATAATAATAATCTTATCAGAAGGATTTTCTCAGGGGTTTCATATTTTGGGCTATTGAATGCTCACGTATGTTGTATAGTAAAAAGTATACAATCAGGGTAAACAGTAAATGACACAGGACTTGGAAAACAAAAGAAACAAGAATAAACAGCAAACTTAAACAATTTGTACGAGCGTATCGCGAATGCTTTAAAACCGTGCGCGAAATCGTCATTCACTGGCGGCCAGCTTGGCGAGTCGCGGAGTCGTGGGCGGTATTGCCAGCGCACAAAAAAATGTTTGAAAGGCAGTGCTACATCCTCCCCCTCTGACCTGAGGTTATCATTTGTTTCAGGTTTAGTAATAAGCATCTTCCGAACAAAGGCGTATTTTAATAGATCCTCCAGAATAGTACGCCATATGCACTATGCAGTCAATTCAAGCGATCTAATGTTCATGAACTTTCACCTAAGGCTCAAAATGGTTTTCACAGTTTCATGTAGGGTTTGTTCATGTAGTCGTGGATGTAGGTAAGGTAGATAGATCGGTACACAAATGTGTTACTGCGGTGGCTCAACGCAAACAATAGGTCACCTCCTGTCCTGCACTATGTGTGGTTCCTCGTGCACTTTGAGGGACCTGTCCTAGGCCAGTACCAACGCCGTCAAGGTGGCAGAGTACTGGTCAAAACTAATTTAATTTAAAAAAAAGGGAAATTATCGTCACGACGAAGAAGAAGAAGAAAGTACACAAATGTAAACAATATGAATTGTTTGGAACAGCAAGTTTATTTAATCAATTTAATTTTACTGATTGCCGTCTCATTCAATAAATCTTGTACAACTTCGACATTTAACAAATACACATCTAAGATTACTTCCCTCTGCTCCTCAAATGTCACGCTAAGAAAAATAAAATAAATCTTATAAAATCAATGAACCGTCAAATTCCCATCTTCGATCTTCGGTTCCAACTTCATAACTCATCCGATTGAACGGTGGCTTAAAAACAGCCGGTTTAATGTCACATTTTTCCATTAACCGACATCGTGTCAGTCGGTCGGATAAATCGGCGACCTGTTGCCGAACGTATGCCGAAGACTGAAAGCCAGGCAATGCAAATTGTTCCTTAGTTTACTCACTCCCCGCGAACTTCGCAAGCTTCTTTCTTTCGTGTTATTTAAAACTGTTGATGGCTTTCTTTGACTTATTTTTCAAGTTTCGTTTGTTCGGTTTTTGTCGATTTAAATAGTGGTGGAGTTTTATGTGTTCATGTTCAAACTAATTTTGGGCACTTAGGTGTAATAGCAAAGTTTATAAAATCACACTCCACAGTTTTGGCAAAATGAACTACAACCTGTATTTTATTAAAATCTATTTGGTATTATATCTTCGTAATGAAAAGGTATATCTTCACATTTATCCAAAGAGAATAATACTGGTTCATAATAAAAGATACGGGTAAAATTTCAATATCTTCAGTACTCATCGGTTTTTTTGTTATTAAGTACACTTTGCTTACGTAAATTCGTCCCTCACTCTTTACTTATTTATATAACATTAACAAAAGGTACAAAAATAAGAAGAGAACAAAGCATCGATTTGGTATTAAAGAGCTTTATTTCTTCGCTGAAAGGTAGATAGGAGCGATCGAAAACATGGAATAATACTTATTATGGCGTGGTGGTCACAATAGAGAGCGGCCGCCTCTTACACCGAAACGCCTACGGCAATACGCGCTGCGGCGTAGCGCAACTACGATATTCATATATCGCATGTCGATAGAAAATATTGTAGGAGTTTGTTTGTACTTTTAAGATAACTTTCTAGTTATATACTAAAGTTTTTTTTTTTATTAGTTCTGAAATTAGAGTGAGACAAGATATTATTGAATACGTATATTTTTTTTACATTTTGTTATTAATGCTTTGAATTAGTAGCGGTGTACTAATCGCTTAATCCTTAATTACCTTTGTTTATTTTTAGTACTTTTTACAAAATAAGAGTGGAAGATAATACATTTAAGGTTACTTTATAATTTAGAAGTCTGTCCAAAAGGCGCAAAACCCATCTCGTGTTACTCGGAGGCGTTTGTTACTCCCCTCTCCCCTCGAGAAGGAAAAGTAAGAGGGATACGCACATAGATGTAATTAAAATTAATTATTCATGTATAAATTGAACGAGTGGTTTCTTGGAAATGGATCAAATTCTTCCTTCTGTTTATTCCTTCTCAAATTTAGGAGAGTGGGTGGCAGGGCGAATTTTAATAATTCTGTAATACGCACTACCCAAAGTTATAATTTACGACAAATACTTAATAGGTACACAGTTTCACGAAACTACTTTATTTTGCAATTATTCTTGAAAAATACAACAAAATGTAAAGTGTAAGCAAACTCATCATCATCTGCCTAGTCTTTTCCCAACTATGTTAGGGTCGGCTTCCAGTCTAACCAAATGCAGCTGAATATAATTTTATATTTAATTTTACATCTGTTACCTACCTGTCCCCTTTTCCAATACATGACGGTGTAACCACGGCTCGGCTTTGTCAAGCCCAATTAGGTGGGTAGTTGGAGAAAATCACTTGTCATTCTCGCATATAATAGATATTGCAGCCATTATATGAGTTCCCGTAATTCACTAACAAGCTGCTTCTCTATTTCCTCTAAGCACAGGTGCATCGGGATAGTGGATAGGTAATAGGATTCTTTTCTTTGTTAGAAAAAAGCTTTTGAAATGACGTTTCAATTACAAAGGTGTGCTTATTGGGTATTTAAAATCTTCTCGCGAATTGGATTTCTGTCACAATTTACTTCTACGAGACCTTGATTCTACCTTCTGTGTGTGGTTTTCCTTAGCCTTTGTCGTCCCACTGCTGGGAAAAGAACTACACCATAGTATTCCGCTCTTCTATCCTCGCGGTTTTCTCCGGTCAATCGCTCACAAAGGCCTCTAAGTCGTTTTTCATCAGTCATAATTAATCAGTGACATTCTGCATTGAATAATAATTTTATGAAAAAAAAACAGCCTAAGACTAGTGCAGGGAATCTTGAGAAATAACTGTTTTAGTGTTATTGTCTTAGAAGAGAGAGCAGCGGTGGCGCAGTGGTAGCGACCCCGACTTACGAACAGTAAGTCGTGGGTTCGAACCCAGGCAGGCGCGCATTACTTTGTGTAATTTATTTCATCACCACTGCTCTCAAAAACGGTGAAGGAAAACATCGTGAGGAAACCGGCATGTCCTAGAACCAAAAATTCGAAGACATGTGACATCTACCAATCCGCACTGGGCCCGCGTGGTGGATTACAGCCCAATCCCTCTCATAGAGAGGAGGCCTGTTTCCCAGCAGTGGGAACATTTATAGGCTGATGATGATGATGTCTTAGAAAATCATTTTTTTGTGGTTATACATCATCATCTACTTAGCCTTTTCCCAACTATGTTGGGGTCGTGTTCCAGTCTAACCAGATGCAGCTGTATACCAGTATTTTACATGGAGCGACTGCCTATCTGACCTCCACAACCCAGTTAGTACTGGGCAATACGATACCCCTTGGTAAGACTGGTTTTCTGATTTTTTGGGCCCCTGACTACCTAACGATTGTCAAAGATCTACAAATAACAGCCGAGACCAACCGCTTAACGTGCTTTCCGAGGCACGGAGGAAACTCGGTATGTAATGGGTGATGACCCATTCACAGACCAACCTAGGCAAGCACGGCTTAACCTAAAGATCGACCCGAGCGGCTGTTATTGTTTAGACACGAGCTTCTCTTCCTTTTTTGTGGTTATACATGTTTACCGTTATTTTTGTTTTTATACTTATTCTTAGTAGTTACTATATGTTTCAATCTTCTTCTAAGCGTGTCGATGACAATTTAAAATTAAGTCGGCCCAAAGTCTGGCAACGAGTTTGGGTTCTTTCAGTAGCGTCCATCAGCTCCTGTGAAGTGCTAGCAACAGAACAGGCAGGACACGATATCAAGTGTCCCATCGTTTGTGGGGCAACACCATATTTACACTCCAGAGCAGAGTCATCTATGAATCTCCACCTGAACAGGTTGTTTTTGCTTCGACCAAGATTTTTTGTGTTCGGTGTTTCAATATTATGAACCTCCTATAAAACAAAGTCCAAAAAATGCAGCCGAATTGCGAACCTCCTCCTTTTTAGGAGTCGGTTAAAAATCAATTAACGAAGCCGAAAGGCACTTGTTCTCCCCGTCATTGCGAACATGTTTTTGTTCTAGACCATAAATGGGAAACTTCTAGTTACGGAGATATTGGGGGTGAAAGTTTCAACTTTTTCACAAGTTTTTTTAAATACATGTTTTTAATTTAATATTTTTACTTTAAACACCTCCAATTTCCCTTACTATTCAATCCATCCATCAGCACAATGTTTGGAGTGCGTTACATTGAGTCCTACCGTAAAACGTGACATTTCACTACAAAAAAAAAGTCGTTTCCCAGCACTCATTTTTGCGTAAATTACTTAGTTTGATGTACATTATGCTAGGTTGACGGCTTCGTGAAGAGTCTGTTAACACCCTGTATTCAAGCCAAAAGACCACCGTCCAATATTTTCAATCAAAGCATTAGTATGTAAACATAACAGTCAGAACTACCGTCACTATAATATTTATTAGTATCAGCCCGCTTCCCGCTAGCCCGCTATCCCGCTGTCCCGCTATGCGTAAGGCGGAACCCACAACTTGTCAATAAGGGAAACAGAACATTGACATTTCCAAAGCTCCCAATATTTGTGACAGGATGTTATGAATATTGGATACTGAAACTTCATCTGTTTATTTACTTAAAGTCCGCTTCAGGGTGTGGAGGTAGATGATGGATATTGACTGTCTCGTTGGTCTGGTGGTCGGAAACGCTACTACGGAGTGTGAGGGTCTTAGGATCGATACTTAGGTTAGGTTTTTTTATAGAAATTTTCTAGAAACAGAGCGAAGTCTGGATTTGTGCATGATGGGAATACTAAATGTTGTGAATGATGGGAATACTAAAGCTATACATACATCATCTGACTAGCATTTTCCCAACTATGTTAGGGTGTACATATGTATGTTAAATTATTCTTTAAAGTAATTCAAAAACTCTAAAAAAACACCACTTTATCACATTCGATTAATAACCAAAAAATTGGTAAATAAAAATATTTACCAATCGCGTAAAAACCTACGGAGGCAATTAACACAATTACAATAAGCTGACCAAGTGTATACAACGTAAAACCTATGCTATATTAAAAAGTACGACGATCGTTATTTGTATGTACATATATAAAATCCACCTTCATATACCTGTCAAGCGCAAATCCACTACTAATTACACCCCACCTTATCCAGCAAATAAATACATTACACCATAAAACCATACCTTGAACCATTCTTAATTAAACCAGTTTCCTCACAAGCCCTCAAATCCGAGTTCTAACCGTAAACAAAACTTTAAGTATGAAGCGAACCAGCCCCATCTAAGATATTAGCAATCCTTTTTAAGTAACATTCGAGTCTGACAAATGAATATTTAGCTAAGGGGAGCAGGTGGTGCGGTCGGTCTCCCGGCAATACATAAATCAGGATAGTAGGTACACAATGGGTACTCCGTCTACCTGGCTACTTACTTTGGTGATGATCACCCAAGTTTTTGACGCAGTGTTTTGCGTTTGTTGGGGGAGAAAAGTGGGTCATATGGACAAACAGTTGTGGGTTTTGTTCTAATTTCAAAGTAAGCAGAGGGTTAAGGCAATTGGCAATTGTTTTTAAACCGTGTCGTGTTTTTGCAGACTGTCAAGGGGACTGATAGAGGCTTTTCGGTAGCATAAATGTTAATTCAATGCATTTTTGACATTTCAATCTTCGTGAAGCTAACTCGCACTACGTTTAATTAATCCTTGCCAATTTTAAAATGCGAAATGAAGTCATAAACTTGTTCGTGAAGTCACAAATGATTTCTTTACTAGACTCTAGTGCAGGGGTGGCGTACCTTTATGGATCAACGTACCATATTTTTTATAGAAATGTTTAATGAGGCCATAGACGTGCCATCAAATAATTTTGACTACTGATTTATTGGGCAAATAATTAAACTAAATAGGCATTACGCTAAAAGCTCTAAATTTACTACCAAATATACATTTTGCACTGAATGTTGATAAATGTTTATGTGTAGATAATTTAAATTAAAGTAGGTACCTAACAATAGTGTGACTTCTGTTGTTGCAGATGACAAATAACTTCTAATAGAGTTGTAACTTCTTATAAGAGGTTACTATTAGTTCTTAGAATATATGTGGTGAACCTAGTTATTTTGAACTATAATGCAAACGATTTTGATCAGTGGCGGGCGGTGTGTTGCGTGCCATTAATGGCACGCGTGCCATTGGTTCGCCATCCCTGCTCTAGTGTATCTATTGATATTGTTCACAGATTTGCGATTATTATCCGCAACGATAGGATGCCACTTTGCCACTTTTTCTCGTAATCAAATAGACAGCCACAACGATCCTTTGAAATACAGGGTGTAAACAGACTCTTCACGAAGCCGTTAACCAATTGTTGTGTACATCAAACTAAGTAACTTTACGCAAAAATTATTGCTGGGAAACGAATTTTTTTTTTGGGTTGAAAAATCACGTTTCACGTTATGACTCAATGAAACGCTTTCAAAACACTGTGCTGATGGATGGATTGAATAGCACGGGGGTCGTGAAGGTGTCTTAAGTAAAAAAAAACTTTAAAAACATGTATTTAAAAAAAAACTTTTGAAAAAGATGGAACTTTGACTTGACCCCCAATATCTCCGTAACTAGAAGGTTCCCAGGTATTGTCTAGAACAAAAAAAATATCCCAATGACGGGAAGAACAAGTGCCTTTCGGCTTTGTTAAGAGTCTGTTTACACCCTTTATAATCTTTCTCTTGAAAGTTATCCTTGTTTGTGGCAAAGGCTTATTTATTATTTCCCACATGTGGGCGAATCACAGGCTGTCATTATTGTGAATTACAATATCCATTGGTCATATTTATTTCCCGAACACATCATTTAAAAGTTTACAAATAAAACCAGAACCGAGATCAAATAAATTACCTCTCATGTTTAATATTCACAGACGAGATCAAATACTCGCAAATTACCTTAATTAAAACGTTAATAAAACAATAGGAATTTGATACAGAGTAATGAGCGCTATTTTACGATTAAAAGCGAAACAATCTCATAGTTTGTTCTGCATATACGAGTAGATGAAAACTTTCATTATAAAACTGGAGGTAGATACATGAGTTTTTATCTTTTAAAACATTCATAAAGAGCCATAATACCCTTATCTCACACACACATGTATACCACTGGTACATATATATATATACCTATACAATATGTATAGGAGTACGTACGTAAGTAAACTGATCTGTTAGAAGCAGGTAGAAAAGCGTAGGACAAACCACTAAAAGAACACGTTACTTGCCGGGACACATCAAGACAGTTAGGGGTGGGAGGTGTCGTTATATCGATAGTTGGTTTAAGGAATTTCTTTTATTTAAGCTTTATTTGGCCATGTGGATAAAGACCTTTCCTAACAAACGATCAATAGTTTCAGTGTCATTTACTAAAAGACAGTTTTTATAACCTTGCTATTAACATTTTATCATCATTATCATATCACTCCGGAATCACTCACTGCTGGGTATACCTAAGCCTCCCCTTTATTCTGACATACTTCCCGGTTCTATGCGTTAACATTTGACACACAATTATTAACAAAAATTATCAATCGAAATATTATTCTCTAGGAAAAACGACAAAAATCCCTCTGATAAGCTACACAATTCAATCTACTCAACTTATCATAACCCACTGCTTGTCATCTGAATCCACTGCCAAAATACGCTAAAACACCAGCTGTCCCACACCCAAGCCGTTTTTTAAGGTCATACTATACTACTATTCAGTACAGACTACTGATTCCAGTAGTATGACAAAACTTCCTTACCCCTATCGTAGACGGAGACGTAGCAAGGCACATCCCTAGTGGGGCGGGGCGGGAAACGGGCGGACGATTAGCCGTGGTGTTTCTCTGGCCGCGCCGCCTTGGAAATAGAAAATAAAGGCGCCGTGACACGGGGGTGGGAGCGTTCAGTAGGGCAAGTTGACTTGCTTGGACTAAACTGAACTGGGTGAATTTTGGCGGAGTCTTTTTTTAAAGTTGCTTTTATCGATGATGTAACATTTTTCAATCCGTCATTCGTTTGTACACCTATATGTAAACTTGACAAGGTAAGACAAAAGGAAATATATAATTGTGTCAACGACACGAAAGAAAAGGAGTGACTTCACCGAAGACAAATGAGCCGTGAAATAACATACAGCAGCTTTTACCACATGTTATCATAATTTCCACTAAAGGTATAATCATTTTTTTTTTTTTTTAAGAAAACGGTTAACAACCAATTATAATAATTAAAGACAGTTCACAACCTTATATTAAATCATAATAATGTATTCAAAATAATTTAAATGTTTACCTAATTTCATACTCGATGTTTGCTGAAACCCCAAAACAGTCCTATCTTTAACAGTTTCCCTAACAACATGAAACAGATAGATAAACTAAACACATAACTAAAGCTAATATTTATGTAGATCTGTGTCAAATTAGTTTAAGAGTCAATTAGGTAATTAAGCTAAATACTGGATAGGCTGTATCGATTCGCAATGAAATTGATTTATTAATGTGTTTCGCTTATTAACACATTTGCTTCGAAAGATACGACGTGATACATAAATATAGACGTCAAGTTGTCAACACGCTAGCCTTCGTGGCATGGAAATAGTTTTTTTTCAACACGTCAGGCATGTTTTGTAATCATTGAATGTCTAACTTGTTAAATATTCAGACTATCCCGAAGACTTTTATCGATGCAATATGACAGTGCACGTGTATTTGCTAGCGTAATATCAAATGGACATTTTTAGCGTACGTCTCATGATATAAAATCTTCTAATTATAAAGAATCAGGTGAAACCCGTCCATCATTTCTGATATAATTTACTGTGTCGTCTTATTTTTATGTTTCAAGCAATATTTGTTCATAGCCAAGTATATTACGTCGTGTTATTTATGCAGGCCCTGTTCTTTCTTTCAACAAAGAAGTGCTGTTAGCAGTCAACTTCAAAACAAAACCAGTGCTAACTACTTGCCTGTCCCAACTCGCCCGTTCAAACGCACCCGCCTTGTCCATAGACGATACAAGTTAAACGCGTGGCCGTCGGCTCGAACGTGACCGCTTTACGTAGTTATGCAGATGTACCACCACGTCCACCACACCCACCCGCAGCCTCACCCCTGCCAAGAATTCAACTAACGTCCCAATGTCCCAAATAAGGGACACACTTATTATTGGTGGGAATAAGACAGGGCTTAGCGAACATTAGGATTTGGACAACGAAGAGTAAAGACAGGGATTAGCCGGATAAAGTTGTGATAAGTTCTGGTTTTGTGACGTGTGTCTGCGACCTTAGGTGGGTAATGTGAAAGTATGTTTGAGGTATTATGTCTGGGAAAGGTTTACTTAATTTACGTCATTTTTGGGGACCTGAATGTGTTAGATAAACAAATAGGATTGGTTTTTGTACTGATTCTAATTTTATTATATTACCACTAGTTGCGAATGACTGTAGATAGCGCTGCAGGTAAAGTATTTGTCCAAATGGAACATTTGACACTGATTAATATAACTATTATAGGGTCAATTTATTTTCTCTTGAATATGTCATCTCCTCTACTGCTAGAATGGAGATGTAGACCGTCAAGAGGCAGTCGGAATATCTTAAAGCTGAAAAATCAGAGACTATCGACACCCACTAACCCGCAAAGGGCCCATGTGGTGGATGACGGAATGATAATTCATACTACCCTTACTTATTATTAATATTATAAACGAAAGTAAGCATGTTTGTTACCTTTTCGCGCCTAAACCACTGCGACGTATCTTGGAATCATGATTGAATTATATCATTACAAACAGAGTACAACTAGAATTGATTATCACATTCTAAATTAACGCAAGTGAAGACGCGGGTAAAAACTAGTACTCAATAACTTTATTGCATTCTACATATAGGTATTCTTAGGTGGAAAACTTATAATTAGATCATATGGACCCTGTCGGGCACACCAAAATAAGTGAGTTAGGAGAGACTTACTGTCATACAGATTAGGTTTGTATCCCAGCATTGCGAACATTACAGACTGATTAAATAAGACCTAAGCTAAGGACTAAATCCGACATCTTAACTCAATGTCGAAACATCGTAAAACTCATATATTTTTCAGCCAAATTACACAAAACCATCAAAAAGGAAAAGAAGGTCAAAAATCAAATAGTGCGTAACAAGAAAAGGTTATGAATAGACAATAGAGCAATTTATTTGTCCCTCTCGGGCTTTTTGTCTTCAGCACTCAACTGCCATAATATTCATAGAGAAAAATCATAGTTTATGGCACACAATCTTTTCCTATGAAAGCTTCTTAGGAGGGGAGAGCCGCATTAATATTACTCACACATCTAGAATAAATTCTACGTAGTAGTCTATACTATGTAGTAGTATTATAAAGAGGTAATATTTGTAATCTTGGATATAGGGGGTAATCTACGGAACTACTGATTCGATTCTGAAATTATTTCAGTAATGGGAAGCTACACTATTCCCGAATGTCATAGGTATATATTTAATACGTTCCAGTGAGAATTTTTTTGACAAATGTTATATTTGTAGACATGTTTTAAGAAAAATAGAAAAAGTTTTGATCAATTCAATTAAAGCTAAGTCTGCGTCACGATGTGGGTACCTTACCTCTTGAAAGCATCTACTACGTTCCCAATTGATGCAGCCCACCGTACGAGTACATCCAGTAGGTAAGTGTTTTTTTTAGCCATATTGTAGACCAGCTTAGTACACCGGACAGTGACGGAAAGATTTGTCCGAGTCCGGTGTCCAGATCCGCGTAAACAATTTGTCCGCAACGGTTTGACTGAATCTGAACGATTTCTGGAACTATTTCTATTTTCAAGAAGCATTTATTTGCTTAAAATATGGATGTTAGCAGATGTACGGATAAATGATTTAGGCACAAACCATATTTTGCCTCTTGTAGGGCATGCAAGTATAATTTTACATTAATAAATATGTAATGCGTATTTTAGTGCAATTATTACCAACAATGTTCTAAAGCTAATTTAAAATTATATAATTCCGTGGTATAGTAACTATACAATTGCGTCAGAAAACTAAAAGTACATATATACATCACTAACCATTCATTCGTAAACTATTAAACATTCACTATACAGCGAGGTGGCCAGTTTTTTCAGTTTCAGTTAAACATGGCGACTGGTCTGTTTAACTACGTAATGAAACTATGAATACTAAGTTAGACGAGAAGTTCGTAAATACACGTTCCTAATTAAAGAAAGCAAACTAATTATGAAAGTTCCATGGTCAATAAACAATTGTAAAGCAATTAAAGCTTTATTAATTAAACTTTAATAGCTGAAGAATGTTTGATGCGGAGAAGGAATATGAAATGTTTTTACCGTTTATTAGTGTACCTATGTAGTGTGATCAGGAAGGAGCTCCGTGGTTAAATAATAACAGCCGCTCGGGTTGGTCCTCAGGTTAAGTCGCGCTTGCTTAGGTTGGTCCGTGGATGGGTGACCATACATTACATACCGAGTTTCCTCCGTGCCTCGGAAAGCACGTTAAACCGTTGATCCCGGCTGTCAGTTGTAGATCTTGTGACAGTCGTTAAGTAGTCAGTGGCCCGAAAGTCCGACAACCAGTCTTATCAAGGGGTATCGTAAGGGACCCAGTAATAACTGGATTGTGGAGGTCAGATAAGCAGTAGCTTCATGTTAAATACAGGCACTCAGCTGCATTCGGTTAGACTGGAAGCCGACCCCAACATAAGCTAGACAAATGATGTAGTGTGACCGGGGCGAGTCGTGACTGGGAGGAGGCCTAATAGGTTACGATGGTTTAGTAATCGCAGCGCGGTTTTGGGTCCTAGATTCAGTCCCCAATTGTGTGAAGTGTTTTTTGGGCTTTACCAATGTAAAAGAGAACAGAAACCCCCAATGGGATTTCTCAGTAGCAGGTCGGAACCTAGAGCTGTGCAATGTGATGGCAATAGGTTCGCCCCCAATAATAACGCATAATTGGCAGAATGTAGTTCTAACCCTTCCAAAATATTCCAGAGGCATGTTATTATGTCTAAATTTTAGTTATTCTTCACCTATCATTAATAACAATAAATCAAATCAGGCAGCTCCTCTAAAAATCAATCATCGGAACCCAACTCCCTCTTATCTCCCATCGACTTAAGCCCTAAAACGTCTCAGCGGACCCAATTCACATTTGGACAAGACCCCCGTCACATGATTTTGAAAAGGGAAAAGCCAAAGAATTAGGCTCGAGTGATTTGGAAAAGCATTAAGAGTGAGTAAATCAGACGTTCAATGTTCATCGTTCACCTGTTGGCTGCTAGCCCTAATATTGAACGAATGAATCAATCATTCAATGAACTAGAAGCGATTTGTCAGGGTCTTCTTTGAGTAATGATCTTTGGGTATGTGTCTCTGATATGGTGTTTGGCGTTAGTTGGGTGTGAATGATATGGGTGACAGAAGGGTTTCGTATTGGTGGTATGCTAGAGTCAGAGACACTCAAATATTTATGACCGATAGACGGGTCAAGATGAAGAAAATCGTCATCTAAAACTTTTTACTACTTAGTAATAAGTCGCTCTGTCTTGTGTCATATGGCATAATAAAATGATATCCTGTCTGCTGTCATTTTAATCAAGTTAAATTTTAAAAACTTTATCTATTAAAGTTCTTAAAATTTAACTTGATTAAAATACAGTTGTTGATTGTATTTTTCAGAATGCAACCAAAATCACGAATAAAATTATTACAGATAAGTACATAAAAATAAACTTCTTTTTGAATTAGAAATATTGGTTAATGACGACCCATATCCCTCTCTACATCTAACAGAACCAGACGTTACACCAATTGAAATCCCGATCTATACTTTCCCATTCTAATTAGAGCGAGTGTCATTATCTGCCTAGCCTTTTCCCAACTTTATTGGGGTCGGCTTCCAGTCTTACCGGATGCAGCTGAATACTAGTATCTCACTTGGAGCGACAGCCTATCTGACCTCCACAACCCAGTTAGAACTGGGTTATATGGGTTATATGATACCCTTTGGAAGGACTGGTTGTCAGACTTTCGGGCCACTATCTATCTGTAACGACTGTCAAATATCTACATTTGGCAGCCGCGACTAACGGCCTAACTTCTTCCGATTCACGGAAGAATCTCGGTATGTAATAAGTGGTCACTCATCTACGGACCAACCTAGGCAAGCGCCGCTTAGCGTAAAGACCGACCCGAGCGGCTGTTATTATTTAGCCACAAGCTCCTCTGAACATTATTAACTATATACTTCTTAATCGTTCTTGACGGATTTATGCTTCGCATCTCTGAAAACAGGCGCCGCGGCATAGAGTGGGGATTATCCAACGTCTTGGAAGACTTGGACAACGCCGATGACCTATGCCTGCTGAGTTACACCCACACCGATATGCAAGCCAAGTTGAACGATCTACGGCAAGAAGCGGCAGAAACCGGGCTTAAAATAAACATAAGGAAGACCCAGGAGATGAGAACTGGTGTGAAGAATCACTCATCGTTGCTGATTGGCACAGAGGCAGTGGCACGCGTCCACAAATTCACCTCGGAAGCGTCGTGGCAGAAACTGGGGGCAGTGAAGAGGACATCGCTTCACGGATCGCCAAAGCCCGAGCTACTTTCGCGCAGCTGAGACCTGTTTGGCAGTCGCGGAAACTGACCCGAAGGATCAAACTCAAGATATTCGGGTCCAATGTGAAATCCGTGCTGCTTTACGGGTGCGAAACGTGGAAAGTCACAAAAGACATCTCACGCCAAATCCAAGTTTTCGTCAACCTGTCTTCGTCGCATTCTCGGAATTTACTGGCCGAGACCATCTCCAACGTACAGCTGTTAGAGATGCCACGAGAGCCCGATCGACCGTCAGATCAAGCGTCGCAAGTGGGGATAGATTGGCCACACGCTCCGAAGGGACTCCGACCACATACCCAAACAAGCTCTGGACTGGAATCCCCAAGGAAAAAGAAAGCGTGGCCGTCTCCGTCAAACCGGGCGTCGCACCGTGTTGGCAGAAGCGGCGAGCATCGGAATGACGTGGAGCGAGGTGAAGCGTGAAGCTCAAGACAGATCGCGATTGAGGACATCTGTGGACGCCCTCTGCCCCATCTAGGGGACATAGGACATTAAGTCAAGTCAAGTCACTGTGTAATACTCGTACTTTCCTATTTATAATGAATAAACTCACGTAACTAACAAACAAGCCACTGGGCACATGACTAAAACATGCCTAATTCCACATTTAGCTATAACTTATACAAAACACACACGAAACATACATAAAGCTTTTCCTTTGTCCCTTCAAAGGACACTTTTGTTTCGCAAGCAAACCTCGATTATCCGCAGATTTGCCACAAAAATGATAAGTAAATAACAATATTTTAGGCAAACAACTTATATATCCCGGAGCTAACATTGTGGGGAGCCCACGGGCCCTCTTTTGTGAGGAAGAGAGGTACCTTCATCTTACAGTTCGTTACCTTACTGAGACCATCTGTTATTTTTGCCCGTTACATATTTTAATGCCCCCGAAGGATTTCCCTCAACGGTTTCCAAGCCATTGGACGACTTATATAAAACATTTAAATGCAATCTTGAGCTCTGATCTGCAGTTTTTACTTTTACAGATTCTCGGACATGGCGTGGTTTTTTATTCTAATTGGATTTGATTTGAACAGCAATGTTTGAATTGCTTTCTAAATACATTGATGTGGGGAAAGGTGCAGTTCAGTTTCAATACACAATGCGTGGTTGGTAAAGAAGATAAATCATATGTTGATGTGCCGTGTCTTGCATTGTGTATTGGTAAGTAGGTTAGTATGAATGTTACTTGCATATCTACTAAAATGGTTGTGAAAATATGGTAAGAATAAGTAATTTCGAAAAAGAGTAAAATTTTGGAAAATTCCAATTTGCACGCCTAACAAACCACACGAACTAGGATCATCAGCCTATAATGTTCCCACTGTTGGGACACAGGCCTCCTCTCTAAGAGAGGGAATGGGCTATAATCCACCACGCGGGCCCAGTGCGGATTGGTAGATGTCACATGTCTTCGAATTTCTGGTTCTAGGACATGCCGGTTTCCTCACGATGTTTTCCTTCACCGTTTTTGAGAGCAGTGGTGATGAAATAAGTTGCAAAAAGTAATGCGCCTGCCTGGGTTCGAACCCACGACTTACTGTTCGTAAGTCGGAGTCGCTACCACTGAGCCACCGCTGCACGAACTAGGATAAAAAATTAATTATCTTTTTGGTGAATTTCACCAATGAAAGTGTAACTGAACACGATTAGCGAAGGGCTGTCAGTCTCGTCATTATTGTGGAACATTGATTTGGGGCCAGTTTCATCTAAAAAAAAACAGTGATAGCCTAGTGGTATGAACGTCGGACAAATCATAGGTCTCGAGTTCGAACCCAACACGCACCTCTGATTTTTCAGATTCATTTGCGTATTGTATAATTATCACTTGCTTCTATGAAGAAAAACATCGTGAGGAAAGAAAACCAGCATGCCAGAGAGATATTTCTTGACAGCATGTAAAGCCAAGTCAAAGGCTCATGGGTGGCATAAAAACTCTGACACCAGGTTCGGCATTAACCACACGATAAAGAAGAATACCTGAAACTGCCCTTAAATACCTCGCTTATGGTACTAATATTTTATTAAAATCTGGACCTCAATCCTTAGTTCACAATATGATTGTGAACTAAGGATTGAGGTCCAGATTTGAATAAAATATTTCACTTACTACATTCACTTTTCAGCGTTCCAATAAAATCTACATAGTCAATTCCTACAAGCTATCAGCTAACAAATACTGGAACTCCCCACGTAGTTCAAGTATTCCTTAAACAGTGAATACGAAATTTCTACAATGGATGCTACAATACTGAATATTCCATTTAAATGGCTGTACATTTGTCTCAAAAGCTTTGTGAGTCGGGCATCATTAGATATGTATAAGGTCGCAGAATACGCGGATATAAGAATTCAACAGTCGCAACGAAAAGTATATAAGATGAATATTAATTGTTTTTTGTTTGGAGATGAGCACTGATATTTATTATATTTGGGTAATGTATCTTTGTACTCGTACCTAGGTATTCGACAAAGCAAATCTGAATCTATTTGAAGTAACTCAGGTCATATAATCCAATGTGCATGTAAACTTGAATTGGTCTTACACTGACGAACGATTAGACACAGATTCGCAATGTCATGAAAGTTAAAACACCACCATTTTTTTTAAGAAATAAATTAGTTTTACATAAGTCGCTTTCATTCTTATCTTTGAAGCTTTAGATCTTTATTTACTAAATATAAAATGAAAGAAAAGTCTAATTAAATTAGGTTTTCTGAAACAATATTTGTCCTTCTTCCCTCTAAAGCTGACATTTGTAGAATAACTTTGTATTTTTTAATAATTCCGTTTACGAGCAGGCTCGCGATTATAACGAGGTACACCGAAGACGGCATTATTAATTCTGCGTTTAAAGAAAGACATCAATTATAAAACAAAACATTATAAATCGTACTAAAAAGTATTTACTTAATTGATTTTACCTTTAGTTGTTTAACAGTTTTTTATTGTTTAGAGCATTTTGAAAAGCAATTATTTAGTTACTTATAGTTTTAATTTTCATATCCTAATTATTTTATAAATATTATCATGAAAATAACGCTAAAACGGTCTGCAAATGATTTAAAAATAAAATGAGCTAATAAATTTGTAGCAACGCCATCTGTATAATTTCCTCCGAACTAAAAGCGTACATGGTGGAGTTGCGTGTCAGCCTAGATACGAACCATCTGCTCGGAACGTTGAATGTCGACGCCAGCGCCTCGGCAATTGGCGGAACACAGAGTAAACTAAAGTTAGGTAGAAGTATTCAAAGTTCAAGTAGTTGTTCCGCTTCGAACAAACTTAACTTACACGAAAGTGAACTTTTTGCTCGGCTTACCTGTAAACAAAGAGAAATAAATTATTAATAAAATAGGCTTTTGCGCATACTTATAAATTATGTAGTTCACAACTCGCGCGTCATTTCCGGTGCAACGAGGAAAAATGAGTAACATTTTGGCTCGAAAATGGCAAAAGCTCTATAGTAATTAATATTCTAGTCAACATACGTCCGCGTACGTCCGGCCGCGTCATCCCTCGTTCGGGATATCAAATATTTACTCTCTGCTTTTATTCCAAATGCAATGATGCGTCATAGTGGTACTTACCGATTTTGAATACTGACTCTTGAAGGGTCAATGACCCGGGTAGTGTAAGAAACCGCATACATAAGGTGTAAACGGACTCTTCACGAAGCCGTCAAACAACAACGATCAAACTAAATATCTACACAAAAATTATTGTCGGGAAAGACTTTTTTCGTGGTGAAAAATCACGTTTTACTGTAGGACTCAAATGTATTATTCACTCAACAACTGTGCTGATGTATGCATGAAATAGTACGGGGATCGTGGAGGTTTTAAAAGTAAAGTTATAACATTAAAAACTTGTATTGAACATAAAACTTATGAAAAAGTTGGAACTTTGACCAACTCAAACTCAAAGTTTTAACAAATGTCAAATGATAAATGACATTGACATGAGGACGCCATTGGTAATCATGACGTGTGAAATAATCGGAGTATTCCCATTTGAGCACCGATTTCAAGAGCACCATACATATTCCCTTTTGAGCAAACGGAATATCTTTGGTGCTTTAAGCATTGGTGCTCTTGAAATCGGTGCTCAAATGGGAATACTTCAAATAATCTGTAGAAATTGATTTTAAAAATCAAGCTAGCGGCATTAGATCTGAGTACACGCAAAAAAGAACTTGCAGCACTGGTACTGACGACGACTAATCAAGCTATACAAAACCAAATTATACTGATCTCTCATTGTACGGGAAGCTCATACAAAGCGAGGTCAAGTTATATGTATAACTTGAGCCGTGTGTACATTTGCAGACGTCCTAGAAGAATAGGTGCGAATAAAAAGTTTGGAGTTGAACAAAGCAAAGAAGTCGATAACCTATGATTGACGCTACATAGGAAAAAACTATATTACACCTAAGTAAGATGTACTTAAGTCTGTATTAATTTATCATTTTTATTCTAGAAGCGACGTGTTAGATGTGTCAATGGTAATAAAAAAAGAATGTGTGCTTTGCATTATAAGTTTGTGAAAAGTTGTAACTTTTAATAGGTGTTTGGACTTGACTATTAATTTATTTTAAAATTTGTACATATTTGACTAAGTTGTCTAGTTAACATGTTAGTCTTTGAAGTTATGACTTTTCTACACAATTTGTTTCTGTACATTAATCTCATTCTAGCCTGAACCAACTATGTTGGCGTCGGCTTCTCTTCTAACCAGATGCAGCTGAATACCAGTATTTTACATGGAGCGACTGCCTATTTGACTTCCACAGCCCAGTTAGTACTGGGTAATACGAAGGGGTTCCCTACTCGGCTTCGAAAGTTGATGATTCGATTTTTGTTATATCGAACACGGTGTGTCGATCATTCAGCTGTTGTACGATGTTTTATTCACTCGATGCTTTATTGGTGGTCATTTCGTACCGACATACTATCGAACTAATAAATTACCGAACTATAATGAGCAATCGATGTAGGGTTTTTCGTAACAGGATTTTTCGCACAAACGTTACATCGCACCAATTAAATAGATTCAATAAAACATCACACAACTGAATGATCGACACACCGTGTTCGATATAACAAAAATCAAATCATCAACTTTCGAAGCCAAGTAGGGAACCCAATACGACACCCTTTCGTAAGACTGCCGACTTTCGAGCTGCTGACCACCTGTAACGACTGTTAAACATCTACAAATGACAGCATTAACGTGCTTTACGAAGCACGGAGGGAACTCAGTATGTTATGGGTGTTCACTGGTCACCCATTAAGGCCCAACCTAGGTAAGCGCGGTTTAACCTAAAGATCGACCCGAACGGCTGTTACCTACTCCGCTCCTACCTACCCATACGTTTATGTATACAATGTAATATACAAACTGCAGTACATAACAGTCCTCACAGATAGACAGACGCACTTCGAGACACTAATACACATTACAGTATTCTCAACGGTACATCTGCGTCACCCGTACAATTTACACGCAATTGCAATGTATTGCCTCTTTATTGACAACTACTTGTAATATATAGTACATTACATAACACGACAATGTAAGACTTGTCGGATAAATCATCTTTAAATGGCTTTGGTAGAGGCTAAGGCAATTTACCTGTCGTCATTATAAATAATTACTTTATTAGGAACAAAAAATATTCATGAATAAACTATGTATTTCTAGTCATGTTATTTTTCGAGTTATAAGTCAGTAAAGGAAATTGATAACATACAGAGATTCTTCCGTGCCTCGGAAAGCATATTAAGACTTTAGTATCAGGCTGTGATTGAAAGTCGTTATATATAGGTAGTCAATGGCCCGAAAGTCTGACAACCAGGCTTACCAACGGGTACCTAGTATTACCCAAAAATTAACGGGGTTGTGAAGGTCACATGGGCAGTCGCTCCATGTAAAATTCTGGTATTCAGCTGCATCCGGTTAGATTGGAAGTCGACCGCAACATAGTTACGAATGGCATAGATTTTAGATTATATGATTATACCAGAGCATCATTACCACAGGAGCAATAGTCACTTAACGCATTTAGACAACAAGACCTAACTCCTAATCTCAAAATTTGAAACCATGAAGATTAAATCCAATAGCATAGCAGTACTTTGAACTCTAAACAGGACCTAGAGATACATAGTTAAAGCCTCCTATGACACATCGTAAGACCACAAAGCAACTACTTAAGACAGTGGGACAAGTCTATAAAGTTTTATGGCGAATAGGCATGAATAAACGACGGCTTAGACCATAACATTACCGTTTGTGGCTTTAGAATAGAGCTATGTCACTTCCTGCTGAATGCTGATGGCGAAAGCTGTGAATAGGCACAATGGACTAGATATCGAAATTACATACATAAACTCACGCCTGTTTCCCATAGGCAGAAACCACAGAACGCCACCTGCTACGATCCTGACATACTCCTTTTGCCTCCACATTCATACATCTGGTCATAGACGACACACAATTACCCAGTACTAACTGGGTTGTGGAGGTCAGATAGACAGTCGCTCCATGTAAAATACTGGTATTCAGCTGCATCTGGTTAGGCTAGGCAGCTAATGATTGTAGAAGTTTGTCTGCGTCTTTCTGAATAATTTTATCTTGCATAATTCCTGAAGCTTCAAGTGCCATATACTTATTCACTCCCAAATTCTGTTTTTATTTACATGTTCTAAGCATTAAAAATGTACTCTCTATCTCTCCCCACTTGCACGCATCTGTACTTATTGTGAACAATTTGCAGCGAATGCATCGTCTTTTATCGACTGCAGAATTACAATGCAGAATTGCAGACTGGAGCGAATGTAAATCAAGGAGCTTTAAGTCCTTAGTGTTGAATGTAATGCAAAAGCTCTCTCAATGCTGCTCTGACGCACTTTGGACTGGTACATCAATGTTTACTAGAGTTGGACGTTTTTATTTACTTCTGAGAAGTTGTAGGTAGGGTGTGAGTTCGGAAATCAGGTCCCAAAAACGGTAAAGGAAAACATCGTGAGGGATGTCTGATGCTATCTTACAGAAATGAGGTCTCTGACCCAGTACCGGGAGGTTATAGGCCGATTTGGCTTTACTTACTGAATGTAGAATTTTGCGACATTATTTTTTTCTTGTCTCAAAACTAAACGAAAGTTTTTTCTCTGAGCATTTAGTTAAAATATTAGCCAGGACAAGACATTTGATTTTAGTACCGACTGCTCAGGAAATGCCAGAAAGGTATGCGTTCTTAAGTATGATACTTAACTACAAAGAGATTAAAGAAAATATGTATTTGCTTACTCATGAAATAGCCTAGCAACATAAAGAAAACCAAGGGTGAAACTATTCAGAGCCTGGGACCGCAAACTGTTCAACATTCACAACGGTACACATCATTCTCAGACGCATGAACATTTTAGACGGAATGCATTCGTCTTTTATCGCTTGCCATTACGAAGCAGACTACACACGAACAAATATCCATTCGCAAACCAATAAGCATAGGCTTTAACCACACTGACACGGAATGCATCAATAAAGACACGAAGACCAGACGCGCCTAGACACAAATATGCAGTTCAAGTGTCAGTAAATCACAACGGTATACTGACGTCACTCATACACGCATCCGTACCCATTGTAAACAGATTGCAGCGAACGCATTGGTCGCTTACCGCCGGCACCGTGCCTCGTTCACGCGGACGAGTCTACTTGAACGAGAGAAGAATATAAAATTGATATTATTAGAAGTGTTATGAATATTAAGTGGGTGGGTACTCCAGTGTCGTGGTTCCTGTAGGTGTGAATGGGCGGTATTGTTAGGACGGATGGGAATAATAATGGTTAATGGAACGTTGGTAATTAACGAAGAATTTATTGTGTATGTTGATGTCATGTGTGGGCTCTACACTGAATAATCAAATCACGCCATGTCTTGAGAGTTACTTGAACATGAAACAAACATAAATCTGTATAACATGTCAGTGTTGAGTGTAGCTTCTGTCTCATGTTATACAGCATGTTATAACTTGGTAGGGTTGCCTTTACAAAGGGTGCACCTAGTCGTGCGTTTGTTAATGAGCTCATTAGTAACTGTACGCCCAGTTTCTTCAAACAAAACGGACCGTCATTCACGGTATGGAAGTTCCTGGTTTTACGCAAAACTACTGTTTTGTGACCTCGTGATTAGAAGGAATAAAGGCAAACTGGGGCTCACTGTGACAAGTGTCACATTTCTCTTGGATACTTTGTGATACATGTCTTGCCATGGCTCAGCATTCTGCTACTCTATGAGCTAATCTATCTGTCTTTCGCGCCTAGTTACCGATACCAACTTTGATTACCTCCATTTAATAGAGGCATCCGATAATATCTACACTCCTGAACATACTTATAAGCTATGGTTTGTTACATTGTAGCTCCACATAAATAGTACGTCTAACGTGTGTTTGAGATAATAACCGATGACTATCAGGCGAATCGAGTACAGAATCTGTAATAATATCACTATTTGTTTACAGTAAGCTATACTAATAATAAATTATGTTCGGTCTTTGGGTTAAGCCCTGCTTGCTGATACTGAAAATACTGATATTCAACTGCATCCGGTCAGACTAGAAACCAACCCCAACATAGTCGGGAAGAGGCTAGGCAGATGATGATACTTATCGTCTGAAATGATGATCATCATTTCAGCCGAAAGACGTCTTAGGCCTCCCGCAAGTGTCGCGACATTGATCGGTCCCCGCAACCTTCACCAGGTCATCGGTCCACCTAGTGGGAGGTCTTCCAACACAACGTCTTCCGGTTCGCGGTCGCCACTCCTTCACTCCTACTTAAAAAATCGAACTATGTCTGTCTGTCTGTAAGTCTGTGACTTTTTTACGCCTAAACGTATTTAGATGATTATCACACCGGTAAACTGTAACCTAGGTTAAGACATAGGACATTTTTTATCCCGGTAGTATGTTCTTAGGGATAATTTCCGACCTCCACGAAGGCAAAGCCGTGTACAAAAGCTAGACCATAATAAGTTAGTATTGGCCACACTTTACTACGAAGGTATAAAATCATAATTACCCCTCTACTTGTACAAGAAGAAGTCCCACAAGTAATATTATTATCAACCGCTAGAATAGTTTGCCGTAGACACCGTAATGCACATCACATGTCGAAACCATTAGCGTGTGTGTAGCGTGTCTGAATAGGCCTTTAGACGGGACTTCAACTGCCACAGACAAACTAAGGCTCTGGAAGAGCGCAGTGAGCGTACTAGCTTCGGATAAGTATTTTCACGTTTCATATTCAATTTTAATATGCCAACCAAAAGTTGGGGTATTTCACTTGGGTGCTAGAAAATAAATCAAGATTTTATTTGATTACACTAAACTAACTTTTTTTGCGGCTTTGAAAGCGTAGTTTGGTGATTCCAAGGAAACACACTACCGGTATAAAAAGTATCTTAATTGTATCTTAATGGTCATGGCCAATTCATGTGACGAATTTCATTCAAATCTGATCAGTAAGTAAGACGTGAAAAGGTAACAGGGACAGACAAAGAGAGAGAGTTACTTTCGCATTTATTATGTTAAAGCATGGTTTTTTTTTCTGGCTCTAGGTTTTTGGTGAGACGTAACAAGCATAGTCACTACATAATATGAAACTAAGTCCTCCGCCGCGTCTGTATTTCTGTTCGCGATAAACTGAAAAACTACTGTACCGATTTTCACACTGTTTTCACCAATGGATAGAGTGGTTCATTTGTCAAGTATTTGTATACATTAGCTAAAATATGGAGTTGCGGGAACGGGATCAAAATATCATGATTAGGTACTTTTGGTCGCGATAACCGACATCCAGCTAGTGGTGAATAAAAATTCAGCGTGTTCTAAATGAAATGTCACATGAAAATAAATTCTGATAAATTGTGTTTTTAAAATATGTGTTACTTTTCGACCTATGAGAGGATTTGTATGTTAGAAACACGTTTTTAACATGACTAGCACTAACACTGAAAAAAATAAATTAATAACGTTTTTTTTTCCTAGTGTCGTCCCAGCAATGAATACAAGCCCGATGGTTTACAGCTGCTGGCAAGAGTAAAGACTAATGGACCAGTGTTATTTTTCATTTACAACCAAAACAATTCTGCTGTTGCTACGAAAAAGATGATGAGGAAAACAAGCAAGATAATAAATAACTTCGGATCCTGACCAGTTTATTTTTAATTTCATGCGACTGCAGGAAATTGAAAATAGGTAGGTAGACCTAGGTAAACAACTAGTATGAAAGGAAAGAAGATTTGAATACTTCATTATTATTAAACGTTAATTTCAGATTCAAAATTATCCATAGCATACAAGTAGAAAAAATAATTAAATAAAAAGAAGTCATCATAACAAATTAACATAATTACTTAACTAGCTTACTACTTACAAATTCAATAAAAAAAAACATTCACATAACAAAAATTAATAATAATAAATCAATCAATGGGCGAGCCAGACATTTCACTATCATTATGAACTTAACTTCTAATAAATGAAGTAGAAGAGTATTTAGTTGCACAGTCATAATTAATACGAGTATGTACATGTTACTAAAGCAAATATTAAAATTCGCAAAATATTAACGTAAAATATTAAGGAAATTAAATGCAAAACAACTCTACCACCAACTTGAATGGTCCGTAGACATTTGGAAGTCACAGTGGTCATTCTTTGTTAGATGTATGAAATGGCTAAAACACGATTGATAGCCTATACCTTACCTAACTAATATAAGTTTAGTAAGTAAACACGCTACCATTCCACATTCAAACAAATTCGATCATCTTCCAGAAAAAAAATAATTTAATTCAAAAGACTCTTCCAAAGAACATACATCTGTGTTGCTACCCAGCCCGCGGCATCGGACGAGCGCGTCATACACAAATGGGGGACATTATAATAGGACGATACGCGATTTCAGAGCTCAAGGTCTCAGACAATTGTGCCGTTTTTAACGCTCCACATCTTGAATGGCCACCAGAGATGAAAGACTCTGTTTTTAATTTTAAATGAGTTGAATAGGCGATAGATACACAAAGTTCTCGGTTTTGTATTCAAACCTAACACGTGTAAATTTATAATTGAGGAAGACGAAGCGAAGGAGGTCGAAATCTGATTCGTTGAATGAATCACTAAAGAAACTAACCCTAGTCAAGTTTTGACACAAAAAATCTGGGTCCCTGAGCAAGTAAAATGTCTGTCGGCTAACAAAGTCGCCACTCACAAAATCCTTAACATCCCATATGAATTATTCAAGTAAAATATAATCTCAATTCACGACTCCCAGTCCCAGTCGAGTCCCTATTCTGACAACACAAAACGGGTACATAAATAATGCAACTAGCGAGTGACGTCACACGCAGCGCCGTTTGTAAACGAGATCGCATTTGAATTGTTATGGTATGCCCAGTTTAGTTTGGCTATTACGAGTGCGATGCGGATCGAAGAATCAAAGTCTGCGTGGATATGTCATCACCGTACATTAGCCCGTAAGCTTCAAAGGGTTATTCGGAATTCGAATTTGACATCTGAACGTCAAAGTTGACAGTTGATGTATTGACAAGCACTTAATTCTCGTGGTCGTTTGTGTTTGAGCCACGTTTTCATCAGCTTGATGAACAAACCGTTTGATCTGTGTTAATTTGTTACTGTTTAGTGTACTATGCTCAGTGTCAATTACGTTTCTGTGCAAACAATTGCCCTCTGAATTCGGTTCGGCCAAATGTGCAATATCAAACACGTTTACACTTATTTAGGTAGCAAGCACTCGGTCTCTGAAATCCATCGAACACTACAAACATGTTTCAATGTTGCTTGTTTCCAATTATATTAACTTACTAAAGACGGGTCAAAGTGTACAACATCATAATCTACTTACAAATTAACCATCTCGTTAGTGTCGGTACAAGTGCAAGGTATCAAACTTGTCAAGCATGCAGTTTTATGTGACAAGGGATCACAGTTTATATTCTTCTTGCTTTTGCCCGCGGGTTCGCTCGTGTTTATTTATAATTTGACAATCATGATTCGAAAGAGACTTGGCGCCATCTATCCGTTTTTGTACACCTGACAACGTAAATGTAAAATTTAAGGATGATCAGTTCAGTGGTTAGCGTGAAAAGATAACAAACGAACTTTCTCATCATCAACTTTCTGCGGTTGTCCCATTCTACTTGGGGTCGGCTCAACACGTTTTCTTCTTCCATTCTCTCCTGTTACGGCATGGCACGTTACGGCATCATTTACTCCTCTATCTTTCATACAATCATGTTTTACAATCTACGTAGAATCAAATTATGTACAAAAATCAAGCTACTACAAACTGTCAAATTTCGTTAATACATTTTTTACTTTATAGCTGAAGCATTAGGTTCAAGATTGATTGGGAAAATTAGGCAGTTTCGGGTAGCTTGATGTGCTGGCGTCAGTACATCCATAGAATCTTCTAACGCTGACAAGTATTAGTGCCAAAGTTATACCCAGTATCCCGTTTGTAACCCTCACTATCATTTCCAAATGCGTCTCAAATGTGAGCTAGGCTTAATGCGAAATCCTCAAAGCAACGAATTATCAGAACCGTTGAAATTCGAGTTCAGATATGACAGGTTTGACTGTATTAAGAAATACAATTAATTAGAGTGAAATTACCATTGGTTAACTGTGTTAATTTAACTTTCACGAATTAATGTTTCTGTAAAACTAGTAACAATGAATCAAACTGTTAGAAGTTCTTTGTTAGTATCACGAACTATAGACTTTTATAGGTTTATGATCATTAATTGAAAAGCAACATATCTTAATAGATATGTTTCATATCAATTAAATACAATATATTTATGTGTTTGGTTACAACAATTCAAAACGCTACGACACTGCATTATTAAAGATACCTAATTACCTATAGAAGTTTTAAGCTGTCTTGTTATATGGTGCATCCGGATAGACTAGCAGCCGACTACATCAGAAAAAAAGAGAGAGGAGACGGAGAAGATCGGGAAAAGAGGCAGACAGATAATGATGAAATATAACTGGTTTGAAATAGTCTCTGTGCCCACTTTGAGCATACCACGGCGAGAAACCCTTCATTGCCGTATTCAGTTGCTTCTATAGTCCGAGACGGTGACGGATTATGGAGAAAAGTTTGACTCGGTTAAAGCCCGTAGTTCTATTTAGGTAGGATTTAGTGCTAGATGTTATTCTATCGTTTTAATGAGATAGAACATTATCTGAGAGATCATTTTTATCTATTCTGTGGATCTATTTTAGGCTTGTTTGGGAAAGTACCATTCTATTCTACGGTTAATAGTAAATAATTTGTTTAACTTTTCACTTTCTGAGTGTGCAATACAGCTATACACAAGATCAGGAGCATGGAATATGAAGATGAGCTTATTGCCATCAACCGGAAACACAAGCCTTCAACAGAAACTCCTAAAAACACCCTGCCCGTCCTGGGAATTGAAAAGAAGACCTTCATGCCTAGCAGTCAACCTTGCAACCAGTACGGGTTTGTGGCATTTAGTGTAAGGCAAATTTTATCACGTAATGAATTTTCCATGAGTTGAGCTGTCTAGCAATGCTTAAAATTGAATTATGTATGAATATTTGGAACAGGATAACGAAATTGACCAATGGCTGAATTTTCAGCCATGGACAGTTCATCGAAATGTAAAAAAAATCTGCCAGGGACGGTGCAGTGGGGGCCATCATCATCTGCCTAGCCTTTTCCCAACTATGTTGGGGTCGGCTTCCAGTCTAACCGGATGCAGCTGAATATTAGTATTTTACATGGAGCAACTGCCTATCTGACCTCCACAACCCAGTTACTACTGGGAAATACGATACCCCTTGGTAAGACTGGTTGTCAGACTTTTTGGGCCACTGACTACTTTAACGACTGTCAAAGATCTTCAAATGACAGCCGGGACCAACGGCTTAACGTGCTTTCCGAGGCACGGAGGAAACTCGGTATGTAATGGGTGGTCACCCATCCACAGACCAACCTAGGTTAGCACGGCTTACCCTAAAGATCGACCCGAGCGGCTGTTATTGTTTAGCCACAAGCTCCTACTCAATAAAAGATGATGTATTTAATATCAAGAACCAAAGCTACGGTTATTGTAAGGAGGTACAACTACTTTGTGTGAAACCAGACACCCGCCGTATCATACTGTAACAAATATGACAGCTTTGGAGGATAAAGATAGGAATATATTGAGGAGAGGCCCTTTGTATGAGGAAATAGAAGGCAATAATAACGTCGAATTTGTACTAAACTTCATGATTTGCGTTCAATATGATTATGGGTGAGAAAGACCAAAGAAACGGTTGTGAGAAAGATCATTTGATCGGAAACAGCAGACGGGTAACAACCCGCAAAGGGGCCGTGTGGTGGATATGCTATCCTCCCTCAGTGACGCCCTTAAGCCGAGATTTGCACCCCATAGGGATAACTGTAGATGCTTAGCTTATAGTCGCTTAATTTTTAAGTCCCTGGCTGGAGACATTACACCCAAGGCACCCCCGTTTAAGATGACTACAACCTCTTTGGTTGACAAAAAAACGAGTGCTGTATAATACAGTTTTCACAGAGAGATCTGTGCGCCAGCAGTGGAGAAGACATAGACTGATCCATCCATCTGCCTAGCCTTTTCCTAACTATATTAGGGTCGGCTTTCAGCCTAACTGGATGCAGTTGAATACTAGTATTGTACATGGAGCGACTCCACAATTCAGTCAGTACTAGGTACTTAATACGATACCCGTTGGTAAGATTGATGGTCAGATTTTCGGGTCTGTAACGACAGTCGTAGATCTACAAATTAAAGCCGCAACCAACGGTTTAACTTACTTTCCGAGGCACGGAGGAAACTCGGTATGTAATGGGTGATCACCCATCCACGGACTAACAACTAGGCAAGAAAGATTGACACGAGTGGCTGTTATAAATTAGCTACAAGCTCTTGAAAAAATCTCATAGACTGATCATTAAATAAAAATAATTGGAAGAAAAATATACGTAATTATTATACACTGATCCCACATAAAGTGGTACAAGGGCCGGAGCACAAGCAACGTGATGATTATCAAAATTATTTTTCTTCTCGTTTCTATAATTCCATGTCTTGCTAGCATGATTAATCATAATTACATTGCAATCTAAGACGTTTCCGGGTCAATATTGTCGTATATAAGATCAATACCAGCAGTTGGCATCACAAAGCAATTAGAATTGTCACTGACGTCTTAACTTTAGACAATTTACACCGGATCCTATAATTAAGCATGGAACAGTGACCGCCCATGAATGCGAACGGGGTGATCATCCATAAAATATCTTTAAGGTGCCCCCTTTCCGGGAGCATTTGTCTTTAATGTAAAGGTGGGTACTGACCAAAGTTACGAGGTGTAATGTAACATTAGCATCGAGCGTGTTACGCATCGAGCATGTTACGGTGTTCTAAAATCGGCGTAACATGCTCGTCAAAACTCTGACTCAACCGCGTAACAGTCAAAGGATTCGCCAAAAAACCGACAGCCGGGTGGAGCACTCAAAGCGAGCAACGAGCGGCTCGTTGCTCGCTGGTTTCCCCGTAACACGACGTACTGACTGCACGAATGCTCGCTGTGTAATATGTTACATTACACCTCGTAACGTTGGTCAGTACCAACCTTAACATTTCAGATTCGAGCATTCGCAGTGAGTGAGGAGAACCAAGCATTACAGTACGCACGCTGTAACGTTTCAATTTATACTACATGGAATCTTGGATTGTTCCATTACAGGCGAATGTTCCATTGAGGGTGCTCCCTTAGGTACTCCTAGCTCCTTTAGGTATTATAAAATTCCAGTGTGCGTATTTTTTTTATTTTGTATTCAGATAATGGTAAGTCATTATCATTACATAGTATAAAACAAAGTCGCTTCCCGCTGTCTGTCCCTATGTATGCTTAGATCTTTAAAACTACGCAACGGATTTTGATGTGGGTTTTTTTAATACATAGAGTAATTCAAGAGGAAAGTTTATATCTACATTGCACCTGTGCGAAGCCGGGGCGGGTCGCTAGTTACATATAAACTAAGCCCCACAAAATCATCGAAATGGTTAGACTGTATTCGTATTTCTTCTCTTAAATCGTTTGATCTATTTGGATGATTCTTTTTTTTAACTTACTTACGGGTCACCTAGAAAACGATGGCGTGACATCTTAGAAGCGTTTGTGAAAGATTGGCCGAAAAAACCCCACAGAGGAAGAATGGAAGGTTATGGAAAGACCTTTGCCCAACAGTGGGACAATATAGACTAAGAAAAAAAATGGGGTCACCAGGATGGTTCTTAGCTATAACTGGACCCGGTAAGCGGCGGTTTTGCTAGTAGTATTATAAATGCTCAAGAAACTATGTCCATCTGTTATATTTCACGCCTCAACGGTTTAGCAAATATCGATTACAATTGGACACACAAGTAGTCCAAGAAAAGGAGTTGGAAAGAACATATTTTTTATGTAGTGGTATCGTATAATTTTTACCATTCACGCGGGCAAAGCTGCATCAAAAGCTAGTCAGGCAAAAATAAATTTTAATAACTAAAACATGGATGACACAGACTGTTGCAGATCGCAGACTCGTTTCATATTTATTATCACGAATAGTTGGGTGGTAGGCGTGTGACCTGACAACCCTCGCAAACTAATATTAGTTTCTCGTTTCATTCAGTTGGTTATAAATTTTGCCAGTTTACGGTTTTGGCACAGACGGCGACAAACTTATATTTGCCGCCTCGAGAATTAGTTGCCATCGTGTTTCACTATACTACTCCGTACAATAGAACGAATCTAACGGATGTTACTTTGTTGTTTTGTATGCCGTTTTAGTGTTAGCTTATACTGCATTTTGGTGGCTACGATTGATCAAAGCTTGCTTTGGTTTGATCGAGTAGTGAGCAAAGGGTTAGATAAAATCGACGGCGCAGACAACGGGTTAAGTGCTCATCAAAATGTTTGGCACACGCCACTTCCTTGTTGATGGAAAATAACAGGCAATACAATGATATTGCCAATTCAGATTCTTTTTGATTCAGGAAAATGTTGTCTCATAAATATTTTATGAGACTTACGTACTTGGAAAATCACTGTCTTATTTCATAATAGAGGAAGAAAAACGTTTTATTGCGTGGTTAAATAAAAATTACCGAACAAACTAAATCCAGAAAAATAAGCTTCTAACATCATAAATCACAGTACAACACATCCAATAGTTGTTCACAAAAAACATATTGTCGTGTTCGTAAGTTACGTGAATTCAGTTTTTACGATGTGATGTTCCGAAAGGACATATTAAATGAAGATTCAATATGTTAGGGCGGGCTGGGGGCCTGCGACACCATTAGGAAGTGGTGGCACGGAAAACCCTCGGAATGTGATGCTGTGTTTGGATGGGTACTTGACTTGCTGGTTTACTGGCGCTGTTTGAGTTTTAAAGTATGGAGTAGTTCTTTAAATGATTTTGTTTTGATTTTTGTTGTAGAAATATTATGTTCTCTTCTCCTTAGCGTATTGCTGAGAATTCAATTTCAATCAGCCCCAAATTTGGCAACGAGTTTCAGTTGCGTCCATCAGTTCCTGAGATGTGCAAACAACAGGACATGCAGGACACGATATTAAGTGTCCCATCTTTTGTGGAAATATTATAAGAACCTTCAGCGGCGTGCCGTCCAATGATAAGATTCAAGTAGTGTCCAAAGGTAGATGTGTACTCGAATCACGAGAATTAACCCAAAAATATGATAATTCATCTCGTACTCGTCATTTTTTTTTTTATTAGTATGCATGGCTTACCCTCCGTGGAGAACCACTGCACGCCACTGAGAAACATCTATGTCTAATCATGAAACGTTTTTATGTGTTATGTTTTCAGAGAAGTCAAGTTTTCACATTACAAATTCATAATAGTTCGGGTGGGCTGTAGTTAACCTAATTCGTTGAAAAGATTAAGTATCATCATCGGTTTATTTATGGGTTTTTAGTTAATAAATACTTACTAGTTCACATCATGGTGCTGACGGAAAAAATAAATGATGATATATTTACACTACATAAACAAATTCACAAGAATTCTCAGATGTAGCTGTTTATTTCAGTAACATTAAATAACGCATTAAGAATATACATAGAAATTCATTTAACCCAAAACATTGAAACGCACACACAATCGATTCATTCCAGTAAATCAATTCCAGTATTTAGACCGAGTAATATTTCAAGTGTACTGGTGTGCGTAAACAAAGCATTGGCACAGATTCCAATGAAATGAAAGGATATGCGCGGTGGAAAAGCTCTCGACTCGAGGTCGCTCCAGGTGGAAATATCTTAGCTTAGAAATCTTTTAGTCTAGCTAAAGGCTGAAAAAAACTTCAAGTGGCAATCTGGCATAGAAAAAGACGTTTAGCTTGTATACTTCTGGAGTTATTTTTATAGAATTTTAATGGACAGCTTGGGATCTTTACGGATTAGTTTTGACTGTAACAAAATAGGGAGCATTTTTTTTTAATATAAAATAAGGTTTGCGTTTCGACATTTCTTTGATTCGGAAGATCGAAACCATGCATTAATCCGCACCGGGCCCTTTAACAGATAGCACTCCTTTGCCCAAAAGTGGGGGCAATAGGCGTTGGGCAGACGCCAGCACATCAAGCTACTACAATCTGTCATAATTTTTTGATTTTCTACTTTATATCTAAAGCATTAGGTTCAAGGTTGATTGGGAAAATTTAACAGTTTCGGGTAGCTTGATTTGCTGGCGTCTGTTCTTGCTGATTATATTTCATCATTTTTTTGCCCTTGTCCCATTCTACTTGGGGTCGGCGCAACACGTTTTCTTCTTCCATTCTCCCCTGTCAGACGTCACAGAAGAGAATAGAAGTTGAAAACGCTGATTATATTAATGTATGCTAACAAAATGAGATTTAGAACGTCTACAAAGTGTTGCTGTGCGCAAATAATAACTTGAATTTAATATAGATTTTAATAGTCATCGTTAGTTTCAGACGCTTTATTAACAGAGTTTAACGATAATTTCTTCTGACATAAAATAAATACAAGGGATTTGTTACTACAACGTTAACGTTTGCGAAATACGATGTACTTTCAAAGAAATGGGTTCGTACCGTAAACTGTCGCCATTTTGTTTGTTGACTCAGACTTTCAATTGTTCTCAAGTCATCAAATCGGTTAAAAAGCGTGTAACGGGAGTTTAACTTGACTTTCTATGATCTTGCTTGTTATTGTGACACACAGATGATTTTCTCTTAATGGTACCGCTTTTATAGCGTGTCATCTTTCATCGCGACAATAGATACAAGCTTAACAATCCAGTTTATACGGATCTCTCATTGCATGGGAAATCAATACAAAACGAGGCAATGTTATACTGGAAATGTAAAGCAGGATGGGTCGGTGTGTTCCTTTCTCAATAGATTATTAGATTATATAAAATAACATAAAATCTTATTTTTGTTTTGATTACTGAAATAATGGTAAGAGTGATGAATTAATAAATTTATTTATATATTTTTTTTTTATTTAATTTTAAAATGCAATTGTTACAATTGTTTTTGAAATTTAGTTTTCGTATCTTGCCTGAAATAAATTAGAATTTTATTTTATTTATTTATTTATTAATGACATGTTCATATTGATCCTGATATAAGCGCGCAAATAAAGAAGATTAACATAACAGACCTTCACGCCCGTTATCTCTGAATCAGGTCAGGTAGAAGTCAAGTAGACTTATTTTTTTTTATTAAAATATTTTTCTTAATTTTCCTGGTGGAGTAATTCCAGTGTGAGAAAGAGATGGCGCTAGACGACCTGTATAGCTCTGTCTCTTACACTGGAATTACGCCTGCTTTAAGACGTCATAGTAACCTTCCAGATGTATGAATGTGGACAAGGCGAAAAGACTAAGTAAGTATCGTAGCAGATCGTGTCGACGGCGCGTTCGTGTTCCACGCGCGCCTCAAAGAGACCAGCAAACAACACGCAACAAACAACAAACAAACAAGTAAACAGGGAGAGGTCCGCAAGGGCCGATGACTGCCGGGGCTGCGGGACTGTTCGAAAGAGATACCACGGCCCTGGAACACAAAGGGCAAGGAAGGAATATGGATGGGTTTTAGTCAGTACAAGTCTGACACTCCCTTCCGCTCCGCCCAGAGCGGGAGAAGTGATGATTTCCCATCCGGAAAAAAAGGATCGTAGCAGATGGCGTTCTGTGGTTTCTGCCTACCCCCATAGAAAAAAGGAGATTAGTTTATATATTAATGTATGCATGGGCATGAACAATAAAGGGTCGACCACTTTCAACCTTATCACTTAGAACATAGGAGTGAAAAGTGGAAAACCGTCAGTGAATTCGGTAGTAGGTACCTATCCCACACTACAAAAAAAACACGGGAAAGTAAACCTTCGCTGATAATAATTAAGGGTGATCAAGGCCGAGACAACAAAATAAAGGGCGATCTATGCCATTTACTAAGAAATAGCTCATTTACTGACTTCCGTTAAACGTGGGTGTCTGCAAGCAACTTAATCCTGCATGTAGGCTGATAATGTAATTAAAAATAATTTGTATGTTTAATTTGTTAGTTTGTTTTTGTTTTTTAGTTATTTTGTATTTTGTTAAGTGTTTTTTTTTGTACACACGGCGGCACACCAAGCTTTACATTTCCAGTATAACGTGGCCTTGCTTTGTAAATAGTTTCTATACAATGACAGATCCGCATAAACGTGTTTTGTATAGCTTGACCAGCCGTCGTGCGTACGTGTTGTTGCTTGTGTGTTTTACTTGTTTGTGTGTTTTTGTCTGTTTGTGTTTGTAGCTCTAGCAACTTTCTAAGGTAGGAAAGAAGGCGGTGGTATTCTTTTTAAAAGCGTATGTATAGGAATCACTATATCAAAGAAGCTTCCTATTTATTTAAAATACTTCCTGATGCCAACGATCTTCGTCCGCGTGTTATTATTTTTAAAATATGACTTTCCATTTGAATCGAATTCATCGAATCAATCCTTTTTCTAAAATAAAAGTAGCATACTCCTTATACTATCAGAAAGTAAAAGTGCCGTCAAAATCGGTCCAGTCGTTTCAGAGATTAGCCGGAAGAAACAGACAGTCATTACATTTCAACTACAAACAGACACTTCAATTTTATGTATTTGAATAGTTACCTTGGCGATAGATAATATATTCAGACATATCAGTCCATATTAATAACTACGCAAAAAAACAATGAAAGAAACACTAACTGAAATTCATACAACCATACCGCCACTAGAACTAAAAATATCTACGACACAGAGATGAATGACCCAACCCAACCCATCCATCTATCCATCCATCAAAATTGGCATCCCATATGCCGTACATTTGTTCGAAATTACAACGTCAAACAGTTATATTGAGGAAACCATAAAATCTGTATAATCGTAAAAGCTAACTTGGGTGGCGGCCAATAGCCAATGAAAAATAATTCGACATACAACGTTCAATGAAGCCAGAACTTCAGAAGTTCGGGAATCAGGAATTTCAGCGTTTATTGCATTTCAGAGTCTCGTACGGACAGTTATTGCATCATCTACCTCATGTACTTATAGTTCGTGCGTGTGTGTGTGAGTTAAAGGCAGGTCTATACGAGTTCAGTAATATGACAGTATGTATTGTAAGTACAGAACCCAGGCAGGCGCATTACTTTGTGTAATTTATTTCATCACCACTGCTCTCAAAAACGATGAAGGAAAACATCGTGAGGAAACCGGCATGTTCTAGAACCAAAAATTCGAAGACATGTGACATCTACCAATCGGCACTGGGCCCGCGTGGTGGATTATAGCCCAATCCCTCTCATAGAGAGGAGGCCTGTGGCCCAGCAGTGGGAACATTATAAGCTGATGATGATGATGATGTATTGTAAGTACGTACGGGACGGGGAAATGTGTTTAACCAACTAGGTGGACAGCCGATGTCATTAAAGAACCGGAAGAAACTGGATAGCCATTACAGGATACTGCTAAAAGTAGAAAGATTTGGAAGATACCTTACACTCAGCATTGGGTGGTCAAAGGTGAAGATGAAGAGATTTTAATTCCTTCCAGCAACTGGACTCAAGTAGAGGGTAATTCAGTTGTAGTGATGTTCCGGATATCCGTATCCGTATCTGCGGATATACGCGGGAGTAAAAAGATCAGTATCCGTTACATTTTTGAAGGATCTTTTACGGATACTCTACCTTATTAATTTTTAATACATAGATTCAATTCGACATATATTTATGTAGGTGATAAGGTAACAATAAAATACTATTAAATTTCAATCAAATTATTTGTTATTTCTAAAAATCACATATTTGGCATCTTTATATTGCAAACATTGATATTAATAGACCCGCGCAACGCAAGTCGTACCATGTTCTGTCACGCAAAGCGTCAAGTGGCAGCAGCTATCGTTTCAAGGTTACGCACACCGATCGAGTAAGAAAGTTAAGATCAGTATCCGCATCCGCGAATGTTGACGCCAATGATCCGTATCCATATCTACGGATCTACATTTTTAATGATCCGGTACATCACTACTCAGTTGCATAGACCAAGCCAGTCCCATGTGACTGATTCGTCTATAAACTGTGGAACAGAAAGGGTGTAGAGATACTTATGACAGCTGATTATTTCTGCGCTATTATGACGATGGATTCATGGAGAAACTTGTTCAGTTAGATGGTCTCAACTGAACACACCTTTGAATATGACTTTACCCTTTCTATAACACGCTGATGTACAATTCGAATTCGCATTGGGCAGTCACGGCCGATTTTTTTCAAATTAAATACTTGTGTTTGTGCACACAGGTAAAACGGCAGATGACACAAAAAAAATAATACACTGGGCTCTGTGTCCTACTACTAAACAGCAAATTGCGCATAAAGGGTGTAAAAAGACTCTTAACGAAACCGAAAGGCACTTGTTTTCGTCGTCATTGCGACCTTTTTTTTTGTTCTAGACCTTACCTGGGAACCTTCTAGTTATGGAAATATTGGGGTTCAAAGTTTCAACTTTTTCACAAGTTTTTTTTTTAAATACATGTTTTTAATGTATTTTTTTTACTCAAGACACCTCAACGACCCCCGTAATATTCAATTCATCCACCAGCACAATGTTTTGAATGCGTTACATTGAGTCCTACCGTAAAACGTGATTTTTCACACCAAAAAAAAAAACGTTGCCCAGCAATAATTTTTGCGTAAAGTTACTTAGTTTGATGTACATAATGCTTGGTTAACGGCTTCGTGAGAGTCTGTTTACACCCAGTATACATGGTTACTGGTAACTCGACGTATTCCTTGCAGGACGTCATAGCAGGGTCAAAATACAACAAATTAAGCCACTAACTTTTTTGTACTAGACTACATTTTTTGATTAGTAATGTGTGCCAAAGTTTTAGGCATTTTTGAACTTTTAATTATTAACAAAGGTGTCAGACTTGTACTGACTAAAACCCATCCATGTTCCTTCCTTGCCCGTGTGTTTCAGGGCCGCGGTATCTCTTTCGCACAGTCCCAGCCCTGGACAGTCCCGCAGCCCTGGTTGAATCTTAACCCTTCTGTGGCGTCCTGCAAGGAATATGTCCAGTTACCAGTAACCCTGTTTATATAGAATGTGTCCTCTGTTAACGTTTGTTTGTTGTATAGGTAAGAATATGACAGCTTCGTGAGCATGACGACTTGTTAAATGAATCGCGTACATACAAACTCAGTGTCTGGGCCCAAAAATTAAATTACTAGGCTCGTACAAATCATGCTTAATAGAAGACACGCTTTTGATAGAAATTTTAATCTACTAGCATTATTATCAGATTTTCGAGAGTATCAAATACTATCATAAGAATAATTATTAGGTAAATGTATAATGATACAAATTGGAACACGTGTAGATACTTGAGAAAACTGTGTAGGTGTATTCTTAGAAACATAATGATTAGTAGAAAAGATTATAGCTACTTGTAGTCGTAGTATGGGTGTAAAATAACCTAAACGAAGCCGAAAGGCACTGGTTCTCCCCGTCACACGGTGGGCTGAAAATCGGCTTTCATAGACTTAGGGATTTCAATTTGCAAGTGCTTGTTTTTATGCCGGATATCGCTTCTATTAGTCATTACTATGTACAAAAATGACACCCGAGTTAATTCTACCCAAAAACGAAGGAAATATAATTTTTTTACGAAAAATTTGTATGAAGCTAGTATGAAAAATCGAATTATCTCCTAAACGGCATGTTTAACCGTAATATCCTTGGAGATGGTCATAGTGCTAATTATTTATGATTTTTTGGTTGGCGATTGGACGAAAAATTTAATGCCGTTTTTTTTTAAAAAATCGTCAAAATATTTTTATTTATTTTTACATGTAAAACGATCCCTTTTAGTGTCTAAGTTAAAAAGTTCGATATGTTATTAACCCAAATATTAAGAACACACGAAACAAGAAAAATAAAATAAAAAAATTGCTGTTTTTGACACATTTATATTAATTTAAATAAAAAAAGATTTATATTGAAGTAACATATGAAGTTATATTTTATACAAAATAAGTTAATTTAAGGAATTAATACTAAGCATTCGTAAAATAAAGTAAAATAAATAAAAAAAATAAAACATATCATTAAATATTACAAAAAAACCCAAACACACTCAAATACAAATTTACAAATATGTACATATATATCTTTTTTACAAATTTTCCTTATCACTCTCGTTGTCAGACTCCAATTCTGAGTCAGCATCCAGATTGGATATATCCAAAAATTCGAACTCAGTTTCCTGAAATTGAATTAAGTCGAGAGTTTCAGCAAAAAAGCTCTGCTTTTTCTTGGCATCTAACTTAGGCCTTTGTGCACTTAGCAAAGGGTCCGAAGAAACAACAAGCATATTTAAAATGTCTTGATTGGAATCCTGCCTGCTTCTTTTCCGCGAATGATGTTCTCGAAACCTCCTAAAATCTTTGTTTCGAGATTTTAAATATGCTTGTTGTTTCTTCGGACCCTTTGCTAAGTGCACAAAGGCCTAAGTTAGATGCCAAGAAAAAGCAGAGCTTTTTTGCTGAAACTCTCGACTTAATTCAATTTCAGGAAACTGAGTTCGAATTTTTGGATATATCCAATCTGGATGCTGACTCAGAATTGGAGTCTGACAACGAGAGTGATAAGGAAAATTTGTAAAAAAGATATATATGTACATATTTGTAAATTTGTATTTGAGTGTGTTTGGGTTTTTTTGTAATATTTAATGATATGTTTTATTTTTTTTATTTATTTTACTTTATTTTACGAATGCTTGGTATTAATTCCTTAAATTAACTTATTTTGTATAAAATATAACTTCATATGTTACTTCAATATAAATCTTTTTTTATTTAAATTAATATAAATCTGTCAAAAACAGCAATTTTTTTATTTTATTTTTCTTGTTTCGTGTGTTCTTAATATTTGGGTTAATAACATATCGAACTTTTTAACTTAGACACTAAAAGGGATCGTTTTACATGTAAAAATAAATAAAAATATTTTGACGATTTTTTAAAAAAAAACGGCATTAAATTTTTCGTCCAATCGCCAACCAAAAAATCATAAATAATTAGCACTATGACCATCTCCAAGGATATTACGGTTAAACATGCCGTTTAGGAGATAATTCGATTTTTCATACTAGCTTCATACAAATTTTTCGTAAAAAAATTATATTTCCTTCGTTTTTGGGTAGAATTAACTCGGGTGTCATTTTTGTACATAGTAATGACTAATAGAAGCGATATCCGGCATAAAAACAAGCACTTGCAAATTGAAATCCCTAAGTCTATGAAAGCCGATTTTCAGCCCACCGTGCGTCATTGCGATCATTTTTTCATTCTAGACCATACCTGGGAACATTCTAATGGTAACATTCGGGGTCAAAGTTACACCTTTTTTGCAAGCCTTTTTAAATTACAAGTTTTATTGCTATAACTTTACTTCAAATATTTCCACGACTCCCGTAATATTTAATGTATCAATTAGCACGTTGTTTTGAGTAGGTTACATTGAGTCCTAACGCAAAACGTGATTTTTCACCCCAACAATACTCGTTGCCCAGGAATAATTTTTGCATAGAGTTACTTAGTTTGATGTACAGAATGTTTGGTTGGCGGCTTCGTGAAGGATCCTTTACACCTTGTAAAACTAACTAACTCTTCAATTATTGCCGTTAGCAATGTGATACCTCAGCTCTAGTACTCATTTCCAACGATGTACCCAATTATTACCTTTTCATCATTCTTTGAACATTACTGATTATAATAAAAAGAGTACATATACTAGACGGAAGTTGCTTACTCGATGTGTTCGTGAAACGCTTATCAATGTTGATGTTTCGGCTTATCTTGGATCAGCACAGTTTTCTACTGGACCAGCATTTTAATTAGCTGATGTAGTAGCTATGAGCTTCATGTTAATCACTGCTGCATATAATTATGACTTAACTAACTATAAAGGGTGTAAACAGACTCTTAACGAAGCCGAAAGGCACTTGTTCTCCCCGTCATGGCGATCATTTTTTTTGTCTAGACTGGGAACCTTCTAGTCACGGAGATATTGGGGATCAGAGTTCCAACATTTCGCAAGTTTTTTTTTTTTAAATACATGTTTTTAAAGTAAGATTTTTACTTTAAACACCTCCAGGACCCCCTTACTATTCAATCCATCCATAAGCACAATGTTTTGAGTGCGTTACATTGAGTCCTACTGAAAAATTGTGATTTTTCATCCCAAAAAAAGAAGTCTTTTCCCAGCACTAACTTTTGTAGAGTAAAGTTACTTAGTTTGGTGTACATAATGCTTGGTTGACAGCTTCGTGAAGAGTCAGTTTACATCCTGTAGTTTGGTAATGTGATCTTATCGTACTGATGTAGTATTTTAGTATAATAAATATAATACCTATTTGAGTTAGGTCTCTAAGAGTAAAGTGAGAATAAAGTCCGCCCTATATTATAAAACAATACAAACATACTTACATAAGTCCTCATTTGTGTTGGTATATTCATCTAATTTTAATAGAAAAGAAATTTAACCGACAAGCAAGGCATAATTCTACTTAATAATACTATAAATGCGAAAAGTGAGGATGTGTGTTTGTTACTCTTTCACGCAAAAACTACGAAACGGATGTGGATGAAAATTAGCACACAGATAGTTTATAACCTGGATTAACACAAAGGATACTTTTTATTCCGGTAGTGTGATCCCGTGGGACAATTATCGTACTTCACGCGGGCGAAGCCGCCGGCATAAAAATAATTGATAAATGAGCTAACTTGCAAGCGAGAAGAGCCGTGAAACCCAACTACTTAGTATAATTTCTGCTCAATCAATGGCAATAAACTCGTACCTTTTTACAATAACTGGCGAAATGTAAACGTCCTTACTACTTACACTTCTATCTACCCCTCGCTACAAAACCGTTATATTACGTTATCTCAGTCCAGCAGAATCCAACCTAATACTCGTAAATATAATAATTTATCATCACCAACCGGAAGGCTCAAGTATTAATTCTCTTTGTAACTCCTAATGACTATTAGTAGTTTCTGTAATAAAACTAACAAAAGAGAAATAAATCTAACCCCGGGAGAGAAGTAGTTGCTTCTATTGTTACGTGTTTTTCTTCGGACGACGACAATGTTTAGCCGGATGAAAGTTACCGAGCAACGAAACGCAGAGACGCAGCCACCGCGAAGATATTTCTTGTGCGTTTTGTTGCGAATAATCGCGGAGTTTTTCTTACAGGTCATTGGGATTGAAACCACGGGCGTTCTTTTCTGTTAGAACATTTTTAATGTTTGCTTACAATATCTATGTAAAAACATAATATCACGTATAAAGGGTGTAAACAGACTCTTAACGAAGCCGAAAGGTACTTGTTCTCCCCGTCATTGCGATCATATTTTTGTTCTAGGCCATACCTGGGAACCTTCTAGTTACGGAGATATTGGGGGTCAAAGTTCCAACTTCTTCACCAGTTTTTTTTTTAAATACATGTTATTAATGTATGATTTTTACTTTAAACACCTCCAAGACCCTCTTACTATTCAATGCATCCATCAGCACAATGTTTTGAGTGCGTTACATTGAGTCCTACAGCAAAACGGGATTTTTCAGCCTAAAAAAAAAAGTCATTTCCCAGCACTAATTTTTGCGTAAAGTTACTTAGTTTGATGTACATAATGCTTGGTTGACGGCTTCGTGAAGAGTCTGTTTACACCCTGTATAATTCTGGAAGGGTAAGGCAGTGGTGTAGTTAACAGCATAAACACATTTCGTCATTTTTAATTTGGGTTGAGTCAATTGCCATCAACCGTGCATATATCCAGGCTCCGGGGGTTGCTACTGAGAAATTCCTGATGGAAAAACCCAATAACACTTTGCCCGACCTTGAAATCGACCTCATGCTTAACATTCGAGTAATTTCGAAAGTTAGATGCGTATTCAAAATATACGACAAAAGGTGTTAAAGTTTAAGAAGCTTTATGATTACTGTTTAATAGTTTAACATGTCCAATCTACTCGAGCCAAACCTAGGCAACGTACACATGACTTCCATAATTACACCTGACAAGCTGATTACTGATCACAGTTAATTATAATTGGCTTATGTTTAACGAACCACCAGATTTAGTAAAACGTAACGGCAAAAAAAATTCTTTTGACTGCCAAAATTAGTAAATGATCACCAAAATTAATCCCCATTTTAGCGTGAAATTAGAACCAAAAATAGTTAATGGCCACCAGAAATTGAACTGTTATGCTCTTGCATGCGAGTCGACAGAGACCCAGCGGGGCTCCTACTTCTGAATGGTTGATAAAAAATAACCACGAAGGGTATGGCGGCCTTCTAACCTGACCTATCAGTGTCGGGGTGCCCCAAGTCGGCCTAGGCAAAACTAGTCTGTCATCAACCACTTCATGAAAATTTGGTGCTCATTTACTAAATTTGGTGATCAATTGATATTTTAGGTGATAGATGTTAGTGGTCACCAAGTTATTTTTGGTGGTCATTATATTTATCCCCATTATAATTAACCCACAGAAAGAAGCCTTGTACGTTATCCGGTAGACGAATGACCTATTTTAATATTTATTCCGGGAAACAAGCAAAAGAATCCGTATGAATATGTAAAGATAATTAAATATTTATTTAAAATCCGGCCAACCTTAATTGGCATCAAAATTTATCTGAACAATCATACAACAACAATAGGGTTGTCAAAAATACTAACGAGTTTCATATTACAATATTTTAGAGGAAATTAATCATTCCGTTTGTGCATTGAACGATATTCAATTACAAACGAATGCGGATATCATTTAAATTTAATTAAATTTCGTCATTGGACTTTGATAACTGATGATCGGTTCAATAAAATTAACATCGATCATCGCGTGGGTTCAATTTAGTATTTAACACGATGATTATGCGATTAATATAATCCTTACTATGAAGTATGATTAAGAGAAAATAGGAATTCCTACCTTAACAAACACACATACATACACAAACACACGTCTCTTTTCTATAAGGCGAGACAGAAACTATAGATATATACTACGATCCTTACTCTCTCCTTTTACTTCGTCCAAAATGGCTGTTTTCATCATTATCATTTCAGCCGAAAGACGTCCACGGCTGAACATAGGCCTCCCCAAACGGAGTTTTGACATAATCGCCACGCTTGGCAGGCGGGTTGGCGATCGCAGTACGATTGTTACAAAGGCACAGAGAACGCTGCTGCCCATTCTCTGGTAAGTTCCTTAGTCGCCTCTTACGACACCCACGGGTAGAAATGGGACTTCTTACGAATTGTAACGTAATTAATTTTAGTATTCTATTATAATTCAGGTAAAGCGGCCATTTTAGGCCCTGGCCCTAGTTGCGAGTTTCGAAAAGTTTACATTATTTCGGGTTTCTAGGCAACTTTGGTTATTGTTTATAACAATTACGTCGAAAACAAAGGTGGGGTAGCCCTACGTTACAGCACCGGAGACAGGGGAGCGCACAAAACCGAATGCCTTAATTTAATATAAGTCAATTTGGGCCAATTTAATTCCGCGTCCATGCAGCCGCTTTCCGACATTACATCATAACTTGTATATATCTCTTTCACACTTAGGGAGCGGTGCATATGGCCCTCTCATGTTTTCGAGTATCGAGTTACTTACAAACATACTTCGATACTACGAGACGGTATATCGAGTTGGCGTTTGACGATACTGATGTGGCGACTGTATGTAATTTTGGGGAAAAACAGTAAGTTGAAGACTAAGTTTTTAGGGAGAGAATTGAATGGAAAGAGGAACTTTATCTCGGTGGCTTTTCATACTGTTGAATATGAATGCATTTTATTGAAATGTTGAAAGCGGTGGTAGATTAGTCATAACGGCTGCAACTTACAGGTTATAGATCGATGATACGAATTCAAACAGTCACTTTACTTTGTGTACATTATTTCATCAAGACTGCTCTCAAAATGGTAAAAGAAAACATCTTCAGGAATCTTGTCCTCGTATCGTATATTATAATTACGACATCCACCAACCCGCAATGGGCCCGCGTGGTGGATTACATGTCTCCCCGTCACACATAGGCGGCTTGTGTTACACTACAGTACACCAGTGAGAAAATTATAGGGTGATTATACAGGGTAGAAGCCCACAAGCAGATACCAGGTATTCAGTAAACCACTAACACACCTAAAATTAAAAAAAAAATAACTTTCTGTTCCATACATTTTGCCTGTTCAGGTATCGAACTTTTGTATGGAACAGCTGTTTTTTTCCTCTTCATCGACTTTCCATCTTGTACAACCAAAAAATAATAATTAAGCTTGGGGAAAATCTAATTTCTTTTGTTTACTACTTTAAATACATTACGCACCTTTAATAATTGTCGTTTAGCATATATCACGGGAATCAAGTTAACGGTTTGGACTAGTTTCGTCTGAAATTAAATTATTGCCAACGAGTTACGGTGGCGTCAGCCGTTCGCACGGATATCAATCTAGAGTTAGTTAAGAGGCCGTATACGAAATTAAGCCGATTTCGCTGATTTACCTGATTTTACAGACGTGATTTGACAGTTCAAATACTGTATTTCTATAAGTTTGAATGCACAACTTGAAAGATCATTCCAATTTCAATCTAATGAATGAGCTACTTTTTTTGAGTAAAACCAGTCTCATCATCATCATCTGCCTAGCCGTTTCCCAACTGTGTTGCAGTCACCTTCCAGTCTAACCAGATGCAGCTGAATACCAATATTATACATGGAGCGACTGCATATTTATTAATTATTTCGGAAACATAACATAACATCACGCCTGTTATCACCGAAGGGTTAGGCAGAGGTGTACCTAATAGTACACCCACATTTCGCAAGTTATGTTTAAGTCCCATGTAATAGGGGGCGAGCCTGTTGCGATCAACTAGGCACAAATCCAGACTACGTGGCTGCTACTGAGAAATTCCATTTTTCCATTATTTTTGATTTTTATTTCGGAAAATGTGATAATTTTATTTGGGTTGGTACTGTCTGGCAAAACTACGCACACTCCACCTTTACCACTGTTTATCAACAGCGCCCACTTGTCAATGTCACGCAAGCGCCAAAAGAACTAAGTACAGTATGAGCACTTTATACGTGCAGTTCGGTAGGCACTGCTTGTCAAGAAAGTATGCATCGATATGTCAAACTTGCTACATTTTTTTTTTTCGATTGCCCTGATAAGTTGGCGGGAGTGGTCTCTGAAACCATAAGTCATTAGCTCTATGTACTTTCCTTCAACAGTTTTTATAGGAGTCAATCTTAATCTCACTATCCCGCAAATTACGTTTTAGCAATAAACAGTGTGTCTCCTAAAATTTTTATGTACTAACAATAAATTTTACTACCTCTAAAAAGTAGATAAACGCTTTACTTAATATAATTTTGTTTACGTTTCCCTCTAAATTATTGTTTAGTAGCCAATTGGGCGAACAATAATAGTGTTTAGGTTACTTTTACGAGTAAATGATAAACCTTATTTATCTTCTAGAATATTTGAGGCAGATTAAATTATCTAGGCTGAAAGATTTGAAGATCTTAAAACCCACGCTGGTTTTGCGTCTTATTATCCTAAAATAAAGTCTAAAACTGAAAGTTGAATCATTTCTCATTATATGAGGCACTTATCAAGCTCTAGTAGTCATATGACGTCATAAGTGGGTCCCTACGCCAGGAGCACGGATGAAGAGGTATAATAGGAGCATATATGGAAATATATATAGGTGCTGAGAGATGTTGTCATATCTTGTTGAAATTTTATAAATATTATTTGGAAATAGTACAAAAAGTATTTTTTAACATGAGGATGGAGAACTTATCTATGAAACACAGTTTTTCTTCGAGTAATTTCGCAAATAATCTCACACATAGAGTTGGTGGCAAGAAAAAAAATACCAATTCTTTTAGCAGAATATACTTGGCATAAACTCCAAAAGGACAGAGAAGACCTCCAACGATTGTGTTAAGATTATTTTGTAAAACTTTATCAGTTAAAGTTTTGAATTTTCCATCCTATTTATTTCATTTACGTGTGAAGACAGTGGAAAAGTCTGTCCCAATTGTCGTCCAAACCTAGTTCTACAATCAGATTCATCAGATTGTGAAAGAAACAAATTATGAATCTAACGACGTTGACAATTTAATTTCAATTCTAAGTCAGAAACTCTCAGAAATAAAATGTTTCTTTTTGTATTATTAGTATGATGAAAATATCTTGAATTTGCTGAAGAAGTTACAAATAGAATGTCGTTAAAGTTTTTTTTTTTTCGATTAGCATAATATATTTTGTGCGAAGAGCGATGAGATTTCGAATAAAATAATTGCATTTTTGACACACTTTTTGCTGAAGATTCGAAGTTATTTGGGTAGATTTATTTGTTGTATAGAAGTTGTTTTTAAATAAGTAGGCTTGTAAAGACGCCAGCACATAAAGCTAACCGAAACTGTAAAACTTTCCCAATCAACCTTGATCCTAAAAATGCTTTAACCTTATACTTTAAAATCTATGAAAGAAATCTGAGAGACTGTACTACTCGCGTTAGACTATATATTTTTCAATAATAACAATTTTCTTTCTTTGTCCTCTATAACCCTGTCAATTTGTCAAATAAAAAACCAAACAGATCACTTTACGAAAATAGTTTCCCAAAACATTTTCAAAATACCTTTTAGTATGAAGTACGTACTATATAACCCCGTCCTAATAGTTGCTGAATAACCGGCATACAAAATGGTCACGAGTAACACAAATAACGATAATTATCGCGAAGCTTTTAGTCTGAGAATTTAAATACCACGGCGAGAATGAAATTTCTTCTAGGAGACATTAAGGTGCTTACAGATTTGCTCCATTTTACTGTCACTCAATATGCTATGTTTTGATCAATAAGATCTGTCAGTTTCTTACACTTATGCATGATTTTATTGATTGTTTGAATCAACTCGGTGAATCACCGTCCACAGCTGGACATAGACCTTTGCAAACCTGCCCCACAACACCTGGTTCTCCTGGCCTATTTAAACATAACATCATCTTTGTAATCAACGAAGGGTAAGACATGGGGGTGTACCTAATAGTACATCCACGTTTCGCCAGTTATGTGTTATGACTCCACAGCTGCTACTGAGGAATTCCTAATGGAAAAACCCAATAACACTTTTGCCCGACCTGGGAATCGAACCCAGAGCTTCATGCTTAGCAGTCGCGCTACTAGACCAACGAGGCAGTCTATCCCACGCGAGGCGGATTCAATGATTGATAATCCCTCATCGATCCACAACAATGATCCACAGTGGCATCATAGGCCTAGCCTTATCCCAACAATGTCTGGGTCGACGTCAAGTCTAACCGGATGCTACAGAATGTCAGTATTCAAAAAAAAGCCACCACTCAGCTACTAGACAATAAGCCATTGGCTAGACTGGTTGTCATACTTTTGGGCTTCTGACTACCGTAACGACTGTCAAAATGGCGTCTGACAGCAATTACTCAATTTACGTTCACTCGGCGTCAATCTTCTGACAACCAGACTTACTTACCAAGGTATATCGTTTTATCCAGTACTACCTGGGTTGTGGAGGCCAGATAGGCAGTCGCTCCATGTAGAATACTGGTATTCAGCTGCATCCGTTTAGACTGGAAGCCGACTCCAACATAGTTGGGAAAACGCGAGGCAGATTATAAACGGAATCAATACGAAAGAAAATCTGTAAGGACCATAAAGAAACGGAACTTTTTCTTTTATTATTTAGTGAAGAAGCGTTATTATCGTTTTATCAGCGGTGTTATTGTTTAAGTGATTAATGTACGTTATTTGTCTGAACATGAACAGTTAATAGCGTGCAGTGATTTATAGTAGTTCATGCGATGAAATCGCTAATATGTGATGTGTCTGATGTGTTTATGAATGACACTGTCCTGGTTAGATGTCACTGCATTACGGAGTGTTTTGATATACAGCTGTGTTGGTTGGTATTTTAATTGCTTTTTTGCTTGTTGGTATTTGAATTACTTTGCAACTAAGTATTTCGTAAATGAGAGTACATCGGCTCCGAATAATGAGAGAATACACAAAGTAATGTAGGCGCATCACTAAAATCGAAACAGTGAAGAAAAACATTGTGAGGAAACCAGGATGTTCTAGAACCAAAAATTCCGAGACATGCTCCATCCACGAACCCGCACAGGGCCCGTATGGTGGATGAGAGCCCATTCGTTCTCATAGAGAAGAGACCTGTGTCCCAGCTGTGGGAGCAGTATATGCTTATTATGCGAGCGGAGTTCGCGGAGCTGAATTTTGGGCCAAACATATTTAGTAAAAATTTGCCATCGACACGCTAAGAAGATGCGATGTTATACAATACACACACAATTCACTAATATGCAGGGTTCAAAATTATCAAGATAATAGATGGCTGTAAATTCATAACTAATCTCTTTTTTCATTACTAAAATATTATGTGAAATAAAGACGTCTATTGTTGTTTTGTCTAGTTGTTTTATTATTTGTTAGCATTGAACATAGCCTATTTTTTTCTTTTTTTATTGCTTATTACGAATTTTATTCTGTTTGCGGAAACACAAAGTGTGTAACTATATTTTTTTAAGTTGACACGACTGTTTTGGATACGCGCGGAATTGACAATTCGCGTTCGGATACACGTGAAGTGTATTGTTTTATGATTTTTGTTATTGTTACTATCAAGATACATATAATTATCAGTTCAAACCCTGTTACGATGTGTGTTCCGATGTGTTTATTTATGGCGGTGTCCTGGTTAGATGTGACTACATTATAAAGTGTTTTGATATGCAGATGTGTTGGTATTTTAATTGATCTTTTAATTTGTAATAGTGCAACTAAATCACACCGATATATCCATGTGTATTTGAGTTATACAACACGGAATATGAATGGAAATAACTTTATTCCTTGCGCTATTGCTTAACTTTAATTAACTTTAATTTAAGTTAATAAGATTGGTTCTTGTATTACCCGCGTTTAAGCTCCACTAACATTTATAGCAAATTAAAGAAAAACAAGCTCTATTTACAGATTTCCTACAAAAAATACTACTTGGCTATAAAAATAGAAAATCATCGCAAAACATCAAAAGCAGATAAGAGAATCTAAGCTACATAGCTTTGTTACGTTTTAAAATAGATCCCTCCCGCCTCCCCGGCCCCCTTAAGGTGCGGGCTCCGCTCAGCTGATTGGCGATCTCATTAAAATCAGGAAAGAACGAAGACCGTTTACCTCGACGTTATGTTGCGTCCAAAGTGTTCGTTTCATCTTTTTATATTTTCTCTTTTCTATTTAAGGTGGATGCTCGCATTGCTCGCGTCCTTTTTTCTGAAATAGATAAATATTTATTTTTGATTTTGGATTTTTCGCCTAATCAACTTAATTACTAAATCAGGTATGGGTAGGTTAACAAAACATAACATCGCGCCTGTAATCCCCGAAGGTGGACAGAGGAGAACTTAATAGTACACCCACATTTTACCAGTTATAATTTTTTTTTCCGATTACTTTCAAGCTCGAAAGAAAAAGCAGCATATTTGAATCATATTTTAAGAATTTGTCTATTATTTAGGTAATGTAGACTAACAATAAAAATAGTCCGCTAATCATACCTAACTGTGATCGTCCGTCTAGCAAATGCGGTGATTACGGCAATTTATCTTTCAACCATCCATTGTAGTGGCTATCGGAAGGTCAGTGCCGTTGTCAGCCGTGAACGGTTATTATTTACTGGCAAGTATTATTTTTTCATAAATGCAGAATAATGAATTAATGTAACAATCCATGTCAGTGTTTGCTGTTGCCCGCGACTATCTGCGTGAAATTATTATAAAAATATAACTTCCCTCTTTAAATCTGAATTTGTTAACAATTTTATCGGTTTTAATTTTTTTGCACAGAACCCTCACCCCCCTCCCTCTTTTCTAAAATAAAAGTAGCTTTAGTTATTTCTTCTAACATCATTTATCTGCTAGTAAAAGTCCCGTCAAAATCAGCCCAGCCGATTCGGAGATGAGCCGGAACAAACAGACAGATAGACAAAAAGGTTTGTAATTAGTTCCGTGTATACTTTCATAAGCATTCAGTAAAAAGTTGTTAGTTTGAAATTACAAAAATACACTTCTGTTAATATTATTTCATTAAAATTTTCAGTGAATTTCATAACACAATGATTGTGTGTAATTATAAATATGGAAGATTAAGATACGGAAGAAGCATTCACCTTAAAAAGGTGAAACAAAAAATAAAGAACAAAATATTTATAAGTATTTCCGAGATTGGATTGACAGGATCTTGAGACTTCAAAGTGTCATCTCGAGGATTGGATTGTATTATGACTTTTTTTTGTTTGTTGTGCTGATCCTAATAATGTGAATTGGAAAGTCGAGTGGGTCAATCTTTAACAATGTAATTTTGTTTACAAAGCCTCGTAGCTTTTTCGTACTGTGTAAGATACTTAGGTAGGTAACACCTTCACGCCTGTAATCTTCAAAGGGTCCTATAGTACACCTTCATTTTGTCAGATAGGTATGTTCGCAAGTTCCATGTAAAAGAGCGCAAGCCTATTGCCATCAACCAGGAACAAATCCGCCTCCAGGCTGCTACCAAGACATAGCCCAAACAGGGAATCGAACTCAGAACAGCTCAGCAGAAGCGCTTGTGACCACTAACCTAACGGGGTCTTGGTAACTAAATAAAGGTTAAACCAAAACACAAAACTGATAATCTCGTAACAAAGAAAACCACAGCCGAAGTTATAATCGGCGGAGCTTAAATACGGCAAAGGCCAATCTCTAATCCGTATGACTTCAACGAGCTTAACCGATTGCATAGTTCGGGATGATTCGGGGCCTGTCGGTTCGTAACTGATAATATTTGGATAAGCTTTCATCGGTTTGCCGACCCGCATCGACTGTGCTGTGTTTTTAACCTACTTACATTAAAAAAAAACATCATTTAGTTTGTTGTTTTGATTCAAAACTAAAGAATGCATTGGTAAAAACCTCAATGGTTTATTAAATCAACTGCTTGATTAAACTTGTAACATTTAGAATCTATTATTGTTACATAGAAACTGCCTCGTTGGACTAGTGGTCGCAAGCGCGACTGCTGAGCATGAGCTCCTAAGGTCCTGAGGTCAGGCTAAGAGTGATTGGGTTTTTCTTTCAAGAATTCGGAATCTGTGTTTGTGCCCGGTTAATAGCATAATAGCATTTTCTTGTTTACTTTTTATAAACACATTTTGTTTTGTGTGCGAGACAAATAAGCAATTATTTATTTTCTTTTCTTTCTATTTCTTTATAAATCGACAAACTTTTAATTTGACAAATTATATTAAAGTATATATTATTGTATATATAGTATATTATTGTATAGTAAGTATTACCCAACAATGTGACCACAAACTCCATTTCCTCACACAACTAACATTCTATACCAGAACACGACACGCCACCTGAGTCTCGCAGGAAGTTTCTTTTCCCATCGCCAAGTAATTTGCCCCAATTAAGGAAACGCTTCCCCGCATCACCGGCCACGGAGATTGTCTTGCCTTATGAATCTCTTAATACGCATTGTCCTTACATCGGGCATTCATTACTGAAGTACCATGTAATTGGAACGTGACGTCATGATTGGATTCTGAGAGTAGTGGAATATTCGATGATTTTTATTAGGTTGGTAAGTGTTTGGTGTGAAAAATATGTTGCTTAAGATTTAAGGCCCACTTGCTTAAATGCTAATAGGTACGAGGTTAAATTGACAATATTGTTTGATAAACTGTCAGTTTAACCTCGTATTAGCAACTAACTCTGAGTTAAGTTTTTCGTGCAAGTGGGCCTTAATGTCATGGAATTCCGCAAAGTAACGTCTGATTCTATATTTATCGGATGATCATCCAAACTACGCAAAATCTCCCTTCATAATATTAGTGTGAATTAAATACCTAGTGCATAATAGTGAATTATTACTAAAACATCCAAAATCCTAAGAAACGAACAATACAGATATAATATTAGAAAAAGTAAAGAAAGTCGAGCATGGAGATGGCATAATGAAGAGTGGCGGAAATGTTCGCGAGAGATTGCCACAGATTAGAAGGAATGGGGCGAACAGGGGAGGAAACTACGATGAATGGAACTTGTATTTTGGTTATGTTTAGAGGGGCTGTGATTTAAATGGTCAGCCAAGGCCTTGGTCAGTAAATACAGGGTGTAAACGGACTCACGAAGCCGTCAACCAAGCATTCTGTACATCAGTTTAAGTAACTCAACAAAAATTATTGTTGGGAAATGACTTTTTTTTCTTGGGTGAATTATCACGTTTTACGGTGTACTCAATGTAACGCACTCAAAACATGGTGCTGATGAATGCATTGAATATTACGAGGGTCTTGGAAGTATTTAAAGTAAAGTTGTAAATATTAAAAACTTGTATTTATAAAAATCTTGTGAAAAAGTTGGATAAATCCGTAACTAGAAGGTTCACCGGTATGTGGTCTAAAAAAACATAATCGCAAGGACGGGGAAGACAAGTGCCTTTCGGCTTCGTTAACGGTACTGGTACACACTTTGTAGTAAATTCAGACGCTTCTATTGGACAGCAGGAATAACAAAATCGATCAGCAAATAAAGTCGTATTGGGCAGGTCGTTCTTGTTATTTCGACCAACTTCGATGTATGTATAGCACACGTGACAACAAAAAAACAGTAGATATTGTGTCAACATTACTTACTAGCAGATTTTTCTTACTAACTTACCGACTTAGAATGACTACACACCACATTTTAAAGGGAATTCCAGTCTAAGCGCGTACCTAAACGAAACGAGCTAAAACAAATACAACAATCTAGACTCATAATATTCAAGTAAAATGTTGACAACACCTGCCTCATTTGTTTACAACATGTTTCGCAAATGTTTCCGTGAACATTTTAATCTGGGTTAGTGTTCGAAGTCATTCTATTAAAGTAAGAATTATACGGCTTAAAACATCTGCCATTTTACAAGCTATAAAAATGAAAAAAGTCTATCTAATGATATGCTGCCTACATAAAAAAAGCTTCAAAGCTGTTTTAAAAGCTACATGATTTTCATAGAAGGGACGCTTGACGTCTAATCAAACTATACTCAACCAGAATACACTGATCTCTCATTGTACGGAAAGTTTAAAGAAAGCGAGGTCAGGTTATAATGGATATGTATAGCATGATGTGTCGCCGTGTATACTACAAAGTTCACTGACGGTCTGCCATATTTCACCAGTATGACCTAGGTAATAAGGTTGAAAACTGGTCGACAGTCAGTGAAGTACTAATAAAATGAGTTTCGTACCATATTGCGGAATTCCGTTCCAAAACTATTGAGAAGTAAAGCAACAGCTGTGTGGATTAATTTTATCTACTGAATAAAAACGTTATGTATTTTTGGGGTTCTAAAATTAGGTGTGCATGCGACGATACGTGTACGAGATTGTGGTGTAATCTGTTCTAAAAAAATATATGAAAGTATAAACAAACGCTGTTATGGATTTCATTCTTATGCAATTACTCACTAAAGGGAATTGGTACAGTCGCAAGCGCATCAAGTTAGACAATCTGTCAAACTGTCTTACTCGATTTTGAACTTAACCGTCAACATTATATAGTTTAAAATCATTTGGAGAAATTTGACAGTTTGTGGTAACTTGATGTGCTGCCAAACGCACAAATGTGTCTATACTTTCCCAGCTCGATATCAAGACTAGATTGTCTACGGTTTGCCTACAGCGTATTCTGACCTATTTCGGCCACATAATGCGAAGAGGAGATAGTAGCCTCAAAAAGCTGGTCATTGTTGGCAACACCGAAGGCAAGAGAGCACGAGGCCGGTCACCAACAAGATGGTCCGACCAAGTAAAAGAGGCTATGTCCTCAAGCAAACAGCAGGTGGTGATGGCAACTCTGGACCGGAGTCGATGGAGGCAGATTGTCCATTTAAAAGGGGTCCAGTGACAACAATCCTCAGTAATTAGGGATCGATTGAAGAAGATATGCTGCTCTGTACCTAATACATCAACCAATACATCTGTATTAAGGTTTTATCTTTAAATCCTAGCGTAGCCTTCAGCCATACTTCTCTTTTACTCATCTCATCAGACACCTCCTTTCTTACCATATCATCAATTTACACAGTATAGTGCCACTGCAAATATCATTATAATATTACCTTTACGAGGCAAGTACGCACGACGGCTGATATACAAGCTATACAAAACCAGTTTATGCGGATCTCTCATTGTACAGAAAATATATAAAAAGCGAGGCCACGTTATACTGCAAATGTAAAGCTTGATGTGCCGCCATGTGTACGTTTTCTGTCCCATTTATTAAAATTATCACCAAGTTGTTTTGGAACATGGTATAGTATAGTTGATTCTGATAGTGGCAAATGTCTGTTGAAGGATCCGAAGCACAATGCAGTTTCGATGTCAGTGTTCGTTAGTACAGACAGAGCAATGAGAACCTACGTAGGTAGGTACCGTAACACGACCAATCCTTTGAGAGTGTTGGTTGCATAAGCATCTACATATTCTATACTAACTGTTACCCGCAGGTTTCGGCAGCGTGTAAAATTATAAAAATATTACCCTTACCCTATTTGATTAGGAATTTGTTAGCAGTTTTAATGGCTTTTAATTTTTTTTTTTTTTTAATAAAAGTAAGTAAACTTAGTTTTCTTTCTGCCAGTAAAAGTCCCGTCAAAGTCGAACCAGCCGTCTCGGAGATTAGCCGGACAAAATTTAAAAAATCCTAAACACTTTCATATGCATTCCGTAAAAAATTAGATCAGTTATTATGAAATTAAAAACAGATATCATCACTATCACTACATAATAATATGTATTATAAAACAAAGTCCTCCGCCGCGTCTGTCTGTCTGTTCGCGATAAACTGAAAAACTACTGCACTGATATTCTTGCTGTTTTCACCAATGGATTGAGTGGTTCTCGAGGAATGATTTAGTATATAATTCGTCAAGTTTTTGTTGCGGGAACGGGATCAAAATTTCATGATTACTTTTGGTCGCGGTAACTGACATCCACGCGGGCGAAGCCACGGGCATCAGCTAGTTTAATAATATAGATGTGCTAGGTTTCCAGAACATTTATTTAGCAATGAATCTTGGATTGTTTTCAACAAAGCTGGTGGGACGAAAGAAAAATATTCGGATAAACTGCACAGACTAGCCTAGAGAATCGGGTTAATCCTGTAAGCTGTTTGGTATGCGATGGAGATGGTATACCTATTTATTTTGAACACTCTTTTAATTTTTTAGCAAAAAATTCTTTCGACCTACATTTTTTTCAAACCACTCAATGCCACTTTTAACGAACACTAGGCGCTACCTTATTAAATGCCTCAATATTATTTGCAATTTTGTATGTTCGGCTATTCTTGCATGTCGGCTGAATCATCGATAAAATATAGAAAATGTAATCGGCTTATGTAAAAGAAAAATCTATACAAATAAATAAATTTGAATTGTTTGTTAGTTACTTTCAATACTCAATCTGTATTTGCATTCCACAATGTGTACTTAGGTGGTAAGTTAAAATAAATTGTGATCATTATGGACCCTGTCGGGCACAGTAAAAAACAAATATAGTAGGAGAGAGGACGCTTTAGATAGCCAAACCAATATCCAAACTAAGTCCAATAACACAATATTATGGATTCTTGAACACTTTTTGACGAGCTCGTGGCTGAGTAATAACAGCCGCTCGGGTCGATCTTTAGGTTAAGCCGTACTTACCTAGGTTCGTCTGTGGATGGGTGACCACCTATTACATACCGAGTTTCCTCCGTGTCTCGGAAAGCACGTTAAGCCTTGGTCCCGGCTGTCATTTGTAGATCTTTGACATTCGCTAGGTAGTCAGTGGCTCACAAAAGTCTGATAACCAGTCTTACCAAGGGGTATCGTATTACCCAGTACTAACTTGTGGAGTGGAGATAAGATAGGCAGTCGCTCCATGAAAAAATACAAATAAATACTGGTAATCAGCTGCATCCGGTTAGACTGGAAGCCGACTCGAACATAGTTGGGAAAAGGCTAGGCAGATGATGATGCTTGTAAGTTTATTTATTTATTTAACAATTTATGTAACCACTCAAAAAATAAAAGAAGAAAGGAACAGAAAATAGTACAAAAGTGATGCTTATTTCTAAAGAAATCTAGACAAAAAGAGATGAAGACAGAGTGTGTAAAAGAAGAAGAGAAAATGGAATACATAAAACATAAAGCAGATACCTATTTACATATAATATACAATACAAGAATATACTTCATACTTATTAATGCATATAACAATACTATAAAATAAATACTTATGTAAGTTACTTCTTATCACTTTCACTAAAAATTCTTGTAAAAATGTTTTACCGTTGGTTTTTTAAAAAATAACTGAATTTATGTTTTTATGTTTTATCCCTACACCTACGATAATAGATGGCGGATGTTTAGCTTCGAAACATTAAACTAGTTATTTGTTATAGTCTTCTAAACCTCCTTCTTACTAAATATACATGTTTTTTTATAGCTTAAATAGTCTCCCACTGCTGGGCCAAGGCTTACCCTTTCTCCCTCCAAACCTTTCTATTTTAAAATCAATATACCTATGTGAAATAATAATTGAAAAGAAGTTTTTGCATAAAAATGGAAAAGACGCAGTTTCATCCTGCTTTATGGTATTATCCTTTACTTAAGGCATCCATCTAGGCGACGGTTAGAGTTGTTAAAACAAAATGGTGAGCATCATTTTACCTGAAGAGAAGGCAAAGTTCAGCAAAGCCTCTTTTCAAGCTTAACATGTACGTGACCTACCATATTCATCCCTAGTTTTAACCTAGATTGACAAACACAATTTGAATTCAATCTATTAGAAATAACTGACCCAGTTGATTTAGGCGACATACTACACAAGTAGGTATCTAGTTACATAGTTTGCTTTTTGGTTCAAAGGTCGAAAGTGTGGCTGCTGAGTACAGCGACCTGGATTTTATATCCCTTATTTCTTTATAGTGTGGTTAATGCCTAACCTGGTGTCACTGGAGTTTATGCAGCCCATGGGCCTTTGCTCTGACTTAGCTTGGATTTCATGTCGCAGGGACCTTGTTTACACATGGCATGCTACGACTGGTTGGAGGCACGCGGTGGCTGAGAAGCGCGCGGGTTGCGGCATCAGCATCAGGCGTCGGCGGCGGCTGAGGGACGCTCGCGCGGTCCCGCGCTCCGATCGTCGCGCCACTCAAATTCTTACCACGACGAAAGCACTGCGCCTTTTTAACTTGGTTCTGCATTACAACAGATTTATATAGTCCACGTATTTCTATTTCTTCGCTCCTGTAACTGAGCAGTCGACGTAGCAGCGTCAACAGACCTATTGGGTTTTTTATTGGAAATTTATCATTAACAACCTGGAGTCTAAATGTATGCCATTAGGGTATAATATTCAAAGGTGCTTTAACTTAACCTAGTGTAGGTACTGATCGCAACGTGTACTGATGACCTGGAGAAAGTCAAGGATATCCATTGAATACTAGAAGCACGTTACCGGACTTGTAGATATAGCGAAGCTTGGGTGAGGCCTATATCCAGCATTGGACTTCCTTTCACACCTGTTTGTTAGTAGATGCGTAGATATCATCACGCCTGTAATCCTCGTAGAGTAAGGCAGAGGTGTTTCTAATAGTACACCTTGCACATTTCGCCAGTTATGTAGGTTATTATGCCTAGTATTAAATGGGACTTCCTATTTAATACTAGGCGAGTCTATTACCATCAACCGGGTACAAATCTAGACTACATGGCTGCTACTGAGAAATTCCTGATGAAAAAACCCACACTTTGCCCGACCTAGGAATCGAACCAAGGACGTTGTACTTAGCAGTCACGATTGCGAACATAACTGAACGAAACTGGCTGATGTAAGTCGATACTTCACAACATACTGCTACCTATCCTATCGGGAGATACAGGCGTAATCAAATCTACGCTTCTACTTACAAATCTACCCACAAATGAGTATGAATTGTTAACTTCACCGAGATTGAGATACTGTGACATTGTCAATTATACAATTAATGCCATTCATGTATGGTAATCAGGCAAGAGATTCAGGTATAAATAGGCCTGATTTAGGTGAACAATGACTTGATTTACTAACGAAATAATGTGATTCATTTGTAACTGGAGACAAGATAAGGTGATATATTTTTTAGAATGTATCTGCACGCTCAACCATTTTCTCCTGGAACGCAGACCTCTTTTATGGTTACTTCAAAAGACTTTTTACTCAGTAAAAGAATTTTTTGAAGATATTAAATATAAATAGATAGTGTTATTATTATTTCTTTTTTAATGTTTTCATGCTATACCTAAAATTAATATTAATGTTGTATTTTATTTTATATTACTGTTTTATTAGATTATAGAGTTCACACATTTTAGTTTTGTTTTTTGTTGTTTTACTTTATTACAATGTTAGTAAACTAGGGTTAGGTATTATGTGAGTAAAATATGTAGTGTATCAAGTACACTTACTAATGTAAATATTCGTATGCCGCGTCCAGCGGCGGATATGTCCTGAACTATGTAAATTTTATTAATAACTTTGTGAATACCGTATCCTACGAATAAATGTCTTTGTCTTTGTCTTTGTCTTTTCCCCAAAAGCTGCAGTCAAAGCAACCTCTTCGCTAGCACAGACGATGCAGTCGAATAGGCGAAACATTGGGCTAATCAAATTTATTAGTACTAAAGACAGAGAAGTTCCCTCTCGTAGAGAGAAGGCCTGTGTCCCAACAGTGGGAACATGGCTGATTATGCTATAGCCAGAGAAGAAAAGACCAACATTTTGCATGTTAGGGCTGTGGATTAAAGATTCTTCATAGATACCTGAAACCAATCTCATATCATCCTTGATACAGTCCATCCATTGTTTCTTTGGTCTTTCTCTACTCTTATCAAAAAAGATGTAATCTTGGAGTGAAAAATAGATGGACAGCAACATTTGTTTGGATTCCCTGCATCTTTCCTTCACACATCGCCATTTTTTACAGCGTATATATTGAATAATCACATAAACATTGCCATGCAATCATATTAACGATGCTGTATCCAGGAGTTATGATGGATCCTGTAAATAATAGTCAAAACGACGCCATTTTGACATACCTACATTGATAGATCACCACTCTGACGGACGTTGTGTAAATGGAGCATTGCTCGGTGCACTGGTTTAAATAGGGCATTGACTTTTGTAATAACACTTTTGAATGACGTCACAATATCAAGACTTATGCTAAAACAAAAATAGAGATCGAATGGAAGAAAAAAATGAGTTGTGTATGTGTGTGTGTGTTTTGTGTATGTGTTGTAAAATAGTGAAATAGGACAAGGGCAAGAAGTTACTGTTGACTTATAAAAAAACAAATGCATATCACACACACATCTCTTTGCTTTAAAGATGATCTCCAAATCATGTGTTAAAGCATTTTGTAATTGAATAAACATTTGTTTTTCTCTGTATAATTTTTAGTTTTTTTTATATTTTTATTTATATCTCGATCCAACAAAGATTATTATTCAAAAGTAACTCTGCTTGATGCCTTTACACACCTGAAAATTCGATGAAAAGCACACAATTTTTATCGCAGTAGCTCCTGGGATAACTTTCGACCTTCATACGGGCGAAACCGTGATCAAAAGCTAGTCAACTAGGTATAAATAATAGCGCTCTAGTTTCACATTTAAAACAAGACATTAATGAAATCTATTCAAAATGTTTTTACGCATTTGAGAACATCTCGGAGCAGCTGATAAATTGTCTGAAGCTTACCTCGCTTGTCTCACGGAGTAATGTGATATTTTCATTCCGAATCTTAATTGGTTTTTTATCCTAGCAATACGCATAAAGTAACTGACGGCATTTATCATAATTTCAAGCATAAAGACGAAGCAATCATTCAAATGCTTTAAGAGGGTTTCGGTGTTAGATAAATTGGGTTTGCATATTATTATGTTTGCACACGGCTGGTTTTTTTGTCAGTAGTTTAGAACTTAAAAAGTGCAGTCAACCACACTCGTCTTCTTATCCTCAATCCGTTGTTACTTTTTTTCCTGTATGTTCACCAATTTCTCCATGATTATTGGTCCGATCTAAATGACTCTTTATTTCAGAGGAAGCTCGCGCGGTGGTCCTATGTAATTTTACAAACATTGCTTAGGTACTTCATGAGTAATTCTCCATAAAATGCATTTTTTTTTCATTAATGTTGATAATGAGCTAATACATATTTTCTAGTTACAATGTAAAATTGATACTCGACAATGTTTTGTGTGAGATACCACAACTAAAAAGGGTAGTGTTTTTTTTTGGAAGTCGGTTATTTGTTTTGCAAAAAAGTTTTTTAAAACTACGTGTACTTCAGCCTATGAAAACACGACAACGCAAATACACGTCCTGCTCTAATCATCATTGCATCACATTGCGCAAGCTTCAAAATCAAACCAGAAAATTCCACTTTTATTCTCGAACGAGTACAAATGCACTGACGCCAACACAACAAGCAACCCGAAACTGTCAATTTTTCCCAATCATCCTTGAACCTAATGCTTAAAAGCGATAAAGTTGAAAATCTATTAAAGAAAGACAGGTTGTAGTAGCTTGATGTGCTGGTTTCTGTACTTTATCCGCCTCCATTACAGTAAGAACATTAAGAAAACAAATATTAATTCAACAATAGAAGCATGAGTGACGTGCGTCTACCCATCAACGGTTTGTAGATCTTTTGATCGAATGCCAGCGACGACCGCCGGTTGTCAGCTTTATAGGTTAGTGGACTTACTGGTGATATAAATGATAGCTTTGACCCGCTGCTTCGCTCGTTTTTGGTCGAATATTATTCCACGGTAACTTTTTAAAAATAACCTATGATTCTCGGGGATGTCAGTGACAGTGAGAGCAGCGGTGGATTGCAGATGTATTATGCTGTCGATGCTGGCAACTTTGGAAACTAATTCTAACTTCACTAACTCTCATTATGTAATGATAATCTACCAGGAACATAGGTTTGTTTGAGAAAGGTAGAGATATTTATACTTTGTAGGGTCCCGTACATCAGTCGGCAAAAACGGAACCCTTATAGGATCAGTTTGTTGTCCGTCTGTCAAGACAAGACCCTTTTTCTCAGGAACGCGTTGAGGTATTAAGGAGGTAAAAATGTATATCAAATACTCAGGTTGGCTATTGCTTGGAGCAGCGACTCCAACTCGTACTTCTCTTTTTTTTTTTTTTTACGGATGGGAAAACATCAAATGACTTCTCCCGCTCTGGGCAGAGCGGAAGGGAGTGTCAGACTTATACTGACTAAAACCCATCCATGTTCCTTCCTTGCCCTTTGTGTTCCAGGGCCGCGGTATCTCTTTCGAACAGCCCGCAGCCCTGGCAGGGTCCAACTCGTACTTGGCCGGTGTTTTTATTTCACATTTTCAACATTAAATCAAAAAGCGCTATGTACATTTAAATATCGTCATAAACCACTAAATTCCTACATCCAAAGAGTTATTGAAATTGCTTATTTAAGATTGAATAAGAAACGCGGTGGAACTACGATGTTCTAAATATTTCTTTCATCAACATAATATAAATAAATCGTTCTAAATATTAGAACATGGTTGGGATGCGCGCCATACATTTTCCTCTATCACGATTATAAAGACGGTAACACACTTAATTCTGTTATTTTAAAGCCGTTCGTCCATTAAATGGACGGCATTTGCATGTGGCTGAGATGAGAATGCTGAGGGGATACTGTGTGGTGTTACAAAAGAGGAAGTCTGAAAGTGGCCCCGGTGACTGAAAAGTTGTGTAGTAATCGGTTGTCGTGGTATGGACATGTAATCCAGAGGAATGAGGAAAATGTCGTGAGGAAAGTTCTGAGTATGAATTGGGATGAGTATAGTAGTAGAGGAAGGCCAAAGAAACGACGGATGGACTGTGTAAAGGATGATATGGCAAGAAAGGAGGTGTCTGATGAGATGATGAGTAATAGAGAAGCATGGAAGAAGAAGACATGCTGCGCCGACCCTAAATGAATTAGGATGGGGGACATTGGGGGAAGAGAATGATGACGTTCATTAAATAAGACTGGCTCGTTGGCCTAGTGGTTGCAAGCGCGACTGCTGAGCATGAGGGCCTGGGTTCGATTCCCAGGTCAGGTCCAGGTCGGGGAATTTCTCAGTAGCAGCCACGTATTCTGAATTTAGACCCAGTTAGGCAATAGACTCACCGCGTTTTACATGGAACTTAAATAAAATTGTTGAAATGTGGACGGTCAATTGTGTAGGTACACCTCTGCCTGATCCTTCGTGGATTACAGGCGTAATGATAATGTTGTGTCCATTATTGTAATATTTACGAAACGTAAATCTCCAAAACTACTCATGTATGCACACGTGGTCCAATAAACTATGCAATACGTATAGAATTTACAATGTAATACCATTATTAATTGTGACGCAAGTTTCGCCCGGCTGCGTATGCGCACCTATGCAGGCATTTTGAATTACTATTCGAACACTACTCTACACTCTACTACTCGTAAACATTCGCCTCAATCGATTCGATCCTAGTGCCTGTATTATTATAAAATATTATGAATGTGAGTTTGTATGTTTTAATGCTTGTTACTCAATCCGTCAATCGCGTAAAAACGGCTGGACGGATTTAGATGTAATTTGGCATATATATAGTTCACATGACATACATACATACATAAACTGACGCCTTTTTCCTATGGGAGAAGGCAGAAACGACAGAACGCAAGATAAACAGTATCCTTTCTTTAGATACTTTCATCCCGTAGTCCCGTGCTCCCGTGGGATAATTTCCGACCTCCAGGCAGGCAAAACCGCGGGAAAAACATGGTTATTGAATATATTTAAACGTATGAGTACGTATACAAACGTCTGGATGCGGAAAACCGTTCTTAGCTGTAGAACTAAGGAAGTGTTTCCAATACAGTCTGTGCGTATTGAGTCTTGATTTATAGTTCAAACAATGTGGCAGCTAATTTTAAACTTACAAAACAATTGTTAAACTACTTACAACCGTTTTCCTCAACACTAGGCGATACGTAAGTGAATGCCTAAATAATATTACACTGGAGGAATTTCAACGCTCGACTCAGCGCCGGGAGTTGAAATTGATCACAGCAATATATAACTTAGGTAAGGTCGTTTAAGTTTCATGTAATGTTAGCGAAAACGGGCATCAGTCCCATGAAACAATTACAGTTTTCAGTAACTAGGACTATTTTCTGTATACTAATCGACTGTTTGTTCCTTGTTACATTGTTACTAGAATAGTGTTGCCCAAAATCGATCTTGATCTTGGTCTTGCGAAAATGCAAGAACAAGACTGCAAAACCAAGACCGATTTTGGGCTTTAAACTCGCTAAGCCTGTTTTACCAAGGAGTACCGTATTAATGGAGGTCAGATAGGCAGTCGCTCCATGTAAAATACTGGTATTCAGCTGCATCCGATAAGACTGGGACTGGGAAGCCGACCCCAATTTGGGAAAAGGGCTAGACAGATGATGATGTAATATTAGCGAAATCAGGCATTATTTACTCACAGTACTATTATAGTTTTCAGTAACTAGGGAGTAGTTTCTTTATACTAATCGGCTGTTTGTTACTTGTTACTTTTATGAGACCGTACGTTGCATACCAATTTAGTTGGTCTTATAGTTTTATTGCAAAACTCATGCCAACTCGTAAAGATCGTAACAAGATCGAGTGCATAATAAATCGATGCTGTTTTCGCTACTCGATAAACCTCTCGCACATGCATTGGGTGTCGACTGTAAAAACGTTTGTTTCTCCGGGACATTTATGCAGGAAACTATGACGGGTAGTTCTTAGATCATAAAGATCACAGTCTGTGTTTCTGTCATTTATTTGGCAGCGGATATGTGGTAGATATTGATCAAGAAAATATGAGTTGATAAATGTAACTTTTGATTTAATAAAAATGCAGTTCGGGTGGTGCGGCTTGTCAAGGAAAAATGCGCCGAGATTAAAAAACTTGGTTCATTATTTAGTTGTGAGTTTTCTTGCTTGCACGTCTAAGTTGTGTATTTCCACGACTTCCAAGCAGAATTCATATTAGCTTTTCGTTAACTTATGTCAATCCAGATTTGTTTACTTTTCCCTCATCTTTATCGCTATTATAATGTTTTTTATAGCACTGTTGGCGCAGTGGCTGAGTTGGGTGCTGCACTTACCGCAATGATAAAATGTTCGTATGACTGTTTATGTATGTAAGTTTAACACAACCACGATACAGGAAAATATTAGTGAAGGGCACAGTTTAAAAAAACTCAACCACTCCGGGAGTGCCGACAGAAGTAAAAAAATTTTATTTTTAAGATTCTGGATTATTTTTTGAAAATATTTTTGCGTAAGTCTTTTACTTATACATTTGACTATACATTCTATTTTTTTGGGCTTATATGTAGCAATACGGATAACTCTGCAACGAAAAAGAGGTCATTAAACGGTGTCGCGAGTTCAATGGTTCTTCCCCTTTTAAAAAATGCCCAACGCGCCTAAAGAAAATTTCACTTCAAAAACAAATGTCACTTTGTCTATGGTCACCTTGTTAGATGAGAGAATAAACTATACAGGATGCAAATCGATCAAAGTGCAGGAGTTAGTCGGATAAACTTGCACTGCAGTCATCGATAAGGTTGCCGTTGCCTGTCTAGCCGCCTGGCTGTTTGATATAGTGCTTCCTCATCTAGCTTTGTCGGACAGCTATGTGATACTAGTATGATAAAGGGTAATAGATAAATTACTAATTGGAAAATGACTTTAATTAAAATAATTTAAAAATAATAACTACGTTAATTCAATCGAGACTCGCTAGAAGAGTCTTTGATATATAATGTTACTAGCTGATGCCCGCGGCTTCGCCCGCGTGAATGTCAGCTATCCCGACCAAAAGTAATCATGAAATTTTGATCCCGTCCCCGCAACAAAAATATGACAAATTTTATATACTAAAACGTTCCTCGAGAACGACTATCCATTTGTGAAAACAGCATTAAAATCAGTGCAGAAGTTTTTGAGTTTATCGCGAACAGACAGACAGACGCGGCGGAGAAAATGTTTTATAATATGTAGTGATAGTGATGGCTATTAAGGGGGTGACTACTGAGGTAACGGTTAATCCAGATGTAAAGAAGGACACATGTGCTGGTGACCCTGGTGACCCCAAATAACTTGGGATAATGGTAGGAGGACGATTAATCAGACATCTTCTATAAAGGGTGTAAACAGGCTAAAGAAGCCGAAAGGCACTTTTTCTCCCCATCATTGCGATCATTTTTTTGCTCTAGACCATACCTGGGAACCTTCTAGTTACGGAGATATTCGGGGTCAAAGTTTCAACTTTTTCACAAGGTTTTTCTTAAATACATGTTTCTAATGTATTTTTTTTGCTTAAGACACCTTCACGACCCGCGTAGTACTATTCAATCCATCCATCCATCAGCACAATGTTTTGAATGTGTTACATGGAGTCCTACCGTAAAACGTGATTTTTCACCCCAAAAAAAAAAGTGGTTTCCCAACAATGATTTTTGCGTAAAGTTACTTAGTTTGATGTACAGAATGCTTGGTTGACGGCTTCGTGAAGAGTCTGTTTACAGCCCGTATACTAGACTTTGGGTATTTGGAGGACATGTTACATGCACCAAGTCGCACTGGACTTGCCTGATCAATGGTTATAGCCCACTCCTTCTTTCAAAGAAGACTCTGTGACCCAGTACAGTGGGAACAGAGGATAACGAATCAATCATTGTATCGATCTCATTAACAGCAATAACCTAATTGAAATGCAAACACAATTTGCTAAGAACATCAAACATGACTGAATACGTGCGAACAGCTTCAGCAACGACTTGTAACGACAGCCATCAGCACCGACATGAGTTATACCTTAGGTTCAGTCCACTACAGCGATTGACACGTAATTATAGCTACCCAGCACAAGTTAATAATAGTTGGGTTTGGGATTTATAACATCCTGTGTTTGTGTGTACTGGTTATCGATGGCGGGATTGACTGACCACACGTCTTATTGTTGCTGAGAGTCGAGTTGAGTGGCGTGCAATTGAGGAGGCCTATGTCCAGCAGTGGACTGCTATAGGCTAATGATGATGATCACACGTCTTATCGGAATCGGCTTGAGCTAGAAAGAATCGAATAGCGGAACACGAGGTCGAGGAGCATCATCATTTTCCTGCCTTTATCCAAATTTATTTGACGTCGGCGCAGCAAGTCTTAATACTCAAAACCTTTCTCACAACATATTCTTAATTCAGCTCGTAGTTAAATGAAAACAGCCGCTCAGGTCTATCTTCAGTTTAAGCTGCTCTTGCCTAGATTGGGCCGTGGCTGGGATGACCACCCATTCCACATCGAGTTCCCTCCGTGCCTCGGTAAACACGCTAACCCGTTGGTCCCAGCTGTCAATTGAGGAAGTTTTATAGTCGTTACAGGTGGTCATTGCCCCGAAAGTCTGATAACCTGTATTACAAATGGGTATCTTATTACCCAGTTCTAACTGGGTTGTGGAGGTCAGATAGGTAGTCGCTCCATGGAAAATACTGGTATTGAGCTGCATCCGGTTAAACTGGCTGACCCCAGCGTATTAAGGTCTTTACCTACCAGGCTAGGCAGATGATGGTGATGCGTCCGACACGGGACGAGTCGCGTCATCCGAACGAATAACTTGTTTTAGGCTTTTACTGCATGGATTTTAAACTTTTTCTGAGCTCAAGCCAATTCCGCGTCGATAAGTGTGGTCACTCTATAAATAGCCAGGTTGCTAAAGAGTTATTTTTAAATCAAGTCATCAGCAAAAAGGATAGTGTTTACTCTACGACAGTTTTAGACATGAAGTTAAGTATTTACCTAAAAGAGTTGACTTTAAGCCTAGTTTACAGGAAACGGTGTAGCCTAGATAGTTAATTTAAATATAAAACACTTTTGTCTGTGCTATTCTTGTTTACAATTTCCTCACTGCTAATTTTACGGGCAAAGCTCTAAAAGTCAGTGTAGGCTTCCACATTAAGCCCTACACAAATGTTTACTTTTTTCTCTCCACCAACATAATTTTATCGTCTTTTCTTCGTATTTCTTTGATAAAACCTGTGGAATCACTAGCGAAGACAATTTTTTTATGTATTTTTTTATTAAAACTTGGACCTGCTCTTCAATTCGATCAAAAAGAGACTTGTGGAAAATTCCTGATGTACACATAAACATAACATCACGTCTGTAATTCCCGAAGGGTTAGGCAGAGGTGTACCTAATAGTAAACCCACATTTCGCTAGATTATGTTTAAGTCTCATGTAATAGGGGGTGAGCCATCAACCGGACTCAAAGGGGCCGTCCATTAATTACGTGAGGCAAGTTTGGCCATTTTTCGACCACCCGTCCACCTTGGTGAGATGTCATGAAATTTGAATTGACCCCCTCACCCCCTTCCCTAATCTCACGTGAGATTTATCAAAATGCGTAGTTAAGTGTAAATACGCTTGTGTTCGTAATTGCGTTGGATGTATTTGAAAATTATAATTAAAAATTGTTGTGTAGGATTTAACCATATTTTAGTGAAGAAACATGTTTACTTAATTAGTTACCTAGATTTCACGCATTTTCCACTGTTTCTTGCAGGAGAAAAAATTACGTGATATTTACCGAGACCCCCCCTCTCTCCCTGAGATTGGGTGAGATTCGGCTCAACCCCTAAACACCTCACGTAATTAACGGATGCCCCCAAATCCCTGGCTGGTACTGAGACATGCCTGATGGAAACACATGAAAACTAATGGCAAAGTATCTTCAAGAAGCGACCTAAGCAGGTAGAACGGGGCGTTATTAATAATACTTTAAACTCCTACGTATGTTAGTCACATGTTCGCTAGTTAAATTAAACAACCAGTCAGTTTAAAGAAACCAGTATTCGATTTATCTCAAATAAATTTTATATCAAATAACAACTTACCTTATGGGGTCAAGCGAGAATCAACAACAGATTATATAAGTTAACAAAAGGATCGACCTCAGGCTCGCAAAAACCAGGGGTTACAAACCCTTGAGGAGATAAACCAACGTCAACGATACGTAAACAGCGTATAAAAATTACTACCTTCCCATAAATTTAAAAGAAAATAGCTCTCAGATTACAGGGCTCCACACAAGGCGTTAAAAAATGCATGATACTTACAACCCTTTGAAAACAGTGGGCTTAACGCGAGCGTGGAGTAGTAAGTAAGTAACGTAAATCTGAAAGATTTTAAAGTTGAAAATACTACTCGAGCACAAAATATTTCATTCATATATTCTATTCCTTTTTTATCTTTTCTCTTATCAATTACATTTTTAATATAAAAAAATACTAAGTTAGTTTGCTGCAAAAAAAAAGCAAAGTATAGTTGTTTGTAACTTCGCTTCAAAATCTTTCGAATTTACGTTACCTTTACGTCGTGCGTTCGTGTAAGGACCTTGGTACTGAATTCAAGCTTGCTTCTTTAAAATTTCATCAGGTAGGTAATAAAAAAAAGACGTGTGGCACTCGGAGCTTGTCAATATCTGACACTACGTGTTAGGCACTAGGTGTTAGGTTATTTTCGTTACGGAATTTTTCGTTACGGAATTTCTGGATTCGGTCTCCACGCTCAAGGCCCGCGATAGAAGCTATGCAATAGCTTAAAAACAGTAAGAGAACATTTTAGATAATATTTTGCACCACACTCGGCTTTAGAACCTGGATGCTTTTAAGGTATCTATTTTACAGTAACAGCAAGCTTCAGGAATTTTATAAATCATTGTATATGAAGCTAGTGTAGTGTTACAGTGAGCTTTGGTCGTCTTGTAATCGTCGCCCAGGGCGAATCAACATTATTGAAAGCCAGTCAGTAGAAACTTTCATCGCACCGTAAAGTGTACCTACAAGTTGCAATGAGGCACTGTGAATCAAAAAACTTTCAGACAGTCCTGCTTGTTTTTATGGTTACGTCATATCTTTTGAAGTCGACATTGATTACATAAATAACGGTGATGGAAATGTCTTTAATGTATGGGGCTGACATGGGCCTGCGAAAAGCATATAATATTAATCTTGTAGGAAGTCGTAAAAGTACCAAATAATTTGCAAATGACGCACCGAATTTTCACGCACTAACTAGCTATGAAATTAGTCGAAAATCAGAATCAACAAACTTAAACTAAAAAAATATACTATATTGTTAGGAAGAAATGAGGTTTTACGTAGCACATGTTAGTTCTATGGCAAAGATTGACCACTTCGAATTGTCGCTGGTGGCAGGAGACTGGTTGGGAATATGGATCAAAGGGCTGTAATATTCATAATTCCATATTTTGTGTACTTACTCGCTATTTTCGTAAACAATTACGTGTTAATTGAATTCGTTATGATTTGGGATAGTTTCTGTGATTGATATTTTGTTCCAAGTTACAATAAACGGTTGTATTCACTATTTTGTGTACCTTGTTGTCTTTCTTTAAGCATCTTCGCTTCTGTTTGCTAAATATATCATAGTTTTTCAAACAAAAAGACTCGCAGAAAATTTCTTTCACTATCATCACGAGCATCAAGTACAAAAAATTTAATCCAATCCAAGCTTTACAAATTCATATTACAAAAACCGAACGAGATCCAATTCATTTAAATTTATTTAAGGAGTAGTCTCCAAACAGCTTTGAATTTGTAACTGATGAAAGAAAAACGCCGATAGCAAACTAGATTGCAATAAAAATACTTTTTTAAATCCGCAAAGAAATCTTACAGGCAACAAAAGAAAAAGCAAGGAAGGTTGGACTGCCAAGAAATCTGCAGTCGGTATGGTTGGGGGTAATCCTCTTAACGGTAGAGTGAACTGGGTTGCTTACAGTATGTGACTGTGAAACCGGGTGTGGGGAATTAATAAGTAAGGCACTGTAGTGGTTTACATAAAAAAAAATCCTTGTTTTCAAGCGTGGCTTGAAATGCGCTCTTTATTGCCGCCCGACATGAACGTTGTCGTTCGTGATTTGAAATATTTGCGGTTGTGATGTGGGTGAACAACTTGAAATAATGTGAGGCAGTTAATAACTTAACTTTTTCAGCAAGAAGTACCTAATAAATCACTCTTTTTAGACGTGTAAATACATCAGATGTTACTTTACTTATTCTAGAACTGGAAAGCTTTCGATAGATATGCATCACAAAAGAAGTACTACAACCAATGATGTAACATACACAACTCCTTGCTTCAACGCCATGTATGCAATTCGCCAACGTCGTGAAAACGACAGCCGAACCATGAATCCACTCCAGCCATTCTCATGTGTGAAGCTTAAGCAATATATTTCACGTCATGGCTTATTAATAATGTCTACAATACTCTCCTAGCTATTACATTACATAATTTATTGCCCAAATCCTACCATACATAGGTACTAGAGTTTCCTCTCCCCAACTTGGATTAAAGTGATCGCAAGATGAGAGCTATAACTAATATCTCCTAGACCTATGTACCTTATAAGAAGCACATTTGGATTCTACTAGACGTACGGGAGTATATTTATTATTTTATTATTGAAGAGGATAATACTTTTCTTTGGTTCGGAAGGAAATATGGAGAGAGAAAGTAGGTTACCTATTTTCGCAGTACAGCTTTATCTCCTTGGCTTTATTGAGATAGAATCCGAAAATAAGAATCGTGGACATAGAAAAGATACTTCAAAGGAGTTCAGTATTATCGAGTTTTCTATCAAACTTACTAATAAACCTCAAAACGATACATCAAAAGAAAAAGAAGATGAAAACAGTCATCTAAAAGAACGTAAAGTTGAAAATACTTGCAGTAAACTCGTCTAACTTTTAAGTAACAACTCTTTTCCGGGCCAGCAGTCAATATTGCACAAGTATTTTTGTCGAGGAGCGAGTGCGGCCGACAGGTCATCTGGAACAAATCTCCAACTAGCTCGGCTCGAATCTAGTTTAGTGGCATTAATAGCTTATACTTTAGTGATATTAACAATGGATTTTAATCTAGTTTTATCTGCTGTTGTTGAAGTAGACTGAGGAAAGTTTGTTTTTGGTAAGACAAAGAAGCTGCTTGAATTGCTTTTTGGAAATTGAGCAGTAATAAGACCTAGAATATTATATGTATTTACTTGCATTTGGCAGGACTTGTTGGAATCAAACTTGGTAGTCCGATTTCCAAAAGCAGTTCGGAAACTTTTGGGCTTCGTGAGTTTGCCTGCCCCGTCTCCCTATCTGTAAAGGGTTGCACTGTCGTCGTGATTTCGATGGGGTAAGAGGTAACATCTAGGCCTAGGGTAAATTTAATCCTACTACAGCGGCCTGTCTCTGAAGAGGGAATGGAATAGGATGATTATTGTTTGCTATGAGTAGTTCTTGAGTACGAAGTCCTTTATACACACACACACACACACACACATAGTTTTAAAGTTTTATTTACTAACACAATTTGTATTATATCAGGAGGAGCTCGTGGCTAAACAATAACAGCCGCTCGGGTCGATCTTTAGGTTAAGCCGTGCTTGCCTAGGTTGGTCTGTGGATGGGTGTCCACCCATTACATACCGAGTTTCCTCCGTGCCTCGGAAAGCACGTTAAGCCGCTGGTCCCGGCTGTCATTTAAAGATCTTTGACAGTCGTTATAGTAGTCAGTGACCCAAAAAACATACATGTGTATCTATGGGCCAAAGTAGCCTGAAAATAAATGTATGTTGTTGTTGATTTTAACAATGATCTTGTTATAGACTATGATCATAAAATAACCAAAATAAAATCATGTTTATCAAAATTGTTGCTACTATCTGCCCCTTAGCTAGTTTAAACCTGCGACCCGAAGATTGAGAACCGTATTTGCATATACCAGTGATTTAAACAATCTGTTGAGGATCTGATAACAGTCACGTGCGCTCGTGATTACAGCAATTGCTACTCTTAGCTAATTGTTTTTACGATACGGCTTTGTACCGTTTCGGTTACAACAAGCTTGATATTCAACACACGGATGTGAATTTTCGATGTTGTAATTTTCTAGGAAAGTAAAAAACGTCTTCATCTTATTTTCTGTGAGTCCCTTTGACTGGAAAAAGATGCATTTGAAATTATTATCATTCTCCTTCCTTTATCCCAATGTATTTATCGTCGGCGCAGCATACATATTATATAACATGACATCACACCTGTAATCTCTGAAGGGTTGGACAGAGGTGTACCTAATAGTACACCCATATTTCGCTAGTCATGTTTTAAGTCCCATGTAATAGGGGGCGAGCCTATTACCATCAACCGGTCACAAATCCAGGCTTTTCTAGCCATATTATAGTCACATTTACAATTGTATAAAAAAAAAACGCTTTTATTTAGAATTCTCGAAACCTTCAACCTAATCCTTTATCAATGAAAGTTATCAACCAAAAAAAAACCAGTCTAACAAAATCAGATATCATTATATCAACCGACCGAAATTTAATTTTTGACGCCAACCACGATACAGAACTCCTCAAAAGAATGTTTGGAAAAATTTAAGCTTCCGAAAGTTAAATGGGAAAGTTTGGCACTCAAATTGACAGTGTCGCCGGGGTCGGGTCTACCCGAAGGGGTTAATAAAATCGGTTTGTGACATAGAAGTAAAGTGTTATATCTCTATTACGGCTATAATAAAATAACTTTATGCTAAACTGTGTGAGGAGGGCGAGTGACCTCTGTTTGGTCGGGATTATTTGTTGAGTCCCTCTAATCATTGTGTATTTTCAACCACAAATTCTGATGTTTTAACCGCATTTGTAGACATTATTGGGTAGTAAGCTTTTGAACTGAAACGTGTAAGTTTCATAACTCTATAACATTTTATAACTATGTATTGTTTATTACCCTTTGTTTTTCTTTAGTCTATATTGACCCGCTGCTGGGCAAAGGCCTTCCCGTAGCCTACCACTCTTCTCTCCGTGCGGTCTTCTCCAATTTTTTTGCACCCATATTTGCAAAATAAAATTCTATTGTATTGTATTTTTCCTTCAGAATTTCCTATTCAAGCACAATGTAAACGGTAGTAAAAACCTGTAGATACAATGACTCTTTTATATCGAATATTTTGTATAGGAAAATTCCAAAAGAGTCTATGAGCACCTAAGCGTTTGTTTGTGGTAGGGATTTCCCCCGGTAACAAGTAATAAAAAAGTATTAATACTTGAGGCTGAGACGGGCAAGTGAAAGTTAGCCGGACTCGACAAGCAATCAAGACTTTGAAAAATTAAGCTCTTAATTAAAAACGAATTCTTAAACTTACCTTGTTAATATACACAGAAAATATTTGTTAGGCAACGAAAGGGGAAATGCAGGGAAATTTTACTAGTTTGTGATGACGAATTTTGAGGGAAAGTCAAGAGTTTTGGAATAATTCCCGCTATGATTTGATTGAAAAGAGTGTCCATGGAGTTTCTTGCCCATTCTTCTCCATAGAGATCTACGCTTTGGAATGGGCACCTACAGTACTTTCACAAGTTATTATACCTTGTGTCTGTGACTGTAGCTTAGCCTTCTTTGTTTTTCTGACATTCAAAAGTACCTATAATGGTCTTATTGAAATAAATGCTTTTGAGTTTGAGTTTTTTGAGCTATGTCGATTTCCGTTACGTCAACACGTGATTTTTCTTTGTTTCTTAAATTGTCTTTTAAATTGTTTCACCTCAAAATGGCTGTCACAACGTACAGTCACTTGCTGGTTTTAGTGTTTTTGTGTAGTATTGCGTGATGGTACAGTAGGTACTTGGATCTTAAAAACCGGCCAAGTGCGAGTCGGTCTCACGCACCTCGTCAAGGTCCGTACCATTTTGCCATTGCCATTGCTTTTTCTTAGACATTCCAGCCCAATATTGATTCGGAAGTGGGAGCTGAAAGTTTTCATTTATTTCTTGTTCTTTTAAAAAGCTTTCAAAATAAACTGAACAGATGGGCTAATCAGAACAACACCTCTTGAAGCTACTTGAAATAAAAACGCGTTCAATTCTGTTTCTGTTTTTGCCACTATCTTTAAAAATCTTTAAGTGGTACCACAAAAGTGAAATAAGCTTAAGCGAACCACATAGTGGTGCCGATTCCCTTCTTTACAAACTAAACCAAATTTAAATTCAGTGCATCTTTTTCTTTCTATTTCATTATAAAAAGGACAGAAGATAAATATTAGTTTAGTCCTGTCAAATTAGTCAGTACCTGACGTAAATTGATGTAATTTTAGTAGTCAACTTTATAATCACGTCTAAACTTGTGTCAGGCGCTGGTTAATTTGACAGGACTAAACTTAAATTTATCTTCTGTCCTTTTCTTAATGAAATAGAAAGAAAAAGATGCACTGAATTTAAATTTGGTTTAGTTTGTAAACAAGGGAATCGGCACCACTATGTGGTTCGTTTATTGATAATTTAGAAAAGTTATTGCTTGTATTTTTGAACTCTCCTCATTGTCTAAGTGTGAATTAGGCTAAAATAATAACATAACATCACGCCTGTAATCTCCGAACGATCAGGCAGTGGTGTACCTAACAAGTACACCCAAATACCGCTAGTCGTGTTTAAGTCCCATGTAATAGGGGGCGAGCCATCAAACGGGTACAAATCCAGACTCCGTGGCTGCTACTGAGAAATTCCTGAACACGATATAACTTATATTTTTATTTAGACTATAGTGATTTATATACCTAATCTCAGACCATAGCTCAAAACTTTAGAATGATTCGCAAACCCATGCATATTTTACTAATACTAAACAAACGGCTCACACGAAATCTTAAAATAATATTTGTTTATTTCTGTTTATCTTGAGGTTAGACATCGTTAACGACACGTGCATCGCACGCACCTACATAATGGCAGACGGTTACAGATTAATAAGTAGATGGAGTGCTCATAATATTCGCATACTTTTGCTTAGACTGCGGGACACGCCAAGAGTTGCCTGTCATCTGTCACTCTTGTAGGAATAATGCTTAAGCCGGATTTGCACGTCCGCACTCCACAGAAAAGTTTGTTTTAATAACTTTTGGTATATTAAAAATAATAACCGTTTACTGAAGGTATTCTACAGATGATTCAAGACATTCAAACTGAGAACAGACACATTGGATTGTAAAAATAGGTGTAAATAAAAATTGAGAATCTTTCACACACGTTAAAGTCAGACACGCACGACATTTTCATGTACGTTTGCCAATATCTTTCTCGCAATTCGCACGCCCCTTACCACTCTATCAGCTACGTACTCTGTACCTCACCAGAGATCGTGCATCATCCCAACAATGACAGCTCCAGATATAGACAGATGCGATTGCCTCACTTGCCATGCTGTGACGTGAGTGAATAATTGGTTTGCACACGTAAATCATACGCGAATAACAAAAGTTTACAAGTACACCGACTAAAAGACAGCATTGAGCTAGTGTTGTCTACTGCATTGGCCCCTTGCCTGTGGCGAGTGTAACATATGGAACTGAGAATCGGTATTTTGCTACCGTAACTCGTAAGTTAAATAATATTATGAGCTGTTTTCAACGTCAGCTATAAAAGTCGACTACACAACTCCAGCTGAAAGACAGCTGCAAATCTAAGCATTGCGTTACGTTTGACAGAGTGTTTACTGGTCTCCATATTTACTTGTTACATCATTTATATATTTATCGGGCAGACTTACAAGTCACTCATTAATGTCGAGCACAAAACATAACCTTCTAAATACAGTTTCAGAAACGGATCATTATATGCTTTATTGGTTTCTACAGTATACATAGGTACATTTTTTTTTATCTTTTATTATTCAATACACACGGTTACAAATTTTACAAGACGTAAACATACCACACAAACCATCGTGGGTTTAACATAGAGTGGTTTTCTACGGGCAGCGTTTTGTAACGCAATTGTATGTAATTATAGCGCAATTGTAACGTAAATCATATTATTATCCTATTATTATGTTTCTGCTTAAGCGGCAGTTTTAGACCTCTAGATCCGTCTTCAAACATTATACAGAATACAGACGGATTTTCTACTTTAAAGGTTACTACGATGCCCAGGGGAAGATACGGCTTCAGCTATTTGCTTCACAGAAAATGGGACGGAAAACTGAGAATGCAAGGAACGGACACTATTTACTATTTAAATATTTACAACAACATAAAACAGCTGTTTTATCTTTAAGAAAGTTGCGAATTGTAAGAATTCACGCAGAGAAATGTTATTTAATGATCCACCTAGGCTAGACAGATAGACTCGTCGCTTTATCCAATGTTACTTTGTTTTGAAAACCATTACTAGTTTAGAGTTGTTTAGAAACGAGTTTTCAAGGCAATATAATGTATGTGATGATAGGTATAAACTCCATCTTCATGACTCTAAAGATGGTCTATTCTCAGTTGATTTTAAAGACCTGCACAACTCGTTTATATTTCTCAAAGACTAGCATCGAAACAGGAACCGCTAAATATTCGAAAGAAATTTCCGAAAAAGTATCCAGGCCAATTTAATGATATCGAATAAAAGTAGAAGCGATGTTTGCTACGTAAATTACTGGACCATCACAACTTTTCAACGAAAAGCAACACAGGAGAAATCGTCGGAAAAACCTATCAAAACTTGAGAAAATTCAATAAGGGCACTTGGAAAGTTTGTTAAAGGAAGTAGCTGGGAATATTTTTTATGAAAAAAGGAATCGCAATTTGTGTCGCCGGTAAAATAAAAATAACGTGGAAACCCTCAAGGCTTGGTGGATCGAGTTTGTTTGTCAACTTTGTCTGATGATGTCCTGTTAAAAATATTGCGATTCATTACCATTTCTGAAAAGTATTGTAATTTTTTTTCCAAAGAGCCACCATACTCTTTTAAACTTTGCTCCATTGATGTTGGAAAAGCATCATTTCATTTGTATTATATTCTTGTTTAGTCTACTATTTATGCAAAAAAGAGTCTCTTTTCGGTAGGAGTTAAGTTCTACTCTCTCTGCTGCTCCACTTCAATGTTTTTATTTATTTATTTGAGACAAACAACAGCTATACCTACGTGTTAATATTCATATTAAAAACACAAAACCTCACTATTGTCCAGGGAACAAAAGTGATTTTAAATAATGAAGGATACGCAAGCAAACGTTTTAACGTTTTGAACCCAAAAACCAAAGTTGTTTTTTATAGACCATGGATATTCTCAGAAACGGATTGTATCAAAATAATGTCAGATGATATAAATATCTTGTCGAGAACTTTCATCATTCGCGATATCATGGCATGATGTTTTGTACTATAAAACCTATATCATACCCCTTATAATAAAATTTGATTTCGTTATTATATTACTTATAAATATAAAGAGTCAATTTTCTCTTACCTACAAATATTTTCTTCGTATTATTTGTAGAACAAGATGTTTGTTTGACAAGCATAAACACCGACTATTAACCTATTGGTAACTACCGAAAATATGAGTCTATTGGTAATTAAATTATGTTCAGCTGATTATTCTGAAACCAAACCCCTTCGCAATGTATCTTTCGCGTCTATTTTAGTTTCTCATCGTCTATCGTTTCAGCACGAACTGTAATGATTCAAAACTAAAAAAAAACTCAAAAGCATTTATTTCAATTAGAACATTACAGGCACTTTTTAATGTCAGAAAAACAAATAATGCTAAGCTACAGTCACAGACACAAGGCATAATAACTTGTGAAAGTACTGTAGTTGCCCATTCCAAAGCGTAGATCTCTATGGAGAAGAATGGGCAAGAAACTCCATGGACACTCTCTCACTACATCATTCATGTTGAGATTATACATATGTGAGAATGGACCTGGATTCCTACCGGCTTCCCTTTGAAAAATTGAACAGTCAGTATTCTATAGACAAATGACACACACTTCACATGAAAGATATGTACTCCGGCTGGCTTACCTCTTCCAAAAATTGACCCTTCACTAATATTAGGGGGTAACTGTCCAGAGTACAACAGACGTACATTTATTTCTCCTCGTACCGGCTTTAAGAGTTTAGGAAATAATATAGATACTTGCATCTCTGCCTACAGAGACACCAATTACTCACTGAATTTACAGGATCGATCGTGCAAGCTGCCTGAAAATCGGACATCTTCAGGTCCTAAGTTCAGACTGATGGGTACTCCATACGTTAGTGTATTGAGAAGCTTAGTCCGACACGTTTGCCAATTAATCACCGAGGTTCGGTGTGAAAATAGGACTTCTACAGGTTGGATTTAGGGTGTAATGTTTTATACAGGGTGTTTGGTTTAAAGGAGGAGGAGCTCGTGGCTAAATAATAACAGCCGCTCAGGTCGATCTTTAGGTTAAGCCGTGCTTGCCTAGGTTGGGCTGCGGATGGGTGACCACCCATTACATAGCGAGTTTCCTCCGCGCCTCGGAAAGCACGTTAAGCCGTTGGCGTTCCCGGCATTTGTAGATGTTTGACAGTTGTTACAGATAGTTAGAGGTCCAAAAAGTCTGATAACCAGTCTTACCAAGAGGTATCGTATTACCCAGTGCTAACTAGGTTGTGGAGGTCAGATAGGCAGTCGCTCCATGTAAATACTGATATTCAGCTGCATCCGGTTGGACCGGAAGCCGACCCCAACATAGTTGGGAAAGGCTAGGCAGATGATGATGTTTAGTTTAAGGTTGTTATGTTTAATACAGGGTGATTGGTTAACCGTGAAGAATAGTTTAAGAGAGTGAAATACTCATAAATATGAACCACTTTTACTTTGACACTAACTATCAAATATGACAAAGAAAATCTGCTGCTGTCTTCATTTTATCGATTTACGCGACCAATAATGTATGGTACAGTTTATTTTTTTGCGACTTCATGATTTGTCCCATAGTTAAGGTTGTTCATTTTCATGGTTAGTCTACGCCTTTCAAGTATTACCAATGTTCAAAATATCACCTAGTAGGTCTTAGTTTAGTTGGAGCTGTAAACGGTAATTAAAATTGTTACGATATAAACGTAGCTTCTTCTATGTTAAAAAACCTTGAAAGTCCATTAAAAACTGATATTTTCTCTCAGAAGATGAAAATTCTCAAAGAAGAATTCCAGAAAAAAAAACATTAGACATTAACACACTTAAGAACTTTCCATAACAGTAGACAAACCCCCCCCCCCTCCCCTCGATACACTTGGCAACATTTATAAGTTTAACAGGCCCAGCAACTAACCGACCCACAAAGTTTTATGACACAACTTAGGCACTAAGTGTGTCGTACTAAATCTAGAAAGTTCTACAATGAAACACAAGTGACTAGACTGTATGACAAATATTGTGTCGGGTACGTGAAAAAGTTTCATAATTAACTGTCTTTTTTTACTTACAATAAGTTACACCTCAATGAATACTTAGTGTTATGGTACTCTTGGCGTAAAATCCAACAGAGACGTCACTATTTGGACCATTCTGTATAACCGTATACAGGATGGTCCAAATAGTGACGTCATAAAAAAAATAGATTTCTCACGCCCCGGGGTATCCAAAAATACCGTATATAAGTATAATCCGCGATTTTTATTTATTTATGTACACACAAAATACTTAACAGGACATCACATTAATATAGTATATAAGTAGAAGAGCACAAAGGTACTGCTTATTTCATAAGAAATTTCTTCCAGCAGACCTGCGAGAGGAAAGTTGGATTAGAAATGTAGATTCCTGATAGGTATTAGTCGCTTTAAAAAAATATCTTTATTTTTACCCTTTTTACATTCATCAGTAACAAAAATCCATGTGACACCGCGAGTGTAAGGATTCTAATATATTTTATGATGTCACTATTTGGACTACCCAGTACTAGATGTCGCGCAGACTTAGTGAACACAGCCATTTCTTATTGTTTTAGTTGAGCTTACTTACGATATTATTGGTTGTCAGACGTTTGGTCAGCAGTTTTATGTGTGTTTACCTGAAAAAGACAAAATAGACATTAGACAACATGAAAAATGCATTGGAACAAAGAAAACTTATATCTTATAACAATTTTTGAAATTACTGTAAAAGGACTTCCTCGTTACTCTAGTGTTCGCCATTGACTGCTGAGCATGACATGACATGTGTCATTTGACAAGTGTCATGTCATCATGACATCTAATGGTAAAAGGAAGACCAGGCACAAGATGAGATGATGAGCTAAACCTGACTGCGGGACCAAACTGGAGAACGGTTATTGGAGGCAGTAAGCGATGGAAGATGTTAGGAGGCCTATGGCAGGAGGCAGACTGAACTAAACACACACACAGATATCCTGTAAACATGAAAAATTTGTAACAAAGAATGTCCAGATTTTTTATGATGGTTAAAAATGATAAGGAGTAAATGATAGCGACTCCTAGTAACATGGGAGAAGGGCACGAAGATGATCATGATGAACTATATTAAAAAATATGTGTGTGTACCAGAGTACACAGGTAAGAAGTGAAACTTCTTTAAGACATATAATTTTTCTACTATTTGCAACTTCACGAAAATGGGGTAGATAAGGCTTAAGCAACGCAAAAACAATTTTTTCCGTATTAAATTAAAGCTATTTAATTATTATAGACATGCATACAATTAATGAGTAATTTATTTTATCATTGTTCTTATTATAATGTCATTGCTATTGATGTATTTCATCAATAATGATACATTATATTCTTTACGTCACTATGCTAAACTTTGATAAAAAAGCAACATGGCGCGTAACCGAAAAACGTGACGATACGTCAAAAAAAATTCTCCCATACGTCGATAAAGAAGTTTCACTTCAAAAATTGTTCAATGTTGAACTAACTAATACGCTACACATAGCTGCTCTTTAGATTTAAGTCTCCGCTATGAAGCCCTAAACTCTCAGTGACATCTTAACAACTAGTTCTCCACTTGACATAATTCTCGTAAGTCGTATGTCTGAATCAAACCAACATCTTAGTACTAACGTTCCATACTCAAGATTCAGTCTATTTCAAGAAGGCGGAATAATAATACGGTATTGAAGCCAAAATCAGAAAAGAAATGGCGTAAAATGAAACTGCTTCGGTGGTTTAGTGTTCGCAAGCGCGACTGCTGAGCATGATGTTCTGGGTTCGATTCCCAAGTCGGGCAAAGTGTTATTGGGTTTTTCCTTCAGGAATTCCTCAGTAGCAGCCACGGATTTTGGATTTGTGTCCGGTTGATGGCAATAGGCTCGTCCATTATTACATAGGACTAAAACATAATTGGCGAAATGTTCGTGTACTATTAGGTATACCTTTGCCTAACCATTCGGCGATGACAGGCGTGATGTTATGTAATTTAAAATAAAACAATCATTAAAACCCGAGACAATTTTGCGTCTGTAATTAAATAAGTTCTATTTCAGTCAAAAACAATTGTACTAACAGCTGCCATCATCATCAACTTGAAAATCTTTTTTAGAACACAAACAAAATTAGTGATGTCCCCAGTTTTATCGATTACCGAAAAACAACGGATTACTCTCGGCATGCCGAATCTGATCGACGGTCGTCCCCAACGCCATTAATCAAATCACGACTATGCGGTTTAATGGCAGACTAATTACAGTTTGCGCGCGAATCACCTACACATACCGTCGCAGTAATTACTGCATTAACCCGACTGCGGAAACGCTTAATACGGGATAATGCTGATTACATATCGCAATGCGGGTGCTCACCAAAAGTTTGCCCAGTTCGGCCGTCAATCAAATGTCGAACGCAACGTCATCCTATTGTGATGTCAATGTGAGGTTCGCTTCAGGTCGCTGTACCGCTCGCAGATAACCGTGTTTTTTGTAGTGGATTATGTGAATATTATGAATAATCGTAACTTCCGAACTATAATCACTATCATCACTACATATTATAAAACAAAGTTCCTCTGCCGTGTCTGTCTGTCTGCTCGCGATAAACTCAAAAATTACTGCACCGAGTTTCATAGTGTTTTCACCAATGGATAGAGTGGTTCTCGAGGAAAATTTTTGTATATAATTTGTCAAGTTTTTGTTTGGGTTGCGGGAACGGGATCACAATTTCATGATTACTTTTGGTCGCGATAACCGACATCCACGCGGGTGAACCCGGGGGCATCAGCAAGTAATATTATAAATGCGAAAGTAAATTTGTTTGTTAAAGCTAGCTAATAAATAAAATAAATAATAAAAACGTAACAACTCTAATTTCTGAAATGAACGAAACATATATATGCTGTGTATCGTTACATTTGTATTTATAGTGCCTGATACATTTTAGACAAGTTCTTTAACATAATGTACGCCACATTATGTTAGAGAACTAATCTATTGTACCTAGAAGTATTACAATCAATTGAATTCCTACAGAGAAAATCAATTAAATCGACGGAAAAAATCTCACCATACTAAGAACCTCAAGTGCCGTAATCATAATAAGACGAAGGATCGAACCATAATAAGACGAAAGATCGAACCGTAATAAGAATTACCGTTGTTTATCGATACAAATACATCACTACAGCCAGAGTAGGAGAAACAGAATCTTATACTGTTAAGTTCTCCCCGTAGCCTTATAAAGGAGGTGATAAAATGCCGCCACCCTACCTTAACGTTTGCCTATGAACGACCTAGAATGCCGCTTTATGGACATTTACCCAAATACTCACTATTCACAAACATAATGAACTAAAGCCTTCATATTTCTTCAGTTCATTGATTTTGATTACAATAACGGCTTTTACTGGGTCATTGTAACGTTATTAAACCGAAATTCATTGAATCATTCGCAAAAATGAATGAATAGAAAAGTTGGTATGGGATCCTTTACGTATGTATGCGTCCATTCAGTATCTATTTTTGTGAAAGGTGCGTGGGGGAATCTTCTACATTGTTGTGAAATTTTATTCTCATATTCAGATAAAAAGTCTCTAAGTACGAGGAAAATGGAATAAAAGTACAAAGTAATGAATAGTACCTACGCGTGAGTATTTCTTTATAAATAAGCGTATCAAATTGAGAATGTCCATTTCTGAATAGGGAGGCTCCAAATGCTATAAGGACGGTCCTATGGGACATAAAGGTTGAATATCGCAGTTTGTCATAATAAACACTCATTAGCCGACTGAAAAGGGTTAAGGGTTGAGCTTCACCGTATATTATAGTATCCACAATTTTTGCCTCTTGAAAGTTAACTTTGCTCAGGGTGGAATACTTAAGTATCAACTCCTTGAAACCTAATGAACAACTCAAACTTCAACAAAGACAATTAATTAGAAACACATCTAACAGAGCATCGTAATTCTAAACTAATATTCTAATACTACAGAGCAAATATAGCATCACACATGTGTACATATTGTCTGAACAATGCTCACAGAATAAATAGGATTTGGAGTGCTCAAATCTTATTGTAGAAGAGCGCGGGAATAAAAAAAACGCATCGAAACAAAATTCATTACTCGAATTTTCGAATGTATTTGGAGTTGACGTCGTTCCTTGCTAGAGTCTATGTCATAGTCCCTGAAGTTAGACCGACGATGGTAGAACACAAAAGGACCAAGTATAGGCTAAAAGTACATAGTACTACCATAAATAGTAATATATACATACATGTTCAATAAAGCAGCAGCATTGACTAATGAGACACTACTGACAAACTTTTCCCCCACTGCCCTTTGCCCCACACTGGGAATTTCTCCTGTATCGTGGGTACGTTCACAAACATTTAACCTCACTTAAACAAACAGCCAGACCCAGAACAAATATCTGTAGGCCATACAATTTTTTTTTCCGTGCGGGGATCGAACCCGCGACACGCAGCGCAGCAATCAATCCCTCAGCCACTGCGCCAACCGTGACGTCGAAAAAACTATTTTGCAAAAGTCCTAGATTTGTCCTAATTTTTGTCTCAGATATTGCTTTACTTACACGAACTACGACTGTACTTTACTTTCACAGTTATCATGTCTTTTGTGACTGGCAGTATAGTTTTACCTATTTTTGCTAACTGAAACCTATTCTAACAACACAAAAGAGTCTGTATATGCTTAAATTGGAATAAATGTTTTAAGTCTAAGTCTTAGCGCAATGTCAGACAGCTTAGTATTCTTATTACGTCCCTCGCTTCTTTACTCCAATTACTAACTCCTCCATGTCTAAACCACACAAGTATTATGTCAACAGTTTCTAAGAAATCCTTGATAACAATTGCTAGTTTAGCAACACGAGTACGTGACCTATCTCATTAAGGTTTCGTATGGGACATTTAAATCGGACACTAGTGGCTCCCAGGCTACTTAATAACCATGTGACACTTTAGAGGATTGCCTCGGAGCGTCAATTTACGATCAAGTGTAACTTTATTGCGGAGATAAAAAGTATTGGATGGGTTGTCTATGGGTTAGGTAAGTTTTATTTAACTGAAGAATTTTGTATAGTATTATTTGAGATGATTTGATTTTGTATCGTCGATTAATTTTCCAGACGATGATGATGAGACTTTAGGGAATAAATTGGTATGTAATACGCCATAACTTTACTTGAAAAAGATATTTTTGCGACTTAGTTTTGGTTTTATGATAATTCTGAATGGCAAGCGACATGGCGGCAGGCCCAGACAGATATGACAGGACCTAACTCACTTGAACTTAACAGTCTTTAGCAGGTTTAAACAGAAAATAGAAAAAAAAGAATACGGAAAATTTACCCCGCAAATCGCAAGCTACCTACATAATTCATGATATTTGCAAGTAGGTACATAATGCAATACTTTTTTTTCTCAAGTCTGCGTAAAGAAGCAGGGTTTCCATTTGTTTGTGAATTCTTGTTTGCGTGAGCTTTCGGTATTTGCTTGGCTCCTCGCTAAAAGTTGCAGAAACAAATGTTTGAGCAAGAACGTCCCGTCTTTTGTGCTTATTTTTGCCTTGGCTTGCAATGACTAACTTAAAGTTGCCATGGAACTTGAGTATTGCAAGTTACTTTATTTAAAAATGTCACACATGTCACTTTTTTCGTACACGCTAATCTCCGAAACTAACCAACAGATATCTATGAAATTTTGTTAATGTGTATGGTTGGTTCCAACTTGAAAGATATGTGACGCCTTGCAAAATCAGATCGGGTCGCTCTAAAATGTAAAGTTACAACCCTAAAGTCAGGAATGAAAACAAGATCAGAAAAGCATGACACATAATTTTTGGCTTCAGTGAAACAAAATCTATGAATTAACAACTGCACTTTAACTTTGTTTTAATAACTGTTGTTTTAATCAAATCAAGCTCTGGCCTAACAAATAAACGTCAGTTAGCTACGACCAAATAGTAAACATCAATTGGTGGAATTACGCCATGTTACAAGAAATTCGAAGAAGTCGTACGTCCTTCGAGATACTTGTACCAAGTGCGTGTCTATTGTAGCTGTAACAATAAACCGTAGCAAGAAACAATTAACTCCGTTAATTTGATTTTATCGTGCGTGAACCGAGAAAAGAAATAACACAGAATAGATAGTTACAGAAGGTCAGGTAAATACAGCGAGCGACTACGCACGCACACATAGACACGCATCACATACAGCGAGTGCAAACGTACTTGAGACTATCATTAGTATGATATGTCCGCGTTTGTGTGTGTGTGCTCCTGAAAACCTACACAAATGACCATCACAATCAAAGGATTTCGTTTCTCTACAATAAATTTCAACAAGATTGAAACAAGTTTATCGATAGATTATGTCATACTAACACTACGAGATCAAATTTCAGTCACCATTTTTTGAATTTTCCATCATTTTTATCGCTTATCGAATGTAACTTTGAACTCACCAGACCCTCTGTTCTCTGCTACCCCTGTTCGCTTTATGGCCTTCTGTATTTATTTATTCTGTGTAACTAACCTCAGTCAATCGAATGGTGGTAAACTTTGTACGAGAACTTAAGTATATTGCAATCTGCCGAGTCAAGTTTTAAAAGAGACTTAAAAAGAACTTCTATTTTAAGATTCTGTACAAACAGGATTGTACAGTGACTGTCTTGTATTTTATTCAGGATAGCAAAATAAGAAAACAACTAACTAAAAAAAAAATACAGTAGGTCTACAGTAAAAACAATAGAATAGGTCCTTTACCTTAAAGTTACTCGTCGACGAAACTTTCCCACACCATAAAGAAAGAAAGGACATTAAAGTAATAAATCACAAACAATATTTAGCTTAAACGAGTTTTAAAAAAATTACTACATACTAAAAATATTTCTTCAACACAACATATTCGTGTTCAATCAACTACGTAATAACAAAAATCTCACAATGTTTCATAAAAAATAAAATTATTTATGGAAAGAGTATATTAACTTATCGATATAACAAATCATGTTACTTCGAAGTAACAGTCACTCACAATTTAATATAGGTATATAAGCAAATCTAATATAATTTTCACGGTACACCACTATAATCAGTTTCAATCAAATATCAAACGAGTAAAGTATTTAAGTAGACATGTTTATAACCGTGTAACATCAAGTAATATACGGTTTTCAGGATTTTTATTAAAATTATTTTTCTAATACAAAATGTTTAAAGGAATGGTCTAACTGCACGCGTAGCATTACTGCCTTGGAAACGGATTTTGTCGACGAAAGAATTGCCAAAATGACAGATTGTAGAAAGTTTTTTATCGTCTCAAGCATGGCGATGTTTAAATGTAGAAAAGAAATGTAGAAATTCTTCAGTCGGCAAAAGTGTACTACTACGTCAAGGATGACGATATTTTTTTCTCTACTTTTGACACTGGGGTAGAAACATTTCTTCTCAACAAATGTCGAATAGTCTACATCACATCGGACCTAAGACGTACGAGCATGAACCGGTGCTCTTGATCGCTGCTATGTACGGCAAAGATTTTATCAAACAATGCCTTATGCCCATTTTCACCATTACTAAGTGACACTTAACTCAATGCGTAGGTAATTCCCGTTTTCACCAACACTAAGTGACACCTAACTCAATACCTAATGCCTGTTTTCACCAACACTAAGTGACACAACGATCGAGATTCGTAGTTGCTTGCTAGCTACTTCCCCGTTGCTATGGAAATAATGTCTATGTCTTTGTCTTTGTAGAAGCTCGAGTCTACGGGTCGCTCCATGCTCGGGCAGAAGACATGTGGAGTTGTGTCGATTGTTGTTGTGTTGTTATCTATTCTTAGTAGAATAGAGATGAAATTAATCATGCTACGGGTACTGCTTCGGTTGTTTAATTGATTACCTACCCCGCGTTTATCAAAGCAACACGTTTCTACGTGATTAAAGTAACATGTTTAAAACTTCTTCGGTGTTAACTTGAGGTCAGAAAATCATGCGAGAAATTCGCGCTAGTTTGAACACGAAGTTACAAATTAGTTACAGAACCTGTACGGCCGATTTTCGTCCCGCATCCCGAGCGGGTTTCGCCCCGGTTTGAACAGAGCCTTATCCTGTCTGCAGTCTGAAGTCACAAATAAAGTTGAAGACAGACTATCGCCACAGTTCTGCTATCGCTTAATACTTTAAAAAATCAAAACTGTGTCTCAAAGTTGTCAAAATATCCTAAGGAGTTTGTTTTACTACTTGACCAAATTGATTCTGTCTACGCCAAACTGATTTGATTTTTCAGTACATTTTTTACAGCTGTGACTATAAAAATAACCGTAGCAACAAAGCAGATAAGCAGGCGTTTATCGTTAATGTTTCTTATTTCAGTTGAAGGTTTCTCAAGCATTCGTTCTTGGTAAATCGGAGATTACGTCTGTGGTTTCACTCGTATGTTTGAGGTTTGAGATAACTTTATTCACATAAGAATACAGAATTCACTTACATGAGAATATTAAAACTATTACATATGTCAATACTGTTGAGACTTTTACAAAAAATAGACATAAATTTTGTGGGTAGATGAAAAATTATTAAACAGACAACTCAATGTTCGCTTGATACACGGGCAATATTCAACAATGATAAGCACTAGCTGGATGTGGCTTGAAATTATTGTAGGGAATGTGAATGTGAATGTTTGTGAAAATTGAAACTACATTAGTTTCTAGATAACCCTATAAAAACGACAAAGGTTTCTTTGTGTTTCTGGCTTATCTTAAACGTACAACATTACTATCTCTATGAGACATAATTATCACTAAAGTCGATTCAGGGGTGCCTTGGACGTGCCCTTACTCCCGTCGTCTAAAATAAAATATTAACTGTCACCATCTACCTCGCCTTTTCCCGACTATGTCGGGGTCGGCTTCTAGTCAAACCGGATGCAGCTGAACCAGTATTTTACATGGAGTGACTACCTATCTGACCTCCACAACCCAGTTTGCACTGAGTAATAGAATACCCCTTGGTAAGTCTGGTTGTCAGACTTTCGGGCCACTATAATGACTGTCAAAGATCTACAATTGACTGGAAGCCTACCCCGAAATTGGGAAAGGCTAGCTAGATGATAATTATTGTATCAATATTTTTATTTTGTAGTAAAAGATTATGACTGGGTTCCGCTTAGTGATAACTATTTAGGACATTCCGAAGTAAATACGAGGATAAAACCTAGAGCCAGGTTTGCGGAAATGGTAGTGGTTTAGGCTATTTTGCGTCGTGCAGTGAGACGGTTCCTCAAAATGTTTGATGGGGCGTTTAGTAACTAACATGTTGTAAACCTTCAAACTAAAATATTAGTGAACATTCTAATATCAGTGACGGTCTTGTTGGTCTAGTGGTCGCAAGCGCGACTGCTGAGTGTGAGGTCCTGGGTTCGATTCCCGGGTTTCCTGGGTTTTTTTCCATCGGTAATTTCACAGTAGTAGTAGTAGTGCCCGGTTGATGGCAATAAGCTCGCCCCCTATTACTTGGGACTTAAACATAACTGGCAAAATGTGGGTGTAATATTAGGTACACCTTACCCTTCGAGGATAACAGCCGTGATGTTATGTAATTATATTAAATAGACATACGTATCTATTTCATTACAAAAAGTGCTTTTTAACAACATGTCAAACTGCAACATACCTAATTTAAGTCAAACAACACTCGCCTACTTTGAATAAATAGTGACAGTTTTCAACCCTTCACTTTCCCACCTCATTCCTTACAAAAAACGACAGACAAGGAACTAAAACAACGTTTTTTCTGAAGAGCCAAGCTTGTAGCATAGGTATTCAAACGTGTAGGAAACGATTTGGCGAGGGTTAGCGATGTTATCGCGACGGAACTCTGATAAAGTAACAGCCAACAGGTGAAATAGTAATACAAATATATGCGCTTTTTTATTTTGTGTTTCTTATGGAAAATTGGCTAGGAGCTCGTGGCTAAATAATAACAGCCGCTGGGGTCGATCTTCAGGTTAAGCCGCGCTTGCCTAGGTTAGTCCATGGATGGGTGACCACCTATTACATACAGATGCTGATACTGTTAGCCTGCATCATTCCACTGCTGGGCAAAGGCCTCTCCCCATGACTTCCAGTTGTTTCGATCCAGGGCTAATGTGGGCCACTGGTCGTTGGTTTTATCCAGCTATTACATACTGGGTTTATATTCTCTGCCTCGGAAAGCACGTTAATCCATTGATCCCGGCTGTTAATTAAAGATCTTTGACAGTCGTTACGTAGTCAGCCGCCTGAAAGTTTGACAACCAGTCTTACCAAGTGGTATCGTATTACGCAATACTAAAAGGGTTGCGTACTGTATTTTGTCGGACGTAAGGAATAGCACCATCCCATATCTTTTCGTGGGTGTCGTAAGAGGCGACTAAGGAACATACCAGAGAGCGGGCAAAAGCGTTCTCTGTGCCTTTGTAACAACCGTATACTGCGATCGCCAACGCGTCTGCCAGGCGTGGCGATTATGGCAAAACCCCCCTTTTCTTTTTCGAAGAGGCCTATGTCCAGCAGTGGACGTCTTTCGGCTTAAATGATGAACTGGGCTGCGGGATAGGCAGTCGCTTTTTGTATAAATATCGATCATTTTTCATAAATAATACTTCCCCGACTTGATAATGAAATCATGAACTACAGACCGCTCAACTAGAATACAGTACTTATTCAGTTTCAATTTCAAGATAACATAGTCGTTTATTTTTCCATCGCGATGAATTCTCAACTGATTGAGTATCTTGACGTAAATAATTGGCTTGTTAGTTGTTAGTGACGGATCCGGAACGGATTGTATCGGAGCGATGTGCAATCTGCAGTAGTAGCTGTTTTTAATAGGGTAACTGGTTTTATGGCAAGGGTTTCGTGCAAGTTTGAAAGTAAGAGTATCATCATTTTCCTAGCTTTTTTCGACCTAACTGTTGGACCTGTACTTTTGATTGTGGAGAACGCAATTGCGTCCCGCACCCCGGCTAGAAAAGACAGGAGAAACATTGTGTGGTTTTAGTCAGTAAGAGTCTGACAAACCCCTCCGCCGGCCTCACGGCGGACAGTCAAAAGTAACGCTACATACATTTAGCGTATCTCAAAAACGAAGTAACTAATTTTGAAAAATTAAACCTGCCAGCGTGTTCCTTTATTGAATAGCAATATTTTATGTCCTGGAACATTTCTTGATAAAGCTATTATTTAATGAATTATAAGCGATTTCTTTTTTTTTGTATGACACTGAACATTTACCACTAAAATGCGTTCAACAGCTGCGAGTGACCCCTAAAAATTACACGGACATGACGTTTCAAATAAACTGATTGCGTTTAAACCCATCGCTGAAATTCGCCCCTTAGTATGAATTAAGTTATACCTGTATTCATGAACAATTAAAAAGACAAACAAGAGTTGCATTTGCATAGCTGTAGGTACATACGGAGATAGAAAAAGTTTAACTTAATAAGTACTCAGGTTTCTTATTCACGTAATCGTGCTAAGTTCTTAAGGAATAATAAAATCATCCTCATCATCATTTCAGCCGAAGGACGTCCACTGCTTGACATAGGCTCCTTCAAGTGTTCACATTGACCAGTCCCGTGCGACAATAACAAAAATGTTCCAAAATGTGACTTCTACAGATAAACTTACAACGGACATATGAAAACCCGGTTGAAGTTCAACAAAAAAATAACTAGAAATAAAAAAAATATATAACGTAGCTACCTAAAGAAAGTCAGTTACTTACGCCACTTACCATAGATATTTGCAAACTAAGCCACGTTTAAAGTCGTGAAATAATTTCTCCTTATCTCAAGGAAAACTCCCCCCTACTTAGTCAAGTTAAAAAGTAGTTTATGTCCTTTTCGCTGACGTAAACTTTCCTGCTCTTTTCAAGGGCAGGTGTCCCTTTAAGGGTCTTAAGTGAGAACTAAGTTGTGCATGTTAAGAAGTCACATAACTTTACTTTCCTTCCTAGTTAGTATTCACAAAGGAAAACTAACAAGAAACACTTATTTTTCTCCACTGTCCCCTTAGTGGTTTAAGAACTTTATTATTCCTCATCAAGAATCACTATCACTACATATTATAAAACAAAGTCCTCCGCCGCGTCTGTCTGTCTGTTCGCGGTAAACTCAAAAATTGCTGCACCGATTTTTATGCTGTTTTCACCAATGGTTTTTGTTGCGGGAACGGGTTCAAATTTTTATGATTACTTTTGGTTGCGAAAACCGACATCCATGCGGGCGAAGCCGCGGGGGCATCAGCTAGTTAACAATCATTCACTTACTGAGAAACTAATTTTAAATAAAATGTTTATGAGCGTACAGAATCTGCGTTTATTATAAAAATAACAAATATGAGGGTAAGCGATCACAACAACAAAAAACAAATGTATTTAGTAGGTAATCACCAACCAAGCAAACACGGATCTAAACTAAAAGTGAATTGTTGTTCTAGATGTGGCAATACACGGCAATATAAAAAGATGATGCTCTTTCTATGTCTATTACGGATTGCTTTTCAATGAAAAATAAAAAAAAAACAACGCATTTAATGAGTTTTCATCCATGCAGTCTTTGCGATATTGCAAGTATCAGCAAAGGGCCGGTTTTTTATTTTTGTATCGGTGTGTTTTGTAAAATCCATCATGTTTACGTGTTTGTTGAGTGTGTATATGTTTGTTCCTCCTAAGCTTTCAGTAAATAGGGTTATTTTAATGTAACCTGGGACGGTAGAGCTACCAAGACGATCCTTACGACGTACAATTTATTCAAATCGGTTCATCAGTTTTAGAGTTACGATTCACAATGGAACGGACATCCATACATGCATAGGTGCGAAAAACATTACCCTACTTTTGGGTCAGGTCGGGTAAAAAGGCCCAAGATCTATAAACTCTTTCATATCACGACCATCCACAACTTTGTTCCATTTACCACCAGCTTACTAAATAGTTTCGTTCGATCAAACTCGAAGCAAAGTCCACCAAAATTGTTAGGTAATTAGTATGTGACGAGCCAGCGGGATCCCCTGCCAATGTTCACCTCCGAAGCGGTAATGAAAATTAATCAATTTTACGGGATACTTACTATACAAGCGAATTAGCCTGAGCTAAACAGGCGGACGATGTTGGTATTATGTTAATAAGTTGTATAGAGGTGGGTTTAGACGGTATATTCCCATCGACCCCACCGCCTGTGGCCCCACTGGTGGGGTCAGCGGGACTTGATTAAAATAATTAAATTGTTCCCGTTGACCCCACAATATTTTTGAGTAATAAAATATTACTCAAAAACATTGCATGGGATCATGGGACATTGAGGGAGTAGTGTTAGTACAGTTGTGCTAGTTATGGGCAGTAACCATACAAACAGTACTAGGCGAGCATGAATTCAAGAAGGTATTTATTAGGTACTAGAAGACCGTACCTATACCCAGAATTATTATTATAATGCATACCAGCCGGGACCAACAGCTTAACGTGCTTTCCGAGGCACGGAGGAAACTCGGCATGTAGAGGTGGTCACTGATCACCCATCCACAGACCTACCTAGGCAAGCACGGCTTAACCTGAAGATCGGCCCAAGCGGCTGTTATTATATTATTTATCCTTCGAAACAATCATCATCTATCTAGTCTTTTCCCAACTATGTTGGGGTCGGTTTCCAGTCTAACCGGATGCAGCTGAATACCAGTATTTTACATGGAGCGACTGCGTATCTGACCTCCACAACCCAGTTAGTACTGGGTAATAAAAACTCTGACAACCAGTCTTACCAAGGGGTATCGCCCTTGGTAAGACTGGTTGTCAGAGTTTTTGGGCCACTGACTCTGTAACGACTGTCAAAGATCTACAAATGACAGCCGGGACCAACGGTTTAGCGTGCTTTCCGAGGCACGGAGGAAACTCGGTATGTAATGGGTGGTCACCCATCCATAGACCAACCTAGGCAAGCACGGCTTAACCTAAAGATCGACCCGAGCGGCTGTTATTACTTAGCCACGAGCTCCCCTTCGAAACAATATTATCCCATATAAAACTTCAACACCTATTTGACCCAAATATATAGTTACACATTCCCTAAGTGTGTCTCGTACCGAACAATGAGCGCGACGCACGATGCGATGTTACAACTTGATTTTCCAAAAAAGAGCGTAAAATTTCATCGAACCAAGACACGAATAAGGGATATTCCACTGCTGGGCAAAGGCCACTCTCATATATTTCCAGGTACTCTTTCGTGCACCACCTCAAACCAGTCATCAGTGTCCAGGTCATGTTGCCACTTAAAGTCGGCGGGTCCATAGATAAAGGAATGTTTGAAATAAATGCTCACGCGCCGAATACTTTACTTCAAACATCCATCGTGTCGAAAATTCACAGGAACGTTGCATGGAAATATTTGGGATAATGCTGTAGTGTGTACTTAGCTTTATGCTAATAGGTCGTATAACGCGTGCGCAGGTTAGCACATATCATTTAGTTTAGCATAATAGAATACTGCCGCTACTGTTTTGTTTGAGCAGTCTATGCATTTTCATTTTAGGATGCGCGGAGAGAATTAAAAAGTTTTGTGGCGAAGTGCATTTGTTTATATTTTTAAAAATAGATTACTACGACATCGACATAGAGAAATCTAAGCGAGAAAAGCAATGGAGTCGTCATGGAAACACCTAAGGAGTTTTTACTCATTAACGCTACATTAAGTTAAATAGAGGTTTAAATAAACGTCAAAAAGATTATGATTAAGATAACATCACGCCTTGTAATGTTCGAAGGGTTAGGCAAAAGTGTACCTAACAAGTACGCCCATATTGCCTATTGTCATCGACCGGGCACAAATCCAGACTCCGTGGCTGCTACTGGAAAATTCCTGATGGAAGAAACCAATAGTACTTTGACCAACCTGGGAATCGAACCCAGGACCTCGTGCTCGAGCAGTCGCGCTTCTCTTTAAACAGTCGGTAAAATAATCCTCCTTAATAAAAGTTCAGAAAGCTCAATTTTTTTCCGTGGGAAATATGCGGCTTCGGTAAGTACCTACACAGGGATTTTCCAGCTGCTTTTTACGCACTGATTTGTCCCTAGTCATACAAAAATCTGCAAAGATTTTCTCTCTTATTCCTAAAACGTGACGTAGGTCTATGCCGACATCATAACCGAAAGAATTTCAGTCATAACTCTCCAAACAAAACACTCGTTTACAGTCGTGATTCAAACAAGAAATAAAACAATTTCAACTAGGCAAATAGGTCAGCTGATAAAATCCTAATTTATTAGTCAGAATTGCGTTTCACAATTTAAATAAAATCACATAAAAATAAGATCAGATGCGTTTTCTTTAACTCAAGAGGAAATGCTAATTTGGTAACATCGTAAAATATATTAAAGTTTTGTATTAATAGCGAAACAAGACATCTGGATAGAATCAAATATTTTCTTTCGCGTCTCGATTTGAACCTACTGTATAATTGGACAACTGCCACATTAATATACTCAACAACAACATAATAATAATTTGAAACATCAACATAAACCGTTTTCAAGATCGCACAGATTCTCTCATAAATCTCCATACTTCCTCAGGCTGATCTTCGTGAATTGACCCAAATTTTGTCCGATCACTTCGTGGCGATCTAAAAACCAAAACCGAAAAGTTTTGAGAAAAACGTACCGTACCTAAAAACCTTTCGCGACAGCTTATCAAACACAACTACTACGAATAAACCGTGATCCAAATGGCGACCAAAAACAATTATTATTGAGAGTAGTTCATGCACATTTTGCTTGCGATAACTACCGTCATATCGAACTGAGTTTTATAAACAATTTTAATCGTCGATTGTTCCGCCTCTTGGTTACCACTTGCGACAAGCCATTGTTCAGACCGCAGATCAAGGAACTTTTATTTACACCAGCTAGTCGTACATCGCGCGCATTGTTCCAGGATTGAAAGACCCACTCCGCAACCGGCACGGAATGTATCAATGTCTGCGAATAAACGGTAGCAGACAATCGCAGTAGAGTCCGGATTTCAGCGCGAAATGAAACTTCGCAGAATACTTAAGTGAAAAGAAAAAAACAGTAAGAATAGTTTGGTGTCAGATGCAACGACGTCGCGACGGTTCGTGGTACGAGTCTGTTTGAAACTTTGGATGCTACTGGAAACCGTCTCGGCTATTGTCACCGAGTTCCACGACTTTTATTAAAAAGTAAAGCCTTTACTCATGTAAATTCCTTACAAATAAATCACTCGCCATATTCATTATGTCATATTTCTCACAACTCTTTGAATGGGTGATTAATCGCGTCTATAGATGCCTTTGCGTATCTCCGGGTTGAAAAAAACCTTTCAAAGATTCTTTTTTCCTTTACTGTAGCCTCTTTTCTCTAATCTTATTTCAACTTCAAACATGTATAAAAAACGTTTTCCAAGGGACAAAAATATACAAGAATTTCAATTGAATGCCGAAGTAGTGAAACTTCTAAATTTGTTTGACTTTGAGATACAGAAGATATAAAAATATCCCACGATTTAGATCTTTGTTAGGTTTTTTTTTGAATTAAGATTCTTTGTACTCGTAGGACATAAATAATAATCAAGAATCTGGACAGAATTGTGAGAACGTGACATTGAAACCGAACTTTGTCGCCAATATAATGTTTATCTCGCATACTTCGGACACTGTCGACATAATGAAACTCATCCCAATGTATTAGAGCTCTATTTAGAAAGGCATCCCTTAAAGTCGATATGACATTTTCGCATCGGCAAGTCGGTAACGTGAGAAGCGTTAAACGTTTAGAACTCGACATTGTTTATTGAAAATTCTGTCATAGTACTTTCAGGATTGGGTCTGAAATCGTGTATGACTATCGGAGTTTATTTTTATTTAAAATACGGTGGTGGCGCTCAATGCCGTGTAAAGTGAGATTTATTGCGATTGTGAAACAGTTGCGTTTTGCAGGCGGGTCCATGTACTCTCTATGCATGAAGGCAGTCGTGGAGAATCTTAATTGTACTCCATTGAGAGATTCCAGAGCACGGCGTCTTTATTTTTGAATAGAGGGACTTGTTGCTCCACTCATATGTAGGATGACCGTGTTTCACGTGTTGCGCTGCGCATTCGTGGGTAATGCTCGGCGATACCTTTGTTCTTTGCACAAGGAAGTTGTGAATAACCGCTGCACGGGTCGATCTTCAAGGCTAAGCAGCACTTGCCAAGGTCGGTCGGTGGATGGGTGACCATCAATAACATACCGAGTTTCCACCGTGCCTCGGAAAGCCCGATAATTCGTTGGTCCTGGTGGTCATTTGTAGATCTTTGACAGTCGTTACAGGTCATCAGTTGCCCGAAAGGCTGACAACTAGTCTTACTAAGGGGTATGATATTACCTAGTACTGACTTGGTTGTGGAGGTCAGATAGGCAGTTGCTCCATGTAAAATGCTGGTATCCAGCTACATTGGGTTAGACTGGAAGCTGACCCCAACATAGTTGGGAAAGGGCTAAGCCGACGATGATTTTTGGAAGCTGAGTCAAACATTGCTCACTACGTAAACATTTTGAACGTCCCACGTTAAACGTTATCCGCCGGTGTCAGAATCAATAAGCGTTCAAGACATCGTCGACATGTGTCGTAAAGTAGGCCATTTATGACACTCAATAATCGTAAATAACACGAGCAATATTTCCGATACCCCATAATAATGAGTATTATTACTGTGTTAAGCTAAGCTGTGTTTACATCGGCGTGGGTTGGGATGGTACAGTTATGTGAGGGATACTTGATTGTTTAGCTGTCTCGAAGGAGGTCGAGTGCCACAAAACTCTCCCTTGAACGTGACCCCTCTATGGGGTCTCATCAACTTCAAAGGTATAGTCTACCCTGGGACAGCTGTGATCGATTTACATTCGGACATCCTGTTACGCTGCATACATGTGTAATCAGTTCGATTTGGACGTTGTTTGACTCGAACACGTAATAAATTGAAAATTCAGGGTTTCATTTAAGTCTTGCTTCAGTCTGTTTTCATTCAATTTTAAACAACAAACATTGAAAACAAAAATACTTCGAAAATAAAAAAGCTTACCGATGAATCATGAGTTCAAGATGGTTCAAGACCATTAAGTATTAAAAACTTCCTAAAGATATTTTATCAGCAAGTCAATCTACGTACGAGTAAGCACCTTTATAGGAGTTCAAAGTTCAATCCCGTATTGTATTCAAAATACAGCGAAAAGCTCTTCCATCGCGATTTACAATTCTCACTCGATTGCATTAAATATAAAACAAGTCTTAGTGTCAATGACTGACGTACCCCAGACAGCTATGACTCCTTCATCTTCACATTACCTACCAACCTGTACATACTAAACAAGACAAACAAAATTGAAACCAAACTTTATCTCCCAACAAATACAGTGCTTTTTTGCTTGGATCACGTATGCATAATTTAAGCCTTTATGAGCATACATTCAATTAAAGGACTGTCTTCGAACGCGGTGAGATATTGAAAGGAAATGGATAGCACTGTTGAGATGAACACGGTTGCGTACATTAGCGTATCAGATGAACAGACACGTCAGGGGCTGTAAACAATTGAACAACGGTGTGAAACTGTGTGTGGTGGGTGTTATATCTTACTGTAGGTAATGACTTCGCCTTATTGTTTTAAGGAGTTGATGTGAAATGATGGCGCTGAGTTGGATTTCTTTTCGATCTTGCAATTAGATCTTCTTGCAACTAGGTTTGAATTCAGACCGGCACCTTACATTGTGTGAATTATTGCATCACCATGGATTTTAAATACCACATTACCGACCTGCATTAGGTCCTTAAAATGCACGACGTTTTCCAGCAGTGGGGACTATTTGCTTATGCTTATCCGGCTCGAAGGACCACGTACAGCATTGTACAAGTCAAATCATGTATTAGATGATAGAAACGAATTTATTTAAATTAACTAGGACTAACGATATTATTCAAAAAAAGGGCTGAAATAAAAGAACAATAAAACAAGACTGTAAAATTTATAAGTAAAACTTAAATCACAGACAATCAAGTGGCCAGTATTTATAATGTTTTATAATGTTTAAAACACACTTCTCCGTTACGTTGTCGAACGAAAATCTTGCGCCGCGACGTCGCAACGAACGCAACGGAGCAGTGTGGCTTCACTCTTAGGCCGATTGTGCCTCTCTATCGCTTGTTCCGTGCTCTCGCTTGCACGGTTGGCTCAGGCGGACCGTGACACTTTTTCGTGCGTGCAGCCTGCGTTCGATTTATAAGAAGATATCACATCAAAAACAGCTGCTCCATAAATTTCACCGTGTAGGTCCATGGCAATGTTGTAGGAAACAAAAGTTTTTTTTAATGTGTGTTTTTGATCTTAAACATAACTGACGAAATGTGTACATCTCTACCTAAACCTTCGGTTAATACAAGCGTGATATTGTGTAACATGTGGTTTTTATGTAGATAAGCTACACCTTGTAGAGATAGACACACTAATAAATAATATACGTGGGTATGTCATCCTTTGTATAGGTGTGTCGTAATCGGCATACCGGATAAGTCGGAATCCGGATACATGGCTCAAAAACTGAAATCCATTATAATCATACAGAGATGAACAGATAATCTCTTGGTAATTTTCGTGTCGTAATTAAAGTTCCCTTAAATATCTTGGGCTGTTTGTTATATTTCAGCACGTTTTACTGTAAAAATACCTTTAGTTTTATTACTGTGCCAACATACTTAGCTCATTTTGACGCCTACTCAAAATAAACAATTCCCCTAATAACTTCCCTAAAAAAGCAGGAATTTTACGCGGAGCTTCGCGGAATTTAATTAAAAAGATCATTGATTCCATAACGCTTAATAAACAGAAGACTTTCAAGCGGTTTAATTCTTTGAGAAACTTCTATTGTCAAACCCCGTCATGAATGATAATTCCTATGAAACCCGTATAATCTAAGCGGGAAAATGTCGTAATTTACATTTTATATTAATGGTGGAACATTAGTTGCTTTTATTGTAGTCTTAGTATCTTTGTCTTACAAAAAGTGGGCACGCAATTGCTATGAACTTTGTTGGAAAAACAAACAATGTTTTTCCAACATAATTTTACCTATGTTAATTTTATTCTTTCGTGCCATGGACAACACGTTTAGCCAGTGGTCTCGGCTTTCATTTATAGATCTTTGTCAGTAGTTACGGAGGTCAGAAGTCCGAAAGTCGGACACCAGTCTTACCAAGGTATATCGTTTCGTAACTGGGTTTTAGAGGTAAGATAGACTACTGCTCAACATAAAAGACTGGTGTTCAGCTGCATCCAGATAGACTGAAAAACGAATCCAACATAGTTGTGAAAACGGAGTATTCCCATTTGAGCACCGATTTCAAGAGCACCATCGATATTCCCTTTTGAGCAAAGGGAACATTTTTGGTGCTCTAAGCATTGGTGCTCTTGAAATCGTTGCTCAAATGGGAATACTCCGTGAAAACGCACATGATGTGATTATTGCTACAGGTACCCATTTCACGAGCTAACTAGGTCAATTTCGACAAACTCCAATACGCTTTTAACACTTAACTAGCAAAACCGCATGATGACATGCGGACACATTTTACAGTGCACATAATAACTTATTATTACCTCAGTGTCCAATCAGTTTAAGTATCCATTTTACTGTCAACATAACAACATTACCAGGTGCACATAAAACTTGGGAATTGTTTGTTGACGTCAACAGACAATCGTTATAAAGCCATATATTATGCATCATGTACTAAATACTCTCAGCACTAAGTGTTTAAAATTTCTGTGTCATCATCTGCCTCGCCTTTTCCCAACATGCTAGGGTCGACTCCTTTTTTTTTTTTTTTTTTGTTCTCGTTGTGGAAATCCTCTATGGATGTCCTCCGCCCTGGGGAGAGCGGAGGGGTCTGTCAGACTCGTACTGACTAAAACCACACCGGTGTTCCCTCGCACACTTGCGTCGGGGGGCAACGGGATCTAATGCGACTTCCGCTGCCCCGGACTAGTGCCGGCCCGCTTGACCTGCGGGCCTCGTCTCGGGGGGGAGTGAGATGTGATAATCCCCCCGTTACGTCTGTGAGAGGCGCGCGTGGAACACGACGCGCCGCCGTCTCGGGTCCAGTGTGATAGGGTCGACTCCTAGTCTAACCGGATGCAACTGAATACCAGTATTTTACATGGAGCGACTGTCTATCTGACCTCCACAACCCAGTTAGTACTGGGTAATACAATACCCCTTGGAAAAATTTCTGTCTGTTTCTGCCAATTGCTTAAGCAGCATTTCGTGCAAGTGGGCCTCACCACCATCATGATCTTCTTGCCCTGGTCCCACGTTATTTGGGGTCGGCGCAACAAGTTTTTTTCTTACATTCTTCGCTGTCAATCTTCAAACTATCATTTATTCCTTTTTCCTTCATTCCTCATACAATCCATCCATCTTTTCTTTGGTCTTCCTCTCCCTCTCGACCCATCCATGTTTTATATTTATTACTCTTTTAGTCGCTAGCGATTTAAATGCAAGTAGGTCTAAAGGATGCTAAAAACACTTATAAAATAAGTGGCATAAATGCATGTACCAAGGCTTCATTATATGCATGGAGAGTGAACTATGAATTTAAAATTTCATTTCGGTGCCGTAGGTAATTCCCCTTCAGACCAGGAACACTTTGGGAAACTGGAGAATGCTCTACTAGTATAGACTATTTTGGGATTAACAAAGGATTAATTTAAATCCATTAGATTTAGTCTTGTTTTCAGCCGATAAACGACCACATATTCAAATAAGACACAAAATACTGATGACATTACACAGTAGCCGATTAAAAGAACCAGCTAAAAATACAGCATTAAAATCTAACCTTGACACATAGCCCATGACATTTGACACAAGAATATTCATGAACATAAAACTCTTTTTTTTCTTATTACACATATCCTTTGGAAACTACACAAGGTTATTTTGACCAACAATGTTAATAATACCTAAAAAAATACAATGTCATTTGAGGTGTGTTAATGTGTCAGGGACGACGCCATGATGGTATTTATTAGCTAGTCATATAATTATTTGGTAATAATGAAATATTGGCGCGAAGTAAGTTGTGCAAACTATAAAACAAAGCTGAACTTGACTATTTTATTCGCATAACAAGTAAAAGAGAAAAATAATTTTGAACTATCAAATTAATATGATTTTTAGTCAAATAGGTCAAATGTAAAGTTTAATTACATACAGTACTAATTGGGTTGTGGAGGTCAGATAGGTAGTCGCTTCATGTAAACTGCTGCATCCGTGCTGTATTCAGCAGCATCCGGTTAGACGGGAAGCTATCCCTAGCTAAGGAGTTAACGAAGATATTCTTATTAAGAGGAAATGCGGGTGGTCTTTTCTCCATACAAACGCTCTCGCCTGTTTTCTTTCTGGTTTATGACTTAAAAGCTATAGCTAAAGCTAGATATTTTTTACAGTTGAATAAATATCAACCTCTTCTATGTCCCAATGTTTTCCTTTTTGATAATACATAATCTGTATAAGCACTAGAACCTTTATAAAATGCTCAGAATTGCCTATTTAGATCGCCTGTCAACAGTGGCCTAGTGTACAAATTTGACAACTATTAATGAAAAACGAAAAACATAGGGACACTGGGACACAGTATACATCTTTCTTATTCAGTTTATAAAATATCTTTTAAATTGGTCGAATAGTTGTCCTTATCGCACCAATGTCGAAATCGCAGAGCAGAGCGACAGCGGAAGTTTCTTCAAATACCTACCGCATTTCCTCTTAAAACAGTCACTGTTACAATGTGACCATTGAAAATAAATGTCTCTTTTTTTCAGCAGTTGAACAATACTTGAAAACTGTTGTATTATTTCTATATAGGTCAGGTGTCTTATTTCCCAGCTTCGTTCGCAATGCCGCGACAGAAGATTTGCTTGTGTCAGTCATACTTCCGGTGGCTTTGAACATTTGAATCTACAGTATAAATGTGTGGAATATGATACAAATGCGCACTTCTTTAACATTAATTTTACCATCCGTTACAATAAAGCGATTCTTTTAACAATATTTTAGTAAGTTACTAAAGTATATATGTCTTGTAAACATTAGAGGCTCAAACCAAGGCTCGTGTGTTCACACAAATGTCAACTTCGTTTTATTTAGTAAATCCGAACGCGTCGTTGGGTAATCCCGTTTTCCGCGTATTCGCGCGACAGATCGCTTTGGTTAGAACATGGAGTAAGGAAGTCAATCAACGAATATATCGAGGCTCAAAATAACACCTATAGTTAATGCTCAAAACAAGATCGACCGGATGAGATAAAACAATCATTATAACAATACTTAGCGGCCGAATGTTTCCAAAACAAAGTCAATTACAATCCAAACGCATTCAGACACACGACACTCTACATAAGATTCAATGCTGTTTAAAATAACCAGCGATTGGCTGTATAATACTGTTACTATCCACCTGCGTCATCCCACAACTGGTCAAGGTTTCCACCCCATGACTTCCATTTACTCCTAATCAGGACCAATTGGTCTTTGGTTTTGTCCAGCTAGTCCAGCCATCTGTATCTACAACCGTGGAAATTACTGAAGACATCTTCATGGAGCTTTGAAACTGCATGAATCTATAGTGTCTAAACCTATGTTGGTCTTAGCTCATTGAAGAGTTTCATATGCCGCTTTTTCTCTAACGCTACGAAGTGGTAAATGGCGTGTGTTTTCTGGGACTCCCTTATGCATGTTATTTTTGTCGCTTAACTTTTTCTGTGCAATCAAGATAGAAATGAACCAACGTTTTTCGCCATGGTGTAGCAAACTACCTTCACATCATTAGCGTTCCACCAGTTACTCCAAAACCCCTTTGCATGTGTAGACCCACCGTGCATTGATGAAGTTTTCAATATTTCGGATTTTATGCACGATCCCTCTCACAGAGAGGAGGCCTGTGTCCCAGCAGTGGGAACATTATAGGCTGATTATGCTTATGCTGAATCATAAAAGTACAGAAAACATGAAACAAATCAAGCTGGTCCTATTTCCACTTTGACTCACGCACATAAAACGACTAAAAAACTTTCATCACTGAAAACAAAACAATAACGGGCTTTAATGTAGTTATAATAAAGCTACCGGTAATCAAGCCATAGCTTTGTCACAGCTGACAACTTATCTGATGTAAATTAATTACAGGCGCTATCAATCACGGAGCGACAAACTGTTTCAATGTAATCGTTTTGACTACATGACTATATTATGCTAGTGTTGACATGTAATCGAGTTGAAACGATTAAGATGACGATTGTCTTGTATCGATGTTTAAGTGTAGGTTTGTAAATAGAGACACACATACAAGAATATTGTCACACACACACACACACAACACGTCACATCGTCTTCATGTCTACGTTTAATAAGATAGATAGATTGATTGAATACTTATTTGGTACACTATGTAAATTAATTGGTGTTAAACACATTGGGCGGTCTTCTCGCTATTTTAAAAGTGATAAAAGAAATTTAAAGTTTTTAGAAGAACGGTGGTGGTATATAGATCTAAGAGAATTTACTTTGACAAACGTTAGATGTTGATGATGTTATCGTATAATATCTTGACATGGATAAGTTCCCAGCAAGAAAGCTCCAGTCAACAAAAAAGTACAGTATTACGAAAACCGTATTAAAATAATAAACGAAAATGGTAGCCGGTATATTAAATCTGACTGTACTTCGCTAGATACAGTGTGCGTATGATTAATGATTTTGTCGGGAACGCCATAAGAAAAACCAGAGCCGAACTCTGTACCAATTACCACGCACATTTTAATATTATTAATGAGTGTAATGACACCGTTTTGACTGTTATTTTTGAACATTATGGTTACAAAAACTAGCTTAGCAATTAGTTTACGTCTGTGTATTTTTAATAGGTATATATTTATGATGTTACAGCTGACGTTTCATTTCGAAATGCTTTTCATATTTTCTGACGTAAGAAAAATATCTGAATTAAATTAAGTGAAGTTTTTTTTTCTCAGAACAATATTAATGTGATCGGCATTTAGCTTTCATAGGCTACTAGAAAAATTAATACACTTCAAAACGACATGTTGCCGTACAAGAAAGAGAAAAAAGCATTTTTCAAGCAAGCAAGTATGCGTAGGCGCCAACAAATAATCAAACGATCAATATAAATGAATCATTCAACATCACCCACAAAATGCATTCCGTCATTATCCCAGGCAATTAACTTATGAAATATTTCAGCCGAGATCGATGGCATAAATCTCGTTAACACGACGATATACTAAGCGGACAGATTTGACGTAGACAATATTTCATTTAATTGAAACTAACTACTAATGACGTCGACATCATAGACTGCCAGTATCTACTAACTTCCATTACTCTATCAATATAAACGTCCCTAAACAATTGAATGGGATGATAATAAATAATTTATGCTACCGCAGTTACATACCGTTCTGATTGATACTAATGGCGTTCTATATTGGTGGCTCATTCAGTTAGATCGGTCTATTTAGTCGTATTGGCTTCGTGAATTAGAACATTAATAAAGCATTCGTCTTTCGCATTCCATGCGTAAGTGACGAATGCGGGTTATAATTTCGGCCCTGCCCTTTTAACAATGGGTATTATTTTATCAATATCCTAATAAATGCCTTTTCAATTACCTAATAAATAGTATTTGTTCCTAAAATAGTAGATCTATCACCTAAATTGAATCATTAAATAATATCAAAAGGCTTACCTAAATGTAAATAATAATAACAATGTAATGTATTCATTATTTGATGATTGATATTATTTACATAAGTACTTAAGTAAATAATATCAATCATCTAATAATTGTTTAAGGTTTCAAAATAATAGAAGTATCTCCAAAATTTAATCACCAAACAATGTAAAAATGTTTACCTAAAAAATAATTCTGTCAGCTGCGATGACTCCAGGACGCGCGCTCGCTACGGTCGCATTATACATTACACACCCACTTTCTCTCATAAATGTCGTCGCTCTACCAGGCTTCGGCCTACGCTCTTCCTGCCAGCTGCCAGCAAGAGTTTTAGGTCATTTTGACTCCGCTCCTAATAGGTATTTTTTCATAGAATTAAGGAACTGATCTATTAATTAGGTGACAGTTCTATCATTTTGCACACAAATATATTATTTCTGCCCGTGACTTACTTTTTTGAGGACAGACCTTAAACATACACAGGCGATAGAAAAAAGTGATCAAGCAAGTTAAAATGTAAGATTCATATTTACATTAATTTGATGATTCTTACTTAGAGACCGTTTAGATTAATATGATAAATAATATATTTCTTGGCTAGGAATAGATATTGTGATCAGGGTTTTGCAAATCAGTGACAAATCTAAACGTAGGTGACAGAAAATATGTTCCCTTTAACAATGTCCATTTTGTGGTCATAAGCATGTCAGGAAGTCATTGAAATTGACGTTGATGTTTTGACGTTCCATTGACTTCACAATTCAATTGTGAAATGTTGTTCTAAATACGTCCCTGTTTAAGTTAACGTAATGATTTTTGGAATATCATGCTCAATGTTGTGATACTAAACCGTGGCGAAGTTCATTTTTAAAATAATCAAATAAATGAAGGGGTATTGAATGAAATGACGAGCATGTGTAACGGATTTTGTTCTGAAGACATTTTGGTTTTTCATTAAGTGGTTTAGCATTTTATTACTGTGAATATTGCTTTTAACATTTCCGCGCAAACGTTTTATCTGATTAAAGCAAAAACAAAAGAATTACGAAGTTGATGGCCATCGTGCATAATTTATAAGTAATGTTTTATTATAATTCCCAAGGAGATAAAATGATTTGATAAATAGGGGTCATTCGTTCATTGAAAATAAAAACTACAACAATATTTTTTTGTGAAATAGTTATTACGAGTTTCCTGTGGAAATAAGCCCACTTCAAGCTATCTGTGCCCGCAGCCGTCCTCTTGAAAATTGTTTATTTTCTGAGATAAATTGTACTCTGAGTACTTTCTTGGAAACTAGCTACCTTCCTATTAAATGACAACAACATTGGTGTAAGGTACACCTCGTCATTTTCATTCAAAACACCGATAAAGGCTTTTATTTCTAAAATAAGCTTCAGAGGGATAGTCATCGTTTCTAAGACCGAACTCTACAAAGTACAAACGTTACTCGTACTTTTGGTCGACGTTATTCCTGTCACTATCACACTACTGTCAAACTAGAAGGGCGAGATAGAGAGAGCATAGATATTTTGACCCTGCATCACCCAAAGGTTGACTGGTAGAGAATGCCATTGGCATTAAATTGATAAATAAATATTTATAATTTCTTCATGAAACTTAATGAGCTCAATTCCTTTGGCTTCCCATCAAACAGGTCGGATACTGTTTATTGCTACGCCCGGAGCCGACCCTCAATTGGTTTATATTGGTTGACGTAAACGCAAGGCAATATGGCCGTTACTCAGTAGGTTCCATGTATTATTACTATGGGCAATAACCAATAACCATCAAGTAATTTGTAGTGACTAACGTCGTGTGTTTCGTCTATGGAATATTGTATGATGTTATTCATTTGAACGGCTGTCTTGGAATTGATAGAATTTCTGTCTGGAGTATTGGGATCAAGTATTTGATCTCGGGTTTGAAAAGGTGGTGCTTCTTTTGATTCCTGGGAGGATTTTGCTTTACATGCCATCAAGAAATATCTCTCAGGCATGCTGGTTTTCTCACGATGTTTTCTTTTAATGAAGCAAGTGATAATTATACAATACGCACGTGAACCCGAAAAATCAGAGGTGCGTGCCTTGGGTTGGAACTCGAGACCAGACACGACTTCCAGTTGCTTGGAGGTCTTTGCCCGCGGGAAATATTTTGGTTGAGATGTTTATGATGAGTGTACTTTCTAGCAAAACTTATAATTAAACATCATTCATGTTTCACTTAACTTTGAAAGAATGCACACAATGCCAGCTTCCTTTGGAAGAAACTACTTAGTTCATTGACAGATCACTTAGGCTATAATATACCTTTTGTTAACGAATTGAACGCTTAACCGTGTCAGTACCATTTTGCAATTCACTGACAATTGTTGGCCAAATTAGGTCTAAAAATAGCAATTGCAAATTGCCTACAATGGCGACTTTAAAGGTTGAAAGAGTTCGAAAGAGATACCGCGGCCCTGGAACACAAAGGGCAAAGAAGGAACATGGATGGGTTTTAGTCAGTACAAGTCTGGCACTCCCTTCCGCTCCGCCCAGAGCGGGAGGGGGGTCATTTGAAGATTTCCCATCCGAAAAAAAAAGGATGAGCCAAAGTATGCCAGTTTAAGATGAAATGACGATGCAAAATACTGTAACTTTCTTTACGCGATTTATTAAAAGAAATATTTTACGGACTGTAAAAGGGAGAGGAAGACCAAGGAAACGATGGATGAATGGATGGATAAACGATGATGGATTGTTCAGACTGTTATTAGAAAAAAACTATTACAGTGTTCAGAAATATTTAAAGGATAAGGTCGTTAGTGACGAATATAGCAAAATATAAGTATTTAGTATTTGTTGTTACTGCGGCAACAGAAATACATCATCTGTGAAAATTAACTGATAGCTAGACATTTGAAATTTTCGGTTCATGAGACGAGACAGACTGACGGACGGACAGCGGAGTCTTAGTAATAGGGTACTCTAAAAACGTATTGACTGCCGACCCCGACTATATATAGAGAGTATATAACGAACTTCGAGTTCAAATAAAATTACTACCTTCTGGATAGAAAACTTTTACTATACGGGAATCGTAATACCTTAAAACAAAAGTAAATTAAAGAAACAGAAGCACCCTTGTCTGAAGACAGAAACTCAGGTACCTGCGTTCTCTCAAGATCAAAAAGCAACCCTCTGAACTGCCAATGTCAGTGGCAACCGGAAAACCCGTACCCTGCAGCAATGACCAACCAGAACCTCCTCAAAAGGCTGTCAAGTATAATTAAAAACAAAGTAGAAACGAGTTCCGTTAAATAAATAAACATTACTTCACGCCTGTAATCCCCGAAGGGTTAGGCAGAAGTGTACCTAATAGTACACCCACATTTCGCCATTTTTTGTGTTGATGGCAATAGGGGGCGAGCTTTTTGCCATCAACCGGACACAAGTCCAGACTCGGTGGCTGCTACTCAGAAATTCCTGGTGGATAAATCCAACAACACTTTGCCCGACCCGGGAATCGAACCCAGAACCTGATGCTCATCAGACGCACTTGCGACCACTCAACCAAAGAGGCAGTTTAAATAAATAAACTTAAATGAAAATAAAGGTTTCCTTAATAAAGTTATAAACGCGTACTTAAATCCTTAAATCTCAGTCCCCTAAGGTTCGATTAAAATCTTAACAAAACGGTTATGCCGAATATTTAAAGGCCCATAACAATTTTCTCACTTGTAATGTTAATCGGACTATAAAATTTTTAATTTCCACGCTTGTCCTGAGAATATTAATTAAGAATGTTACTTACGCACGATTCTTTTCCGTGGTAATGTTTCACCTGGGGGATCTTAACGAACGTGTAATGTTATTTTAACGACAAGTATTTGCTGTTATATATTAAAGGGAGGGTAATGAAGCAAATGTTTCAAAAGAACTTAAGCACGAAGTTTATTTTACTTGACGACGTGGATTTCCAAAATGGGGGTATGTTTTTGTACAATCTCAGTATTCAATAATATATCCTACTAGCTGATTATATACTAAAACCTTCCTCGAGAACCACTCTATCCATTGGTGAAAACAGCATGAAAATAGGTGCAGTAGTTTTTGAGTTTATTTATTTAAACTTCATGTACAGACGCCAGCACATCAAGCTACTACAATCTGTCAGATTTCTGTAATAGATTTTCGACTTTATTGACAAAGTATTAGGTTCAAGGTTGATTGGGAAAATCTGACAGTTTCGGGTATCTTGACCTGCTGGCGTCTGTACAAGAGTGGTACATAGGCGGACTTAATGCCACAAGGCATTCTCTACCAGTCAACCTTACAACCTTAACCTTACCTTAGTTTATCGCGAACAGACAGACAGACGCTCCGGCGGACTTTGTTTTATAATATGTAGTGAAGTTTACTTGGAATAAATGAACCTCCAAGGCTTGAACGAGTCCAAAGATAATGCTGTTCAGGTCCCTGCGTACTTGTCGGAGAAAATCCGAGACATCGATTCGAGAGAAAGAAGTTTAATTTAATCGGCTTTAAAAACAAAAGAATCGGCTTTAAAAACAGAAGAGGGAGAAATCAACATACTATCCAAAACTCGCCACGACCAAGTAGCAAATCGCCAGCAGTTTTCTTTTTACAAATACATAAATTGAGCTGGAAATAAAAACAAAATTTTGCTTTTGCTAAAAGCTATCCGAGAGTTGGCTCCAAATTGGTTAGTTCCATTACAGCAAGATTTGAAAGAAATGTTATGGCCTTTACCACTGGTTTCGTTCTTTCAACTAAGGATTAAAGTTACACCAAACAAAAGACGATCTTGTGGCAGCCATGGGATTACCATAGGATCTTAATGTTACCTTGGGATCCCCAGAAGACCGTGTTTTGTTTGCTTTTAAAAACCGATGGTAATGGTTACGCTACTGATTTGCATGATGACTCGGCATTGTATACTTCGTTTGTGAATTTTCCTTCTTTGCCCGCGTAAATGGAATAAATTAAAACCATTATAATGCGGCAGACTCATTTACCGGGTGAGCGTAACGATTCTAAAGAGGTCTTTTGGACAAAATTATAATCTGCTATTTCTAAATACTCGTCGTCATTTTGGACAGTGTTTTGTGGACTTAAAAATTAATCTCCCCATCATGTCAGCTTTAGGGGATGGTAGAATCTTGAGAAGAAAGCTGTATTTGTTTAGTGTACTTAATGCAAAACACAAACAGATGGATGTTATAAAAAAGTAGCAGGGATTCGAATTAAATGAACTTGGTTTGTTAGTTAGCATTTGCAAAACAGTCACACACACACACTCACACACACATAGACACACGTACACTCACAAGAACACACACACTCACAAGCCCAACGAAATCACTGTTTTATTTTAATTGTACTACTCTTTAGCGTTTGAATTGTATACCCGTTCCGTTTTAATGTTTATTATTATATTATTTTGTCCTTAGTTTAATGTAAATTATAAATTTGTAAAATTCGCCCTTCCGAGGCACAAGATACAAGCAATGCTTAGTTTGTGGCTCACTGATTATATGCCACGACTGTTTTTAACTATTGACTAATAAACTTATTTTGATTTGATTTGATTTATTGCTCAAATCTTGCAACTGAGTTATAAACCAGTTCCCCCCAACCGGGCGGGTCATTTTCTTCAAAACTTCATTTTCTACTTTGCATTTTAATAAAAGATCATTTTTTTTTTAAGAAACGGTTACTTTTTTGACTTTCGTCATTTTGTCATGGGCCTCGTCTCATTTTCTACTATGTAACTGATATAATGGCTCGACTAAGGATTCAGTCAAACCGGACAGATTACAGACGTGCTGCTGACCACTGACTTTGACAGATACTTCAGTACATAAACAACTTTACGAACCGGACTCCGGACACTACCGGTGTCCGGAGTCCGGTTCGTAATCCATCGGTTCCACTCACAGAAATCTTAATAATTGTGGTTCCACTGAACCATGAAAGCCAAAAGAAAACATTGTTTATCTTCGTCTTCTTGAAGAGTGAGTTCCCGTAGTAGGTGCAGGGTTACTTGTGATTCAGTCCACGGTAGGCCCAGAGTGGGCGGTCTAGCAACAATAGTGGAAGGAATCGGCCCCCGGTTAACACTTATTGGTCCACATGTTTCAATTGATTCTTTGGCTGGAGAACGCAATTTCGGCGCAATTGCTCTTTTCGTGTGATTAAAAGAAAATGAGTTGAAAGTTTTAGTAGCTTGTTTGGGTTGATTGTATTGAATGAAAGGCATTCTTCTAGTAGGATATTCTTATATTTGGTAAGTGATATACCATCCAAGGTAGACTAACGGAGAATTAATTGTAATATTGTTCTTGCACTATTTGCATGGGGTATGGGCTGGCCACGTAGCACGAATGCGCCCGGAGAGATGGGCAACGATCGTCACCCACAAGACACCTGTCGGAGGAAATCGTCGTCGAGGTAGACCGCGGCGCAGATGGTGTGACGATCTGATATCGTTTATGGGACGAACAAGGCCAGATATTGCACAGGACAGAGAGGTTTGGAAGGAAAAAGGGGAGGCCTTTGCCCAGCAGTGGGACACTCAACCAGGCTAATAAAAATAAAAAAAAACTATTTCCATCTCTACCAGCAATTTGCTGATCCCAAGAGATCAAATTTCAAGTCACGCTTCGACCCTGACGTATTTTAAATCTTCCTTAACGAATCTCCATGGCAAATGCTATCTAATACCATACCCAACTTTATTCAGTGGGCCCAAACAGGAACGCGCGAAGTCAAACTCAATTTAAATTCGAACGATTTCAAAATTGAAAATACTACTTTCATCCCAATTAGTTTCAGAGCTTTATTCACATTTTGTGGGTGATACTAATACTACTTATTGAAAAAATTTAAATCAAAATGCTATTTTCGGTAAAAAAAATGTTAGTTTACTTCTCGCGTTCATACTAGGCCCACCATATGTATATATCCGTCCTACAAACAACAAAGACTAGTTGATGGACAGACGGACGGTCGGTCGGCACAATAAACCGTAATCAAACTTGGAGGAGCGAGAAACTTCACTCACTTACCTACTGCTTACATTGTTTGGGAACATCAATTTATGCTAAACGTTACTGGGCTTCGGTTTTCCTATGGCCAGGAATTCAGGAGATAGTTTCCAGTCTTCATAGATGTCTTCATAGATGTCTGTAGATGATTCCTTAACACTTGATGATCCTCATCATCATTTCAGCCAGTACAGGCATCACCTTTCTTCTACCACACTTCCCGGCTGTGTGCGTCCCTCATCCAGGTGTTTTGTGGTTTGACATCTATAATAGTTATATACCAGAGTATATACCAGAATAAGCCAGAAACGTTAAAGTCCTGTGTAATGTAATAGGAGGCGAGCCTATTGTCATTACCCGAGCAGAATTCCAGATTCTCGGTAGTTACTGAGAAATTCCAAAATTCCTGGTACCTATCCTTCTTTTTCGATGGAGGATAAGGTGCTTTTCGCCTTTCTTCAGGCCTCGAAACATCAATCAAACCTTCTTGTCTACCTTCGTTATCATAATATCTTTGAAAACACACGAAAGAGGAAAAAGACAGAATCTATTTTCAGCCAGGAACACAAAAGTTCTTTGATCTTGAAAGTTAATAAACTACAATGAAAAAGGAATTTTTCATAAGCGGATTCCCCATAAGTTTTTCGTCCAATTCTTTCAGTGTATGTATTAAGGCCAAGAGCGCCACAGTAGCCCGCGAAAATCAAATTTTCTTACGTTTTATGCAATTGTCAGCTCAATATTAGGTTTTGTTACACAAAATAATTATAATTCGCGACCTTGACAAATATCTAGTTACATGATCATTAAAATCATCAATACGACTCTTACACTTGAAATGGACCTCAAATGCCAGTTTTTATAAAATATTATTTACTTTATTCATATATCAAACTCAAACTCAAAAGTATTTATTTCAATTAGACCATTACAGGCACTTTTGAATGTCAGAAAATCAAAGAAGCTAAGCTACAGTCACAGACACAAGGTATAATAACTTGTGAAAGTACTGTAGTTGCCCATTCCAAAGCGTAGATCTCTATGGAGAAGAATGGGCAAGAAACTCCATGGACACTCTTTTCAATCAAAATATACAATATTTTGAATGAAAAGAGTGTCCAAAATCTTGGTTACATCATTCATGTTGAGATTATATACATATGTGAGAACGATGTACAAATACGTGCACGTTAAGAGCGTCCAGAGTAAAAGATTACAACAACAATTTAAAAACAAAGTAAGTAGTTAAAATAAACCGTGGCAGCCTAGAGATGACCAGTCCCAATTGACAGCGCCTGTTCACGAACATGACGCATGGATCAGACCCATTCAGCTCAACCATATTGAAGGGAGCTAAATGACCCGACACACCCGCCACCATCAGCGAGACATTTGATCGAGCATGACATTCTCTCAGCCACCAGGGCAAATTCAAGTCAATGAAAGATGACTAAATGTAAATGGTAGCTTTACAGTACATATTACTCACACATGTGCATATAGAGGAAACATGGGGTAACCAGGTAGGTTTAGCGTATTCCCCTTAAATTAAACATAACCCAGAAATCCATTACGAAAATAAGTAAACATAAAATAGTTTTTTCAATCAAATTAGGCTTGAAACATGGATATCATACGAGCTATCTCCTATCTTTTATAATACAAAAATGGTTGAAATCCAAAATTTATGGAACTCTTTTATGTCAGCCAAGCGTACTAAAAGGGTACTGCACAGTGGCCGAACGGCGGAAGAGCTCGTGGCTAACTAATGACAGTCACTATGGTTGATCTTCAGATTAAGCCGCGCTTGCCTAGGTTAGGATGGGTGACCACTCAAACATACCGAGTTTCCTCCGTGCCTCGGAAAGCACGCTAAGTCGTTGGTCCCGGCTGTCATTTGTCGATCTTTGGCAGTTGTTACAGGTAGTCAGTGGCTCAAAGTCTGACAACCATTCCTACCAATGGATATCGTATTACCCAATACTAGTTGTGGAGGTCAGATAGGCACTTACATCTGGTTAGACTGGATGATGACGGCCACAAGCAGCTCGGCATAGCTGGAATTGTGCCGAGCCAACCCCAATATGATTTTGTATTGGTAGATGCAGAATTTTCGGCTCAGTACAAAAGCCGGATCGTTAGTGATTCCTTCCAAAGCCGACCGGCTTTCTTGTTCAATAAATACTGCCGATTCGAATGTACGACCGAGTTGAACAAGTGTTTAGTCCCTAACTTGTTAGTGGATTTCATTGGTTAGTAAACCAGGCGGAAAGACATTGTTAAAATTGTTGACTGGTTACTGTGACGTGTACAGTCATGAGGATAAGTATCTAACATACATGCAAGATTCAAAACCGATTTGCTCCTATTTATCGTAAGATTTTGCATGTTGATACCAAAGAACACTAAAAAGGGGAAAATAACTTTACTTCCAGAAGTCGGTGACTTTTGTTTGTTTCATTGACTTTGCTGCCCACCGGCTTGCCCAAAAAAGTTATTTTCCACTTTATTATTTTTCTTGGAAGCCATTTTGCAAAAAAGTTTTTTATTTTTCTTTTAGCCGTTTTAGTTGTGGCATGATGTTATCTCACACAAATTATTTCCATTGTACTAAAAGTTTATACCATTGACATAGAAAAAAAAAATGTAGTATAGAAGATAACTCAAAACCAACAACAAGACAAGTAATCACAGAGTTAAGTATGAGGTAACATTAAATAAAAACGTTGAATTGAGAACTTCCATCTTTATTCCCCTGTTTAAAAATAGACCTTCCTGTAAATTTGCAATCGCATTTTCACAAGAAAAACGCTTTTGTAGTTTGCTAAGTATATACATATTGGTGCTCATGACTGTACCTTCAGTACCTACCCATTGTATACCATTTACTGTAATTCGTTTGGTCTATATATCGAGATTAGTATTGGACTTGACGTAAATTAAGATGATGAATGGATGTGGAATGTTGCAAAATCGAATAGGTGGCTCTTTATATAAGCTCTGTAATCTCTGAAAGAATTATATGTTATGTATAGCTAGCTGGTAGCTGCTCTGAAATGAGGTGAGCACACTTCAAGATGTGGTTATGGCAGTTGGAGTAGGGCCGCCAATTAATTAATTTATTTATTTAATCATTTAATTCGAGCAACAAGACTCATAGAGTTAGTAACAATGTACTTACAAACTATGTTAGTAATACACTTACAAAGACCAAAACAGAAACAGATTACGACATCATTGCTGCAAGGTGACAGGCCCAGCCGAAATCTTACAGGAATGGTTCACAATTTCACAATCAAGCCTGCTTGCTATCATAGATAAGATGCCGTAGCCGCTGCCCCGCACCCTACGAACCAAGGATGCACACTGCTTCCGCATCACCGTGTAGAAACAGTCCACGTGAGCTTCAGCAAACATCCCTGATGCGCTGCAGTATCGGGGCCACCCCATGAGCGTCCTGAATGTGTTATTATATTGGACGCGAAGGGTGCATCACAAATCTGCAGGCAATCCTGTTAGCTCTCACTCACAGCGCCTTCCGCTCCCTATCAGTATCCTCAACGTCTTTGAGGTCAGTGGTCAATAAGTGACCCAGATACTTAAAACGGTCTAAACGAGAAGGTAATGCTTTTGTTGGTTGCCGAGAGACGATAGAATAAGAGAATTGGTAGATCAAAAAACAGATAAGTGGATAGCATTCTATCTAAAGATTATAAGTGGCACATCGCACATAAGACCTCGTTGCAGTGTTGACGGCACGTTCGTGTTCCACGCACGCCTCAAAGACATATCAGCAACAGGGAGGAACCCACGGGGGCCGATGCCTGCCAGAGCTGCGGGACTGTTCGAAAGAGATACCGCGGCCCTGGAACACAAAGGGCAAGGAAGGAACATGGATGGGTTTTAGTCAGTACAAGTCTGACACTCCCTTCCGCTCCGCCCAGAGCGGGAGAAGTCATTTGATGATTTCCCATCCGAAAAAAAAAGACCTCGTTCAGACTCACGCAAGGAAGGAAGCAGATATGAGGCCTTCTCCCTTTATTCCCAGCATTGGGTGGACATAGGCTGCCAATGGTGCGTATTCTGACCTATTTCGGCCACATAATGCGAAGAGGAGATAGCAGCCTTGAAAAACTGGTCATTGTTGGCAACACCAATGGCAAGAGAGCACGGGGCCGGTCGCCAACACGATGGTCCGACCAAGTAAAAGAGGCTATGTCCTCAAGCAAATTTCAGCAGGTGGCGATGGCAACTTTGGACCGGATTCGATGGAGACAGATTGTCCATTTAAAGGGGTCCAGTGACCACGATCCTCAGTAATGAGGGACCGATTGAAGAAGAGAGGCTCCCAATGATAAAATTAATGATGACATAACCTAGCCACAAACAACTAGTAACGGGCGTGATGGGACAGTTTGCCAAAAGGCTGAGCGATTTAGCTGCCACAGCTTCAACCGTGCCGTCACTAGTTGTGATGCGTGTCACAGGTTCGATTACCACACCGAATAAATATTGGTATGGCTTACAGAAGTTGTCCCGGGTCTGGCTATTTGTGTATGTGAGTTTAAATATTTGTAAACGCACCCACGTTATAGGAGAAATTCCTTGTGTGGGGTAAGGTTATTAGAAAAAAAACTTGAAGAAAAATCTTTTAGCCGTTTCAGTTCATACTTATTCATTATATAACTCAACTAATGAATAATCAAAGTATCGAAATATGCATTCTTGAAAGCCGTACTAAACCAGTGGCAAGGCTTTGTCGTTGGAACTTCAAGGGGATAAGTCGGACTTCAAACAGATTAAAAAAGTCGCAAGAAGTTAAAGATGAAATGGTATTTTTTAATAAATTCTTTTACTAACTGTTACTAGGTTTAGAAATAATCGCTTGTTATGAACAATCGCTCTAACTACCTATTAAATAAAGTTAACTTTACATCTTTAGATAAAAGCGTAGCACACCATCAACACACATTTAATTACTAGGGAAACTCTGCAGACTTGATGGGTATCGATATCCACATGATAAAACAAAATCATATATTTTTTTGGAACTTAAACTACCTGAGTAGGAAAAGGCTGGTTCGAGGTGGTGGAGAAGAGTACCTGGAAGGATATGAGGGCGACCTTAACACAGCAGTGAGACATACTATTAAAAAAAGTACTACGTCAGGTCATTGACTCCAAAAATAATAAAAATCTGATTGATACTGATATCCAGACATAAGGAGTTTCCTTAGCTAATTTTTAACCCTCTACCTGCATGATTTAGAATTCAGATATTTAAATAATAAATTCACCATTCGCTTGATATAGCTGTATAGAGTACTTATACAAGACCCATTTACAAATAAAAGCTTTAAAGCGACGACCACCACCAATTAATCCAATGAACTTGCATCGGGTGTAAAGGAAGGGGATGTAAACGAATTCTGTTACCGATTGCGATTGTAAATGTACTCCGTTTGGAGATAAATTTTCGCTGTCTGAAGCTCGACTTTATTTTATTAGTTTTGGTTCGTTGTACTATGTATATCTACATACTTGCATATTGTTCTTTTGACTGTGTTCAATTTTATTTAAACCTTCGCATTTATAATATTACTAGCTGATAACCGCGGCTTTGCCCGCGTGGATGTCGCGACCAAAATTAATCATGAAATTTTGATCCCGTTTCCGCAACAAAAACTTGACAAATTATATACTAAAACCTTCCTCGAGAACCACTCTATCCATTGGTGAAAACCGCATAAAAATCGGTGCAGTAGTTTTTGGGTTTAACGCGAACAGACAGACAGACGCGGCGGAGGACTTGATTGCTGAGTCGAGCTGATAACTAACATTCACGCGGATGAAGCCGCGGGCGTCGGCTAGTAACAATATTATAAAGAGGTAGTTTGTAAGTTTGTATGTAGGGGGAATCTCCAGAACAAATAATCCAATTCTAAAACTTCTTTCACTGGCAGAAAGGTAAATTATTCGTGGGTGCTGTGCATTTATATCATTCATTTTAGCCTAGCTAAGCTATCACAATTTTTACGGTTGAAGTCGCGGGCGAAGTGCGATTTCAGCCCAAATTTGTTTGTCCAAGGCCAAAGCGGTTTACGGGTTTATCGTGTCAGGATACACTAACCCAAACAAAGCAATTCAGTAGGTCACATTTCTAACCATTTAGACGGGGTGCTCTATGATCGTCCTATTGTGATGACCCCTAGTTTGGCCTAGGACAAACTAGTTTAGCCGGAAATCGGATTTGGCCGGTAACATTTACATGTCTTTGATATATAGATTCTTCGGTATCAAATTAAAGTGTCTGGCAAAATTTCTAGTAACTACGTGACACTTTGTACGTACAAGTTTAGAACACCAAATAATACGAACACGAATAGTTAGCAGAGCTCTCACAATAGTCCAGTAGGATCCGGTACGAGGAACACCCAGCTTAGTCCTCTGCTGTATTATAAATTGAAATATATATTAATCAAAACAGCTTAGCGATGAGTGGTTTCAACTTAATTTAATCCTAAGCCAGTGTTGTTGCTATCTGGGGATTCTGGTGAACCGTTTACATATTCGTATGTGGTACTCTGAAATGGGTCGGTACCCATTCCACCGGTTTTGTGTGGAACACTTTATATCAATAAATTCTTGCTGCAGTAATGGGAATGCTACGTTTTTTATTCAAGAATATTTAATATCACTGATTTATTTGAAAAAGCTGTGTTTAATTAAAAAAGAACCTTATTTCCTGAAAGTACAATCTAGTGGTATCAGTTGGTAGTCCAAAATATTAACCAGCCAATCATAATACTTATTACAAGTTTACATTCATCTTTCAAAATGCATTCAAATAAGTTTACAGAGGTTTAATGTATGCCTAGCCTTTTTGTTGGGGTCGGCTTCCAGGCTTTGGATGCAGCTGAATTCCAGCATTTGACGTGGAGCAACTGCCTATCTGACCTCCACATCCACAACCTACATAGTAAGATACTGGGTAATACAATACCCCTTTTTTTTCGGATGGGAAATCATCAAATGACCTCTCCCGCTCTGGGCGGAGCGGAAGGGAGTGTCAGACTTGTACTGACTTAAACCTATTCATGTTCCTTCCTTGCCCTTTGTGTTGCAGGGCCGCGGTATCACTTTCGAACAGTCCCGCAGCCCTGGAAGGCAATGCAATCCTTAGTATGGCTTGATGCCAGAATTTCGGGCCACTGAATGATTTATGACCAAGGAAACTCCATAAGAAATGAGTGGTCACCCATCCACGGACCAACCTAGGCAAGTGCTGCTTAACCTGAAGATCGACCCGTGTGATTCCCTCATACTTATAAAATAAAATTCTCTTACTAAATTGACTAAAGTTTTTTTTAGTAGTAGGTGATAACGGTACACAGGTTTTTGTATAATTTTTCTAATTAATATTAATGGAATGTGGAAGTCAAACATACGAATGTCATAGGTCATATTGTAAAAGGTCACCGTTTAAAAATACATGTGATCATTTCCCATGACATTATGATTTTCCTCTTAATTTACCTACAGGATGAGTTACTGTATACATTCTTATCTTCGTTATTGATTGTGAAGTTGACACTATGCTTTATTCATCGAGTTATTTTTTATAAGCTATGCCATTCCTTTCATGAAATTCTTGGTCTATTAGCGAAGCGCTCCGAAGATGGTAATGATCGAATGACATCATGGCGCTATCTGTAGGTAGATACTATATCTCTAGTCTTACTCTTACGCAAGAGTAAATAGTTAAGATCCAAGATATTTCCTCTTGATAATCTTTTGAAGTGGGAGCAGGCTGGCCACGTCGCACGAATGCGCCCGGAGAGATGGCAAACGATCGTCACCCACTGGACGCCTGTCGGAGGAAAACGCCGTCGAGGTAGACCGCGACGCAGATGGTGTGACGATCTGATCTCGATTACGGGGCGAACAAGCCCAGATATCGCACAGGACATAGAGGTTTGGAAGGAAAAATGGGAGGCCTTTGCCCAGCAGTGGGACAGCAATGAGATGAATTTATCGGAGGATTATAAGAGTTTTTTGGCCTTGATTTAAATGAATAAAGAATATCGTCCACATTCAAAGTTCAATGCTCCATCAAATACCAATTGCGACGGTCAATTGTTTATTAATATTCCGACCAAACACCAAATCATTTAACACTACTAAGAGACTTCTATAATATTCCACGAACATTCCGGACCAAGTGCGACAAACGATAGTTTCTGAACATCGTTCAATTGGACTCAATGGATTCGACCTCGCGCCATCGGGTCTAAGGAGCGTCACTGATAAAGATACCCGTATGATCTAGCAGACAGATGCATTATCCAATACAAGATTGGATGCTGGATGCGCCAGGATGTCCTATTTCTCATGGATGAACGGTAGTTGATACTTGACGCTTCGTCATCGGGATACAGAGGGTCAGTCTGTTATTGCAGACAAATTGCAAGCGCAAACATTAGAGCCGTTATATAACGTATATATGTATGTATAGTACACACCAATATTTGTCGACATAGGCGAATTGAATGCTCGTATTTTCAATTACCAAATTGTTTTCGATGTTCACGCCATACATGTTAGTTAAACTAACGCAATCTAAACGTCCAATGTAAATGTCAAAGGTTTTTTTTTATTTGCAATAGAACATTTATAGGCAGTAGTGATTAAGCAAATGCTTTGAACTTTAAAAGAACTGCAATTTAATTGTTTATACATTTATAAATATTGGCCAAACTCGACCATTTGTCGGATTTTTTTGAGCTTTGGTCCCATTTTTTTACGATATCAGCCTTGTCCAGATTGTATAATACTAATAAAGTTTAGATTACACAGGATAAACGAAGATAGCTACAAAAGAAAAATACTGTGGCATAGCTATCAACGCCCAATTCAAAATGCGTAAAATAGACATAGACATAGTTCCAGATTAACCTAAAAGAAATTAAGTTATAATATCTACCCTCGAATTGCTTTTTACCCATAAGTTCTTCAGTACTTATTTCAATAACATCTTGTACTGAATTTCGAAACAACATTAGTCTGCATACAACGTGTAACGTTAAATTCGCAAAACCTGAAAATAGTTTGATCAGAATAACGAGCAGAATCAATTGAACCACTTTTTAATGTAGGTCACATTTAAAAAAAATCTTCATTAAAAATTTTGTCCGGTCTATGTATTAATTGGGCGCAGCGGCGTAGTGATAAACTTACCTACTGACTCTTCCCGCGACAGAGCGTCGTCGCAGACGTAAGAAACTATCAGAATTGCCAATAAAACTAAAATAACACATAAAACCATTAATTTTTTATTTTTTTTTTACTCTCTCAGAGTTAGGTCAATTGAATTAAAAATCATTTGGGGTGTCTGAGGTTTTGCGCATTTAACGTTCCACGTTGTATTTTCTGACAAACAATTGAAAACGGGTTAGAATGAAAAACTCAAGTGGAGCTCGCTTACTTAATTCTTTTATAAAGTACCCTTTGAGGACACGAGTACACGACACTCCTAACACAAGTATTATTTCGATATTTTTAGCTGCCTGAAAATTCTTTTAAAAATACTCTTGACAACGATTTGAAAGATAATGAAAATTTTTAAGTACAGGATAATTCCTTTACAGCGCAATTTCACTTCTTGGAAATTACATTTTTTTTATATCATAATAAGGTATGAATTTAGGAAGTACTGCTTTTATTCAATATTGATATTAAATTACTAATACTGCGTGTCAAGAAACATCGTGACACGAGTTTACTCGTATACATTTATGTATACACGTATGTATTGTGTCATCATCTGCCAGACTTTTCCCAACTGTGTTGGGGTCGGCTTCCAGTCTAACCGGATGCAGCTGAATACCAGTATTTTACAAGGAGTGACTGCCTATCTGACCTCCACAACCCAGTTTGTAGGTACTGGGAAAATAATTACGGTAACCCTAGGTAAGACCGGTTGTCAGACTTTCATGCCACTGAATACCGGTAACGACTGTCAAAGATCTACACATGACAGCCGGGACCAACTGCTTAACGTGCTTTCCCAGGCACGGAGGAAAATCCTAATGGGTGGTCACCCATCCACAGACCAACCTAAGTAACCACGGTTTAACCTAAAGATCGACTTAAAGCCACAAGCTCCTCGTTTACACGTATAATATGTATGTTATAATAATCGTAAAATATTCAATTTAAGGGAGTGCGCACCACGTGGTTTTTTTTTTTTTTTTTTTTTGTGAAGGGCATCTCGCAGTTCAACCTAGGGAGGTTGTCGACTGCTTAACCGGGCTTTTCTGTGGATGCCTCGAAATTAAGGCCTCCAGCCAGAGCAACTTACAAACTAAACTACAAACTAAGCGACTACGCACTGAGGGCACCCCCTGTGGGGTACGGACCTCGGCTCAGGGCGTCGCTGGGAGAGGACAGCAAAGGGACAGGCTGGATCTGAGTGATATTATTTAGGGGCTGATTTAAGTCTACAGGCTCAGCTGCGCGGGCTGGCTCGAGCAAGGGTCTGGGAGGGCGTGTACCGGGGTTTCGCGACGGGCCTCGTCGGCGAGGACGGAAAGACGGATAACGGCGTCTGTGTTTTGTGACCGTGCTGGTTTCCCTACTGCTCTCCTGGAGGAGGGTGATGTCGTCGTCGGGGTCAACGAGAGTGTGCCTCGGGCGGCGGATCTGACTAATACGCGAGGGCTCGTATCGGGCGGCCGATGCGATCAGAGGGTTACGGTGTCTAACAGCAGAATCGAAGAAGCGCTTGGCGAGGCGTTTCATGAACTGCTGGATAGTGGGCAATCTAAGATCAATGTGCAGACGATCATTGCGGACATAATAAGGGGCTCCCGTGACTTTACGTAGGAATCGGTTTTGGAGAACTTGCATTTTATAAAGGTACTTTGGCTTGGCGTGAGCGAAAACGACGCACGCGTACGTCATGATGGGACGGATCACCGCGGTATAAAGGCGCAATTTACACCTAAGAGATAGTTTACTTTTTGCCATGAGCAAAAAGTGGAGTCTACCCATCGCGAAGGAAGCGCGGTTACGAGCTTCCGTGATATGGTGTCTGAAGGACAGATGTTGATCGAGAACTACTCCTAGATACTTGGCTTGCTTCTCCCAAGGGATAGGCTTACCGTACATAGTGATCGGGCTGGGGGAGGTGCGATTGTTACCGCGCGACGGTTTCGAGTAAAGAACCGCCTGACTCTTATCGGGATTAACCTCGATTCTCCATTTCCTGAACCAAGCGCCTAGGACGTTGGCTGAGGTTTGGAGGGTTTTGGCGATAGCGTTCTTACAACGACCCGTATAGTAGATGGCCGTGTCGTCTGCAAACAGGGCCAACTGAGCCTTTTTGCTCTTTGGTATGTCGCTCGTGAATAGGGTGAAAATGAGCGGAGAGAGAACGGAGCCTTGCGGGACTCCTGCGCGAATGGGGTGAGGGGAGGAGAGAGCGTCTCCGATGCGATAGCGGAAGGTGCGATCCGACAGAAAGTCTCGTAAGATGAGCACGAGACGATCCGGCACGCCCAGTTGGTACAGCTTGTACAACAAGCCGTTGTGCCAGACTTTGTCGAAGGCTTTCGCTATGTCGAAGTACAAGACACCTGTCATCGCTCCGCGCTGGAAGCCAGCGCTCAAATGTTCGACGATGCGGTGAACCTGCTGAATGCATGAGTGTTCGGTCCTGAAGCCGAATTGCTCGTTAGGAATGAGGCTCTTAGCTTCGGCGTAATCTTTGAGTCGCTTATAAATAAGCCTCTCGTAGATTTTGCCGAGTGCGTTCAGGAGACTGATAGGACGATAGCTGGAGGGCTCCGCCTTGGGTTTGCCGGGTTTCGGGATACCGATAACAGTGGCCTCTTTCCATATTTGGGGGAAGAAATTGTTACTCAGGGCGCCATTGAAGATGGCCGCCAATAAAACTATGAGTTGACTGGGGAGAATTTTGAGTACCTTGTTAGTGATACCGTCGGAGCCTGGTGCTTTCCGTGGTCGAAGCTTTTTAATGATGTCGTGCACTTCGTCTGGTGAGACTTCAGGCAGAGGATCATCGGGGTCTTCGACGGGAGGGATGGCAGCCCTACGTTCGACTTCAGCGTTCACCATCTCGAGGTGAGCTCTGTCTACTGGTTGAGAGCTAGGAGAGCACTGAGTTTCTAAACTGTCGGCTAGGCATTCGGCTTTTTCAGAGTCGTCAAAAGCGACGCTCTTGTCTGGTCGGATGAGAGGAGGCATCGAAGCCTGATCGGTGGCACGCATCTTTCTTTGCAATTGCCAGAAAGCGAGGTGGGTGGGCTCGAGTTCACTTATGTCCTTCTCCCATTGGGCGGAGCGATGCTCACTGATGCGCTTCTTTACAGCAAGCTGCAAGTAGCGCATGTGGGTCTTATTCGCGTCGCAGGGAAAAGAGCTGTAGGCACGGATGGCCGCGTTCTTCTCGTTTATCAGTTCACGTACGTCATCGGGAAGACGCCAGCGATGATCACTCATGACTGGGACTTCTCGTGAACAATCCTTCAGCACGGATTGGATGTGTTCTGTAAACGAGTCGATGGCGGCCGTCGTGTCAGCAATTGAGACAATGTGATTGGGGATAGTATCCAGGTGAGGCGACGAGAGGCACTTCAGCTTTTCGCTGACTTTCCTCCAGTCGGTGATCACTTGGGTAGGCGGGGGCTGGCTGGGGTCTGAGGGACCTGAGCGAGGAGTTAAGTGCATGAGCACTGGACGGTGATCGGAGTTGAGCTCATGGAGCGTTTCGATCGAATGCAACTTGAGGTTGACATTCTTGAGAAGCGCTATGTCTAGGACATCTGCGCGAAGATTGGGATCGTGGGGATAATGAGTGTGCTCCATAGGAGCGATAGGGTCAAAGATGAGAGAGTTCGCTAGGTTGAACACGAGTCGCCCTCTAGGAGAGGTCAACGTGCTGTTCCAGGCTGGGTGTTTGGCATTGAGATCTCCCGCTAAGATAACGGAGTCACTCAGACCGAAGAGGACGGTGAGGTCCTTGGTGAGTGGGATGTGCTCCTCGGTCGAGCCACCGGGAGGAATGTAAGCCGAAATGATGGTGATCGGCGAGTGACCGGACATGCCGAGCCGACAGATGGAAACCTCAAGAAGAGACTCTAACGGGGGGGGGTCTAACGGAATGCAATGTAGTTCTTTCCTAAAATATATTAAAGTACCGCCCTTGTGACAGCGCGACCGATCGTTACGAACTATGCGATAGTTGGCTATTTTCGGATCGCGATTACAGGGTTTGAGGAACGTCTCCTGTATGAGGAGGACGTCGACTTGATGGTCGCGGAGGAAAGCGGCGATCTCATCACGTTGGTCTCTAAGGCCATTAGCATTGAAATAAGCTAGTCTAAGGGATCGGGGTTTGGTGCAATTAATATTTCTAGTAGCCATTGGAAATATTTTAAAGGTTGCGAAGGGCATCCCTGATATTGGGATAGGCATCAAATATTGCCGCGATCTCTGCAAATTCTCTTGCCTTCCTGAGGTCGGCCGCTAAGCGGTCGGCCTCCGGACTGCAAAAGATTTTGTACCTAGCGATGGTCCTAAAAGAGCTTTCTACGGCCTCGGGGCCTGACGGCGCGACGCGAGGGGAAGCTGATGGGACTGCAGGTGCAACAGGAGTTGCTACGAAAGGTGCCGGGGGAGGAATGGGGGTATCTAATAACCCGGGCATGGGAGCGGCTGAGGCTTTACCGAGAGCTGGGAACGCTCTCTGGTGGTTCAGCGGGTTCCAGGGTGACGGCCTTTGAGGGGCGAGTCTCTCAGGCAACTGGGAGGAGGGAATCCTCACAGAGGGGCATTCTCGCTGCTGGCGTGCGTTAGCGCGCTTAGCGAGCTTAGCGGATGTGGGTTTAGGGGCTTTGGGGCAGCCGCGGTAGTTGGCTGGGTGGCCGGACTGACCACAGAGAACACAGCTAGGTGCCTCTGTGCACTTGGTGATGTCCTTAGGACGTGAGCAGTCCTCTGTGCCATGGTCGCCAAGGCACTTGACGCACCTGGGACGGGCATAACAGTTTTTGCTGCTATGGCCGTACAGCTGGCAGCGATGGCACTGTCCAATTTGTGCCGAGTTTTTAAAGGGCTTCTCAATTTGGATGCCCGAAAGGGAACAGACCGACTTTATTTTAAAAATCGGGTGTCGACCTTCCACCTTGTCAGAGACGACCAGTACCATGTCGTACTGCTCGCCTCCACGAGCCTTGTGAAGGCGGTGGACTGCAGTAGCGGGGATATTCTGCCGCTGGAGGTCATCTAAAATGTCCTCCGTGGGGATTTCCTTAGGAACGCGTCTGATCACGACGCGGTGGGGCGCTTCCTCCGGAAGGGAGTAAGAGTGGAAGGGAATGTTCCTTCCGCGAAGGTGACGGGATAGTTCCCTATAGTCCGCGACGGTGGGCACGGTGACCTTAATGCCCTGTAGGGTACTGCGGGCGTTGGTGTAGTTGATCCTTTGATCAACACACATTTTAGACACATCAGTCCACTTGGACTTGTCGTGAATAAATATCGGGGGAGGGGGTTTGGGCTTCTTGGACGAAGCGGCGGGCGGGTTTGCCCTAGGGCTAGCTGGCCTGCCGTCCTTTGCAGATGCCGATTGGACGGGCGAGGAGGGACGCGAAGTCACGGGAGTGGGGGGATTAGCGACAGTCGCTAGATGTTTTTTGGCCGCGGTGGCTTGGGAATTTTTCCCCTTCCTCCTTTTCCCCTTTCCGACGACTTGGTAGTCGTCTTCAGAGGACGAGGAGGCGGATGATTCCGAGAACTCGGGGTCACTAATCGGGACTGTAGTGTCCATCTTCTCGGAAGAGGACAAAGACGTTGCAGGTGTGGAACGCTCCATTGTGCTCGAAACAATGGGCATTTTAACAATGGGCGTCTTAACAATAGACGCCGCTTTTGCCGTCGGTTTCGCAGGAATGCCTTTGTCGGCGGGTGGGGGCGATAGCGGGCTATCTAGCTCGCTAAAAACAACAATGGGTGCCGACTCTGGCATTCTAGGAATGTCATTGTCAGCGGGCGTAGGTAGCAAGGAGCTGTCGAGGGCATCGCTGAATTCTGCGATGGCCGCGTGCTCTAGGGCGTCAAATTGGGCGCCATATTTCTCCCGAAAGTAGGAGTCCTGAAAAAGAATGCGTTTGACAAAATCCAAAAGGATTTTGTCAGACATTATGGGGCCTAGTGGGCTAAAAGTTAGCCGACATTGAGTGAAGCTCACACCTATCAACCTAATACCCTAACTCCCCGGGTGGGTGGGCCCGGGGGTGTGTGGCCTCTCTGCCTGTTGTGGCAGAACAGAGAGGTGAGTACCTAAGGTACACCACGTGGTCTTTATGAAATCTATTTATACTATATTCACTTTCTTTTACTTATATCATCATCATCAGCCTATAATGTTCCCACTGCTGGGACACAGGCCTCCTCTCTATGAGAGAGGGATTTGGCTATAATCCACCACGCAGGCCCAGTGCGGATTGGTAGATGTCACATGTCTTCGAATTTTTGATTCTAGGACATGCCGGTTTCCTCACGATGTTTTCCTTCACCGTTTTTGAGAGCAGTGGTGATGAAATAAATTACACAAAGTAATGCGCCTGGCTGGGTTCGAACCCACGACTTACTGTTCGTAAGTCGGGGTCGTTACCACTGGGCCACCGCTGCTCTCATTTACTTACTTGTTTACTTATATGTAACTACTTAACTTACTATTCGTAAGAAAAACATCGTCCAACATCATAAAGGTGATGTTTTGTGTAGACATAATTCTACTAAATTCTACTAAACTCTAACGCCACTTCAATTTATGTTTACATCTAAAGTGACATATAAAACTGGATGTTCAGGTCATTTTTCATGGTGTTTCGTCCCCTAACCGCGTATGATATATGGCCCGTGGGCGTCATTTGACATCCGGCAAAAGGCACGTCTTCCTACAGAATTATTTCCAAGGGTCGCCTCCTCTTTCCACACCGTTTACTGTTCTTCAATTATGTGATTTTCTTAAAGTGGTCAGACCCTTTTTTTCTCGCCCTTCGGAACGTTTGTCACGGTTCAATTTATTGGCGTGTTGTAGGAGAGTATTGATTTGAATGAGGCTCTGAGCATGAAGTGTGGGTAGCTTGGGTTGGTCTTTATTGATTGATGGTATTATTCGATTGAGACTTTCTTATTTTTTTGACCAGATATATGAACATCGAGAGGAGCTCGTAGCTAAATAATAACAGCCGCTCGGGTCAATCTATAGGTTAACCTAGGTTGGTCTGTGGATGGGTGACCACCCTACATACAGAATTTCCTCCGTGCCTCGGAAAGCACGTTAAGCCGTTGGTCCCGGCTGACAGGTAATCAGTGGCCCAACAAATCTGACAACCAGTCTTACCAAGGGGTATCATATTACCCAGTACTAACTGGGTCGTGGAGGTCAGATAGGCAGTCGCTCCATGTAAAATACTGGTATTCAGATGTATCCGGTTAGATTGGAAGCCGACCCCAACATAGTTGGGAAAAGTCTAAACAGATGATGATCATATAAAAACATCGGACAAAGCAAATGGAGTATGTAAGGATCGTAGCAGGTGGCGTTCTGTGGTTTCTGCCCAACTCTATGGGATAAAGGCGTGAGTTTATGTATGAATGTTACATGTAGTTTAAAATGTAGAACACGGGAATAAGCTAAAATTATCATCAGACCTCTCGTTTTAGCTCTTTGATTTGACTAGAAAATACAGAAATTGTTTTTACATTTAAAACGTGAGTATGAAAAAGTGACCATTTTTCTAAACAATATTTCTATAGGCCCATCAAAATTGCGTCCTTTGAAATGAGTCCTTTCTCATCCCTTAAAATAGCTCAAAACGGAATCAAACACCAATAAAACTTCTGTCCTAATTCATCGAGGATTAACACCCCACAAGGTCGGCTAAGGCTCTTCACTTCGAATTCGGATTACTTGAACACCAATTGTAATGGATCAATGTATTTACACACGAGTTTCAGCACTTCCAGCCTCCAGTTAAACCTGCTTTGTTCACTATTATCGGTAACTTGCTGATTATTTTTATTGCTAGTAAAAAGAGGTACTTCAGTTCTAGGCATAATGCTCCGCTTGAGGCATTACGATTGGTCTTAAGTTAGGTATTACATTTAAATTAGCTCCTCTAGTCTAAAATCAGTGTCTAGGTTGAAATCTGACCTTTTACCAAGTAGACTTAATACATGAACCTAAGCATTGAAAAGAGGTTCAAAATTAATATCTTTGATGGACTTTTGAAGTAACTTTAAAAGTCCATCAAAGTTATCCAAAACCAGTTAGTTATCTATCAAATGTAGTAAACGAAGTAAAACGATTAAACCCTTAATTTCCAAAAGTAAGCAGTGATAATAGGTATGACTGTCGAGTGTCGGACTGCCAAATCAAAAGACCCAAGTTTGAACCCAATACACGCACCTCTGATTTTTCGGGTTCATATGCGTATTATATAATTATCACTTGTTTCGGTCTAGGAAAACATCGTGAGGAAACCAGCATGCCTGACAGATATTTCTCGACGGCATGTAAAGCCAAGTCAGAGGCCCATGGGCGGCATAAAAACCACATTAGACCAGTTTAGGCACTACCCACACAATAAAAGAAAAGAACGAAATTTAAGAGAGGTTCAAAATGAATATTTAAGTGACTTTGAAACTTCATCAAAGTTATCTTAAACCAGTTAGTTGCCAATTCAAATCTAATATCCTTGGTTACGACGCCAGTTATTGCCAAAAATATTGAAAAACAATTACCCGTAGAACCTATATTCAAAACCAATACATAATATTAGAATACCGAACACGACAGCTATCGAAACCGGAGAATATCGGTAACATATTTCGGAATCCTGATATCGGGACACAAAACGGATGTGACGGTCTTAGTATCTCAATAATACGTGATCAATTGAACAATTGTCTTCCCTCTCGGATTCCCTCTTCCCTCGCTGTGACGTAGGTATTTTGTTACAACTTGCCCTGATTCCTCTATATTGCGTTATCCTTCTGTAAACTGATATCTTAATGCGATTGGGAAGTAAACAGATAATTACTTCGTTGACTGAATAATAAACAAATGAACGGGAAGTTGTATTTTTGTTTGGAAAAGCTGTTTGTTGAAATTTCGTATTTAGAATCTGATCTAACTTGTCTTACAGGACTTTTATTTCTTTTTTGTCTGCGCTTAAGAGCGTTTACGATTGACGGCATTTCATACAAACTTTCAAATCGTTTTTTTTCCGAAATGAATGAACCGATTTCAATGAAACTTCATACGCATAACCAGGATACATAGGTCTAAAAAGTTGACAGTGGATTTTTCAAAAATTGTGTTACTGCTAAATTAGACCAATTTTTTTTTTCATAGAAACAGTAATTTACAATTATCTTTTTTTTAAAAGACATTTTGAAAATTCCTCTGTCAACTTTTTAGACCTTATGTATCCTGCATATGCGTATATAGTTTCATTAATATCGGTTCAATAATTTCCGAAAAAAACGATTTGAAAATTTGTCTGAAATGCCGTCAGTCGTTAACGTTCTTTTCGATAACATAATCGACTAAAATTTCCTTGACGAAACAAATCAAGTTTAAAAAAAAAAATAATGAAAAAATAATGATAATGAATATGTTTAATTTAAAATTTATAATTTCATTCTTTCTTATTGTATTTTATATGGGTCCAAGACCTGAAATAAATGAATTTATTTATTTTATTTATTTAAAAAAAAATACATTAAATAATATCACGCCTGTAATCCCCGGGTTAGGCAGAGGTATAATGTCGTGTTGACGGTGCGTTCGTGTTCCACGCACGCCTCAAAGAGATGTCAGCAAACAGGGAGGGGCCCGCAAGGTCTGATGCCTGCCAGGGCTGAGGGACTGTTCGAAAGAGATACCGCTGCCCTGGAACACAAAGGGCAAGGAAGGAACATGGATGGGTTTTAGTCAGTACAAGTCTGACACTCCCTTCCGCTCTGCCCAGAGCGGGAGAAGTCATTTGATGATTTCCCATCCGGAAAAAAAAAGGCAGAGGTATAGTACAGCCATATATCACCAGTTATCTTTAAGTCCTATGTAAGAGGAGACGAGCCTACTGCCAACAACCGGGCACAAATCCAGGCTCCGTGGCTGCTACTGACAAATTCCTGATGGAAAAATTCAATAACACGTTGCCTGACCCGGAACCTGAACCCAGGACCTCAGGCTCAGCAGTCGCGCTTACGACCGTTAGACCAACGAGTTTTAAAATACATTGACCTGAATAACAACTGTGAGAATGATTTTGAATGACCCATTTGTTTACAAAAAGGCCGACCCAAATGTCATTGTCCCATTGTAGATCCCTTTCAATAGAATAATACGGGTCTCATCACACGGTAACTTTCCAAACTAAACTTGGCCACATCACAAAACATAGATAAATCCCTCCCCTTCAAACGTTTCAAAAGACACACCATTAAGTCTGTAAGGGTTTTATAAACCTCCATAAAATTCAATTCGGACAAGCTTATTACGGTTTTAACATCAAAGATAGTTGAGAATGAGCCACAAAGCGAGATAATGAAAAGGCCCGATCGTTAGACGGCGGAACCCTAAACAGAGCAATGGTCCGCGATATGAAGAATGTGGCCGTCCACACAAACTCTCCTCATTACAAGGTTACAACTACCCTCGCTAATGACGACGGCGCAACCTTTTTGCGCAATACTCGGTCATTCGTCTTGTGGCCAGCGACATGTGCAGACGATTCTACATGCCGTCCGCCGTCAGACCAAAAGATAAATGAATGGACTTTTCATTACCTCACACCTCTAAATAAGGTCGGCAACGTCAGTTTTACGTTTAACGAGCCAAAAATATTTTTCTTCTATTAATAATACTGAGATGTTTACACACCCAAAACACTAGGAAATAATATGTCAATAAAAATTACTGACTTTTCGATTATGTTGCTATTTGGCCCGCCATTCTGGAGCTTTCATTCACAATCAAAAATTTAAATGAGTTTCCTCGTTTCACGAGAAAAGCGTATTTTTTTCGTCTTCTAATGCCATTTTGGGATGGTATTACTTTTAAATGAATATTCATTCGGTGCGAAATCGCTTAAGAGATAATAGATTGAGGTTCATATTAGGTTCGCAATGAGTTATGGCTTTTCGTTTTGTATGCGGGAATTCTGGACTCATCTGAAGTGATTAATGGATCGATGAACGATTACTTACTCCATTACAAATAGTTATGAAAACTTTTATATTGCATGGTGTCTCGTTACCTGAAAATAAAAATGATATCATAAGTAAAATGAACGTTCAGCCTTTTAATAAACATAATCAGTGTTATCAGAGGAGCGGGATTAATGTCCCGAACTTTTCAGATAAAGTGTAATTACGATTTCGCGCAGCTTATTTAGGTTATCGCATAAAAGGGGTTAAATATTCATGTGCCCACGCTAGCAGCAATAATACATATGGAATACTCCATTTATTTATCCAGGCGTCTAAGCAACCCTGACAAATGGTCGCCATTAAAATAACCGAACGAACCTGTGAGAAAAATTCCGGATTAAAGTTACACAATGAACTCCTCAGTATCCGAAATTCTTCCGTAATTTCCCGGGAGGACACAGAAAAATGTAGCTTATTACCTCGCAGGAGGTAACTACAGTCGAAACTAACTTGCCATTGTTGAAAGTTACAGTTTTCAATCTTGAACAAGTTACTTCATAATTCAGACTCCTGGGACGAAACTGGAGCCACCACTTTTCCCGGTGGGAATTTGGTAGTTCACGGTTAGAAGTTATTATACGAAGTCAAACAAACCGAATCACCAGGTTGGTTCTCAGTCGGTCAAGCATGGGTCTTAAGCACGCGATTCCCTGGCGACTCATTCACGTGAACTTTTTCTTTATTCTACTAAATTTTTAAGGCCTAAACGAAAACATGTTTAACTCTACAAATTAATTTAGTTTTATCAGCATCCTCCATCAACGTCAGTGCTCTCGTTATGGGCCCTTCTCAGGCACGATGAGTGACGTTTTAATTACCTACTTGTTATTTAACGTCCCCTGGATATTGTTTTTATTTGGAAGTTTATTTTATTATCACTTATCTTTTAGCAACCAACTTTTGCTGGCGAAAAACGTCGGATTATATTTGAACTTTTGCAACGGAATTGAGTTTAGCGTTCTCATTTTAAAATCAAAATGTATGGAATCTTATTTCTGTTATGAACGTAAAAGTGAGGATGCAAAGACGGATGCACATGGATGGATTTTCACGCAAAAACTAAATGCTATAATATTACATGGAACGTACAAATAACATGGATATTATGAGAAAAAGAATATGCGGGCGAAAACTAGTGTTGAATAAACTGTACAGTGCGTACTTTATATATTTCGTATAATCAGGCGTTCGAATTATCAAAAATAGAACGTCTGCAAATCGGATTATGTACTTCGAACATACGAGTATTTCGAATTTGTTTTTGCGAATAAAATAGTGATGTAGAGCACGTAATACGTATAAAGTTCATTAAAAATAACATGTTTTATTTAGTTGTTATTGAATAGCAGTGCTATGTAGCAAGACGTTATAGTGTGGTCAGTATAATAGGCGCGCATCTCGGCGTCAAATCCTCTGGCGGCCGCGTGTCGCCGGTTGATAAGCAGTCGATGGGCTAGAACGAGGCGATGCAAGTGATATACTTAAGCGAGAATATTTGCAAATTAATTTGATGTGTGGAAAGACGTATATTTAAAATCTCTATGATTATTTGACGTTTTCTGCCTAGTATTAACACAAATTCCTACAACAACAATTACGCCATATGACCATAATTAGTTTATTTTTGTGTTTTAAAAGCGAGATACATTCATAGATGATGAATGAATGAATGTAGTTATTTAAAAGTTGCGGTTGAACTCCCCTCAAAATGATCAATCATCAACTTTAGTAGCCCGTATCCCGATAAATAATTTAAACCAATTGACCACATTCCCCTAAGACCAAAAAGCTCTGTTATTCGAGGTCAATGACAGGACCACATCTGATGTGAATGCACAGCTCATCTTGATACTTTACTTGGGGTCGGCGTAGCATGTCTGCTTCTATATTTCTATAGTAGTCGTCACCCCCTTTCTACATCAATTTTCACACACTCCATCAACAGCCAACAGTTTATAAATTAAACCGAGTGTCGTCTGCGACGCTCCGCGACGATAGCAACACCCTGTTAACTAACCGTTGACCAACGACAGTTACGCTTTGCCCCTCACTATTACTGGCTCAAGTGACATTTTAAGTGGAATGTCAAGTTCCTTTGCCTCATCTCTTTAGGTCTCTCTCGAAGAGAGGTCAGTAAAACGTTGTGTTGTCGTAATTTATTAATGCACTTTTACGATGTGGCCAAATGAGGAAAAGTAGGACGTTTTACGACCTTGAAATTATAGATTTTGCGAGCAGATGCTGTACATCACACTATAAGTAGGTCTGTACAAATTGTTTTACAAGTAAAACAGCTACTAACAAACCGTATCGTCGACCACGAAAATGACAAACAATTTCACATTTCGCGGACATTTATTTACAAGACAATAGGCAGCGATATGACGAAAATTTTCAATTAAACAAAACAAAACGTCGACGCCTTGGAGGGTATTGTATGGTGCGACAGTTGGCATTGGCGGGGAATGGCGTGGAATGGCGTGGCGTGGCGGATGTCCGGCGCTCGGCTGGCAATGGCGCGGGATACTAAAGCCGTCGTCGACGTGAGAATGGCGCGCGACTCATTCGCGCCATTACGGCCGGAATGGCGCAGATTACGAAGTGATATCATACGGAGCCAACGAAGCTGCCGTCTAGGAATTTATAAATTGGAGCAGGTAGTGTAATCGGATGCAATACTAGTGTAATAGCCGCAGTTGGTCAATCTTCAAGGTAAAGCAACACTTACCGAGATCGGCCCGTGGATGGGTGACCATCCATTTTATACCTATAAAGTTCTCTCCGTGTCTCGGAAAGCACGTTAAGCCGTTGGTGCCAGCTATCTTTGACAGTCGTTACTTACGGGTAGTCAGTAGCCCGAAAGTCTGACATCCAGTCTTAAAAAGTTGTGTCGTGTCACCCAGCAACTGGATTATGGAGGTCAGATAGGCAGACCATGTATTACTGATATTCTGCTGCATCTAGGCTAGAAGCCGAACCCAACATATTTGGGAAAAGGCTAGGCAGATGATGAGAATTGGAGCAGCATACTCTGTTCATATCCATGGAGTACTTCAAGTCTTTGTTGGGAATGGATCAACGAGATTTAAGGGCCAAAGATTTGAGATACGGAGCCGCAAATGACATGAAGTTTAAAAATAATCCTTGTTAGGCGTCGTTTACATTAACCCATGCAGCGCAAAAGGGCGAATGCGGCCGCTGCCCGTGTTTTTTTACTTAGAAATATTAACTCAAAAAAAATCTGTATGGAAACAATCACCAGTTGTTTGCTGCGGCGTAGTGTGAACGACGCCTTTTTTCTTGCATGATTAAACTTGTAACTAATTAATGCTTAAAGCAATTTGACCTTTTACTGATGCAGCAGTGATTGATATCAAATAATAACAAAAAAAAAAACGTTCATAAAACTTTTTTCCCACACCCATAACCAGCTCATTTGACCTTGGCCCGTCTAAGTAAGAAGCATCATTTTATCTTAACATTTAAAGGCCTTATTCAATCACGCACATCATAAGACGTGACATCATCTTGGTATTCAGTACTCGACAACAAATGTACAATGCGATACAAATCTCGCGGCAGACACTCGGCAAACATACAGTAGTATCTCCCCCCGTTTCCTGCCTCGTAAGTAACACACGTCCCGCGTAAGTCTACCAACATATTTTTGTACGCCCTACTTCGCAACATTAGATTTTACACACAAAACAATAAAGTAAAAATTTGCGTGACACGACACCGCAGAAATCGGGTGGTAGTTCTGTGAGCGTCAATCTACCGAGAGGGAACGCTATTTCGGGCTGCATGGCATACACAAGCGGTCTTTGAAATTTTAATCGCTACATTCACCCTGGCCCGATGGCACACTGGAGACCGCGTGTTACCATGTTCATCAAGCCACCACGAAAAGAATAAAAAAATGATAAAGTGTGACAAGCGGTTGTGGTGAACCCTTTATTTTCGGACGTGTCAACCTAAATTGAACCTTTTACACTTTGATCGATGTGTCTGTTTACATCTGCAAACTTTTAAAAAGATTTCTGTACTTCTATAGTGCTTCGTAACCCTGTTAGCTTTATAAGAAAACTTTATCGCCGAAAAGCTTGTTGAGCTTGCAGGGAGGATTGTTCAGTACTTTTGTTAGATTAACGGTTTTAAACATACGTATCCATTGAAACTTTTAACTTATAAAATTGAATAAGCTCTCTCAGAGCTAGCTTTATTTAATAAATACTTTGTATTCGTATTGTTCTTCACCCTACCGTTTCCGTGGCCTATTTTCAGTTGCTCAAAGGAGTCTCGTTTATTTGCGAGCCTATGACCGATCCCTTTTGAAACGACATTATTGAATACAGAATGATAGAACGTTCTTTCATTCGAAATACAAATTCATTCAAATTGTTAAAGAGGTCAGTAGGACTTTTAGTGGGAACTGGAAATGCGAAATGTGCTATTTAAGAGTCCCTGCAGACTGCAGACTTTTTATCGGCCGATAGTTTAGTCGGGTTGGGCTGCTAGCGCGCACACTAGGCCAACTAAACGGTCGGGTTAGTAACTACTGCGCAAACGAGACCAACAGTCGGTCGACTGCGGTTAAACAATTTGCTAGTTAGAACAGTTATTGTCCGAGTCGGCCGATTGAACAAACGGTAAGTGTGAACGCGCATCGGTCGCATTTGGCCGATAGTTTAGTGTGTATCCCATCAAACTGATTTATCGGCCGATACCGAATATCATAGCATACCGATAACATACATGTTCATAATGATTACGACCCCGACTCAACTATCGGCCGATAGAAAATTTGCAGTCTGCGGGGACAGGGACTCTAAATGGCGGGGTCGGACTACGCGGGCCGTCGAGTATTTCAATAGTGTATTTATAAGTTCACTTATCGGCTACGAGCAGTGAAATAAATGATTTTCAGCATTCAAGTTTCATTGGTAAATGGTAAAAAGCTTTGCACATTTCCCTTACATTTCGCGTTGAATAAAACTTATTTTTTTTTTACGGATGGGAAATCATCAAATGACTTCTCCCGCTCTGGGCAGAGCGGAAGGGAGTGTCAGACTTGTACTGACTCAAACCCATCCGTGTTCCTTCCTTGCCCTTTGTGTTCCAGGGCCGCGGTATCTCTTTCGAACAGCCCGCAGCCCTGGCAGGCATCGGCCCTTGCGGGCCCCTCCCTAAGTTTTTGTAACCTAATTTAGTAGTGTGATTTCACAATTTAATATTCTCTGTATCCCAACATAAACATTGCAGAATAACTTTTGTTTATTAAATTAAGTGAAATTCTTAGGAATCCATCGTCTAATTTTGCTAACATTACACAGGCAAGCAATAATGATAAAAAATAACAATTATTTAAACAACATATTCTCCAACCTCGAAATTAATTAGGTATACAGGATGATTATTAAAAAAAAAAAGCTTAATTTATCCTCACCTTACCTACATATTATGTTACATACAAAGGAATATAAAAACTCATGTTTAAATATAACATGCAAGTACCTACACCCTATTATGCGTATATAGGTATGCATCAAGTGTATGTATGTTATGTACGCCCTATTATCCAGAACCGTTGATCCGATTTTGATGAGATCTCCTCACACTCCGGAAACATGGGCTTCCATTCATGGAATGCAAGGGGAGTTTCGAGTCACATATTATACGGTGTTGTGGGCCGAGCTAAAAGTTATGGTGTTGAAAATAAAGGAAATGTTCATTTTGCGTTGAGATTTTTATTATGAGGTTAACCTCTCATCTTTGATCAAAGTCTTTGAAGCATTTTTTTATAAAATCCATTCGAACTTCTAAACTCAATAATTCAAAACAAGTTCAGTCAAAAACTTATTTTTATCCATCTTACGAATAAAAAAAGAAACTAGAAGTACATACAAAAAACGCGCAAAAATAAAACACGAAACACAGTGCGGTGAAGTCAAGGAGTCGACGATTAAAGCGAGCGTCTAAACTCGACGGACATTTTAACGAATGTTAACCTCACAGGACTACACGACAAAGGCACAAGTTATGCCACAAAAAAAGTTTACACATCGTGTAGGTATCAACATTCCTCGCTACATTAAAAGCCCTAAAAAGCCGCGGCATTATATTATTTAGGACAAAAAATGAGTAGTTACACGCGAGACTCAAGGCTCACGCGTGTCCAAACTGCTTTAAAATTCAAATCTTATTTACATTCACCCCCTGGCTTGATGTCTCCGAAAATGGGTCTTAACTAACACTGAAAATACCCCGCATTGGGACTATTTTCGGCGCCCCTTTAGGACTGTTAAAATAGAATGTTCGAGACCCAGAATATAGTTTGGATAAGTGTTACTTCACTGTTAACCTGTATTCCAGACCCCAAAAAAATAGCCGCAATTTTTTAATCACTTTTGAAACAAGTTTTAAAAGATTTATCCTTACCGCGTCATAATACCTTAATTAGCATTGAAGACATTAATAACAAAGTCATATTTCCTGGTAAATTAGCATCGGAAATTTTGTTGGTTCCTATTTAATCTCGTTAGCTGTTCAATTCTGTTCGGTGTGGGGTTGACAGTTGGCAATGCGACTCGACTAATAAATCATAATACGGCGGAATCGAGCCGTCTCGTCTGGTAACTCGCAATTTTCCGATGTACACGGCACGCTATGTCAATCAACCCGAATTGGACAGCTTTACCGAATAACGTAGAAACAAGATTCCAGTTATTACGACAATTTTTTTTATCGATTTTTGGCGCCTAACCTGGTGTAAAGAGTTTGTATGCCGCCTCTGACTTGGTTTTCCATGCCGTCAGTCCTGACTGGCCTGAGAAAACCAGCCAGTCCTGGCTGGTTTTCTCACAGGCTGGATACCTCACGACGTGTTCCTTCACCAAAGCAAGTGATAAATTATATAATACGTCTTGGGTTTAAACTTGAGACCTATGACTTTGCAGTCCGACGTCACACCAATACACTATCACTGCTCAACTATGACTATTAATATACATACGGGGTAAATTTATCAAATTAATAGTTAATCTGATAATACATGAAATAGCGAGTATACAGGGTGTAAACAGACTCTTCACGAAGCCGTCAACCAAGCATTAAGTACATCAAACTAAGTAACTTTACGCAAAAATTAGTGCTGGGAAACGACTTTTTTGTTTCGGCTGAAAAATCACGTTTTACAGTACGACTCAATGAAACGCACTCAAAACATTGTGCTGATGGATGGATTGAATAGTAAGGGGGTCCTGGAGGTATTTAAAGTAAAAATCGTACATTAAAAACATGTATTTAAAAAAAAACTTCAAAAAGTTGGAACTTTGACCCCCAATATCTCCGTAACTAGAAGGTTCCCAGGTATGGTCTAGAACAAAAAAAATATCGCAATGACGGGGAGAACAAGTGCCTTTCGGCTTCGTTAAGAGTCTGTTTACACCCTTTATAGTCCACGGAGTCTCAGGCCATTTTTATAAAAACTGACACTGCATCTTTGGAATTTGGCAGACGCATGAAACAATCACCCTGTACCTATAATCATCATTCAAAAATGTGGGTTTAAGTCCCATGTAACAGGGGTGGCTAGTAGCCACGGAGACTGAATTTGTGCCCGGTTGATGGCAATAGGCTCATCATTCAAGAAAGACCGATAAAAAAACTTAAAAACACTATAAATCTTAAATTTATAATTCGGTCAGGCATAAAAACTTACTTTCCAACAAAGTTAATACATAAATATTTGTAAAGTAAAATGAAAGCTCTTAAAAAACCTTGCGCAATAATAATATACTTAATTAAAACTTATAGGTACTAACAAGTTCTCTTAAATGTTAGCGCAACAAACTTCAAGGTCGTGTGATCGCCTTTGACCTCAGTCACCTCGATTTTATTTTATATTCAAATACATAGCTAAACCCGTACCTAGGTGGACGATAATCGTTATTTTTTAAGACAGTCGGTAGCTATCACACGGTCAAATGTACATGGTTACTCATATTCAGGTATTTAAACGGTTTTTCGCCCTTTGCTTGCTAAACAACATATATAAGGTCATGTTAAAATAGATAGACAAACTTTTAGAAATCATTCAGACCACCAAAATAAGGACAATGGTAAAAAAAAAAATACGAAAAACACATTGGATAAATTACAAGAAAAAAAATCAACTAGCGAAAATCACCAAAAATGCGGCAATTTATTAATTTAGGTCAAAATAAAATCACTTTAATCAGTGTTATTTATGCTTGTATATCTTTGGTTAGACGTACTGAACGCTGTGTTAAAATTTGTCCATCTATTTTAATGGGACCTTATATATTTAGTTGATTGTCTATCCGGTGGGCAATATTTAAATACGAATGAAAGCACATTACATTTAACTAGTTAAACCGGTAAAAAAAAAATATCTGAATTGTCAGACAAAAAAAAACTGAAAATTGTACACACGGCTACAAATACCAGTATAACCTGACCTCGCTTCGTATGAGCTTCTCATACAATGAGATATCAGTTAATTTGGAACTCATAGCTTGATTGGTAATCGAGCGTATGTTAGGAATTTCTCAACGGGAGATTAAAACACTTTAAAAAGAATCTCGTTTTTGCTAATACCTAAGCGCGACACACTTCGAATTTCAGCTCTCGGCGCTGAGCCAAGAGTTGAAAATCCAAATGTGCGCTTTTATTTGGCCATTAATTTAGATGGCGCTTATCTAATAAATAAATAATAGAGCAACTACCTACGTTAAAGCTTACACGTGGAACAAAAAGTCAAATATAAGTATAACGTGTGATGTGCCAATTTTAAGATCAGGGGGGTTACTATGACGTCTTAAAGCAGATGTAATTCCAGTGTGGGAAAGAGACAGAGCTATACAGGTCGTCTAGCGTCTCTTTTCCACACTAGAACGACTACTTTTAAGACGTCATGGTAAGCTACCTGGTCTACCGCGAGTATATCTCGAACAATATATATTTTTACTAGCTGACCCGCGCAACTTCGTCTGCGTCACATAATGCAATTAAATAATATTGCGACTATAAATTGAGATGTAAGCTATCCTATCTTTCAAGTTGGATCAAACTACACACGGTGTGCAAATTTGATTTAAATCGGTAAAGTAGTTTAGGAGTCCATCGCGGACAAACAACGTGACGCGTAATTTGAGACCTATTCTATCATGTCGTGTCGTATGTGTGTATGTATTCTATTCTATTCTGACTGCCTCTTTGGTCTAGTGGTGGCAAGCGCGACTGCTGAGCATGAGATCCTGGGTTCGATTCCCGGGTCGGGCAAAGTGTTATAGGGTTTTCAATGGCAGTTACGGAGTCTGGATTTGTGCCCGGTTGCTGACAATAGGCTCGCCCATGGACATGAGATTTAAACGTGAGAGTACTATTAGGTACTCCTCTGAACTCTCCTATTAATAGAATAAAATAATGTTCTGTCGATATTTTTTACATAAAAATATAGAACCTATTTGTTGAATACTGAGTGGCTGACATCATCATTTAATTCAATCTAGGACAGTACAGGTTAAACCTGCAAGTCAACTTAAAATGCATGCCTCTATAAATTCCCGATGTTTAACATAAAATATGAAGATCCATTAAAGGAAACGCGTAAACTAGTGATGTGGCCTTGAAGTAATTTATTTGTATAATTATATCCATGAAGATAAGCGTTAAACTTCCTAACCTTGAATCTCCGCTCATAGAACATCCTTTTGTTTGTATTCGCTCAACGCCTAATGGAACGATCAACGAATCTATTGATGAGTAGAAGTTTCAACCCTATCATTAACATAATACGTGTAATAATAGAATGGAGTGACGTAACCCTTTCCTGTCTTTAACCGTTTACTTTAGCTAGAGGCACAAAACGTTTATTAGTTTAATGGTACTAGCCTTGACAGAGGCTATTTTTCACAGTGACAGTTAAGATCGGTTCTTCTTATTAGCTGAGATCATTTGTTTGGTTTGGCACTACAGTCCTTACCTCTGACAACAACCCATTCAGCTAGCCACCTGCAGCCTTATTGCAACGTGCGTAAAGTCCACTTTGATTTTGACTGTGATGCAAATTCAGAGGCTATATTAAGCCTTATTTTATTTGGCTTTATTTAGAAGAAAAGTCATGTCCTATTGGACATGACTCTTCTTCTTATTGTGTCGATGACAATTTAAATTGAGTCAGGCCAAAATTTAGCGACGAGTTTGGCACTTTCAGTAGTGTCCATCAGCTCCTTTGATGTGCAAGCAATGGGACAGGCAGGACATGATATCAAGTGTCCCATCGTTTGTGGGGCAGCACCACATTTACACTCCAGGGCAGTCATCTATGAATCGCCACCTGAACAGGTTTTCCTTGCTTCGGCCAACCTGTGTCCGGAGTACATTTAAAGACTTTCAGGTCAGCCATGGCAACTCGTATCCAGGTGGGACATTTTCAGCTAGTGGCACAAATGGGTTGGGTAGAGAGACTTGGTTGCTCTTTTTTTTTGTTTGCCAGTGAGAGAGGATACACACATGCAGACAGAACCGGACTGTATAGTCTGTTTCCAAAGTGTTTGACATAATTTATAATAAAACGTACCCGTGGCTGCCAATTTGTAGCGACATTTCGACAAAACGATGGCATTTAATAGTTTGATTTTTTTTAAGATTTAAAACAGAAATTCCACTTTTACATCACCTTATCTTAAAGATGTTTTTTTATTTGACAATCAACGAGATTATAAATGTTATATAAACTCAATATTCGTCGATAAATTTTATTAAAACTTGGAGATATTGAACAAGTAGTGAGATATGAAGTTGAAACCCTCTAATTCTCCTTAGTAAGAAAGATTTAACCTGAGCAAAGTTTGTTTACAAATTTTGAAGAGTTTTCCAATAATCCTACATTGAAAAATTGGTATGCAAAATAAAGGGTATTAAGAACGAATGAACGACACACAAGATCATAAATGACTTACATAAGTAGGGCAGACAAAACAAACATTAAGGTATTTAAATCTTTCAATTAGCTTTTCACCACGTGTAGACAGGGCTGTCGTCGAATCAAAGCGCGTTTATTTTTTTTATTTTTTTTAACGTATAGCTGGCAATTAATCATCGGAGATCTTAAAATTGTCTTGAAAATTGCTCTTAATCGTTTTAAATATATTTCAAGCTTACCGTACACGACGTACGATCCTCTTGAGTACGGTATAGGTTACCACTTATTTGCCAAAATATCAAGGAAGCAAATATCATGTGGATTATGTCGCCTCTCTAATCTTGGAGTATTTTTATACGCCGTAATAAAACTGTTAGAGGGAGGTGTTATTCACAATTCCACATGTACACATCCTGGAAGTTAAGGCAAAAATATACTCGACTTATTCTGAGCTCTGCTCATTTATACTTCGCTTCATCCAAATTTGCCGGCTTGAGCAGTCAATCAAGCAGTAATTACTAAATATAGTTCCCTATTCGCTGAATGGTCCAAAAATCGTGCGCATGCGCTCAAGTTGGCTTCTATTTAGTATTCGTCGGCGCTTCACGGCTGAGTGACAGCTGTCACCGTGCGACTTGCTTGCTTCACACCCAATCTACACACATCAGAAACATTCTGGTATATTTTAACATGTTTTTGTGATACGTTAATGTTGGGTGACTTTTTGTGAAGTGTTGCCATTTAATAAGTTTATGAAATTATTATATTTTATTAATTAAATTATTAGACATTTTTTACCGTGCCTCGAAAAGCACGTTAAGCCGTTGGTCCCAGCTGTCATTTGTAGGACTTTGACAGTTGTTACAGTTAGTCAGTGGCACATAAAAGTCTGACCACCAGTCATACCAAAGCATATCGTATTAGTACTAACTGGGTTTTGGAGGTCCGATAGGCAGTCGCTCTATGTAAAATACTGGTATTCAACTACATCTGGTTAGATTGGAAGCCGACTCCAACATAGTTGGGAAAAGGTTAGGTAGATGATGATTAGACATTTTTTAGCGAATAAAATAATATACTACTTGTCAAAAACGGTGAAGGAAAACATCGTGAGGAAACCGGCATGTCCTAGAACCAAAAATTCGAAGACATGTGACATCTACCAATCCGCACTGGGCCCACGTGGTGGATTACAGCCCAATCCCTCTCATAGAGAGGAGGCCTGTTTCCCAGCAGCGGGAACATTTATAGGCTGATGATGATGATGATGACTACTTGTCTTATTGTTTTAAGTAAAAGATCTTACCGATATTTTGCACATAATTTATGTTAAAACATGTATTTAGAATTACCAAGTAAATAGCCTCGAGTTAACTGCAAAGAGCAAACCTTGAAAAAGAACGCGATAAATCAGTAATTACTATAATAATGAATGACAACCGACTAGAACAATAAGAAATCCTTATCAAGATCTTTGGTTGTCACAAAAAACCAGCGGCGTGGAATACATGGGATAATAGAGACACAACGAATGTCTGTCCAATGTCTACATCCACAGACAAAGTCGATTGGTGTTCTGCAGTGGATCCAAACACGATTAATATCGACGGTCGAAATATTGGACTAAGTAAATGTTAACCTAAATAAAGTAACCAAGAGGCTGCGATATCTAGTCTACAGACAAGCACGTTCTGTGAAAGATACGATTGTTTCCGTTTCGTAAAAACAATTGTTACTAGGTTTTGCAAGTGTGAATAATAATTAATTGTTAGTAATTAGTGAGTAGCAATTGGAATTTGCAAAATCGACAAAAACTCACCGCCTCAACTAGAGATAATCTAACAAATGTGAGCAATTAACACATGTAGCAAATAGTACTTTTGTACTAGCTTTTGCCAGCGTCTTCGTCTAATGGGATAAGCCGTATTAATAACGTCTTAATTCAAGTGATAGTCAACCGTTTGTCATATCAAAAAAAAAACTTGCTTTTTATCCAAATCCGTTCAGTCGATGACGCGGTAATACGCCTGCTAGTACCTACTTGCAAAATACTACGCAAGTAGTTCATTACATGCCATTGTGAGCTAACAACTTCTGATTAGTGATTAGCATTACATGAATGGCATGCAAGCTACTTGCATGCCTTTGTGCAAGTTACTGGCATGGCATGTGTATTCCCATCCTTAAAAGGTGTGAAAGGTTACAGACGGACAGGCAGTTGCTCTCGCATTTATATTTTAACTTTTAGGTACAGCCAGACGGCGGGACATCAGCGGAACATCAACGAAACGCGTCGTCGCGCCCGAGATATTACCGGTGCGTTCCAACTCCAAGTTCCAAGCGCGTTCACCTGCGATCGAGGTGAAGGTCACGCGCGTCATGAACCGAACGCGCCCGAACGCAAATGTCAATGTAAATATTGTAGGTATTCCCGCCAAGCCGGCCATCTTGAATTTCGGCTTGACCGGTTTTGGGATGGGACCCAGAGTTAAATAGCGACGGAAAGTCGACTTTACTGGATTTCTTTTCTTTGCTCGTCACCAAAGATATTTTGAATAAAGGAACTTACATAGATTTATATCATAGATGTACTCACACCTTACTTAAATCAAGCGAAAAGCTGTTTACACTGAGAAGACTGAGTTCACAAATTCCGCATGAGACGACAAATACGACGTGCAGTATGAATGAGTGAGACGCGCGTTTTTGGCGCGATATGGCAAATCTATGACTTAAACCTTTGGGTACTTATGAGTTTTATGATAGATGGGACAACGTGAACCAAATTATAATCTTCTTGAAAGAACCAACTGGTTGTTGTCGGTACCAGTGTAACATGACGATTGTACCCTAACCTACCCTAACTATGACCCCCACATAAAAAATAATTAAAAACGGTGATTTAAAAAAAACCGCTGCTTCCTACTAAATTGCGATTATTCCCAACGAGTCACACTGTAATACGTCACACTGTGACATGTTACAGTGTGACTCCTTGGGAACAAACGCTAAATTGCAATATCTACACGGTCAAATAATAGCTATTTTTTTTTTAACTACCGATGTTAAATGTGTCACGGGGTTTAGAATAACTTACTGAATACGTGGTACCTGTTTCTGCGTCGATGTCCCTACCGTCCTGTATATCCTTTTGATTTAAAGCGGTAGACATGGAATCACATGTTTCCTATAAAATTTCTTCTGGTAGCTTCTCTATTTAATATCTTAAATCTTCTGGTGTGTCTGTGATTGCTAAACTGTTCCATTGTTTATCACGTCTAGACTGTTGCTTCAACGTTGGCTGACCTAATGTTGGTAAATCGTTAAGAAGTTATAGTTACAAAGTTGGTGTTGATTGGCCGTTTTGTTACGTAGACACCAATAATTTTAAAGTCAATAATATTTTTTACCTACACTACACAAATAATACTTAGTTTAATACATAACATCAAACTTGGTTTTCCCTGAAGTGTGAGGCAGAGGTGGCAGTATATTTTTTCAGTTATGTTTAAGTACCAGGCCGTTGTGCCGTGGCCATCATGATCTTCCTGGCGTTATCCCATTCTACTTGGGGTCGGCGCAACACGTTTTCTTGTATCATTTTCCCCTGTCAGATGTCACATCTCATCATCATCAGCCTATAATGTTCCCACTGCTGGGACACAGGCCTCCTCTCTATACCACATCTACATATCTCAAAATTCTCCTCCCTACTACTGTATGCCATCGTTTGTCATCTCCAATGCCATCAACCGCGCAAAATATCTGGCTAGTCTAGACTAGCTAGTCTAGGCTAGATTATTCTTCAAACCAATTCATTTTAAAGTCCACTTAAACTAAATACGAAGTTCACGAAAACTGGCGGGCAGTAACGCCAACAGTAAGTCAACGTAAGACGTAACTAGACCAAATTATTTTACCCGAATTCGAAGGTCGCGTGAACGAACCCGGAGTAAAAAGTATGACACTATGACAAATGTCAACCGAGTAAATTATGTTCTTTGTAAAAACACGCTAACTGATTTAAATTAGCTGAATATGAATAACTAGCAATAATATTAACGACGGTTTACGTCATAAACTACCTACATATTTATAGAACGACTCCGTGAAGATTCTTTGAAATTCATTCATGTTTATCTTTGAATTTTATTTCTTCAAAATCACTAGACGGACACATAATATTTAAATAGTTACAAAGCGATATTTCAAACATAAAACGACGTAAATAACCCAGACGTTGATTAAGAAACCGGTTGAACGCCATCCGAAGTGGTATTTTAAAACTTAAATCCCTTTTCGCCCTTCTGAACCAGAACAAAGGTACCAATTAAGCTTCATAATCGCCAGCACCCTTATAATTAATACTACAGAAATTAAAACTCCAGCAATAAGCGTACAGAACTGTACTGTACAAAAAACACAATCGTAGCTTTGTACTCCACCGAACATTCATTATGAAGAAAAGAATTTCATATTAAAAGGTCTTGTAGGTGTTGATCTGAAATGAACTTTATTTTAGAACCGTTTAAAGTTTATATTCCCAAGATGATGGGGTAGGGCAGTATTGAGAGAGCAAAGATGGATTATGGAACGTCGTAAAAATGGATTCTGTGTAATATTGTCCAAATTAGTTAATCCTTTTATCAAATATCTTGTCATGTTACCAGCACCTCGAATATTTTAGAACATATGAATTTTAAAATGTATTTTTTATTAATTTCTTGTTGTGCTAAAAGTGTTAATTATTGGTTCAAATAAAAAACTGGCCAATACTGCAATTAAATTCAATGACTGGATTTTTGCAGACGCAAATCCACTAAAACGACAGAAAATCTCATAAAAAAGTGTCGTTAATTGAAGAGCACATACGATAGTTTAGTATGAATGTACTTTGATAGCGAAGTGGGGACAGCTCGGAGTTGCTAACGAGGGGAAAAGTGCCTATTTCCGTGGCGTAATGACGTCGCACTAGCCTTCCAGCCCAGCCAAACACCAGCCCAGCCTGAATAGAAGTCTAGATAATATTTAAACAACCTCTTTACAACATGTATCAGGAAGATGATACTACTCTATCAAGAAAGAACCGGGAAACGATCAATATTGCACAAAATGTTAGTTATTCATCCAATGTTATTTTGTCGTCTTTAAAGTATGCTCCTTCAGAAATAATACATTTAAGCCAACGAATAATCCAACCATCAAAACATTTTTAAACGCTTTTTCCGGAATTGAGTTCAGTTCTCGCCGCGAATTTTCTTGATGACTTCTACCTTATTATTGAAAACGGGTACCAAGAAGTAGAAATTTGAGTTTAAGAAAAAGAAAGAAGTCGGCTGGAGCCATATCTGGTGAATAAAGTGGTTGCTCGATGGTATTTGTTGAGTTTTTAGTCAAAAATTCGTTCACTATGATGGCCTTGTGCGAAGGCATCATAGTGCAGAATCCAAGATTTTTTTTGCACAAATCTATCATTTTTCGTCGAATTTGCTCTCTTAAACGCCGCATAACGCTCAAATAATATTCTTTATTTACTGTTTGACCTTCCGGCAAGAATTTCGAGTGCACAACACCGCGATAGTCAAAGAAAACGGTCAACATGACTTGACTTTTGATCGACTTTGGCGTGGTTTTTTCGGTTTCGATTCAGTTGGAACTGTTGGAAGGCGCCACTCCGAAGCTTGTTGACTAGTTTGCGTACCAAACTCGTAAACCCACGTCTCGTCACCAGTAACAATGCGTTTCATGAATGTTGGGTCGGAATTGACTAGCATGTCATCAGCGACTCTTATGCTATTGAGTTTTTGGAGAAAATTCAGGTCTTTTGGGACTGCGGCATCATGGTTCATACCCAAGTGATTATTTAAAATGGTACTGATCGGCTCGTGAGACACAGAAAGCTCAGCGGCTATCTCTCTTAAACTTGAATGAGAATTTCCAGTCACTATTTTCATTACTTTTGTGATGTTAACTTCAATTGAAGACGTTGATGGCCTACCAGAGTAAGGCAAATCTTCCATCACATTTCAACCGCTTTTGAACGCTTAGTACCACTCATAAGCACGTGTTTTTGATAAAGTCGATTCACCGTAAGCCTTCTGTAACATTTTCAGGGACTCCGAACACGAAATTGCATTGGCGTGGCGATGCCAAATTTAAGACAAACTCTTTGTTCGATGTTTTGGCGATTATGATATTCGCAATACTAGATATGACCAAACTAAAAACAGCACTGTTTTTAATCTAAATAACAGATGCTACTCAAACTCCGCGCCAAAATGGAAAACAGTTGTGCCAATCCAACAACAAAAAAAAATTGAATTGACTGAATGAACTTGAGGATGTGATGTCGGCCATTAGAATAAACAACTATCTACATGGAACTAACTTGACAATTGTGAAAAAAAATCAGCTGGCCCATACATTTTGGCCAAGTGGGCATTGAAATTTTGTATGGGGCAACTGATTACGATGATGGTCCCAAGAAGAAACTTGTTAAGTTTAATGTTCGTACAGCATCCTTTTCATAACCACACCTTACTGATAGGTCATCATCTATAGCCTTTTCCAAACTATGTTGGGGTCGGCTTCCAGTCTAACCGGTATAATACCAGTATTTTTCATGGAGCGACTGCCTATCTTACCTCCACAACCCAGTTAATACTGGGTAATACGATACCCCTTAATAAGACTGGTTGTCAGACTATCGGGCCACTGACTACCTGTAACAACTGTCAAAGATCTACAAAATGACAGCCGGGACCAACGTGCTTTCCGAGGCACGGAGGAAACTAGGTATTTAATGGGTGGTCACCCATTCACGAACCAACTTAGGCAAGCGCGGCTTAACCTGAAGATTGACCCGAGTGACTGTTATTATTTAGCTACGAGCTCCTTAATATTTACCTTTCTGATAGATTCTATGTATATTGAATAAATAAAATAGTATAAAGCGATCGTTTTACACGAAATAGGTTAGTTACCAAACACTAAAGGCTCAGTCTCTTCCGTACTCGACATTTGTTCTCGGATTTTCCTGATTTTAATCTTCAGATTTCGAGGGAGAAAATCGCAACTTGTGATGTTTCAAATAGAATTTCGGCAAAAGGTTTCTAAGAAGTTAATTATCCGATATAATAGGGTTCGATGACCCGCTTAGACATAAAAAGCCTTTTCATATTGATAATTTGTGTAAGGAGCATGGTTTGAAAGGAGAAGAGGGCAGGTCCAGTGAGCCAAAATAGAAAATATAGATTTAGTTAACATGAAAGTAAGTGGGTATTTCCTTTAAAAATAACATCGGTTTGTCACTTTTCTTTAAGTTGAATATACATTGCTATTTATCTGCTTAAGTTATGTGTGTGTTTAATACACAAGCTGCCTGCCTCACAACCTGACTGCCTCGTTGTTCTAGTGGTCGCAAGCCTGGGTTCGATTCCCGGGTCGGGCAAAGTGTTATTAGGTTTTTCCGTCAGAAATTTCTGTATAGCAGCCACAGAGTCTAGACTTAGGCTCGCCCACTATTGCATGGGACATACAAAAAAACATAACTGGCGAAATGTGGGTGAACTATTCGGTACACCTCTGCCTGACTCTTAGGAGATCACAGACTTGAATTTATGTTATGTTAACACAAGCCTACAGTCAAAAATTTTGTAAGTAAACTGAGAAAAGCTCAATAGGTAATCGAAAAATTCATCAGCATCGCTGTCAATGGCAAAGCATGAAGGTGGTAATTATTGCATTAATTTAAATTATAATTTCACACAACTAGACCAAGTTTTGACTGATTTGAATTAGACACAAATTAAACGTGGTGGCACAAATAAACATTCGAGAAACAACGAATTGGTCGGACCCTTGTCCGGTTTCCTGAGATTTATTCAAAAAGTTAGTGAACCGAAGCGTGTTTTTTAATCTGTATCCATCGAGTGTGTATATCTACAGATAACAAATTACATTGGTGTCAATGTTGGTTTTGTATTGGGCAGTTGGTTTTGACTCCACATTGGCCGATGCTGGCGATTTCCTTTCTTGGACACTTACGACTTAATTATTATTTTCCGTTAATACGCTGAAGTTATCGTTAACACTTTTATTTAGTAATATTTTGTATTGATCATTAATTTATAATTAGATTCTATAATTTAATTATCTGATTCCTTTTCATCACTGACCTCTCTAAACAAAATATCAATACCTACTTCTACTTAATTATTGATTGCAATAACAAATTGTAAAATGGTAAGATCATTATTCTTTTTGACATTTGAAGGCACCTAAATTAATATCAGGCAATAAATGAAGAACATGAAGATATACGCTAGCTCATAAATTAACTCTTATTGATTTTCAAATAACTTATTTACAAATGTTAAAATCTATCTGATCTAATACATTTAAACGAGCAATTCTTGTTTATATATAATCTGAATCTCAGAAACGGCTTCAACGATTTTCATGAAATTTAGTTTGCTGGGTGTTTCAGGGGTGATAAATCGATCTAGCTAGGTTTCATTTTTAGAAAACGTCGTTTTATCCGTGAAAAAAAAAAACTGAGCAAATCTCAGTCATCCAGGTACTGAATATAACAAAACAAATAAACAAAGACGACCTTCAAAATACAATAAAAGATACAATAATGACAAATGGGTCCCTAACTTACTTGACCTAATGTCAAATTTGATTTCATAATATTTGGGTGCTGACTGATTAATTGAGGCAGACCTTTACAACATAAATCTTACTTATGAAACCAAAAAATAATAATTCTAATGCGCTTGCGCAAGTGACAAGTGATACTGCGCAGAAGCATTGTAAAGTAAGAGACAATAAAAAAACCTCTTTATCATCTACCTAACTTTTACCCAACTATGTTAGGTCGGCTTCCAGTCTAACCGGATGCAGCTGAATCTGGTATTCACATGGTAGTTACACACCGAGAGTGTAGTTACTGGAATCGCGCCGCAACTTCAAGGCGTTCGTGGTGCGAGTACCGAATTGTTATCTGCCCCTGGTGATGAAGGAAGACTTCTGGCCGCAGGACGTGGTGTTCCGTCGCTTCCGCGGACATGTTCCACTGGTCAGCCAGCACAAGTGAAGTGTGTACAAGTGAAATGCTACTTACATAGTTTTAAGTCTTATTTATTAACACAAGTTTTTTATTTACTTTATATAAATCATCATCATCATCATCAGCCTATAATGTTCCCACTGCTGGGACACAGACCTCTCTATGAGAGGGTATGGGCTATAATCAACCACGCGGGCCCAGTGCGGATTGGTAGATGTCACATGTCTTCGAATTTTTGGTTCTAGGACATGCCGGTTTCCTTCACCGTTTTTGAGAGCAGTGGTGATGAAATAAATTACACAAAGTAATGCGCCTGCCTGGGTTCGAACACACGACTTACTGTTCGTAAGTCGGGGTCACTACCACTGGGCCACCACTGCGCTGAATGCAGATATGAAAGTTTATAAGGTATATATCTATGGGCCATTGCAGCCAGAAATAAATATAAGGTATATATCTATGGGCCATTGCAGCCAGAAATAAATATGGCGGTTGTTGTTGTTTTTGTTTACATGGACCGACTGCTTATCTGACCTTTTTTTTTTCGGATGGGAAATCATCAAATGACTTCTCCCGCTCTGGGCAGAACGGAAGGGAGTGTCAGACTTGTACTGACTAAAACTCATCCATTTTCCTTCCTTGCCCTTTGTGTTCCAAGGCCGCGGTATCTCTTTCGAACAGTCCCGCAGCCCTGGCAGGTATCGGCCCTTGCGGGCCCCTCCCTGTTTGCTGATCTCTTTGAGGTGCGCGTGGAACACAAACGTGCCGTCAAGACGGCTGCCTATCTGACCCTCACAACCCAGTTTGTACGGGATAATACAATACCCCTTGATAAGACTGGGTGTCAGATTTTCAGGCCACTGACTACTTGTAACGACTGTTAAAGATCTTCAAATGACAGTCGGGACCAACGGCCTAGCGTGCTTTCTGAAACACGAAGGTAACTTGGTATGATTATATGGTATCAAACTGTGTATGACGCTAGACCAGCTCAAGGTCCTATAGACCACTGACGCTCTGTGAAAGGTCCCCAAATAAAAAATATATAAATATGTAGCTTTAAACGTATTTTCTGTGTACTCGACAAATTCACACAACGCTAAAACATTGGAGACGTAACCGAAGTCAGTTTAAACAAGTGAAGATTTTTCAAAAAGGTGCCAATGTCACTTACGTGAGGGTAGAGATCGTAGGTGTCAATTTCACATCCTAGAGGCATTTGGTACACAACATATTACTCACTTTCCTTCTATAAACAAATACATAAATAAAGTGTCTATTTGTAATTTGAAAATTCGCATATGATACATGTTTTTTTAACTTTTGTGTGTCGGTCTGTTCGTTCCGGCTATCTCCGAAACGGCTGGCCCGATTTTGACGGGACATTTACTGGTTGATAGCTAATGTTATAAGAAGTACCTTAGGTTACTTTTATTTTGAAAAAGGATAAGGGTAAGCGTATTTATTATAATATATATTAGTCTATTATATATTTATATATATATGTATTAGTATGTACCCGTTTATGTGTATCACTACAAATTTGCTAAATGGTAGATACCATTTAGCAAATTTGTAGTTCGTTAGTTGTTCCTTATTTATTGTTTTTGTACTCTACCACAATGCTGTCCTGTTTGACCCAAAGGTTGACTGGTAGAGAATGCCTTGTGGCATTAAGTCCGGCTATGTACCACTCTTGTACATGAAGTTTAAATAAATAAATAAATAAGTAAGAAAACTCTTGATATTGTTAACCAGATTCGATTCAAATTGGGAAGTATGTATATTTTTATTATAATTTCACACGGGCGAAGGTCGCGCGGCACAACTAGTGTAAAATAAATTTTATATGCAGCGGTTCGTCGGAAATATCGTAGGAAACAACGCCAACTTTACTGGAATGTGTTGAGAAAGGTCCTTGACCCCAAAACTTTCTCCTAACTTTGGATACCGAGGCCAGAGTAATAAATTATTAATAAACTTTTTTTTTAAGCTTTTGAATGAATATGAAAAAGGTTGCAACACACTCGAGTGTCCACGTTTCAACTTTTAAGTCTATGATTACGAAATGTCTGTTAGTATCATATAATTTTGAAATATACAGTGTTAAGGAATGTTTGTCCAGCAATAAGAAGTACCGTTTTAGTGCTAAACGTTAACTATCTAGCACTTTAATAGCCTATAGTTAATTCTAGTAATCACATTAATTAAAGGATAAATTAGTGAAAGATGACATTAGCAAAATTACTTATAATATAATAAATTTAACGACACATATAAAACTTGTTTCAAATATTAATACCATTTAATAAAATCCGTACAACCTTTGAAAGATATTTTACGTTGCCATAGAAGCGTGCTCAAAGAAATGAATTTTCAGTAGAGTTCGCTTAAAATTCACAAATTGTGTGACAGCTCTGAAACTATCAAGTAGTGCAGGTACAACAGTGAACAGTTTCGTGAAACGCTGGAAATAAACTGAGAAATTTACTACGCGGTTATTTTGTTAAGGCAAAATCTAAACTGAAGTATTAAAACTGGTGATTTTAGAAAAAGTTTTACAGGGTTTAATAGTCCATCATTCTCTTGCCCAATCTTATTTATTTGAGGTCGACGCAGCATTCATTTATACTTCTCTATTACTCGTCATCATTAGCAGTCGACTCCTTTCTTTGCAGGTGATTTTGGAAGAAAAATCTGAATGAAAACATAGTTGAAAACAAAATTGTTTTACGTTCTGTAGTAGACAATATTTCAAAAGAATGCCACAATAAATCGAAATAATGCCCGTAGTGAAGAAGATCCCAGCAGTACCGAAAGAATAAAAGAGAGTTGATTTTTTGCGACTAACCTAAAAGGGTACCTTAAGTACGGAATCCCGCAAACATTATCGTGAAGGCACAGACCCTTCCCTTAAGGCTTAAGGTGAGCACTTTTATATGCCCATCAAACCTTACGAGTACAATAAAACACGATTGTTTTCCATTAACATCGACAACCACCGCCCTCTAAACTAAAAAAAATGTACGCGCCATTTATTTCGAAGCTGCGATGATATTAAACAATTGTCGTGCACACGCCGTAATCGAAAATCAATGAAACGAGCGAAACGAATAGGTGTGTCTAATAAATTATTTGAAGTGTCGCATTTAATAAACCGGCATGCTCTAGAACAAAAAACTCGAAGACATGGGATATCTACCAATCCGCACCGGGCCCGCGTGGTGGATTATAGCCCATTGCCTCTCATAGACAGGAGGCCTGTGTCCCAGCAGTGGGAACATTATAGGCTGATGATGATGATTTAATAAAAAAAATTGGGAAAGGTTAGCGAAGAAATTGCATCCTGACAGCTTTCCTATAACACTGTCTGAACGAAGGCTAACAGCATCCCGACAAAGACGAAAACCTGCAACCCGTGACAGCGAAAATATTTCAAAGGCACTAAGGCTTATAATACAACCATACATAGGTACAACAGGAGGGTGTTCACTGAGGAAAATAAATTTTATTTACATTTAAAAAGCGTAGCGGAATCTTTGTCAATTCACTCCCGTCCATCGGAGGGTCGAGCAAACAAATAAAATGAGATCACAACAGTGCCCTGCTTGCGACAACAATGAACTGGGAAAGATCTGCTTTGCTTTAATTAAAAGTAAATTGTTCGTACAAGTATCAAGCATTTAGATGAGAGCTGTGAACAACAGTAATTACTGTTGTCATCGTCAATGGCAGACGATAAAAACCGATGGATATTGAATGGACTGTTCTTGTTCGGATCTGGCACAGTGGGACACTATAAAACCTTTACTTATGAGCAGTGAGAGACTGGGAAGGAGGACACATGTGTACCTGAGCATATGACAAAATATTCATCAGTTCTATTAGAATTACTATCATGAATCTAGAAAGGAAGACCGTTCTGTTTGTTCTGTATCTTGTTTGCAGTAGCCAAGGGTCATTTTTTGTAAGGCTAAGCCGGAGTTTATATCTTTTCTGATGTGCTTATATTATATTTTGTCTGTAGAATACTGACTGTGCCATTTTTCAAAGGGAAGCCGGTAGGAATCGAGTTCTACATAACCTTCGCCACTGCTTGTTTGCCTTCTATCGATGGTATCATCAATGTACCTTTTGACAATGACTCATACGCACAAACAAAAAATCACACCAAGCCCTGTTTTAGTGTTACTCAAAAGTTTTCCATAATCGTTTTTACATATTCATCGCGATGTCAGGATGCGTTTGAGTCGAGACGTCTGTACGAATTTGAATAACAAATGGCTGACATCTGCATGTTTCTAGCGGGGATCCCACTGCCTCCGTCAAATCCTGATTCGGGGAAACAATACTGGTCCCTTATGAAACATGACAAGAGGTCATTACTCGAGCTTATAGCATTTATCATGCTGGGAAACAAATAATGAAGCCTTTGGATGTGAATGCTGCGACAGACAATGATACCAGCATAAATCGCAAAGTAATTTTCTTTTGTCATACGAAATAATAATAGGTGCATTAGGAAGCATTATCGTCGCGTGTAAAAAGTTAGTTCGTGACACAGAGGCCAGCTAATCACGACTACTGCTGAGGAGATAAATAACATTGAAAACATGGCCTCGTTGGCCTAGTGGTCGCAAGGACGATTTCTAAGCATGAGGACCTGGGTTCGATTTCCAGATCGGGCAGAGTGTTATCGGATTTTTCCATCAGGAATTTCTCAGTAGCAGCCACGATGTCTGGATTTGTTGATGGACCGGTTGATAAAATTAGGTTCGCACCCTATTACAAGGGTCTTAAACATAATTGGCGAAATGTAGGTACTATAAGGTACACCTCTGCCTCACTTGGAATTATAGGCGTGATGTTATGTTTATGCTATGTTAAAACACTTATTATAATACAAAGTAAAAGAAAAAAACTCACATTGAGACTTGAATTTGTTAACGCATTAACTTCGCTTGTCGAATTGCCGGGAGGTCATCGGTCTATACCAATAAATACTTACGTCACCGGCCGCCAGACACACGCGTCTTGAATATCTATAGAAATCCACTACCAAGACCGATAATTAAATTTCCACACGCGCCTCACCACGAGTCCGAACGAAACGAATCTCCCAAACACTTGACCAGTTTTCATAAATTAATATTACGAAAGAAATATTTAGTAGTTCTGCTCCCATCCCAACCATATTTCACTGGTAAGGTATCGAAGAGCAGGGAAACGGGGGTCTGCAATTCTCTAGAGGCCGATTAATTTCGAGGTTGCCGTAACACTCGGTTATAACCGCAAGAAAACCAGCGCCGGAACAAAATAGGAGATATTACTTGCTTCTTTGACAAATTTTTCATGCGAATAGGATTTAGTTCTGGCAAAATTAGCCAACCCAGACCCACAATCTCATATTTACTTTTCTAATGATTTCAATATGATAGTTCAGTTCCAACTAATCCAATAATATCAATGTGATATAATAATATGCAAATCAAATCAGACCCATATTATATCTTAAACGTGTGAAACAGATTTATATTAATCATCGTAAATTATTCAAAATCATAACAATTATTTCGGATTATAGAGGAAGTTTTGACGTGGGTTGGTACATTTAAGCAGAATTACGCTTGATTACATTTCAATAACTCTCTCTCTCGTTGGTTCTGCCGTTTAAAATTTCTTTAAAGTTGAAACTTTTCGTTCATAAAGATTCCTTGTGTGGTTTGAAAGGCACGAGTAATGTCGCAAGAGGCCTGCGCCGCCATTTTGCAACGTTACAACTGTGATGAGACGGCAAATTGCTCATTTGTCTACCGCGACACTTGCAAAAGTGAGACGAGATTGTGTGTAACTTTACCTAGAATTCGGTTTTGCAACGTTCGGGAATATTATTTTTGTTGTTAGATAATATAAAACGTTCAAGTTAAGAATAAAATTATGTTGTTTTAACTAAGCAAGCGTAACTTGACGTAGTTAATTTATACGTCCTTAAACGCAGATTTAAATACGTAATGTGTATATTTCCGTAATAGCGTCATACTATAAACAAACATGAAAAATTAGCTAGTAATAACCAGGTCAGCAACCTCATAAAATTACAAATGTAGGAATAATGAAACCCAACCAAGTGAGTCGTCATCCGGGAAAAAATCCGACACTTAAAGATGCCTTTTGAGTACCAGGGATTTCAGTACTTTCAGCCATCTCATCCACGTGGAGAGCAACGTCACAATGCCCTGAAGCGCTCGTCCTGAAAAACGTTAATTGCACGACACCGACCGTGGTGAGGCACCAGCCTCTATCCCGCATTGCAACCAACATTCCAACCCAAACCACAAAGCAAAATGAACCTTAACATTAAACTAATAAACCATCATTCAGAAAAGCTGGCACATGTATTTAATATACTTTAAAATGAGCCTCACTTAGCACCTTATCGATTTAAAAAATGAGAAATAAATAGTGAAAATTTTGAAGGAAAATATGATTCAGTTCGACTCGAGATCAAGTCTCAAGTGTTCTACAATGCACGTAAAATGAGTGGCTATTAAACGGCTCAGATTTCATGCTTGTGGAAATTTAAACAATTGACTGGAAAACACAAAATTCAATATCGTTCGTATTTTAATTTTGTTTTCAATAAAAATGTTAGCCGTCTATTGAAGAATCCATTTTTACTGATAAACTTAACCAAAGCATTGTAAGTAAGTAACAGTCTCCTTGGTGGGTCGTTTTAAACAGTAGTCTAAGTACAACAACGAGAGAAAATCTTAAAAATACCTCTGCAACAACAAACGGTTTAGTACTTAAAACGCTCGGCAATAAACTTTTTGTGTCCACCGGAAATAATGAACGAGTGAGACAAAGAAAAATAATGACGATGAACTACAAAAGAATCGGTGAGTAAACTGTAGAATGAAGACCAACCTTATGTAGGTTAGTGCAGGGATGTAGCGGATATTCGCATCTGCATCGATTTGCACATCCGCATCCGCAATAATCGATGCGGATGTTCATGCGGATGCAGATGTAGCGCAGGTCGCGACAAGAAAAAATTAGGTGGGGCTTTCGAGAGGCGCGTGCCGTGGGCACGTGCTGATTGACCAATAGGAGTGAAGATTCCGTGACAAGGCCCAACGCGTTTGTTATTGTTTATCATATTTTTTATCTCGTAAATCAATCATTACGTGTTTACTTGCGATTATCGTATGAACATTGCAGTTTTTGAGTGTTATTGTAAGTATACAGTGAGTATTGTCTGTAAGCGAGTTTTCTGCAGTTAATACTTTATTGGACAAGTGAATTCACAAATGTCACCACCGATATAAAGTGATATTTCGACTTATTTTAAACAAGATGAACATGACCAGGATTAGGCTCATTGTAACATTGTGCAATAACTGCATAAAAACGAAGGTTCATAAAAAAAAAAAAACATCCGCATCCGCATCCGCGGATGTCAAAAAATTTACATCCGCAACATCCCTGAACTTAGTAGTTTCCGTTCGGGAAACTTTAAAAGACATAATGGAATGAAAAAATAGCGAGTAAAACAAAATGAGGAACATAGATAGGCGAAGAAAGTTGGGACGTCGAGAATGAAGTTGACATGAAGCAAACCATTAAAAAGTTCCGTAATTATTTTTTTGTTTTGTTTATTTTGTGACCTATTGACCTACCTAGAGTTGGCATTGGACGGATCAATGATCGCGAAACTGAAAGTACTTAAATACAAAAAACAGTCGTTAAAATTAAGGCAATCTGAAGTAATGGGAAACTCCAGTTTACGTAACAAAAACACACGTGTTTGTGCAAGAAAGTTTGTTTCGATAAATTAAATAAAAGTAAATGAACAGGAAACGAAACAACTCATGAACATAATCGTATGTAACTTATCCGAGTCATGTGACATTTAACATAATACGAGTCACAAAGCTTCCACAAAGTCGTAATGTTAGTACACTCATTAGCTCTGTGTTTTAACATGGACCCGAGCAAGTTAATATCTTTACAAGCCACCCACCGCCATCAACAAATAAGTTACATATAAAACGATCGGAAAAAGCCTTAAAGAAAATCCCCACAATCATTGTCAAGTGAAATAGAACCTAAACACAATTAGGAATAGGATTCGTTCTCGACCAAGCGTGTAACCAATAAAGGGAACGAACGACGCAACAGATCCCCACGAATATGTTCGCAGGCTCACTCCGAGTTACTAACACTCGCAATTCATTTTGTGAACTGAATATATTATACCCTGATAAAAGATAAAGCACCTTTCGCCCTCGGTGTAAGGGTGAATATCAAAAAGAACTGAAGTCGTAGAAATAAGCGGGAATTTTCTGGCTCGCTTCGAATGATTTTCACCCCTACTACCTACGGAATAAGTCGAAATTCATCTGAAAGGGTAACATTTTTACAAATCCCAAATCGCGATCATATGGCAAGGCAGACGATAAATATGTTCGGTGTATTGAAATCTTACACTGTCATAAGAACTCGTAAATTGATCGCGAAGAAGTTAACCCTTTCAGTGCCCAGCACCCGACACGCGGGTCGAACAATAAATTCGTTCCTTCGCACAACCCGTATCCGTAGCTATGGACACGCTAGTCGGGTTCTGGGTATGGATACACGTCATCTATAGCTTATTATAACGACGACTCGGATACGGGTTGTGGGCACGCGAACGAATTTCGCGAAGTTTTCGCAAAGTACTGGGCAGTGAATGGGTTAAGTAACTTTATTTGTTAAACTTTTATCACTTTGAAACATACTTTCAGGGTTGTCTGGATAGGGCTTTTGAGAATTAGCTGAGGCATTCCCAATAGAGTTCATTGATGTTGATCCATTCATTCATAACAGTACGAAGATAGAATGATCTAAGAATATTGTTCAGTATCAAGTGAACAGGAAAAAGTAGTTGATAAAAAGTCGACCACGAGACATAATAAAGATAAAAGAATTCTTTCAGTGACCAGCAATACGTGTTTTATGTACCTATAACCATTACAGCAAAATTGATTTCAATTTTATGGTTTCTGCTCCCCTGAATCCAATCATTGTTATCGCTTTTGTATGCTGTTAAAATATAATGAGTATGTACGCAATTTAGATTGTGGCCCAAATATCTCTTTAATTTTAAAGACGTCTTTCAAGAAGTCACTTTGCCGTAACCTTTGGAATGCTTTTATATTTTATGTCCTATTTCGGCGAGAAATAGTAATAAAATATGTTGTACCTATCTGGAAGTTTAATATTACCTTCTAGATGTCTATAAAAGGCGTACGCTCAATAATTCATCGGAGAAAATAAAAGTTATTTACCAAATTCTAGAACGAATTTTTCGCACGTTTGAAGGCACCTCTGTACCAACAAAGTAATTATTATATCCTTCCATTTACTCAAGGAACTAATTAATATGCCATTAGCTGTTTGCTGTCCAAACAAGTCAAGCCACACAAGCTCTGTAGGTATTATCTGTGGATATTAAATAATCATCATTCTCGCCGATTGTAGGTAAATTAATTATAAACATAAACGAGATGATCACATAGAGTACTTTGTCTTTAACTGCAGTTTTATCTATTTCGATTACGTATCACAACTATTGCCCATGTATTCTTAAAATATTGGCAAGTGAGGAATAAGGAGTCTCATAACCAAGATGCTACTCTTCTTCTTTGCGCTCCATTCTCACCACGCTTTTTATGAAATGCGAGCAAAACAAATTTGGAAAGCATCCTTTTCTTTACCGGGGTATCTGGGATCCTAATATCATAATATGCATCACAGAACTACAAGCTATTGAAATAGCATTTTTGCGTAAAGTGCCCTGTGATGCAAATTTTGGCACTGACACTTCTAATCCAAAACGCAATAAAACGAAAATCGATTAGGTCCAAGTGTTCAAGACAAGACAATAAGTATGTAAACCGGTGTATGCAATATCAATCTGAAAGCTGTAACACGTTCGCACAGGCTGGCGCGCTGGCTGGCCCCGACGGTTCATGGATCCTTGCCAGACTGTTCGTACTACGAGCGGTAAGTACTTACGTAGCGTAGTACTACTTGACATCGACCGTTAATTACCGCAAATAGCTTTGGTATAAGGTTAAGATCATGTCTTGCGATGATTCGGAATGTCTGCGAAATTTGTGACCATTTGAAGCTCATTGCAGAGCATAAAATGTCTGCGAAATATTTTTTACACAACCAGTGTTTCTATTTAAGGGATCGAACTGTAAGAAATTGAATTATACATTACAGCGAGAATAACGAAAACGTGTCTGCGGTTATTTACTCTCTCCGCCAGTTGTAATAAATGTCAGTTAAAAAAAACGAAAAGCTCTGCTTTAAAGGTGTCAGCCGAGATATGAGAGAGTCATAAGTTTTAATCATAAATTAATCACACGAAAGATAGTTCGTATTAACTCATTGAGGATTAAAAAAAAAGACCTTTTAATTTCGATGAAAAGTATCAGGTCGGCCGTCACAATTCCATAAAATTCTACCGCTCGAATAAAAACTCGATTAGGAAACAGTGTTGCCGTTGGCACCGCCGCCATGGCATTGCAATCTGGCCAAATTAATAACAAACCTAACTAGGTTGAAGATTGAGCAAAAGTTAATCATCAGTATGAAACGCAAAGGACCTCTAGAGACGAAAATACTTTCGCAAACATACGGGCCTAGGATAGACGTGAGTAAATAAAAGTCTGAAGATACAAAGTTAACTAAGTTGATGATAGGATCGATCATACGGCGGCGTTGCCCTGCCTTATACCCCTCGGGCATACATCTCTCGGATTGTATGTAACATTAGATAACCTAGTCTAGAAATACAGGCACATATGGCTGGATAACATGGTAGGCGAGGTACTTAGATAAGATTATGTATGTGAGGTATGGCATTTTAAGTTTTACGGCAGTCTCTTGTGCTGAAAGGCAACAGAGAGTACTTACCAATCATTGCTTGAAGTCTCCACATAACAATGGACAGTTAAAAGTTAATAAATCATTGTGTTGTGAGCTTGTGACAGTTTGCCAATCCATCAGTATTCAGTACGCTTCCAATAATAGCTATGAAAAACAGTTTCCCAATCTACACTGTACTAAAAGTAAGATCTCAAAACAACATTTTAATGACATAGTGTGGAAAACTCACATTGCAGAAATATCAGTGTTTGATGACTATTGGCACGCAGTATATTATTAAAAGACCCGCGCTCCTATCAAAAGATTTCTAATCAGAAAAACAAGTACAAATAATTGCAACAACAAAAACCTTAATAACAAACACACCCAAACACGTTCTCCGAAAATCCCCGACAAAAAACAAAATGAGAGACGAACAAAAAATAAAAGAACTAACACACTACACAAATCCCATTCGAGCATCTCAGAAGTAGAAATAACGCACCAAGTAAAGGTAAAGAAAATAATTGAAGGACATTTGCTGCTCGCGGTGGCTGCCAGGGTCATTCTCTTTGATTGCCATCTCGAGGGTTTCCGAGACCCCAATACGAGGCAACCCTAGGGAGCGTCACTCAAGTACATTTGATATTCGTTTCCGTCACTACAATTAGGGTGGATATGGACTAACTTTGTGTAATTGTTTTAGGTGTGGGACATTGTGATTAAATAAATTATTTGTTGCATTAGAGTAGGAGGAATTAGGTCAGTAGAACTGTAGAAAGACATGCGATTTTTATTAGTAACACCACATTTTCTAATTGGTAAGTTGGTTAAGTACTTACTTACGTAATTGTACGTTTTAATGACCATATGCATGTCAGTAAGCGGTCAAACGATCAGTTCTAAAGTCTACAGTAATTTATGGTAATGTTTTCATTTTGTGCAACGGGTTTGAGCGTGCACACCAATCACGATTCCGTACTTAAATGTAATACACAGTGGTTCTAATACTAACAGTTTTACAATAAAAGGCATACATTTAAATTAATTCCGGATTTGAATTGCTTACGAAGAACAATAGTTAGTTTTCTACGGAGCTGATTGAATTTCGACACGTCTAACCGTTTTGGATTAACTCGTCACTTAACACCCATGTTTGGCCTGTTTTCTCAACCAGCAATAATCGACTCGATAAAGTTTCAAACAAACGTCGACCAAGTGTCGTGCTTGATTCAATCAAATGCCAAGGAATAAGTCACAGACGGCGCGAAGCCCTGTCACCGGACATGCTTCATTTTCTGTATTGTCCAACATGTACAACATTCCAGGATTGGAACAGTAGCAACATACTGGTCGATCACAAATAATCACAATTTGAGTGGTAGTCAATCGACACTAAAAGAAGACGACTTTTCGATGGCACGCAGTTATCCAAATGCAGGAATCCTAGTACAGATGAAGAAGCAGAAGATGCCATGGCATTGTAGTGTAGCAGGAAGGAAGCTTTCTTTTCTTTTTCTGAAAGACGTAAAAAAGTCCTAAAAGTGCAGTGGGTGATAGTTGATCATGATAGTTAAAGCCTAAAGGTATCACATACCTAGCTTACTTTTCAAGTTTAACTCTCACAGAAGTTTCTTTCAACTGAGATAACACGTATGATCTACCTTTCAACCATGTAGGCCACAATATTCACCTGTATCTACTCAAGATATAAGATCCTATCTGCCGTGAAATATCATACGGTAAAGCATTCAAAGTGACGTCGTATCGATTCGCTCATCACACACCGCTCGCATCCGACTCTTGTCTCCCGTCCTCCCGGCCCATATCGTCGAACAACAATATAACCACGATGCGGTTGACACAACACCACACCATAATGGAGGAACGTAATCAAAAGAGGCTTAAACCAATTTGAGCAATTTCGTATCAAGATTTAAGGCCGGAAAATAGAAGAGGGGTATTGCTGTTCAATTTTTAGGACTGTAACCAAATGGTTTCTGGTCTACGTGTTGTTTTGATGCTTTTGTCAAGCAAAATGTCTAGCAAATTTATTTTACCTCTTATGATTTTTTCCGGGTCTCTCCAAACCCCAAATCGTTGTGTCCTAAAACAACATGGGTGAGTCAACTAGGAGTAGTGCTAATTTCAATTCAATGCGGCGGTGTAATACGCATTAAACTGCCATCAATTCAGGCAGGTGTCCATCCAAATCAATCTGTTTTTGACATGTCAAAACATTTTAAAACTACCCACCTATTGTTTGATGTTTACTGGTTCAGTTTGAACAATGAAGTGGAATGAACTGATGGCAAACTAAGCGTGTGATCCACCTCCTACGACTAAGGGAACCCGATGATAGCCTGATGAGGGCCTGTCTACCATCCTAACGCGATGACTCTCAAATCAACTAGAAATTTCTATGTTTTATCGGGACATCATCACATCGCCCCTGTTAAGCTATCCTATGATTAAATCTCCCCCTCACAAGGTAATCAGCAGACAGGAACGGTTTATTGTGGTGCAGGCACCTGTCACTAGTTATGCACAATTTTGATCTCTATCGATGGAGAGGGAAGTGTGTTTCTCTATTGTTTCAGCCTTGGTAAAAGCATAGAGACGAGACTGATTTTTTCTTCTGAGAAAATTGGCACTAAGGTTAAAAATAGATAAACCTGATTCATCCTTTATTAATCAAAATATTGAATCAATTAAAGATTGTCTTTCCGATATCCAAAACCCAAAATATATTTCGGGTTGCTTATTCAATGAGGATCATTTATCAATCAAAATCATAACTTTGTTTTCAATCTCATTTGTCTACTTCCGCACTGATTAAAATAGAGATTGGCCCAAATTAATTTTACCAAACAAACAAGAACATTAAATAAATTGGTTTAAATTTAAACTTTATCGTGTAGAACTTTACACAAAACAAGTATTCAATGACACTGAATTTAGATGAGAAATAAATCGAATACAGGCCGAGATCGCACACGTTCATTTATCGATTTCTTCGCCAACAACCCGAACTTAATTAAATAAGTAATAAGATCAAGTTCCTGCATAACTAATACGTATTAATCCTCCAGAGACACGACCTCCTTAATTCACTTCCAGTGTTTTACCATACAGGCTAGAATAGTTCGTAACATCATTTGTTAGTGCAATTAACGTAAGCGTGGTTTAAATTCAAATATGAATGAATGCATTACTCCACGTGTGATGGAAAAATGACTCTTAGTGCTAACGTTGTAGGGTTAATTTAAATTATTGTCGGTACAAAGTCCCGTTGTGGAACGGACACAATACAGTGAACACATCAGAGGTAGTGGCTCTGTTACAGGAATATGTAAAGCGTCCCTAGGGTGTCACCACACGGCAACATGCTACAATGACGTATTTAGCTACACGTTCATAGTTCCATACAAAATCATGCTTTGTCTAGCGCGCGTACACTGTACAAAGTCAAACAAAACAATTTCCAACATGAATAGCCATTCACGCAACGTTATCAATGTTACTTCTCAAACATTTACCGGCTACTTCATTATTTATTAGAGCCTTCGTGACAAAATCGGAATAAAACATGTATTTATTAGCAACAACTGTTGTGTTTCCAACGAACGATTAGTGACTCGAAAGTATTCGACCCAGAATTCTTCAAATGGTTTTTGCATTCGTTTCGTATCCGTACCAAGGCCGAGTTAATTAGGAATCTAAGATACACAGGTTATTAACACCGACTTTAATATAATACACAGTATTTTGGTTTTAGTCACAAACAGGGGCGGCAGTAATTAGTAAGTTAAGCCGATTATAGTAACTTATAGGTGTTCCTTTTGGCAGTGTGTTGTGTTAAATTTCGTTAGGAGAATGTGAGAAAATACGTGTGAGCTTCTTCCCTTTAAAATGTAACAGCGGTTCACTTGTAACACCAATTTATTAGACAATTTGTATTCATTAACAAAGTGAGAAAGGCTCAATAGGTGTTCGTAACCAGGATTTAACGTCTTAGTTCCCTCTGGAAGTGACGTCGCCTCCTGTTCAGGGAATTTTCCGAAACATTCCTGGGACGAATTCCGACAAAAGTTGGGCAGAGCGTCGCTTAAATAGGATGGCGATTGTGTGCGTACTTTTGGGGGTTTTGCATTATGCTTCTCACTCATTCCCATGAATTGTATTCAAGTGACAAATAAGTACAATATAAGTCGAATACAATCGACATATTCTCACACAATGATATTTTGACTAACTAACATAATCGTATTATATTAAGCCCTCTAATTGAATTATTTGCTTATGTCAAGTTCAATGAACACTTGTACTTGGAGATATCCGAACCAGTCTGATAGCTACGACATTTAGTTAGGAATGCTACTTGCAAAGCCGTTAAATAATGTACCAGATTACCTTTGTAAAATGTAACCCAGTAACCATGGCCTCTCACAATGTCGTGCAAACACACACGCCGGATGATATCATCAGGGTATTTTACATCGCTGACCATCGCATCATCTGTTATTTATTATTACAGCCATTCTTACTCAATGCCCTAACAATATACCATTGTCAAATATGATTTCAAAGCATGAAATTAGTGTCATATCTCGACCACGAGACAATACAAACTGAAATAGGTCTAATTATTAATTAACATATTGGCCCAATTCATTACATATCTTCCACATCGTGTGAATAAGAACATTAAGAACCTCTTGAATTTTTATTACTGTAATAAATTCCTGAACCACTGTGTGTTCGACATTGAAGTAATTGCGACAGAATCTGTAGAGCGGCATTCAAAGTAGCTGTACTGTAGAAATGCTTGTTTAAGTAGAAAATTTAATATCGCACGAGGCAAGGCATCGCACAGCAATGAATCGTGCCGGTCCCACGACCGCTGCTCGCCCGCATTCAGATTCATTAACAAGGCTAACCATTGTTTATGATTCACAATCCATACACACGTTCTCTTCGCTATTACTGTATTAATAAAAAGGACTCTGTATACATGTTTATCAGTATAAATCATTACCGAATGAGCGGCAGCTGTCTTATCTCCAAGTTTTATATCCCCAAAACATTGTTTGCCAATTTCTTCTTGCCTTCTCAGAAAAGAGTTATTCGAATCCCAACGGGACGCTTCTCGTTTTCAAATCATAGACAGGAAAAGGAGTTTTAAATGGAAAATTTTCGTAGTCACGGGAGATTTGTTTGCATCAAAGATATCCCTCTAATTGGGAGGAAACCGCTGAGAACTTGAGACCATATTTTTTAGGTATTGATCTTTCAAGAGAGCAAATATATCATGATTACCGACATCCTGATAAATTTGTCATATCACCGACATATTGACAGATCCCAGATAGATAAATAATTCGGAGCTGATAAGTCGAGAGCTAAAACTGATAAGAGATCAGTAACGCAAACGTAATTCGCATCAAATTTTACATGTTACGGTCTCATTTCTCTTTCGATATTATTATGGGATAATCTTTAACGTTTAACATATAAATTAAATTGTGTTTTAGAATAAACTACTAGCAGTGACTACCTAATGCAGAGATATATGATCATTTCCTGTTAACGATAGAGTAAATGTAATCGATTTTTGGAAGACGTCCAGATATTTTTTCTCGTAACTATATTCTTGCGGCTGGCACTAGTTATCACTGAATGATATTTGATTCCTCGTACAAAATTAATTCTATTTTTAGGACGTTACATTCGCTCTTTTGATGTAAAGACTGACACGAAAAATATTGTAACACATAAAAAACGTCACCGTTGTTTCCAACGACGGTGATGATGGTATAAGAGTGAATTATTTTAAAGTAGGTAATGCAAACCAAGGAATAAATTGAATGCGGACGTTGACAGAATGCTGGTAGGTCTGGCCTGAAGTCACAATAGTTATAATACTAATCACGTTCTATATTTAGGAGTTGAAGTCTTGAGTCTGTAAGTGAAGGTCACAACTGCGATCCGTCACGTTGAGCCGGTCATTTTGAGCCATTAACCGATACGCTCTATGAATCACACACCAATTTTTTTTTTACGGATGGGAAATCATCAAATTACTTCTCCCGCTCTGGGCAGAGCGGAAGGGAGTGTCAGACTTGTACTGACTAAAACCCATCCATGTTCCTTCCTTGCCCTTTGTGTTCCAAGGCCGCGATATCTCTTTCGAACAGCCCGCAGCAACCCAATGGTCCCCTTACGTTTACGAAAACGTCTCGTTATAAGATTATAGCTATTCATCCAGATTCGTAATTTGTTCAGAGTTTCAGACGATTTTTAAATTAACATTTTATGTAGGAAAGCACTCTGCCTGCATTACAGGGTACATGTTAATTTAGACGAGATGTAAGAAAATATTTCGTTGGAATTGGAGGGAAATGTAGTGAATGTGGGGCGTTCGTGTACACAAATATCTCTCCTCGCACAAGCCAAAACAAAAGAAAGTAAAGATAAATATTAAATAATACTGCCATCTATTTTTGTGAATGCACTAACTGAAATAGATCGAACGGAAATAATGTGGGAGAAGTTGGAGTAAGAAGCAAATGATCAGAAATATTTCTCTCATGAATCAGATTTATAATTTCAAATCAACCATTAAATTGAGATGGTTATTATGCTTTTGTGCGTTGACGACATATTTATTAGTTACCAACATAGATCTGTTAGTGTAGCATCTAAATAATTTCCGCAGAAGTTTTTTTTCGTAAAATTCAATCCGGAAAGCGAAAGATTCATTCGATGAGAGGAATATGCTGTTAACCTAACGAGACATGTGCCGTCGAAGTATCAGTTTAGTAGTTCCTAACTAATTTACGTCAAGCTCCGGTGCGAAGGCGTGAACTTGTGATCGCTACTTATTCGTCCAATTATAACTTCGACCGCATTACATTTACACCCTCATTATTAATGAACGCCTTTAATGAGTCCCTAACAAATTAATACTCTACAAAGTTAACAACTTTGGAAAAATGGGGCGAAAAATTATCTGAAACGGATATGTTGGCCGTCGACGTGATTATTACGCCGTTTTGGAAGGTTGCTTCTATTAAAATTTGATTTGGGCGCTTGAATTTAATTATGCTTTGTTTTAGGGTCGACTTTTGACCCTGGTTCGAAATGTCGCCCAACAATTCTGCAGTCTAACCAAAAATCTATTTCTGTACGTAATTTGACGTAAATAGTTCGTTAAAATCTCAATGCTTAATGCTCTTACAGAAGTAAATCCTGTTACAGACAGCGGTGAGCAAATATTGATCTTATTATAGCAAGTAGGGAAGGATTATGTTTAAGAGCTTGCTAATTAGAGAGATAACCTCCTTAACAATCCACGATCCTATATAAACATACCCGAGACTCAATAAACAATCAGATCCATCCGACCTACCCGAAGACAAAACCGTATTACTAAATCGATACTAATCATAGTTGTGTACGTGAAATGGCTTTTAAATCCGTATTCGGTTGCCGAAATTGATTTTGAATCGATTTTTATTTAAAAATCGAATTACAAGCGCTCTTTTCTTGGGATAACATTTTCGGATTAATAGAAAAAACCAGTCAATGTATTAACAGCTTGATTTTGCACGCTGATAACGGCTACCGGAGAAAAGATTGTTGTACGCAGGTCTCAGGTATATTGGATTAGAAATCTACGAATGCTCATTTACGATTACAATTGTTACAAGTACTTGTATGAATTTTATCGATTGCACACATCTTGTTAGTGCTTGAGTCGTAATAAATTCTGGTTACGGTGGAAGGAACCAGGTAAATGTTTTAAGTAGCCACGTTATTTTGATATTGTTATGGCTCTGCTTTTATTAACTTTTACTGTTACCTTTTTATACAGAACTGCTGTAACTAATTGTTGTAGGTACAATTTCAGGAGTCTTGGTACACTTCAGCCAACTTATCTGTGCAGGTGGGAAAACAGAGTACTTAAATAATTCTACTAAGTTTGACATATGACTGCGGGACTGTTCGAAAGAGATACTGCGGCCCTGGAACACAAAGGGCAAGGAAGGAACATGCATGGGTTTTAGTCAGTACAGGTCGGTACGGGAGGGGCCATTTGATGATATCCCATCCTAAAAAAAAATATATTTGACATATCGATGAAGCAGCGCCACCTTGAGGTGCACACTTAAATTGGTCATTCTGTACTTGCTTTGCGTACGGGAGACCCGCAGGTTTTCAGGGAATAATGCCGCAAAAAGACTTAAGTACTTCACTTTGCATTGGATTATGTGTCTCATTATAATACCAGCCTATTACTGTCCCGCTGCTGGCCAAAGGCCTCTTCTCATTCAGAGAAGACACGAGCATTGATCACTGCGCTTGCTCAAGACGGGTTAGAGATTTCAGACTTATATTAATTGTAAGTCCAGGTTTCCTCAACAGGTTTTCTGTCTCCAAGGTCTGTGACATCCACGATAAACTTGAGAAAGTACTCAAAGTACTATATGAATTAAACACACACACACATCACAGTTGCTGCTTTAGTCACAGTGGACGAAATCTTAACCCTCAAAAACCTGACATGTCTCAATCTTTGCTTTAACGCCAAACATTTGTAATTCAATGCTCTGAAGGGAGATATCTCTGGTGCTCGGTACTAGGCCAAGTTTAACCTGCCCTTTTGTCTTCCAACTTTACCCAGCTGTACGTCAATACCAGCCAAGTACCAGGGGACCACAAAACGTCCATCTACGTTAAAAAGCACTGAAACAGATCTTTAATCAAGCGACCGACTCTTTGTCGCTCCGCTCCTCAGGGACGAATCCGCGACATAAGTTATAGCGCCATCAATGCCAATTGTTAAATTTATAGGCCATTATTTTATTGTTTAGTTAGCCAAGAGTATATTGACGTTACGCTACATGGCTGGGCATGACGTCAAACAAAGCTAAGGCGTCAGCCACATCCGACGGATCAAGTAATAATAGAACAAACGGAATGGATTATTACTGTGCTTTAGTACATGTTTACAGTGTGTTTGTGAGGTGGTAGGTACATGGTTATGTTCTTTTCCTCGCTCATTGCTTCGGCATTATGTTTGATTCGTTCAGGAATAAATTTATTTTTATAAAACTCAAGGAAGAAAATCTTACAGCAATTGCTGACCCACCGACTCAAGCGCAGGTATGAAAAAAAGTAAGTAAAAGCAGCGTAGATAGGTTTATTTTCCTGACTAACGCCAGACATCCATCTTGCAATCCATCGCAGCATTTCGCAGTATCGCCGGCAATGTTCAGAATTTGAAATATCGGTAGCGATGTTCCTACTGACGTCGCCATTCATCTATGGATATGGATAGGTCGGAAGTTGCAAAGCGGGTTTTGCTGACTAATCGGCGCTTACAGATCGAGCTGTCAGGATACTATGTTCGTTGTTGATCCTGGATTTCTCAAGTAGTTGCTGCGAAATCCAGGCGTCAACAACAAAAAATGCATTATTGCCCTTTCCCACAGGTCAGGACTCCTGGTTCCTTGAACCATGCGTAAGTGCGTTACTCTCTTTTAAATAAACAAGCCAAGCCTTCCACACACTCTGTAGGTGTGTGGAAGTTGTGGAACACCCCACAAATCACATACACAAACATTTTTCTCAAACAGCCGTGGGCCATTAAAATATTTGTGTCCTTTTACAAAAATCGAACTGACAACGTATGTGGGCCCTGAAGGGTGATGGGGGAGGGGTTCCGCGGTAACGCCATCCATTTCCTAAAAGCCAGCATATTATTGATGGACGCGGTTTGTGCACTCGACACACATACTAGTGTCCTATGCTAGCCGAGTAACTACACATGCTATTGTAAATATCGATCAATTAGCTACAGTGGCGTATGCGTTCTGGCTTCTAATACCAATATCCGTTTTAAAATACTTCTATGACTACTATGACTAATACATTATACATAGTCGTGTTTTATTCTCAAATCATGACCAGTTCGCACGAGTAAATATGAGAAATCAGATTCTTGTATTTAGGAACACGTGCACCAGGTATTGTTCGAAAGAATATTAATGATTCTTCGAAAAACTGTTCATCAGACCGTACTACCTTCCGTACCGTTATCAAGAAAATACGGCTGCGTAAAACTTTGATATCACGCCGAATATAGAGATAACCTCAGAATAAAAGATACTTCAAGCAAATTCATGATTTTGGGATAAGTAAGTAACAATAAATAAGAGCCGAACAAGGTGGAGTGCTCAGACGGATAGGAAAAACTGAAAATGAAATAGTCATCAATAAATTTATGATAAGGTTATCCAGGATCACACATATTTTACCAGAAACTCAAGAGTCTTTTGAAGCGCACGACTCTGTGAATAGAATTTTAAAAGCTTTACTTACGTTAACAATTCTTGCACGGCATATTGGAGGAAGTAACTCTTTCAATGGCGCATTGGTCCGGCGAAATTCTAATGTGCACCGGGATTTATAGGCGACTCGCAATGTATAATGTGAATACGGGGTTTAAAAGCCCCGTTCAATATGCGTGGAGTATGTTTAAAAGCATAGCGCCATAATATTCCGTACGATCCCAGCTATAACCCGATTTCCAGACTATTAACGATGACGGCAGGAAGGCAGCATACTGTACTATATTCATGTTACTGTCTTCTCCCGCCTTCACGGTAACAATACTTGTACCGTATATTGTGTCGAGACATCGTACCTAGTATCGTATTGTAATGCGGATGGAGTTTTATAAAATGCATATCGGATTTCTCGACCGTCTCGATATCTATATTTCGCGTAAAGATTTCTCATATTCACGCCGGAGTTCCTACAAAAACGATTCAAAAAGTCTAGCCCACGGGGATTGTGTCTCATGCACTAACAAAACCTTGTTTCAGTGCCTATGCTCTGCGAATAAATGCAATCTGAATATATTATCGGGCGCATTACGTACGATTCGCTTGAGGCGCGTATCTACCCGAGGCTACAGAATTCAGTTGCACACTTTTCCAACTTCATCCTCGCCTGGTACAAAAGACATCTCTTTTATAGTGCACAAGTATTATCAGGCACCGAAATATAATGCAAAATGTGCAGAACATTTTGTAGGAACGGTATAATGGCTTTGGAGCGTTCGAATAAAGTTGGTATTAAGATTGAAGCGCCGAGAGTTCGAGTCCGTTCAATTTGGTCTTTGAAGATTTGGCAAAGCTGGCCTATAGTTGGGGTCTCATCGAATGTCAAAATACTACGAGCTGAGCTAACTACGCTTAGTTAAGTTCAATCGGGTAGCGCCACCGCGGGGGTGAGGCCGAACCGTAATTAATTACTGCTGTCGCTGACAAGCGAAGGCTGCTAAGTACCTATCGTTTCATAAATAAACTGTATAGCTTTACTTAGCTACAGGTATACTTAGTACGGGTATTAATAGCAGATTCTCGTACGTGACTGCGCGGATTTTTAAAAGCTTTTTTCCGAATAGCCTTCTCACATGATGCGTGCACTGTTGCCGTAAAATCAAAAGGTTTTTTAAGTATGTTATGCAAAAGTGGTTGAGGGACAATATCCATTCATCCGTAGACTTGTCCCAAAAGAAATAAATCACATTTCCAATAAGCGTCCAAAGGTAAAATGCAAACACAGACGTTAGTCCTAACAAAATAAGGATTGTAAATATACATAAATGTGGTCTCACAAGGTGGCTCGGCACTCAAATCTATATTCTACTCTTTTCCTCCAAATCTTGCGCTAATATTTTCAGTAACTATTTCACATGGCTTTAGCACCAAAAAAAATCGAGCAGTTAAACGATACCGAAAGTGGACTAGTTAGTTTATTCATGAATTCGGCCCCAACCGAAATCGAACATCAAGTAGGCACTTATACGTCGGCAGAGTTTTAAGGCGACTAAGTACTGAAACTGAGCTTATCTATCCAAGTTTCAGTAAGCCAACAGTATCAGTATAATAACTGAATAGATTATTCGGATCCAATCGGTGGCCCTATTTACTTATTCATTGTCTATTTCGATTCTGGTTGTTTCAACCGAGGGTTTCGTTCTGTTGTCCTTATTCGATTAATAACTTATTGGAGGATTCAATAAGAACTCTGTGGTGTCTTCATGGGTAACTACCTGAATTGCACGCGCCACCACGACCTCACACAAAAAAAAAGGTTTTTGTTCGAGTTTCGGAGCGACTGGTCGAAGTTTTTTACAGCCAGTTTTTATGTGACGACAATTCGACATTTTTAGGGTTCATTAATTTAAGGGTTATTTTTTAAATAAAAACCTCTGATGAAATATTAATATTGCGTAATGCACGTATTGTAGTAAAAAAACCGGTGCAAACATCAACTTGAACATAAATGACATCACCAAATAAATTTGTCGGAGGAATCGGATGGCGGGACTCGCCCGGATCCGGTTGTTAAGCTCAATCGAAACTACTATTTTTATTAATCTTGATGTTGGCATAAAAAAAATACCTATTTTTAATCATTTCAAATATTCCGCTGATGGCACCATCGAGCGAGTTAGCACATAAAACTAAAAACATTCGTAAATTCTGCAGGATATTTTGGTAACACTCGTTCCACTAGCCAATACATCACATTAAGAAGCTTCTGTCGGTATTAGATCGCGTTCCTTTGTGAAGTCAACACTTTCTCGTATTAGACCATCAATTCATCCGGATTCTGGAGAAGCGGCCATCAATTCAGTTAACGCAGACATATTCTGTTTTATAGCACCCGGTCTCTAGTTTCAACAAGTGTCAGAATTATGTTCGAGAGACGTTCCAAAAACGTGGATGAGAATGGCCCCCACGTCTGACAAATAGCCCAAAGACGATGTTTTCTACTCTAAGTTATAGTTCAACTTTACCTTATTCATTTATTTTATCATAGTTTTCAGAGGCAGTATAATTTAAGTAGTAAGAGATACTTAGTTGGTATTACAGAATCGAGTAAAAGTAAAAATCGGTTTGGTAGAGATCTGTGTCCCCCATTCACACTTTTCTGATTGTCGTTTTCTGACCTTGAATGTTTTTGTCTTATTTATACCTGAGTACCTACTACATATCGTCTTCTTAAGATGTTTAGAAGGACACGTTGCTTGATACTTCACCCTAGGGTGTAAAACTTGCTCTAATGCATGCCCCAAGTCTTCTAGGAGTCGAGAGCCAATTACATAGTTACGTGGAAGGTATACCTACTGCTAACAAAGCAATATGATCCATCTTTTGTGCCAGTTTTCGTATCTCAAGACTATGTCAAGCAAACAAGGTTTTTGATTACAATGTTCGTACGAATAAAAATATTGGAGAATGAAACGAGGTCTGGATATTTCCAAATTCTGAGCTCTTCAATAATAAAGCAAATGAATAAGTACGTGATAAATTCACTAGGCACCTAATTAAGATTTAATGAAGTGGATCGCACAGGAATTTCCAGACATTCTTGCTTAAAAAATCAAGAATATTCAAATCGCCTTATCCGGATCTTCAGCTAACAAAAATAGAAACTTTAGCTCCTTTAACTGGCTGCTTGAGGAGTAGAGGCAAACTTTACGCAATATAACCCACTGAACTTTAAGTCGCATGGACTTGGGGTCTTGGTATATAACATTTGTTTTGGTTATGCACTCTCTAATGCACACGTTTTAAGTTTGTACATAAATAACTTGAGTCGACTCCCGCGACTGGCTTCTGACCTCGCCTTTAGAACTGACATTCATTGTAATGTTGAGTAACAATAATTGTTAACCCTACGATGAGCTGCGCAATCCTCGATGACTTGTAAATAATTGCGGTTGCCGTGAGCTGAAAGTAACCTTTGCAGAAGTGTAATAAGGAAAAATATTGAATAGCTAATTAAAATTCTAGTTTCTTTGAACAGATAATATTCTAATCATCATTAATAGATTCATAGAAACAGAGGCTATTCAGCAGTTTTCCAACTGTCCAGTCTCGCAAGTAGTACATTCTAATTACATTAGCTAATTGATTACAGAACTATTAAAGCACATACTAAACCTATTTAAACAAACATCACCAGCAAATAATTACGACTGTAAATACGTGTTACATCAGTCCGGCCACCCAAGAGCCTACTGGCTTCACTACTTGAAAGATACTTGACTGAATGGCATTAAGTAACGATTAAGCAAGCCAGTGGAAGTGATCAAGTCACTACTCACTAGTATAACTGGAATACAGTACTGGAATGGGAGATTCAACTAACTGGTTTATACCGGTTATGTTAATACAGGGTTGGTGATGCGTGGCAAAGGTCAGATTTCGACAATAAAGAGGAAAAAATATATTTATATTGAGCGGCCGTTGCTAGGAAGATTACCTCTCGTGTTTTTTTTTAGATATTGTAGGAGGTTGTTTAAAGATTGGCCTCTTGTGGGTTTTTTTTAATGTTAAGACGGATGTTCTAACTTCTAAGGACTTGAATTTAAGTAAGTAGGTAGGTAAGAACAATAAAAATAAACTTAAATAGTTAAATCTAATAAAATTCTGACCAGACTAACAGCCAGAAACCTCAATCTGGAAAGAGTTTTGATGACCTATTAACACTGTGGTGCGACCTGGATGAGATACGCGGACACCAGGGTATTATGTCCCACAAGGAAGCATGCTTAGCTGTCAAAGAGGATGAGGGCGTGCACAGATATCGTCAATCGATTATGACGATAGACATCATCGATCGAAAAACTGTCAAAGTCTCTCTATGATACCTGCTGTTTTAGATGCATTAGTCAATAAAACAGTCATGTTAATGGACTAAAACCCAGTTTTGTAGTGGACAATGTAATCGGAGTTCGACACAAAAGTAATTCAATTGAAAGGATTTGAATTAAGCCTGGTCATTTGATCACCAGTCAATGCCAATCGCATTGAGCGTATGTGCGTCTGTCTACACTAACTATTAGTAACTATACTATATCGATACTGTATATTAATTGTTTTTAGAAGCAGTGATAGCCTAGCGGTGCAACCGTCGGACTGCTAAGTCGATATGTCTCAAGTGCGCACCTCTGATTCTTCAGATTCATGTGCGTATTGTATAATAAAATGATCACTTGCTTCGGTAAAAGAAAACATCGTGGAGAAACCAGAATGCCTGAGACATATTTCTCGACGGCATGTTAAGCCAAGTCAAAGGCATGAAAATTCTGACACCAGATAAAGTAGAACATTTTATTTAACTTGCATTGTCTTTAGTTTGTTGGTTCCTAAGTTAGTGTGTACCTGAAATTTTGCACTCACTTTTGGTTCTGGTGACAATACATTTTTGAAGTAAAACTTCAAGTGCATATGCGGCGTCTCCCCACAAACAATGACCCACCTTCCATCTTGCACTGCATGCCCTATGACCTGCGCTCTTGATGATTTATTTACTGCATCAGTGAGCGGGGTTCGCGTGCCTGAGTTTTGGGCTAAACATACTATTTAGACTTTTTGCCATCGATACGCTAAGAAGAAGAAGTAAAACTTCTTTACGCACGCTTGACTTTGGACTAAGCTGGTGAATGTGTGACGTTACGAGGCAAACGGAAGTTGAGAGGGAGATATAAGTTAGTGAAGATAAAAAGAGAAAGAGTTACGTTTTCGTATTTGACAGACGATTGTTCGGCATTTGTTTATTACTTCAGTCGTGTGGTAGACCACATTTGTAATAAGCAACTATGTACTACCACGTATTTTAGGTCACTTTCTTTTTTATTTTTCGGATGGGAAATCATCAAATGACTTCTCCCGCTCTGGGCAGAGCGGAAGGGTGTGTCAGACTTGTACTGACTTAAACCCATCCATGTTCCTTCCTTGCCCTTTGTGTTCCAGGGCCGCGGTATCTCTTTTAAACAGTCCCGCAGCCCAGGCAGGCATCGGCCCGTGTGGGCCCCTCCCTGTTTGCTGACATCTCTTTGAGGCGCGCGTGGAACACGAACGCACCGTCAACACGTCCTGTTGTCAATAGACGGACGGACAGCGAGCTAGCCCATTACTCACCGTCCACAGGTCCGCGTCTACGGTGGCCGGGAGCCACCACGTGACCCCCGACATCCGCGGCGACTGGGACGGGAGGTTCTCTCCCTCTCACGCTACGCCACCTCCTTCGCTAGCACAACTGCTTCGGGAAGGAGAAGACGGGGTCCCATTCCCTCTCGCTCCGGACCATGGATTGGACCAGGATTTTAGGTCAGGCAGTGTTATCGAGGTTTTCCATCAGACTCCGGACATAGGTTGGCCGAAGCAAGGAAAACCTGTTGAAGTGGAAATTCATACACGACTCTAACATGGAGAGTAAATGTGGTGCTGCCTTGCACAACACAGGATGCTAGGTACTAAAAGTGCCGAAATCGTCGCCAAATAGGCTGACTCAATTTGAATTGTCATCGACACGCTAAAAAGAAAATCAGGAATTTCTCAGTAGCAGTCCACAGTGTGGATTCTTGCCTGGTTGATGGCGATAGGCTTAGGCTTGCCCTACTCCAAGAGCACCTCTGCCAGTCCCTTCCGGGATAACAGGTGTGATGTAGTGTTGTTTTAAATACAGTAGAGTACCCAGTAGTCTACATACAGTATAATTATAGCGTAGGTATACAGGTATAGGTAGGCACTTGGTGCTCCATTTAAAAATACTTTCGAAAATGTCAGAGATATTGTTTCACCCATATTTAAAATTTCATCCTCCGTCTGTCTGAATAATATAGAGTAAGGTAAAAAAAATGTCGAGTACTTCTCTACATGTGGAACCGTGTATGAAAATATTATTTTTGCGCACTCTAACGGATGGGGTGTCGCTATACCTTTACAAAATTCAACAAACTTTCCGTATCTATGTCATTTTAACTTGATCGTAATACTCGCAACCGGCGTGCGTGTATGACCAGATGTATGAACGTGGACGAGGCAAAAGGAGTATGTAAGGATCGTAGCAGGTGGCGTTCTGTGGTTTCTGCCTACCCCCATGGGAAAAGGGCGTGAGTTTATGTATGTATGTACGAGGAAGGAGAATTACGGGGCTCCGCGAAACTGTCTTGGGTCCTCCAGGATACTGTAAACGACACTATTAGGATATAGTTAACTAGATGACCTGGGGAGGCCATGTCTGCCGGATGGCCGGGCTCAGCTGTGGGCCCGAATATCGCAAGACTGGAACCCTGAGGGATCGTGGCAGACCGAGGAGAAGATGGTTTCCTCGCGAATTGGCGTGAAGAAGCACACCACCATCGAGATAAGTGGAAGGAATAAGAGGAGGTACTTTGCGCAGGAGTGGGACAATACAAAAAAATATATAAACTTGGAAAAATACTCGCACTCTGAACGTTCGAACGGTTGGTCTAGAGTTTTACATGTTAGACGATAATTTGGGTCAAAATCGGCGTAACCTCTTTACATTTTGAAGTCGCTTAAAAACACATTTTAAAAATAGGTAGAGGTACAATCAAAGGCAATAAATCTAATTTAAAAATAAATGATACACATGATTGGATCCATTAATTTATTATTAATTATGTATGCCGCGGTAAATGTTCATCAGTAAAATCAATTTCAATTTAATTCATAATAAAGTTTCCATCCTAAAATAATTGACTTCGGGCGCCGTGAGTTAATCAAAGAAATATTGTGAATGACAGAACAAAACTTGGTCTTTGTATTGTTAACATATTAAATAACTTCAAACAGTCATTTATCTAGATACATGTATATTTGATCCCACTAATTTCTTTTGATACTCTGCAAGTAAATTGGCAAGAGTACCACATCTACGTAACCAGCTAACCACATTACAGCTACTCTGTTGTTTGCTCTCCAGCTTGCAACGACAGTGGATTAGGATAGCTTAAGTAATTACAGCTAAACCAAGTAACAACAAACAAGGGGATTAACAAAAACCGGTTAGAACCGCCTTCTAAATTTTACGTAACTTAAACATTATAAGTACATTCTTTAAATCTAAATAAATCGGTAATTTACATAAAAAATGTTTACTAAAACTTTGTATTCTATCTGAAGTTTGCATCAGAAAAAGTTTTTCAATTAATTTGTTTTTTTTTTTTTTTAAGAAGATAAGACTTTTGTCTTAGACTGTACTCTGGCGAGAAAACCAACAGATATATTCGAGTGTATTTGGCAACAGACTACGAGCAAATATGGGTAGATTTGCTGTGTAAATATTGATTGGACGATGTTATATCATGAATATAAAAAGTTCGATTAACCTCATTGGGTTAAACGAACTACTTATATTCATTTAACATAGTCTAAGTGTGAAGATTATGTTTGAAGTAAAGTATCGCAATTGACATTTTAAGATTTGCTGCTAGTTTATTATTACCTAATTTGTTGGGACATAACGTGTTTTCCTTGTCTCGACTCGCTGCTAACGATATTTTTCTGAGATTTTAATGCCTATTCTTAGAATAAGTGCTTACATTATTAGTTTTGCCAAAAATCATTGATTCAGTAAACATTTATTCATGTACTGACTCATATTCAACTTATTGTATTCAAAATTTGCGCAAGACTGTACAGACGCGCGTGCGCACATCTCTACATTTTGCTTGAAAATTAGATTTTATTAGTAAACTTAACAATAGCGAGTGAAGAATGTTTTTGATTTTCTATTCTTGTTGATCGTATTTCAAGCAAGTGCGTTTTATAAATTGAAATTAGATTTTTTCCTTGAAATAAATTACAGCTTCTATTACTTGACAACTTACAAATAAATGACATCACAGAAAAAAAATCGTCCTTAAAAACTTAAGCAAAGACAAATCTAATCCCTTTGAAATTAGGCCAAGGAAAAAAAACACCCCTAAACTTTATCGTGTCAATCCGCCAACGAACTGACGTTGTCCGTCTACTGAGCGGAGGGACATTCTTTTTTGTCTATCGAGTTTTTTCTCACCAAAAACAACTGAACATCGATTTGAACTTAGCACTCGTTTCGGTTCCGACTTCCCATGCTGCCAGTGACTTTAAAAAGTTCGTGAAAAAAAAGGATAAACTATTTATTCGTCACTTGTCATTTGATGGTGGTTTTTCGTTGACGTACAAGATTATATCAGATTCCAGGTACAAAATCATTGTTGTTACCTCAGTTATGGTGAATTTGAGATGGCTGTTTTTCTGCGTAATACACTGGATAGATAGTATTAGTTAGGTATTGACCCCAACGACAACGCACGGTCTGAAAAACCACGTGAGTAAGGCTGCCTGTCGACCGGAGCGGAGCGAGGCTGCGGAGCGGAGAAACGGAGAAATATTAACCAATAAGATTACCCACTGAAGAGGAGCGGAGATTTTGTGCAATCCTATTGGTTAATATTTCTCCGTTTCTCCGCTCCACAGCCTCGCTCCGCTCCGGTGGACAGGCAGCCTAAAGCTGCAGCTACCCTACGGTAATGAAGTAAAACTAGCTGGTTTGTGAGTTCAGGGTTCTGATTCCTACCTAACCTTTGCATAAAAGCCTAATAGGCTAATAAAAAAACTTGTATGAGGCCGATGATGTGCTGAAACTCTTGGATATCTGTAGAGCTGTGTCTCTTGGAAAGTAAAATGTACAGACGCCAGCAGGTCAAGCTATCCGAAATTGTCAGATTTTCTCAACCAACCTTGAACCTAATGCCTTAAGAGATAAAGATGAAAATCTATTAGAAATTTGACAGATTGTAGTAGTTTGTTGTCTATAAACTGTCAAATTTGTTGAACTTAACTTTAATATTTTATAGTATTAAATCATTTGGGGGAATATGACAGTTTGAGGTAACTTGCTGGCGACTGTACACACGACGGCACATCAAGCTTTACATGTCCAATATAACGTGGCCTCGCTTTGTATATATTTTCTGTACAATGAGAGATCCGCATAAACTGGTTTTGTATAGCTTGATCAGCAGTCGTGCGTACACGGTGCGTATACATACACGTCAGTAATAAAAAAACCAGTATGAGCTGCCCCTTAGTAAACTGGAACACCGTACTAGCTTAAGGTCGGTGTTTTTTCCGATGTGGAATCTCACATCGTGTAGGATTTGAAACTTTCTTTCACCTAAGCTCACGAGGTTGTGTAGGTAAGTCCTGAGTGAAGTTTGTGAAAAAACTTCACTGCATATTGCCACCGACCGGATCATTGTTTACAAGTCAGTTTGAAACTTTATAGACACAAACCAGCATGCCTGAGTTAAATTTCGGCGTTATGTAGTGCTATGCTTGGGGTCTCTCTGAGGGATCGCATCCGAAAAGAGGTGATCCGACAGCGAACCAGAGTTGTCGACATAGCTCACAGAATAAGTAAGCTGAAGTGGCAATGGGCCGGTCATTTTAGCCGTAGAACCGATGACCGTTGGGGTAGACGTGTTATTGAGTGGAGACCGCGAATCGACAAACGAAAGGTGCGACGCCCTCAGGCTCGGTGGAGTGACGATCTTCGCAGGGTGGCTGGTAGCAACTGGATGAGAGTTGCTGAGAGTCGAGTTGAGTGGCGTGCGATTGAGGAGGCCTATGTGCAGCAGTGGACAGGCTGATGAGGATTATGTAGTGCCAAGTCAGAGGCCCATGGGCTGCATAAAAACTATGACACTGGTGGTACTAAACCAAGGGTTAAAAATAGTGCGTTTTTATTAGGCATTACATTTAGAAGTCGCGTAGTTTTAGTGAAATTGGGCATTAGTAGACGATGACACAATCAAATTACCTAGAAGGTTAGCAATAAGAATAAGGTAAGCAAAAAGGATTATTTTTGTCCCAAGTTGATAAGTAGGTCAATCCCTACCTAATGAATAATACCTATAACGAAGTTGGTAGGTAATTATTAAATCTTATCTTCTATCTTACAGAATGAATGTCATAGTCATTCATGATCCTTTGTTTATTTTATTTTACTATAGCTTAATTCACAGATAACTAATAATAGTAAGTAGGTACCTACATACAACATTAATCTTCGGTACCGAGGTGTCCTTGACTGTTCATTCAACTTAGTATGTGAGTAGGTACTGTTTATATACATACATACATAAGTACCTAATTATATGTTGATAGGTAGATATGTACAGGTACAGCCAAGCGTTTCTTAATGTAGGTACAGACAGTCACCTAACAACAAACCAAAAAATAAATTCGTCGTTGTTTCTGGCCCTCAATAATGGATGTCCCATCACGCTACAGATCAAGCCTACGCAGGTGTAGGCACTCAGGCCCATTTAATTAAAAGAGGCTTAATTAAAACAATTACTAGGTAATAAACCTTGTCCAAGGACACACTTATATACACACGAATGCAAGGTCTGTCTCCCTCCAAAACATACGAATAATAAATAAAAAAGTCTTAATAAAAAATTAAAAGCAAAGTTTGTGCAGGAGTCGTCAAACGTCACTTCGGTTTAATTGGTTCTGCTCCTACAACCAGTCTTCAATTATTCAAGAGCAAGCGAGATGGAAGATCTCGGGATGCTCCTGTGGTGACGTCACCCAATACACTGGCTGGTCTAATGAATAAACTAACCATACGCACAATGTAATAAAAAAAAAACATAAAAGTCAGCTTCGGAGGACCACAACAGTGCCCGCGAGACGCCGGAACGAAACGATGTTTTTTATGAAACGCCTTTTTATAAATCAGTAAATCACACAGTGCTGCACGTGTGTTGCACTGATTTCGTAAGCTTCCAGCCAGACGTATAAATTAAAATTAAACTGTTTTATTTCCTTCTCAGTTATAAAGTAAATTAAAAAACTAATATTTTCAGTCATGTTGCGGATATTGCATTCGAGTTCGCAGAGCAGTGTGAAAACTACTCACCTTTGTAAAGAAGTTCTGTGCGCGCGCAGGTAAAACACCGAAATCCCACAGGTGAACGTTATTCTTGATTTTGAATTTCGAAAAAGATTTTGAACGGTGAACCGGCTTAGTGACGGCGAGCCCCCGGTTCTCACTCGTTCGTGCGCTTCTGTTTAGCGACGCACCACGACAAAACTACAACACTGTCACAGTTTGTTTATAAAATTATGAAGCACTTATTAATAATTTCGATGACCCGAACTGCGCATGCCCGTGCAATGCGCGCCTCTTTCGAATACAAGGTAAGGTTATGTTTAAGTTGTAAGCACTTCCTTTCGGGTCCACTTCACCGGCACACACACTTCACATTAGTTTCCCAGAAGAATCTTGTTGGAAGAAATCCGTGCGATTTTTTTCCCGATAACACACGAATCACTATCGGAGCACTTGTAAAGTTATTCCCACGAGAAATCTTTATTAGTACCACCAGAAACCGACACTGTTGCACCTATTTGACGATCAGCCGGCTCTACCTGCATCAAACGAAGGCCGTGTACGTAGAATAAACACTTAAAAACTCCGGAACCGGTAATAATTTGATTCCGCACGTGAACGTGACACTGTCAAAATAAAAAATTGGTAAACACGGTAACACCAGTAACTCACTCATTTACGGTGTAACATCCCATATTTGTGCCGCGGTAAGGTCCGAGTGACAAATAAACGAATAGAAAAGAAAATAAACGAAGAATACTAAAGTTGTCGACTGTGAAGCCGAGCGTCCGACACTCCTGCTGAGCGCTGTACTAAACGCGAGAGGCCGCGCGACCCGCCCCGCCCCGCGGCCCGCGCTCGTCCCTCCCGCGCCCTGCGACCCGCGCGTACACACCGTATGAAAATAAAGTAAAGTTGAAAAAATCAAAAGTGCACAGGGAAGAGCAGAGATCATAGTTCATCCCTCAGTGGTTGTGCAAGTTGTGCGATTGTTTGTTTGTTTGGTAGTTGTACGGCGGCCGGCGGGGTGCGGGGAGGCGGGGTGGCGGGGACGCCGCGCGGCGGAAGGCATTCAATTAATCTGCCAACACGTGCGTGATAGTGATGCACCCTCCCGCCTCAGGCCATCATACGATTCATTGAACACCTTTACTCCTATTTTCGCTAACATTGACAACATTTCTGCGAAAAAATAGGTAATTCATTGATGGCGCTACTACAAAGTTGAATGAACGTAGAGTTAGGCGGTTCCTAAGGTAAGGAACCGTTATCAATGCAAGTGCAAGTGCAGGAATGCCGTTACAGTCCTTGTTTAGTATCCAACCAGTGCCTTATTGAATAAAATGACATCATTGAATTAATTCTTGTTAGTTTTTTGATGTAGAATTAAGATATTATTATCTAATGGGTCCTTGGCCTTGCTTCAAGGTTAATGAATATGTCTGCGTCAACTTTACTTGTAAAATACCTATTTTATGAATAAAATTATCGTCTTTTGGCTTCGAATCCTTCGAAGTGATCGAAGTCCACATGGACCACTTTGTTCCTAGTAGTTATAAAATCTTTTCGATTCTAGTCATAGACAAAACATTTAAACATTAGGTGACAGATTGTAATAGCTTGACGTGCTGGCTTCTGTACTTACCAAAAAAGGACTAAGGTGAAGTTACATTTTTAAACCTTAACATTTTAACCATATTTTTGAAGTAAAACTTCTTCACGCACGCTTGACTGGGGCAGTAAGCTTAAGCTGGTAAATGTGTTACGTTACGAGGCAAACGGAAGTTGAGAGGTTTTAGTTACGTTTTTGAATTTGACAGACGATTGTTCGGCATTTGTTTCTGTTGCACATTCGTTTTTTCTTGTTTTCGAAGATTAGTAAAGCTCGGCATAACTTCACTCTTTTGTAACTAATAGGGAGAATTAGTTTTAAACCTAACAGTCATAGATACAGATGAACTAGTAACTCTATGGTTGTTGAGCTGACATTTTGACCAGAATTTTATTGAAACACTTTTACGCACTTGTGTAGGTAGGTACCTAAACTAGTCCTTCAGCACAATAGGCAAGTCATTACAGTCGAGTACAGTACGTGTATAATTATATTAATTAACCTTTGTACCAAGTTGAGTCGTTTTCCGAATGTAGCATTGGTTAATCCAGGCAGGTACAATCAACGGCAAAAGTAGGTTAACAGTTACCGAACATTTTGGAAAGATTTATGAATGAAAACTTTCTCATTTAACTTATTATGGAAGTTGTTTGTTACAATTAATAATTGAAGAGTTGATAATACTTTGAAGACTTTTAATTAATAATGGTGATGATGATTCATACTTAATCATTCTTTTTTGCGTATTTAGAGGATGGGCATTAGTGAACTCCTGAATTTAATAAATAGTTAAGGCAATAAAAAGGTATTCCAATTTTACACGGCGATACCAATCAGATAAGTACCTATTTACTGTCATCATTTCAGCCGAAAGATGTCCACTGCTGGACATAAGTCGCCCCCAAGTGTCGCCACATTTACCGGTCCCCTGCGACTCGCATCCAGCGGATCCCCGCAACCTTCACCAGGTCATCGGTTCCAACGCAACGTCTTCCGGTTCGCAATCGCCACTCCAGAACTTTACGACCCCATCGGCCATCCGTTCTGCGAGCAATGTGCCCTGCCCACTGCCACTTAAGTTTGGCAATTCTTCGGGTTAAGTCGGTAACCTTGGTTCTCTTGCGGATGTCCTCATCTCTGATTAGCTCACGCAAGGAAACTCCGAGCATAGCCCTCTCCATTGCCCTTTGGGTGACTTTAAGCCTTCTGATGAGGCCCATTGTAAGTGACCACGTTTCGGTCCCGTATATAATAACTGGCAACACACACTGGTCATAGACTTTCATTCTCCTGACCTTTTATGCCCTGCCCAATTTATTTGAGATCGGCGCAGCATGTCTTCTTCCCTAAGTACTGTCGCCAGTGCATCAAGTAATCACAAACTATCAAATTTCTCCAAATGATTTTAAAACATAAAATTTTGGAGGTTCATTTCAAAATCGAATGAGAAAAATACCTACGCAAACTAAATCTGTCTAAGACATCCTTTTCAGATACAATAAAAAAATAGAGATTCTACTTAATATAATAACTTTTTATTTTTTCAGAAAACTAGTCTTTTCGAGACCAATATCCCAATGAGCATTCAATAAGTAAAAAGAAATGACACATGTCATCGGTACAAGTACCTACTTGTACTTATCCTGTGATACGATAGCTAACTATCTTTCTATCATCTTCAACGTTCGTCTCAGCTGTCTGAAACAAACACCTCTAGATAATTTCATTGCAGAAGTACATCAAAATAGGATACGGAACTATGTTAACTGAATTTAACTCAGAGTCATTGAAATAAGAACCACAAAACTACCGAAAATATTTAGCACTGTTCAAAGTTATGATAGATATAAAACTCTTTAAAAGCAATGATAAATAATGTTTACAAACACATTTACAGGCCCTAATTTTTATAAACTAAAGATAAGGTATTTTGTACTCTGAGAAGAAACAGACGAAACAAACTCAGAGGTATAGTCTCTTTTAAAGTCCAGACATACTCTTGGTTAATTCACAAGAGGACTATACAGAAATGATTCGCTCTGTTCCCCGTACTAGTATGGACTGTATTACGGTGGAACAGTTTTCCTCGTTCACTGTGATTGTACTTGTGGTAGCATACTTGTGACAAAATAATATTTTAATAGAATAAAGAGTTTAAAGAGTTTTAGGAATAAAAACAAAGAAAAATACAATATAACTTAAACTAAGGGTAGGCAAACATACAAATAGTGAACTTGATTTCTGTTAACTTGTAGGTAGATGTAAAAGTTGACTTAGTATACGCAAAATATTTAGATGCTTAGTTTGTTTACATTGCGTCTGTGGTACAAATGGACCTGTCCAGTGTCCAAGCAGTGCAAGCATTTCTCAGTTATCGTGGCGACTCATAAGTACTCATAACTCAAGAAGCTCTGAAGGTATAGACGCTAAACGGTCTTTATATCGTGTTGTACTCATATTGAAGGATGCGATTAACCGTCAAATTGAACAACTCCATGGACCCAATTATTTCGCTTTTTGGTTGGTTTCATGGAGAAAGTTATTCAGTTGTATTTAGTTGGCTTTCGTCGAAGTGAGTAGTTCCCAACTCCCCCATTTTTCAACTACATAGTAAAACAATTGAATACAGTGACATAACGTACAAATGCGCTTAATGAAAATTTTGTTAATTGAAGCACCGGACAAAAGCAATTTATCGGGAATTGTGTCCCGTATCCACTATCCACCATACGGGTCACTCAATAAAATTGAGAGCATAAAGATCCGTTATCCTAGTTTACTACCATTATTAATTGTTATAAATGTGAAAGTTTTGAAGTTTTGTTTGTTACTCAATCATGCTGTGCGATATACGTGTCATATTTAATATAAGAATAATAATAATATGTATATAAATGAATAAACGGAATAATAATAATAAAAACACTTGATTTACCACCATACACGTATCAAAGCCTTCAGAAGGCTGCAATCCTTAATACTTGCCGGATTGTCAGAAAATTTTTACAAAATGAAAATGCGACAGTAAACTCCACCTCACACCCTCAATCACCGCACAGACACAGTTTAATGTACATTCATCATCAATTAACCTGACCATACCATCATCTCATCCTATCACCACTCTACCGGGGTAGTACTTGGCTTCGGCCCGTACTATTCTACTAATCCGGCATTTAAAGCCGAGCTACGTAAAAGTATGAAAAGAATAATAATAATATAATAATAAGGAATAGAATAAGGATATTTTGCGAATGGATAGGTCGTACATCTATGCTTATCCGTAGAGGGATAGTTTTTTGAAGTTATACTTCTTTTGGCGCGTTACGGAAAAATGATGAGAGTAAATTTTTACGATGCGCGCGCACACCGTCACAAAAAAACCGACACCCTGAAGTTAGCTAGTCAACATACACCCTGAAGTTAGCTAGTCAACATTTTAGTTTTATACGCCAAAGAAGTATAACTTCTTACGTACGTAATAAGTACACACACACTTTTTTTTTATCCGCGCATCATTAGGGTTACCATATTTGTTTGGATTTATTTATTGTTACCGCATTTAGTCCTTAAATAAAAAATAAAAAAATTCAAATATTACTAAAAAAGGATGATGTCCGTACTTTTTTGTTTATGTCCGGCTTTTTATCTTGACTTCTCAAATTTCGCACTAAGTACCCTAGTAGGATTTGAGTAAAACCGTGACCAACAGCTAGAAAACTATAATAGAATGATTGTCTGATAGAAAGAGATAGCACACTTATCTCGCGCAACTATCTCCCCTCATACCTAACATTTGACAGACACTTGACTGATACGGTTAAATTATTCATACAAATATAATGAAGAGCCGAGTTGTGTTTGTTAAGGGTTCCCACGCAAACGGATTATGAGATTGATATGGAAACTCTGATGATAGCTTGCGTAGGTAAGTACATATCTAATATTATTATCTTTTACTGTTTAATGTTTACTGTTCAAAGTCGCCGCGCTTTTTCAATGGCTACGAGTATTTTTCTCATAGTTAATGGCGGTTTTCACATAGGATTAAAGTAATGTGATAGGTAATGATGATGATAACCAACAGACATGTAAAACAAAGGAACATAAGTAAACAAGTCAATTTTTAAACCCGCTTCCTGTCTAATTTCATTTAACAGAACAAGTAACCTGAATAGGTTAGGTTTCTACAATTATACTTCTTTGTAAGCGTACACTAAATCTATTTGACTACTTCATCGCTTAAGGTTCCATGAGATGGTGGCCAAACGCGAACCCATCCAATAGAAAGTACTGCGTTGACTTACGTGTCCCAGCGTGGTGACAACCTATTCAGCACTAGCCAACTACTGACACAATTCTGAAAGAGTCGAAAATTGAGCAGAAGAATTAAAAAAGGGGAAAAAATATTTATTTGTCGCAGGGACACACAAAGTGACAAAAAGAAACATTACAATATTTATAAATACAACGGGATAGAACAAAAACAAAAAAGTTGACAACTTCCACGTTGTGATTGCGACAAGCAGGTTACCACTCAGGATGATGCTGTGCTATGGGGGTCACAGCACAACGTTGATTTTCAGAAGAATGTTAAAAGCAACCAATGCTTTCCTTATTTAACAGAAAGAAACAAAAGATAGTAAAAACTTATTAAGACTGCAAAAAGAAATACTATCTTTTCAACACAAAACACTGCCTGACGCTGGTTTTCAACAGAACCACAACCAAATAAAGGATGATGTCTAAATTCTAAAAACGAAAAATGTAATTGTGAAAACAAACTCCAGGGCAAAGTTACAACGAGGGTCATGGTCACGGTCAATAGTCATGAATATGACACGCACACGCACTATCAGGCACACGTACAACGTAAGCAGAAAACTTTCTGCTCAAGTTTTTACTTTGGAATTCTTTCCCTTAACTTTATGTATGGACTGGGTTACGTTGGTGAACGAGTTTCAAGATCCACAGTGATCATGAATATTATCACATAAAGGGTGTAAAAAGACTCAAAACGAAGCCGAAAGGCACTTGTTCTCCTCGTCATTGCGATATTTTTTTTGCTCTAGATCATACCTGGGAACCTTCTAGTTACGGAGATATTGGGGGTCAAAGTTTCAACATTTTCCCATTTTTTTTTTAATACATTTTTTTAATGTATTTTTTTTAATGAAGACTCCTTCACGTTCTCCGTACTATTCAATCCATCTATCAACACAATGTTTTGAATGAGTTACATTGATTCCTACCGTAAAACGGATTTTTCACCCCAAAAAAAGTCGTTTCCCAGCAATAATTTTTGCGTAAAGTTACTTAGTTTGATGTACATAATGCTTGGTTGACGGCTTCGTGAAGAGTCTGTTTACACCCTGTATAGTAAAAATTGAGATGAATCTGCCAAGGCATGATTTGTTCTCAGGCTGCAAGACTATGTTCAGGATAGACATTTAATTTTGCGGTGAAATAATTAACCCGCCTGGAAGGTTTTGAACCTTTCTTCAAAAACCTTCGGCTCTATCAGCCTTATTATATTTACCAGAATTTAACGTTGAGCGTCTGCCAATCTGACCTCTATAGCCCAGTTATTACACAACACCCCCTGACACACCGAGTCATCAGTTGAATTATTAATATTTGTGGAGTATAGAGCATTTTTAAATGCACCAAAAGCGTTCCCTTTGCTGTGATCAGAGGATTTTTCTGATGGCAGAACTCTTTACAGTTTCAATCAACGTAGCACTACCGTGTCTTGTCTGCACAGTGAACATCACCTACATAAGTTTATCGCAATCGATAACGTCAAAATAGTTGGGTACCGAAGAATTTTAATCTCCCAAGATCGCTTTACATCATATCGTTTTTAGTTTGCTCTTAAGACTTTAAGTTTTATATGAGTTCACTCGGTGACATAGATACCTACATGTAATATACGTAGATACGTATATTACATGTAGGTATCTATGTCACTTGATAAGCTTTGTGTGTATTTTGCAACGTCACCAGATATGGTGACATTAGAAGCCTGGGAAGATTTAGATAAGGTTTATAACTTTTCTGCTTACCATATTCGCATTAGCTGGATGTAATTGAAGAGGTCGTAGCTAAATAATAACAACCGCTCGGATCAGCCTTCAAGTTAAGCCACGCTTGCCTAGGTTGGTCTGTGGATGGGTGGCCACCCTTTACATACCCAGATTCCTCCGTGTCTTGGCTGTCATTTATAGATTTTTGATAGTCGTTACAGGTGGTCAGTGGTCCGAAAGGCCCACTACTAACTGGGTTCTGGAGGTCAGATAGGCAGTTGCTCCATGTAAAATACTGGTATCCAGCTGCATCGGATTAGACTGGAAGCCGACCCCAATGTTGATGATTGCCAGATGATGATTAGCAGGTCGTAGTTTTAATGCTTCATCACCACGTTTGAAGAATAGATTGGCGATTTGATTGTTAATGAAATGATGGACAGATTTTAAATGATTTTAGTAATCAGAGTCAAAAATGATTAGTTAGTGAAACTCCATAAAATTCAGGGGTATCGATATAACAGATGATACAAAAAAAACAAAGGTTCTTTTCAAAAACAATTTCAGACTCTAATAAATAAAAAGAACAGTGGCTACAATCATAAGCTGGTTCATTCAAAAGTAGAGTTTGTTTTTGTTTCGTGATTTCGATGTCGGCAATTTATTTGGAATACATATTTATTGCAACACTGCCTCCTCCCAAGTCACAACACAACCCACTATGGGTTGTGTTGTGACTTGGGAGGAGGCAGTGCACCGGTCTACCATTTCGAAAATAACTTTCTGAACCCACTGCTATGAAATATACTTTATCTAAAGGGATATATAAGTTCATATGAAGGAAGTACCTCAAAGTAGGAACTCACGTTAACTCGCGAGATGAACACAGATCAGTCAAGCATGAATCGGCGTATCTCCTATTAAATGCACCTTATCTGCGCTGCAAATTCGCAGAGTATTACTCGTTTTTCCTCGAACTTATTGAAATGAAAGTATAAGGACGTCCTTCCCCATCCCCATTCTTAACAGAGCGTGAAATCCTGGACTCGATTCCAGGAACAGACGCTGTTATTGGGATTTTCTTCAGGAATTTCTCATTAGCAGGCCAGAGGTCGGAGCCTGAATTTTTGCCCAGCAATAGATCCGCCCACTCTTCTGAGATATGATACGATATGAGCTCTGGAACGGGTCTCAGAACACGTTGTATCCTTATTATTTCTTATTATAATTTTGGATTTAACAAGTCCTTGTCAAAAAGAACTAAGGGTTAAGGCGAGCTTAACCCTTAACTGGTAGAAGTTAAAAAAAGTTATGCAAACGCTCATGTGGGGTGCGTGACACCCCGATCATATAAATCAAATACGAAAAAATATGCCAAATCACGATTGTGCTCGATCATAAAGGACACCTGTTTTTATGAAGCTAACGGGAACTTCAGCTCACAAAATTCAGAATTTAAAGTGATCTAAACCTTCAGAGATGCGCTAGGGTGTGTAACACCCTACGCGATCAATTAGGGGTTAAAGAAAAACTTCATGTTGTGACATTAAAAAAAGAGCAATCCAAATGTTGCATCAATATCCAATCAGCAATTCATTGCAACAATAAAACTTGATGATCTATTGTAACATTTGATATCGTAACCTTAATTTCAATCATTAAATACCTTCAACATATTTAATTTACAACTAGCCGACATTAATACGGTGTTTGCATGCAATTTTATCGATAAACGATTAAGGCTGTACCTATCGAAACTTGTTTGGACTTATCGATACCTATTAAAAAAGGTATCGATGTTGACCTTGGCCTTAAAGATTGCCCCTCGTCCTTTAAATATCTGATCGGAGATAATTTACAAGTACTTAAAGCGATCTTTAACCAGTTCTGCAATTATCCATATAATTTTTAATCTGTTTTTTTACTTTTTCGGATTTTCTACAAAATTTAGCCGATTTCGGCTTGAACACATGACCAACCTACTTCCAAGCCTATTCCTTAATAACTTTGTGTTTATGGTTGAAGTTTAACAAATAAATGACGTCGTTGGAATTGGGATTACTAATACGATGCTTTGTCAATACTTGATTTTGTTTGTGCTCAGTAATTAAATAATAAACTCTCTAAAATAACGCAGCTGGCATATTACTGAATCTACCACCAGCACCTAACAGCAGTTTAAAAGCCTCCAGCCCGCTAAGCAGCGGTTGAAAGCAGCTTAGTGGCTAAAATACAAAAAATCTGTGTTTTAATAGAATTGAGTCCCTATACTACTTCAGAAATATGCTGAAGTAACTGCTTGACTTGATCAAATAGTTTTCTGCCATTCAATAAGCTTTACTCACGATACAGGTAAGTACTCAAACAACTATAAAACACTTGAAGTAATTGGTGCGTTGGTTAATTTAGAAAATCTATTACAAAACTTTTAACCACATCTAATCTTGGCGTCTTAGCGTTACATATTGGTCCCGTGGCCGCGGTCCCGTCGGAACTTAGATATAACGTAAGTACATTGCTCGTTTTTGTAGAACTTTGTTTAGTAGACCAGCGTACTGATCCAGAAATGGGCATTACCCTTTATTTATAAAAGTTACTTTAATCGACTAACGCCAAAAACTATAACTATAGTTTATGAGATGATGGATACAGGTTGTGTTAGGGGTGGTTCGGCCTCCTAATTATAGATGACAAATGATCCAACCCTGTATTTATAAATAGATAATGTGAATAATCAGTACCGTTATAATATTAATGGCATAAAATACAAGCAAAATGCATTAACTCGAACAACTATTGTTATATAATGTAGGCATTATAAACACGCAACATGATATAGGCACCTAAAAAGCCATTTTTCATAAAAAAATATAAAGCGGTGCCGTTGAAAATCTAATGTCGTTCTAAAAATTGTGTATATTTTGTAGTAAAATAAATGTGGCCTCCATTGCCTTAAATCTTAACAAAAACATTACTTACTCTCGTGTATAAACTTGCTTTTACCAGATACGGCTTAATGTGCAGGAAAAATATTTCTTTAGCCATTTTTTTGGTATTTCCCTTTCTGGTTTCCTTATAGGGGAAGAATAAACAACTAAGTCAAGGAAGCCTAGACTAAGCAAATCAAAATAAACAGTCAGAAAAAGCAGTACTCAAAATACTGTAGTCTAGTAGTATAAAAAAATCTGGTAAAAAGCTGTATCCGGTTTTTTGGAAGCTGACCAACTTAGTTGGGAAAAGGCCAAGCCTTTTTCTAAAAGATTTTTTCATTTTAGTCCCTCAAAGGACTACTTAGGCAAAAACTCGTCCATAACAGACTTTAACACTCGAAACAATCAGCCCTTCTGATGCTGATGACGAAGCCTGAATGCATGTAAACAATACCAACGTGTGATATTCTAAAGCTCATCCTGAAGTTTAATATCCTGTTCAGCACAGCCTGTCAGTCTCCTCTGCATAATATCAGACTACATTCCCGCACAAAGACTTTTATATCAGCTTCATCATTTCATACTCTCTTGGTACATGTTACTGTTTGGTCGCAACTTTGCGCTTCAAAAGGCGTTTATGGAGGCAACATTATAAGCCCGCGTTTTCATCACAAGTAAACTATTGCAATGTTTTATGCTCTCCTCATAAACAGAGATATTTAAACCGACCGTGTAATAAAACTGAAATGTATAACGTCTTTTTGTAATGCTCTAATTTACGTTTGAAATTGTGAATTACATATTCGTACAGTTTACGCTTTGGAGTTGTTAAATATTCTCTTTTTTTCTTTTGGAAGTTGGCTTTATCTTTTTTGCTTCGTTCCTGGGTAATATCAGTGGTACTTTCGCCCCATCAACACTAATTCCGGTTCAATCTATCAGAGGGCCTGAATTCGGGGCGAACATAAAACGTGTCACTCAAACATATTACGTACCCAAGGACTTATGACCTACGTATATTTTTTTACCTTAAAAATTCTTGGGGAACTCTCGTGGTGTCAGAGGTGTAAGTGCTGACGCATATTTTAAGACAAGAGGTCCAACTTTCTGTAAAACGGTACTCACTCAGGAATCAGGATGTTTAGTAAAGGGCATAAACTACTCAAAGTCTATGTAGCTTTTTTCTTGTTTTAAAGATAACAATTTAACAACGAAGGAGATGGGGGGAAGAGCTGGATATCTTCCTTGAGAACAATTAGAAAGAAGTCGCGTAGGGTTTTGAAAGTTTTAAATATAGTTAGTATTTACTTAATTTTTTATCACACTCAAGTCGATTTTGTAATGTTGATAGTGAGGAATAGAACAGATACAAAGCAACCTGAGTAATGTTGCAATTCTACGAAGCAAAAGCGTTCGTTGTTTATTTTGACAAGCTTCGCAAACTAATTGAATAAAATGGAAAGGAAAACCGCAGTGATAAAATGACTCCAAGCAACTCTGTAGCCCTGGTATCAGATGTAGGAAGTAACTTTCAGAAAGGGACATCAAGATATGGCCCGAAAAAAATTACTTTGAAAGAAGTTTTTATCAAAATTACCCCTTTGCCGAACGTCCAAAGCATATACAGAAACCATTCAATCCCCATGGCTTTAACAAACCACTCCAAGGTGTTAATGAAAAATTTTGTAAGTAAATAATATGACGTCATTTATCACTCTCATAGAAAGCTTGGTTTAAAAATGTTGAGATAAGTCATTTATTTGATGAGGTAACTCATACAAATACCTAACTTTTTCCTTAAAATGCTGGTGTTGACAAATCATAAAATTAAGCACACAAGTATGTACTCGGGTGTTGAAACAGCAATAGCCGTGGTAATTAAATGTTTGTGATAATTAACAGAACACACAATTTAACTACTAATAGCATAGATAAAATAATGCAAAAAATTGCTTTGTAGAGAGCCATTCATTTCTGAACGAGTGACAGCTTTTTCTAAATAGCCAAGCGCCAGATTAAATCCCATTTAAAGTACCGTCAGACAGCTACAAGAAAGTCAGTTCTTGTTAAAAGTTCACCATCTCAAGTGGCAAAGCCACATGACACCAGCTATCGAGTATAACATGACATTGAGATCCCAAATTGGCACTTTTGAACGCAATAAAAATCTCCCGAGATGTGTGGAACTTTATTTATGACGTAAGTACTTGGAAAAAGAAAGATGAGCAGTTTTTGAGCTAAGAAATCATTCTTAATGAAGATAATAATTCACTACGTAAATATTAATCATAGTTTCGAAAGAACTCAGTTGCGACAAACAAAAATGCGTTTCTGATGGTTGTAAATTATTCAAAATTGTGACACCAATAACATTCAATTATATTGTAGAGTCAACAATATTAATATCTATTCACCGCTACCCATAACTTTGAACACGAAGCCATAACTTTATGTGTGTGCGCGCCTTCACTTCAAACTCTTGAACAATCTTGAGAACGCACGAGTGTTAGAACCTATAAATTATTTAGGTAAGGTAGTTTAAGTTTTAGCGGGTTTACACATCAATAAATAATCCCCGCGTAGGTGCTTACATACCGGGGAAACTTAATTTATATCCCCACAGCGACATGACACACGTAAGTCAGCACAATACCAGAGTTACGATCCACCAACATCAAATTCGTCACCTACGAAATGGTTTCCACTTTAAAACAATGCGATGTCCCATCAAACTGTTTAAATGCGCTGACAATTGTGATTGGATTCTATCTACGTACGACTTTATTGCCCAAATTAAGGAAGCGATGCACCCGAATGCAACTGCATCAGCGTGTAGTGAAATCAGAACGGGGTATTCATTACGCAATATTTTCCCTCGCCCTACAGAATCGCGATGAAGCGTATATAGGGAAAAAAAGACGAACTTCGTTTCACAAACAAAGAGCGCGCCTGAAAGGGGCCTGTGAAAAAACATTTTCATTGTGTCTGCGAGTCGCTCGATTTTTAATCTTCCGCGCGTCTCTCTGTAAGTTTATTGTGAGCATTGCGAATCGGTTGTTGACCATTCCTGAAACCTACGCTTGTCATCGACTTCTGAATCGCCCACATCAATCTTAACTTGTGAAACAACTCACTTGAAAACTTTTCAGGGTCCCCTGAAAAGTTGTAGCAGTTGAACTAATTTCATAACCATATCCACTTACCTACTTAATCAATATAAATAAGCCTGATATTATATCATTTCAGAACTTAACCAACAAACTTATTTTGATAAAGTTTCAAATTGAAATCTGTCAACAAAAGTTAAATTTATTAACAGTAAAATTTTATTGTTTTATGAGTTGCGACAATAAAAACCCACCAGTGGTTCGCCGACTGACGCATTTGTTCGACCGCGGATTTTGATTGCACTGCTAAAACACGTAAATGAGTATGTGCTGTTTACATTAAAGAGGTGCGATTTTGCAGAAGTCATTAAAACATGCGAAGCTTTCCTTGAAACCTACCTGTATTTACCTTCTTATGTCACCAGCGGATATAGGACAGACGAAATGTGCCACACTCATAAATTTCGGCCGAACTATTCAACTATCAATTCGTATTTCCTAAGAAGGACTCTTACTGTGTCCAGTCTTCCTGGACCTTCATCAACTGCTGAAAGTTTCCCACTCTCCTCATAGTTTGTGTTCAATGCGGGGGGAGGAGTGTCCTTCCTTAGCCGGTCGTACATGTGTGAAAGGCAGGGATCCACATGAAGTCCCTCATGTTTCATTCATGCCGTTGAAGACGATGTAGTGACGTGTTCACGGCCCCGAGATACAGTCATGCATTGATCAGTATTGTTGAGAATTGTTTAGATACACAATTCATATTGTGGCTTTTGAACCAGTCAGATATCAAACAGTTGCCATTTAGCATTGTTTGGTATGCTATCATGAGCTGGGAAAAAGAAATTCCTTGTTGATTAGTGCTTCAGTGGATGATACAATGGACATTTTTCTTATAATTAATCAGTCTGTAATGTGGTAGAACTCAGGCCAACTGTGAGAAACCCACCACTTAAATCCAGTGCCAGTTCGTGGATCTAATCATCATTCGCTTATTTGGGGTCGGCACAGCATGTCTTCTTCCTCCATACTCCTCTGTTACTCGTTTTCTCAGCGGTAACCTCCTCTCTAGTTATATCTTCCTTGTATCAAAATAATGTCTTCGAATTTGACGTTGTATGACATGGTTGCCTCAAGGAACTTTTCTTCACAATTTCTAGAGCACTCGGCTCTCTCTTCAAAAAACCTTATTACCATGAAATCGGATCGCCAAGTAAAATGGTAATTCGAAAATTATTCTTAGAAAACTGTTTAACTTAACACTCGCTCGCTTTGCAATTAATAACCAGATTGCGTGTTCTGCACTTTTTGTTTAAAAGGGGTCAAGAAAAGTGACATTAGTGGGGTAATTTGTTACCCCTGCAACTTCTATAAACGTGTGCTGTTTATTCCTCTATACATACACAATGAAGAACTATGACTAACTTATAACCAGTGTAAGTTCACGTATTATGCTTTAAGTTGGCTATCACTTCATTTGATTACGTTTAATTATTTAGGGTTGTTTCTCGAGGCTAAATAATAACAACCGCACGGGTCGATCTTTGCGGTAGCCGTAAGCCGCGCTTGCCGAGGTTGGTTCGTAGATGGGTGACCATCATTACATACCGAGATTCCTCCGTGCCTCGGAAGGCATGTTAAGCCGTTGGTCGCGGCTGTCATTTGTAGATCTTTGGCAGTCGTTACAGGTAGTCAGTGGCCAGAAAGTCTAACAACCAGTCTTACCAAGGGGTGTCGTATTACCCAGTACTAACTGGGTTGTGGAGGTCAGATAGGCAGGGGCTCCATGTAAAATATTGGTATTCAGCTGCAACCGGACTCGAAGCCGTCCCCAACATAGTTGAGAAACGGCCCAAAATGTTTTACACGAAAGCAACTAGTGGCATTTATTTATTAAAGAAAAAAATTAAATAACAACTAAGTTTAGTTAGTACTAGCTAGTCTAGTTAAAATAATTATGGTGGACCATACAGCTTATGAATATTTAGTAGCCCAGCCCACTCAAGCTAAGCTTAGTTTGTTCGCAGGATGAAAAGCCAGTGGTTTAAAGTACTCAGGTAAGCTAATTAACTCTTGGTTTAAAGCCCTAATCAAGTTTTTAATGAGTAGAATAATGTTTTAGGGAAAATGGGTATCTAATCTTTTTATCTATATCATAGGTACTTATTATGAATTAATTTACTGGTGGCTCTTTGGTCTAATGGTCACAATCGCGACTGCTGAGCATTAGGTCCTTGGTTCGATTCCCGGGTCGGGCACATTGTTATTGGGCTTTTTCATCAGGGATTTCTCAGTAGCAGCCACGGAGTCAGGATTTGTGCCCGGTTGATGGCAATAGGCTCACGCCCTATTACTTGGGACGTCCCAATGGGACTTTGTGAGTACTATATGGTCATCTATGCTCATACCTTTGACGAAAACAGACGTGATGTTATGTTAAGTCACACCTAAAAAACCTGACCACTCCGGGAGTGCCGACAGACTAGGAAAAAGCTTTTTTTTTTCAATATTCTGGATTATTTTTAGGAGATATTTTTGCATTAGTGTTTTACTTATACATTTGACTATACATCGTATGTTTTTGGGCTTGTAATATGAAGCAATACGGCTAAGTCTGCAAAGAAAAAAAAAAATTTTTTTTCACTCTTCTAGATTATTTAAAAAAAAAAAATTGCATATGCTTTTTAATTATACATTTGACTATACACTGTATTTTTGGACTTGTAATGTGTAGCAATACGGCTAACTCTGCAACGAAAAAGAGGTCGTTGTTGGTCGCGAATGGTGTCGCGAGCTCAATTGTTTTTCCCCATCTCAGAAATGCCAAACGCGCCTAAAGAAGTTTTCACTTCAAAAATACACGGTTGTTTTGCGTGTGTTGTGTGATTTCGTTGCAATTCCAAAGTACACAACAGATTTTGTTGGAGTTCTCACTATGTTTCAAAAAATGAATCCCGGTAGGTTTATGTGTGGGAATTCTCGTATAATTCTTGTCAAGTCGTAAACATCATCCTGTCTGCCTAACCTCTTTTCAACTATGTTGTGTGTTCTAGTCCAACCGGATGCGGGTTAATAGGCTTTTTTGCGTTAGCTCGTTCCATCGTCGACCTCATCTCTGTGCTCAGGAGTAGATTGACGTCTAGAGTAGGCCTATTTTGGTAATCTTTACATAGTATAAAAGTCAGTCGCTCGCTCTATTTGTACGCTTAGATCTTTTAAGCAACGTAGCGAATTTAAATGCAGTTTTCAGCAATAGATAGAGTGATTGAAGAGGAAGGTTTATATGTATAATAACATTGCACTCGTGCGAAGCCGGTCGGGTCGCTAGTATATTATAATAAATAAAAATGCTGCTGAATAACAGTATTTTACATGGAACTACGGTATTTAACCACTGGTAGTTTTACCAGTATTTGACTTCGACAACCCAGTTAGTACTAGATAATACGATACCCTTTGGTAAGACTGGTTGTCGACTTCCGAGCACGCATGTATTACATGTAACGCCGGTCAAAGATCTACTAATGACAGCTGGGACCAAACTTGGTATGTAATGGGTGGTCACCCATCCATGGACCAACCCAGGTAACCGCGACCTAACCTAGACATCAACCCGAGCGGCTAGTATATTGAACCACGAACATCCTCTGAATATGAAAAGAACAATACCAATTATCAACAAGCGAGTAAAGATTTTTTTCCAATACTTATTTATAGCTTTTTATATCTAGGCAATTATTTTTTAAGATATTGATAGTTATTCAAGAAACTAGAATTATAACTTATTCGTTTTCATCGCCATCTCGTTATCATGTTTTACGAGTGTTTAATAACTTTTTGAATTATTAACTACTAGTTATTGCCCAAGGCTTCGCTCGCGGATTCGCTCGCGTTGATTTAGAATTTGACAATCAATTCGGGTTGTACACGTGGCGCCATCTATTATCATTAGAACGTTATTGTTGTTTTCCTCGGGAATAGTACATTTTTTCGGGATGAAAGGTACCCTCAGTCCGTTTCTGTGCACCAGACAACGTTTAAGCAAAATTTCAGGATGATCGGTTCAGTGGTCTAGGCGTGAAAAGGTAACAAGCAAACAAACAAAGTTAATTTCGCATTTATAATATTATTATTAAAAAGTTAGGACTAGTTAAGTAGTTAGGATATTTTATAAGTATTAATAAGTAATATTTGCCAATTCATCAGTGACCTATGTAGAGTGTGCAAATTAATCAATGGAAAAGGTCATGATAAACTAATTCTAAATTAATAATAATATTTCATAATAATAATAATTCAGACTACACCGAGGTAACGTTTTGGTTGTGGTCAAGATTAAGAATAAATAAAGATTAATGTTTACCCATTAGAACAGTATCTTCAAACTCGAGAGTACACAAACTATCTCTGGTTTGAACAGTTTGTTAATGCTAATGCACGAAGTGGTGGGTGAGCATAAATTACTAATGACCTGTTTCACCACTTTGGATAACTTAGCCGGCTCATTATTACTAAATAGATAGATACAAATATCATCAGTCTTATAACCCTTCTAAGGGTTAGGCCGAAGTGTACAGAAAACCCACATCACATAACCTAGTAGATCGCCAGTTATGTTTAAGCCCCATGTAATAGGGGGCTATTGTCATCAACCACGCACAAGTCCACTGTCCAGGCTCCATGGCTCTGTCAGGGCTGTGGGACTGTTCGAAAGAGATACCGCGGCCCTGGAACACAAATGGCAAGGAAGGAACATGGATGGGTTTTAGTCAGTACAAGTCTGACACTCCCTTCCGCTGTGCCCGGAGCGGGAAATCATCAAATGACCCCCATCATTTGATGATTTCCCATCTAGGCTCCATGGCTGCTACCGAAAAACCGGTCTAAAATGGCCACTTTTCCTAAAATAGTCACAGACGCAGTTAATGTTAATTTTATATATATTATTTTATTATCATCTTAAGCGGCCATTTTAGACCCCCTGAGAATCGCCCTTCATGCTTAGCACTCGCGCTAGCTACGACTAGACCAATAGTGTGAAACTAGCCCTAAATCTCATCAAACTAACGCAACTCCATCAAAACCTATTACTAAAATTAAATCGCATAATAAAAGCTTTTTAAGAAATAAATTTCGCCCAGTGCCACTTACGTCGGGTTCAAGAATTATGAATAAAACATGGCACACTTCTTGCTCGGTCCGGCTATCTGTCTTGCGTTGTGAGCTACCTATCCATCCATTATACACGCTGTTATTGTACTTCCTGCCTTATGGCACATCATTTTGTGGGGCCCGGGGGCCCATTGAAGCAAGATCGAGAGTATTGTTGTTTATTGTTTCCTTAAACCCTCCGCAACAAAGCGAGAGGTGGCTAACTTGACCCTCTTACGAATTTTATTTTTGTCGCCCACCTTATACCTGTTTTTATTCGCTTCGCATACCTTCACGTTGCGGATAATTCTTCCTATACTTAATATAGAATACGGTTTGAAGAATCTTGCGAGTAACACGTCTTTAGTTGGGTCTTGCATACTGATCTGTAATGGTTAATACAATAAGTTGAATTTTATTCCGTCTGAATGGTGAGCTAAATAATTCATTAGTGATTACAAATAGACTTATCTTAGGTATGATCAATTATGAATAAACAGCCCTGAACCCATGTTTTCTGCATGAATAAACGGTTGTTTGATGAGAATTCTTTTTAGGTTATTTTGGAGTACCTTTTGTGGTATAACTTCATTTAAAGTATATTGCAGAGCAAGGTTACAAGATAAAAAAAAGATAAAAAATAACTTATAAAATCACAAAAATCTACAGACTCATTAAAAAGATGCATAGAGGAGACTTTTCTCCTGCAGTGGCCAGCTTTCCGCTCGACTTTCTGATGACGAAGTATTCCAAAAAGTTTTGGACTATCAATCAAAAATGTACCTATTTTACATAAGGACACCATTACAACGTATTAACGTTCAAATTACGTGGAGAATTTTCCAACCACCGATAATTACCGTGATACAGTCATGAGATATGTTTAGTGTTTCCTGCTTTTCTTTTGCCCTGGTTCCCTACAGCCAGTCAGAACGAACTCATCACATAATTGATGGAGGAACATCATGAGCTTGCTAATGAGGCTGGCAGTAGTTGCTCTAAACAATGCGGATGTATGCAATTAGCCGGGAGACACTAGAATTAAGAAAAGGGGGAAACTAAGTAGGTACCCGTGTACAGGCGTCACAACTGTTTGTGTTATACCTTCTTTATCAGCTTAACTCGTTACTTTATGATCTGTGTGTTTTTTAGCAGCTTTAGCTTTAATTGACGTCTCATTATTTGACGACACGGTTGGTGCAGTGGCTGATCGATTGACTGCTACGCTGCGTGTCGCGGGTTCGAACCCACGCGGAACAAATATTTGTATGGCCTACAGATAGTTGTTCCTGGTCTGGCTGTTTGTGTAAGTGAGTGCAAATGTCTGTGAATGCACCCACGATACAGGAGAAATTCCAAGTGGGGGGCAACGTTAAAAAAAAATATATATATATTTTTAAATATTATTTTGACTGGCTTCCTTGCTCTGGGGTGTAATTTTCGTGGTTAAAAATGAGTACAGTTGCTCCACAATCCCTACACTGCCTTGTTACCGAATTTGGGGCAAGTACGGTCACCAACACATTCAGTTACTACAAACTGTCAAATTTCTCCAAATGATTTTAAACCATAAAAAGTTGATTACTAAGTTCAAAATCGAATGAGAAAATTTGACAGTTTGTGGGAACTTGAAGCGTTGGCGACTGACAAACTTAAAAAATCTCGTCTGTGACAGACGAACAAAAACATGATTTTAGGAACCTTAATAGCTAGAAACCCTACAACTGATTTAAACTGACATGACGACATTGGGTTGAGTCTCTTGAAAAATAAACAATATTTTGATGATGTAAATTTATGAGACAGACTAAAACTGGATCCTAAATAACTTTACTTTTAGATGAAAAACTCTCAAGAGTGATAAAAATAACTCTCAGAAATAATAAGTTTTGTTCTTAGAGTTTCAGGACTATGAAAAAGAAAATGCCTTCCCATAGAGAGTTACGTACGAAAACTTGTGGAGAACGTGATCTTTTCCCTTACAAAAAGCCGTGAATCATTACTTGTCTAGGTAAGTACTTATAATGAAAAGGACCTTATTCACTTTAACAATTCTTTTACATGGAACCCTATGATTGAATCCTTAAGTGTATGATGGTGTGGATGTTATTTGAAGGTTCTATGATTATTAGGGATTCCGTACCCGAAGGGTAACCAGTGGGACCCTATAACTAAGCCTCCGCTGTCCTTCCGTCCATCCGTCCGTCTGTCTGTCAGCGGGCTGCATCTCATGATCCATAATAGATAGACAGCTGAAATTTTCATAAATGTGCATTTCTGTTGTCGCTGTAACAAATCATAAAAAAAAACAAAGATTCATGCGCGACTCCGATTCGCACGTGTCCGGTTTTTTTTAGGATCGTTGAGATGAAACAGTTAAAATCTCTTAAAGGCTTCTATGAAACTTGATGTAACACAAAAAAACGGGATAAATATAATGAACCACCAGAAAATAAATCACCAAAAATAGCTTTGTGACCACTTACATCTACCACCTAAAATATCAATTGATCACCAAATTTAGTAAATGAGCACCAAATTTTAATGAGGTGGTTGATGACAAACTAGTTTTGCCTAGGCCTACTCGGGGCACCCTGACACGGGTAGATTAGGTTAGAAGGGTATGGAGGGATCGAATGAGGGACCTAAGCGAGCGAATAGACCCCGCCATACCCTTCGTGGTTATACCCTTCGTCGACTGGGCCTCTCTAGACTCGGATGCAAGAGCATAACAGTTCAATTTCTGGTGGTCATTAACTATTTTTGGTTCTAATTTCACGCTAAAATGGGGATTAATTTTGGTGATCATTAACTAATTTTGACAGTCAAGAGTAATTTTTTTACCGTTACATTTGAGTAAATCTGGTGGTTCGTTAAACATAAGCCCAAAAAAAATACCCCGCAAACTGTATTTGCTTCAGGTTAAAGTAAACCCAGCGAGGTAGCTTTGGCTTACATACCGTATCCAAGAAGGCATGAAAAATTCAGTGCCATCATCTCCTGTATTCCATCCAGATGGCAAAGTATGCACATAGGGATCGGAAACGGTTTCCCTGTATATCTATTTACGGTAAATACATCAGCATAGGTTGCAAGCCAACCGAAACCACAGGGCCATTAACCACAGAATAATAAAAATATGTAGAAGCTTAACTTCTGTCCAGTACGAGGCCGTTAAATTATACAAACGGTTTTTAAAGAAGTTTTGCTATTTATAGTGAGACTTATAGATCGAGACGAGACTTACAGATCAGTCATACTGTGTTACAGTATTTTTAAAAACTCGATGTGTCATAATTGTTATTATAATATTAAGCTCGAGTTCTTTGTAGTGATCGCACGCCGCTGCTGATCCTCACCAGTCCGTTTAGACTAGCATTTGCCCCTGCAAAATAACAACTTTAATGAGCAGGGTTGACAGGGTTCATGACAATATTGCTAATGATCGAGCGCATAACGTGTGTAAGCATCGCGCGTGCATCTTTCTTTGTACAACCTGACAGCGGGGGACCGCCCAACATGCCCAAAAATGCATCGTATCGTACGGAACGAATATTTCGCTTCTGTAACATACATACTCTATGCCATTACAAATAAAATTACTACGACACACCGGCCTCGACCGCTTCGGTAAAAACGCACTGGAATGGATTCACTCAATTTTGCGAAATAAAATATTTTCTTTTTCAAAATTTCGATTGAATTAACTTTAATTGAAATTCGATAGTGCATATGCCTTTTGGGTAATCGAATAGGTTGCGAATGCTTTGTAGGATAATTTTGAAGCTACTGGAAATATTTGGTGTGATTTTTCGTTGTTATGTGTCTGAATTACATTCAGGTGCACTGGTTTTGCTAGGTAAAGCTGCGCATGCTGCAGCCAGTCTGTGGAGAGAATATGGGTTATCATTATTAACACAAGGGGACAGCCCGTGCCCGATGGTTATTCAAGTTTCCACAAGCCTTATAACTGGTCTCTTTCCTTATCATGTGATTGTTGAAAGTTGGATATGCTAGCCACTTGAGAGCACATGATAGAGCAGCACACCAAAGCTCTCGACTACCTCCCTAGAAAGCCATCGATTGCAGTCGCTGTAGCCGAAATCGGCTAGATGGCATCATCATCATGTGAATGTGGTGAATGAGGATTCGAGGTCGTCCAGGCGCAGGGGCAGGTGTCCATGAGGTGGTCCAAAACAACTAAAAGTCTGTGACTTTTACGCAAAAATGACGGTAAATTTTCAACTCTAATTAACACATGACTTGTGATTTATTTAAGACAGTGCCAACTGCCATGACGTATGTGCAATTAGAAATAGCATGTATGTACATTTATTTTATTAAGTAAAGAAGGATAGCTAATATTGGCAAAAAATATCATAATATGTACTGATTGGTTAGTAGGTATTCTTATTTAAATAGAAACGTTTTAACCGGTTTATTGGTGGCACTAAATATTAATATACTCCATTGTTGAACCATCATAGTTTTTTTTTAATTGTTGGTCTTTAGTGTTTATTCAAAACTGTTTTTTGATCTATGAAGAAAGCGATGATAAATAAATATGGCTTTGTGCTACATCAATGAAAAGTGAGAGGATGAGCAAATATAGTGAATGGTGATGCAAGCTGATATAGCACTGGTGTAACTTTCACTAAATGGGTATGTACGTATAAAGTATATTTTTAAAGCTGTTCTAATGGTCGATCAACGTGACTGTGGTCCTGAGTGTGATCATAAAGTCTAGTGTTTATTGATTTTAATCTACGAGATGAAAGTCGGCTGCGCCGGGTATCGTGCGAACTTCGAACATGCATCAAGATATGATTCCGAACCACGCTGCCCGCAGCAGTGCTGCCGCGACACTACTGGTCCCCATACAATTTCTATAAGCTTATATGAGATTACATTCCGAGCTAGGCAGCAATGTCGCGGCAGCAATGTAAGCAAAACACTTAAGTGGCAGCACTGCGGCAACAGCACTGCTGCTTGTTGCCGAGTTCGGAATCATACCTTCAGGCTTTTATTGCACAACACTACTGGTAACAGTGAACATTCTAAGTTGAACCTTATTTGGTGCTGCAATCATTTTGTGATGATTGTCCTTTTTATAACTGTATGAATCGAGTAAGTCAACCAGTAGGCATCATTACACAGAAAACCGAAACGGGATTTTTACCATGTCTATTTGAATATTTCGGCGCCGAAATATCGGGAACTATGCCGTTTTCAGTGTCAATGATAATGTTAGTTACCATGTCAGTCTAACCTTATATGTTGATTTACGAATGAAAAACCCATAGCTAACTATCGCCAAAGCCTCTTACTTACTACATTCTAAATTCAATAACCTATATATCCACCACAAAATAAAAACAAACTAAGAAAATCAGTGCATTGTTCACCTCGCATTTCGATCCTTCCACAAAATATACAAAAGAATTCTCTGTTAACACTTTTATTTCTAAGTGTTGATTAATATATATTGGAGTCGGGAGAGCCAATCCTCCCGGGCCACGATAATTTACGACGCGGGCTCCGCCGACCCACAGACAATACCTTATTTACGTTTAAATAAAATACGATCATTGGATTATTGATAAAAACCTAAGCCTTCGATATTCGCATTACATTTTGTGGAATAATGAAGAGTTATACGGATAAAGTACGGACCGCAACCCGTAAGCAAGTTTATTTGTCTGATAGTTATGCTTGTTAAAGGCGAGCTCGTTTCAGTCATAAATGTTTATTTGCTTGACGTGGATTCTAATTAATCAGACGAGGCATCTATTATTTCTTCAGGTTTGTGAACTGTAATTGCTATCGTAATTCATGCGTTGTACTGAAATTGATTTCAATGCGCAGGTTTGCACAGGTTTCTTAAGTCTTTTTTCGTTACCTATTAAAGTTCGGTCAAACCTGTACCGACACATTGCGAATGCGGCTCCGGACATGAACAGGGACATATAAATGCTTACTAAATTATCGGCTATCGGTGTCCAGAATTTAGTCCTTACCAGTGAGTCTGATCCTTTATAGTTTCTTCCTACATCGATCAATATGCTTTTGCATCGAGAATTTTCAGATTAAAAAAAAATATCTAACACCACAATAAAATTCTATCTTCCAATTTTACAGCCAATAAATAAACAACATGGGCACATTGTTCAGGTATTTCGCAATCAAAGGCATGCACGTACCGAAGCGCCATATTTTGTATTGTTCCATGGATTTCGCTTTCATCATCCATGAATGGCATATTGGAAAAGGATTATTTTATCAAACAACAGAGCAGGAGGCAGTACGTTGAATATCAGAACGCATTTACTTATGCTGCATACAGGGATACCCGGATGTAAGAAAGGCATAAAGTATACAGGTTTAAAGTCGACTATCTCTAATAAGTAAGATGGTCTGCACTAAGTATTTCCAAACTCGTGTGCGACATATGTACAGATTTTACCAATCAACCTTGTACCTAATGCTTTTGCGCTAAAGTTGAAAATCTGCTAAAGAAATTTAAGTAGCTTGATGTGCGTCTGTTCATACATGGTGTAAATGGGCCCTCAACGAAGCCGTCAACCAATCATTCTTTAGATCAAGCTAAGTAACTCTACGTTTTGCTATTGCTAGGTAACGATTTTTTTTGAGGTTAAAATTACGTTTGACAGTAGGACGGTAGGAATGTAACACATTCAAAACATTTGCTGATGGGGGCATTGACTAGTGCAGGTGCCATGGACGTATTAAAAGTAAAGAGGTTTATTTTTGCTAGCCTACATTGTGTCTCACTGTTGGGCAAAGGCCTCCCCTTTCTCCTTCCATACCTCTCGAATCTGTGCGATCTCCGGCCATGTTAGCCCCACAAACACAATCAGAAACTAAAGATATAACAAAAAAAAAGTAAAGATGTAACATTAAAAATTGAATTTAAAAAGAGCTTGTGAAAAAGTAGGAACTTTGACCTTCAATATCTCCGTAACTATGTAAGTTACGGAGATATTGGAGGTATATGCATGTAGTTCCGAATTTCTTATAGAGCTAATGAGAAAAGATAAAAACTAGTACTATCATAACAGTACCTAATGATTTTATAGAGAAGTCGAATCTTGATAGACGTCAAAAACATTTTGGAAAGGCACTGGCAGATTCAAGGTAATAAAAAAAATACTTTTATGTATCTACACGACAACTTGATGACGAACAAAATAAATAAATATGGCATCAACTGTTATTCGTCAACCAATCAAGTCTGCTTAGCGCAGTCCAATGCTGGCCTCTCCGCAGTTGCCCAAATGGACCCTCAGTCCCCCCCTTTCTGTAACCAATCTACCCCAACTAATTCCTACAGGAGACAACCAACTGATTAATTATGTTTTTCTTTCATTCCAAAATCATTAGCATTAAAATGTAGATGAGGGGATTAAAATTTAATCCCAATTTACATTTTGTTACAGTACTTATGACCGTCCGAAATGTAAGCAAAATATAACTAGTGCCTGCTAATGCTAAAATAATGGCTAAAGAAAATAGCCTAATTTACTCCCTCTCATAGAGAGAAGGCCGTGTGTTCCAGCAGTGGGAGCGATCATCATCATCATCATTTCAGCCCGTTGCTGTCCACTGCTGAACATAGGCCTCCAGAATAGATTTCCAACGTTTCCGGTCCAATGCCACCTGCATCCAGCGACTCCCTGCAGCTTTTACAAGGTCGTCGGTCCATCTGGCAGGTGGCCGTCCCACGCTGCGCTTTCCAATGCGTGGTCTGCACTCCAGTATCTGGAAGTGAGAGCGATATGGGCTAGTTATACTTATGCTTTCTTTCGTTTTACGGGGTCATTTTTTCAAGTGAGCCAAGATGGCCAAATCCGTAGGATAAGGAATATCGTAAAATACTCAAAAGAGTCTCGAAGCCAATGTTGATGAAAACTTGAACGGTATTATTGAGCAGATACTTGAAGTTTTTGCTAATTCTTTTAATTCTGGATTTGGCAACACGCACAGTTATCATTGTATAAATTTCAAGAGTTGTTACTAGTAGTCTTATTCTTTTTTTTTATTGTGTTGTTAGTGCCTAACCTGAAGTCGGAATTTTTATGCCGCCATGGGGTTCTGACTTGGCTTTACATGCCAACGAGAAATATCTCTTAGGCATGCTGGTTTCCCCATGATGTTTTTCTTCACTGAAGCAAGTGATAATTATACAATACGCAAAGTAATCCAAAAATCAGAGGTGCGTGCCTTTGGTTCGAACTCAAGACCTGACTTGGCTGTGTGACGGTTACTACTTGAAACATTCATCGATACGTTTATTTCAATTAAAATAACACTAACATAGTTTTGAATAGATTCTAGATACGCTCACGTGACGTCTACAAAACAATTATCTCTTCTAGGCGTCCAAGACCATGCATGTTTTCTCAGAAAACTAATCAGGGACTAACATTTTGCCAACTGCTACGGAGAAAACGAGGGTTTTCAACGACTTTATTAAACTAAGGTTCAAGAATTAGGTTAGGCTTCTAGACTAGACTAGACTATACTAATTTAGTAAACAATAGCCTTGTTTTGAAACATATTTTTTATAAAAAAAACATTGTCTATCTAGATATACTATGTCACGACCTCAAGGGCATTCATAAATTGTTATGGCTACCAACAGTTCTTTTACTTAAACAATATTACGATATTGCAAGATTGATCCAGAAGGATCTAAACTTTCTAGAGCCTACTCGTAACAATTAGACATAACAATCTTTTCTTAACATAACTTTTGTTGAGACATAATAATAGATATCTTACGTATTCCTGAGTTACTATATTCCTTTTGCCTGTTCATCGGTCCATCATATGGGGGTGCACACGTTGTACCTTCCGGTACATGGTCACCACTCCAGAACTTTAAGATCTCGTCGGCCATACGATCTCCGAGCCATGTGTCCCGCCTACCTCTCAATTTTGGCAATTCTTCGGGCTATTATCATATCAGTAGACAAACGTCCATAGCTGGACATAGGCCTCATCCAAGCGTCGCCAAATTGACGGATCCTGATCTTCTCGTATTCCAATGGATTCCGGCAGTCTTCATCAGGTTAACGGTCAATTGGGTGACCATGTCCTCGTAACTAACAACACAGTAACTTACATGATTGCATAATTAAAGCTACTTGAAGTACCAGGACTGTATGTATTATACTGATTCTCTTTTACTCTGTTGCAGACCTCGTACCTCCGAATAATAGTTACGGAGACCAAAAAGAAAATTTCCTAGCTATGTTTCTAGCCACAAGACTATTAACGCGAATACATAATGAATAACGGATGTTGGAAACTGTGGAAGGTATTGCAATTATACAAAGTTTCCAGCGGTCGAACTTACCAACAGTTCTCCTGGTTAATTGATCGGATCTATTATTCAACGTTGGAAGTTCTCGAGGTGTTCAGTTTCCTACTGTCACAACTCTATGAATAATCAATCATCATTCTTTATTATTTAAATAATCATATTTTCTGGATGGAAACGGAGATTTTTAGGGTGTAGTGTTACGAGTGCGCGTGTAAAGGTATAATTCCGAACTCGGCAACAAGCAGCAGTGCTGTTGCCGCAGTGCTGCCACTAAGGTATTTTGCTTACATTGCTGCCGCGACATTGCTGCCTAGCTCGGAATTAAATCTCATATAAGCTTATAGAAATTGTATGGGGACCAGTAGTGTGCGGCAGCACTGCTGCGTGAAGCGTGGTTTGGAATCATACCTTAAAGATACCAATAACCTCCTCCTTTTGGAAGTCGGTTAAAAAGACAAACTCTTTGTGGGGTACTTGCGCTATCGGGTCGAAATTAACAGTGGGAACTGATAGCAACTGAGGTATAATATTTTGACCAGGTATTATGAGAGAACATACCTCCATTATGGATATTATTCACATCTTAGTTATTAGGTATCGCTGTAAGTTGTTGACAATAGTGGGCCTAGCACGAATGCACGGAGTAAGCGTAACATAAATTCTGCGTACGAAACATATATTTTCAATTTTAAAATCAACAAGTATACACTAGTAACTCTATAGGCCTAGTCACTAGTGAGTTTTTATCACACAAAACATGCCCATTTGATTGAGTAGATGTAAACTTCATTGTGTTTCCTATTTTTGACACCAGACGGCGCTAGTTCAGTTTCAGTCCAAATTGAACATAACGCGAACTAGTAGGTATAAAAACTCGGATTCTCTGTTCCTAAAACGAATAATTACGAATGTAGCCTTCTTTCCTTTGAATCAATAAAACTCCTTTACATCATATAAATACGAACAAACAGTAAATACCACCCGCATGTTCAGCTACGAGCACAAACTATGTTCAATAATGAACATCCGTACTTTATCCGGAGCGGCTAACGTCCGGTATCGGCTCGCTTCTCTCTGTTATAAAAAAATATTTTCCATTAGCTCCGTTCCACTTTGCATATCTGGGAATGCAAAATGGGAATTTCATATCCATTAGGATTACCTATAGGGGTTTTAGTGCTGTTGTTAAGCACTACAGTAGGGGCTATTTTGACAGCACTTCTTGAAAAGGAAATAGGTAAAAATTACTTATTTATTAAAATTACTTGTTTATTGGCACCAAATTTATTATACAAGGTGGAATATAATAAACGTAAGACCTCCCGTGTGGTCTTCGAGACCATGACACTGAGCTACTTTTATTCTACGAGTTCTTGCAATTCCCAAAAAAACGTTTTGGACTTTATACAGGGTGTAAACGGACTCTTCACGAAGCCGTCAACCAAGCATTCTGTACATCAAACTAAGTAACTTTACGCAAAAATTATTGCTGGGAAATGACTTTTTTTTGAGGTGAAAAATTCTGTTTTGCGGTAGGAATCAATTAAAAAAATTGAGATGATGGATGGGTTGAATAGAACGGGGGTCGTGAAGGTGTCTTAAGTAAAAAAATACATTAAAACATGTATTTTAAAAAAAACCTTGTGAAAAAGTTGGAACTTTGACCCCCAATATCTCCGTAACTAGAAGATTCCCAGGTATGGTCTATAACAAAAAAATGATCGCAATGACAGGGAGAACAAGTGTTTTTCGGCTTCGTTAAGTTTCTTTTTACACCCTTTATAGACAGATGCGATCAGCTAATCTAATCAACATATATGGTAAAACTAAAAAAAAAAACTGAGACTCCTCACGAGTGATCTCACGTTTATTATAGGTATATTAGATCCTGTAGATAGTAAGCAATATTTACTTCTTAGGTGATTCAGTTCATCAAACTGGATCATTCCTAACGAACATGGGGTAAACTTCATCATCATCTGCCTAGCCTTTTCCAACTAAGTTGGGGTCGGCTTCCAGTCTAACCGGATGCAGCTGAATACCAGTATTTTACATGGAGCGAATGCCTATCTGACCTCCACAACCCAGTTAGTACTGGGTAATATGATACCCCTTGGTAAGACTGGTGGTCAAACTTTTTGGGCCACTGACTACCTGTAACGACTGTCAAAGATCTACAAATGACAGCCGGGACCAACGGCTTACCGTGCTTTCCGAGGCACGGAGAAAACTCGGTATGTAGGGGTGGTCACCCATCCACAGACCAACCTAGGCAAGCACGGCTTAACACGAAGATCGGCCCGAGCGTCTGTTATTATTCAACCACGAGCTTCTCCGTGAGAAAAATGAAAAATTAATTAGTTTCAAAATATCGCATCGGCTGCGCAAGTAGTATGAAGAGTTTTATTAGTCATTTTGATGTACTAAGAGGGTGACATTTTGACTAAGAGATGTTAGAATTTAACAACAGGGTAGCCAGGCAGACTGCATAGGTACAACTGTGTTGATTTTTTTTTTCTATAACAATAAAAAACCAGACTGCCTCGTTTGTTTAGTGGTCGCGACTGCAGTGCATGAGGTCCTGGATTCGCTTCCTGGATCGGGCAAAGTGTTACTGGATTTTTCTATTAAGAATTTCATTATTAAGTAGCAGCCACGGAGTCTGGATTTGTATCCGGATGACGGCTGGCCCCCTATTACATGGAACTCAAACATATCTGGTGAAATCTGGGTGTACTAATTACGTACACCTCTGCCCTACTCTTCGAGGATTACAAGGCGTCATGTTATGTCAATATGTTAAAATACCAGATATATTTCCACAGTAATACTAAACAGGCTTGGCAACTATGCATGGCAAAAGCCAAATTGTCAAAATTTTGCAGTCGGTATTTGTTGTATTTTTCATCAAACTTTGTCACACTTTAGAAATGCTAATAAACGTTAATAAAAATAAAATGCGATAACCAATATTTTTTTCACTGAAAGTATTATCTATTATTTTCACATATTCGTACTCATATTTTATAATGTTATTCTCCTGTGTTGTCTACTGTGTGTAAATAAATAGTAAAATAAATAAATAAAGTTCCTGATCCACTTTCAGTTAAATTGGAACATGAATTTTAGACTTTAGTTAGAAAATATTAGTTTTCCATATCCGTACTCAAATTGGGCAGCAGTCAAGTGGCAGCAAATGGCTGCACCACTCGAAATCCTGGATTTTATTTAGATAAAAGTGGAACTAGGTTTTTTAGTTCGATGTGGTTAGGTATTTGATTGGTTTCCGTGTTTACCTTGTCACTTTCAAAATAATACACTGAGTGCGAAAAGTACTGCGAGTTAAATTTTGTTTTGTGTAGATGGTCAATTAATCTGATATCGAACTCAAACTCAAAAGCATTTTTTCAATTAGATCATTACAGGCACTTTTGAATGTCAGTAAAACCAAGAAGGCTAAGCTACAGACACAGATACAAGGCATAATACCTTGTGAAAGTAGTACTGTAGTTGCCCATTCCAAAGCGTAGATCTCTATGGAGAAGAATGGGCAAGAAACTCCATGGATACTCTTTTCAATCAAAATATTGTTACAAAATCTTGGTTACATCATTCAAATTGAGATTATATATATGTACGATGTAGAAATACGTGCACGTTAAGAGCGTTCAGAGTAAAAGATTATACCAACAATTTAAAAACAAAGAAACCATGGCAGCTTATGGATGACCAGTCCCCACTGACAGCGCCTGTTCACGAACATGACGCATGGATCAGCCCCATTCAGCTCAACCATATTGAAGGGATATCATCAACAGCATCATCATCCACAGCCCGTCTTCATCTACTAGTGAGTATAGAAGACCTATCTCTGCAAGTGCTAATTTCCGCCCTAACTACTACGAAACTATATCATCTGTCTAGAAATTTTTCTTACTTTATTAGCGTCGTCTTCCAGTCTAACCGGATGCAGCTGAATTCCAAAATTTAGTATGGAGGACTGCCTATCTTACCTCCACAACCCAGTCAATATTAGGTATTACGACCCTTTGGTAAGACTGGTTATCAGACTTTCGTGCCACTGACTACCTGTAACGACTGTCGAAGATCTATAATTGACAGCCGAGACCAACAGCTTAACGTGCTTTCTAAGACACGGAGGACACTTGGTATGTAGGAACCAACGACCCGAGCGGCTGTTATTATTGAAAGGTCAAATATGACGATTTCGTAAAAATTTATAATAATAATAAATAAACATTTATTTCTCTTCGACAAAGGGGCCTTGAATATACTTATGAAGACACTACATCTAATAAATCCTTTGTGGGCACTAGGAAAAACCTGTCACACAGATTACCAGGCCCCCCCCCAAAAACAGTGTTTCAGTATTCAATCTCAAGTATGATAACTAATTATATTAACATGTGGAAGAAGAACACAGTAAACAAAAATAAAGGGAAAAAAAATACAAAATTAAAATTATTATTGAGAATATACTAGTGAATTGACCCTATTGTATTGACATGCAATAGGGTTAAGAACTTATAAAGTTGTATTGGTGATTTTAATTTCTACCTTATCGCACACCTTTGAAGTGTTTAGGTATATTTAAACCATACGCGAATGCCATCCTATGACACAATAGCACTAAACATACACAACGTAATCAGGGGGAGGTGCCGCGACGCAACTCTATGTGCGATGTTTACGGGCGCGTTCCGAAACGTGGCACGCAAGGTTTACTGTATTAAATTAGCATTTTTATTATTGTTTATGCATGTTTGTTTCAGATTTGTCGGACTAGTGATGCAGTTTTGTAATGCAGATACAATATACCAAAAGCTATCATTTTAACGACAATATTAATTGCGTTTACGTTGACGCAGTATGTCTGCGTCAATTTTTCAAAGTGTAACATAGAATTTTCTTTAAAATACGATAGATTTTGATATTAAGGGTTATGGTGTTGGATTCAAACGAAACCTTTAGGATTTTGCAGTGAAAGTTATTCGTTTTATCGATAATTTGATAAGCGACAGAGAATACCCAATAACTTAATTAGCTTAAGATCCAGTGCATATTTTTAGGTGGCAAATGAATTTAGAATTCCAACTTAGCCAAAAACTTAGCATAAATTACAGACTCAGCCATTACTTTGCGGAAATCCTTAAAATGAAGTTTTAATTCCGCGAAAAATACGAAATACAGTAATTTTCGAGAAATAAAAATTACATATTTTGCATAACATTTAAAAACATAGCGTCAAAAATAAGTAAATAGTTCAATTATTCAGAAGTATTCAGAATGTTTGTTTCGGTAAATTAACAATTGTGCACTTTTAATTATGGAATTATTCTCATAACCATTTAGCTAATCAAAAATAATCAAACATATTGCTAACATCTATGCCAAACTTCAAACAAAAATAAGATTAAAATCATTAAACAGCGCCTACAATATTTCGGAACGCAGCATCTTCAGCGAAGGTAACCGCGGTTGTAAGACGGGCTTATAATTCCATTTGTTGAACATTCAGCCAACTTCTAAACGTTACTTTAATTGAAATGCGTTTCTTCCCGCCGTAATGTGGACTTTGAGTAATAAATTATTTTTATTTATCTGTGACAATTTTTTTGTGAGAAAAGTTTTGTTGGAAAGAAATTCCGTATTTATTGGAGGAAAATTCTACTTTATTTACTGTTTTTAATCTACTCGCGACCGGGGCGCGAGTACAACCGAAGAATCGACAAAATGACAGATTAACAAAAGAAATCTGTCATTTTGTCGATTCTTCCGTCGACAAAACTCGTTTCTACTTTATCGTCGAACGTAGGTTCAATTGGGGTAAGGGACAAAACTTCTAAAATGAGTTGAGTATACAGTTTTGTTCAGTTTTCGCTCTTTCTAATGGTTAATATAAAAAAAATTCTAGCTTAAAAAAAATGTCCCTTACCCTACTGATTTTTTCGGTCAAAATTTCGAAACAGCCCCATAATAACCATGTGTCTGAAAAACTATGCAATATAGCAACATGAAATGGTGTAATTACCGCCGCCAATCCACTTCGAATAAGATAAGGGTCTTCCCAATCAACGAATTGAGTACCATTACATGCGTTTATTTTTGAATTCAATCAATTTGATGTAAGGGACGGGACTACAAGATACTTGGTCAGTAAGGGACATTACTAACAAAATGCATTGGTGTAAGGGACGTCTATTTTCTTAAATAGCTTGTTTAATTAAATAAATGTTATACAGGTAGATAGAGCACGAAAATATAAGATTATGTGTAAATTCAGATCCGAAAAAAGTTAATTACAACAGAAGTTATGATCGATTTAGTCCGAAAAAAAAACTTGTCGTCCTCTCCTGAAAAATCGTATTTTGTCCCTTACTCTAATTGAACCTACGGTCGACGATATATGGTCATGCTACGCAGGGGGATGTATGAACGTAGGTAAAGCAAAAGGTAAAGATCGTAGGTAGCTTTGGCCTACTCCCACAGGAAAAAGTAATAAGTATGATCATTCCGGAAATACAACAGTGCCTTGCTTACTTCTATAATTTTCTATTAGATAGTTTATTAATGTTACTTGCCATTTTCAACCATAATCACTTACCTAGAAGGTAACACTAACCTAAAAGTCACTTAATCATAAAAAAATACGGCCCATACGAATATAATAACACGGACACACCCCCACCCAAAATATTAACGCTATCTGACATCAAAAATCGTGGCAATCAATCATCGACGTCGCCATGACACCTATCACCGTTTCCAATTAGCAACGTTGTGTGGACACTATACAATACACTGTAGACAGTATAAATATACAGAATTTGAACTATAAAAATTGGTCCGAATCGGCTGTCACACGGAAAGCGTTCACAGAAATTCTTACCACATTCAGTGTCGCCTCAAAACAAGTGAGTGGTTAGTATGTATTGGTCAAATCTTGCAACTGAATTTAAAACCAGTTCCACCCAACCAATTGACCTGAAATTTTGCACACATCTTTGGTTCTGGTGACAATACATTTTTATGATAGGGATTACTTGATCCTGCAGCCAGGATCGCCTTCTCATGAGAGAACTCCTCAACCGATAGCACGGGAACTAGACTTTGTATACGCGTGTAATTTAAATAGGTAAACTACTTTTTTTTTATTCAATTTTTTTTTAATGCATGTAGTGCAGTTTAGCAATGGTTTAAGGCTTAGTTGACATCATCATTATCATTGGCAGGTTTATTCCACCCACTGCTCGGTATAGGCCCTCTTTGGATCATTTTTCGCTGGTCTGCGCGAGTCAGAACAAGGTCTCACCAACGACTTTTTAATGTTGTCTCTCACATAACAGGCGGTTGGTCTAGAGTAGAGTTAGTTAGAGGTTTTCTCCCTCATTGAATGGTTACCGAGAGAATCGACATAAAAAAAGAGTAGACAGACCAACTGCTATTTGATTAACTGGTTGTCTTTAAACTGTGCTATAGCGGCACTACAAAAAGTACTAGAGCAACATAGAACAAAAAGTACTACAGCTCCATCTATGACACAGCGGATGAACTAAAAAATCAAATCCTAAAGGGCGCAAGCAAAGTTATCCGCGACTTAACACTATAAAGACGAACCTGCAACAGCTGTTGGGCAGTAGCCCACTAGACATAACACCGGTCTGGTCGGAGGATCCCCCCTTTTCTATAAGTGATAAATAACTTTACACCCTGTTCTTCGTACCCCCAATGTGCTACACATAGGTACCTCGAAATAATTGTCACCGTCATGTCCCTACTAGGATAACGTGCAAAGCGAGCATAACATGACGAGTTAAATTCATAGCGGGCCTGACATTATAAACATCTCTCTTTATACAAGTCAGTCGGGCATTGTATTTAGCGCACTGAGAAATTTCCCGCTTCAACTATTTCCAGTTTTCACAAAATTAGAGCGCTCACGAAGTTTATTCGACCTTTGTACGTATTCACGACTACAAAGAAACTTTCAATGAGCAGCTTTTGCATATAATGGGAATTCAAAGTGATGATGAATAATTGTTTGTGTGAGTATTTTGTTTTTAATTCAACATAACATCACGCCTGTAAAACCCTAAGAAAGAGAGGTGGCAGAGGTGTACCTAATAGTGCACCCACACTTCACCAGTTACGTTTAAGTCTCATGGGGCCAGCCTATTGCTATCAACGGGGCACAAATTCAGACTCCGTGGCTGCTACACTTTGCCCGACCAGTGAATCGAACCCTCATGCTCAGTAGTCTGTGCTTGCGGCCACTAGACCAACGAGGCAGTCGCAGTGTTTTTAGTGTAGTGTTTTCAAATACTGTTTAATTGTGAATTCAATTCGGAAGTCCTCTATTCTCGAGGGTGTACTTTAGACGGCAGGAGGATTTCTTAAAGGGAGGAGGAATTTAAAAGTTCCTCATCCTTGAATTCATAAACCTAGGTCAATGAATTTATCCGTTAAGAGGGTAACTAATAGCAGATAACTACACACTGATACTGTTCTGTTTATTAAGCATTTGTTTGAATTGGAGAAATTGCTCTCATTCTCATAAATATTCTTAATTTGGTGATTTTAATATGAGATTTTTGTCATTAGCTCCTGTCTCGTTATTCTAATACGCAATAACGTGGTCGCAATTGGTTGGGAGCCACCGTGGCTCCTACTGAGAAATTCCTGATGGATAACCCAATAACAATTATTGGGTCGGGACCCGGGCATGGAACAAAGGACCTTATGCTCAGCAGTCGCGCTTGCGACCACTGGACCAAGGCAGTCCTACTATAGCTACTTTCTATAAATCCCTAACTTCTCCAGTGAAAACATCAACTCATTCAGATTTACTACAAAAAACAGCACAGACCTAAGTAGCAAGTAACGTGCGAACAAAATGGCTACCAATTACTGACGTCACAGAAGTATCGATGCTCTGTAATTATGTCCATTGTTCGAACACAATGCTTATACACGGTATTGATAAAAAACCAAAAGGAAATACGTTCGGTATCTTTTATTCAAATCTTTGGTATTTATCGATGGTTGTTTTAAAGACGTGGGTTGTGTTTGTAGATACAAATCTCACACTTTTAGACCCGGAAGAATTATCTGAAGGTCATAGGGAATTGAACTCTGCGTACTAGGGAGACAGAGAAGCGAAGTACTCAGCAACTATACTATGCCTATTGTGTCATGCCACTTGAAACAGTAACACTATGGTATCGAAAGGAATGTGAATTCCTAGGTTCCTAATATACTAACATAAGATCACGTTTATTATTCCCGAAGATTTAGGCAGAGGGGTACCTAGGACACTTTTCGTCAGCTATATTATATTTTCTGACATTCAAAAGTGCCTGTAATTGTCTAATTGAAATAAATGCTTTTGAGTTTGAGTCTATGTTAAAGTTTCATAACTACCCTGTTGGTCTCGTGGTCGCAATCGCGACTCCTGAGCGTGGAGTCCTGGGTTCGATTCCCGGGTCGGGCAAAAGTGGTGTTGGATTTTTCCATTAGAAATTTCTCAATATCAATTTTTGTAAGAGGTAAGCCGGAGTACATGTCTTTCATGTGATTATAATTATTATTTGTCTATAGAATACTGATTGTGCCATTTTTCAAAATGAAGCCGGTAGGAATCGAGTTGTATGGAATCTTACTCACTGATAGTAGCCTGCAGTTTGGAAGTTGGCGGTATGATACCACCGTGACTCGGAAAGCACGTTAAGCCGTTGCGCGTTGGTCCTGCGCCTGATTTCTCTCCAATGGTGTCGGAGTGCCGGCCGTCCTATCAGACTATGAGAGTAAAGGACCAGAGAGCGTACCTGTGCCTGCGCATAAATTTGTGCACTATATTATCCCCGATGGCTAATCTCCGTTAAGATGTTGATGTTTTAAAGTCTCATGAAAAATGGGGCGAGCCGGGTTGTCAAAACTAGGCAAAAGTGCACAGACTCCGAGCTAATACTGAGATCTAACTGATGGAAAAAAAATGGTTGTTTTTAAAGTCGGTTTACGGACGATAATTTTACGTGATAACGTCATAAAAACATGATGCAAAATTACATACTTTTATGAATTGAATTGGATTATATATTATCACTGAATGATCATTTTTTTTTATGATACATAGATGCGTCACAAGCCGAACGCTTAGGCCGATCGTGCTTCTCTATCGCTTGTTCCGCGCTCTCGCTTGCACGCTCGGCTCAGGCGGAACGTGACACGTTTTCGTGCGTGCAGCCGGTTTTCATCGATTTACAAGACGTTATCACTTCAAAATCCAATAATGACCACTGCACCAACGACGCAGCCCTAGGTTCCATTCCCAACAAGGAAATGATATACCGTAATTTTGTTTTGAAACAACTGAGCATGCTACGATCCCATAAATATGGCAAGTACGTTTATAATTAACAAAAGTGAAGGTTCGTTACCCATCTACACTTCCCCATACCACCAAGAAAAGATAAAACATCCCCTCTACTCAAACTGATAATGTACCAAAGTTCTACATGATTGATTGACAAGTACCGCCTATATTGAAGGGTGAAATGAGATGGTATCATAGGCATATTGAGCATAATATACTTGGCATATTGAGCGTAATATACTGGCATATTTGTGATACCAATTTCACAGGCAATATCATTGAATAACTCTTAAAGGTGAAGAGACCCTCGTACTGAATAACTACAGATTTATATTGCGGAATAGAAAATAGAATCCCCCTATTCTTTGAGGGTAGAATAGAATAGTGTCTGCGTTAACAAAAGCAGTATTTATTGTGGGTCTAAACAGGTCTTGTTATGTGTAAATTCTACAATTTATTTAGGTTATTTCTAGTACTTTGCGTGTTTTATTCGTTGTTTATTTGTGTGTTCGAATCTAATCCCCTATTCAGCATTTTTAGGAATGGTGTCGTAATATTTATGTATGTTGACATATCTATTTATGATCCTATATTATTCAAACTATTATTACTTATTATTACCGCACGCAAAATACGCGCTTGGACCTGGATTTGCGGACACCAGCCCGTTATACAATACAATTCCTAATTGTTCATAAACTGATAACCATGGGTTTCCAGACGATCTACAACCATGATCACATAATGGAAAACTGTCTCTCATATTAGCGAGGATAGAGTCTATTTTCCTGTATATTAAAGACGTCGTTACAAGTAAAATGAGATGCATCTACTTAGACTGGAAGCGGTCCAAAACATTGAGAAAAGGCTAGGCAGACGTTGTATATGCAAATGTACATAACGATAACCGGAAAAATCATAACATATTAAGCCATGTACAGACTTACGGAATGTAACATGCAAGGCTCATTCGTATGTACCCGGCATTAGGATTTTTGCGAAAAAAAAATAGCAATTATTCTGCGCCATGTTGAAAATATTAAAGTGGATAATCTAATTAAAGTGGATAATAAATAATCTAATATGGATGATCTAATTCTATTCAAAATTCACCTTAAGATACTAAGTAACACCAAACAAATGTAAACAAAGCCTTCTTTAATTAGTTACCAAAAAGTTAAAAATAAACAACCTTAACATTTATACATCCCTCACATTTAACTTGACGTCAAAACGTCGCAACTCTTTTACAAAGAAGAAACAACGGGACAAGTTTGAGGAGACTTTCATAAAACTTTTAATTGGTTTTTTTTTTTAATGACAATACATGTAATCGATATTTTTGTTGGAAGCCATTGGTTGTGGGATTATTATATTAAAAGTTTTGCCGTTGGTTTCCCGATGGCTACTGAATATTTATTGCAGGTCGGTAGTTGTTACTTTTAATTAGGGCAATACCACGGTGCACAGTGTATTAGAGAAAGTTTGAAAGTGGCGCCTGTTACAGAAAAATTGAAAGGAAGTCGTTTGTCTTGGTATGGACATGTAATGAGGAGGGATGAAACGCATGTGACTAAAAGAGTGATGAACATGAATGTTGATGGATGGAGAGGGAGAGGCAGGCCAAAGAAAAGATGGATGGATTGTGTGAAGACTGATATGAAAGAGAAAGGAGTCAACGATGCCGTGACGTCTGACAGGGGAGAATGGAAGAAGAAAACATGTTGCGCCGACCCCAAATAGAACGGGATAAGGGTAGGAAGATGATGATGATGATGACCACGGTGCACAGTGGTACCTTTTATGGGTGAGTTGTTATTATGCGGCTTCAAACTGTAAAGTAGGTGGCTGAAATTCCAGGTTGCCACATCAATCAATATATAAATCAATCAATCAGATATTCAAACAACAAAAAAATTAACAAATCAATCAAAATCAATCATTATCAATAATTTTATTAAGAATTACATAATACAAGCAATTACATAATAAAGTTATAATATGACTGCCTCGTTGGTCGAGTGGTCGCAAGCGCGACTACTGAGCATGAGGTCTTGGGTTCGATTCCCGGGTCGGGCAAAGTGTTATTGGGTTTTTCTGTTTTGAATTTCTCAGTAGCAGCCAGGGATTCTGGATTTGTGCACGACACTTAAAACATAACTTGCGAAATGTGGGTGTTCTATAAGGAACACCATACCTAACTTCTGTTTGTTCGTTTGTTACCTTTTCACGCCTAAACCACTGAACCGATCATCCTGAAATTTTGCATATACATGTTCAGGTGTACAGAAACGGACATAGGGTACCTTTCATTCCGAAAAAAATACTGTTCCCGAGCAAAACAACAATAACGTTCTTATGCTCATAGATGGCGCCACGTATCTTTGAATAATGTTTGAAGTATATTATTACAAGCAGAGAACAACCCGAATTGATTGTTAAATTCTAAATAAACGCGAGCGCAGCCGCGGGCAAAATCTAGTAAGGAATAAAAACTTAAATTAACAATTATATTTTCAACATACCTACATGCAGTGTCTAACACACTGCGAACTGTATACATATAACTATGAGACTGAACTAAAATGTGAAAAAGACCTGCATTTCTATACAAAGTGCAATAAGATCTACGCTATCGAATGCAGCACATTATGCCAAATATATTAATTTTTTAAAGCCAAACATACTAATTTTGGGTACCTACCTAAAACTAACACTCGTTTGAAGTATTTATCCGTTTCACCTGACACACTGATACCTATACAGAGTGTAACATAATAGACGCAAGACCTACCGAACAACCTAACCAACCCTACCCCCCACCCTACCTACCTACTGAACAATTTTTGTTCTATGACTTATGGAAATGCGTAGCTTTCTTTATAATTTTACTAAACATGCTGATTAAATTGAAAATTTATTATTGTGTACTGAGTTACTAATTAGGTATCCAATATTTTAACTTCATAGAAAAAAAGTACGAGTGTAAATTTTTTTGTTATTCTTTTGGCAAAATAAAGATTATGAATTACCGCGATCAGCTGGATCACGTCGGTTCCTATATAAAATCCATTTTTTTTACAGAATTTCTGAACAAAAGTTGCTCAGTTTCATGGTGCAAGATACCACACGGGACGACTTGCGTTAATTTATTATACCTTGTATCGACTTATGGCTCCAAATGGTTCGTGTAATATTACACACGGTACTGCTCGCCAGTTCTGTTAGCTTGAACTTGGCTTGACACGCTCTGTGAAATTAAGCTAAAAAGAACAGATTTTTAAAAGCTAAATAAATACAATGCTTATACAAAGCTCGTTTCTAACTGCTTAACAATCAAGCATGATCAGTACATTTTAATATTTAAACTTAACTGTTGTTTCTACTCCATTAATTATTAAACCGGGACCGGTATAAAGAATTCATGAAATAAAGCCAATTTTGCCTGAATACATGGACCCTGTGTTACAAAGGACTTGTAGGTAATTATTCAAGGCTGAATTTAAAATTTTATATATATTGGTTTAATAAAATGCAAGAATACTTCTTCTTCTTCTTTGCGTGTCGATAGACTCAAATAATAATATAATAAATTCAAATAAAGCCCGACCAGTATGTTGCCACCTGCACAGCTCTGCAAGAAGCTCTGCTGAGAACATACAATTCAAAGCCAGTTTTTTTTTCTAAGTGGGCTGGATAATCTACTGAGGTCTGAGCAGCAACTAGGTTTTAAGAGGAAATGCGGGTGGTCTTTTCTCCATACAAATGCTCTCGTCTGTTTGTTTTCTGGTTTATGACTTTAAAGCTATGATTTTTTACGGTTAAGTAAATATCAACTTCTTTTAGGTCCCTATGTTTTCCTATTTGATGATAAATAGAGGTGTACTACATTTCCCAAGTTATGTTTAAGTCCCATGTAATAGGGGGCGAGCCTATTGCCATCAACCGGTCACAAATCCAGACTCCGTGGCTGCTACTGAGAAATTCCTGTTGGAAAAACCCAATAACACTTTGCCCGACCTGGGAATCAAATTCAGGACCTCATAATCAGCAGTCGCGATGACGGTAATGATTTGCGAACTCGATAGCATGCCTCACTATCTCCTGTTTTAACTCCGTGTTAATTGTTAGCAGTTTTCAGTTTGTTTCACAAACAAAGTATCGGATTCACCGTTGTTTAACTACGGTTTACATAATTACGTTTAACAGCGGCGATTAACTGGTCAGTTAACAAGTTAAACTATGTATTTTCTGAAGCGCGAGCTTTCGTTTCATAACAATTAAGTATTTTGCAACTTCTTACTCTTTCGAGTAATTTGAGGACTGGAATTACGTTGTTGGAGCCTTCCGGGATTGTTGTACAATTTGAATGTGTCTGCCATTTTTCATGTTATTTTCTAAACAATCTATTAAATCTACACATAAATAAAATTGAAGTGTCGGTTTGTAATTTCAAAATAAAAGTTTTTTACTGAAAGTATATACGGAACTTGTAACAATTTTTTTTGTGTCTGTTTGTTACGGTTAATCTCCGAAACGGGTAGACCAGTTTTGACGGGACTTTTGCTAGCATATAACTGATGTTATAAGGAGTAACTTAGGCTAATTTTATTATAGAAAAGAATAAAGAAGTCGGTTTTATTTTTTGCAAAAAAGTTTATTTTTTATTTTTCCTTTCATGGTAATAGCTTTATCCCCAATTAAATGGAACTTAATTAACATACCTAACCGTCCAAATGTTTATTGTACACAGCTGCGTACCCCCTTTGAGCATAAAGGCGTGGTGTTATGTTATGGTATTGTGTAAACAATAGACATCCATGCGATTGCAGCAATCACAACAGATTTGCTGTCTATTATTGAAGAGTTCCGTCCATGATCAGATAATAATAATATTTCTATGGGACCAACTTGGGAGTAGGTATACTCTTTCAAACAAAAAAAGAATTTTCCAAATAGCTTCGAGTACGTAATCCATGATACTGTTAGCCTCCTCATCCCACTGCTGGGCAAAGGCTTCTCCCCATGACTTCCAGTGGTTTCAATCCAGGGCTAATGTGGACCTTTGGTCGTTGCATTGGTCGTAGCTCGTCCGATCTTCAACGAGGTCTGCCGTGACGCCTTCTCGCTGTGTTAGGGCTCCAGAAAGTCATCATCTGCCTAGCCTTTACCCAACTATGTTGGGGTCGGCTTCCAGTTGCACGGGATGCAGCTGAATACCAGTATTTTGTATTTTAGGGCTCCAGAAAGTGCTTATTTAAAAGCATCCCCCCTTTAAATAAAGCATTAGTTAACCTTTCTCAACGGCCCCTAGAAATACTTCCAGTCTTACTATGCCATTGCACTTTGCGTAAACCATTGCAGGTATTGACGGTCGATCACTTTTCAACCCAATAACTCAGGGCATTAGGGTCAAAAGCGGTCATTCGTTTAAACTCGAGCGTAGAGAAATTTCTAGCTTTTGCATATGCGATAAGAAGTCAAGAGCCTTAAGAGAGTAAGAAGCCTTAAGAACAATGGTACGTTACCCTTGAATGATTTTTACTACTAGCTTGCTGTATTTGATAAACGGCGGGATTTCCGTACAATATTATAATTCCGCCCATATTAAACAATAGCTCGAGTTTTCCTTAATGTCAAGGCGCTTGTGGGAACGATCATAAAAATGCACAATTGTACCATATCTATTTGTGAAGAAATCGACAGTCGATAAAGCAGAATCGAAGCTGATTGCTCCAATCTCATTTTCAGAAAATTGATGATTTTTGTTTCGTCGCAACAAAACTACCGTTGTCGTGTGTCATTACTGCGCAGATTTAAACCTTATTAACGAGACTATCGGGTTCTATTCTTTGGCAGAAAATTAGGAATATTAATATTTCAAAAATCCAAAGAATCAGATTTAGTTTTCATCAAAATCGGGCCGAAGACTCCTACGAGTATTTTTCACTATCCCTCATAGTTTCGGATTTGTCCATCTACGCCCACTCGAAAAACTCAATCTAAATGTATTCTGCGTAATTTTTGCTGTCGATCTCACGAACTTTTTAAATAATGAACGACTATACATAACAGTTACACTAAGCAGAGGCCAAGAGATCCAACAAAAAATAGGATACCATTTTGCAATACAACATTGATTACAAACAATGTGTTTCATATGTGTATTTATATATTTAATAAATTACCTAGAAATATAAGAACGAACTCCCATTAAAATATTTGACAGAAAATTGTTTTTACAGTTTACAAACAAAATTTAATTTTAAGATATATGTACTCGTAGATTGATGTGCAATTATGTGTCAAGGTTTTTTTTTATTATGTCGTTTATTCATTTTTCTTTACACATTTTTTATATTTTTACATATTTCTTAAAAAACATAAAAAAAAACATTTAAAAATATATATAAAAAAAAAATATACTTATATTATTATTTTACCTACTTTAAATTAGCTTATGGAAATGTTAGTTATATTTCACTTACATACGCATTACATAATAATGTAAACTTATATTTACATGCCCTAAAAAGGCAAAATATGGTTTGTGCCTAAACCACCAATTATAACATCTGATAACACATGTATTTTATGCAAATAAATTATTCTAATTCTAATTCTATAAAAATTCATATACATAAAAACCTATAGCAGGAGAATAAACTCCAAAATGTCAAATAAATTTACAAAACACCACATTCACAACATTTCTAACACTACTCATAATGAAAAAGGCTTCTGAAATTAAAAAGATATTTCAACCCAGTTCTCTGTGGTACAAAATTCTCGAATATAGGGTGTTCGAGTAATGTGGCTTACAATAGGCCTGTATATAACCCTGTATAGTCAGGTAGGTGGAGGCTGAATAACCTCTCGTGATTTCTCAGGAGATGTGTACCTTGTGAATGGCGGTCTTTGGGCCAATGCGTTGCGCGGAAGTGTGGAGTAGGAACTTGGTTTTATTTTATGTTTGGAGAAATTTGGTCTAAGTATTTGAGTTTGCGATGTTCTTTGTTTTAATAAGAGGACATTAATAATAAGGTTTGATCGTATTCGTCAATTGTATAGTTGTAAAAATTAATCATTAAGTACAACTCAACACTGTTTAATTTACACTACGTGCGACAAAGTGAAATGATCTCAAAATCCGAATCTACTGTAGGTGCCTAATAACTTTTTATTCAATAAGATTTAAATAATTTCAAATTTTCTTCATGTTATAATTTGAAGAATTAGAACTTCATTTAGCTCCATTGAGCTAATTATTTTTTTATTGATAAAAAAATTCCATCAAATATCAAGAAACTTCTTCCATACCATGAGCATGTTTCGAAGGAAAGTCCTCGATTTCTTTACAAAACCTCACATATTACAGGAAGTTTCTTTTAGTCAGATAATTTTGCACCAAATTTCCTGAAATTTCATTACATTAACCGAGTGAAGTGCGTTTATCTTCACTCAGAAGTGAGGTCCCATTCATTCATTCATTCAGAGTTCATTTACGAGAAAATACGTTTTTGATGTTCATTTACTTGTAGAATCAACATTTAAGCTTTATAAAGCAGGATTTGAACTGTGAAATTAAACATTGAACTAATTTGTTTTTTAAGGGAATTTAATTAGGATCTGTGTCCAATACTTGAAAAGTGTCAACAGCAATTGCAACCGGTGAACTTTGAAACGAGTAAAACGCAGAATTAGATGACAAACGATGCTTCTTTGGTCTAGTGACTGCTGAGCATGAGTTCCTGGGTTCCATTCCCAGGCCGGGCAAAGTGTTATTGGGTTTTTCCATCAAGAATTTCTCAGCTGCGTTGTGGCTTAAGAAATCAGTCTCGCTGCTCCGCAGGCTGCGTAGAAGTCCCAACACTATCCTGCAATTCATAAGCGCCCGGGCAAACAGCCTGCTAATGTGGGCGCTCAGAAATGATACCCGATCTGTTTCAGGTACTGACATAGGCTAACTTATTTTGTTTCTAACACAGTGAACCTCTTCGTAGTCAAGCAAATATATAAATTACTCCTGTTTTACTCAGAAATGTACGCCAATGGTTTTCGTAGATTTGAGGGCCTGAACGTTAGAAAAGCGATGGTCGCTTAGCGAACGTTTGGCAAAGCAACTTTCAACTATTTTTTTTTTCACTGATAGAATGTCGCTCTAACTATACTCTCTATTCCAACGAAATCTAGAAGTTGTAAGCATAATTTACAATGCTCAGTAATAGTTCTACTCTAAACATGTCAATCCAATATCTCCTAGCCTTCGCATCTTGTCTTGACATTTACAATAAGCGTTCGGACATTTAGTGCAACAGTTGACTCAACATTTGAGAAGATGAATAAATGTCGAATACGACAGTTATTGTCGAAGGCAATAATAGGAACTGCCTTTGTAAAGTACAATTCTGATTCAAGAGATATGGCTATGTTCACACAAAACACGCTTTTTATCCATTCACGGACCAACCTCTGCAAGCGCTGCTTAACTTTGAAGATCGACCTGGGGGGTTCTTAAATCCATACCAATATTATAAATCTCAATCTCAGTCTGTGAGTTAAACGATTATCGATGATTTTTTGACCCTGATGGTAAATACTATATGTGTGTACAGACGGCAGCACATCAAACTACTACAATCTGTAAAATTTCTTTAATAGTTTTTCAATTTTATCGCTAAAGCATTAGGTTCAAGGTTGGTTGAGAAAATTTGACAGTTTCGGGTAGCTTGATGTGCTGGCGTCTATGGCATAACTTCCAACATACGCACAGGGTAAGCTGTGGGCTAAACATAGTACCTAGCTTAAAAATTGCATGTTCTTTATCAGCCATTGATAAAATGTTTAGATAGTACTCGATTCCTACCGGCTTCCCTCTGATAAATGGCACAGTGAGTAGTGAGTATTCTATAGACCAATAACATAATCACATTAAAGATATATGTATACTCCGGTTTACCTCTTACAAAAATTGACCCTTCGCTACCGGTACGTACATAGCCTTTAGCATAGTTTCACATAGGTACTCACCAATAAAATTAATCAAAAACACCCAACGAAGTTGCTGAAAAATCTTTTCATTTCCAACCGTTCCATAAATATCACAATCTGACCGTGTTATTTCACTGGTTAGTAAATAACTATTTCCTCCATCAGAATATTCATCGGAATGAGCTTATGAATCATTCCTTTACTTTGTCGGCAATTTACTTATACAGGAAATCTGTTTTCCGTTGGGTTAGCTTGGATCATAGACTTCGGTCTGCGGCAGACGTGCTTTGAGCGGAAACTAATTGCAAGAGAGCCATACAACACGGATATAGGAGCTGTGGAAGGGGTCGAACAAATTCTTTTCTTCTATAATTTTGATGTGGAATCTCAGAACTGAACAAAATTCATTATTATAATCCTTTATTTATTTATACACATAATAAATACATTTTTAAATATTCAAATAACAATAACAAAAAAAAAAAAACATTTAAAAATAAATAAAAATCACTATTAGTCCTTTATTTTTTTAAACACATATTCTTTACATTTTTAAATATTTAAAAATATAAAAAATAGTGGCCCACCGGTATCGGGAACAGGATACAAGCTACCGGTGGTCAGGGCTCATTATTATTATATTATAGCTAGTAGCTAGCCTATATTGTCCCACAGCTGGATAATAGCCTCCCTCTATTCCTACCAACGGTCACGATTCTGTGCTACTTCTTTCCAATTCATGTCTTTGATTAATACAATAGCACGCCGGTTGTACCCCAAGGCAGAAGAATGTATCCTTTTTTTGTTTTCGAATGGGTAATCATCAAATGACTTCTCCCGCTCTGGGCAGAGCGGAAAGGAGTGTCAGACTGGTACTGACTAAAACCCATCCATGTTCCTTCCTTGCCCTTTGTATTCCAGGGCCGCGGTATCTCTTTCGAAAAGTCCCGCAGCCCAACAGTCCCGCAGCCCAGAGGAATGTACCCTTACTCAGTAATTTTTATAATTTAGGTAAGTAACATAAATTAAATAGAAATAAATAAATGGCTGTGTATTTTGGAAAATCTACCATAGTCTGTTACGCTTTTGTTAAGACGAGGATATTGGTGTGGGACTGTGGGTTGTTTATCTTGACCTTTTAGGGATTTTTGTATATTCTGTAGTATTTAACTGATTTAAGTTACCACTAAAAAAAAAAAATAGGTATATTTTTTTTCGAAGACTTTTTTATGAGATGACTGCTAAGATAACGAGTAAAAGAGAAGGATGGAAAAATAAGACATACTGCGCCGACCATAAATAAATTGAGATAAAGGAGGGAGAATGATGATGCAGGTGTGATATGACTTTATTATGAAAACTTACACCTATGTTCTATAAGTAACAGAAAAAAATAAAACCGACTTCAAAAACACAAAAAGTGAAAAATAACTTTAGCTTCTGAAGTCGGTGACTTTTGTTTGATTGATTCAGGTTTTTTGTCACCGACTTCTGAAGCCAAAGTTATTTTTCGCTTTATGCGGTTTTGAAGTTGGTTTTATTTTATGTGATGCAATTTTATTTGTAATATGCATTTATTTTACATTGTTAACAATACGTTTCATGGTAATAGGCTTAGCCTCAATAAAATGGTACTTAGCATAACCTAACCTAACTATCGAAATCTGGGTGTAATGTACACATCTGTGTAAATTCTCAGAGCATACAGGGGTTATATTATGTTGAGATATTGTGTAAACAACAAACATTCAAGCGATTGCAGCAATCACGGCAGATTTGCTGTCAATTATTGAAGAGTGCCTTTGTTAATCTCCGAAGATCAGCATCAGATCTTCATCAAATTTAAACGATACCACTGCGAAATAACATACTTCCAACCAAAATGAGAATGATCAAATCGGTTCACAATTGGCGAAGGTACTTATCGGCGAACATACATCTTCCTAACGTCCTCCTTTTGGAAGTCGGTTAAAAAAAGTATTAATTTGTCAAATATCAAATTAATTAGGAAGAATCACGGATCGTGGAAATACCTAGTTTTGGTGTAATAATTTACTTGATTGTGATCACAAACGTTACAAATTGCCGATAAAATTTGGTATGTAAATGAAGTAGAGACGAAAAATACCAGTTTGATTTGGAAGCCATTAATAATAAAGGTTGAAAAAAATATGATAATATTCCCAACTTCTTTTTGTACTACATAATGTATTTAGTAAAAAAACGAATAGTCGTGGAAATAATAAAAGACATAAGGTTTATAACTCAGCATGGTAACAACCATTATTTTCTTCGTATCATTATATTTGTCCACATTTTCGATGAGCAAAGTAAATTACTACCTATATCGTGGAATATAATTGAGTGATGGTAACTACACAAATTATAATAAAAAAACTGACCAAGTGCGAGTGGGACTCCCGCACGCAGGGTTCCGTACCATTGTCTATACAACATTAGACAAAAACGGTAAAAAAATCACCTCCCTTAAATATTTATTTTATATTAATTTAATTATTTATTTTTAAAGTAATATACAACTAAATATTCTGTGAATATTTCAAGCGTCTACCTGTCGCCGTTATTAATATTGAGCAAAAAAACACGTTTGCTGTATGGGAGCCTCCCTTAAATATTTATTTTATTCAGTTTTTATTGGTTTGTTGTTATAGCGAAAACAGAAATACATCATCTGTGAAAATTTCAACTGTCTAGCTATCACAGTTCAAGAGATACAGCCTGGTGACAGACGGACAGACTGACGGATGGACAGCCGAGTCTTAGTAATAGGGTCCCGTTTCACTCTTTGGGTACGGAACCCTAAAAACACCTATTCATTTTATGTGTGTAATTTGTTCATATACGTGTCGTTAAATGGCTCTTCTTTCTTATTTCAATGATTTTCAGGGCGAGTTTGGTTTGCCACTTCAGAAGACGGAGGCTTTTTGGGAGACTGACTTGACTTAAAGAGTAGATTCTCAGAGTAATTTGAGTAAATAACTTTTTATTTTGAATCAATCCTAATGTTGCATTGTTATTCTTCTCAGAAGTCAGCACCCCTAATGTTCTTGTAGCGGCATTACAAAAAGAACTACAGCAACATAGTACAAAAAGTACTACAGCGTCATCTATGACACAAATAAAGAACTAATCAATGTAAAGCGTGCACGAACCGTCGGGCACTAGCCTAGCAGACATAACATCCGTCTGGCTGAAGGATCCTCCCTTTTATAAGGAGGATGAAGAACTTTACACCCTGTTCTTTATGCTCAAAGGACTGCACCATCCAGAAACTTTAATTCCCCAACTTGGCCCCCTGGATTAAAGCCAACGAAGATGTTTGGTGTAGTCCTGAATAACTAGACGTTGCCTGTATTCCGTTCTGCAATAATACCGAAATACGTGGCCAGGCCTGGCCTTTCTAAGTACGTCATATGGGACAGTCGCTTTTGATGTCTTTCTCAGTCGGATTAGGAGCGTCTGTGTCGTATGTGTGATTGGATTCCTAATGTATTGACAGAAAGCCCGTAACGCTTAGTGTATGGACTGCAGATGCCTTTGAGTACGGTGGAAGTCGTGTGCTGGTTTTGATATCTTTGGGTGTTTGTTTGTGTGCTTCATGTTTTTGTATATATTCAGGTGGACCTTTACAAACGCTAGTATTTAATGAAGTTTTTATGTATGAGCTTTGGCATGTTATTTTTGGAAAATCGTTTTTATATCTTGACTAAGAAGTGCTTTTTGCAAATATTTACCTGTGTTCCTTTTTCTGGTAGGACTATGATTCTCATCATAAAGCGTTATCTGGAAAATTTAATAGCTTTCCAAGAAACCACAATCACGGAAAATCTACTTATTTTGCAGTTCTAAGAAGGAGTTTAATCTCGACATTACTCATTTCTTAGATATTTAGTTTTATTCTTTACTCCCATGATCAATTTCACCTTCAAGCATTATCTTTTCTATCTGATGACGCTTTAGATTTACTTCTCGTAGCAATTTAAACGAGATAATAGATTAGAATAACAGTAATTCTATCTTTATTGTTAGTAAAATTCCGTCCACGAACTATTTCAGTTATTTCCAGTGATCCGTCCTTGTTATTCTATCTTCGTTGTTTTAGGTAATCGGAGCATCCGCCTAAATTATGTACTTGATCTCCTATATTCTGTTAGTTGGGGCACACAACAGTGCGGCTTAGCCTTTACCCTTTAGCCTTTTTGTGAAGTGTTACTGACGTAGTTTTAAGGTTCTTTTTACTAACACAATTTGTATTTTATAATATGTATGTTAGTCTGTAAGGTAATTAATGTTATAGTTGTTGTTTACTGAGTTACAACTTAACCTTTCACAGAAATAATAACAAAGCACGTATATCTTCTGAATGCTTTCGCTGCAGGATTTGCTAGATAGCCTAGTTGATTCTTCAATACGGGTTGGCCTTCGGGTGAACTTGAATAAAATTCAGGTTATGTTCAACGAACACGTCGTCTCGGGACCGATTGTGGTCAACGGCGGTCCTCTTGAAGGGTCCTCTTCGAGAGTATGCTTACCTCAGACGGAGACAGCAAACGCAGTGTAGAAAGCAGTTCTTACTAAACTTAGTAAAAACTATTTGGAGAGGGAGGCTCACAGAAGAAATCAGCTAAGCTGGGCAGATGGTCTTTTTTTAGTGTTTTTATTCTTTTTTTGCGCATACCAATTAGTGTTGCCCAAAATCGGTAGATTTTTCCCTTTAGCAGTTCCCGCCAGTCTGTAATTACTTTCTTCTGTAAATATAAAAGCGCACACAAAGCACGTATGATTTAGCGAGTTTAAAGCCCAAAATTTGTCTTGGTCTTGCAGTCTTGGTCTTGTTCTTGCATTTTCGCAAGACCAAGACCGGTTTTGGGCAGCACTAATACCAATAGGTGGTCTGCTGTAGACTGATGATAATGTATTTATTCCATGCATTCCCTATGCGTTGCGATTGAGTAAGAGCTCTTTACTATTACGATTTTCCTCTTTAGTAACTATACCCATAAATCCCAAAAAAACACGCAGAAACTGTTTCCATTCAATTAGTTCATGTAAACACAAGTTTAGTTGCATCGTTGCCATCGCAGTGGTCGGCGTGGCTTTCATGGAGGTCGGATTAGTCTGCAATTAGAAACATCATGGCTGGAGCAAATCTCTACTATGCTTGGATTTAAACGTTCGAAGCTGACCTCAAGTTGGATCTGGTAATGGGAAGTTATTTCCGTAGAAACACGGATGGAATAGATGTGTGTAAAGTTTATTTTTAGTAAACGTGAAACATAACTATAGCCGGTTTTCCCTGATGTACAGAAGGTATGGGTAATTGGGTATACACCAACATTTCACCAGATGTAACCCATTTAATAGGGACTTTTGCACAGACTCTGATGTATAGGTCAAATCCACTTAGTCCCGAGAAAAACATTTTTTTGCAAAAACATAAAACCGACTTCATTAAACACAACAAAATCAAAAATAACTTTAGCTTCTGAAGTCGATTCACGAGTAATCCGTGAACATGCATAAAAAAAATATGCCGTCGAATTGAGAACCACTCCCCTTTTTTGAAGTCGGATTAAAAAGGGAGTTGAGCTGCTACTTCTGCTTCTTGATGCTTTAGATTCTTGATGGAAAAACCTCATTCGTTGTGACACTTCACTTGACAACAAGCGGCAACAGAAATACGCATTCTGTGATAATTACAACCGTATATCTGTTGCGGGTCATGAGATACAACCCGCTGACAGACAGATGGACCGACGGAGTACGGACGGACAGCGGTGGCTTAGTAGTAAGGTCCTGCTGGTTAGCCTTTGGGTACGGAACCCTATAGAACTACTACTTCACCCTTTCACTATCTCCTTCTCTTAGCTTAAGATTCACGTGTCCCTAGCTTTCTTTCACGGGAGCTTATTAGTCGTACTCCAAGACTTCTTTAAGCGCCAAGTCAGTGCTTAATAATGTATGCAGGTCCCCGTGTATCATACCCTTGAACACCTGCCTATTAAAATCGAAAGTTATTTCATATAAGTTAGCTTTTATCATTTTGTTGCTAACTGTTTATTATGGATCTGTGCCAATGTGTTACACTGTACAATGTTTTCGTTTCTGAAATAATGTTTTAGTTTAAGCTAGATTTGTAACTGTAAATATAGGTTAGCGAGAAAACCTATTAAATAATTTTTGACGTAACTACACAATATTATAAAATATTATTAATGCGCGTAAATATTTCTAGCCTGCGATTAACGATGAATCTTTTTAGGTTACCAAAATACAAAAGAAAAAAGGAACTCTTACAGGATCACTTTGTTAGCCGTCTGTCTGTTTGTGTGGGTATTTGTCTGTCAAGACCTTCTTTCTCAAGAACGCTTAAAGGTATTGATTATACCTTTGAAATTTGTATCAAATATTTGGGTCTACAATCTCTTTCAGATGTTAAAATATAAATATTCTGTTTATGTCGCATATTTTGCGATTTCACAAAGAAATCAAAACGTACTACTATTCTTTCCGTTGACCTAGAATGTTTGGCAAGAAGCAATGTCTTACAGCACATGAATATGTAGTCTAATAACATAATACCTACAAGTTTATATAAAACTCTTAGTGCGAGAGTCCAACACACTTGACCGAGTTTTTTGCAGTAGGTTGATTACATTTTTAGCAGGCTGTAAGAGATTATCGATTTTTGCTGGTTCTGTCAAAAATTTGAGAAATTTCGATTTTTGTGTATTATTTATGTATCTCTTCTTCATTAATTGTCTATCCCTTGTCATTATTGAAGTCATAATTACAGCGCAAAATTATTTTCGAATTAATAGATTTTCAATAACCACAAAAATAAGCAAACATTTTCGTAACCACGGAACAAATAAATGATTGATAATGCAGTCGTGGTTGATTAGTATAAATATGTACTGAAATTGTGCTAAACAGTCAGATAATTGGGTATCACGGAACTCGCCACAACCAGGACTGTGGCCAATCTATCTGTATAATCTAGGATTAGTCCAGTTACCGCAATGTGCTAGGTTTTGTTTACACGTGCGATTAGCCTAACCGATGATTATATTACTAGATTAATTCGGACCATCATTATAGGTATTGGCGAAAGCCGGATTACCTAAATGATGTGCATTGAGCTGTGGCCTGTTTTGGTTAATATTGGGGAGAATTTTGAATTGTCTGTTTCTGTGGTAATGCCTTGTTGTTGAGAATGTTTTTATATAACATAACTATAATAAAACGCCATTACGCCTGTAATCACCGAAGGGTTGGGTAGAGGTGTACTTCATAGTACACTCACATTTCGCCAATATGTTTTAAGTCATACCCATCAACCCCGGGCACAAATCCAAACTCTGCTAACCGAAGCTGCGTCCTGAGCAATTCTTGATGGACAAACCCAATAACATTTTGCCCGACCCGCGAATCGAACACAGGACCTCATGCGACCAATCGACCAGTGAGGCAGATAAAGAGACTGTTAAGAATAACTTCTTATTAAGTTATTGTGCCAATATTTCATGGCTATGATGACACAGACAGCTTATCTTAAAATTCGTTTGAGAAATCTACTAATAGAATCAGTTTCGACTAAATAATAAAAAAAAACATCTCTAGCACAAAAACCTAGAAAAAATCCGTACCAAAACACGAAAGCTTATGGAAGCTTATGGAAAAAAATCTGAATTCATAACACGTTTAAAGTGCACAAGTCATGGTGACACGTTACGGCATAAAGCCGGCTGAGAGGTGTAATTGGTAGCTAATCCTTGCCTTCGTCGGCAACCCGACGGATTGCTGGCAACACAATCCGGGTGTACGTACGAGGTTGCTACACTAAAATGGTGGAGTAGCCGGGAATTGAAATAATTGGTTCGGTGGAGGGTTTTTTGAAAGGTAGTTTAGAATAGGTTCAGATATACAGATAGGTTTTATAGAGTTGTTATGCATATTTGACTACAGCGGAACGAGCTACAGGGAGGATTGATTCAGAAAATAAAGACAAAAAAGGCAAAAAGGACGGCTTTTGCTCTGCAGAAGGACGACACAGGCTTAAAAATACTCTAAGACTGAAAAAATAACTTGGAAAACGGACAGTTAGTAGACCCAGACTGACTTTTGTAAGTCAGTCCATCGCACGTGATTTGACTACCAAGTTATTATTTACTTTTGGGCCCACACCGTTCTCCCCATGAATATTCCGATCAAAAACAAAGAATTAGTAAATCCTACAATAAATGAAAAGTCAAAAATATTAGGAATGTAGACGGAATAAAGCGCCTTAAGAAATTTTTGATCCTCGCAGACGGGAATGTTGGCTATAACAGACGTCCGTATTTCAACGTTCTTTTAAACTGTTTTGTTTTTTTTGGCCGAATTCGGCGAAGCGCATATTCACAGTCTGAGGAAGTTTGATTTCCATCCATTGATTTAAGTCTCCAAATCTTTGCATCCATAGCTGTTTTCATTTACTTTATTTGTATCTTGTGTGCTCGAAGTCGGTAACGCCAATTATGGCCATTGGGAAGTATTTTTCGATTGGTTGGTTGAGAGCCATTAGCCATCTGCGCTCGTTTCTATCCGATGAAGCAGTAAAAGCTATCAACAGATAATTTTATACAAGACTATATATAATAGATAGGGTTTTTATTTTATTTTGTAAACTAACTTTTGCATGTATTTTCACTTGCATTATAGTCGCAAATTATCGCACGGGAAAGTTTTAAATGTAGCCTATGTCACTCGGAAAACATGTAGCCTATCGTTAGTGAAAGTACTTTTGGAATCGGCTCAGTAGTTCTGAAACTTTCCTTCATTATAATATTGATGTAGATTAATTTCCTTGCTTTATAAATTCTTTATGTAGACGTCCATCTTTAGTCTTATCCATATGTACATCCATGCATAATTCCCACTCAAATCATAATTTGTCAAACTAACTCCCATGTTTCTAGCAGTCTTTTAAACACTGGCAGCCCCACGTACCCACATTGTTAGTAGGTATATACGGAGCAGTATTATGTATCTACCTAAGTTTATGATGTGTGCGTTGATTCACGTAGTCTAGATGCACGAAGTAAATCTCCCGTTTACGACGGATTTCGGCTTAATCCGTTGTTCTTTAAGACTCTCGGTATTTACACAGATCCTCGCCAACATTCTGTTTATTTTGCACAGAATTAATATATACTTAAACTAGTTTGTCTCAGTACTTGTTTTGTGTATATTTGAGTTATGTTTCGGATTGGTTGGTTCAAGTTTAATATTAGAAAGCTATGAAGGTTCGCTGTAATCGAGGTAGTCATTATTATCCTTGAAATAGGGAGCGTCTATTGTAATGTTTTATAGTCGTTCAGAAGTGTCTTTAATTTCCTTTCCATTAATACAGGTACCACTAAGGGACATATTAATAGTGCACAGTTTTTAAACTCTTGGTTCCAAAATTAGCATTGAAAATCCAATAGTTCAGCATAAATTTAAAAGTAATCTTGCGATAATGAAAATAGGCATAAAAGCCACAGTTCCTGTTTCAGTCATTCCTTTACTTTGTATATTATTTGCTCTTACATAAGTTGATATAATATATCTGGTGTTTTTTTTTGCGGAATTCCATTGTCAAAATGTATTATTAGTTGAAGAAAAGGGTCCTTCACTCTTCCCAGCCTCCTCAGGCCGTTTGTTTGTGAAAAGCCAAGAAAGGTCCCAAACAATTGCAGAAATGTTACAATATTTCAAATTTGTTTGTGAGGTAGACTTGTGATGTTTTGACGCGAATATTATTTAGTTTTCTGTGATTTTGGCTCTGTAATGTTTTTTTTCATAAACCCTTTTTGAATTTCTTTACCACAATTCGTTCAAATATGTGACCAATTACTAAGCGATATAGCGCTACTAGGTAAAATTCTGGTATTGAGCTGGTTCCAGTTAGACTGGAGGTCAACTCCAATATAATTGAGAATAGGCATGGTAGATGATGGTGATCTTCTTCTTATTTCTTATCCATGTTACGACTTATCAAATTCGTGAGGACCCACGTTAATCGTGGCGTCTGTAGCGATAATGATGATTACCTAACTCTGTAAATATTTATGAATGATGCAGCAATAATATTTATATCATTACTTTATCAAAGACTTCCTTGAGTCCGAATAAATGAATTCTAACTTCCGCCAATAGCGAACGATATATTATGTTCCTTTGAAACAATCCCGAAAGGAAAACATACCAATGATTCATTGATCCTTAGAAAACGTTCAAAATTCTTGATTGAAATATCTCTGCATATCTTTTTACTCGAAATTTCCTTGACCAGTAGTATTCAATTTGAATGAGCTGGGAGATATCCCATGGAAATTGGAAGATCACTGTGAAGAGTTTGGGTTGCTAGAATAGAATATACTTTAATCGACACCAAAATAAGACAGAACTATTTTACAATATTGCTAATTCTATGGTTACAATGGTGGTGTTATCGCTGATAGTGATATGTAGCTAGCGAGTCTGGACAAAAACTAATGCCACATCGCTAATGCCTTAGTAAACACGTACTGTTAGATATATAGCGAGATATATAACGTCAAAGGCTGAAATCTTAACAGTACAACGATATCAAGCTACTTTCAAAACAATGAAGGAAAACATATTGATGGAACCGGCTTGTGTTAGAACCGAAAAATTCGAAGACTTCTAACATCCACCAAAACTACATTGAGCTCACGATGGCTGTCACAAAAAGGAGGTTGTCCTAGATAGTGTCATGTCTACTATTCCTAATAAATAAAAATAGGAGGTAGACAGTACAATTAAATTTAATTAGATAAAGAGGGAAGATATGAAATACAAGTCTGCTAAAAAACACACACCTATCTACACGCACTCAAGAACTGGGGTAATAGGTGGAGAAAGTACTTGCTGTTTTCCGAAGGGGGTAGACCCTTGGAGCACCTGGTCCTGCGGCTCCACCGAACAGGCGTCAGGTCAGTCCTGGCTGTTTCGGTGGCAGGCGATCGCAGAAGCGGAGATGAGTTCCCGGGCAAGTCCGTTTAGCGGAGCCCCGGGAAGCTTGAAGAGAACAGGAGTCCCAGGCCAAACTCCGTTTACGGGAGCCCCGGGATGGAGTTGCGACTTCCGCGTGGTGGAGGGACACGTCAGAGCGTCGGCGCCCTACCACTTGACACTTTTACTAGTCCACTTTTAGTGGGGTGGACTGCACTGTACTGGTCGCTACTGAAATCTCGTCGTAAACTAGTTTTAGTTCGTAAGCGGCGTCTTTTATAAGGAACTATTTTAGTGTTCCAGAACTATTTGCCTCGCTTTACGATTATATTTGTTGTAGCCACAATTCGTCTGACCAGCCAGGTATAGTTGGCCAAGACGTATAAAACCTCACAATCCAAGAGTGCGTTATGAATTTTAAAACTAACATTTAGTATTCTATTAGTCAGTATACAAACGTAATACAATATCAAAACTAGATTTAAACTAGCCAAATCAGTATAAATAATTTTTAGTAATAAATTCTAATACAACCTTCATTTAACAGGCCTTTATAGGAAAATATTAAGAAAGAATAGTAAGCTTGACAGCTTGACGTAGCTTGTCATTAGTGAAAAATATTATTAAAAATTTATAAAAGTGCTCAAATTACAATGTTAAACTGGAAATAAATGGATGAAATTGAATGGATAATGGATGCCGTGATTTATACCTACTTTCTGCTACCACAGAAGGCATATTTGTGATAAAAATGAGACGAAGGACACATGGTCTGTAAATTGTACGTATATTTGTTCTTTATCGTATCTGCTTTATAGCAGAATACTATAATAGATGGGCGCTCCATGTAAAATACCGTTTCATATGCACCTGGTTAGCCTTCAACATAGTTGGGAAAAGGCTAGGCAGATAATGATTAGTCATCTAGTCTGCACAAGTCTGTACAAGAGAAGTCTTATTAATGTAACTTTACTACACACAGTGCAAAATGTGTGTAAATAAAATGTTTTGAGTTGATAGTATTTAACACATACGAAAGTTTAGGCCGAAACTATTTACATATTAGTACGATACGCAGCGTGCGTGCGTGCGTGTGCGTAGTAGTGCGATATACTGTACGATGCATTATGTACTGGTATAATTAGATAGTACGTACTTTATTAAAATATTTCATCACTAACACAAAATTATTTGAACGCACGTCTATGGCCACATTAAACGTTTGTTTCGACAAAATGGCACGTTGATCAAGGTTCGCTAGCCCTGTTATAAGCTGATTAAGCTAATAATATTTCTAGATATTCATTTAAATATTGCCTAGCTTTACTGAACACAGGCCCACGAGTGTACGTGACATACGAAAGCTTAGATTTCAGTGTGTAGTCCTCTGGACGTAGGCCCACATAAGCTGTACAAAGAACAGCTTACTCTCCACAGTTTATACACAAGCTTCCCACCCGGTAGTTCATGGCCTTTACGAGATGTGCTCTGTTACTTATAGTGCCACAGCGTTAGTACCAGTGCGGTAACTATAGCTCTATGAATAAAAGATTGTAGTGTTTATGCCGGGACAAAAACAAAGGTAGCTGTCTTGGGTAGAATGTAGGTAATTGTTACGTTAGAGGTGACATTTTCATTGCATTTCTTGAGCAAAAGGTAAAATTAATTATGTAAAAGGTAAAATACAAACTTTTTTTTAATAACACATGCGTGTATGACCAGATGTATGAACGTGGACGAGGCAAAAGGAGTATGTAAGGATCGTAGCAGGTGGCGTTCTGTGGTTTCTGCCTACCCCCATGGGAAAAGGGCGTGAGTTTATGTATGTTAAATGTTTTTTATAACCTGGCCCCACACTACGAATTTCGCCTGTATCGTAGGTGCGTTTACAAAGATTTAAACTCATATAAACAAACAACCAAACCCGGAACAACTACCTGTAGACTATATAAATATTTGTTCCATGCGAGAGTCGAACCTAGGACCCGCAGGATAGCAGCCAATCGCTCAGCCACTGCGATAACGGTGATTTCTTCGAATCTTTGTACTAACATCGGAATCTTTTGACCACCATCGCAACTAATGCTATTATTTTTTGTCCCAATACAATTTTAGATATTTTGACATGACATTCAAGAGCCGAGCGCAGTGGTGGCCCAGTGGTAGCGACCCCGACTTACGAACAGTAAGTCGTGGGTTCGAAACCAGGCAGGCGCATTACTATGCGTAATTTATTTCATCACCACTGCCCTCAAAAACGGTGAAGGAAAACATCGTGAGGAAACCGGCATGTCCTAGAACCAAAAATTCGAAGACATGTGACTGCTAATCCGCACTGGGCCCGCGTGGTGGATTATAGCCCATTCCCTCTCATAGAGAGGTCGCCTGAGTCCCAGCAGTGGGAACATTATAGGCTGGCGATGATGATGATTCAAGAGCCTGAAGAGCACTGTGACAACTTCATGACAGGTAAAAAAATCAACAACATTTTTGCTAATTGATTTACTGAAATTAAAGTTACCTTTTTATACTTATACATTTCGATAAACGCTACTGGTACTGGACACAACCTCAAATATGACAAATTCAGAACATTAAGGTTCTTTATTTCACCGGCAGGCCACCAGGCCGGATAAACCAAACCTCACTAAAGTGCCTAATTAATATAAAGTTAAAGGGTCATTACTGTTAATTGACATCTGTGAGTGCGGGGGTAAGCCATATATTTATAAATATATGGTACATTTTCCTCGTTTTACTTTTGGCATAAATATAAGTTACAATTTGTCATTTTGGGTAGGGCCAGTGTTAGCAACTTGAAAAATATGCGATGTATATTTACTGTTTATTTTTTTCTAATTTTGTATGCACGTCATGTCTCTGCACCAAATAAATAGTTATTTGGTGCAGAGACATGACGTGCATACCCCATATTTTCCTTTCTTTCTTTCTATACAAAACCAGTTAATGCGGATCTCTCATTGTATAGAAAATACAACAAAGTGAGGCCACGTTATACTGGAAATGTAAAGCTTGATGTGCCGCCGCGTGTACGGTGGGCTGCATCAACTGGGTACCCACATCGTGAAGCTGACTGTACATTAACAAAAAAAAAACATAAAAAGTTATTAATAAAATTACGAAATACCTTCTCTCACTTATGAAACGTTAAAAGATGGTATGGATGTAAGGTCCACGGTTCGGGTTGGCCATTTCTTATAAAGACGAACCAGTAAGAAACTCCATGGCACGGAACAGAAGATAGTTTTGTTTTTAATTAAAAGTTAAAAGAAGAAATAAAAACATCTGGAACAGCTATTTATGGGCGATTTCCCAAGTTTCGTGAGACCCACCCGTATAATTCATAAGGACTTAAAGAAGATACAATAATAAGCAATAAATCTGAATAATCACGAAACGGATTTGTTTATCAGTCTCCGACTTCGAATGAGAACGTTCAACTTGAAGTTATCAAATTATATAAAGTCGAGAGCTTGTCGTTTTTGTTTGGCAAGTAATTAAAAGTTGTCTGTCTCTAGCAAATAAAGTTGTTTCCTATTTTTGGCCATATTATAATTTAGATCTAAGACGGCGCAGGACTCAAGAATGGTATTTTATTAATGGGGATAAAAATATAGATACATGTTCAAGTTTAGCATTAAGAGTCATTACATAAATAGGTAAAAATATAACCCACACCATTGTCCACGGGTTAATAAATTAACAATTTTGTCTTATAAAATTTGAATTAATTAATTAGATTAGATTACGATTGTGGTGAAAGAATATTTATAGCCAATGCTACTGTCCCGAGTTCTGCGTTTTGATATTGCAAATAATCTTGTTTTATTCGTATGCAGTAAAAAAAAAAAAAACTAAAGTTTCATTGATGAACGCTTCTGAAATTGAGAGAGCCCAGGCCGGCTTTCCTTCTTTGTTACTAGAAAAGAGAAGATATCTATGAAATGTAGGTTATAGGTCTCCACAAGTAGACGAAGAGGCACTCGTGACCCGGCGTTGGTGCTGCATGAATCCACGTGGAACAACCGGGGCACGCAGGCTGCCCATCTGGCATAACATTTCCAGGTACTGTATAGCGTAACTTATTTGTAATTTCAAATACAGTCAAATCTATTGTTACATAAACCATGCAGCATCATGGCCACCAGAAGTAAACGCCGAGACTCTAAACTTAAAACATTATATTGCTGTAGTAATTGTGTATATTTATGTTATCATCAACACCCTGGTCCATTTTTGTGTTATTTATAGAGAAAGTTCCGTAAATCCGCGGAAAAGGGAAAAGGAAACCTTATAGGATCACTTTGTTGTCTGTCTGTCTGTCAAGACCCTTTTTCTCAGAAACGCTTCTCTACGCGTAAAAAGGGTCTTGATATAAAAATACTCGGGTGTTCAGTCTCGGAAAAATCAAACTTGTAAGTCAATGCGATCAAAAGATAATGACCGCATATTTTGCGATTTCACAGGGAAATCAAAATCTATAGGGTGCTTCCCGTTGACCTAGAATCATGAAATTTGGCAAGAAGTAATGTCTTACAACACATGTAAAAGAATAAAACTGGCTAAGTGCGAGTCGACCTCGCGCACGCAGGGTTCCGTACCATTATCTATACAACATTAGACAAAAACGGCAAAAAACTCAAGTTTGTTGTATGGGGATACGTCCCTTAAATATTTATTTTATTTTAATTTAATTATTTATTTTTAAGTGAATATACAACTAAATATTCTGTGAATATTTCAAGCATCTACCGGTCGCCGTTATTAATGTCGAGCAAAAAATCACGTTTGTTGTGTGGGAACCCCCTTAAATGTTTATTTTATTCTGTTTTTAGAATTTGTTGTTATAGCGGCAACATACACATACATACATCATCTGTGAGATTTCAACTGTCAAGCTATCACGGTTCATGAGATACAGCCTGGTGACAGACGGACAGACAGATAGACGGACGGACAGCGGAGTCTTATTAATAGGGTCCCGTGGTACCCTTTGGGTACGGAACCTTAAAAACTGAAACCCGTTTATGTACCTAGTGTAATGATTTATTATTCGTTCGGCCACTGTGGTTTAATAACAAACAAAAAAACAAGCTTGTACGTAACCCTCGGTGTACGGGTTCAACTCGCACTTTGGTGAATGTTTTTTTGAGACAAGCCGTCCAAATATTACAAGTCCAGAACGCTAGAATCAACAGTGTGCTCGACCAGCAGAAAAGCGCTGCGGCAATGAAGCACAACGAGACTCAGAAGCTATTCAACTGTCTTGGATCCTGCAACGAAATCAATCAGCCATTGCTGTTCACAACCTACTTGTTCAATAGAAGCTTTGAAGTAGTGTGATGGTATGTCAGCAAACAGGGAGGGGCCCGCAAGGCCTGATGCCTGCCAGGGCTGCGGGACTGTTCGAAAGATAACGCGGCCCTGGAACACAAAGGGCAAGGAAGGAACACAGATAGGTTTTAGTCAGTACAAGTCTGTCACTCCTTTCCACTCCGCCCAGAGCAGGAGGAGTCATTTGATGATTAACCAAACGAAAAAAAAAGGTAGTGTGATGGTGTTTAAATAAAGTGGAAAATATCTCTAATTACAAATGTCCCTCGAATTTTAAACAAAATAAGTTAACTAACTTTTATTCATCAAAAAGTAACATTACAAGTGATATTCAGTGAACCACAAAACTAAGCGTAGCGTTGTATCTTGTGGCTCAGAAGATCGAATGCAATTTTTTATTAAAAAAGATACAAATAATATGTCTACTGGTCCTCTTTGGCGCAGCCGTGAGGCACACAGTGTTATATTTCTTGTTTAGTTTTAAGCTTTATTTTTTATATAATTTTTTCTATTTTGTTATCTATTTCTTGTTTTTATTGTGTGCACTTGGGGCATGCGCCAAATAAATGTATTTTCTTTCTTTCTTTCTTCGGTTTTCTCACAATTTTATGGTTGTCTTATCTCGATGATTGGTCAAGAGAAACTTTCACACACAGGTTAACACATACAGCGACCAATTTAGAATAACCAAGCCGTCCTGATTTCAAAATCACCCGGCAAATTGGTAAGTTTTTACATATCTCTAACGATATCTAAGGTTGTATGCCTGCAATTTGGATCGTCATTTCCTACGATCCATCTCACGATATAACTGCATAATGAATTGAGAGGTTAAAGGCGTAAACTAGTTTTTATTGTGGGAATCAAAAGAGTCGGGATTATTAAGATAAAATCTAAAAAAACCGGCCAAGTTCCGTAATATCGTTGTCCCCTACAACAATATTACGGAACTTGGCCGGCCCTATTTAATCAGCAGCCCTATTTAATCATTAATTTATTTTTTGTAGTTTTAGCGGCAACAGAAATACATACTGTGAAAATGTCAACTGTCTACCTATTACGGATCCATGAGATACAGCCCGCTGACAGATAGACGGACGGACGGACAGCGGAGGCTTAGTTATATCCCGTTGGTCTTCGTGTACGGAACCCTAAAAACAATCGACATGCGTTGTTTCCGTTTCTCACGTGGTATTTACCTCGTGTGGCTATAGCTTTACCATCGTTGGTACAACCAGTGGCTTTAGTCCAAAAACTAATGATTTCGTAACCATGTTTACGATAGGTACTTTAATCTACAAGAGTAGTTTTATTAACGAAGCTTCGAAACACTCAAACTGATTTATTGACAACTTAAACGCAACGTTAAACTTTTACACCATGTATACGCTCTAATGCAAACAGCATACAGGAATTGGCTGTAAAATATGAACAAGACAAACTGACAGGACTGGACTCCTGGCTGCGGACACCGGATTTTGACAGATCAGATACTGTCAGACACACAATTTAGTACGCACGACGGCTAATCAAGCTATACAAAACCAGCATAATCGGATCTCTCATTGTATGGGAAATCTACACAAAACGAGGCCAGGTTATACTTGATGTGTTGCCGTGTACTTTATACATCTGGTCTTCGGTGTCCAATCTGGTATACTTGTCTCATGCTAAGATCTATAAACATTACTTTTTTTTTTGTATTTCGGTTGGGAAATCATCATAATTATGACTTCTCCCGCTCTGGGCGGAGCGGAAGGGAGTGTCAGACTTGTACTGACTAAAAGCCATCCATGTTCCTTCCTTGCCCTTTGTGTTCCAGGGCTGCGGTATCTCTTTCGAACAGTCCCGCAGACCTGGCAGTCCTGCAGCCCTGGCAGAACATTACTTAACCCGTACTTTGACTTACCGATATTCCTATCACTAACGAACATCTATCAAACTATAATTGCAAGACAGAGACAGGAACATGTCTAAGTCCACGCACGAGCTATGTCATCTTTGTAGATCTTGACCTGACAGTCTCTTTCAAAACCTCGATCTGTCATATTTACGCTCGGGTACTGAAATTACATAAAGAAAATATTTGGGACACCCTGTTGTGAATCAAAATGGCGGAGTAATTCGGGCCATGCTAATGTTCTTTTTACGATTTGTTGTGTAAAACGCGAACTCTTGATGTGGGGCCAGCTGTAGCGTTTTTATCTGTCTATTGGTGTAGGGACGCCGAAATAGATTCCATTTGATGTATTGATGCTTGCTTCTGGATATAAATTAGCCTTTTAAATGGTTTTTATCTTGCATATGCGAGTCGGTTATCGTTTTTAGTAGACAACTGTATTAAATTTTTGATTCATAGTTTATTTTAATTTAGCCTCGGGTTGAATATTTTTATGATGAACGTTGTCTTATAACAATCTACCCTAGTTATATGTACTAGGGTACTTCATCCTCCTTAATAAATCCTGGTCTTACCGCACGCCAGTTACTCAAACTTTGCAAAACTCAAATTTTCGATATCAAGTTTCCTGATCCGTTAAAAAATCATCACACCTAAACAAAGTGTCACACATTACAAAATAATATCTTATACGAGAACGATTTTCTTAAAAGTCTGCGTCCACCATTCACGCGCCATCTCTCCAGACTTCGGAAAGGTTCGGCTCTCGTCGGGAATACTCGGGGTAATTGAAATCCGTCATACCGCCGCATATGACAAATGACAGGCTGTCGACCGCTGCCCGAATTGCGGTGGTTGTCAAATAAAACCGTTTTGGTCACGTTAAACGGGAAACTATAGGACAAAACGTGGAAACAGGAAATGTTAGTCTCTGTTTTCATGTCGGTGGAAATATTGAAGGTTTTTCTTAAAGGTTAGTATGTAAACTGGAATGTTGACCTTTTCCAGAGATCATGTTATTGTTACTCCGTAAGAAAATTAAATTATTTACATAAAAAAGATAAAATGTATGCATCTAAATAGCTTATTTTGCTTGTTTAGTATAATCGGCCTATAACATGCCCACGCGTGGGACACTGGCCTCCTTTTTATTAGAGCCAATATCGACCACGCGGGCCAAGTGCGGATTGGTGGATGTAAAATGACACCGTGAGAGCAGATATAATAAAATAAATTACAACAAGCTTAGAGTAAAAAAAATATATTATTAAAAACTTCTTCATATAGTTGTTACTTATTTTTTTGTTGTATTCTTCTCAGCAAACCCTTTTAATTGATACCCATATCAAGGGGGTAAATAAAAATAACTTGGGAGTCCGCTGTATTGGGTTGAGAATGACGTCACTTAGTTAACCATGCGTTGTTGTCCAAACTAAACGTAAGTATATGCAAAATTTCAGCCCAATCGGTTGGGGATTAATGTGTTAAAATTCAATTGCAAGATTTGACCTAAACAAACATACAAACATTTAAATAAAAGCCTTGAAAATAAAAAGTTTTTGCCTTATTTACATAAATTTATTTTTCTAAAAAATACTCCAAAACAATTTCCAATAAACATAAGCACTAAAAGCACACTTTATTGAAACGGACCAAATAAAACAATCGCGGTTGTTTAATATTATTGTTTTATTGTGTACATAAACTAGTTTACATAGCGTTCGGAAATGGCGCAGAACAAATATTGATGGGCGAAGCAATAAGCTATAATTAATTAAATTAATAAAAATCGTATGCAGCCTGAATACTGGTCAAAGTATAATGTAATTACATACAATAAAGAAAATATTTACATAACGGCATGAGCCGTAAGCACACATTTTGTATGGCTCATCAACCAGCCCTGATTCAGTGGGTACTTACGAGTAAATGGTTACTATTGGTTTGTTGGGAAAGGATTGCAATCAATCAGATAATTATCAGGGCACATTGTTCGCAGAACAGACGGCCGTAGGGGCTGAAAAGTTTTGGATTTGCGACCGCGAACCGAAAGACGTTGCGTTGGAAAACCTCCTACTAGGTGGACCGATGGACCGATGACCTGGTGAAGGTAGCGGGGATCCGTTGGATGCGAGACGCATGGGACCGGCCAATGTGGCGACACTTGGGGTAGGCCTATGTCCAGCAGTGGACGTTTTTCGGCTGAAATGATGAGATAATTATCTACTTACGGAGCGACAACAAAAGAAGATTTTATTAGCAGTTTGACAATCATTGCACTTCAACTACACGTCTTCTACTTATTTAGATAGGGAACTAGGGAGTGACCTCTCCAGGGCTGCGGGACTGTTCGAAAGAGATACCGAGCCATGGAATACAAAGGTCAAGGAAGGAACATGGATCGGTTTTAGTCAGTACAAGTCTGAGAGTCCCTTCCGCTCTGCCCAGAGCGGGAGAAGTCATTTGATGGTTTACCATCCGAAAAAAAAAGGACTGACCTCTATACGCGCGGTCGGTTAGTAAATGCATGACATGCAAGTGTTTAAGGAAACAGTTTTCAACTAAAACTTAACGTAACTTCCCGTAAGGAAACTAGGCAACCAAGCAGATATTTTATAAACTATCTATGGCCAAATTTCATCCAAATCCGTTCAGTATTTTTCGCGTGAAACAGTAACAATCATCCATCCATCCCTACAAACTTTCGCATTTATAATATTATTAAGTAAGACTATCATGTCTTTATCGGCTCTTAAGCTTATGTTCTTCAGTAAAAGTTTACAGGCTTACAAAATTCCATTATGACATGCAGACAAATGCTTTTAAATCGCGTCATCAACATGCTGAAAATTATGACGATGTCTAATCCACGCTGCCTTTACTTAAATACTTCTCCAGAAAAAGTTCTCAACTACCCGCAACACTAGTCCATCCACGTATATTCCGTGAGCCGACATGTCAGGACAGATGTAAACATAAATTCGCCACATTCTTGGGGCCGGTCGTGGCCGTCATTTGTCATCCGCGCTGGATGCCGTGTAGTCCACGGTCCACGAGTGCGAAATACTTTGCGTTTATTATGAGTTCTAGAGTTTGGTAGGGAAAGTTCTGTATTTTAGATGATTTTAGTATGTTGTTGTAGATTTTGGTTCAATCGTGATTATTAAATAAGAAAACATCACACCCGTATTACTCCGAAGGAGAACTTTGTTTGCTCCACAGAATGCTTGATTGAAGGTTTCACCCGGGGCTGCGGGACTGTTCGAAAGAGATACCGCCGCCCTGGAACACAAAGGGCAAAGAAGGAACATGGATGGGTTTTAGTCAGTACAAGTCTGACACTCCCTTCCGCTTCTTCCGCTCCGTCCAGAGCCGGCCTGTGTGAAATGACCCGTTCATTTGATGATTTCCCATCCTCAGAAAAAAAACGGCTTCGTGAAAGCTCCGTTACAGCTTGTATAGGTCACACATTTCGCCAGGTTTGTTGAAAATATCAGCTTACCTATTGCTATCAACCAGGTACAATTCGAACTTCGTGCTGGTGCTGGAAAATTCCAAACCACGACAATCAGACCGAAATTCCTGTTGGGAAAACTCAAGATCAGGTGGCCTACCATGACGTCGTAAAGCAGGAGTAATTCCAGTGTGAGAAAGAGATGGCGCTAGACGATCTGTATAGCTCTGTCTCTTTCGCACACTGGAATTACTCCTGTTAACACGTCATAGTAACCCCCCTGGACTTTATGTTTAGGTCTCAGCAGTAGCGTTTGCGAGTACTAGACATCATCATCATCTGCCTAGCCTTTTCCCAACTATGTTGGAGTCGGCTTCTGTCTAACCGGATGCAGCTGAATACCAGTATTTTACATGGAGCGACTGCCTATCTGACCTCCACAACCCAGTTAGTACTGGGTAATACGATACCCCTCGGTAAGACTGGTTGTCAGATTTTTTTGGGCCACTGACTACCTAAAAACTGTCAAAGATCTTCAAATGACAGCCGGGAGCAACGGCTTAACGTGCTTTCCGAGGCACGGAGGAAACTCGGTATGTAATGGGTGGCCACCCATTACATACCGAGAGTACTAGACAAACAAGCATTAAAAAAAACTATACAGCCATAAGACAGCCATTGTAACCACAGAATTAGCAATATTGTAAAGCAGTTGTGTTTCAATTTTGTTGTACTATAAAGTATATTCTATTCTATCTAGATGTCTAAAGTCCACCGTGTGCGGCACGACAGATAATGTATTTAAAGAGTCCTTAAAGAATGCAGAAACTTAACAATTAACCGGGAAAATAGCATCTGAACTGAAGTATACAATTACAGGAAAGATATTTACAGTTATAACAAAAGCTAGCCTAGTGGTATGACCGTCGGACTGCCAACCCATAGGTCTCACGTTCGAACCCAAGACACGCACCTCTGATTTTAATAATTCATGTGCTTCTTATATAATTATCACTTGCTTCGGTGAAGGAAAACATCGTGAAGAAACCAGCATGCCTATTTTTTTTTTTTTCGCATGGGAAATCATCACATGGCTTCTACCGCTCTGGGCAGAGCGGAAGGGAGTGTCAAACTTGTATTGACTAGAACCCATCCATGTTCCTTCCTTGCCCTTTGTGTTCCAGGGCCGCGGTATCTCTTTCGAACAGTCCCAGAGCCCAAACCAGCATGCCTGAGAGATATTTCTCGATATCATGTAAAGCCAAATCAGAGGCCCATGGGCGGTAAGGGCGGAATAAAAACTGTGACACCAGGTTAGTTACTAACCACTCCAAAAAGAAGAAGAAACTAGTAGGTAGGTAAATACATCTAACTTTACAGTGTACCGCCCACGGCCACAATCCTTTCAAAACTTTATTGCAGATGAGAAAATGCATTTCAACCCTTTTAAAGCTTAAAGCAATAACATAACACACTGCACAAGTGCACACTCGTTTCGAAAATTCTCGAAATGCATAGCAATAAGAAAGTCCTTTGACGCCTTTTGTCAGATTCAAAGGAGGGTAGTAAAAAGGTGGTTAAATCTAAAACCATAAAGTGAGTATGTTAATGGACACTTTCAAGCTTATCTAACTGTTGTCGTTACTCTGAAATAGAACTATAATGTTATTTTCATTCAAGTTTTCATGATGAGTTGCTAATTTTTTTTTTTTTTTAAACTTTGCCCCACACTAGGATTCTCCTGTATCGTGGGTGCGTTTACAAACATTTAAACTCACATAAACAAACAGCCAGACCCGGAACAACTATCTGAAAACAAAAAAAAACACAAAACAAAAACAAATTCAAATCAAATTCAATTGAAGTCAAATTTGACGTAGACTTTGATGCCTAGGGCAGACCCAGGAGGGGTCAGAAAGTAGTAGATTTGGTGGTGGTAATTGAAGAAACTTGGTTCTGTCAAATAAGCTATTAACTTAGATAACTAGCCATAATTTAGGCGATAAGATGACACTAGATAGGAACTTATTTATTTATTTTCTTTTAAAAAAATGTTGCCCCACACTAGGGATTTCTCATGTATCGTGCGTGCGGTTACAAACATTTAAACTCACATACAACAACAGCCAGACCCGGAACAACTATCTGTAAGTAGGTCATACAAATGTTTGTTCTGTTCGGGGATCAAACCCACGACATGCAGCACAGCAGCCAATCGAGTGATAGCCACCGCGCCGTCGACTTGAACATGCATAATATTATGGCCAAATATCAGCGTTCGGCAATTAGCTGGATCAGTTAAGATAAATTGTAGATGATTTGTGTTGGTGCCGTGATTTCCCGGTTTATGCTAATCTCATCCAAAAGAACGAGGGGATAGATACCCTCAGAGATGGGAGAAAAGGCGTCAGTGGTGATGATAATGATGATGAAGATTTATATAGACCAGTTAACATCATCATCATCATCTGCCTAATACCAGAATTTACATGGGGCGACTGCCTATCTGACCACCATCAGACCGCTATAAATAGACCAGCTAAAGTTTCGCATCACTTTTGGACTTAAAATGCATCCCAAACAAACACCATATCCGTAAATCACCATTTAAAATTAGAAACGTAACATAAAAGAAATATAAACAATTTGATCCAAAATCTGGCAGTAATTATATTAATCTGTGTAACATTAGCGTAACAATGATCATTGTTTCAAGCTATGTTGTTAAACTTTCCAAGAAAACTTTTAATAGGTATGAAGTTACGGGGAATTGAATAGAATTCCGTAATTGTTATATCAAGCCTGTTTCTGAGGTAATAGCATCGTAAAATATTCCTCTTCTTAATATTATTTTGGGGGAAAATTTTTGCTTGAAATTTACACAATTTCGCAACTGATATAATTACTTAAGGGAAGTAGACTACAACTTTTTAGTTCAATAAAAGGTAATGTTTGATTTGATTTAAGATTTCAAGTTTGGGTTGAATTTTCAAGGTAACTTTTTACGTGTATTTTCATCGCGGTTTTTTTTATTGCCGTTGTCTCTCTGTAGGTAGCGTTTTGTTTTGGCAAAATGACCCAAGACAAGACCTCTATATTTTGTCTACTAAATCTTTGACTTTATTGCTAGAGATTTCTTGAAACTTACTTTTTCTTATTTTTTGTCTCTCCCAGAATAAAAAAATCAAGCAATATAAAATACAGTTATATATATTTATATAATTATACAGTTCTTACGTATCGAACCACCCTTGTACACTTGTACATAGTTTAAGAGTTAACTCGTCAAATTACGTAAAGTTCTTAGTCATCATTCCGTTAACCTTTTCGCTACTATGTGGGTGGCTTACAGTCCAGTGTTTTAAATCGAAGTCCAAAGCAGTGATAGTCTGCCTCTCTGACCCCCACAACTCAGTTACTCGCAGAGTTGCTATCAGATTGCCTCGGACTGGTCTAGTGGTTGCGCGACAGTGTTATTTCTATCAGGAATCTCTCAGTCTCTCATTAGCAGGCACGGAGTCTGTGCCCGGTTGATGGCAATAGGCTCGCCCCCTATTACATGGGACTTAAGCAGAACTGGCGAAATGTGAGTGTACTATTAAATGTACCTCTGTTTAACCCTTCAGGGATAACTGGCGTGGTGTTATGTTATGTATGTTGTTATCAGAATTTCGGGACACGAAGGGGTTTTGGTAAATAATGGACCGACCCATCCACGAAACGACCAAGCATCTCTTAACCTGGAAAATCGACTCATCTCCAGTTTTATTATAACCCATATTCTTTAAACAACTCAAACATGATATGACATAACAATGTAGCTATCAGCCTGCCCCGTAAATATCTCCAACAAAGAAACTAATTAATTTCAAGTGCTTTCAAAACACTTCATCACCGGTTAACTCAGATGTCACACTTAGTAACGAATTGCTGGCTTAGCTCTCATATGAAGTAATTCGCGACAATTTGGGCGTTTCCATTTCATACGCAGATCGCGTTTCGTATAATGCCACATCATTTATAATCGTTAAAGAGTATGAAGACGTGGCACATGAATAATTGTCGATGTATATTTGTTTTTGTCATTCCTTTGTTTACAAGTTTTGGACATTCAGTGCTACAAGAACCTTTTTGCGCTCGAATCACTCGAACGAGGGTGCGCTGTTATACTTTTTTGAATCTCTGTTATCTGCAACTCGTCTTGGAAGAGGACTTTTGGCCGCAGGAGCGACGAAACACCACTCGGTGTTCTTCGATCGTAAAGACGAGGAAAACAAGTACATTTCGGCTTCGTTAAGAGTCTGTTTAAATCCTTTGTTATGGTACCTATTCCTCAACATTAACTAAGTACTTATTTTAAGTTGCGGATTTGAAGGTATTTATAAAATAATAATAATAATACAAAGTTGTATCACGGAAGTTCCAAGTGTAAGTTCTCCAACTACATAATAAGCATGCAATGACATGCATGTTAATATGTATTAGTAAGGTTAGTTAGGGTCAGTTTTCTCCTATCCCAGCAGTCAACATCTCCCTAAGCTAACTTTATGATCAATGCAACCTTTAAGGATGCATAAAGAGATACAAATTGGCTGCCTGTATGTGGTTCTGAAATCAATTTAAAAATGAACTTTACAGTGTACGCCTGAAGCACTTACGAGTATAGTGCGGGAAATCTAGTAATTAGTCATCCCAAAATTCGAATTAAATGAGACGAAGATCGCGAACCCGCGAGTGATCTATAAAATATTCCATTTGACACTTCAGTCGCGGTGTTTGGCTGTGTACGTTGCTGGAAAACAGACAGCGTCTGGGGAATTATGTGTATGTGACACGGAATAAGTAATGAAGACGGGATTCGGTCACAAAGCGCAGCTCATATCGAGGCACAGAGGCTTAAAACTGTGGCGGCTGAATAAGCCGGGCTAAGGAATATTCTTGCCGTCTAAACGTACAATTTGAATGAAGTTAATTAGAACTTCATAATCTATTCGTTAAAGTAATTTTAATTGTATGCTGAGCTGAGGAAAGTGTTTTTTAGTGACCGCCAGTGGTTCTAAGAATAATGGCTAAACTCATGGACCGCTAAATAGAACAGTTGTGAGAGAATCAATATTGTCAAAATTACAATAATTTCTCAAACTAATTAAATTACACTTTCATTAGTTGAAATAATATTAAAATTAATTTTGTCCAAACATGGCGTAGGTCTTGCAAAATTAATAAAAGTACTTTATTAGAATACAATAAACAAGATTTTCTTATTTCCTTTTCAGCAAAAAAATCTGCTTTGTTATACTTCTTAAAAGTTGAACCAAAATAAAAAAATAGTATCTTCCGCTATACAGTTAGCGCCATCTAGTGTTGGTAAACCATAGATATAGCAGACAAGGTAAAGTTGGTGTTAGTGTCTCTTGAATCGTGCAGATGGCGTGTTGCTCAATAAAAACTCTTTTTGGTTTACTGTCTTGTTTGGGATTCATTTTTAGTTGCCATTTTTTGTCATAGGTAGTTGGGTTTTGGTTTTGTTGGGCTTTAAATCCTACGAAAGAAATTGTATTGTAATACTATGTACAAGATATTTAAACTATGATAAATTATTTTCGAGTTTAACGATTTGGCCAAAATAGTAACCATGCAATCACTCTTACAAAAGCAAGGAAATGTCTGTATGATTTATTGCTAACCCGCAAAAATAAACGATGTAATCATGATTTCCGCCGAAAGATCTGAGAAAATATGCAAAACTAATACATGCTTCCTTTATTTACAGATCAAATACGTATTCAAGCAAAAATAAAGTTTGAAAAACAAACAAAAAACATGTTCTCAATCACACCCACAAGAAAAGTTGAGAGTGCTTGGAAAAATGCGCTGCGGATTGCAAAGATCGATTTGGTGCTTAGCAAGTCGAGGTCAGTTGCATAAGCCACTTAAAAGTGAAGCTTGAACCGGGGCCGGCTAATATTTTATAAAAGTTTTCTAAAGTCCGGTGAGCAGTGTGCACTTTATTTCTTGAGGATAACAATGGGTTGGTCGACATTGACAGATCACACTGCGGGCTTGCCTCCACCTCGGAAAGGAACGGCTAACTATTTATAAAGGTGTTATAACAATATGATGGAGTTGCTCTTGGTTTTGTTAATTTCTTCGAGGTGTGAATCTACCCAAGATAGCGCGATAGGAATTCGTCTGGGGTCTCAACGTGACCTACCTACTTTCTTGTCAGATCGCTATTCTATAGCAATATTTCCAATTGATTTCAATCTGATGTCTGACATTTTGAAGTCAATCTGATGACGTCTCTGAAAAATCATTGTAGTCAACTTTGCATAGTAAAATTTTCAGGGGGTTACCATGACATTTTAAAGCAGAGTAGGAAAGGGATGGAGCTATGCAGGGCGTCTAGCCCTTTCTCTTTCCCACTCTGGAATAAGATTAATACAAAACTGCTTCAAGACTTAATGGTAGGCCACCAGGCATGTGAAAAATATTAAGCGATGATTGTACCTGAACGAGGAAGGTATCTTGAATATGTAGTGGAGTTATAATAAATAAATAAATATCTCTCGTAGGTACCAGTATTTGGCTGCTAAATAATGAGAAAATTAAAGTTAATATAGCATAATATCACGCCAGTAATCCCCGAAGGATTAGGCGTACCTAATAGTACACTCTCCAACCGCGGAGTCTGTATTTGTGACCGGTTGATGGCAATAGGCTCGGCCTTATCACATGGATCATTGTTTGTTTAAAATAATTAAATCTTCTTACGTTTAATATTAGTTTTGCATAAGAAAAAAAACTGGACAAGTGTGAGTTCGACTCGCGTGGAGAGGGTTCTGAACGTTAATCATCTAAATTCCGTAAGTTGTTTTAAATCTGAACCAAAAAACCCAAAAACCCCTGAAAAATATTGAATTTCCTTTGTTACTTTGAATACCATACATTTCTTAAAGGTTTTCATCTATCTAATCAATAGGCAAAGAACTACATTATGTATTTTTTCCAAAATTTTCGGCCCTGTAGTTTCCGAGTTAAGTTGTGGGGCGAATGGTCAATTTTCTCCTCATCATCATCATCAGCCTATAATGTTCCCACGGCTGGGACACAGGCCTCCTCTCCATGACAGGGAATGGGCTATTATCCACCACGCGGGCCCAGTGAGGATTGGTAGATGTCACATGTCTTCGAATTTTTGGTTCCATGACATGCAGGTTTCCTCACGATATTTTCCTTGACCGTTTTTGAGAGCAGTGGTGATGAAATAAATTACACAAAGTGATGCGCCTGCCTGGGTTAGAACCCACGACTTACTGTTCGTAAGTCAGGGTCGCTACCACTGGGCCACCGCGGCTTTCAATTTTCGCCTATTTTCTTAAATAACTTCAAAACTATTTAACTTAAAATTATAAAAGCATATATATTTGAGATGCTTACAATGAACCCTTTCATTTGATATGTAACGCGATTTAGTTTTCAAAACTTTTTTTTTTCATTTTCTCATTTACCCCCAAAAGTGGCACCCATGTTTAAAGTTAACTAATTTACGTTACACGTCCGTATTAGGGTCACCGACTTACATAATGTGTACTAACTTTCAACTAAATCGGTGGAGTACATTCGATTAAAAAATTGGCTGTGACAGATAGACAGACAACCGATTGATCCTATACGGGTTTCGTTTTTTCAAAAAAGGTACGGAACCCTAAAAACAAGTAGGCACATGAAAAAGATACAATAGTTTGTTTAGTAATTAAATTAATTTAAGAACAAAACTTGAGAACACGTCAAAATCAAAGACTTATAGCTATCAAATATTTAGAAAGGTTAATAATTTAAAATATCAAAATTTGTTGTTTATAATAGGTACTTAACAATTTACCTTCAAACTCAAACATTCTTCAAAGTAATCTTCTTAGATTTAAACAAAAATTCTAAGTACCAATAACAATAACAAAGCACACATCACAAAGGGACATAAGCCGCTTTCCTAAGTACGTACCTATCTCTAGAACTAACTACAATCTAGTACAGTCTAGAAAATTCTCGAGACAATCGGCTGAGGAGTAGTTACAAATAGAGTTTTTGTGTCGCCCCGAGTCGCGGTTACGCTAAACGGTCGACTCGATTGCCCCGCCAGCTTCCTATTTCCCGCAAAAGCCTGCTGGTCTACTAACGGTTCTATTTGTCCGAAGTTTGTTAAAAATGCTCGGAGGCTATCTACTATTTGTTTGAGAAATTGTGATAGGCTAGAGAAGTCTGAGATGTTTTTTTTTCGCCAAGTTTACATATTTCATAATTCTACCATAAGTAAAGTCACACGATATCCTTGTAGTATTAATTAGTTGTAATTGGAGTATTGTAAGTTCATCAACAAACGTAAAAAGTAGAAGAAAGAGCTTTTACCGGGAAACAGAACATGTTGGTTAGCATTGGTGATGGTGTCTTTAGGTATATTAATATTCATATACTGAAGCCACTTTATGCTAGGTATTTCTATGTCAGCCACTTAATATCAGTAATTGTCTCCACTACAGCTTGCAACACAAAATGCCCACAGATGTGTATTGTAATATGCTATTTGGTTACAGTAGACACTACGTACAGTGTCTTGTTCTCGAAGGAAACCAGCAGGAATCGGTTTATTAGATGCCTTCGGACCTGCTACACAACCTCGCTGCAACTTCAAAATCTACAATAAATAAACCCATCACAGAACCAACATAAATAATGACACAAAACCCCACAAGCAAACACCGGCAAAATGCACTGCAAGTAAACAGAAACACCAATTTCACCTAATAAGCATTTCCATTCGAGTCCCATTCGAGTTCCAATCGTACCGCTTCATAGTTTTCCCACTGGAACTTTCCAATCGACAGATAAGAGGCTTGTGGACTCCCCCCGATATTTATTTACCACGAGGCAGCAAAGAAACTTGCTTTGTCGACAATAAATTGTGTTTGTTCATTATTCAATTGCTCCTCTCTTCATTTTAATAAGCTTAGTGATTTTTGTGGTTTTGTTTTAAGTATTTTGTTGTTTTTGAAAAGATTTGTTTGACAGTCTGTAAAGTTGTGTTGCCAGATCAAATAAAGGCGTATCAAAATATTTTGTTTGTTTTTGGTACTTTGTGTTAAAATAAGCTTTGTCTTGTCACATTTTAATATTTTGATTTTAAAACCGGTCTGATATCAATCGTTATTTTTCTGGAACCTTACCTTATGATAAATTCCACTCCAAATCCACTCCACTCCTTCAACTTCCAATATCTGCATGAATTTATTATAAAGTGGACATGTTTCCATGGTATCTATAAAACAAAGTGGGTCCCGCTGTTTGTACGCTTAGATCTTTTTAACTACGCAACGGATTTTAATGCAGTTTTCAGCGATAGATAGAGTGATTAAAGAGGAAGGTTTATATATATATTATTATTATTATCTACATTGCACCAGTGTGAAGCCGGGGCGGGTCGCTAGTTGGGTATATTTTCATACAAAAATTTAGATCCCAAACTTTTTGACACACGAAAGCTACCTGACAACGAACGTATGATACCAGACAGACCGATTTGTTACTAAGTAGTAACAAGTATTGGATTACGATTTTCTTCGCCTTGTCCCGTCTATCGGTCGTAAATATTTGAATGTCTTTGATTACAAATGTATATCTACACGATGTATTTACCTATCTAATTGAAATCATTGGTGTCCCACCAGAGGCTAAACACCCGAAGTGTTTAGCCTCTGGTGGGGGTATCTCTGAAGTAAGGTGAAAACCAGTTTCTTTTATTGTAGAACTTAGGTACTACTATTAACACAACAAGCTTTTCTTTTGCATTAAAAGTTTAAGCATGATTATAGTGGCTTTTATAAATATTACTCTCAAATTCTTATTTTTACATTTCAAAGCTACACCTCTGTAATACATTAAGTTAAAACCACTTCTAACATAAACAATTCAGTATAATCTATCAAACATAATACATAGGTACATAGTTACATCGAGTACCGAGTATTTGTCAGTCAGCCCGAACATATAGAGCTCCCATATCTTATTCATAACACCTAATGGTAAAATCTGTTCAGCATGAACTGATGGCCAATTTCGATAACAATATGGCTTACTATATGTGAAGAATTATTAATTAACTTATCGACGGATAGGATGTTACAGATTTAATAGAGGATTGAGTAAAGGATGTTATATGTATACATGTATAAATTAATTATGTAGTGGTGTTTGGAGTAAAATAAGCTATCGCTGCTTTTGATTTTTACGAAAATTGTAGATCTTTGACAGTCGTTAAGTAGTCAGTGGCCCGAAAGTCTGTCAACCATTCTTACCAAGGGGTCAGGAGATAGGCAATCGCTTCATGCAAAATACTGGTATTACATTCGGTTAGACTGGAAGCAGAACCCAACATACTTAGTTGAGAAAAGGCTAGACATGACATTATGATAGGACTTCAAACTCATCAACTTTTAGTGCACTGTTTTAGCTACTATAGGTAGGAACATATTAATCGAAGTACTTGTATACCTACTTTTATCTTAATAATACCCTGGCCGAGAGATAGAGAGCGCTAGAATCTAGGAGTGCCTAAACTGGGAACGACTTTTCAAAATCTCATCAAGTTAGCCCATAATTTACAAATCTTATCAAAATTGCATAAGCCCTCAAATCCCCAGATCCACATTCAAAATATTTTTTATAGCAAAGTGAAGCATTAAAACGCAGCTTTTATAGTTTTATTAATAGACATTAAAGCAAGGTTTTGCAACCGCGTAAAGTGGCTCCAAAAATTTACGCAGAGAGCAATATTAAACCGTTTCAATTGCCACCTTTTACGAGGAGGTTGAAATTTAAAACGCGTTTCGGGGAGTGTTGCCAGCCTTCGTCTAAATGCTTTATGTTTCATTTTATTATCCGTGTCGCCACCTAGTCTTTATTACACGTTGTGTATTATTCGCATTTGTTATGTTTTTTTAAAGCTGATAAGGATTCTTACACAGAGCGTTTTTTGTTTAATTTTTTTGTAAGATAAAATTTTATACATGTTTTGGTATTTTTAACACAGACTACAATACATTTTGTGTTTGTTTTCTTGTACGTATATTTAGAACATAATGATATTTTATTTCTATTCCGTTTCTAAATATCGATAGGATAGACCAAGACTGTCCAAGACGTCTTGACTAGACATACGATCGACGGGATTTACAAAATCGAATAAGTATTGACACGACAACGTACCTATCTGCTACAACTTAAATTTAAATCAGTACAGAACATGAAATGAACATGTGTCAGAAATTTTTTTTTTTTTCCATTTGTTAATTTTTAATGTTCCTATTTTACTGTTTTGTATTTCCTCTGCTTTTACTCTCTTTATTTCTTACTTATTATTAACTCAGAGACATCAACACAAACTCCATTTTAACAAAAAAACAATAAAAAAGTACATCATACACGAGTAAAACAGCAGCTATGTATAAAATACAGGCACCATTAACTTTAGCAAAAGGTTTATTCAGGATTATCCGAGTTTTGGAAGAAGCAATTAACGCTTTTGAATGATTGAGTAGGTACCTAGCTTAGTTAAGCTTTCGGAGAAACCTTTCAACTTGTGTCTGTGTCTAATACGTACAACGCATTTGGATCTATAAATTTTATATGGGCTGAAATTATAAACATAGGCACGGTATGAGCAGCAGTGTCTGATTTTTAAAAAGTGTTCCGTTTGACTTTGAGGGTTTTTTTTTGAAGTTATACTTCTTTTGGCGGGTTAGGGAAAAAAGATGAGATTAAATTTTTATGATGCGCGCGCACACCGTTACGAAAAACCGACACCCTGAAGTTAGCTAGTCAACATACACCCCGAAGTTAGCTAGTTTTATTTTACTTACGTTTTGGCTAATATAATGTAGATTTTTATCATACGTTCTCTCCAGGTAACTGAATGGTCATTGCCTGGAGGTTTAGCATTCCTAGACCTCAGTAATTTGTATTATTAAGGTTTTTCTATTGATTCTTGTGTTCTCCCAATGTTTGTTTACTTTCGTAGTGTCAGATATTGACAAGCCTAGGTTATTATTTTTAATCTACTGCTGGAGCTAGGAAGTTAGGTTGTATAGGTAATTGATATTAGACCTTGTTATAAACTACTTTACTTTCGTTTTGTTCTAGAAAAGTATAACTTCACACACTTTTTTTTAATGGCATCTTGCATGTCAACCTACGAGGCTGGCTTCTGTTTAACCAGCCTGTCTTGTGGATGCTTTGAGGGTGAGATTTCCAGCCGACCGTAACAAATACGGCTCTACTGAGTTATAGTCATTAAAATCACCAATGCAACCCCTTTTAGTTCTTTTAATACCATTGAATGTGAGAAAATCAAAATTGTAAGAAAATAATTTCGCGAACCGGAAAAATAAATTAATCAGATAATAATAATGTTTTTTTTTTTTTATGTTGTTTTATATTTAAATATTTGAAAATGTAAAAATATGTATATAAATAAATAAAAGAAATAATAAAAATCTTTATTAGACCAGAAAAATAGACATATGTTCACACAATTTGTCAACAAGCCACATAATATCAATCTTAAAAGTATAACCTCTGCAATTGTGTCTATTTTTAGCATCTGCTACCGAACTAGGTTTATAGCCTGTGTTTCAGTACGCAGCGCCTCAAGCCCTCGAAAAAAGTAAGAAAGTATGAGGTCACGAACAAAAGTAAACATTAAAATGTGTGCTCAAATCAGTTTGAAAAAATATTTTAATTAAAAAAGGTAAAAACTAAAACTAAACTGATTACTTAACTGTCCTCTGGGTGTGTTAAAGATGAAAAAGGGTGAGTGTATGTGTGTGAGAGGGTGTGTGAGTAAGTTTATTAGAATAATACCTTACTTATTGGATTTTCTTTTTGTTTTTAATGTTTAAAATTACAGTACTGCAGAAACTATAGAACGGCTCCTGCTACGATCCTTACTAACACATATTTATCATATTTTGTTCTTCATCCACGTTTTAAAAATTAAAATACGATTTATTCATTTACAAATGAATAAGCAATATTTAATTGAACCATACAACCTGACACTGTACAGTTTTTCACCAGTATTTTGAGTGTCAAGTTGGGTAGCCTACCCGCGTCCCTCCCTCAATGTCGGTCATCTAATCCTCTACTGACAGCGTGGGAGGCTGCACAATACAATGCATTCAGACAGATTTGCGTTTTATTAATCTAGATAATGAATTTACCGTGAGTGTTGTATTTTGGGTTGTTTGAGGGCTACCGAAGATAGTTACGATTAAAAACATTTTGAATCGATCCCTATCATATATTTTGTCTTTATATTCAATAAAAAAAAAAAATTTTTGCTGTCATCCCGTGCACCCTTAACATAGTAATAGTATACGGGGTGGTACTTAGGGACACCGACGCGAAATAGGTTACCCACCAACCCGGTTCGGTATCGGTTATTTAAAAAAAAAACCGGTGTTCCATACATTTCGACCGTGTAGGTATTGCACTTTTGTAGAAAATAGGTGGTGTTTTTCTATGTGGCTGGAGGCTCAGAATGATGTACTGAATATGTGGTAACCATTTTCGCGTCAGTGTCCCTTCCACCCTGTAGATTTCATCCTAGTAATCTGTTCCTGTGGGATTTATTTTCCAAACGTTTGTTTAGAAAAAAATATACTAATATAGACTTCATCCAAACAAACTTTTAAACTCCCTGTCTTGTCGTATTTTCAATCACAACAATTGTTTAGCGCTCACTTCACAATTGATTTGATATCAATGACATCTCGGCGCCAATTGCCTTGAACTCATGAATATTGGATGAATCGCATTATTACCATAATTAGGGGTAAATTATACACTTTGTGTTAACACAATGATACTAATGCATGAACTATTTCAGCCGAATAATAGATTGAATGGATGCACCATTCAATCTATTATTCGGCTGAAATAGTACTAATCATGCGATTTTCATAATTTTCAGGTTAGTAGGTCTCACATCAAAACGAAAGTGGAAGTGGGCGGGCCATATATGCCGTAGACAGGATGGAAGATGGGGGAAGAAAGCTGGAGTGGACACCACAGACGGGACGGAGGAATGTGGGAAGACCACCGACTAGGTGATCAGACGATCTCTTTAAAGTGGCCGGAAGAAACTGGATACCCATGTCACATAACCGCCAAAACTGGAGAGATTTGGAAGAGACCTACACTCAGCATTGGGTGGCCAAGGATTGAAGAAGAGAGAAGAGAGAGGTCTCGCATTTCCACATAACCACAACATACAATCAGAACAACAATAAATACATTTATTATTATCATTCCTTTATTCATTTTTCTAACTTATTATTTACATTTTTAAATATTTTTAGTAACAAAAATTATATAAAAAAAAACTTTTAAATATATAAAAAATAGTAGCACACTGGTATCGGGAATAGGCTCCAGAGAGAAGAATCTCCTAACAATACGAGCTGTGTCCAGGAGTACCGCTTATTATAACCGTCACCTGGGGCTACTTTGCCCATAAGCTGGTAACAATGTTTCCCTTCTGAAAAGTTACAATAACCTTTGTTATGTTACAACTCCATTGTCCAATCTCTTTTGAAATATATACGATAAACTTCATCACAGAAGGTGAGGAGCAAAGCTACCTCCAGTTCGTTACTGTATTCTTTCTCCGTTAAATCTTTAGTATGTCTACACTCACGTAACACCTACATCGATATTCTGAAAGAAGAACCCTCGTGTCGCAAACGCGACGGCTGAACATGTGGGTTCGAATTCTGGGTCGGGCTAATTGTTATTGGGTTTTTTCAATAGGAATTTCTCAGAAGTAGCCACGGAATTTGGGTTTGTGCCAAGTTGATGGCAATAAGCTCACCTCGTTTAACATGAGACTTAAACGTAACCGGGGAAATGGGGGGGGGGGGGTACTATTAGGTACACCTCTGCCTTACCCTTCGAGGATTACAGGCGTGATGTTATGTTATAATGTTAAGAAACAGAAGTAATTTTTATATTGACTCTTAGGCTGCCCGCTCACGTCAGACTTTTGTAGGACAGATAATCGGGCCGGTTTTCCTCCGATTCTGAGGACCGATTTTGTGATCGACTCAACGCCTACGCCCGTCATTTTCAAAATCAAAATTCATTTATTTCATCAGCAAAATATGTTACACAAACAAAATTAGTGATTGGAGCCTCCCTTTAAGCAAGTAATGCCTGTATTGGGAGACTGCTCATTCATCTCAATTTTAAAATTTTATTATATAAACTATATATTTGTGTGAGTGCGTGAGTATATGTTTGTGTGTAATTGAGTATTTTTGTGAATGTGTGAGCAGGTTTGTGAGTGTGTGTATAATAAGTCTGCCAACATGTGAAGTGAGGTGAGAACAAGTCACCGCACTTCCAATATCCTCACAACACTTAAACTGTTGCACTCCATAGCATGCAACCGTCCAAGTGGATAGAACAAGCATCATGATACAAGTGTTAGCAGTGCTTCTGTTTCATCATAGTTTAAAGGTTTTATCCAATTAATTAAAGATTTTTTGCAGTCATAGTATTGTTTTGTATATATGTTTATTTCCCTATTTATTCTATTATACAGGGTGTAAACAGACTCTTCACGAAGCCGTTAACCAAGCGTTATGTACATAAAATTAAGGAACTTTACGCAAAAATTTAGAATAGAAACGACTTTTTTTTTTGGGGTGAATAATCACGTTTTACGGACTCAATGTAACGCATTCAAAACATTGTGTTGATGGATGGATTGAATAGTACGGGGATCGTGAAGGTGTCTTAAGTAAAAAAAAAAAAAAAAAAAACTTGTGAAAAAGTTGGAACTTTGACCCCCAATATCTCCGTAACTAGAAGGTTCCCAGGTATGGTCTAGAACAAAAAAATGATCGCAATGATCGGGAGAACAAGTGCCTTTCGGCTTCGTTAAGAGTCTGTTTACACCCTTTATAAATGGGCCGACCGATATTATACAAACCGAGTTCGTATTTGTGCAATATTGTCTTTTCGTCTTTTTGTTAATTTGGAGGAGTAGAACGGTAAAGTTTTGTGCATTTTCAAGATGGTCTGTATAATATATAATTTTCTCACGGAGAGCAAGTCACTGATCTGAAATAATTCGTCTGTTTGGAATCTCAACTTCTTAAAATACATAATTTTTATTAAAGCGCGTTGTGCACGCTCAACATCTATGAATTTTGATTTACTAGCCCCTCCCCAAACAGGGATGCAGTACGTCAAAACTGACTGTACTAGAGCAATATATATTTCATTCAAAAGATTTCTTGGTGAGTTGTGGCGAGTATGGAAAGTTTTTGGGACGACATGCCGCAATGAGTGAAATAACCAGCTTAGATTTCTGACTCTGCTTGTAACTTGTTCTAGGTGTTGGTACCAAGATAGCCTTTGGTCAACAACCACCCCTAAGTATTTCGTATGAGTTACTTTATCTATTGTTGGACATTTGCAATTTAGATTATTTATACTGTCACATTGATGAATTTTTAATATAAAGTGTTTGTCCGGCTGGGTACGATTATTAATACTAAAACATATAAAGTTGGTTTTCGAGGTGTTCAATGTGAGTAGATTATTTTTTAACCATTTGGCTATTACAGTCATACCCAACTCAGCATACTCTTTGGCCTCTTTCCAGGACTTCCCAGAAAAGACAACAGCTGTATCATCGGCATAAACGATTTTAGCGTTTTTGATGGTCAAGTTGCAGAGGTCATTGATATAGGTCAAAAATAATGTTGGACCGAGTACGCTTCCTTGAGGCACGCCGTATGATACTTGAGCGTCTTCACTAATATAGTCACCAACTCTTACTCTCTGTTTTCTATTTGAAAGATAGTTACGAAAAAGATCTAGTGGGACACCTCTTATTCCGAATTTTTGTTCTATTTGTTCACATGGATTGGAACAGAGACGGTGTCAAATGCTTTTCTCAGATCCAGGAATATTGCAATACATTTATTACCGTTGTCTAGACTATCAACTACTTGAGTTGTAAGAACAGTTACAGCATCCTCAGTAGATATACCTTGTCGGAATCCATACTGAGAGTGTGATAGAAGGAAATACCATATACAGACAGCATATTAAGGTAATTTAATCTATTTTTACGCTCTTGACTGGGTTCAGAATATTTCGGTCTAATATTAATATTGATATCTCCCGCTATAATAATATTTTTTTGCATGGGTAAAGAGTCAAGCTGTTTGCCAAGCGAGTCGAGGAAATTATCAGTATTAATATTTGACGGCGAACGGTAGATGCACAAAATACTGAAATTAAGAACGTCTAATTGAAGGCACGATGAGTTAACCTTACTTCCCTAACTTTACATTTAAGTGTATTTATTATGTAAACAACTACGCTATCATTTTGATTTAAGTGGTGGGTAGAAGTGTAGGAGTGATAATTGTTTAGTTGGGGTATCTGTTTATAGTCACTTAATCTACATTCCGTCAGTATAATGACGTCGGTTTCGAAAGCAAGAGAGGACAGTGTTGTCAAAAAACTGTCAAAATTACAGTATATGCTCCTAATATTTTGAGATATAATTGTCAGATCATTCCGTTTTACTTGTATTCGTTTAGCCAGATCAGATGAGTCACATTCAGTAATGCGGGTAACTTCAATATTGTCTATCTCATTGAGCGTATTTAGTCTATCACCCATTGTGGGTATTGTAAATGGAATAATACGTCATTACCAGGTTAGTATAAAGATAATTTTCAGTTGTATTTAATTTGGTCTGTGGCTATTTATTTATTTATTTGCAAACATGTAAATAATTTGTTAGTAAGCATGCATTAAAATGCTATGCTATCAAGGGAGCAGCACGTCATGGACAGAGAATCTCATGAATATACGCTACATTTCCGAACGTTCCGTTTTTCACCGATAATCGGATCGGTCGGGATGCGCAGATTTTATTTCTGACCAACTTTTTGTAGTACGTGTGAGTTGCACTATTGCTATCAGTGTGTTCTATTTTTCTCCTACAAAAAATCGGTCACCGATTATCGGACGTGGGCGGGCAGCCTTATACATCTAAGAATGTGTAGCCCCCTGTAAACACATCACTATCACTTCAAATTCACAACTGAAACATCATCGCTCTCTTTTACAAACACACATGAAATTATAAAATGTACGAGCGTGCTATCATTGCCATCTGATCCATCCAACGTCACCTATATTGAGTGTTACCTTCGCCCCCTACCAACCCCCTAGCTGAATCGTCATATCATGAATAACCATTTGAATTAAGCTAATGCATCAAGCCTAATAGGCTGTTCTACGTTGGTATATACGAGCTAATCGAATAATGGATATTAATCGTCACGTATAATCTTAATATTAATCTTAAATGGAACTTACCTATTTAATTCAACTGTGCTTGGAAGGGAAAAGGAACTGTGTGCTTCTGGAATAAAGTGAGTTTTTCTAAAGCTGTTCCAGTATAACAAACTTATGTGTTTTGATTGTTACAACAGCCGGAATCTGAAATCAGAAGGAGATAATTAGTTTTTCACGACATTTGTAATCTTAACACCTATCTCCCCATTACTCATTTAAAGAAAAAAAACAGATTTATACTAGGTAAAAGTATGACTATATCAATCGTATAGTCATCTCATTAGGCACCTCTTTTTTGCCATATCATCCTTCACACAGTCCATCGTATCTTTGGTCTACACTTTATTACGATTTATAATTCAAGGTTGATTTCATATTTTCTTTTTTATTGCAGCAAGTTGGGGTTAAGATTATTTTTCTAAAAGAAAAGCCGATATTAGCGTTCGTATCTAAGGGCCTTTACACACTATGTTATTTTATGCGCTGACAACGCGCGTAGAACGCAATCAGGACCCTCAGCAAACGCAAAACTGAAGTCATGTTGTAACCTTTACACACGATCCTTGCGTTTGTAGCGTTATAAACGCGCTGATACGAACGATGCATCGCGCAGAAAGCCGCCGCCATTATTTATGAAATTAAATATTTCCTTTTAGAAACAATTCGCGAAACTTGTCAGTTTCATTAAGCTCTGTATGTTTTATGAATTACCAAGTATCGTTGGAACATTTCATCGAGCACCTATGTACAAAGAGTATATTGTATTACAAAGCTTTTTGTTCGGATTCTGTTAAAAATTGTGGCTTTGGAACTGTGCAACCAATCTATTGCTGAATACAATACGTTGGTTGGTAGGTTTGAATTTCGATAGTTTTGTCGATAGCAGTTAGAGCAGTGTTTCTCAACCTTTTCTTGACCAGGCACCATTTTGATATATTTATTGTTAGTAGGGTCGATAAGGTCCCTGTTATTTGAAAATTTTATGTTGTAATCGTTATCAATCCAAAAGTAACATGCATTAACGTTAAGTCCCATGTAATAGGGGGTGAGCCTATTGCCTTGCGGACCACTGATGGTCCGCGGGCATAGGTTGGGAACCAATGAGTTAGAGGGTTATTACTCAGTGAGCAGACGCAAAGCTTCGTGTCGCGAACCGACAATTGTTGTGCTGTGCACATTAGTGCACAGCACAACAATTGTCGGTCATTTAATTATAAATGATCATTGTGCTCGTCTGTTACCAAAACGGATTACGGTTTACGTTGAAAGCCAATTACAAGTCTATTAGGAACCTCGGTAAAACATTCTGAATTTTCTTATTTATTTACTTTTTGTGTCTGGGGTGAATTAAATAACTGCCTAGCTGACACAGATTCGTAAAATCTCCTAATATTCTCTATTATTTCATCAACATCATCATCATTTCAGCCGAAAGAGGTCCGCTGCTGGAAATAGGCCTCCCCCAAGTGTCGCCACATTGACCGGTCCCGTGCGACTCGCATCCAGCGGATCCTCGCAACCTTCACCAGGTCATCGGTCCACCTAGTGGGAGGCCTTCCAACGCAACGTCTTCCAGTTCGCGGTCGCCACTCCAGAACTTTACGGACCCTTCGGCCATCCGTTCTGCGAGCAATGTGCCCTGCCCACTGCCACTTAAGTTTGGTAATTCTTCGGGCTCCGTCGGTAACCTTGGTCACCCGCTCTATTATTTATCCTATATTTTTTATTGGTAAGTAGCACTCTGTCATCTAAGTGCTAAAGACCTTTTGCTGTGATGATAGCATTTAAAGTCAGCAGTAAATCTTCAGCGACTTATCAAAGGTTTTTTCTGAGACTGTAACTCCTGAAAGCCACAACCAATAGTGGTGACCACCAAAAAAGCCACGAGACAATGAAGCTCGACGAAGTCCCAGAGAAATATGTAACTGTTTTGGATCCCGCAACGAAATTAATCAGAAAAGAATAGTGGAGGAGCAGGAAAAAAACATCTAACTGCCAATTTGGTAGAGATCGATTCCAAGCCCGAATTTTTTCATGAAAATTCAACCAATAAACGAGCCTACAAACAAGCAAATCCTCCCTAATGAATTAACCTTCCCCCAAAAATCAACGGTACCACCTTTCATCGTTATTAACCACACATCAATCCATTGGTAGTAAGCTCCCGCTTTTGGCCATTGTTCTCCATATCCGTTTTAATTTTTGGTAGGAAATCAGCGAAGTGAGCGTCGACGGTAACGCAGCACCGGCCGCTTTGCTTCTGTGGATGTTTGCCCGGCAAATAAACCGGCCCGGCCAATTCTGACCATTGTTAGAAATATTGTTTGTTACCCATGGGGAGGTCGGCTGTATTGTGAACAATGGACTGAAAATCAGGGCTTGGTGTGTTCGATTTTTTATTTATGATATTATGATAAGACAGATTTTGAATAAGCGTGATACTTTTGCTGCCAGATCTCAATCGCCTACTTCTAGTAGAGTAATTTGAACCATCTTATAGGTAGCAAAATCTTCAAATATGTTTTCAGTACGTCCTCATCCATATTCCACTATTGATAGTCACTCTCTAGTAACTCCTTCGTGAAGACAGCAGAGGTCACAGGCTCAACCGAAATTTCTTCCCGTAAGGTAAATACGACTACGATGGTGTCGGTGATTTGTCGCGATCTACTTCCTTGATGTAGGTGTGATATATTGACATAGGTTTTTTATTTCGAATAGCTGATGAAACTAGAAGAAAGAAAGTCTTGGAGAAACCGATTCACTAGAACTTTGAAGAGACCTAAGACCATATATATGACCGGGAAATTCCAAATTATACCATTCCCATTTACTCCGCGTAAAATCTTTTCTCGAATTAATGGTAAAATAAATTATACTGGCGTTTCAATTTCATAAATATACAACACAACGTCCTATTTCAGTTTATTTTAAGAAATAGTAAAGCTGACCTTTCTCTTAAATTACTACGGACATCGTACCCATCTCCCTGCCTAAAAAAACATCACTTAAATAACAATATTATTCCATATCGAAATAGAGTGAGGTAACGCTTTAAAACAACACTAGCTAACTTCAGTTAAACATGTTATTTCAAATATATATTCCAATTAGCTGAGTTTACTTTTGAAACCTAAGTTAAATTCACAAAGCATTCTGTTGGAGGTGTATCGCCCGGAGGCAAGCGAACCCACGAACTAAACTAGTGGCCGACTATCACAACGTAATAGAATTTAATGGAGTACTACTATTAAATGGGAATAGTCCTACACAAATACGAGAGGCTATTCTAAATAGCATTGTTTTCATTGAATTTGGTGAGGGTTGGTAATGATGCGCAGTTTCAGGAAATTCGTTTTATATAAAAAAATTGCCTTATTATCGGTTAACGACTGACGGCATTTCATAGAAACTTTCAAATCGTTTTTTTCCGAAATTATTGAACCGATTTTAATGACGCATATTATGCAGGATACATAGGTCTAAAAAGTTGTCAAGTAGAGGAATTTTCGAAATGTCTTTAAAAAAAAAACGATAATTCGATACGAAACGATAAATTTCTTTTTCTATGGAAAAAATAAAATTGGTCTAATTATGCTGTAACACAATTTTTCGAAAATTCCTCTGTCAACTTTTTAGACCTACTAAATACTGCTTCAGCGTATGAAGTAAAATCGGTTCAATTATTTCGGAAAAAAAAACGATTTGAAAGTTTGTATGAAATAGCGTCAGTCGTTAACGCTCTTAAATTCGGTATTACAACTCTTGGATGAGTGCTAACTCGACATCGGACTAACTTTCAGACCCGGACTCCATCAAAGCGGAGACGAGCGAAAATGTGCGAAGCGGAGAGGAGGGTGTATCCGCCGAAGCTGTGTGTAGATGTGCAAAGCGGCAAGCCGCTCTCCACACGCCTTTCGCCGCACGCTACACACAGCACACCGCTCACCGCACACCGCTCACCGCACGCCGCACACGGCACACCGCTTACTGCACGACGCCCACAGTACACTGCACACGGCACATCGCTTACTGCACGACGCCCACAGTACACTGCACACAGCACACCGCTAATCGCACACGGCACACCGCTCACCGCACGCCGCACACGGCACACCGCTCACTGCACGACGCCCACAGTACACTGCACACAGCACACGGCTAACCGCACACGGCACACCGCTCACCGCACGCCGCACACGGCACACCGCTCACTGCACGCCGCACACAGTACAACGCTCACCGCACGCCGCCCACAGCACAACACACGCTGCTCACAGTACACCGCTCACGTCACTTCGTCTAAGCTGGCCTACACAATTACGCGACATCTCTCCTCTCTGCTCAACCGTTTCCACTAAAGTTAAGCGGAAACGAGAAGCGTAAATAACAAAATTTACAACATATCTCCTCTCTTCTCTTGTCGTCTCCGCTTCAATGGTGTCCGACCCTCAATGCTGCTCTCATACCTAAAACACAGTAGTAGCCCGGTCAAAATAGACATTGAACCTTTCATAAATTCTCAAGAAGCTGAAAATTTACATGAACGTTGGAATACCATTATAATGAAATTGTGACAAGTCCCATCGAATTTTCGCAAAAAAAAAAAAAAAACATTTTTGCGAACTTTGACCTCGCACAAAAATGTTTGCACACATAGGATCGATGCGGACTTTTCACAATTTCACTATAATGGTATCCCTAACTTCATGTAAATGTTCAGCTTTTTGGCAATTTATGCAGGGTACCTTTGTTTTTCTGTCTATTTTGACCGGACTATAATAACTTCAATATAAAAGTAATTAGGGTTACAGTGTTTTCAGTTATAAGGGCAGTACGGGAAGTAATGCAAACTGCATCATCGAATAAATCGGTTGATAAAAGGTAAAATTAGACCAGGAACTGGCAAAAACGTGAAAGGTTTTTAGTAAACTAGAAGATATTGTAGTTAAATACTAATTTAAGTACTACTAACGATGTACGTATAACAATCCATACAAATTAATTAAAACCATCTTAAAGCCTGTCCAGCGAACAAGCTTGCTAATTTTAAACAATGTACATAGTTGGCAAGGCTTTGAGTTTCACAAGTTGACTAAGTCCTCTATCAGGCGAAGTCTTAAGCTGGTGAAAATGACGAGATGCCGTGTCTTTATTATTAAGGCTACACATAATGGGATGCTGCATAAATAATGCAAATAGAATCTTTAACAAAAGCGACGTGTGATGGGTTGAAGCTTTAATTTTATGATAACGGTAGCTACTAATGCGTTTATTTTATGGACCAGTTTAAGAATAATAAGAATAAGAAACTTTATTTGCTAAAACATGTGTATACATACAGAATTAAAATAATACATGCATGCAAGGTCTTAATAAGAGTGGCTCACGACATGTTTGCCATTTTTCATGGCGTGCAAATATTTTGGGTACAAATAATTTTGATGAATGAAATTACTTGATTTTTTTAAATTTACACCTTAACATAAAATATCACTTACATTTAAACATTCAATCATTTACATTATCATTATAATTTTATTTATTTTCCTTGTCCAATATTACAGATTACAATTCATATTCGTCATTATCATTATTTCCATTATTCATTTTTATTCATTATTATCACTTAATTATAATAACATTTATAATTTAGGCATATTTAAGTTCTCCACTACTACATGACCATAATACACCGTTAGTTATGTTTATTTATTTATAATAATCACCATGAGTCGTTTAGAAATTCTGTAATATTGTAATAGGCTTTTTGTGCCAAAAAAAATTTCATTGTTTGTTTAAGTTGAGGTATAGTTTGCTCTTTCCAGCTTTTGGGCAATTTGTTATAGATTATTGGTGCCATGCAAAAAACACTCTTGCGCATAAGTGCAGTTTTTGATGTATGTACACATAGTTTGCTATCATCACGTCTATTTCTTGGAAATTAGTCGGCCATACGAGAAAATAAATGTGGATTTGTTTTTACGAACATTACTATTTCTAATATATAAAGTGAAGGTAATGTTAAAATATGATATTTAGTGAAATACTTTTTACAACTATCGGTAGTTTTGAGATTAAACATAGATCTCAGGCAGCACTTTTGTTTTTTAAAGATGATATCCCTATCGGTTGAGTTACCCCAGAAGATAACACCATATCTAATAACGGATTCAACTAAACCGTAGTAGGCCGTTAATAGCGCTTCTATATTTAGGGTACGTGATAATTTGTATAACGCATATGCACCACTGCTTATTCTTTTGGCTAGAGCCTCAATATGCGCTTTCCAATTTAAGTTTCTGTCGATTGTTAGGCCTAAAAATTTTGTAGTATTAGCTGTCTGTATTTTATTATTATTATATTCGATGTCAAGACTAGAGAATAATGATGGCCGTTGGCTAAAGTGCATAATCAAAGTTTTATTTATATTAATTTTCAAATTATTATTATTCATCCACGTTACTGCATCAACTAATGTATTTTTTATGTCCGTTTCATATGTATTCTTATTATGGCATGGTACATTTATCGTACTGTCATCCGCAAACAGTGTCATGGGATGATTAATAGATTTTGGGAAGTCATTAATATAGAGTGTAAACAGGGGCGGTCCGAGTACACTGCCTTGCGGAACTCCATGAGGGACGGTACGCTCGTATGATGTGAAAATCTCTTCACGTTTGGAGCTCATATTTATTCTACTAATTTGCGTTACTTGTTTTCTGTCATGTAGGTATGATTGTATTAGATTAAATATGTTTCCTCTTATACCATATGCATCAAGTTTATTTAGTAATATATGTAGTATGTTGCACATAATCAAATGCCTGTGTCATGTCGCAGAAAATGGCACAGACTGGTGTGTTTTTATCCATGTTTGTCATAACCGTATGCAAGAATTCGTATATGGCCAAGTTAATTGTTTTTTTCTCCCTAAATCCTTTCTGTTCATTACAGAGTATATGATTTTTTTCAAAATAGACATTAATTTCCCTGTAAATATACTTTTCGATAATTTTTGAAAATATTGGTATTAATGATATTGGCCTGTAAAATTCTATTAGCTCTCTATCCTGTTTCTTAAACAATGGCTTTACAATAGATTTTTTTAGCGCATTCGGAAATATACCTTCACTGATGCTTAAATTAATAATGTAGCTTATGGGGCTACAGATTTCATATGCTACAGTCTTGACAATTTTTGTACAGATGCCATCGTATCCCACACTGTTCGTATTTTTTAAGGCCAAGATAATTTTTAATATATCAATTGCTAGACTTGGAGCCATGAACATTGAGTCTTTTCTGACTAAAATATGTTTAGTGACGGTGGTTCCCGAGCTAGTCATAGGTTTAATTTTATCTATAAAGTAATCATTAAATATGTTTGCAATAATTTTGGGGTCTGTTACAGTTTCATTATTATGTCGAATTTTGTCTATAGTGTTTTTTGGTATGTTTAGTTTTGTTTGGTTTATTATTTCCCAAGTAGTCTTAGATCTATTATTTGATCTTTTAATTTTATGAGTATTTTGTGCTCGCTGAGTAAGATAGATTATTTTTTTAAGCAATTTCGTATAAGTCTTAAATTTTTTTTTATTCACTTCGGTAGGTTTTTGTCTATATTGCCATAATAATTGACGTTTCTTTTTGCCACATTTATTGGCGGTTTCTACCACGGCTTATAGGTTTAACCTTGAAATGACTTAAGTACTCGTAGATACGCAATGTTGTATTGGGGACAACTATACTAATACTATAAAATAAAATTAGTTTGTAAGTTTGTATGTAGGGTAATCCTCGGAACTACTGACCCGAAACATTCCTACAATAATGGGAAGTTAAATTATCCCCGACTGACATAGGATATATTCTGACTGATTCTGTGGGATAATTTACGACCATAAGGCTACCAAAGCTAGTCTAAACTTATATAATATTATAAAGAGGACAGATTTGATTTTTTATTTGTTTGTTACGATTTAAGTCAAAAACTTTCAGAACCGATATAAAAAAATATTTCACTAATGGAAAGCTACATTATCAGCAAATAACATGAGCTATATTTCATCCCCGTGTTCTATCGGGAACAGGAACATATACGCGTGTGAAACCGCGATGTGAAGTACGTTATAAAGTAATACGAAATTAATTAATGCATTGAAAAGATTCACGAGTTCATGTTATGAGGTACGCCATTCCAGTCTATTGATTGACATATGCTTTTCGACTTTCCCATAATCATGATAATTATCACTTTATCTAGGACCTGTTGTAGACGATGAACAATTCATCTTTTTCACGTTATTCTTTGACTAGATGACACAGATAAGATTAATCAGTAAACATTCAGGTTTACTTAAAATATTCATATCAGAAACGAATGATGGATGTGTTACGGCACTACAAATTTTTGCATCAACATTTTTTTTTATAACACCCTGTACTGTCTCACTGCTGGGCAAAGGCCTCTCCCAATTCCTTCCACGTCCTCTTTTCACGTGCCACCTGTAACCAGCTCTCGCGGTACGTGTCCAGATCGTCTTGCCACCTTTTTCTGGGCCTTTATCAACATAGTACAAAAAAAAACGCACGATTAAAGTTATCCGCGACTTAAACCCGACAAAAACTGTCACCCGTCTGGTCGAAGGACCCTCCCTTTCCTATAGGGGATGAAGAACTTTACATCCCTGTTCTTCATATGCACGAAGCAAAAGAATCCGTAAGGGTCGCAGACTGTGGCTGCGGGCTGTTCGAAAGAGATACCGCGGCCCTGGAACACAAAGGGCAAGGAAGGAACATGGATGGGTTTTAGTCAGTACAAGTCTGACACTCCCTTCCGCTCTGCCCACAGCGGGAGAAGTCATTTGATGTATTCGTATGTACGTCACTAGGTGACAAGTCATCTTTCACTCTATTAACACATTTCAGTTTTACAAACCAAAACCTAAATAAGCAGAGACCTAAATGAAATCTAAACTGCAAATAACCGTAAAATAAATACGACAGAACGAACAAAGGAAACTAAGGAACTAAGGATGCTTCTTAAAACGTTTCCTTTTTTTGTTTTTTATCACTTTTAAGTAGGAGTTTTATGTTATTTTTAGTAGAATTTACATTATTTTCTTCTTTTTAGGGTTACATCCCTACCCAAAGGGTAAAAACGGGACCCTATTAATCCACTGTCCGTCTGTCTGTCACCAGGCTGTATCTCATGGACCGTGATAGCTATAGACAGTTGAAATTTTCACAGATGATGTATTTCTGTTGCCGCTATAACAACAAATACTAAAAACAGAACAAAATAAATATTTAATAATATTTATCCCATACAACAAACGTGATTTTGTTTGCTGTTTTTTTGCTCGATATTAATTACGGCGACAGGTAGACGCTTGAAATATTCACAGAATATTTAACTGTATATTCACTTTAAAAATAAATAATAAAATTAAAATACAATAAATATTTAAGGGCCCCCATACAACAAACGTGATTGTTTTGCCGTTTTTGTCTAATGTTGTATAGATAATGGTACGGAACCCTTCGTGCGCGAGTCCGACTCGCACTTGGCCAGTTTTTTTTTATCTAAAGGAAAAGACTCATAACAAAACCGAAAGGCACTTGTTCTCTCCGTCATTGCGATCATTTTTTTTTTCTAGACCATACCTGGGAACCTTCTAGTTACAGAGATATTGGGGGTCAAAGTTCTAACTTTTTCACAAGGTTTTTTTTTTTAATAAATATTTTTAATGTATTTTTTTGCTTAAGATTTGACTTGATTATTCTCCCCAAAAAAAAGTAGTTTCCCAGCAATAATTTTTGCGTTAAGTTAGTTTGATGTACATAGTGTTTGGTTGACGGCCCGAATCCGTTTACACCTTGTGTAGTTGTCGTGTTGTTACCTGGTGGGGTTTCTAAATAATCAGCGTCATCAGTTTCAACGTTTTTTAAAAGCAGGTTTTCTTCTTTCTTGTTCTGTATCTATGGGCGCTTTCAATTTAGACTGTTAGTACCGGACTGCTGCAGTCTGGTTATCGTACTGCGTACGGGTGGTTATGATTTTTCATACAAAAGGACTCGACGCAAGATCGTGCGGGAGCAGTACGACGCACGTCCGTTGGCGGGACGGCAACAATGCATATACCTACGTACCTTAGTCGTTGTTCGCTAGTGCGGTGAACGCCTCTTCAAATAAGACGATTCGTACCGTACTACTGACGTCCGGCAACAATACTGCTCACGGTCGTAACAACCGTGCAGCGGCAGTCCGATATCAACCGTCTAATTTGAAAGCGCCCTAAGTCTTTCAGATCTTATCCGCAGGTCGACTAATTTCTTCTTAATACTCTCCTCATAAACAATTTCAGTAGGTTCGAACGCAGGCAGACGCATTACTTTGTGGAATTTATTTCATCACCACTGCTCTCAAAAACCGTGAAGGAAAACATCGTGAGGAAATGTCCTAGAACCAAAAATTCGAAGACATGTGACATCCACCCATCCGCACTGGGCCCACGTGGTGTATTATAGCCCATTCCCTGTCATAGAGAGGAGGCCTGTGGCCCAGCAGTGGGAACATTATAGGATGATGATGAAACAATTTCAACGTCAGGTTTATCAGTTTGTGGCCTGATTCCATCAGATTTTTCACATTTTTTCCCTCACCCATCACAATGGCGATGTTGTTGATGTTGCGATGTAAGAGCGTTTTTATAAACTACAAAACATTCATTTCATTTCATTGAAAGTAGAAGCACTACAAAACCAACAAGGACTAAGAACTCAAAAGCTAGTAATATTATGTACAAATTTCCGAAAATGAACTCAGTGACTATTAAATTAGCATTTAGTTTTGCCCCAAGTGCACTCCGCTTTCGTTATACTCTTCTTAATGGATAAAACGGTTAAGTTGGTCGTATGCAGATGAGATTACATACTTACTTTTGTCTAAATTAACAAAAAGTATGAAACTTTAGGTGCATAAGATTCGTTGAACCAACTTTGAAATGGTTAGAGGTTCTCGATGGGACGGTTAACAGTTGTGATATTGTTATCACCACGTTTTGCAACAGGCAGATAGTTGATAATGGCTACAGTCCAGCTAAAGCTCAGGGAATATTTTTCGAGGATACTGATTGTCATTCCTCCCCCCTTCCCCCCTAGTCCCCTTCATAACATAGGCCGTTCCTGAGGTGCCACACTACATTCTTTTTTTTTTCCTAGTCTGCTCTGTCCCACTCCTGGGTAAAGGTCACCCTCCACTCCTTCTATTTTTCGCGTACAAAACATAACACTCACTCACTGCTTAGTTTTACTTACATATTTTTAAAGTTAAAGTGGGGTGTCATTGAATAGATAGTTGAAAACCATCTAAAGGTTTTTCATATAACCCTTCATTTCAAATGCCCATTTATTACGTACTTATTCATTTCACCTAAATTTTTCCCGTAACAACAACCCACCCTTACTTAAATCCCCCCTACAAGTCTGTACCTTACCTACTCTTTGTCAAACTGTTACACTATAATTACTGTTAACTTTGTGCCGAACCCATTATTTCTACGAGAGCTAACGAAAGACGCACCTTTTACACTGAATTATTAAAATTAAACCGTTTCACGTTGCGGGTGCGGTCTCAAAGTCGCTTCGGTGCGGCCGCAAGAAAGTTGTGGGGTACATAGAGAGAAGGATAAAGGAGGTAGCCCGGGGCAATTTGTTCATCCTACGTATTTGTTCTCGCCTAATTAAACATGAAACACTGGGGCCAGGTATATCAAGGGAATTAGGGATTCAAGTGTAGATTTTAATGTATTGCGATTTGCGACTCCAGATGGGTTTTAGTTTTATTACTATTGTGTTTTGGTTAGTTTTGTTTCTAGGGGCTTTGTTAATGCATTGGGTGAGGTGGAATATTTGTGGGTGCTCTGAAAGTTTTGTAATTTGTGTCAGCCATGGGACAGAGATGTGTAATAGTCAAAATATATCGTTTCTATAAATTCATGATTATTTTTCTTTCTCCTGTGGTTAGTGCCTAACCTAGTCTCAGAGTTTTGCCACCCATGGGTGTCTCATGGGTGGTTTACATGCCGTCAAGAAATATCTCTCAGGCATACTGGTTCATGGTCATTGAAACGATCTATGTTGCAGTCAGTTATGTGACAGCAAAGAGTTTCTCAAATATTTTGATATTTCCATTTCCATATGCACTTCTTTTAGACATTTCTCAGGTAGTTCTCACCTCTGCCTATCCCTTATATTACAGGCATGATTATATGTTTTGCCGTCATCCAGGATAGCGAAGAACTGTCCTCTATTGCCCCATACACGACATCAGGAAGGTGCGCAAAGTTGCATCAACTTTATACAACTCTAGCACCCTCATGAGCCATGTATGCGCATGTGGCACCGAGCCATAGGTCTATCCAACATGTCCACAGATGCTTTCGGGAACGGCGAACCTGTTCACTAATGACCATATCAATGAGGAGTAGCTACTTAGTACCGTGGGATCCGTTCCTACATCCATTTTGAGAAACGGACATAACAGAATTATCGTCATATCTTTATTGGTTTTAGCTCTCAAAATGGAGGTAAAAATTTATAGACCGTCGGGAGACACGTAATAGGTCTATAATTTTTGGGTCCCGCAGTACTACCCGATTTATGGAGCAGGTGAGTTATTCCAGTCGTCAGGAACTCGGGAAGTGACCCTAACTCTAAGGCTGACTGGAATTGTGAGAGCAACCTTTGGATCCACTTAATCCAGAAGTTGTGCAGCCCGTCCGGTCCTGGAGATTTCCAACTAGGTAACGGACGGACTGCACGAGCTACATCTTGGGGGCTGATAGTGATTACCCCCATTTCTGGTATTGGATCGCACGCTCGTTCGACCTCTCGAGTCCATTCACCCTCGGTATGACTGACAGACACTGATCAGATGCTGCGCCAGAAAAAACACATGGCATCATCATCGGGTAGGCACGTGTCAGACACAACTTGGTCCGGTCGCTCCCATTCTCTATAAACCCACCTTTCATCGCTTTGAAATGTGCGATTCTGAGTGTATCATTCCACCCGCCGCTTATACCTACGAATACGGTTTGCCGATGCATAGACTTTCTGCTTCAGGAAGTCGATGCGCTCTGTGATACAGGACATGTAGTCTCGAAGACTGATATCATCAGTCCCCACAAATACGTCGTTATATCCTGTGCTGCCAAGCTGGTACGGCTGGTGTCGGTCGTTTAGCTCTGTCATCCGGAAATTTGACGTGAGCTAAACAACATGCCGCAACAGCCGTGCAATACAGGATTGAATGATCATCGGTGTGGTTTTCGCAGTTATCAAAATAGTTTGACAACTACAAATCCAGAACAGCCACCAGCACCCTATTTTTGTTATGCATGGGCATATGAGGTAACCGTGGTCTAAGTTCGGTGGTCATGAACCGATATTCTCGAATCGCACCCTCCAAAGCTCATCCTCACTGCACTGGGTACTTACATTAGTAAACATGTCAATACTCTCGTCGCTATCCCGATTTGGTATTGTGATAGACTGTGGTGGAACCACAGCCTGCGACGGCGTGGCAATGAGATGACTCCTCTGCATTTCAGTCCACAAACGGCCAAGTACGGTGTCATCCAACATACGATTACACTGGATGACTCGCACCTGATCAGACAGTCGTTGCGCCACACGTTGACAGCTGGCACAAGCACCTGAAACAGAGAGAGCATCCGAAGACGGTACGCGGTCAGGTTGTTTCCCCCCGTTGTAGCCCCATAGTATGCGCACATGACATTTTCATTAATGGATTCCCGCCGAGAGCTGGGCATCATTATCAGAGGCCGGTGGGCCTCGAGGTCCTAAACCGTCGGGCGGCCGGCATCCTCCCCGTCGATGAACAGGTCGTGGCGTCGTAGGCGGAGAGAAATACTCGTCGCTCGAGCTCGACGCGATTGCTACGGCCGGTGTCACAGTGCTCACGATGCGGCTGGGTTCCGGCGGTGGAGAGGCGGAGCTGAGCGACGGGTTCGGAGGCGATAGGCGTGTGCGTCGAGCAGCTGATCTCGTCAACATATCAAATCTTTATTTAAAAAAAAATTGGTGAATATAAATTCACCATATTTTTTTTTGACATGTTTGACACGTTGTGTCTTTGTGTCAGATGAGTTGTGAGGTTTTTTCACGTATTCTATTTTGTTTTAATTTTTATTTTGGTGTATATTCTTGGATTTTTGGAATTAAACTGCTAATATAAAACTGTGTGTTCAATAGCCCAGTGGAAATTAACATTAAAATCGCAAAGCATGATGTAGTTCTGCATTTTTAATATGTTTTATAGATCAGTTAGGGTGATGTGAATTCAAATTTGCAACTTCGAAAAACTTGTGCTCGCTTTATTATGATGATTTTTCTTACGGGACGAGCGATTTGCTTGATTTTTTTCGTGAATAATTGACCATCTTTGAAGGGCCATAGCCCATAGCTTGGTCCCTATAAAGTTTATAGAGCTGCAGTTGGGCTCACATCGTTGCAAATTTAGTTGACTTTATATAAATACTGAATATGAATCGTTAAAAATGCATAGGTTTTGAGTTTGAGAGCAAAAAGCGAAAAAAAGTCCCAATATTTCGTAGATTATCGCGTGGTGCGCAGCGAGCACAAGTTTTTCGAAGTTGCAAATTTACATTCACATCACTCTAACTGATGACTAGTTCTGCATTTTTGATATGTTGTATAAATATATCAAAAATGCAGAACTACAACACGCACTGGGCTACAAAACTTACAATATATTCTTTTTCTATTTTAATTTATGAAAATTTAGGAAATCGGATATAAAGATGTTTGTTTGACGTTAGTGTTGCCATGCTGCCAGCTTATATATTATTACCTAAAAAATAATTCTGTCAGCTAAAGACTCCATGACGCCCGCTCGCTACGCTCGCATTTTACATTACACACCCACTTTCTGTCACAAATGTCGTCGTTGGGCCGCCGGCCTTCGGCGTACGCTCGTAATGCCAGCTAGCAAGAGTTTTAGGACACTGCCCCTAATAGGTATTAGTTCATAGAAATAAGAAAATGATAATATATTACCGGACGACAAATTTTATTTTATTCATCCGATTAGCGGTTCACTAGACACTTCGTTTGACTAAAAACCAAGAGCACTACCACACAATTTCTATCATAACAAAGACCTAACAACTTGTATCATATTCCAAAATTTTCTTTCACAACGCACAAACATTTCCAGCCAGCTTCATATATATTTCCAAATGAGCGAAACTATCTCTTTGTTGAAGCTCACACCCAGTAAAATGGTTAGCAGTTATATTAGCGACCTCATTTCGTTAACGAGAGCAATCCACAAACATTTGCGAATGCACCGCTGTTTATCAGTTAACTGGCAACACTTTGCAATCAGGAACGATGCGGCCAATAATACGAGTCGTATGTACTCGGGGAAAATTGATATTGCTAGCTTAGTGCAGAATGGTGGACGTCAAATGTCAATATAGGGACGTTTGGTCTTATGATTTGTATTGTTTTATCGAGTAACTGTGGAGGTATTTACATACGGGTAGCAAGGGAAACCGTCGCGAAACGATTATCACGTATTTAGTACATCAGTCTGAGCCCGCCTACATAGAATTTTTTCATCAGTTATTAAAAAAAAAACAGCTATTTCCTACAAAAGTACAATACCTATGTAGGGGGGCTCATATCCCTTCCACCCCGTATAGCTATAATTTGGTGAGTAAGTAACTCTTTTTGGGCTTTGATATTGCTTACTTTGGTTGTATTTTTTACATAAACTCACGCGTCATTCCATGGAGGTACCCAGAAATCACAGAACAAGTGACGTTCTGTTTCTTTTGACCTACAGCGATCCTTTTTTTTTTCATTTTTCGGATGGGAAATCGTCAAATGACATCTCCCGCTCTAGGCAGAGCGGAAGGGAGCAAAACCTATCCATGTTCCTTCCATGCCCTTTGTGTTCTAGGGCAGCGATATCTCTTTCAAACAGTCCCGCAGCCCTGGCAGGACCTACTACGATTCTTACTTCTCTTCTGCCTCATCCACGGTCATACACGCACGCCGGTTGCGAGTACTACGTACCTGACCTTTCTGAAAAACCTCACCAATAAGGTCAGTGTATGTCCTTCTGAGGCATCCCGTCCCGACGTGGCTACTCACGTCTATCTGTTTAGTTACTCCCCTCCCCCCGCATATTTTTAAATCGAGTCATTAGTTATTTTTCACTTGTTTAACACAGGAACAGGAAAATCAAGTTCATAAAAATAAGAAAGAGTGCGCTATCAAGCCAGTAAAAAATTAAGTCAAATTTGAAATGATTTAAAAAAATAATTAACAAATAAATCATATTTAAAATTTGTAAGAAAATTTTAAAACATATCAAGTTTAGAATATTGTGCTAGGTTCCAATTGCATATTAAAGACAACTAGAGTTACTTAAACTTAAACGATGCCATAAATATTCATGATTTAAGCCCTGCAGTTCGTGACAATGGACATGAGTCAAAAAGTGTTCAGTATGCAACCGATACCATCCCAATATTAAACCTTGACCCTGAGTCGAAATACCATAAACATTTAATATATGACTTACCTTACCTGTCCAGGAAGGAAGTCACAGTATATTTTGAAGGATGTACAGCACTGCAGTAATACAAATTATAAAATTTTCATCGAAAAAGGTTTTGCGTGGTCATACTGGTACCTAGATCCGTACGTGGTCTATAACCATCCACCAGGTGCAAATCCAGACTCCGTGGCTGCTACCGAGAAATTCCTAATGTAAAAACCCAATGACACTTTGCCCGATCCTGGAATCGAACCCAGGACCTCATGCTCAGCAGTCGTGCTTGCGGCCACTAGACCAACGACGTAGTCCACAAAAATATACGTGTCGGATTGAGAACCTCCTTCTTTTTTTTCGTCGGTTAAATATGGCATGTTGTCGACTGTTAACAAACAAACCGTCTCCTAATAAATCAGTACAGTTTTAATGCTCTGTCAACATCGAATCGTGACTTAAACGAATCTTCATTACAATTTTAAACTGCAATCGCTTCGCATTACACAAACGCGTACAAAGCTATCAAATCTATCTGAAACTCCGCTCCATACTTTCAGTACAATATTCGCGAAAATAAATCCGCTTAACCACAGAGAGACTGGTGAAATAAAATATTCTATTAGCAAAATCCGTTGGCTCATAATTCACTCAGAGAGCAGCGCACCGTGGGCATGGCAGGTGGTCTTAATAAATACGAAAATGGCCTATCGCGAGGTTAGTAATAAATTCAAAAGGCAATCAACGCCACGGGGGCGGGTAAAAATATTAATAGCCGAGAAATAATTATGTATTCATGACTTTCAGCCTCGGTCGGGGATGAAGTGGAGCCAAAGCTTCGGGGTAAACTAAATCCTTGAGGATTGGGTGTATACTCGACCTCGCTCCTCGCCACCGCTACCGTCGCCCGTCGCCGCTCTCCGCTGATGGTCAGACCTCGCTGAACTACACGGTTTTACTGCAGTGCACGGATTTTCGACAATCACCATTTTGGGTCCATTTTTATATTCCCCTTTTTGTGTTAAAGTATACATGAATTCAACAAAACGAATTAAAATTGTGTTACACAAGAGTACCTATTCAAATAGTGTGAGTTTGCTGTAGCTAGCAAATTGTGCTAGGTAACTAACCTGCAGCTGTTTACATCGTTCGGTCACATTGCGTGAAACCTAAATTACACAAACCTTTTTACCCAGAAGCCATGAAAGTTTAGAAAACTCACAAAACTGTGTTACTTACGTAGATCGGCAGTTTATGTATGCAAATGGAGTCATGTAAAACAAATGTTAGTTATGTAATTGTCCGCCTGGTGGCTTACCTAATTAAAATACCGCCGTTAGTTCATTTTTAATAAAATTGAATACACTGTAAAGGGTAAACATTCCCGTCAATGTCCGGCTGTCTCGAATTTGTAACAAACACAAGATAATCCTCCAATTTACAGCCTACCTGTACCTGTTTATTAATCCACAGTGACTGAAAACAAAACAAGCCAAATCAGCTTTTCGCGTTCGGTTGCAAGTCATCAATCAATCGTTAATCCAACGACGCAATATCCATAAAATGGATCGCGGGAGGTCGGCGTGCATTGGGTACGCATTGGGTACGTAATTCTACCGGAGCGAGCCGACGACAATGCCGCAATCGGACCAACAATCTACATAATGGATTGCTGGGCGAACGCTTCGTCCGGTGGCCGCTCATTCAATTGTCGCGGTCGGCATGTGTCGCACCGTTATTACGGAGTACGGAATTAATAATTTCATGCTGTATGGGCGCAAAGGTTCACGCCTCATTGGAAGTTAGATTTTTTTGTTGGATTGTTTTTTTTTGTTTTGTAATTAGTTGGAATCCTGGCTGGTGGTTTGTTGTGTTTGGGCTGTCACTACTTTTGTTTATACCTATACATGTTTACCCCTTCTTTTGGCAATGTCATCATGACCTACTTTTGATAAACCGGTCACAATCTTAACACCAACCTGAAAAAAAACCTATTTTACAAAGAAAATGTATACAGGAATACCTAATACATATCTTGATCCCATGGGTTAATTGAAGTAGATAATTGCAACCACACAATATTGATTAATTGTAAATGTATGTACATACCAACAGTAAATTGCGCGAGTTAGTAATTTTGTATTTGAAATGCAAAATAATACTCTGACAGTACAGACACAAGCTTACTGGAACATGTCCCATCGGGGATCTTTGCATATTTGACAAACTGTTTTGTCATATTCTAATCATTTATTCAGTGTAGGCATGAATGTTGGCAAAGGTCTCGGATCTATCGGAGTAGTTCCACCTCTAGTCAACGTAAATGCAACGTTACAACTGCGTCTAAAATCTTTGAAAAGGCTATGTGTGACCGTGTATACTCTTTCTGTGAAAAATATAAAATACTAGACGACTGCCAAAACGGTTTCCGTAAAAACAGGTCTACAACGTTAGCAGTCTATAAATACGTACAAGAGGCTCTAACCATAATTAATAAAAAAAACTACGCCATAGGCATGCTGCTCGATATGACTAAAGCCTATGACAAGGTGCAATTTAAAATTCTATTAGACAAGCTACATGGGATATGAGTACGAGGAAAAGCCCATGAATGGTTTACATCATACCTCAAGGATAGGGTACAACTGGTAGAAATTGAATATTTTGATAAAATCAAAAATGAAATAATTAAAATGAGATCTGACAGTAAAACAGTAGATGCGTCAATCCCCCAAGGTAGTGTTATAGGCTGCCTTTTGTTTTTAATTTATATAAACGACCTCCCTAAAATTATAAACGAACCATGTGTACTATTTGCGGACGATATCTCTCTGCTCACCTCATGCCAGAACGATGACAATATTAACGCTAAATTAAATGCCCTTCTTTCTACAGCTGTAAACTGGTTGGATAACCATAATCTTGAAATTAACTTCGCCAAAACACTTTTCATCCCCATCAAAAGTCTTCTTTAAAACTAAATTTCATTTTTAATAATACCAAACTGGAACAAGTTAATGAATTTACTCTCCTCGGTTTGTCCATAGATACCCACATAAATTGGAAATCCCATATACAGAAAATAAGAGCAAAACTATCTAAATTTTCATACGCCCTACGCGAAATTAAAAAAACTACTAACATTCAAACTGCACTTGTCACTTACTATGCATACGCCCAGGCATGGCTCAGCTATGGGGTCATGCTGTGGGGAAACAGTAAAGATTCACAAACCATATTTATCCTACAAAAGAAGTTAATTCGAATAATAACCAACATAGAACAAACAGATAGCTGCAAACCACACTTCCGAAAACACAAAATACTCACACTTCCCTGTTTATATATTTTAGAATTATGTAAATTTGTCAAAAAACACCCAGATTTTTACACCACTTGTGAAGAAACACAACTAAGATACAACTTTCGACACAACAAAAACAAAATAAACAAACCTCAATCCCGACTTAAAATGCCACTTATCCAGCCCTTTAGTTATGTCCATACAAATCTATAATAAATTGCCAAACGATATTCGAGAAATAGACAAAACAAATATATTTATTAACAAATTGAAACAATTTCTGGAATCCAAGGCATACTACTCAGTAAAGGAGTATTTAGATGACAAATTAATTGCAAAATAAAATTATTCACTCTCTTATATACCAACCATTACGAAATATGTATAAAATAATATGAAATGAAGGAAACCAAATATAAATATGAAAATATTAATAGGTACATAAATAATAAGATAATTTAACTATTAATAATAATGAAAATACTCCTAATAATTCTATAACAATTACCAATATAATTCTTATACAATACATAAATAAAAATAACTAATATTACACATATATACACAAACTTAATAATTAATATGTACATATTCATAATTATGCACCCTAATAATTTATAATAATACATATTTAAATTTCTACTTAGCCCTCTTCCTCTCTCCTAATTTTTCTGTGCCCGACAGGGTCCATATTGTTCTTTTACCTTATTACACCATCTATAATAATACATATGGAATGCAATAAAGATTTGAGTATTGAGTATTGAGTTACGGTTGCAAAGACTTTCGGATATTACATCGGTCACAGAAATCAAACAGTGAGTCACAAGAATAAAAAAAAAACAAGAGTACCTATCATATTTATTATATTGTCAGTTTTTAGACTCTACTAAATTCGGGGCTAAATAATAACAGCCGCTCGGGTCGGGTTAGGTTAAGCTGCACCTACCTAGGTAGGTCCGTGGATGGGTGACCACCTATTACATAGCAAGTTTCCTCCGTGTCTCGGTAAGCATGTTAAGCCGTTGGTCCTGATGGTCAATTGTACATCTGTGACAGTCGTTAAGTAATCAGTAGCCCAAAAGTCTTACTGAGGGGTATCGTAAATCGTATTACCTAGAGTACTAACTGGTTGTGGACGTCAGATAGGCAGTCGCTCCATGGAAAATACTAATACTTAGCTGCATCCGGTTAGACTGGATGTCGATCCCAACATTGTTGGGTAAAGGCTAGGCAGATGATGTCAGTTTTAGGAGACCATATTAAAACTGCACTTTGTGCTATCTCAATGTTGAGTCTAAATTACATTGTCACACGGTGCACGGCTCAATTCAGTAACAAATTCTAATTCCAACAGTTTTTATTTAACAAATATTTCAATGAAAGGTATCAGTATCTTGTCCCGTCTCGATGTCGAGTGTGATCCATAAGATGCACGACTTATTAATTGGGCCCGACTTATAATTTAATTTTAAACGAAATAAAAACAAATAATTCCCTGTAAAAAGCATAAAAACGAATTTAAAATAGACTTAAAAACATTATGCAGGCCAATATGATATGTCCCGTACGTAGTCGAGTGAGTACCGATATCGGTACCTCGACACCTACGGCTCAATAACGCGGGCTAATCTAAGCCGGGCTTTAAGATTTTCATCATTCTAAAACCGTATTTGATTAACAAATACTTTTTTTAAGGTTCCGTACCCAAAGGGTAAAAACTGCAAATAAAACAACAAATAATCTATACATATAATAAGACAGTAAAAAAACTGTGTCTGTACATTGTATATATTAAAAAAAAAATTGTGGGGGGTTTAGAAACAGTAATAGAGCACGAATCCAAAAAAAAAATTCTGTCTGTTTGTCTGTTTGTCTGTACACGCTAATCTTCGGAACTACTCGACGGATTTGAATGTTTTTTTTTTTTTGTAAAGGTATTAAGTCTGGGCAACATATAGGCTATAATTTATCTTGGAAACTTGAACACCTGATGCAGAACCGCAACAGGCCAGCTAAACTATAAGAGATACAAAAATGGTACCATAGCAAAAATTGTTCCACGTAATGAGCATTTTCTGCTAAGAGAATAAATTTGAAGATCTGGAACAGCTGATGTGGTACTCCAAGAGCCCAGCTACACTATAACATATATAGGAATGACCTCTTAGCAAGAGTTGTTCAGCCTGATGAGCACTCTCTGTTGACGTATAAACATTGAAGATCTGGAACACCTGATGTGGAAATTAAAGCTATCACTAATTTCGCTGTATTTCTACCAAGGGGTATCGTATTACCCAGAACTAACTGGGTTGTGGAGGGCAGATAGACAGTCGTTCCATGTAAAATACTGGTATTCAGCTGCATCCGGTTGTACTGGGAGCCGAACCCAACATCACTACATATTATTACACAATGTGGGTGAGCAGCCGTGGGCCAGTGGTAGCGACCCCGACTTACGAACAGTAAGTCGTGGGTTCGAACCCAGGCAGGCGTATTACTTTGTGTGATTTATTTCATCACCACTGCTCTCAAAAACGGTGAAGGAAAACATCGTTAGGAAACCGGCATGTCCTAGAACCAAAAATTCGAAGTCGTGTGACATCTACCAATCCGCACTGGGCCCGCGTGGTGGATTATAGCCCAATCCCTCTCATAGAGAGGAGGTCTGTGTCCCAGCAGTGGGAACATTATAGGCTGATGATGACATGTCTCCGCCGCGTCTATCTGTCTGTTCGCGATAAACTCAAAAATTACTGCACTGATTTTCATGTTGTTTTCTTAAATAGATAGAGTGGTACTAAAGGAATTTTTTAGTATATAATTTGTCAAGTTTTTGTACAGATTGGCTAAAATATAATGATATATGTTGGAGGTGTTGGAAAAAAATAAGCCGTCTGGTGGAGGTTTCAACGAAAACGCTGCCCTTTAAGATATAACAAAATGATGAATGGTAGAATTGTATATCTTATATAGGTCTACAGAAAAATCCGCGATGGCTTATGACTATCTGTTAAGGATCTCTAAGATCTACAAATAGCACAAAATAAAATAATTAAACTTCTATTCAACTACGATTATCACACACCCACATTTGAACTACACAAATAACTATACAAAAACACGAAACTAATGAGCATTAATCAACTTTACACATTCAATTCTTGCATTCTCATTCGAAAAATTCTTAACAAAACCATACATACACAGTTGTCCTTTAATACGAAAACATCCAAATACAGCCAAAGAAACCCTAACCAAATCCAGACGCGCCCCCCGCGAACGCAATATGGCAGGAAAAATATAAAGAACGAAGGTGTTCAACTTTACAACAGTCTACCAGCAGATATCAGGAACACATCTTCTTTCAACTTATTTAAAGCTAAACTCAGGCAGCACGTCACTAACAACACAAAACTATTAAGTTACTCACAATAATATGTCGACATCGTACCCACCTGTATTAAACTAACAAAACTGTTAACTACTGGACTACAATTTACCTTAGTTATGTATTTATTCTGCAAGTGAACAATGTATGTTCTTTTAGAATAATTAAAGAATCTTTAAACCGATAATATACTGTATCCATTTTAATACTTTGAAAATGGACAAACTAGGTTCCCATGAGTTGAGGAAATGGGATCATCATGATTACTTTTGGTCGCGATAACCGACATCCACGCAGGCGAAGCCGCGGGCATCACCTAGTAAAAAAATAAATTATTTAATAATTAAAAGGAGTTCCAATACTACAATATACATGGATACAAGAAACGTGTTTTTTTCTGGTTTATGGTACGGGTTCCTTTTATGGGAGCCCTTTTAATTATTAAATAATTTATATTTTATTATTTGTTGCTATACCGGCAACAGAAATACATTATCTGTGAAAATTTCAACTGTCTAGCCATTACGGTTCATGAGATACAGCCTGGTGACGTACAGCCAGATACGTGATTTTTTCGGTTTATGGTACGGAATCCTACGTGCGCGAGTGCGACTCGCACTTGGCCAGATTTTTTAATATTAAATAGGCTTGTCTTTGGCCGCAACTCGGCTGATGTGTAGCAATTATGCGGTGAGCCCAGAGCACGCTTGTCTATAAGAAACCGATTCACTCGAACTTTAAGTAAGTAGATCCAGATTATAATAATCAAGGAGAGAGAAGCTGGCAGTACCTACCTACTTTAATCAGCGTTGCTTCTCCTTCAGGTACCTTCAGCTCCTGCCAGGGCTGCGGGACTGTTCGAAAGAGATACCGCGGCCCTGGAACACAAAGGGTAAGGAAGGAACATGGATGGGTTTTAGTCAGTACAAGTCTGACACTCCCTTCCGCTTTGCCCGGAGCGGGAGAAGTCACATGAAAAAAAAAAAAAGGTACTCTTAACTTCTCTTCCCGTCTCGAAGTGTGCATAGTTACTACATGTAATCTTTTCTTCATTCTATAACCATTAACCTGTATTCATTTGTATTTAAATCTTGACTGAACTGATACTTCAATCAGGCATCTTGTCCCGTCTCGGCGTCGAGTGTGTACCACAAGATGTACGGCTCAATAACGCGTCCTAATCTAAGCCGGGCTTTCAACAGCCGCCCAAGATTTACTGGCCACATATTATATGTGTTGTGAAGAGGAACAATAGCCAGGATATTGATTTAAAGTATGATATAGTGGGCGTACATCTTGATGTAGAGTAAGATGTTACGAGATACAGTGAGTGTTTTGTTTTCCTGTTTGGGCGAGCTTTCGGCAGTGATTTGTAGGATTTGGCTTTGTGTATTTAGTGACTTGGTAACGTGCTTAATTGAGTGTGGTTTTTCCTTGTTTTTGTTTTTTTTTTTAAGAATGTAGCATGCGGAAAAATGTAGTCGCATATCGAATGATGGAATTTCGAAAGTAAATGATACTAATATTGTGATTTATTAGAATCATAATAATTTGTTTGAGGGTTTAAAACTACATTAAGATGGTAGGGTGCTCTTGAAATAAGTATATATATCTAGATAACAATTTAAAAATTAAGATTTTTTAATGTTAAAAAAAGGGAGTCAGATATTAGGAATAACCAACAAAACCACCAAAGCAGGTTGTCTTGGCAACATTAAAGTAATAAATTAATGGACACCATACTGATACTAATTAAATGTGCAACTTTTTCACGCCCTGACAATAAACCATGACCTAGATTAGGATATAGGATATTTTTTATCCCGGTAGGACGTTTCCAAAGGATAATTTCAGACCTCAACTCGACTAAGGAGAGCTAGTTCCTCCTTAAAGCTTATACATAAGTAGGTGTACTTATGTACCGTCGTCATTAACGTAGTTTCTAATTACCGCACATAACGAGATTAGGTTACTATACACCATTAATTATTACTTAGTCGTTCCTACCTATTTACACGTCCTGTCAAGTAATCGAGTCACGTAGCTTACAACTATGTTAATTGATTAATTTGCTATAATTGTGCTGTCAAGAATCAATTTGCCGAATGAGATCATATTGGCACTTATAGGTACTTAGTTACATAGTTTTCTCATTAGATAGTTGCGATGGAAGGTGGATCAATGGATGGGAGTGCGGAGAAAGGGAGGTTGGTAGTTAGCGAGCGTGGAGTAAGGCTATTTATATCATTGACTAGAGGACGTCACGCGGTTTCACCCGCGTATTTCCCGTACCCGTAGGAGTACGGGGATAAAATATAGCCTATGTTATTCGCTGATAATGTAGCTATCCATTGCTGAAAGAATTTTTAAAATTGGTCCAGTAGTTTTTATGTTTATTCGTTACATACAAAAATACAAATCTTTCCTCTTTAAATATTAGTATTTGATGATTGTAAAGGTAAACATCGTGAAACTTATTTAGTGCACAGATTCTTTTATAACATAACATAACATCACGCCTGTAATCCCCGAAGGGTTAGGCAGAGGTGTACCTAATAGTACTCCCGTATTTCGCGAGATTTTTTTATCTTCATACTATTCACTACTTGATCTATTTATTAGGATTGAAGTGAAAGCGCTTAGGAACGAGGATTTGGAAACTGTTCAAGGAAATGGCTACAAAGTTTAAACTCGAAAATAATTTGCTGTACCCTTACTCATTTTTGTTAATTTCACAATGTATTGAAATTTTATTTAATTAATTCAATTTGATTTAGTTTGATTTTATTGTATTTGGTTTTATTCAGTTCTTTTTTTTTGATTCTATTTAATTTTATCTGTGACTTATATCAATTTATGTGTGGCAATGGGTGTTATTTACCTGCAATAAATGAATTTATTTATTTATTCGAAATATTTGGAAACAAAAGAAGTACATGCAATCCATACGAATCACTGCTGCAAGAAAATGAAGAAAATCAACTACACCTCTACCCTACCCTAAACCAATTTACACATTCAATTCTTTCTAAACCGAAAAGCAATTCAATTAAACTAAAAGCTAAGCCCAGCCAGCTCGATAGTCTATTAAAATAACTAATCCACCAATTCCAGTTACAGAGTCGCAACAATAATTGGAATCCATGAACGTTGCAGTCATTGCTCGTATGAGCCGTAGGTCGATTGAAAAACACAATGGACCCGACACAATAGGGACTATTCACCGGTCTTAAACGGTCGCGAACAAAATGGACATTTTAGTGTTCACGAAAATCAAAACTATCCCCGATAGTCGATGTTACTTTCATTTTTTGTACGGTGTAATGTGAAGCCATTTTGGGAGTATTGTCAGGATCAATCGGTTGATAAGTGATGGTAGTATTATTATTTTGTTAAGGCATTTTGGTATTACTGTTCAAAAGTTTTGGAAGCATTCGAGATGATTTATCTGCTAACAATAACTTGCTTTTGTTTTGGGCAATTTGATTGATGCCAACTGGTAATGTAATGGTGAGAGCTCTTGAATAGGTGTGGTCAGATAATAAATTGGACATACAAACTTGTTTTTTACTTTCGAATTTCAATAACTCGTAGAACAAAAGTTGATCAGTTTCTTGGTCCGAGAGACCACACGGGAGGTCTTGCGTTTATTATGTTACACCTTGTATATTGGATATAATAACTTTAGTTATTTGTTTATTTTTAAGTTACTGTTTATTTAGTGTTCAGCGACATCTTTGTCTCTTGTCTTTAAATTCTACATTCTGCACCTAAACGGTCAACCAGACCATTAACATGCAATTACTTAGTTAGACTAACACAATGGGCAAACAGAGTGGTATTAACATATATGCACTATATGATAGTAGAGGAGTTGATCACCTGTGGTATCAGTCATTCACAATGGACCATCTTACTAGGCGGAGTACTAGGGTAGCATAACTGTGAAGCACATGACACAAGACAGGGGGGGCACCAAAGCTAGTTGTTCTTGTAGCGTGTGCCTTGACTCCATTAACTATGACCGGTTTGTTTCAGCCACCCGTCATTTCATTTCAGACGTCTTGACTCTTGATACAGCCATAGTGCACTTTACAGAAGCTTGGGAGGTTATGGATTGGAGTAAAGGTACACAGGTACGTGAATGTTAATTTAATTTAATCTTATTTAATTAAAGTAAGGATTACTTCCTTAGTATAATATTATAAATGCGAAAGTAAGTTTGTTTGTTACCTTTTCACGTCTAAACCACCTTCCCGAAATTAATGCGAGCGAAGCCGCGGGTAAAAACTAGTAAACAATAATTTCACATAATTTTAAAATTATGTGAAATAAAAAGAAGCACACCATCGTGAGAAGTGGAAGGAATGGGGGAGGCCTTTGCTCAGGAGTGGGAAAATACGGAAATACTAACTAAAAAAATAAATAAAATTAAATAAGAAGAAATATACAGGGTGTAAACAGACTCTTCACGAAGCCGTCAACCAAGCATTATGTACATCAAACTAAGTAACTTTACGACAAAATTAGTGCTGGGAAAAGACTTTTTTTTTTGGGCTGAAGAATCTCATTTTACAGTAGGACTCAATGTAACGGTAACAGTAGCACTCAAAACATTGTGCTCATGGATGGATTGAATATTAAAAAGGTCCTGGAGGTGTTTAAAGTAAAAATCTTACATTAAAAACATGTATTTAAAAAAAATCTTGTGAAAAAGTAGGAACTTTGACCCCCAATATCTCCGTAACTAGAAGGTTCCCAGGTATGGTCTAGAACAAAGAAATAATCGCAATAACGGGGAGAATAAGTGCCTTTCGGCTTCGTTAAGAGTCTGTTTACACCCTTTATTACTAAAAAATCTACAAAAATAGTGTAGCTTAACTTAAGTTCTCTCATTATTTCAATTGACTGTGTCTGCAAAAACCAAACCGCGTAGCGCCGGCGGGATTAGCGCTCCCATTAACATATTTTGGGCGCAAACAGTATTCATGGACAGCAAACTTTCTCTCCATTTCAGTGTGCGTCTCTAGTTCCTACCCTTATAAAATTACAGTAAAGTTATTTTAGTATCCCTGCCATTCCCTGCTAATTTTAGGTTTGGGCGAAGGAAACTCTTTCTCACTGAAATTAAAGAAAAATAGTTCGCTAATGGTCTGTGTATTTTATCTTACAACTTGTTAAAGTTAACCGGACCTTTTAAACCAATTACGATTATAATAATAGGTAGTTGCCGTTGGTCGCAAACGCAACTGCTTCTTGAGGTCCTGGGTTTGATACCCAGCTCGGGCAAAGTTTTATTGAATTTTTACATCAGTAATTTCTCAGTAGTAGATACGGATTTTTGTACCCGGTTGATGGCAATTGGCTCGCCCTGAATTACATGGGACTTAAACATAACTGACGAAATGTGGGTGTACTATTAGATGCATCTCTGCCTACTCCTTCGGAGATTACAGGCGTGTTGTTATATGTGGCTCGCCAGTGTAGTTTTCAGAAATTAGGCAACAGAAACAAACTACCGTAATAAAAAAAAATGGTAGTTTGTAAAGTTGGTTTACGGACGATAATTTTACGTGATAATGTCACAAGCCGAACACTTAGGCCGATCGTACCTCTCTATCGCTTGTTCTGCGCTCTCGCTTGCACGCTCGGCTCAGGCGGAACGTGACAATGAGTCATGCTTTTTCGCGCGTGCAGCCGGCGTTCATCGATTTATAAGACGTTATCACGTCAAAAACTAGCATAACCCTGGATGAAGAATTCTTTATTAACCTTTTGGAAATCACAACAACAAAAGAGACTTTATGAACAACAGACTCACAGAATTACCTTCATACCTGTTATAATATAACAGAAGCATGGATAAGTTAAACAGGTATGTACCGTCGCCAGCGCATCCAGTTACCAAACTGTCAACTTTTCTTATTCGATTTTGAAGTTGACAACATTTTATGGTTTAAAATCATTTGGAGAAATTTTACAGTTTGTGGTAACTTCTAATGTGTTGGCGACTGTATCTACAAGTATTTGATAAGGAACCTGAATGATATTAAAATAACGTAATTTCTGACGTCAAGTCAAAGTGCGGGAGACACTATAACCTCATATGGCCATGGGCAAAGCAAGTGGTACATTCATAATGCATCATGTATGAGGAATTAGATAATAATCTACACATGGAGGAAACAGCGGCCGCTGCTACGTTACGCAATAATAGACAATCCTTCGGGCTACCTGTGGACTTTAACACAGACCTCGCAAGGTCACGGACAGTGCCGGATTAACCCAGTAGCAGAAGTAGCAATTGCTACAGGCCCCGCGCAAACGGGGGCCCCGCGTATCCAAACCCGCCCACCGCCAATGGGGGTTCAAACCCCCTGAAATCTTGGTCAACTATAGAGAAACCAACCTATCCCAGGCGAAATACTTTTCGAAATTTTTCTCGTTTCGCTCGCTAGTACTTCCTATATTTAAATAAGGTACTCAATTCAATATAAGTTGAAGATTTAGTCCAATTCTCAATTCTGAATAAATGATCAAAAAGAAGCTAATTCATCCGAAGAACGGTTGTCAACATTTTTGAGCTCGTTTTTCTCGCTATTACATTCTCTTGTTTCTAGAATCTTGTCTGCATTAGTCGACAAAGTATCTGTATAAATCTTATTTCAGTATGAATTGCCAAAAGAAAATATAATCTACCCCAGGTGGAGTTTAAAATTTCTTTACATTTACGATTTTTTTTTTAATTGGCAGAATTCGTTCTATTTTTGTATTAATAGATAAAAGGAAATTCATCAAATTCCAGGTAAATGCTAATATTTTCGAGTTCGCTACCCTCGCTCTTCCGACCTACGTTTTCTTAATTTTAAAGAAAAAAAAACGTTGCCTCACACTAGAAATTTCTCCTGTATCGTGGGTGCGTTTACAAACATTTAAACTCACATACACAAACAGCCAGACCCGGAACAACTATCTGTAGGCCATACAAATATTTGTTCCGTGCGGGGATCGAACCCGCGACACGCAGCGCAGCAATCAATCGCTCAGCCACTGCGCCAACCGTGCCGTCATTAATTGATTTGCATTTTGTATAAGTCGTAAAAGTGAGTCCTTGCATAAATGGTCAAACGATAGTTTTCTTTAATTAATTCCATTCTGTTTCATTTTTGTGTATTAATCATTGCTTAACCCCCCCCCCCCCCTATTTGGTTTTTCAATTTAGGGTAAGCCCCCAAATCTTTCTGGCTACGGCCCTACCCACTACCTAATTACCTATCTGTATAATGGACAACTGGCCAATGGATAGTTTGTGGTATCAAAAGCTACTACATTAAATAAAGGGTGTAAACAGACTCTTAACGAAGCCGAAAGGCACTTGTTCTCCCCGTCATTGCGATCATTTTTTGTTCTAGACCATACCTGGGACCCTTCTAGTTACGGAGATATTGGGGGTCAAAGTTCCAACTTTTTCACAAGTTTTTTTTTTTAAATACATGTTTTAATGTAAGATTTTTACTTTAAACACCTCCAGGACCCCCTTACTTTTCAATCCATCCAATGTAACGCACTCAAAACATTGTACTAATACAATGTTTTGAGTGCGTTACATTGAGTCCTACTGTAAAATGTGATTTTTCAGCCCAAAAAAAAGTTTCCCAGCACTAATTTTTGCGTAAAGTTACTTAGTTTGATGTACATAATGCTTGGTTGACGGCTTCGTGAAGAGTCTGTTTACACCCTGTATAAATGTTAACGTATTTCTAAAAGTTAGCTACACCTTGTGAACGTAGTTGGCAAAATATTTTTTGGCCTGTTCCCCGCCCTGCCAAATCAGGAGCCCCTCGATAGAATTTGCTACGGGCCCCGCGCTTGCTTAATCCGGCACTGGTCGAGGATATGAATATGACAGACTTTTCACCACTTTTTGACAGACTTTTTTAAATGTAACCACCATGCTGAGAGCCTTTTGGCCACTGCTAGGGTGATTGTGAAGAATATAAATGTATCCCCGCACCCCAGCCGGAAGTGATGACCGTGTGGTTTTATTCATTAGGATTCTGCCAGAGGCCGGCGAGGGGCCGCCGGCCTCACGGTGGAGGACATCCATTGAGGATTTCCAAACAAAAAAAAAACCTACCTCGGCCTTGTACAGCGTAAGATTTTTATTTTTTAATTTTTTCGGGGACAATAAACAACTACACTATATAATGTTTACAAATATGTGTAAAAAAAAAAACTAAAAAAAATCTTGAAAAATAAAAGTCGTTTATTTAAAGATACATACCAAAAATCGATTTTGTGAAAATCTTCGATGAAAATTTAATAATTTTAATTTTGTTAAAAGTGGTCCAATTGAAGAAAAAAATCAAAATTAATAATAGATGTTGCCACCTCGGACTCTAATGACTTCTTGGAGCCGGTTAAGCAATCCATTCATGATATCTTAGATATCAGATTGGGGGTTATTGTACTTCTCCTCTAACATAACCGTCTTGAGCTCTCCTAGGGTCGTAGTGTTACTCTTACTCGAACACGTCTTTTGAGGTTGTGCCAAATGTGCTCAATCGGGTTAAGACCGGAACTGTGTGCCTTTCATGGTAAAACTTGAATCTTGCGTACGAGTTTCAGTAGCGGTGCAAAGGCGATTTCTCAACACGTTGTTGACAACGAAGAGGTCATCTCGAGTTGAAGTACATCGATTTCGGCCTTGACCTGGCCTGCGGGTGTATGAACCTGTCTCTTGAAATCGTCTGATGGCATCCTGTACCGTGGTTTGAGGTACACCGAGCGTACGAGCGATGCGACGTTGGCTGTACCCAGCGTCAGCTAAAACAACTGCCCTATATGCACCAGTTGCATCGAGTGGCATTTTTTACAGTCAGAAACAATAAACGAACAGAACAAATTAAACAATATTCACACACAATGGCAGAAAAGAACAGGAAATGATAGCACGGTAACGCAACGGCAACAATGTAAAACAACGCCTAAATTCCAAAAACCCGTCGGTGACACAAATTTAGGAAACGAAATAAGGGTTTATATGTTTAATTTATTGCTTGAGTAAGCCATAGTTAACGTAAACAAACAGGGCGGGGAATGATAGAGGCGGGCGGTTAATTGTGCCTGTGAGTGTATATTAACATTACGTAATGAAATATATAAAATAGAAAAAATCATTCACAATTTTTTTATCTCCAAGCCAATACACTTTTTTTTATATTCCGTTGTTCATGAATAAAATCCCCTCTCTAGAAGTTCCAAGCACTTACATCCTCGTGGTCGTGCCGCAGTGTGAGGCTCGAGCAGTAACGAGCAGGTACAACATATCATTCGCTCCAATTTGAAATCTTAAGAGGAAATGCGGTAGGTATTTTAAGAAACTATCTCTGTCGCTCTGCGAGCGCGCTTTTGACATTGGTGCGATAAGGACAACTACAATAAAAAATCATAATACGATGTTTGGCTTTCGACTGCTTCTTCCTCTAATATTCGGCCAATTTAAAAGATATTTCATAAGCTGAAAAAGAAGGATATTAGGATATTATATTTTTCGTTTTTCACTAATAGTTATCAAAATTGTACACAAAGGTTCTGTTAAATAGGTAATTTTGAGCATTTTGTAAAGGTTCTAGTGGTTATACAGATTATTAATCATCAAAAAAGAAAACATAGGGACATAGAAGGGGTTGATATTAATTTTACTTAAAAAAATCATAGCTTTTAAATTATAAATCAGAAAGAAAACAGGCGAGACAGTTTGTATGGAGAGAAGACCGCGCGCATTTCCTCTTAAATGCTTGGAAACAGACACAACTAGGTTTGCACACTCTCATTGCAAATGGGCCATCTACTGATTACTTATGTAGATGAATTGATACTGAGATTGGTTTGACGTGATATTTCGTTTGTTTCTTGCCTTCTCGTGGACCATTGCTTCAGGCAGTTCTTTAGTTCTGATAAAGACAGTCATACAGAAAAAGGCATTAAGAAACTATCTTTGTTTCAAAACAAAAAAAAAAAAAATATAAATTAAAGCATTTTATTTTGGCATACATTTATTTGCAATCTTTGTGAATAGCTGTGAACACTTGTCTTGCTGTGTCTTGTATATTCTACTTTATTTAATTAACATTTCTTCTATTAATCCATGTTAAAATACAGCTTCTTCGACAGTGATTTACAATTAAAAAGTTTATTTCGTACTCAGCACCGCAAACAAGCTGTAGGCAGATCTCAGAACCTGAAAAAAAAAGCTTTTCTGTAATTTTTTATTCTATTTGAAAAAATCAAATTAATTTAAAAAAGGAAAATATAGTTACATACTGAAACAAAAGTGGCGAGTGATAGCGGCACGATCCCAGAAACTTTTGGAGTGATGGGTTGTGACCAGCGCAGCATGGCAATCCGGAGTAGACGACGAAATTCTGGGGACGCTGACAACCAGTCACTTAGGTATACCGCAGTTGTAACTGAATCACTCTATAAGAATACACGTTTGAAGTTATTGCAACAAAGCACAACAAAGGAGCATTTATATTGTACCAGAATTCCTCCGTTATGAAATATTACATTTCATAACGGATTTCATTTATACATTTTTTACATAAAATCACGCCCGTAATCCCCGAAGGGTTAGGCAAAGGTGTACCTGTCTCTCGTAGTCCGGATCTGTGCCCGATTGATGGCAATAGGCTCTTTTACATGGAACTTAAACACCTGGCAAATTGTGGTTTTACTGTGTTAGGTACTTACATTTCAGCGCCACCATTTGGGGATTACTGGCGTGATGTTATGTTATTTTAAATAGCTTACCTCGTATTGAACCAAGTTACCGAAGTAGCAGTACAGTAAAACCTGAGTTAATAATAGTATTAGCACAGCTATCAGAAACGCAACCGGCACTGAAAAGAGCGAATTCTGAAAATTAAATAATTCCATTAAATCATTAATATTTTTCTTCTGGTTGAGGCTTAACATGGTGTCAGAGTTTTTATGCCACCCATGCGCCTCTGACTGAAAAAAATACTAATCCTTTCTATATAGAACTTTCTTTCTATACACAGGGTTACTGGTAACTCGACGTATTCCTTGCAGGACGTCTTAGAACGGTTAAAATGCATCAAATTAAGCCACTAAATGCGCTACCGAAATTCAGTAGTTTTCAACAGACCTCAAGCATCGGCGGTGTTACGGTTCACAATAACTGCAAGCGACAATATCGTATAATTGATACAGGACACTGCGCTGGTGATTCTTTTAAAGAAGCCTTTACAGGCACGTTTAACGAGACCAACATATGTAACTTTGAAGATTGATCTAGAATTGGTATGATAAAAAAATATGACGTGACTTACTACAGTAGTCAATTTGTATGTCACCAGACAGATGGTGGCACTGGAGGTGAAGAACTCGAAGGACATGCCACTGGTGAATACTTCACCGATTTCCTTCGTGTACCTGAAACATGAAGAGAATAAAGTAGCATTTTTGCGACTCAATGAATATGAGTGATCATCACTGAAGTATGGTCCCAATAAAACTATCAAATTAAGTCCTTTCAACTAAGATAATAAAAAAAAATAGGTTTTTGTATTTCGACATGGCATCTTACCGTTCAACCTATTAGGCTGGCTTCTGCTTAAACGGACTTTGCTATGGATGCCTTAAGAGTAAGGGCTCCAGCCAGGGGCATAACATTGTTTGGCAAATTAACTCCCAACTTAAATGATATCACAACTTTTTTTCTGTTAAATGTAATATTTCAATTCATTTCCCTGACTGTGCCAACAGCATCTTAAGAAAATAGGTGTGCACAGGCACATTCTCTCTAAAAATCTCGTTCAGAATATAGACAACATCGATCAAGTTCACGACCATACCGAACCGCAAGATCGAAATTGCATTCCCCAGTATCCGTTACCAGGGTTTTTAATTCAAATTCTCACATACCACGCCACAGCTTCATATCTCTGTACATAATGCACAAAGCGACTCCTCAGATCCTTGTCAACTACATCCCTATAATCCCAATAGCCCCTGGATGCGACGTCCGTATCGAACAAATGCTCTAAATTGTACTTGATGATCTTCAATTGGACTTCCGCCTGTGCATAATACGTGGCGATGAGGCAGTCGAGACCCAAGTGGCCGTACCCGGTCCACGGTATGGGTGCAACTTCCATTATAACTGAGCATATATATCTGTGGACAATCATTTAATTATTGGGAGTTCGTATCGTCAAAACTTGCTTCTAAAAATATAGTCTGTTTGTCTGTGCATGCCAAATGAATGCAATAGGCATCCGTGGATCGTTTAAGTTGTGGTCATTTATTGGTTTGTTAATTATTTGAGAGATCTTTCTCTCAGCCTCTCAAGTTTCCTACAAATATACAGCTTTAAACGAATCTATCTTCTATATATATAATTTGGTACTGAAATGTACTAAACTGCACAATGTAGTTTCCCTTCAGTGGAAGAATTTTCGGAATCGGGTCCAAACCCGACCCAAACCCGACCCGACCTGATTCCAAATACAAACATAAAAACAAAATTTACCTCTTTATGATATCTTGATTATATTTAATATTTATTTATTTTTTGTACCTTTGGAAGTATCTATCAGGTAACCTTATAAACTCACCCAGTCCAAGTAACAGTTTCAAAGGGCGTATATATAGAAACCATAACGGTTGGGTCCTGGTACCTCCTGATTAAGTACGAGGCTGGCCACATAAGACCAACGACTGCCATGCTGGTCTTCATGATCTTCACACAGCGATTCATTTTTCTTGTCGTGTCCAGGAGCAACTCTTCGTCTTTTTTTGAGTACGCTGCGAAAATTGGGTCTGAAAAAGAGCGTCACCGTTAAGAACGTAGTAATATGCGCTAGTATGCCCGGCTATCATTAATAGATCTTTGACAGTCGTTAAGTCCACAGGGAAGACAGAAGTTCGTCGTTATTGCCAAGCAATACCATTGTACAGTTCAACCAAATCATCTGTATCGGGTCTCAATCCATAATTGTACCTGCGCGAATAACCGCCATTTTGGTTCAACTTACGTACCGCGATCTGTACCCATTTTTAAAAACTTTTTGAAGTCTCACTTTGGTCCGTAGCTCGCAATACTACGATGACTTATTGTTGACTTACCATTTAACAATTCATTCATTTTATCAACCCTCGAAATATTCAAGTTCAGCGCAAGGATTTTTATAAGTAAGTTAAAATGCGGTATTGCCATCATCGACACATCGAACACTTCTTCCCAGTTATCACGCCTCTATAATTAAAAACAATCAATATAATCTAACCACCTACAATTACTGTCTTCGATGCATAAGCATACTCAGCCTATAATGCTCCCACTGCTGGGACACAGGCCTCCTCTCTATGAGATGGAAAGGACTATAACTCAGCACGGTTTTGTTGCGTCCAGGTCGACTACCACAAATTTGTTGTCCTTTTCAGAGTCTTTAATAGAATCTGTTGACTCAAACAAACAATTTGATGTGTTATACACGGACTTCAGCAAAGCCTTTGATAAAATTTCTCACTCTATACTAGTACATAAACTAGCAACTTTTGGTATCACTGGACCCTTACTGAAATGGCTGAAATCCTATTTATTAAATCGAGAATTTTATGTTGTGGTGAACGGTTTTAGATCTACCGGCAGTTATTTTATGACTTCTAGCGCTCCTCAAGGTTCACATCTTGCTCCCATATTATTTATAATATTTATTAATGTCCTCCCTAACTGTTTTTACTTCTCTGAGTGCTTTTTGTATGCTGGTTATTTAAAGTTTGAAAGAGCGATCGAATCAGCTAGTGATATCGCGCTCTTACAAGACGATCTCAATAGGGTTGTTAATTGGTGTAAAAATAACAAAATGCAATTAAATTTAAAAAAATGTTTCTGTCTGTAATTTTCAAGGAAGACTCAACCTATACACTCTGAGTACCTGATAGAAAATACTAAAATACAACAAGTCGATACAATTAGAGATCGAGGAGTGCTGTTCGACAAAAAAATTACATTTGTCCCTCACATGTATGTTTTTTTGGTGCATGTGTCCGAAAGAGTGGGACTTAAAATGAACATGGACAAACCTAAGGTCATGTTGAATGCCCATGTAACACCCACTCCTATCCGATCAGATCGGAGACTCTACACTCGAAGTTGTAGACGATTATGTCTACCTTGGACATACGGTCCAGTTAGGTAGGTATTACTTCGAGAAAGAGGTTAGTCGTCGAATCCGACTCGGCTGGGCAGCGTTCGGGAAGTTGCATGGTATCTTCTCATCCAACTTACCGCAGTGTCTCAAGACAAAAGTCTATGACCAGTGTGTGTTGCCGGTGATTACATACGGGACCGAAACGTGGTCGATCACAATGGGCATCATCAGAAGGCTTAAAGTCACCCAAAGGGCAATGGAGAGGGCTATGCTCGGAGTTTCTTGGCGTGATCAAATCAGAAATGAGGACATCCGCAAGAGAACCAAACTTACCGACGTAGCCCGAAGAATTGCCAAACTTAAGTGGCAGTGGGCAGGGCACATTGCTCGCAGAACAGATGGCCGATGGGGCCGAAAAGTTCTGGAGTGGCGACCGCGAACCGGAAGACGTTGCGTTGGAAGGCCTCCCACTAGGTGGACCGATGACCTGGTGAAGGTTGCGGGGATCCGCTAGATGCGAGTCGCACGGGACCGGTTAATGTGGCGACACTTGGGGGAGGCTTATGTCCAGCAGTGGACGTCTTTCGGATGAAATGATGACGATGATGATGATGTGTCCCAGCAGTGGGAACATTATAAGCTGATTATGCTTATGCTATAGCCGTCATATTCAGAGTGCCGGTCACAAATCCAGAATCCGGACCGTTACTGAAAAAAATCTACTGAAATATCCCCTATAAATAGTGTAAATGAACCGTACCTGTATCATAAATGTAATATGCAATAAATTGACTAAAATAGTAATCACAAAAGCGATAGGTCTGTATATTTGATGGCATATCCGTTTAAACCTGTTCTTCGGCTTTTTCAGAAGCTTGAAATATCCTACCCACATCAATAGTTTATAAACTTCAGAAAAAGAATCAAAAGGATTGATTTTATTGTCACTCATTTTTACTGGACTGTTACAAAAGGAGGGTTATGTTTTGTATTATCTTCATGAAAGTTCAACGATGACTATTCAATTACCGTTTAGCGATGAGTTCTGTTCAGTAATTAGATGTATGGAGTAGTTCATTAATAATTTTTAATCATAGAGTTTTACCACCATATGATTAATTGGAGCGTCGTTTTTTATTCATTTGCTTCGTCTATTAAAACAACAATGGCGCAGTAGTCCTCACATTTTCTTTAACGATCTGTGTGAGTTTGATTCTCACTTTGATAGAAATGTTGTCCAAGAAAGTATTCTTTTATTATTGGACCAAACTGTGATAAAACTCTTCAATTTGCGATTAGCATCACATTTGCATAACATAGTTATTTTCAAACACAATCCAAAGAATTTTAATGGAAATTCCTACAATAATTCGTTGCCACGACTCAACAACGTTAATGCTAAAACGCTAAGAATATTGTGAAATTGTTAAAATGAAAGAAATTATCATTGTACGGTGGCATTGGCGTGTGTGTGCTACACAATGTGTTTCTCAATAGGGTATTTAACCAAAAAAGTCTAATTAGTCCGTCAGATAGATTTCCAAAAAATATTGGACATGTACTTTGTTCTTTTTTCACATGAACAAAAAATTAAGACGATACAGTGCGTCGAACATTCGTGTGACGTCACATTGTCAGTACCCTTTTAATGGCGAAGTGACGTCACAAGCCCCCACTCATGATCTTTGATGCGTTTTATCTTCGTCAGTTTTTATTGATTTGATTAAACAAAAAATACGTATCCAATATTTTTCGATAATCTTACTGACGGACTAAAGAGAATCATATTTTTTTTACTCAGTAAACATCCCTATTACCCTGCAGATTTCTGTAATTTTCCATATCTTACACAACATTTTTTGTTGAGTGCAAAATATCCTTTGTCAATGAAAACAAACTAAAAACATAATCCACAGTTGATTTATGATTATAAACACAATTTTAATCGTCAAATTAACTTAATTAAAAGTCTGGAGCTCTCATATAATTTGTGACCTCAGTGTAGACTAGTTAATTACAGGTTTTTAATCATACAAGTTCAACTTTATTAACTCGTGACGGTGTAATTACTTAAATGATGGCAGGAATTATGTCCAACGGCTGATGAATACGTCACGTCATTCTAATGAGCTCTAAGAACTGTAATTAGACGGTATGCCTGTCTCATAGGTCGATGTGGAAAACGGTTTGTGTGTCAAAAACCCATGTTATGACAAGCTGTGGGCAAAGAAAACTTTTTTGCAAAAATAGTATATTTTATATCGAGGGACTAAACGAAGCCATAATATACCAGAGGTGGTTTGACTCCCTCGCACGCTCGGGAGTCAATGAAACCGAGGGTATATTAAGTTGGCGTTTAGTCTCGAGGTGCAAACTGTACTTTTCACTTTGAGTGCGATAAAAATAGTCAATGTAGTACAAAAACATTTATTACGAATTTTCTCTTTTTCGTCTTAGTAGAAGGCATAGCGTGGTGTCACTTTCGGCATCGGCCAGAGTAATATTCACTAGTTCTATTTCTCTGCATGCACCACTTAAACTGAAAATCAAGGCAACCTGTAAGTAATCAAAGTAAATGTGATCAATCGATATTTTATATAGGTACCTAAATAAAAAACATGGTTATACCTATAGGTAGGTAACCTAAACATACCTTGGTCGCCAAGTATTTTTCATTGGGAGCGTTCAAAATATTATCTATTATGTCTTTTACTCTTTGCTCGACGTCAAACTCTTCACTGTCACTGGAAATTCTTAATAAGTTTGTTTAAAACCGGATAAATTTACACTCGACAAAAATTCTGAAATTTTCGCGGTCAGTTTTTTTTTCTAAACCTGTCACTGATTAACAATTTAAAACACATAGCGCCACCTTCTTTGCTGCGGAAAAACCATGGAACTAAAACTCTCAACATTTTCGCAGTGAACATGGTCCACACTCCACAGATAATAATATATTTACTGGCTGTTTGAGTTTGTTCACATGAAGGAAATTAAAAAACTAATTACTTTTTACTCCCTAGGGACTAAAGTGGTCACTTTAGACCCGCTTCGTAGGGCTATTTGGCGTACTTTTAGAGCATGAGAAGTGAAAAGGTTTATATTTGAGCCTTTTTCTGGTAGGATGGTATTTCACACGTAAATGCTTTTAAATTTTATTCCGTGCGAGGTTCCTATAAGAAATGACTCACGTAAATCGGACCAGTAATCTCGGAGTTATGATGTAACAAACATACAATTGAGAATCTCCTCCTTTTTAGAAAACGGTTAAAAAGAAAGAAAGTACGGAGTAAATTAAAGTATTTGGTAGAGGCTAAGAGCAGGCTACGCAACACATCTAGATTTGCATCAAGACTTGGCATATTATAGCCATCATATGTTTTAGACGTTTTTAAGTTTATTTTTCTTTGTCTGATCAAGAGATCACAAACCCATCGGTGTAACAGCGAACCATGGACGGAGGTTGCAACTAACTGTTGCCTTCGTCATCCCACGCGGGGTAAAGGCTTTCCAGTTGTTCTGATCCAGAACAAATGTGGACCTCTGGTCGTTTTGTCTAGGCCGTCTCACCATTTTCTACGAGGTCGACCGCGACCCTTTTTAGCTGTGTCAGGGTTACACTTTTAATATTAAGGCCCACAGCTCATCATTTAAAGAAAACTGTTTTAATGTAAAAACAACCACAAAATATTGTATAGTAAGCATTTATTTGTCTATCTAACAATACGCTTAAAGTTAACCAATTATGGTTTAAATATGAACACATTAGAAGAGAGGCAGCCACACTTGGAAGAGGGGCCCAAAGTCTAGCTTCTTTTGGAGCGCCTCTTCGTAGACTGCGTCCCTGGATGCGTCGAGAGGCCCCGAGGTATCCTTGCCGAACTCGCGACTCACCTGGCGGGCCGCTCGCACGAACTTTGATACTTGGGCCACGCTTTCACGCACGTCTTCCACTGGTAACTAGAATTTTCAATGAACAAGTTAGCTCTTCAGAAAGCTTTAAATGAAATTAGGGGAGACTGTCCATGATACCCTGGACTGATCTCATATCAGTGAAATGCTTGAACTGACACACTAAGATTGATGACTGACGGACTGTCTGGAGTGAATTTACTCTGACAACATGGCCCCATGCTAGCCATATACATCAACAGCGACATTGAGACTATTTTTGCCAAACCGTTTGCCTACTGAGCCGACTAATAGTTTTCTGGCAAGGGTCATTTTAGCACACATGTCAAATCAAACTTGTATTGTAAGCCTGTACAGAATTGTCATGGTCTCGGTTGATCGGCTCGTGCGTCATTTACTAGCTGATCCCAAGCCGAGACGATGCCGTGATGATGTGTGCGTTGCATCTGACGCGATGCTGGACTGGTGCTGTGCTTATAACTGTGCATGGACCCTTAAACAAGTTCCATTACATTTGATCACAGCCTCACCTCGACGTTGCTTTGGTGCGATAAGGACAACTACAATAAAAAGTCATAATTCGAGGTTTGGCTCTCGACTATTTCCGCCTCCAATATTCGACCAATTTAAAAGAAATTTCATAAACTGAATAAAAACGATATATACTGTGTTCCTATGTTTATCATTTTTGATTTAGTTGTCAATATTATACACAAAGCTTCTGTTGCCCAGGCGATCTAAATAGGTAATTTGAACATTTTGTAAAGGTTCTAGTGGTTATACAGATTGTGTATCATCAAAAAGGAAAACAAAGGGACATAGAAGAGGTTGGTACTTATTTTACTTTAAAAAATCATAGCTTTAAAATCATAAACCAGAAAGAAAACAGACGAGACCGTTTGTATGGAGAAAAGACAACCCGCATTTCCTCTTAAATGCTTGGAAACAGGCACAACTAGGTTTGCACATTTATTGCGCTCTCTCATTGCAGATGAGCCATATACTAATCATATAGATGAATTGATATTGAGATTGGTTTGACGTGATATTTCGTTTGTTTCTTGCCTTCTCGTGGACCATTGCTTCAGGCAGCCCCTTTAGTTCTGATAAAGACATACAGAAAAAGGCATTAAGAACTAACTTTGTTTCAAAATAATTTTCTTTTGTCATAATTTTATTTGCAATCTTTGTGAATAGCTATGAACAACCTACGTTCGTATTATTTCGTCTTGTATATTCTACTTTATTTAATTAACATTTATTCCATGATAATAGTGTTATTTGTGATATTAATCCATGTTCTTCAACAGTGATGTACAATTAAAAAGTTTATTTCGTACTCAGCACCGCAAACAAGCTGTAGGCAGATCTCAGAACCTGAAAAAAAAAAAGCTTTTCTGTAATTTTTTATTCTATTTGAAAAAATCAAATTAATTTAAAAAAGGAAAATATAGTTACATACTGAAACAAAAGTGGCGAGTGATAGCGGCACGATCCCAGAAACTTTTGGAGTGATGGGTTGTGACCAGCGCAGCATGGCAATCCGGAGTAGACGACGAAATTCTGGGGACGCTGACAACCAGTCACTTAGGTATACCGCAGTTGTAACTGAATCACTCTATAAGAATACACGTTTGAAGTTATTGCAACAAAGCACAACACAGGAGCATTTATATTGTACCAGAATTCCTCCGTTATGAAATATTGACACTTTCTACATAAAATCACGCCTGTAATCCCCGAAGGGCTAGGCAAAGGTGTACCTGTCTGACGTAGTCCGGATCTGTGCCCGATTGATGGCAATAGGCTCTTTTACATGGACATTTCAGCCCAACCCTTTAGGGATTACTGGCGTGATGTTATGTTATGTTACTTTAAATAGCTAACCTCGTATTGCACCAAGTTACCGAAGTAACAGTAGAGTAAAACCTGAGTTAATAGTAGTAATAGCACGGCTATCAGAAACGCAACCGGCACTGATAAGAGAGAATTCTGAAAATATAAGAATTTTAACAAATAATTAAAAAAAAAAAAAAAATGCCGCCCATGGGCCTCTGACTATCCGACTCTAACTAACTCTTAATATGCTGACGGTCACACCACTAGGTTATCACTGCTTACATCAAAGTAAGACATGCATATTCGAAAAAGATATAACAAAATACTAATCCTTTCTTTATAGAACTTTTTTTCTATTTTTATTTTATTTTATTTTATTTTATTTATTTGGAAGAACCAACAATTACACATTATATATTACAAAAAAATAGAATGTATACAGTTATACAAATGTGCAACCAACAACGTTCTCCACAGATACACAAAAGACAAAGACAATGTTGATGAAGTAAAAGTCGGACAGAATAGACAATTGCATGAGATAAAATACACAAATTACAGCCACTAAGGAACACAAAGAAAAAGACATATACTATTCTCATAGATTCTGGATTGTGTCAAGTAACATTTTTCAAAATAATCCAACAGGTAGTGAAAATACATCCAAGTTAGAGAAAAACTTATTGAATTCGCCGTCACCCGAATGCAAGCCTGCATTCGGGTGACGGCGAAAACAGGTCGTGTGCGCACCTCACGTCCCTGAATCGTCCTCGGGACAACATAGCACAACTTGTTACGGATATCCATACAATCATATGAGTTATTACACAGATCGTATAGGAACATAGTATCTAGGAAAGTACGTCTAGACTTCAAAGAGATCATGTCATATTTTTTCAGCAAGTCGCTATATACGACTGATAAATACGACTTCTAGTACAACGGTAATGCATTGTTTTTAGGAACTTACGTTGTATACGCTCAATACAGTCAATATATTTATTATAATAGGGACTCCACACCGGCACAGCATATTCTAGTTGAGACCGGATTAATCACCGATACAAATGTAGATACGTGCTCGGGCAGATGAATTCCGTTGCTGATCTGATCACGAATCCATACATACGATAAGCCTTACTTATGATTCTATCAACATGTGCGTCCAGGTGCAGTTTATTATCTAGGAGTATTCCCAGATCACAAATTGTGTTGACTCTGTCTAGGGTTTCGCTTTGTAGTGCATAGGGGTATTTAAATTGGTTTTTATTTTTAGTAAAGCTGATACAGCAACATTTGGGAATACTGAGTAGGAGTTTATTTTTAATACAATACTCTGCTAAGCGATTCAGATCTTGCTGGAGTAAGTGGCAGTCTGGTATTGACCTAATGGGTCTAAAAAATGAAAAAAAAAAATGGAAACACATATGGATACTCATTAATAAAAATTATAAATAAAAGAGGTCCGAGAATTGAGCCTTGAGGCACTCCTGACGTTGCGGTTATAGCGGTGGAGTGGAACCCATTGACCACTACTTTTTGTGTTCTATTTGACACATAGGAAACAAACCAACGCAACAGATCCCCGCGGATTCCGTTGAATGCTAGCTTCTTCAAAAGCAATTCATGATCGACCCTGTCAAAGGCCTTTCGAAAGTCAGTGTATACAGCGTCCACTCCACAGACACCACGTCTATATACAGGGTTACTGGTAACTCGACGTATTCCTTGCAGGTAGATTCCTAATAAAAGATCGAGTACCTTTAAGATAAAACAATTGCTCTCTGCATTTGTTTTATCTTAAAGTACATTTCCGAAGACAACAACAGACCTCAAGCATCGGCGGTGTTACGGTTCACAATAACTGAGAGCGACAATACCGTATAATTGATACAGGGCACTGCGCTGGTTATTCTTTTAAATAAGACTTTACAGGAACGTTTAACGAGACCAACATGTGTAGAAAAGTGTCTATTATAATTCATAAAACATTTTGTATAGTTCCTAACTTTGAAGATTGAGCTAGAATTGGTATGATAAAAAAATATGACGTGACTTACTACAGCAGTCAGTTTGAATGTCACCACACAGATGGTCGCACTGGAGGTGAAGAACTCGAAGGACATGCTACTGTTGAATACTTCACCGATTTCCTTCGTGTACCTGAAACATGGAGAGAATAGAGAAGCGTTTGGGCAACTGAATGAATATGTGTGATCATCACTGAAGTATGTCCCAATTAAGTCCTTTCAACTAAGATAATGGGCAAGAAAGGAGGTGGGACGTATCCTGCATAGGGGCTTCACACTGACATTGTCTTTAGGACGGGTCGATGATACCACATTTGACCAGATTAGTAAGGCCTGCAGCAAGGGGCATAACATTGTTTAGCAAATTAACTTCCAACTTAAATCAAATCACAACTTTATTTCTGTTAAATGAAATATTTCAATTTGATAAACCATTAATTTCCCCGACTGTGCCAACAGCATCTCAAGAAAAAAGGTGTGCACGGGCACGTTCTCTCTCAAAATCTCGTTCAGAATATAGAAAACATCGATCGAGTTCTCGACCATACCGTACCGAAAGATCGAAATTGCATTCCCCAGTATCCGTTACCAGGGTTTTTAATTCAAATTCTCACATACCACGCCACAGCTTCATATCTCTGTACATAATGCACAAAGCGACTCCTCAGATCCTTGTCAACTACATCCCTATAATCCCAATAGCCCCTGGGTGCGACGTCCGTATCAAACAAATGCTCTAAATTGTATGTGATGATCTTCAATTGGACTTCTGCCTGCGCATAATACGTCGCGACGAGGCAGTCGAGAGCCAAGTGGCCGTACCCGGTCCACGGTACGGGTGCCACTTCCAGTATTACTGAGCATATATATCTGTGGACAATCATTCTATTATTGGGAATTTGTATCATCAAAACTTGTGCATGCCAAATACATCTGTGGATTCTATAAAATGTGGTCATTTATTGGTTTGTTAATAATTTGAGAGATCTTTCTCTCAGCCTCTGAAGTTTCCTACAAACATACAGCTTTGAACGAATCTACCTTCTATCTATTTAGTTTAGTACTGACACGTACTTAACTGCATAAAGTAGTTTCTCTTTAGTGTGTAGCGGCACTACAAAAAGTACTTAGCAAGATAGAACAAAAACTACTACAGCGCCATCCAGCCCAGCGCTAGCTTTTTAATGGGTATTCCCCCAAATTCGTGACCCCGAAATGGACGTCAGTGCAGCCTTCGAGTAACGTGACGTCATCATCATCAAGATCACTTCCTCAAGCTTTCCAGCAGCGAGTCAAGCCAGCCAGCTTCTAATGGGTATTCCTGACCAGCAGCATGCAGCGGAAGCACATTCCTGGTCAGCACCCTCAGCTCCATCAAGCAACCTTCTACTTCTCTCCTACTGCACCTTCGGCCGGTCGAGTGCTTATCCTCCCGGCCGACGCCACCGGTTGAGTGCTTATCCTCCCGGTCGACGTTAGCAGTCAACTACATCGCGGCGCTGTACCACATCCGACGCACTGGAGCAAACGCAGCGCCGGTGGCCCCGACTCACTGGGGTTCGCACTACCGCCGCAGACAGTTCCGACTCACAGTGAACAATGCGGCAACGACTTTATACTGGCCTGGCAGAATCCATCACAAGATGCCGACGACTCTTCCTACTATCGACCCTGGTCTCCGGGGGGGAGTTATATAGCGGCACTACAAAAAGTACTTAGCAAGATAGAACAAAAACTACTACAGCGCCATCTATGACGGAGTAGACGAACTAAACTACAAAGTCCTGCATCGCGCAATTAAAGTTATCCGCGACTTAAGACTATATACAAGAACCCGACAGTAAATGTCGGGCAGTAGCCCACCAGACATAACACCCGTCTGGTCGGAGGATCCTCCCTTTTCTATGGGAGATGAAGAGCTTTACACCCTGTTCTTCACACCCCCAAAAGAGGAAGAATTTTCGGAATCGGGTCAGTAGTCCCGATTTACCCCCTACATACAAACTTACAAACAAATTTTACCTCTTTATGATATTACATTTAATATTTATTGATTAGTTTCTTCTTTATCTTTGGAAGTATCTATCAGGTAACCTTTTAAACTCACCCAGTCCAAGTAACAGTTTCAAAGGGCGTATATATAGGTACCATAACGGTTGAGTCCTGGTACCTCCTGACTAAGTACGAGGCTAGCCACATGAGACCAACGACGGCCATGGTGATCTTCATGATCTTCACACCGCGATGCATGTGTCTTGTGGTGTCCAGGAGCATCTCTTCGTCTTTTTTTGAGTACGCTGCGAAAATTGGGTCTGAAAAAGAGCATCACTGTTAAGAACGTAGTGATGCGGCTAGTATGCCATCATTCATAGATCTTTGACAGTCGTTAAGTCCACAGGGAAGTCAGAAGTTCGTCGTTATTGCCAAGAAATACCGTTGTACACTTCAACCAACTCATATGTATCGGGTCTCAATTGGTCTCAATCCATAATTGTACCTGCGCGACCGACCGCCATCTTGGTTTAACTTACGTACCGTGATCTGTACCCATCTTTGAAAACCTTTTTTTTAAAGTCTCACTTTGGTCCGTAGCTCGCAATATTACGATTACTTATTGTTGACTTACCATTTAACAATTCATTAATTTTATCAACCCTCGAAATATTCAAGTTCAGCGCAAGGATTTTTACAAGTAAGTTTAAATGCGGTATTGCAATCATCGACACATCGAACACTTCTTCCCAGTTATCACGCCTCTGTAATTAAAAACAATCAATATAATCTAACCTCCTACAATTACTGTCTTCGATGCATAAGCATAATTAATCAGCCTATAATGCTCCCACTGCTTGGCAAAGACCTGTTCTCATACATAGAAGGCATGAGCATTGATCGAAATTAGGTTTGCTGTAAGAAACGCCAATTCTGGGTTAAGCTCACCATTGTAACATATAAGCTTTATTATTGAAATTTGTTTGTATATTTTTATTTTATGTGCAATAAACAATAGGAATAAGAATATAAGCATCCCTATTCTAAAAAACCGGCCAAGTGCGAGTTGGAGTCGCGCACCGAGGGTTCCGTATAAACTTTGCGGTTTTCAGGTTTTTTTCTTTACATGTGCTGTAAGTCATTGCTTCTTGCCAAATTTTGTGATTCTTGGTCAGTGGGCACTACCATATGGGTTATCAACCCAAAACCTATAGGGTACTTCCGGTTGACCTAGAATTGACAATTTTGGTTGAAAGCAAAGTCTTTCAGCACAAGTAAAGGGAAAACTCAAAAAATTCCGAAAAATAAAAATATATAAAAATTGAAAAATGCGAAAATCTAATTTTGCCCATATTTTTTTATCGCGTTGACTCAGGACCTTAATTTTTATACACCTAATAATAGGGACGACAGACTTCAGTATCTGGTATAAATTTCAACTTGGAAATCGGTGATGACACGCGGACAGACGGACAAGAGAGTGATCTTATAAGGGTTTCTTTTTTAACTTTTGAGGTACGGAACCCTAAAAAAAAAAAAAACGTGTCCAATATTTTTTGGATATTGGATTGGATATACAGGGTGATTGGTAATTGAATGCAGGCCTTAAAATAGGGGATACTAGAGCTCATTTGCAACAAATTTGACTCGATAACTAGGGGTCCTATCTGAGTGGTTTCAGAGTGCGATTACTCCGAAACCACTCAGATAGGACCCCTAGTTATCGGGGTACATCCTTAGTAGCCGTCATCTTAGAATTCGTATAATAATAATATAATAATATAATATCTTGGGACAACTAACACACTGCCATCTGATCCCAAACTAGGCAGAGCCTGTACTATGGCAACCAGACAACTGATAAACATACTTATATATTTCTAAATACATACATATTATAGATAAATTTACACCCAGATTCAGAACAAATAATCGTACTCATCGCACAAAGATTTGTCCTGTGTGGGAATCGAACCCACGACCTCCGTCCTAGTAGTCAGGGTCACTAACCACTAGACCAACAGGCCAATCGACCATCAGGCGGGTATCCTTCTTAACTATTATTATTTCTCAAACGTTCCACGTTTGGTGCTTATTTTCTTATAAATAAATCTTTTTTTGGGTTTTTTTTTTAATTTTGCATGTTTTATTTAAAATGATACCCGCATGTTTTATTAATTCTAATCAGAATTTACATTATCTGCTTTGTTAAATGTGCGATTTTGTACTTTCTGAAGTTAGTGATCCCGACCGACTAAGACTCATAGGACCAGATAACCATAATAAACATGGTACATCGGTAACAAAACAAAAACAAGCAAGCCTTCATCCAAAAATGCGTAATAACCAGTACGGCCAAAATACTACCTTGTCTGGAACAACTGTTGTTAGTGTCCGTACGCTTCTTGAAGTGGGTACTGTGATACCAAGATTTGAAAGCTAATAAGATAAGGATGTCGTTTCTGTAATATGCACGTTAAGTGTTATACATTTATTTTGAGTAAACTGCTTTGAAAAGCATTGGTCGAGAGGAGGATAATTTCCAAAAAAACTTAAAAGTTCCATTACTCATTGGTCGAGAGGAGGATAATTTCCAAAAAAACTTAAAAGTTCCATTACTCCGAAACCACTCAGATAGGACCCCTAGTTATCGGGTAAAACTTGTTGCAAATGAGCACTAGTATCACCCATTTCAAGGCCTGCACCTAATTACCAATCACCCTGTATTATTTGTAAGTCCAAGTTTCCTCACGATGTTTTCCTTCACCTATTGACCGATTGTCAGTGATGTCCACGATAAACTTAGAAAGTACATTTGAATTGAAAAAGTTATATTGGTATCATACCGGATACCAATGTTCGGAACCAGATACCGAATTCAAATGTACTTTCATCTTACCAAAATACATTGTGAATTAATCTTAAAATAACTACACGACTGAATTCAAGAAAAAGTAAGGCAAAGGTGTTTTTACAGTAAACCTACATCTCACCAGGCATGGTTAATGTAATTCGGGGCGAGCTTATTGCCATCGCGCAGAGAGCAGAGTGCAGAAGAGCAGTGGTGGCCTAATGGTGGCGGCCCCGCGGAGTGGTCGTGGGTTCGAACCCTGGCAGGCAAATTAATTAATTTTTGTAATTTATTTCATCACCACTGCTGTCAAAACCGTGAAAGGAAACATCGTGAGGCAACCGGCATATTTTATAGAACTAAAACTTCGAAGACGTGTGACTTATACCAACCCGCACTGGGCCCGCTTGGTGGATTATAGCCCATTCCTTCTCGTAGAGAGGAGGCATGTGTCCCAGTCAAGAGCTAGACTGACCCGACACTATACCGAAGAAATCCCGGACGTCAGCCTGTATAAGATTAGGATGGCTCTGAAACAGCTTAAGAACAACATGCACCGGGTGATGATGGAATTACGGCCGAACTCCTGAAGGCGGGTGGAAAACCAGTACTTAAAGCGCTTCAGAAGCTGTTGAATTCCGTAATACTCGAGGGGATAACTCCGCAGGCATGGTGCAGGGGTGTGGTGGTACTCTTCTTCAAGAACTGTGACAATGCCCAGCTGAAGAATTAAGGCCCATCTTACTTCTAAGCCATGTCTACAAGTTGTTTTCAAGAGTCATCATGAAGTCTCGCGCACAGGTTTGATGATTTCCAGCCTCCCGAATAAGCCGGTTTCCGAAAAGGCTTTAGCACCGTAGACCACATACATATACTGCGACAGGTGATTTAGAAGACCGAAGAGATAACTTGCCCCTCTGTTTTGCGTTTGTGGACTATGAAAATGCCTTCGATTCTATCGAGACTTGGGCTGTGCTGCAGTCTCTCCAACGGTGCCAAATTGACTATCGATACATCGAGGTGTTGAAGTGTTTGTACACAAACGCCACCATGTCAGTCCGACTTCAGGACCAGACCTCGGAACCTATCTTTCTGCAGCGAGGTGTGAGACAGGGAGACGTCATATCTTCGAAACTGTTCACCGCTGCACTGGAGGATGTCTTCATGGTTCTGGACTGGAAAGGGCTAGGCATCGCCGTCAATGGCAAGTACATCTCTCACCTTCGGTTTGCCGACGATATAGTGGTCATGGCCGAGACCATGGAGGACCTCAGTACAATGCTCGATGACCTCAGTAGAGCTTCCGAAAGAGTGGGTCTTAAAATGAACATGGCTGAAAAGTTCTGGAGTCGCGACCGCGAACCGGAAGACGTTGCGTTGGAAGGCCTCCCACTAGGTGGACCGATGACCTGGTGAACGTTGCAGAACCCGGTCTGTTTTTGAAAAAAAAATGTAATGAATTATCCCCAATAAATAGTGTGAATGAACCGTACCTGTATCATAAATATAATTTGCGATAAATTGCATAAAATAACAATCATAAAAGCGATAGGTGGCATATCCATATTTGATGGCATATCCATTGAAACCTGTTCTTTGGCTTTTTCAGAAGCTTGAAATATCCTACCGAAATTAACACTTTATAAATTTCAGAAAAAGAATCAAAAGGATTGATTTTATCGTCACTCATTTTTACTCGACTGTTACAAAAGGAGGCTTATGTTTTGTATTATCTTCATGAAAGTTCAACGATGACTATTCAATTACCGTTTAGCGATGGGTTCTGTAAATTAATTAGATGTATGGAGTAGTTCATTAATAATTTATAATCTTAAGGTTTTACCACCATACGATTAATTGGAGCGTCGTTTTTTATTCATTTGCTACGTATATTAAAACAACAATGGCGCAGTAATCTTCACATTTTCTTTTACGATCTGTGTGAGTTTGATTCTCACTTTGATAGAAATGTTGTCCAAGAAAGTATTCATTTATTATTCGACCAAACTGTGATAAAACTCTTTAATTTGCGACTAGCATCACATTTGCATAACATATTTTCAAACACGATCCGCAGAATTTTAATGAAAGTTGCTATAATAATTCGTTGCATCGACTCAACAACGTTAATAACGCTAAAACGCTATGAAATTGTTAAAATGAAAGCAATAATTGTCATTGTACGGTGGCCATGCCGTGTGTGTGCTACTCAATATGTTACTCAATAGGGTTTTTAACAAAAAAAGTCTAATTAGTCCGTCAGATAGATTTCCAAAAAATATTGGACACGTATTTTTTCTTTTAAAATACGTGTCCAATATTTTAACGGCTGATGAATACGTCACATCATTTTAATGAGCTCTTAGTACAAAGAACTGTAATTAGTGGGTATGCCTGGCTCATAGGTCGATGTAGAAAACGGTTTGTGTGTCATAACTCATGTTCATACACATCATGACAAGCTGTGCGAAAGAAAACTTTTTTGCAAAAAAGGTTTATATTCGAGTCTTTTTCTGGTAGGATGGTATCTCACACATAAATGCTTTTAAATTTTTTTCCGTGCGAGGTTCCTCTATGAAATGAATCACGTAAATCGCACTAGTAATCACGGAGTTATGATGTAACAAACGTAAAAACAGCCGAATATAGAACCTCCTCCTTTTTAGAAGTCGGTTAAAAAGAAAATGAAAATATTTGGTAGAAGCTAAGAGTAGGCTACGCAACACACCTAGATTTGCATCCAGACTGGTATATTATAGCCATCATATGTTTTAGACTTTTTTAAATTTATTTTTCTTTGTCTGATCAAGAGATCACAAACCCATCGGTGTAATAGCGAACCATGGACGGAGGTTGCAACTAACTGTTGCCTTCGTCGTCATCCCACGCGGGGTAAAGACTTTCCAGTTGTTCTGATCCAGAAAAAATGTGGACCTCTGGTCGTTTTGTCTAGCTCGTCTCACCATTTTCTACGAGGTCTACCGCGGCCCCTTTGAGCCATGTCAGGGCTACACTTTCAATAATTAGGCCCACAGCTCATTATTTAAAGAAAACTGTTTTAATGTAAAAACAAACACAAAATATTGTATAGTAAGCATTTATTCGTCTATCTAACAATACACTTAAAGTTAACCAATTAAGGCTTAAAGATGAACACATTAGAAGGGGGGCAGCCACACTTGGAAGTGGGGCCCAAAGTCTAACTTCTTTCGGAGCGCCTCTTCGAAGACTGCGTCCCTGGATGCGTCGCGGGGCCCCGAGGTATCCTTGCCGAAATCGCGACTCACCTCACGGGCTGCTCGCACGAACTTTGATACTTGGGCCACGCTTTCACGCACGTCTTCCACTGGTAACTAGAATTTTCAATGAACAGGTTAGCTCTTCAGAAAGCTTCATCTATGTCTAAAAATATATAAAAAATTAGAGGAGAGTGTCCATGATACCCTGGACTGAGCTCATTATCAGAGAAATGCTTGAACTGACATACTAAATTTTGATGACTGACGGACTGTCTGGAGTGAAAGTCAGTGCTTAATTAATTACTCTGAAAACGTCTATGACCCCATGCTAGCCATATGCATCAACAGCGACATTGAGACTATTTTTGCCAAACCGTTTGCCTACTGAGCTGACTCCTAGTTTTCTGGCAAAGGTAATTTTAGCCCACAGGTCAAAGCAAACTTGTAAGCACTGCATAGAATCGCCATGGTCTCGGTTGATCGGCTCGTGCGTCGTTTACTCACTGACCCCAAGCCGAGATGATGCCGTAATGATTTGTGCATTGCACCTGACGCGATGCTGGCCTAGTGCAGTGCTTATAACTATGCGTGGACCCTTAAACAAGTTCTCTTACATTTGATCAAAGCTGTGGCAGACGCTGGTAATGAAACCACATAAAGAAGTTTATAATGGACTGTATTTAGATGATGCACAAGGTACATAGATTAATATACAAGACAACGTGTTACACCGGCGGGTTGCGAATGGTGACTGAGCTACTCTCGTTCACCGGAACGGAACGAATGAATTATTATGTTTGCTTCATACAAAAGCCTCACCTCATTTTCATCCTTAGGCAGCGAGTGCGGGTATATCCTGACCCAGTGACCCACTCTCCCAATTGCCCTGTTCCAACAAACCCCGTTCCCCCACTGGCAGGCGGTCATGACGCGACGTCTCGACGCGGCGGTCGAGTACCCTCCGCGCCAGGACTCGTCTACGCTCTCCGCTGGCGCTATCGGCACGGTCGATGTTGACTGGAATGGAAGTCAATATCTTGTTAGAGAAATAAGTTTGGCTCAAACATGTAAAGAAAGTAGCAGAACCGAAGGTCGTTATGTCGTGCATTCATCTTCATAGAGAATCCATTTGAAATAGGCAACCACGGTTCTATGTCTTGTGGCAGAAGTATAACTTCATATTCCTGTTCTTGTTTTTTTTTTGTTGTTGTTGTTTAAAATAAATGCTTTGAGTTTCGAGTGCAGAATATGAGGCAGTTTTGGTTTTTTGGCTCACTGGGATGCCATGCGAGTTAGAACATTTATATTGTAATTATTTTCCGTCTGGATTTTTTTTAGTAGCAATCATGGAGTCTGGATTTGTGCCCGTTTGATGGTAATAGACTCGCTCCCTACTACATGGGACTAAGACATAACTAGCGAAATGTAGGTGTACTATTAGGTACCTCTGCCTAACCCTTCGAGGATTACAAGCGTGCTATTATGTTATGTATCTTACGTCTGAATACAAAATAATAATATAAATTTTCGACTGCCAGACATCTTAATTAAACGACAATGTTTAGATATAATGAAGTCAATGAAACCTTGTACCATTTAGTTCCTAAGCGGTAGAGTCACGGAAGACATTTTTCTACCCAAATCGAACAGTTCTATTTCAGGCATTCGAGGTTTTGCGACATAATAATTGTGTATTCATCCTTGTCTTCATACTTCAAGGCCGTAACCTTCGGGAGGGTGGAAAACGCGAGATTTTGTAAAAAAAAAAAACAAACACGTGATTTACATTTTATGTTAATAGTATCGAATAGTTTTTGTAAAGGAATTCGTTTTTATTTCTGTCGATTGACATTGGAAATTATATTCCGATGTAACGATGGCTTCGTGCCGGGTCGCAGCACGCAGGAGAGTATAATGAAACGAAATGTGAATTGATTGATAGGTCGAATTTTGAGTTTCAAAGAGTTAGTTATTTTTTTATAGCTAGCCCATACCGTCCCACTGCTGGACAAAGGCGTTCCTCCATTCCTTCCAACGGCCACGATTCTGTGCTACTTCTTTCCATTTCTCAAGGAAGACATCCAGTTCGACCCACCATCTCCGTCGTCTGCCGTGACCCCGTATCACTGTTTCAGGGCACCAACGGGTTTTACAGGCACACAGTTCTTTCAGCAAGCGACAGACATGTTCTGCGCAGTCCAATTTAAGTTGGGCAGCCATTTGAGCCACGTCAACGATTTGCGTTTTGGAGCTCAGTGTAGTGTTTAATTACTTATTGAAACATTTTAATCATGTTCGTAGCTTGACGAAGTTCTAATTGACCCATGAGTGCATATGACGTGAAACGTCACTTCACGTTACTTACGGGACTTGAAACGACCATTGTTTAAACAACCGCTAAAAGATTAAACTACATTTTCCCAATTGCTTGGTTCTATAGTTTGGTATTAAGCGAATTCAATACATTTTTACTTTAGTCTCCTATTATACAGGGTGAAAAAGACGCTAAAACGGGGGGAGTATTGAATACGTGGTAACCCACGTATTCAATACTCCCCCCTCCCACACCCGACCTCACGTAGAAAATAAAAAAAAACGCTGTTGCATACAATTTGACCGCAAACTGCAATACCTTGTAGGAAACAGCTGTTTTTTTTAATAACCGACGTCAGTTCAGTCACAGACGGTCATTTTTTAATAACCGACGTCAGTTCAGTCACAGACGCTCATTTTTTAATAACCGACGTCAGTTCAGTCACAGACGGTAATTTTTTAATAACCGACGTCAGTTCAGTCACAGACCGGTCATTTTTTAATAACCGACGTCAGTTCAGTCACAGACGGTCATTTTTTAATAACCGACGTCAGTTCAGTCACAGACGGTCATTTTTTATGTACCGAATACGTGGTAACAGTTTTAGCATAGGTAGCCTTACACCATACCACTATACCTTACTATACTATAGTATATATATATAGAATACACATATTCTGAATACTATCCTCATCTACAAATATTCTATTTTCTCATGCAAGAAGTAGGTGTTACCTGAGCGTCAGTTTCACAGCTTGCATCCGTTTTGTATCGTCCGCTGTGTAACTCCTTGACTTTTTCTGTCGACTCCTGCATTTTCGGGTGATTAGTATCATGAAAAATTAAGCCAATATTATGGAGTTTGGTTAAATTTGGAAAAAAAAGCAGACAGTTTTTAGAGATTGTAATTCGTCTAGTTTTTGGGTGAACATTTTGACGATTTTGTAAATAATAAAAATTATAAAAAAAATATAATCTAAAATATAAACACACTAGTACAACCATAGTAGAAATAAAGCCTGATGCTTTCCCCATTTAAGCCTGAATTGTAAGTTCAAAAAATAAAAGGAAAACTTCCATGATTTCATAAAAAAGAAGATCTGTAGAATCCAACCTACACTAAGCCCGCTTGTTGGGTTCTGGCCTTCTCCTTCTCCCAGAGACACCTGTTCCTCCGAAGAGATCATCATGATGAGAGATCAGTGATCGTGATGAAGCTTAAAATTTTCTTCTTGCTTAATACTAATATTTTAAAATAGCAATGGAATCACAAACCTTATCAGCCTTCTCGGTTCCAGCAGCAGACTTATCAGGCGTAGCGGGCACGCTGGTGGCAGGTGCAGCAGTAGGCGCGCCCGGCGCGGCCAGCGTGACGCAGTGCACCGGCAGCGCGCGGCGCCGGCGCAGGGCGCGCGCGGGCCGGCGCGGCGCCGAGCGCGTGCGGCCCCGCGCCCCGCCCTCCTCCTCCGAGCTGCAACTGTTACGAGTAACAAACTGCTTTGTAAAACAATGTTACGTTACCTCCCCTTCTCTTTCTCTACTGTATCTAATGGCGGCTGCACACTCTCGACGAGACACTCTGTAGCGGATATAATTAAGTCGACAAAAAAAACGCTAGCGACATCTTTGACGCGAATGTAGAACTAACATTAAAATCCTGAATCGCGACGAGTTATCCGTAAGTTACCATGATGTAGAAAACTGACTAAAACCGCTTAACAGTAGCCCACCAGACACAGCACCTGTCTTGTCGGAGGGATTTCCTTTTTCTATGAGGGATGAAGATCTTATCATCCTGTTCTGAATATCCCTAAAGCAGCCAACAGCATTTTTTTTTGAATGGCGTCTCGCAGTTTAACCTAGTGAGGTTGTCGTCTGCTTAACCGGACTAACCTGTGGGTGCTTTGAGTGTAAGGCCTCCAGCCAGGGCAAAAATCTTAAAAACTAAGCACGCTAAGGGCATCCCCTGTGGGGTACGAGCCTCGGCTTAGGGCGTCACTGGGGGAGAACAGCAAGGGGACAGGCCGGATCTGAGTATGATTATTTTGGGGCTGATTTAAAACTACAGGCTCAGCCGCGCGGGCTAGCTCGAGGGTCACAACCATCAGCAGGTGATGAGTGCGAGAGTTTATATAGAAGCGCTCCTCGAGCCTCGGTATTCCGTTCCGTGTCATATTTTTGCGAGACGTCTCGCGAGAGACATAGAGAGAGCTCTCGGTCGAGAGTGTACTACTACCATAAGGTCAATGTGCAAGATACCTGTAGCTAGATTTAAAACTTAAAATGGAATCATGCACGACACTGTGTTCCAATGTTTCATAATGTTTTAATAAATATAGAAAATACATAGTTACCTAGATGACTGACTGATACCCTAATTACCTACATCTTGATCGTGGCAACTACTTACAGTGTTTCGCAAGCTAATGTAATGAAATGAGGCTGAAATCAACCATTTAAGATCTGAAAAGTCTTATCAAAGAAGGATATAACTAACTACTTAATCTGTACAAAATAGTTATAAGTACTAACAATATTCCCGATGCTGCTCGACTCGATTCAGTAAATATTGATCTAAAAAAACGACAATAAATTCTTGTCACCTTCTGAATGTAAAAGTCGTTGTAATTTTAGTTACCTAATTACTAAGCGGCTAAATGCACAGACTCATGCGTTAAACTACAACTTGGTCTAAACGTCATCTGGCTGCCTGTTAGGTTTGATAAAATTTAATAATTAAATGCTGGTATTTTTGCATGGAGTGACAGCCTATCTGAACTCCACAACGCAATAAGTACTGGGTAATACAATACCTTTGGTAAAACTGGGTTTTCCGAATTTCGGGCCACCAACTACCTGTACCGATACGATCAAAGATCTATAAATGACAGCCGTCCCGGCTGTCATTTATAGATCTTTGATCGTAGCGAAAGCTTAACGTGCTTCCCGAGGCGTGGAACAGACTCGATATGAAATGGGTGGCAACCCATCCGCACACCGACCCTGGAAATGCTGCTTTACCTTGAAGATGGACGCATGCAACTGTTATGCTTTAGCCACGACCTTACTTCAACTTGGTTCTCTAAACCTTAAAGTCAACCATTAGTACTTGGTATTATTGAAAGCCCTTAACTTGGTCAGACCGGTATGCTTCATGAGCATCCAGCTGGCCCAGCAGACAGTCTCAGTTAGTCGACGACAAAATGCAAGGATCATGCAATCGACTACCACTTGGTCTCTAAACCATAAAGTCACCAGATGATGTTTGGCGTTGGAGGAGGCGATACCTTCAACTTGGCCAGTCTGGTGTGCCTCATGGGCAGTTCCAGCAGACAGTCCTAGTTAGTGTCAAAAATCAAATATTCATGCTTTTCATCTATTCGACTTCCATTTAGATATCCTAACCCATACTAACCTATTAGTATTTGGCGTTGATGGAGGAGGTGCCTTCAACTTGGCCAGTCCGGTGTGCTTCATGGGCAGCCCCAGCAAGTCAAACAGCTCGTGCAGCATCGGTTGCTTTACCATCACGTCTGCCTCACAGTCTGATGCTAGCGCTGGCGAGAGATTCACCTGGAATTGTATCACAAAAGTACTTCAGATTTAGCGCTTAAAGTGACTAGCAAGGTGCACCGACGACCTATGATGAGTAAAAAGCAAGAGTTGAACATTTGGGAGGACCAAGACCGGTTAATGTAACGTAGCGTGCTATGTATGAGAGCTACACTCAGCATTGGATGGATACAGGTAGAAGAGAGAGAGAGTCTTTGGGTACGTGGATCACGAAGCAAAAAAATTAGGCCCATTGATAGATCATTCACAGCTACGCGCTATGGGCTGCAAAATTCAGTGTGCATTTATAAATTCAGGTTTCTGTGTCTTAGGAAACGCTTCCATTCAAATCTCAGCATAGATCATAACAAGAATCCTACTAATTTAATAATTGCGAAAATTTGTGAAGATGTATGAATGTCTGGATGTTTGATACTCTTCGAAAACTACTGACCAAATTAGGATAAAATTTGGTACACCGATAATTTATAGCCTGCATAGGATAGGATACACTTTATCCCGTTAGTACGATCCCATAGGACAATTACTGAAATACACGCGGGTGAAGCCGTGGGCATAACCTAGTATCAAATGCGCAAAGAAAACCGTTGTTGAAGCAGAAAAGATTTTTAGGCTCCTTTGTCGTTGGTCCAGTACGAAAATACTGAGTAACTAACACAAATCGATACATAGTTTTCTCCGACTTACTTCCAATAGCCAAGGTTTTAAACAATCATCCAGCAGGACATCGAACCCGTAGAACTCGAAGCAGTTCCTTGTAGGTGGAGTACCAGCCGCCTGTGCCAGCAGCGTCAACGTCACCAGAGCCCTGATGCGTTGCCAGACCACCCACTCTGCCGCTCCCCAACGCCCTATGAGGGCTTTACGAACTTGTGTTAATGTCCACTTGCACCCTGAAATGTTAGAAATGTTTCTTATGAAATAGGGCGTTGTATGTAGATGCTTTTTTTGTTTTTGAAATATGTGTTGTCTGTTTTGCAACGACTACCAATCTTAACGGTAAATTAGAATAGGTAATGTTTCTACTAATCGCGAGTTAAGCTAGATTGTATAAACGACTTCAAAAGTAACGCATGAACTTATCAGACTCCATTTATCAATATATTTAATAATTATACTGATTCTGTAGAATATATTGCACGGTCGATGCTTACTCACTTACGGGATGTCTCCTTTTTCTTTTTTTTTACCCCGCGATCATGGCGCTCTGTCGAAAGATCTGGAGGTCACAATAATTGAAAATGACGGAAGATATCCCGTAAGTGACAGAGTAAGTTTTGTTGAGATAACTCTGTGACTACAACTAAAAATAGTCTGGAAGTAAAACTTCTTCTTGATGAAGAAATTGGCCTTAGTGTAAGACAACAATCAAATTCCAAAAAAACTACAGCACTCAATTGTCTTCTATAATATAGCTAATTCAGCACTTTAGCCAACTCCTCTACGCTACTTAAACCGCTGTGCTTTTCGATTAAGATTAGAAAAAAATTAGAAAGATTAGAAAAAGAAACCCGTCAATACATACAACAGCAACATCGAACTTGCAAAGCATCACGCGGTTGGCAAGACGCCCGGTGTAAAGGAGACCGGGCGTCTTCAGTGACGTGGCAACACTCACCGCTACCGATTCGGTCCTTACATTCAGCGTATCGGGGGCCGCTCTTGTTGAGTGAGGAGTTCGTCAGGTGGCGGTACGGGTTGTGGATATCCGAGAGGGTGTACTTGTCTGTGCCTGGAAGGTGGTTATTGGATGGGTTAGTTACCGACAATCATAGAACCTGAAACGTTTGAATAATTGAGTCCTATTTTAAGACCATGTTACGGTTCAGGAGTTCTGAAATCGTTGCTCGGGTTTTTTGGGCTTCTGGTTAGCAGCAATTTTCATTACTGAATAACCATAATTGTTAAATTACCAAATAAATAAGTATAGTAATGTCTTCTAGGCTGAATTTAGGTCACACTAGCAAATCTCAAAAAAATCTAGTCAGTTGGCTGACTTTCTTGTTATTCTTGCGTAAGTATACAGTATGTGCATAAGCACAGACGAACACTATTCCCTCATTTACGCAGTCCTATAGTACAGCAATTTGTCACGACCGGAGATAAACTACGCTACATTCAAATAGATCAGGTCCTGACTGCTACTTTGGGAATCGACACCAGCGTGACTGGTGAGCATAGTTCTCAGTAGTCGTGATTGCTAAGACGGAAACCATTATTATTATTAGTAAAAGTAAAGAATAATTCATAACCAAATCTCGCGAGTCCCTCAGCGTACATATAGGCGGTGAGCGGCCGGTATCCCGGCACACACACGTACAACCGGAGGTCGAACTTGTAGCCCGCGATCAGCAGCGGCCGCTCTATGTACCGCTGCACCACCGCCGAAGTGCCGCAGTTCATCTCACAGAGGCTCTGGAAAGCGTTTAAGGGTCTCTTCAGTATTATACAGATTTTCAATAGCCTAAGTTGTCGGAAAAAAAAAACAAAATCTTCTTATTACTCTTTTATAGTCTGCAAAGCCGGCTTCATCCAGAGTTGCCAGTGAAATGAATTTGTAGTATGATGCAATGTTGTATAAGCGGTGCGATTACAGCATTCATAGATCGTGTCACCAACTATGAATAAACAAAGGCACCACACCTTGTGTGAAGACATAATCTGATGTCTGAGGTCTATAACACTTTAGATCCTTTGTATTTTTCTTTTATTTACCTTCCATCATAATGTATAAACTTATATCAACTATTTAAGACTACGTACCCTGAACAAGAAGATCCCTCTCCCCTGGCTCTGAGCTACAGGCTTGTGTATCCATACGACGTTGGCCCCAGCCCCGTTCTCGTCTCTTCGCAATCGAGAACACTCCGATACCAGCTTTGCGTACTCCAGGGGCAGATGGTAACATGGTGGGCTGGAAAATAAAAAAGGCTTTCATCAATTGAGGATTATTTATCCATTAAATTTCGAAGACGGTACAAGTAGTTAGAAGCCTCAACAAAAATCTTACCGAAAGGTACCTAACGTGATACCCAGCATTTGTTGAGACTTGGGAGAGGTCAGATGAACAGTCGAAGATTCATCGAAAAGAGGGAAGAGAAAATGCCTGATCACAAATCGGCTTTTTCTAATAGGCAGCTTAGTTTGAGAGGAAACTGGTATTACGTGTGTTTATCCTCAATGGTTGTCCTCTGCCGTGGGGCCAGCGGGGGGGATGTTCCTGACACGGTGTTCTTACTCGTCAGTTCTGGCTGGGACACGGGGACATAATTGCATTTTCCACAATCACTCCAGCAGTGACTGTTTGCTTGTGACAAACCCCGTCCCAGATAAATGGAAGGAGTGAGCTGCTCTTCGTTGTGTCATTCTATGTGAAAGGCGCGCGGAAATATGCCTATGGCATTAAGTCCGCCTCTGTACTTTGTGCTTGAAGTGTTCAATAAATAAATATGACGCGACACCAACTCGGGCGTATTTGCATAAAAGACAACCTTAACTGGTCGATTCCCTAAGGCAAGTTAGAAGACCATTCGATCTCCCCAAGCTATACATTCCCTGACTAATGACAGGTTGTACAGTCATATATATATATAATCGACTTCACCAAAGTCGATTATTACGGATTACGTAACAAAATATGGGCAACCAAATCAATGTTTGAAATATGAATGAGTATCTACCAAAATAGACATTACGACACAGTTATCTATTTATAGAAATCTACAGTAATGACTATAAATAACTTTCCCAAAATAACGTTCACCAAGAATCTTTAAAGAATTCCGGTAAACGATTTACCATTTTACGTTCAAGTAAGAAATAAAATTTCGTAATATTACGACTGACAAGCCAGTCGAGGAAAAAAGTAACTGCCGGTGTACATAGAAAATTTCGGAACGTAAACTTTTCAGGCGTGCGGATAATAGCAGGGAAACACTGAAATGGGTTGATGGTACCTACCTTCATTCTGCACCAGACCATAAAATTTCGCCAGCACTGATTGGCGATAAGAATTTACAAGTAAATATATGGATGTTCACAAGTTGGCAATACCCTGCACATCGTAAAACGCCGGCCGTTTTTGTCGTAACATGACACACATTTCGGACGTAAAATGCAGGCATAGTGAGACGACCTTGTGTGCACGCAATATCTACAATCGTGACAAATAGTCAAAGTACAAACGTTTATGAAAATAAATAAAATTCGTAATGGTACAAATTCAGTTCTTAACTGCGTAGTTTTTCAACCTCTTATCAATACTTAAAATTTACGATTATCGATGCGAGTAGAATACGAGTCCTATATTTATTCCATGACCTTTTTTGTGTCACTGATCGACATTCAGAAATCATTCAAACCATAAACGCATTAAAATTCAAATTTCTGTTTGCATCGTACACGAGCATTACTTTTTCACTACCAACCCCCAAGTTATCATCCATTTAATTTTTACTACTTTCTCTATCTCGCTCGCACACCCCTAACACAAATGCTTGGGTTGATCCAGCCAGTTTTGTAATTCAACAATGAATACAGAATACTAATATCCAAAACCAAACAAAACTATGACATTGATTCCTTTTTCTTTGTGCAATCGTCACGCGATCTTGCCGGTACCACTTGGGGGTAATTGCTGAAAATACGTCCAATTAATATTCAAAACAATAATTTGGTATTACCCTGAACTTTCGCCTTAAACACAATGCAGGAATTTTTAATACGACCTTTAAAAACTTGGCAGAGAAACTTTAGGTGTCCGAAGCTAACCATGAAAGAATTAAACCGAAGGTTTTTTCAATTATCCTCTTTAAGCAACAACTACTTCAGTTTTTAGTTCTAACTATAAATTAATTGCAAAAGCATTTAGCGTGACCGTAATTGAATGCAATAAATTCTAAGTTTCTACTTTTTATAAGTTGACAAGGAATACAGAGTCAAGTTGAATGTCAAGTCTACCCCTAGAAACTATTTATTGCAGTCAACTCTGTGGAACAAATATTGCGCTGGCATGACATTGCATTCTGGAAAGAACAGTACCGGAGTTTGATCAGTAGGAATGTCGTTAGTTATAGGCAATAAATTAAAGTAGTTACGAAGGTCTGAGTTAAGACAGAGGAAGGAGGTAAGCACGAGCTCGCAGTAGTGTAAACGTAATGTAAAAACGTCTATTTTGAATCAAAAATACAATTATTCTATAGCATTTTAATTAAATTGTTTACAACAAGCACAATCAGTAACATCCATAGACATGAATAAATTCTTAAAATTATGAAAATATTATTTGTGAAAAGAGTATTTTTAATTTTAAAATCGACGCTTTTATGTTACATCTACACCGCGCGCTCGTACTAGAGCTTCGGAACTACCTATTATGTTTTCATGAATTTAACCAACAATGCACCAAATCGCTAAACCCAACCAACATATACATTAATCACGTTAAAGTCATCTGCCCACTACATCGCACTAAATTACACACACGAAACGTTCAGGCGCAAATTCTTTTTTCTTACCCTAGCAAGTATAGGTAATGCAAGGTACTACCGTGAGACACGCGAACCAACGCGTGGGTTCATTCAAATACCCGGTGACGTGAACGATTGACTCGTGACCCGGACCACGGTAGACGACAATGGAGATCGACCTTTATATACGTACTGAGTACGAACCGGCTACACATAGATTAATTAAATACAGATAGGTAGGTTACGTGTTGTTCCTTTTTCTGTGTTTTAAGTTTTCATGGGGTTTGAGGCTGAAGTAAAAATAATAACAAAACCGTTTTTAGACAGTCTTAAATTCAAAAAATGTCCCAGAATTTATGAACCATATGTGACGTACCAGTAGGAAGAAAATGTCGTGACGAAAGTTTTGAGTAGGAATATGGAGGGATATAAGAGTAGAGAAAGACCAAAGAAACGATGGATGGACTGTGTGAAGGATGATATGGCAAGAAAGAAGGTGTCTGATGAGATGACGAGTAATAGAGAAGTATGGAAGAAAAAGGCATGCTGCACCGACCCCAAATGGATTGGGATGAGGGTAGGAGAATAATAATGATGTAACGCAGCAGTAGCAGAGAACCACTACATCATGATAACTGATGCTATGGAACACACTGTACTGCTAACTGCTGTACCTTACCTAATCAAGTCTTCCCTATTTCAGATTAAGTAGTAAAGGCTGGGTGCAGTTGCTTTGCATGAAATAAAAAATCGTCACACAAGCTTCTACCAAAGGTGGCCCCGATAAGCAATCGAATAAGAAGTTGTCTGACAACAAGAAACTGAAAAATCTCACTCTAATTAAATTCGGGGTTTACAAGGTAAAATCGGCGCCTCCTGTTGTTGAAGTCGGTTAAAATAGCTTATGTTACCCAGGTCGTAATAACGAATCAATTGACATCTTATTCATCAAAATCGGATGAGGAACATACGTAAATACAAACAAACATACATACATAGACTGCTAAATCATAACTCTTCCTTTTGGCTTCGCCGCAGTCTAGTAAATAACCGCTACACAAGCTTCTTAGCCCCTATAAGCAGTCGAATAAGAAGTTGTCTGACAAAAACCACTAAAGTCCTTACCAGTAGGGAATCGCATGTATCACAAGACTGCAAAGTTCCAACCGTCTGCCATATTAACTCTATGATTGAAAGTAACTTTTATGATTGATGTATAGACTTCGAAAATTTATTTGTACGTTCCCGACATTATATGAGTTCCCAAACAACGTTGTATTTGTCAAAATTCTTTCTACGTTAAAGGGGAACCGGTACAGCAATAAATCAAAATTGCATGTGAGGTAATTTTGTCAAAACGTACTTTTTATGATGAATAAGAATGCGGTATTATCCTGAAACGGCGACATTATAAAAATAAATAACCTTTGTTTGGAATCGTGTGTTTTTCCGGTATTTGTGTGCAATAAACCTAATTTCCTCAGCAATCGTGCAACCTTTATTTTCTGATTTACAATTCCCAAGCGTTCTCGAAAATAAAAAGATAAACAAAATAATTGCTTCCGAATTTTACGACAATTTTAAATCAATTTTATTAATCTTTGTAAACAATTCGCTTCCCCGGTTGTTAATTCCCATCAGGATAAAATTACAATTTACAACATCGGTGGTTTGGTAGGCTGCGTGTACAAAAATGGTTTCAGCCCGTTTTTATTGCTTTAAATTTGTAAAAATGACCCGATATTAAACCGTTTTCATTATTGTCGTGAGCAATGAAATGAGGTTTACATTTCAGGTTTGTTTTCCAAACATTTATTTATGGTGAAAACAAATAGAAGACAACGTTGTTTTTCGTATTTTAAAGGCCACACAATTCTATAAATACACACGAAAATTTCACTACTTTCGTACATAACAGCTGTACCTATAATAACAATTCCCTACCCTCGTTTAAAGAGATATTTAAAACCCTTTGCCGAACTTAATTCAGCTCCCAAAATCAAATTAAACCTTTGAAATTATGCCTATTAACTAGTCAAAAGATAAGATAGGTAATGAAAACGAATTATGATAATATTTCACGTCTTCTCCTAACACGCAATGTTAGAAATTAACTGGATAACATCTATGGTGATTTGCAACGGAATGGTACGTGAAATATCATTATTTTTATTGACGTCGACAAGTATTTATTCATCAAATGTATATAATTAACCTTTGTTGGTCCTATCTCGGGACCAAAGCATTTAGTGGGATTTTAATGATATTCTCTATAAAAGCATTAAAACGTTAGGTATTATATTCGACGGTGTAAATCAGATATTATATAGATATTACACACACAGAGTCTATTTCTGGGCCAAATTGAGGACAGAAAAATGTTTCCCTGGTGCTTATGAATGTAAGCAACAAAATGAAATCAAACAATGAAATATTCGGGTACCCCCTACGGCAAGCTCTAGGTCATTGTAGGAAGGTACGGTTTACATCACGGGTTATATAAAAAAAAGAATCTGAGAAAATTAAATCAAAGTGGGATACCTCTGCGATACCTACTCTCAATATCTAAGGTCTTTGTGATGTTTTTCCGCCTGACCTAGAACCAGGCAACCCATAAAGATAATTATCTGCCCATATAAGCATTGCATCAGTTTGCCAATACATGAAAAGTGGAAAGACTTGCAAAAATGTTAATTGCAACTGTTTGTAATGCGGCTGTCAAGCATGTAATCAAACTAGATAAGGAATGGCATCGTGTAGCTGATTCACAAGTCATAGATTCCAATTTTATCGCATCGATAAATCTATATTAATAACTCCAATAAATGCTGAATGTATTACTCTTTCAAGGAAAACTACTGAACGGATTTGAGTGAAATTGGGCACACCGTTTATAACCTGGATCTTCTTTTTCTTTGCGTGTCGATAGATTCAAATAATACCCGACCAGTATATTGCCCACCTGCACAGGTCTATCATTGGCTTCTTTTAAATCTTGGAAGGTGCAGCTGGCTGTGCAGAAAGGGCAAGAAAGGAGGTGGGACATATACTGCAGAGGGGCTCCACACTGACATTGTATTTGGGACGGGTCGACGATACCCCATTAAACCAGATTATTCCTACAGAGGCCAACCTGGGCCCGCAAACGGTTAAGAGATTTCTAGATTGGCCACTGCAGTTCCTGTCCAGGAGGAAGATGTTCTGCTGGATTGATAAAGTGAGAAGGCCAGTGTTGTAAGAAACTCGAAAAGCCTTGGAGTCTTATTTAATAAAACTGGAGCTATTTTTGAAGACTCGAGTCTTATAAATAAAACTTAGAGCTCAAGTCTTTCAGAATTTGGAGTCGACTCGGACTCAAGTGACTAACGAGTCCAAGTATTAAAAATCTACTCAAGTCTCGAAATGAAGACTAAAAGACTCGAGTTTCTTACAACACTAGGAGGGACATAGGATACTTTTTCATCACAGTAGTACGATTCCGTGGGGCGATTGCCGAACTCTATACGGGCAAAGCTGTGGGCATAAGCTAGTACTAATATAATAAATCTTAATAGTTTATTTTTTGTTAGAACGTGCTAATCTCTGGAAATAGTCGCTTGCATTTGATAGTCCAATTCTTGAGGAATTCTTGGCGGATGACGCCCCGGGGCACAGCTAGACAACCTATAAACTTTCTTTAATTATAAAGATCGGATGACACGGAAGAGTCGATGGTAGAAAAAATAATTCTTGATTGTCACAAAAAATGGAAACGGTTATGTTCACATAATACCATTAATATCATCACTTAACAATCAAGATAGTAAAACTATTAATTGATTCGTTAACATCTATCATTCTGTCACAGTGTTTGACAGCAAACAAGACCTTTAATAAACCGACAGACAGGCAATCTTATGAAAATACAATACCTACTTATATCGAAGACATTAGCATTTTTCCATGTCGAAGACTCGTCATGTGCCTTTTCTAAACTTTGGCGGGGTCGGCTTCCAGTCTAACCTGATGCTTGTCTCAACTCCTCAACCAAGTTAATACTGGGTAATACGATACCACAGGTAAGACTGGCCACTGACAACCTTTGAAGACTCGTCACAGGCCATCCATCGTTTCTCTGGACTTCCTCTACTCTTATACTCATCCACATTCATACTCTACACTTTCCTCACGACTAACAAAAAAAACCGGTAGTAACGAACGGCTTAACGTACTTTCTGAGACACGGAGGTAATGGTGGTCACCCATCCACGGGCCAACCTTAGCAAGGACGGCGTAACCTCGCAGATCGCTGATAGACCCTTGCGGCTGTTATTTTGTTGCCACAACTCTCACCTATATCGAAGACTATTACAAGTTTATTTATTTTCCCCGAACTTCTGTTGGTATGGGGGAACAAGATTAGTAGCCTGTCAATTTTAAGTAACGTATGCCTTCCGAATATTCCCCTAAGGGATATACCCTAAATTACTTCAGGCGGTATCATAAACTCACAATTTACGTCATAGTAGGATGAAAAACTATTAAATAGACAGCCAATATACGAATTTAGGGGTATGACTGGTATGAGGAACAGGCTGGTAAATTCCTCATCCTGCATAGATAAGGGAGGATCTTTCGATCATACGGGTGTTGTGTCTGATTTGCTACTATCGCGCGGATAATATCTTTGTGTTGGATCTTTTATACAGGATGTAAAAATACGAGTAGCCTTAACGAAGCTAAAAGGCATTTGTTCTCCCAGTCATAGCGATTTTTTTTTCACTAGACCATACCTGAGAACCTTCTAGTTACGGAGATATTGGAGGTCAAAGTTCCAAATTATTCACAAGTTTTTTTTTTTTTAATAATGTTTATTTCACCAGTAAAATGTTCAGAATCACACAGATCAAATGCGCGATTTATAAGTGAAATGACTACGAACTCCACAGACTCCACAGTAGTGAGCGTAGCAAAAGACAGAAAGAGGGTAGGCAGATTTGTCTGCTCCTAGCAAGTGATTTCTACCCGCATTCTCCAGTACACCCGCGATCATGGCGCTTGGAACAGCCTCGAAATATCGGGAACTCAAAATAAATACCAATCACGGAAGATGTCCCGTAAGTGACAATATAAGTATATTTGTAAATCGTGAAAGCTTGAAACAGTGTTTACGTCAGTGTAGTTCAATGTGATCTAGACGTTGTTGCCACAAGTTATTTATAACAACAAATAGGTCTCTCTCGATGTAACTTACTATAGGTAAGTTAGGTTAGGTTTGGTAGTAATTATGATTTTACAACAAATATCGATTATATTATATTATTAACTTTATTATACTTTAATATTATAAATGCGTAAGTAAGTTTGTTTGTTACCTTTTCATGCCTAAACCATTAAACCGATCATCCTGAAATGTTGTATATACTTTGTCAGGTGTACAGAAACGGACCAAACCAACAAAAGTCAAACTCAACGAAGATTTATGGAGAATGTCTATCAAAGTTTGTACATCCATAGTTGAGACTATAGCACCATACTTAGCTTTAATTTTTAATTTGTGTATAGACAACGGACTTTTCCCTGATTTAATGAAATACAGTAAATTACAAGCAGAGTACCCGAATTGATTGTTAAATTCTAAATTAACGCGAGCGAAGCCGCAGACAAAAGCTAGTTTTACAATAAATATCTATTATTGAAACTCGTTCTTAATGATTATTTATTACTGTACCATGACCTTATAATACATATAATATTATGTTATTATACTGTTCTTAATGATAGTCTTGTAATGTTGGTAATTACTTTACAATTATGCTCAATCATAGTGCAAAGTTAATTCTTATTTTTTTTTAACAACAATACAACATCACGCCTGTAATTCCCAAATGGTTAGGCAGAGGTGTACCGAATAGTACACCCAAATTTTGCCAGTTATGTTTAAGTCCCATGTAATAGGAGGCAAGCCTATTGCCATCAACCGTGCTCAGTTTCACACTCCGTGGCTGCGACTGAGAAATTCCTGATGTCAAAACCCAATGACACTTTACCCGACCTGGGAATCGAACCCAGGACCTCATATTCAGCAGTCACGCTTGCGGCCACTAGACAAACCAAGCAGTAGTACGAATAAATTCTGGACAACTAAGGCAACTACTTTTTAATTATCTGAAGACTCAATCATCTTCAAGCTCATATAAAAAACTGGCCAAGTGCGAGTCGGACTCGCGCAAGAAGGCTTCCGTACCATAAACCCAAAAAAAAGTGGCCATTATATTTGAGTTGATTGAATGAAAGGTAAATTGCGGTTTAAGATTTATGACGTATTAAAAAAAAAACTACTTACTTGATCTCGTTCAAACAAATTTTCGGTGGAAATTTGCATGGTAATGTACATCATATATTTTTTAAAGTTTTATCATTCTCTTATTTTAGAAGTTTCAGGGGGGGGGGACATTTAACCACTTTGGAAGTGTCTCTCGCACAAACTATTCAGTTTAGAAAAAAATTATACTAGAAACCTCAATATCATTTTGAAGACCTATCCATAGATACCCACACGTATGGGTTGAATGAAAAAAAAAAATTTAATTTCAGTTCTAAGTAACCCCCAAAATTTTTTGTTTTTTTTTTCTATTTTTGTGTGAAAATCTTAATGCAGTTTACAGAATACATCTACTTACAAAGTTTCAACAGTATAGTTCTTATAGTTTCGGAAAAAAGTGGCCGTGACATACGGACGGACAGACAGACATGACGAATCCATAAAGGTTTCGTTTTTTGCCATTTGGCTACGGAACCCTAAAAAGTAAACATAGAGCAGAAGTGCAATACGAGTGAAGTGTGAAACCACTTAACCCTACAACGTGCTAATAATGCACCAAAGTTCACGGCACGCCGCGCCTTCACGTAACGTCTTGTAAGACGTCTTTACTCATCAGCGTTATATACCGACGTCAAATCTATACTTATATTACACAGCTGAAGATTTTGTTTGTTTAGTCGAACGCGCTCAGGAAGAACGAACTGGTTCGGATTGAAAAAAATCTTTTAGTGTTAGGTGGCCTATTTATCGAGGAAGGCTATAGGCTATATAATATCACACTACAACCAATAGGAGCGAAGCATCAATGAAAAATGTTGCAATAACGGGGAATTTTTTTCTGTTATAAAAAATTCGCGTTGTCGCAGACAACACCTAGTAAGTAAATAATGGTGTGTATTATGATACACCAGTTTCCTCGGTCAAGGTTGGGCAATTAGGAAAAACCAATTATAACATTAGTTATAGTTATAACATCTCACGTAGACAGAGACAATAAAAGAATAATTAAGTATTTTTCACGCACATTGACAGTTAAAAAGAAAAGTACCAAACGAAATCCTCGAAGTAAAAATCTTCTAGCTTAATTAACTCAAAATAGAGCAATTTAGAATAATATGATGATGTACTAAAGACTTTATTTACCTGAAATCATACACAGCTCCGTAGATTCTCTTCATACACCGAAGAAGACGAGATAAATTATCTTTTCTGCATATCGATCCACCTTTTGGTATGTGGTTCATGAACTGAAAAACAAAATACTAAAATAAATATTTAAAACAACATTATAAAAAAAAATAAAGAATGTCCCTTCCCTTCAAACATATTTAAAATACATCGATGGGTCGTTAAAAAGTTTGACGTCATTTTCGACCTTCAAAAAAGAAGCGCATGTTTTAATAATTTTATATTTCAATGGGTTATTACTTGACTTAACTGATTACAACTCTTACAACTTTTTGAATCGTTATATCTCAAATACGGTAGCTCTTAGGAAAAAGTATGAAGACATTATTATAAATAATTATTTGATCTGCAATTTTTCTCTGGGCCAATTTTATGATAAAACTTACCGTTTTGCTGAAAATCGCGAAAAACCCGTTTTTGTGACCTTTGACCCCGAGTAAATTTTTTTGCACGTGCCGGAAAGGTATATAATAGTGTATTGAACAATCCTACCAATTTTCAGCCAAGTGGGAATTATTGTAACCTCACCCCGATTTTTTGGTCTAATTTGACCGGACTATATGTCGAAGATTTCACAAATGATTGATTTTTCACATTCATATGAAAAAAAGGGTAGCATTCGAAAGGTTAAATTTTATTGAGTTGAAGAAAAAATGTGTTTTCAAAATAATATTGCATAATACTTATTGTTTTCGAATAATTAATTGTTCATTGAATTTATTTAACCAAAGGCACATAATGTAGCCGTGTAGACGGCGCGGTTGTGTTGTCAGTAAACAGGGAGAGGCCCGCAAGGGCCGATGCCTGGCAGGGCTGCGGGCTGTTCGAAAGAGATACCGCGGCCCTGGAACACAAAGGGCAAGGAAGGAACATGGATGGGTTTTAGTCAGTACAAGTCTGACACTCCCTTCCGCTCTGCCCAGAGCGGGAGAAGTCATTTGATGATTTCCCATCCGTAAAAAAAAGGCACATAATGTAAGCTAAAATATGTGATCCTAAGTTACCCTAACCCTTTGTTCAAATATAAGAATAAATGATATCAGTTACTTTTAATGTGCCATTGTATAATAAAACATTAGGGTTGCCAACATCATCCATTTTATGTCTAGACAAATATTTTAACATTAGTACCACGACATACTTATATCGATATTCTTAAGTGTCTCTGATCTTTCAAATAACAATCATAATTCAATAAAATGTACCCTCGAAGGACAATAAAGACGAAGGTTCGATTAATTTGTGACTTGGCGACTGTTAATCACGCAAATTGTGATTTAAACTAAAATAACTTAACATGACATCATGCCTCTGATCCTTAAAGGATTCGGCAGACGTAAGCTTGTAGTACATCCACATTTCGTTAGTTCAGTTAAGTCCCATTTAATAAGGGATGAGCCTATCGCCACCAATCACTTTTTGAAAGAGAAAACCTCAAAAATATTACTTCCTAATCGCCCATCCTTAATCACATCTTCAGCTGAGAAGAAATGGCGTAACAAATTCCTCAACCTCAACCCGGTATCCTCAACCCTGTATCCTACTATATTTAGTTATTTTTAAGTATATTCAGTAAAGGAACTATGAATCCTTTCAATATTGTATTTCTACATATTTTGTTTGTCCTTCTCACATGCAGCAAGTGAGCGAATCGAAGAGATAAACCATACACATAGCTGATGGACCGAAAAGCGACATACGTCAACATACTTTATACCCGAAAATATATCATTCCTTTAATGCAGCGTGGAAAAAAACAGTGTGTAAAAGCTCAATAAAAACTGCTAACCTGCCAGTCACCCAAGGTCTTGTAGCTGGCGGCAGGGAAGGCGCTGGTCTTCCACCACAAATTCCACCGCTCCTCCAAGCCGCTGTGGTAGCCGGGGTACATTCGCCATCCACGCTCAGCGCACACCTGACAAACGAGACCGTACTATTAAAGTTGTGTTACTAATACACGGCATTGCATCTGTCTTAATATCACGCCTGTTTTTACCCGAAAGGGTGGACGGGTACATACATACAACTTGACTTTTTGTCGTCTTACAAAGGTGGTCCACAGTCCACTCAATGTATCCGCCATAAAATATCTGTATGCGTGTTTTTTTTTTAACATTAATTAAGATAATAGGTACTTAAGATAAAGATACATCCTGTTAATAATGTTTACAAGGCAAGTCAGCAGAACATGATGTTTCTACCACGTCATGCGTCATAATAATTAACTAGCACTTTGCCCGCGACTTCGTCCGCGTGGTTTTCGAAAAGACAGCCCTAGGCCCTTAAAACATTATTTTCTTAAGTAAATGCCAACCAAAGAGAATGTTTGTGACTGGGACTTGTTAATAGTCAGGGCCAATTATATTTTTACGGGAAACTGGAGTCGCTTAAACGATATAAGCAGGCCCGTGGGAATCATTGGAATTCTCGAGATCTGCGCCAACTGGCCAACTCCTGGTCCGATGAGAATGTACCCTACCACCTACCTAGTGCCTACCTCCCTCCCGTCGCTGGAACAACTTGCGACCCACGGATGTCCATCAAGTTATAGGGTAAAATATACAAGTCCGTTATAAGATCTGTCGTACTGTATGGATCAGAAAGCTGGGCTGTGAAAAAGATGGATGAAAAATGATTGCATGTAGTGGAGAAGACAATGTTGAGATGGTTAGGTGGAGTGTCAAAAATGGATAAAATAAGGATTGAGTATATTAGAGGACGTTTGAAAGTGGGACCTGTTACAGAAAAACTATAAGAAAGTCGTTTGTCTTGGTATGGACATGTAATGAGGAGAGATGAAACGCATGTGACTACAGAGTGATGGACATGAATGTTGATAGATGGAGATGGAGAGGAAGGCCAATGAAAAGATGGACTCGTCACTCGAGCTCGACGCAACTGCAGCGACCGGACAAGAAGCTCAATTTTCGATGTGGTTTTTTTATGGGTCAATTTCGATGAAAGTCCAGTAACTGTGTATCTGTATTTTTTTCCTTTTCATTGTATTTCAAATTGATTTTCTGGAATTTAACTGTTATATATTCAAATAAAATTGGGATCGAAAAAAAAAATGTCTTGTCAATTTGACACTCGGGCCACAGATTTGACAAATAGTTTTTAGAATAAAATCGGATTGACTTTTGCGCTAAGGAGTATTGATATCAACTTCGAAGCAAATCACTCCCAAAATAACTTTCTACCCCTTTGTTACCCAGTTAGGCAATGAGTTTCAATAAAATACGAAACACATCTTCCGTCAATTTTGTTAAAGAATGTTTATGCAAAATTTGAAGTAGATTGGTCCAAGGAAACAGGACAAAGCATTTTATATTAATAATTAATAATATTTTTATATTTAAATTATTCAAATCTCATAACTATTTTTTAGGGTTCCGTACCTCAAAAAATAAAAAAGGAACCCTTATATGATCATTCTCTTGTCCGTCTGTCCTGTCTGTCCATGTGTCACCACCGTTTTTCTCAGGTACGAGTAGACCTAGCAAGTTGAAATTTATACCAAATACGGAGGTCTATAGTCCCTATCAGGTGTACAAAAATCAAGGCCCTGAGTCAACACGATAAAAAGATATGGGCAAATTAAGATTTTCGCGAAAACTTGTACCAAAATTCACCTAAATTTTCAACTTTTTTTATTTTCGGATTTTTCCCTTTATTTGTGCAGTAAAACCTTGCTTTTAACACTTCTAGGTTAACCGGAAGTACATTATAGGTTTTGGGTCGAAAACCTATATGGTAGTTCCCGTTGAACTAGAATCACGAAATTTGGCAAAAAGTAAACCATATAATACATAGTCTAATGTTGTATAGATAATGGTACGGAACCCTACGTGCGCGAGTCCGACTTGCGTTTGGCCAGTTTTATTTTAATTATGAATATTATTTTTCGTGTAGTTAGTGCCTACCCTGGTGTCAGAGATTTTATGCCGCCCATGGGCCTCTGACTTAGAATGAATGTGAATTATGAATGTATAGTAGTCATTCGATACATGAAGTGGGTTGCCGTTGTAAGACGACTAAAAAGTCATGGTTTTTTAGGTACACCCATATTTCGCGTGTAATAGGGGTCGAGTCTATTAATCTGTCACTAATTTAGATTCTGGGCTACTACAGATTAATTCCTGATCTGGAAATAAAGGCATGGTAGTTTTTCAGCGATAGCTTCGAGTTATATTGTCCTAATATTTATCTCTATTGATAATAGCACCAAAGCATCTAAGTAAAACCACCACTTCTTTTTCATCACCACTGCTCTCAAAAACGGTGAAGGAAAACATCGTGAGGAAACCGGCATGTCCTACAACCAAAAATTCGAAGACATGTGACATCTACCAATTCGCACTGGGCCCGCGTGGTGGATTATAGCCCATTCCCTCTCATAGAGAGGAGGCCTGTGTCCCAGCAGTGGGAACATTATAGGCTGATGATGATGATGATAATGATCTAAGTAAATAGTAACACTAGCCTAATCTCCTTCGTTCCCCTGAATGAGTGAACACTGAAACTGAAAAACTTAGTTGAGTAAGAGTCATTCTCAGTTTATATCTCTGTCATACTTATTTACACAGTCGTTATTTATCTTTAAAAGCTTTGTGTAAAGCTTTTTAACAGTTACTGTATCCGTTGCAGAGGATTTCAAAAGCGCGTAGCAATAACAGGTACCTACATACCATTGACACCGTTTTCAGACCCTTGACCACAGTACGCCTGTACTCATATAATATGCGAAGGTATTGCAGGTAACTTAATCACTAGTTCCGTTATATCAAAATACGTGAGTATTTTCAGGAGGTTGCAAGGTAAAAGCATCTTTCTCAGTCTCCCACAACGAGGATTGCCTAAATCACTTGCGTCCAGCACCCAAATACGTTTTATATTTATTTGGATGGATGGAGTTCGGGAGGCTATGTTGATCGAGGCTGAGAATCGCAGAGAGTGCCATGGTGCATTCCAAACTTGGCAAAGTTAGTAGACCGAGTTGCAAAGAAAAAAGGTATTCAATATACGCGATGTCCAAAACGCGTTATGGAATAGTTTTGGGTTGGACACCTAGCATGACGTGGTAATAACAGAACTGCGGAAAAAAGTGCTAGATGCACAGACGACATTGTTGCAGCGCGGGTAAAACCTAGATGTAGCAGCACAGAAACGTGGAGAAAGCAAAAAGTGGCCTGTTCCAGCAGTGGGTGAAGTTAGCCTGTGGATAATGAGGATGCAGCTTTAATAATGAGTTAGTTATTTATTTATTTGACGGAAATGCATTTACAATGTGGTTTTCTATGAAAGGTATATATATGATCTTACCAGTAGCGAAGGGTCAATTTTTGTAAGCCGGAGCATATATCTTTAATGTGATTATATTATTTGTCTATTGAATACTGACTGTGCCATTTTTCAAAGGTAGGCCTGTAGGAATCGAGTTCTATGAAACCTTCGCCACTGGATCGCACACGCATTACCAATTAGTCGCAAGTTGACTGCTGACTAGGTATATCCATTACTAAACTCTATCTGGTCTCAACTTACTATAGCTGTATCTTCGCAGCTGAATACTACTGACCTCTCAAAGCTAATTTTGCTAGGTGGTATCTTTCCTAAAAGGACCACTTGCTTAGTTTTCACATAACATGACATTAGGCCTGTAATCCCCGAATGGTTAGGCAGAGGTGTTCCTAAAAGTTAACCCACATTTCGCTTGTTATGTTTAAGACACATGTAATAGGGGGCGATCCTATTGCCATTAACTGCTGCTACTGGAAAGTTCCTGATGAAAAAACCCAATGTAAACAACGATTTGCCCGATCAGAAAATAGAACCCAGGACCCCATGCCCAGCGGTCGCGATTTCGACCACTAGACCAACTAAGGCAGTTTCCACCCTGACAGTAAAGTCGAGCAAATCGATGTGTCATCTGTATGTTAAGATTATTATAATGATACCGGTAATACCTCTGTTCATTTATGTGTTTAAGAGGGCTATCACAAAATTAAAGAATTCAGTTTAGGTAAATTAGACGGCAGTGGATACGCAAGTGTGCATCTAGCGAGGTATACTACGCACACATGCAAACAGCTATGCCTCGGATTCCAGGAACGAACCAAAATGACCAAATAAGCTAAGGACCGCCCCCGTTCCGAGATTTATATTGATTTTTGGCATCGCATAAATCAATTTATTTTCAAGTAGTATTTTAATTTTAAATGGTCTAATTATTTTTTTCAAGCAAGGTAAGATAGTAACCTTACTTATTAAATATTTTTTTCTTTGAATTTGGATTATATCTTCATAGATAAAAAATATCATTTCGGACGAAAAAAGGTCAGTATCTTTCTGTTTGACGGTTTTTTTTTGTATGAAACATAAAAAAATTGATTAAAGCATTCCAAAGTACACCACTCAATTGTACCATGGACATTTTTATATAATATTATATCTTTTATGTAACAAAGCATCAAAGATGCCCAAAAGTAGGATTTTATGAAACATCCTTTGCAGAGACAAGGTTTTTACTCATGTGCGTAAACAAATTGAAATATTTGTTTAAAACATTCACGAGAAAAAAAAAACAAACTTTCTCGGGCATACTTTTTTTAAATTTTGTGGCCATATATAAACCATATTCACACATAAAAAATCGAGTAAAACGCTCAAATACAAGAAAAAATGTGATAGCCCTCTTAAGGTGGTTGCGTCAGGGTAGCCCGCCAAACTCCAATTTTCTTACGTTTTTTGTAATTGCCAGATCAGTGTCAGGTTGTACGTTGATGAAAAATGAGTCGCGCCAGTAACACGTATGTAGTTACAGAATCACAGTCATGAAAATCATTAATTTAACCCTGTAAGTTCATTTAACCCTATTGAATGACTTTTTCATGAAATATTCCTGGTAGTAAATGTTACTGGCGGGACTCATTTTTCATTAACATAACTTGATAATGACCTGCAAATTGTAAAAAAACGTAAGAAAAATTGAATTTGGCGGCCTACCCTGACCCAACCCCCTTAATATAAATAAATAATTTAAATAACGTTATTATTAAACTGTTCTCTACCTACGAGTTAATTACTAATTATGAAAAAAATTGCAGTCATCAGTAACACGCATTAAACACATGCAGACACCGTTTTATTTGTCATTAATTATAATAAAATGCTCACTAGTTACTCATTACCACTTTGTCTCATAGGTTATTACGATAAATCAATTAATAATATAGGCACAATTATCAATAAACACTGTATTTGTATACTTAAATAATGTCCTACAGCTTTTAATAAAAAATAAAGGGTGTAAACAGACTCTTACCGAAGCCATACCTGGGAAACTTCTAGTTAGGGAGATATTGGGGGTCAAAGTACCAACTTTTACACAAGTTTTTTTTTTTTAATACATGTTTTTAATGTAAGAGTTTTACTTTAAACACCTCCAGATTCAATCCTGCAGCAACAATGTTTCAATCAAATAGTGTCATACAATCAGCACAATGTTTTGAGTGTGTTACATTGAGTCCTATAGTAAAACGTGATTTTTCAGCCCAAAAAAAAAAGTCGTTTCCCAGCACTAATTTTTGCGTAAATTTACTTAGTTTGATATACAGAATGCTTGGTTGACGGTTTTGTGAAGAGCCTGTTTACACCCTAAACAGTTTCTTAACTTCATAAAAACAACTTACAATAAGTATCAAATGTTTTATATAAACTGCATCAGTGTACGACTTTTGAATTGGACTTATAGACCAGTTTACAACAAAACAATTAATAATTGTGTCAATGAAATTAGCATTTTATTATAGCTCTTAAACTATCTAAGACCTAGGGTGAAACTAAACATTACTCACTACAAGCGTAAAATATACAGCTTATGTCAACTTTTATTTACAATCTAATGATACACAAGAATTATACAACAAATTATGAATGTTCCTTGAATTAACAATTTACTATTCATTCGATTTAATGACTAGTTATTTACTGTTTAATGACTTAAAGTTAAATCATAACTATGATACAGAAGCCATCTAAAAAGCTACGAGTTTCCTTAAAAGATATATGTGATACCTTGACCAGCAAGCCGGGTCCTGATCCGCTGTCATTGAGTCTGAATATAAAAGGCTCGTCATCATCAAACCCGCCGTCCATTCTTCAGCACAGCCCTAGAAACATGCCTTTTTACTTTTCAAAATTGGACACGATCCATCGGGAATGTTTCCAACTTTATTCATATCAGCCGCGATACATCTGCTCCTTCAATGGAATATACTCGTGTATGTGAAAGCGTGAATCGCATGCCAGCTTATCATTACAATCGTAATATTGGCTGGAGTCGTGATATCGTCCGAGACACGTTTAGTTCGGCGAGCGAGCGGTTCGACGCGGGTCGACTGGCTCACTCCACCGCCCACCCTATACTGTCTCCGATTCTCCAAGTTTGTTAGGTTGCAAGCGGATGCCCAACCCCCAGTGATTTATTAACCCCTGTTCGTGACACGAGTCTCCGGTAAAAAGCAACGTAACAACGATAATGCATTTTATTTAGTCTAATGACGCGTCGCTTTTTGTATTTAACCGAACAAGTTCGGTAAAGTTGAATAACATTTTTGATGAATGCGATACGGTAGTTATATTTTTATACGGTTGCGAAGGACTGGATTTCATGAGATTTTGATTGAATTATGTTTATGGGGATGTTTTTTAACATTAAAACCCGGATTCTGAATAAATATCATTTAAAGTAGTATTGTTATTTTGTAAGTAAATGATACATAATTATGAGATCTTTATCAATGTTACGTCAGTAAAATAATGTTAGTTGAATCCAGTAAACCAGTTTGTAAAATATCATGTGACAACTTTGATCTTTTCTTTTTCATTGCAAGTTCAACACAGACAACCCAGCTGCTAGAAGTGTCCATTTCAATTGCGTGCATTACCTTAATGCCTTATTAACGTTTCGAACTCTAAATGAAAGACTAAATCGGCTATAAAAGACCATGTACAAACTCTATAATTAAATTGTATAAAGCTTTAAATTAAAATACCCGCGACTTCCTGTAACCCAGTTTAATGGCAAACAGTTTGCGTGATAAAGGTTGTTACAGTATAAAATGCCCTCTTTTAAAACCTACAGGCCGTAGTCAGTTGTCATTCATTTCTGCTTTTGCATAAAAAGGGCAAAATATTTCATTAGTCAAGTTACTTAGGCTACGGTTGCGTGTTGCTACACAACTTCCACTTATCTATAAAGATTACTAAACAAAAAATAACAAGAGACGTGTTATTTTGTCTGTATAATATGCCGCTGCAAAAACTTTAAACGTGCGAAAAGTATGCATGAATACAATGATCTAGCTAATTATACAACAAATTATAATACTTCTTGGTAATTTCAATAGACTAGTGATTGTATAATATCATACTAATTATAAAATTATTTTGATTAATTAAACTAATTACATATTTCTGTTTAAAAATCAAGTCAAAGAGCATTACCTCTCCTCTATACTGTAATACCCTGGATATATATATTTACAGTACTAATATTTATTTGATATGTTTATTTGTATGTGTGTTTATTTTATACAGGTCATTCATTCATTTATTTCATCAAATAATTTACATTGTGTTCGAATTTGACAAAATAGTTACATTTCAAATCATAAATTCATAACAGAAGCAATAATCAAATATAAGCAATCCTTCCTTACTTTATTATATTATAAAGGCGAAAGTAAGTTTGTTTGTTTGTTACATTTTCACGCTTAAACCACTGAACCGATCATCCTGAAATTTTGCATATACGTTGTCAAGTGTACAGAAACGGACAGAGGGTACCTTACATCCCGAAAAAAAAACTGTTCTCGAGGAAAACAACAATAACGTTCTTCTGCTCATAGATGGCGCCACGTGTCTTTTGAATCATGAGCAGAATATAACCCGATTTGATTGTCAAACTCTAAATTAACGCGAGCAAAGCCGCGGGCAAAATCTAGTCAAAAATAAATAAAAAAACATTACTATGTCATCAATCAAAAACCGTTTACATGTCAAATCACAAAAACAACCATACCTATTCTATTTTACGTAAGTCAACTGAGAATTAAATGTCAATTAAATTGCCGTTTATATGTCCAACCATAAAAAGCTCAAACACAACCATGTCCATTCCATGTTAGGTAAACTTAATGAGAATTAAATGTCATAGTAAAAATAAATAATCATAATGAATAAAATAAAATATCAGTTAAAATTAATTAATTGTCAATGAAATGCAAATTAATATTAATCAAATTAAATGTCAATTCATTGATATAAAATTTTGTTTTAAGTTGTAATTAAAATTTTCCTGTTTTGTCTTTTCTACACACTGGTTCTAATCCAACTTTCCTCTCGCAGGTCTACTGGAAGAGATTTCTTAAGAAATAAGCAGTAGCAGTCCAGTTACATATTTTGTGTGTACATAAATAAATAAATAAATAAAACAAATAAAGAAAAAAAATACATTTTCAGGAACTCGTGGTTAAATAATAAAAAAAGCCACTCGGGTCGATCTTTAGGTTTTACGTTGAACGATGATCGTGCTTGCCTGGGTTGGTCCGTGGATGGGGGACCACCTATTCTATGCCGAGTTTCCTCCGTGCCTCAGAAAGCACGTTAAGCCGTTGGTCCCGACTGTCATTTGTAGATCTTTGACAGTCAGTGGCCCGAAAGACTGACAACCAGTCCAATCAAGGATTATTGCATTATCCAGTACTAACTGGGTTGTGGAGGTTAGATAGGCAGTCGCTGCATGTAAAATATTATATTCAGCTGCATCCAGTGAGACTGGAAGCCAACCCTGACATAGTTGAGAAAAGGCTAGGCAGATGATGAATTACATTTTCTGGCGGAAATATCTAATATTAAATCATGTAGGTAATCGGAACCTTTTTATTTATTTAGTTACACCACCAGAGCTGTATAGATGGAGATAAGAGATTACCCATATATATGGCTTCTAGACACGAAACTGAGTAGCACAAGTCATACTAAGTATATCGTTCCAGTTTTATATCCTTATCAGACCAGTTGTAATGCCGAAAGGTTCTCTCGTCATTGCATTATTTTAAGTGAAAACTTCTTTTATATTTAGATATTTTTGAGATGGGGAAAACAATAAAACTCGTGACATCGTTGAACGACCTGTTTTTCGTTGCAGAGTTAGCCGTATTGCTACATATTACAAGCCCAGAAAAAATACAGTGGATAGTCAAATGTATAAGTATTTATTTATTTATGTACACACAAAATACTTAACAGGACAATTACATTACCATAGAAGAGCACAAAGGTACTGCTTCTTTCATTAGAAATTTCTTCCAGCCTGAGACCTGCGAGAGGAAAGTTGGATTAGATATGTAGACACAGTGTGTAGAAAAGATAAAACAAGAAAATTTCAATTAGAACTTAAAACAAAAATTTAGCTATATAAAATAAACATGCACACAAATATATACACATATACAAAATAAATACCAGTATTATATATGTAAGTAAAAAGCTTAAGCAAAAATATTTTCTAAAAATAATCTAAATCTTGAAAAAAAAAAAAGTTTTTACTTCTGTCGGCACTCCCGGAGTAGTTATTTTTGATAAAAAATTATGGAAATCGCTATTCTAACCAAACTCTCTGTAAAAAAATTGACCGAAAGTAAAGTTATTTAGATTTTTTTAGTGCATTTTTGGAAGTCAGTTTTTTTCGCAGTTTTTTTTTTATTTCTGCCTTTTTAAGTTGCAGCATACCATACAAATTCTTATCATGAATTATTTTTTATATTGTAGCTAGAAGTTATATGTCATCAACATAACCCAAGAAGAAAAGCGCGTTACACCTTCTTTATTTTGTCTTGCCGTCAAAATGTAACACTCCTCTAATTGAAAATAATATGGGATATAATGTACCTATAAATAGGTATATTTCTTTTTATAACAAGTAATAAAAACTTTGTTTTAAAAAAAAAATATCTTAATTTTTATTTTTTGATATTGATGATTAGTGGTTTACTACGGCGTAGTTCGTAGCGCGTAGCGGCATTTTTCCGTAGCCGTATTCGTATTACGCACACATATGTGATGTTTCAGCACTTCAAGTGTTATGTCATTTTTTAATCATGTTGCTCCCACGAATATAGGACTTAAACGGTCCATCCCTCCGAGGTCCATTATAGAGGGATAAGGGTTCACCCTGGTACCCTGAGGCGCCATGTTAGCGATATGACATTTTTATATACCCTCATACCATTTAGCCCTCGGCACATGCTCACCTTGTTAATGGGTCCTTGTCTAATCAAATATAATTCACATTAATAACAAATGAAACATACTTAATTTCCCAAATCTGATGGGGTTGCATATGGATATTATCTAGGACCACAGTACACATCAAAAGGAACCAAACGAGCCGAGCAGTTTTATTACGGAGATCTTATTGCCACCTTCCAAGTCGATCATAAAACCCTCGTTACCATTTAGGACGTTGGTACTCGTCGAGACAAAAAAGACGAGCCCAAACTCGATGCGGTTACGTCGTTCTATTACGGAGATCCTATGGCCACCTTCCAGCTTCATCATCAAACCCTGGTTACCATTTAGGACCAAAGCACTCGTCAAGACGAATCAAATGAGTCAAACCCGATGGGGTTATGTCGTTTCATAACGGAGTTCTTATGGCCACCTTCCAGCTCCATCATCAGTAAAATACTCATCAAGACGAATCATGCGAGCCCAAAGTCGATGAGGTTATGTGGTTTCATAATGCAGTTCCTAAGGCCACCTTCCAGCCCCATTATCAGATCAGCTCCATGTCATCTATATTTATTGCATTATCACGCGTATATACGAACATATATGCGTGCAAAATTTCAGCTCAATCGGGAAGTGTGTCGAATTTAACATGCAAGACTTCACGTGACGAGCAATTATCGTGAAAAAAAAAAATACTAAACTGATTTTGATGAAATTTCTATGGGACCAATCGGGAAGTATATCCTTTCACATAAAAGAAGATTTTTTCAAATCGGTTAAGAAATGACGGAAAAGTCAACAATGAGTCAGTCAATGAGTTATGAGGTAACAAACACAAAAAAAACACCCGAATTGAGAACCTCCTCCTTTTTAAAGAAAGTCGGTTAAAATGCTTGGTGGACGGCTTCGTGAAGGATCTGTCCCGAGTTCCCGACGAAGATCCGCTGTATTTTGTTACGAAAAAAAAGCACTAAATCAAAATAAAAGAAATTATATAAATAAACATTTCTTGAACTGTCCCCAGTTTGCGAATCTAAGTACTGATGACTCACAGAATCAACGAGAAAACCAATTCCTACGCTACCATACTATTCACACACAGCTAAATTTAACTTAAGGTACCTAATAAATAGTGTTGACACCTTTTGGAAGTCTGCCCATCATGTTGAGGATAACTGCCATAAAAATAATCATATACCTGCCATGACCTACTTACTCAATTGGTACATCCTTCATAATAGCCAAGAGCAAGGATGTCAAATGGAGTTATATCAAAATTGAATGGAGGTAGTATTTTATTGAAATTTTAAATAAGGTGTCACGGGACTGGCCAACTGGCTAACTGAAGGGAGGGTTCTACGGTACACCTCTGCCTAACCCTTCGGGGATTACAGGCGTGATGTTATGCAATGCAGCATCGTAAAAATTTATTTATTATTATTATTATGAGCCTGTTGTGTCCCACTGCAGGGCAAAGGCCTCCCTTCCTTTTTTCCATTTTTCTCTGTCTAGAGCTATTTCGTAAAAATTTACTTTCATCATTTTTCCCTAACGCACCAAAAGACGTATAACTTCAAAAATGTATTATTAGCACCCGATATTGAAAAAAAATATGCATACGTCACAGTACATACTCAATTTGTTAATGAGAAAATAAGACAGGTCTGGCGGCCCTAAGATCTTGGACCACTAGACCAAAAAGTCAGTCCAAAATCCGAAATAAAAATAACTAAACCAACTACAATTGGAATAACAGGTTTAATTTTGTTTAATATTATTATACCCTGTTTTATAGCTAAATTAATTAGTTTTGATTCAAAGCCATAACTACAACCCATCATAAATAAACTACAGTTACGATTTAGCATTAAACTGATTCTAATGGCTTGGAATTCTATGTATAGTGCAATTACTAGTCGAGCAATGGATTTTTGTCATTAAAATAAATGGTTGTGAAAGTTCGAAGGTCGGGGAAAAATTGTCGAACACAGTAGTGTAATGTAAGGGTGAGGTTACATTACCTACTCCTGCCGGAGATATTTTGCAATTTCTGTGCTGTGTGTGTGTGTGTGTTTCTGTGTTGTGTGTTTGTGCTGTGTTTGTGAGTCTCTCCATTTCCTTGGAATAAAGGGTGTTACAGAACGATACGGGAACTATAAGCATTGTGAAAAGTTTGGTAACTCTTTACTAGTATTATAAAGAAGTCAAAGTTGTAGAAAATACTGGGTTATTCTATCAGGAATTTCTCAACATCTTTTAGGAACACTTAACACTTAATAAAAATAAAAATTGGATGGAGGAGGTAAGCTCTGAAGTTACTCATCCGATTTCAAAACGTGTGCTATAGAATGTATTTTTCACATGGGCGAAGTCGCAGTCGGCGAAACGCATTTTTTGAAAAAAATCTTCTCTTATTGATCTGGTTCAACAAGTTAAAATATTCTCTTATTGATCTGGTTCAACAAGCTAAAATATTCTCCTAATGATCTGGTTCAACCACCCAAAGGACGATGCGTCAAAACGTTCCCTGTTTGTAAGCCATAATTTTTGATTTTCAAAGTATTCAATTATTTTCTACATTTTTTTTTAATTTTAATAATATTGAAAAAAAAATCGATACAAAATTAAAATTACAATTATTACAGGAAATCGAACTGTAGGAAGCTGCGCTCATATAATTTCAATTGTGTGGTACTTACCTACATAGGGCTAGGTTACATTAATTTAATCCACCGGCGGAACTGCTCAATAGAATTACGAGAATAATATGTAACTGATGATAATTAATATAACATAACAACAGCATTTAATATTGTTATTTTAATTTTTTATAACATTATTGTATCGAATATGAAAAAATAAATAAACGAATTTTTAATTTAAAGTTAAAATTGGTTGCTAGTCTTTTTATAGATCCTTATGAACCTACTAACACATACGAAAGATGTTGGAGGGGGGGGGGGGGACGGGTCTCATACAAACTTGGTCATTGTCCTTTATTCTATAATACAAAAATCTCCCGCAACACAAAATGAGCTTTTAATCACTGTTATTGTTAGCCTGTTTCATCCCACTGCTGAGCAAAAGCCTCTCCCCATAACTTCCAAATGGATTAATCTAGGGCTACTGTGGATCACTGGTCGTTAACTCTGTCCATCTCGTTCCGCCATCTCCCACGAGGTACACCATGTCGTGATGTCGCCTACTGCCTGTGGCAGGACTCCACATTGTGGCTATTTTGCTCCATAGCTTGATTACTAAAAACTTACAATGGTTTAAAACTTTTATTTACGAAATATTGTTTACGAAGCCACACCCTTTAAACAGGCCCACTGGTCCAGTATGAAAAGACTTTTCTTTGCTTTTCTTCCTTTGCTTTTAAAAATAACGAACCACATAATTTAAAAAGGAAATAGCTACGGTAATAGATGCAAGGGACGCACGATCATCGGGAAAGTGCAAGGCCGTACTGGTGGAGGTAAATGTTCAAGTTTATAGGCGCAACCCAACGCAGCGCACACTGTGCATGGCCACGCGGCGCATGTTAGCTGCGTGGATTCATTTGTTTGACAACATGGGTCTACGTTTCCACTGCAGTACACGCTACGCACGCACAACTATGTACAACTGTAGCGTGCGTGGCCCACCGCGGCATAGTCGTGGATTAATATTCGTGTACAGCGTGTACCGCGTGCATAGCGTGCATAGCGTTGACAGCGTTCACCTATGTGAGCGTCTTATCCGAGCAAGCCACGCGTGTACTTATGACGTCAGTTGACGTCCATACGTTTTCTTGCAAAGCGAAACTTAACACACGTTCGTAGTCTATCCGTGCGCCGCCGTGGGTAGGCGCTTTTACACAGTGAAAAGAGTTCAGCTTGCCTTACCAGTGACTGAAGTATGACTGAAGTATCTTGTAAAATCCACGTAGATTTGTAGACGTTTAAAGGCGAAAATCTTTGTTTTAAGACCTATTTTGAAATAAACAATTTTCTTTTTGATGTCTTGAGCAATCTTCTGTCAGTAGTAATTTATACTGATAGCGCAGTAAAAATATCAGGATTTTACTTTATGGATAGTAAAAGACTGCATCAGTCTGCATACAAGAAACTTCTTGCATGAAATTATTGTTTATGATTTGCGCATTCGCCTTGGCATTATGGCATTAAAATACTTCTGGCAGGTAAGTCATGGAAACTATTCAGGACAATTCAGAACTATAAATAGTTTGAAAAGTTTTATCATAGATAGTTTTGTATAAATAAAAAAACCAACTAAAATATTAAAATTATTTTAATCAAAAATAATACTTCCCTTTTAACCTGGCTGTATATACTAGAACGCAATACAAATAAAAAGTCAATAAATATTTTCTAAATAGCTGGCAGGTACAAAAAAAAAATGGTTAGGCTGTAATTTTTCCCGCGGTTTTTAGTGACGTCACGTTGGAACTTTGTCTCTTCTTTCCAAAGCCACTTGATATCCGTCCACAGCCTTCATCATTATATCGATTTTGACCCTAATTTTAGGCACAGGACCATCTTCTCTATCTTCTACCACTTTATAATGTCGCAGCATCGTTGACAGCGCTGTTTTGACTGACATCAACGCGTATTGGTAGCCTGTGAACAAGAGAATGAAATTTAAGACTGCTTACTCGATAATTGGGTACCTACTTCTTATTAAGAATGTTTTCCTCTTCCATTTTCCTGCCGATAACGATCATCTCGCTATCATTCACTTCCCTATCATTCATACCATCCCTATCATAATCCATGATCTAATACAACAGACTACAGCCAGGTATTTCCGGATCTATCTAAACGGTGCAAAACCGCGGACATAAAGCAAGGAAATCCCTTTTACGATTGATAAAATGCAGGCACGTACACATACATAACAAGCAACAATTAATACTTAGTTACTGGAAGTTATTATCATTACGATTGATCAGTGGTGCTCAACATTCAAGACGGCAGCAGCCACTAGACTGTTCATGTTTTACGAAAGGCCATAACAGTTGAACCGGTGCAATATTTGACTGACAGATAGACAACACACAGAATAACAGGGGACCCTAAAAAATATACCGTTTTCTTAATTAAAAAAAGAACGTTAATTTTACTGCCAACCTGAACTTTCTTACACGTAGTCAGTGTGCTACCTTTTAGATGCCCTTTTTTTTGGACAGTCTGCAGAATACTTGCTTCGAATATATTTAAATCATCGATTTTTGTTCCAAATAAAATTTTATATTTCGATTTTCATATCATAGAATAACAAATCAAATATTCTTTATACTCATATTGTTTAGCTAACATAAAACTTTTTACCAAGAAAAACATTGTATTGGACTTTTATAAGTACTTTTTCTTTGTCTTTCTTTCGAAATAAATGCATATATCCATGTTTTTCAATTGTAATGTTTTCATGGTACAGTTTTATTTTACAAAATGTATATTGTTTCAAAATAAATGAATGACATATAAAACTGAAATCTTTAAATATAATTTTACTTGGACTATTTTATAATTGAAAACACTATAGGTCCATAATTTTTGGAGTGCCCTAATTTTTTTACTGCGGCCAATTTCGAGGTAGCCCTCGCCGGCCGCTGCCGCACTAGGCGGGGCTCCTATTTCAGTCTGCACGGTTTAAAGTAACCTAACACGTTCACTTTTACATTTTCGTTAAAATAAAAATACCAGGAAACAATACATCGAACAAACAATATTCGTTAAAAAATAATTCTACTGTGTGATCAGTTTGTTAAATAAAAAAATGTGATTATAAAATTCATTGAATTGTGTTTGAGTGAAATATTTTTCATTCAAGTAACACAATAAAATTCGAAATAAAATTATAAGGACCAAATATTATATGAAACATTTTCTGTGAAACGAAATTCTAGGAAATTTCAACAAGGGACCACCATTAAAATTGCAAATGACCAAGATGGTTGACGATCTCTGACAAACACATACCAAGCAATATGCCAAATTTTATGTCAATAAGTTTAATAAAAAGATGCACATGTACAAACAAGCATATAATTGTTTCTCTTATATTTCTTATGAATATCACTAATCCTTTTTCTAAAAAATAGTCTAAGTGACACTTTATAACATCAGCTACCTGCCAGTAAAAGTCCCAACAAAATTAGCCCAGCCGTGTCGGAGTTCAACCGGAACAAACAGAAAGAGAGACAGACAAAAGTTTAATTTTTTTTTATGAATAAGTACAGTAATTAATAATAAGTACAGTAAATCCTTTCCTATGCATTCTTATTTTCATAGATTAGCTTATCTACACCATGATTCTACCCTGAACTGAACGGTGCTAATACTTGAACTAAGTTACTTACCGAGGCAGTTCCTAGGTCCATTACTAAAAGGCATGTAACTGCAAGGATGTTTCAGGTTGAATCTTTCGGGCAAGAATCTGTCAGGGTCGAATTCCTCGGCGTCAGGACCCCAGTACTTGGGGTCTCGGTGGACGCCCCATATTGAGCAGGCCACGCCAGATCCAGCAGGCAGTACGCGACCGGACGCTGTAGAAAATGTGTGGTTTTACTAGCTACATAATCTGTTTATATCGTTAACCTCGTAGGGCACGAAACAACAAATACAACTGTCGACCTTTCCAGGTTAACAGTAGACGAAACGGAACTTCAGCGAAAGCTGATGACTTTTATTCCAAGAGAGCTTCCTATTGTAAGGATAGAACTAATCTGTTTTGTCAAAAAACTGTGACGAGTATTCCAGCATTCACTTGGTCCAAAAGTCTTCATTGAATCTAAATATTTTTTCATATATATATTATCATAATTTTTGGAATTGTTATTAAATGAGTGGAAAATGTGTGATGTTACTACCGACATAATCTGTTTATTTCGTTAACCTCGTCGGGCACGAAACAACAGTCCAATGTTTGAACTTAAGAAATACAACTGTCGACATTTCCAGGTTAACAGTAGACAAAAAGGAACTTCTTTGAAAGCGGAGTACGCCCACATTAATTTGGTCTAAAAGTGTTCATTGAATTTTAAGTATTAAATAAGGTGTCTATTCAAAGTACTTACGCAGTGTAATATCTTCTAAGACTTTCCTAATAATTAGCGGCACAGGCGGGAACAATCGTATAGTCTCCTTGACTACTCTTTCCAAATACTTTAAGTTTACTAAATCTTCTTTTACTAACATACGATCGTCGTCGAATACCTCACAAAGTCTGTAAAATAGAACAAAAAAGAACCCCTGACCAATCAAAAAGTCACTTGTTTATTCAAATTTAGTTGAGAACTAACACTGTACGCCCAAAAGAGCTAAATTATCATACCAATCATAAAACGTCTCGGAAAACGTCTGCCTTTCACAACTTCTCTGTGTTTCATCTGGGGAGAAGTCGGGCCACAATCTCCCGAGCTCATTATAACCAATATCCTTTTTATTATGGTGGTATTTAATACTTTAACTGTAAATCCCCTTTTTTCAATCAAAATATTCGAAATTACCACCAAAAATACTGAATTGCACACTAAATTTGCTCATCAAATAAATCAATTATACTATACTGTTAGATCTTTTACCTGTTTTACTGAATGACTATCTGTTAACTAAAAGTAAATCTAAAACTTACCACCAGATCTAGTAAATGATCACCAAAATTAAATCTCTATTTTAGTGTGGAAACTCGACGAAGCCCCGCTGCGCGGGGCTTCTATTTCTGTCTAAAGGGTTTAAAGGAACCTAACTAACCTAACCTCGGGGTGCCCTAAGTGCCCTATCGTCGCAGATCGTTCAACACCGCGACTTCGACTAGCAGTCCGAAACTCGACAAACATTTGGTGACTATTAGTCAATCAGTAAAACAGTTAAGCTTTAAAGATCTAACAGTATAGTATAATTGATTTATTTGATGAGCAAATACTGTGTACTACATGCCCTTAATGCCAACGTTTAAAAAATCAGAAGAAAAATCATAAGACAAATACTTCTAAACAATTAAACCTGTTGCGAACATGTGTTAAGTTACATAACAACAAACTACACGTTTAATAAATATTGACAGTTCTTGTCCTTACATATTTTTTAATTGCACGACATTGATTGTTTTATCTTATCTTGTACTTAATCGAGCTTACAATTAATCTAAACTAGATACCTACCGGAAAAACTTGAACAATAAGTCTAAGATTATTCATAGACGTCAATCTATCAATCAAGATGGTGTATGCTACTGGTTAATAAACAAAGAAATCAACATAAAATACAGAAGAAGTTTTAATAGTCATATGTAATAAGGGGCGAGCAAATTCCAATTTCCACAGCTGCTACTGAGAAATTCCTGATGGAAAAACCCAATAACACTTTACCCAGCTTGAACCCAGGACCTTAGCAGACGCGCAGTTGCGGTCATATTTTCGTGTAATGGCTTCTTACGTCAATGGTTTGTTTATTTGCCAATGTTATTATTATTAGTGTTCTTTTATGAGTTACGGCCGTGTGGTTTCGGCCTAGAATAGACCACCCCTCTCCTCCCGTGGCTGTCATAAGAGGCGACTAAGTAACTGTCATCCTACATCCACCTATTCCCGTGTGAATAGTCTAACTAATAACTTCACACCACACTAGACCATCTATGGGCTCGAATAAGTATTTTCCTAGAGGTCTGGATGGAACAGTCGGCATCAGTGCAGGATGACGACTAAGGGCGATGGCGGATGAACGTCAGGGACGTCAACGGCGGCGCCCAAAGACGCAGTCAGATGGTTTACTGCGCACCAACCAACCCGCACCAGACAAGCGTGGTGGGTTAATTTGTCTAAACCCCTTCCCAAAAAATGAACGACACAACTAAGGCCAATCCCCCAGTGCTCGGCAGCTCCAGACAGTGCACGGCTATTGGTAGTCGCCTATTCCAACAGAATTGCCGCACTCAAGTTTCGTGTTGCTGAGACCAAAACACTTTCCCTCATCCAGGTTTATGCCCAACATCTTCGCATAGCAACGATGAAATTGAAGAATTCTATGATTTGCTAAATAAAGCGTGTGATGATAACAGAGGAACATGGACATTGGTCATGGGAGACTATAACGCAAAAATCGGCCCCAGAATGACATCTGACGACATAAATTTCCTAGGCCCACATGGCTCGGGACACCGTAACGAGCGAGGTCAGCGACTTTTAGAATTTGCTTTTGGTAAGAACCTAAGTGTGAGCAACAGTTTTTTCCACAAAAACCCCATCATCGACTTGGTTTTCTCCCGACGGACACACAAAAAACGAGATCGATTATTGTTGTCTTCCAGCAAACAAATTATAAAAAATGTAGAAGCACTTAATCAATTTAAATTTAGTTCCGATCACCGACCTGTCCGTATTGACGTACGTTTTGAAATGAAGATCCACCGTCACAAACTAATACAAGATTCAATAAAATGTTTAGCTAAGAACACATAATCTCGAACAAAGAAACATTTAATCTAGACATTAAAAATAGTTTTAGCCTATTGGAAACAAAATTTTCAGAAGATGCACAAGAACAATATGATAACTTAAAACATGTTTTAAAAACCGCTACCCAAAATATCAAGAGCACTAACAAAAAAACAAAAGAAACTCACCAAAAATCACACAATTCACCTTATCGAAGAACGACAGATAAAGAATTTTCAGTCTTTAGGTTACAGAGAGCTCGATCGTAAAGTAAAGAGAAGCATACGCCATGACATTAGACATTACAATACCCAACTCGCTCATGCAGCTTTAACAAACAACCGCTCCCTAAGATCTGCCATGCACGGTATGGATACAAGCAAGTCTACAATTACACACGTAAGGGATAGCAAGCAATCTACCGTTATACCTCGCATTCGTGGATTACTCAAAAGCTTTCGACAGCTTATCACATAACAACAATATTTTCTGCACTCGGGAAACATAACATAGAACCTACATATATATACATCTGTTAGAAAAATATACCAGAACAGTACAGCAGCCATACGCCTAACTACCACCGGGCCAACTTTTCCCATTCAGAGAGGAGTCAAGCAAGGCGACCCGCTATCTCCCAAACTCTTCACAGCTACGCTAGAAGAGGTTTTTCAAGAGATAAACCCTTACTGGCAGGATAAGGGTGTTGTCGTTGGCGGATAGAGGTTAACTAATCTTCGTTTCGCCGACGACATTGTCTAAAACAAAATTGATGACGAACAGTACAGAGTGTAACAAAGAGATTGGGGGTGTGGTGATTGAATATGTCCATGAATACATATACTACGACTAGATAGTCTCTTTCCAGGCAAGAGAAGACAAAGAAGTTGCTTGATGCACCGAGAATGCCTGGAAGAGCTACTGGTCGATGAAACATTTGATGAAGGGATCTCTCCCTCTCGCACTTAAGCGAAAGCTCATGGACATGTGCATTCTCCTCACCCTCACCTATGGAGCGCAAACGTGGTCGCTTACAAAACGTCAGAAGTCCGCACTTGGGGTCTGCCAACCAGCTATGGAGCGAAGCATACTGGGTGTCAAACTCACGGACCGCATCATGTGACCGCGAAATGTGGAAGGAGGGAAGGGAGGCCTTTGCCCTGCAGTGGGACAACATAGGCTTATAATAATAATAATAATTTTAATAATATATATATATATTTTTTTTTATTGAAAACGTCATGCGCGCATACTATGGGGCTACAGAGGGGGGAAACAATCTGACCGCGTACCGTGTTCGGATGCTCTCTCTGTTTCAGGTGCTTGAGCCAGCTGTCAACGTGTCGGCACAACGACTATCGGATCAGGTGCGAGTCATCCAGCGTAATCGTATGTTGGATGACACCGTGCTTGATCGCTTGCGGATTGAAATGCAGAGTAGCCATGTCATTGCCACGCCGTCGCAGGGTGTGGTCCCACTACCATCTACCACCACAATACGAAATCGCGATAACGACGTGAGTAATGACATGGTTACTAATGTAAGTACCCAGTGCAGTGAGGATATGAGGAGTGCTTTGGAGGGTGCGATTCGAGAATATAGGTTCATGACACCCGAACTTAGACCACGCTTACCTCGTTTGCCCATGCATAATAAAAATAGGATGCTGGTGGCTGTTCTGGATTCGCAGTTGTCAAACTATTTTGATAACTGCGAAAACCTCACTGATGCTCATTCAATCCTGTATTGTGCGGCTGTTGCGGCATGTCGTTTAGCTCAAGTCAAATTTCCAGATGACAGAGCTAAACAACCGAAACCAGCCGTACCAGCTTGGCAGTACAGGATTGAACGACGTATTGGTGGGGCCAGAGCGCTCATCGGCAAACTAATCTGCTTCAGGGGGGGCAACACTCGCCCTCGAGTTATGCGCTTTGTGAAGCGGGCATTTGCGGGGACTGAAATCAGTCCTCAAGACTATATGTCCCGTATCACAGAGCGCATCGACTTCCTGAAGCAGAAAGTGTATGCATGGGCAAACCGTATTCCTAGGTATAAACGGCGGGTGGAACGATACACTCAGAATCGCACATTCCAAAGCGATGAAAGGTGGGTTTATAGAGCATGGGAGCGACCGGACCAAGGTGTGTCTGACACGTGTCTACCGGATGATGACGCCATGTGCTCTTTCTGGCGCAGCATCTGGTCGGTGCCTGTCAGTCATACCGAGGGTGAATGGACTCGGGAGGTCGAGCGAGCGTGCGATTCAATATAAAATAGTCAACAGGTTCGCCGTTCACGAAAGGATCTGTCGACATGTTGGATAGACTATAAGAAGGCCTATGACTCGGTGCCACATACATGGCTCATGAGGGTGCTAGAGTTGTATAAAGTTGATGCAACTCTGCGCACCTTCCTGATATCATGTATGGGGCAATGGAGGACAGTTCTTCGCTATCCTGGATGTCGGCAAATCCAGAGGAATAGCGAACCGATAAATATAGAGCGAGGAATATTTCAGGGCGATAGTTTGAGTCCGCTTTGGTTCTGCTTGGCCTTAAATCCTCTAAGCACACTGCTGGAGGATTCAGGGCTAGGCTATCGGTTGAAGAGAGGTGGTCAAGTTATATCTCACCTCCTTTACATGGATGACCTGAAACTCTTTGCCCCCAACGATTTGCAACTGATGGAGCTACTGAAGGTAACTGAAACTTTCAGTAGTGCCATCAGGATGGAATTTGGTGTGGACAAATGTGCGGTCATGCATGTAAAGCGAGGGGAGATTGTGGAATCTGTGGGAACCAAGCTCACGGATTCCATAAATCTTAGATCCCTCTCAGCAACCGAAACCTATAAGTATTTGGGTATGTCAGAAGCGCTGGGCATCAATGTTGCTGACATGAAGCAATCGTTGAAGGAGCGCTTCTTTGGCCGCCTGAAAAAAGTATTTAATAGTCTTTTGTCAGGCGGAAATAAGGTGCGTGCCTTCAACGGTTGGGTCATGCCGGTTTTGATGTACTCTTTTGGCATACTCAAATGGACTCAAACAGAACTAGACGCCTTGGATGTGAAGGTCCGCAAATTGTTGACGGCATTTCGAATGCATCACCCACGTTCTTCGGTTATGAGACTGTATATCCCGCGGAAGTGTGGGGGTCGAGGCTTTTTAAATGCTAAGACTCTTCACAATCGCGAGATATGCAGTCTCAGGGAATATTTCCTAGAAGCCGACGTGGGGATGCATCGAGATGTGGTCGCGGTGGACAAGGGCCTCACCCCGCTCTCCTTGGCTAAAGAGAACTGGCGCAAACCTGTAGTACTTGACACTAACGACCGCAGGGGAGTATGGCAGAGTAAGGAGCTTCACGGACGCTTTTTCCGGGCACTGCATGGGCCCGATGTAGACCTATTAGCGTCCGTAGCCTGGCTACGTTCCGGAGACCTCTTTGGAGAAACCGAAGGTTTTGTCTGTGCAATTATGGATGAAGTTATGATGACGAATAACTACCGGAGATTTATTGTGAAGGACGGCACGGTTGACATATGTCGGGCATGCCACCGTCCAGGCGAATCAATCCGTCACATTATCTCCGGGTGTTCTCGTCTGGCTAACGGAGAGTACTTGCATAGACACAACCCTGTAGCCAGGATTATCCATCAGCAACTTGATCTAAAATACAGCCTTGTGGAATCGGAAGTGCCGTACTATAGGTACGTGCCCGATCCAGTTCTCGATAATGGCAATATCACACTGTACTGGGATCGATCCATCATCACTGACAGGACTATTGTAGCCAATAAGCCTGATATAGTGGTGGTGGATCGATCAGAGCTGCGCGCAATGATTGTTGACATTACGGTCCCGCATGACGAGAACCTCGTGAAAGACGAGAAAGATAAACAAATCAAGTATCTTGACTTAGCTCGCGAGGTTGTCGACATGTGGGATGTGGACTCAGCGATCATTGTGCCGGTAGTCGTATCAGCCCATGGCTTAATTGCCAAGAGCCTCGACCAACACCTGAGGAGGCTCTCGTTAGGCAGTTGGATCAAGGGCTTGATTCAGAAAGCGGTACTCCTGGACACGGCTCGTATTGTTAGGAGGTTCCTCTCTCTGGAGCCCTGACCGCCGGTAGCTTGGACCCTATTCCCGATACCGGTGGGCTACTATTTTTTATATTTTTAAATGTTTTTGTATATTGTAATTTTTGTTAGTAAAATATTTAAAAATGTAAATAATAAGGATAAAAATGAATAAAGGAAAATAATAATTTTATGAGTTAGTTTTATTTTCTAGTGCATCACTACGTTTTAAGAGCAGTTACGGTGATCAATGATTACGGTTATTAATCCAATTAAAATCGATTGGCGTAAGAATCATCAAAATCGGCCCACGCGTTTGGTTTCTAGAGCGCCACAAAGAAACAAACATACATATTTAGGCTGGTCCTAGGCTGAGAAACACGTTATCCTCCTCAGTCAGGTAAAAAGGCTACTTACTCTTTATACACTTTCTCCTGGATTTCCGGGTATTTAGCCATTAGCTGTAGTGTATACCCCAGGGCAACGGCAGAGGTGTCCGTGCCAGCCACAGTCAAGGTCAACACTTCTTCTCTTAACTCCACGTTGGTATACCCATTCTCACCTCCAGATAAATGAATTAACAAGTCTAGGAAGGACTGTTTCTTGTATGATCCTAAATCTGCAATAGCAAATATAAAATGATAAAAAACAATTTTGAGTGGAAACGAATAATGGTTAGTAGATTGCCTCATACCAAATTCATGATCAACCTCTGTTTTAGATAATTTTTCAAGTTTTAAGTCTTCTCTCTTCTTTTCTATAACCTGTAAAATAATAATTTGTTAACATTTATGTAGTAGCGCCTACAAGAATGTAGCTGAAGAAGCCTATGCCCAGTAGTCGACAGTATAGCCTGATGATCATATATCAACTCTGACATTATACAACTATTTGCAGTAGACCCAAAAACTTTGACATACAAGGTGGAAACCACAAACCACCTACCACCGGGCCACTCGAGGGCATATAAAATCCCATGGGATTTAAACATACGTATCTGGCGAAATGTGGGTGTAATTTAATTAGGTACATATCAGCCTTGCCCGCCGGGGATTATAGGCGTGATGTTATGTCGACCTACTCCAACGCTATAATTTGGATTTTTTTACAAAAATTTGAGCTAGATAACTCTACTCTACGTACGCACGATATAATTACCTTATCAGTAAAGCCATGCATGACTGCTATACCCTCCTGGTGTTGCTTATACTGCGGGAACCACTGGTACAGCCAGTCAGGTTGCAGCCACAAGTGGAAGATCCTCTCACACACCAGGTTGAGGAGGCGGCACATCGCGTTCAGGAACGGTTGGTCTGGATTCTCTTGTGCATTGATTTTTACTCCTATTGTTGTTTCTGTAAATAAAAAGTTGGAGAGAACTCTTTTTTAATTGAAAGCAAGTGACTAATGTCTGATAAAGACCCCTGAACTTTTTATTAGATTGACAGTGGTTTTCATAACCAAACGTCGCGCTTATGTCTTACGTATATGCGTGATCGTCGTGTTAATTTGTTTCTATTTTTAGACACGAAATTTTCTTTGCTAAAACCTGAACAAATAAACGACCAACGGACGCAACAACCGCTTATAATTTAAGGCACGGCCTTTCTAGGTATATATTTTGAGTTTGACAAAAGCATGAATAATCCTGAAAACTTATCTAAGGCTTTAACCACGGATAGGGAATAAAGATGTTCCCACAGAATTCTCCTCGATTCCTTATAGCCAAATATAGGCACAGAGCTCGTGTGCAGGCATTTTCTCCTATCAGAAACAGATTACGGTCTCTGCAATAAACTATAAATAGATAAACAGAACATATAATTCACAAACTTCACCCAACTGAAGTTAAATTGCTTAAACAATGGCCATGTTTGCGTGTAGAAATAATTATCATGACAAATGGATCTAGACTGAGCCGTAGTATGATAAAGTACGGTAATTTAAACTATCATCAATCTTAATCACGTAGGCACTAAGTTCAACGATTTACTTGCCAAAATTAGCAAATAATTGACGGTGAATTTGATTTCGGTCCTGACCCTTAGGATTAAAAATAGAAGTTAGATTTTTATATGCTGAATGTAAAATAAGACCATACTAAATGTTTAGTAATCCTTTGAGCAATTTGGCAAAGATTAAAGAAGATTAAAAAGCAGATGAAACACCTACGATGGATGGACTCTGTAAAGGATGATACGGCAAGAAAAGATGTGTCTGATGAGACATGCTGCGACGAACTAAAATAGATTTGGGGTAACGGCAGGAGAATGATGAATGATGAGACACCTACTTAAAGAGATCCAGACATTTTGAATGGAAAGCTATTGCCATTTCATTTCGACTTAAAATCAATAAAAAAGTGCAGTCGGTACGGTAACGAACTACAATATAATTAACTAGCTGACTACACTACACTATACTGTACTATACTATACAGGATGTAAACAGACTCTTCACGAAGCCGTTAACCAAGCATTATGTACATCAAACTAAGTAACTTTACGCAAAAATTATTGCTGGGAAACGATTTCTTTTTTTTGGGGTGAAAAATCACGTTTTACGGTAGAACGCAATGTTACGCATTCAAAACATTGAGCTGATGGATGGATTGAATAGTACGGGGGTCGTGAAGGTGTCTTAAGTAAAAATAAAATCATTCTAAACATGTATTTAAAAAAACTTGTGAAAAAGTTGGAACTTTGACCCCCAATATCTCCGTAACTAGAAGGTTCCCAGGTATGGTCTAGAACAAAAAAATGATCGCAATGATGGGGAGAACAATTGCCTTTCGGCTTCGTTAAGAGTCTGTTTACACCCTTTATATCTTATGTACTTGCTATTAATTTGCTAGCTGCAATATAATATAACACCGAATTCACTTTTGATATTATCCTGGGAATTAGACTGTCACGCTGATAAATCACTTTCTGCTTCTAAATGCATGACTCTGTAAAAGTAAACGACCGGTGCTAACATTCAAATTATTTCGTGCTTTAAGGAATTTTACTTACCACACACAGAATCCAGGGTGTAAGTGCTAATAAACGGCCAGATGCTAAACTTTCCTTTACCGGCAGACTTCGCCAGTTGCTTCACCAGCGTTTGACTCTGTTCAGCGAAGACGTGGACAAAATTCTCGACTATCCTAGGACTCAAGGCGGGCACAAGGATCTTTCGTCGACGTCGCCAAATTCCAACTGTTTAAGAAATAAAATATTATTTCAGTAAACGCACTGTAACTTGTTTACGTCTCAGGTACTTTGTTTACTTTATTTTATCACCAGTTCACCACTGCTCTCAAAAAACGGTAAAAGAAAACAATCATTCATCATAATGCACAAGAGCCAAAAAGAAGACATTACATGTGGTGTCTACTGATCTGGATCTTATCTGTGGTGTCCACTGGGTGGATTACTGCCCCCGTTCCCTTTAAGAAAGGCTTATATTATGCTTAAATTAGCAAAATAATTGTACATCTAAAAGAATTAGATCATTTGTCAAGGGTATAGCAAAGTACATGCAAAATCATATAAGTTTTTAAACTAACATGGTCATTAATACAAAAAAAAACGGGATATTTACGATGGTTACAATATTTTAAGTTCTTGATATTTCGGCACTGTAGCAAACACCATGGTCACGGATTAACTAAAGTTAGAAGTTAGTTGAAGTAAAATAAATAGTAAGCATGGTAAATATCCCGTTTTTAGTGTCAATGATTATGCAAAAACCGCCTAAAATATTATCATGGCTCAATCAAGAGAGCCCAGAGCGGGTTCGTAGATAAATGTCATAACTTTGAAGATGCGTCAACATTACATCTCACACTGACTCATGCACATGACACATGTAGTCAAGTGAGGTATTGCATCAGTGGTATGGAGATGTAGAAAGAGAGAGTGAACATACTACCTACCTATATTACTTGCAAAAGCCTTGCCGAGCCAGTAACAAAAGCAATACGTGCCTAACAACAAACCTTTGTCCGTATACTTCATAGCCATCAAACATTTTGAAGGATAAGGTCAATGATAGGCTGATTACTTGCACTGCATAATGACACAATTTATGATTCATCGTGCCGATTCTTTTTCAGGTGCCAGTAATGCTTAATCAGACACAACTTGATTTTTTGAATGTGAATTCAAGGTGTTATTGCTGCATGGGAACTAATAAACTTAATTTTAATTATGATTTTAGAACTTCCTCACAAGTACCATTGAGTGCTAATGTGGAGCTGTTCCAAAAACATACAGCAAAATTGGTTGAAAAAAATGATTGGTTAATATTTTCTCACTTTAGATTCCATGTTAGCGGGATTAAAAGTGTTGCAAATTAGCTCATGTATCACCAATTTCCATACCAATTACCTATACAAGGTGTAAACGAACCCTTCACGAGGCCGTCAACCAAGCATTCTGTACATCAAACTAAGCCACTCTACGCAAAAAACGAGTGTGCTCTATAGACCATACGACTGAACAATCGTCTGTCAAATTCAAAGACGTAACTCTCTCTCTTTCTACCTTCACTAACTTATATCTCCTTCTCAACTTCTATTTGCCTTGTAACGTAACCCATTACACACAATCAGCTTATTTCCCAAGTCAAGCGTTCGTAAAGAACTTTTACTTCAAATTATTGCTGGCAAAAGACTTTTCTTTTGGGGTGATAAATCACGTTTTACGGTAGGACTCAATGTAACGCATTGAACACATTGTGCCGATCGATGGATGCATTGAATAGTACGGAGGTAGTGGAGATATTTAAACTAAAGTTACTACATTAAAAACGTGTATTTTAAAAAAAATGAAATAGTTGGAACTTTGGCCCCCAATATCTCCGTAACAAGAAGATTCCCAGGAATCCCAGAAAAAAAATGGCAATGATGGAGAGAACAAGTACCTTTCGGTTTCGTTAAGTGTACTTTTACACCCATTATAATTAGATGTTGAGTATTAGGCTAGTATGTAGCAATATTCTAGATTATCACGCTAAAGAAATGAGGTTTTGCCACAGTTGTGTCATCAACATCTGTGATTTTTCCAGATAATCGTCATGACTGATGTGTCATGACGATTATCGTCATGAATCACGTTTACAACACACTCCGATTTACCTTTTTGTTGGCATTTTTTATGCCCTGTTTGGCTGAGTTACGAAATATTCTGTTGTTACAGCATGCGTGTCACTGCTAATATTATTTTCCTTATTGTTCTACCACCGAATTATTACGAATTCGCTCGCATTTGTTCTTTAGGTGGCACATTTGAATACAGATGTGACTCGAAGACGTATGGGTTCATTAACATTGATAATGTCAGTAATATTGCTATTGACATTTCAGTCAGGTTTCATAAATACCTATTATGTACAAAGACGCTTTCACACATTATAAACTATGTTGCAGACGTTGCAGTATAACGAAGGACAAAGCCTAGATCTAGGTGATAAATGGCTTGCACCAAGTGTATATCCAAGCGTAAATCCGACATGGCAACAGTAAAAATGAATTACCTTTATTAATTGCTAAAGTAACTTTTTGCTTATAATACTTTTTTAAGTTTGCGTTTTTTTTGTGGTACTCTCATGCAGATTTGGAAAGTTTAAATGAGGCTTTCAAGAGATGTCTCTCTCATATGATCGAACCTAAAATGACAATGACAAAGTCAACAAGAGTCAATGAGTTGACAATCGCTAAACTATTGTAGTATAATATCGTTTATATTTTGATCATTGTTTTTACTATCCCACGATATTTATGTATACGATAATGTTGCATAATTTAATTATTTTGGTCGTCCATGCGTCCGTCCATCATAGACCTGGACCGTAGGACCCACCGGCTGCTTAAAATCAAAACATGGTTCAATCCATGGTCCGGAGCGAGAGGGAATGGAACGCCGTCACCTCTTTCTGCGAAGCAGTCATATAAGCGAAGGAGGTGGCGTGAGAGGGAAAGAACCTCTAGTCCCAGCCGGCGCGGGAGACGCCCCGGGCGAGGGTTCACGTGGAGGCTCCCTGCCACCGTAGACGCGGACCTGTGCTGTGGACAGTGTCGCGTCGCCGTCCGTCCGTCTTTGGACGACAAGCCGTGTTGACGGCGCGTTCATGTTCCACGCGCGCCTCAAAGAGATGTCAGCAAACAGGGAGGGGCCCGCAAGGGCCAATGCCTGCCAGGGCTGCGGGACTGTTCGAAAGAGATACCGCGGCCCTGGAACACAAAGGGCAAGGAAGGAACATGGATGGGTTTTAGTCAGTACAGGTCTGACACTCCCTTCCGCTCTGCCCAGAGCGGGAGAAGTCAATTGATGATTTCCCATCCGAAAAAAAATAAAATAAAATAATAACTTATTTATTACCTGCATTCGTTTACGTTCTGCAAAGCACGCATTATAGACCTGGACCGATAAAATTGCTTGTAACTCATTTTATTATTTTTTAACACGTAGCGAAACACTCGTGCGCCGGTGACGCTGGACTTACTAAACGAAATTTCATCTATTTTATAATCGTTGCCAAATTCAAAACATAGTAAGTTGGTATTTCAAATTCATAACTTAGTAAGTCGCTTGAGGTGCTAGGGTTTTAAATTTATATTTTGACATACTAAGTTTAAAATTTTTACTTCAAGGAAATTTTCGTAATCATGCCAAATTGCTTAGATTTGCTATTTTTTTTTTTTAATTATGTATAAAACTGGGTGTTTTAAGGTCCACATCATTTTGATACTGTCTATTAAGTCGAAAAATGCCAAAAACCGTTTTTTTTTTTCAAATCACCTGTTACTAGGTTTTGAATTTGGGCAGCCGCCCCGAATACGCGTTTTTCCTCGACTTATCCAAGGCCTTCGACCTGGTTGCATATGATAACCTGTGGGATAAGCTCGCGAGCATTAATCAGCCGCGTGAACTTGTGGCTATCTTCAGGTATTGGTACACGCATCAGGTCAACAGTGTCAGGTGGGTGGAGGCAGTATCGAAGCCGTATCGGTTGGAGTGTGGTGTAAGGCAGGGCGGCCTGACCTCGCCCACTCTTTTTAACCAGTACATAGAAGCACTGATCGTCGCGCTCAGCAGTGAGCATGATTGTTACACACAAGCTAGCTACAGTGCCCTCTGCGCAAGTGCGGATCCAGCTTTCTTGTCAAGGGGGGTCACAAAGTCGTGATCTAGTCATGACTGACTCGAATTCAATTACAATAATAATTCAAATTAAGGAGAAAGTGTGTTAAAATACATTTACTTAATTAAATCATTTTTTCTCTTACGTCTTCTCCCAAAACGAGTTATGACTTCCTCTGCTTGAATGGGTATACTTTTGTGAACGTGGAGAAGTGCCAGTCCAGTTAGACGGTCTTCTGCCATTGAAGCTCTAAGGCAAGTTTTAAGCCTTCTGAGAGTGGAAATAGTACATTTTGATACATACAGTAACAAATCCCCACGCGTATCAAACGATTTTTTTTAATATACTTTCGATGAAATAAAATACCGGAAAGTATTTTTGTCAGGAATTATTAGGAAACTATGATAATTTGCTTTTTCCGCGCTTTTTTTCGCCAGGTTGAAGAAAAAGCAAAAGGTATGATATAACAGCCATGCAAAATAGAAAATTCATATATTTTTGAATTAAGAACAGAAATATGATGACGCCGCTATAACAGCCTTATATGCAAAAAAAAAAATTCATATATTTTATTAAGAACAGAAATAAATGTTAATTTGTTCATAAAAGAAAATATTTGTTTTAAACAATCATGCTTATCTATGATATTCTTTTATATAAAAACAAAATTTAAATACTGTGAGGTGCTGTCAAATTATAATGTACTGCAAAGGCGGCGTTTTGATGATCTGCTGATATCTGTCTCATCGTCATCACTAATAGTCTAGAGTCCCCACTGCAAGACAAATAATGCATGGGACTAGTTTTTATTGAAGGAGTCCAGCGGCTCATCCCACCCTTCCCGCTTGCTAACCTCTGATTTGTTACCAGTGCCAAAAAAACAATGGGGAACTCTCTGCCATCTGTATCTGTGTCCCTCCCACATTTAACCCGCCTGCCATCTAAGGAAGAGTGACCAGGCATCTTCTGGGCACGCTCGTTCCATCATAGACCTCTTCCATCGCTTTCCATTAGGCGTGACCGCCGTCACGAGCAGGCCCATTTTGCAATAGTATAATGTACTCACCTGGAGCAAATATTCCACCATTTCCTATAACATTCCTCACGAATCTGTGGAGGTCGTCTTTTTCCAGGCACGTCTTCAATACCATCTCGAGATCGACGGGGTCCACTACGACTGCACAGAGATGACATTTCACTTATTACTATCTTACAAGTACAAGAAAGCCAAACAAAACGGGATTTTTAGGTTATTTTAAAGGGGAAGTTTTACCTATATTTATAAAGTCCGCATTTTGCAAAAGGTAACATAAGAGAAATTGATTGCTAAGCTAATTGACACCCGCTGTGTCAAAGCCATTTAAAACAACTCTCAGAGAATGGCAGTTCTGATTAGTCCAGACGCCAGCGAATCAAGTTACCCGATACTGTTAAATTATCCCAATTAACCTTGAAACTTAAGCAAACGCTTTAGCGATATAGTTGAAAATCTATTAAAGAAATTTGACAGATTTTAGTAGCTTGATGTGCTGGCGTCTATACATGTGGATTATTTAAGTTTATTGGTAATCAACTTCTCTGGCTTTACTTTTTTAAACAATAATTAATACTTACGGAAGAAAAGTATATGTCCCATCCATGCTCTAATAATCCCTTCATTTTGCATACTCTCATAGCTTAATTTTTGCAGTTGTTTCATGATAACTGAAAGCCGGTATAACCAAGATTAGGTCGTGTCTTAAGTCTTAATACAATGTGTAAACGGAGCCTTCACGAAGCTGTCAAACTAAGCCACTCTACGCAAGAATTATTGCTGGGATACGACTTTTTTACTTCGGCTTTAAAATCACGTTTTACGGTAGGACTCAATGTAACGCACTCAAAACATGGTGCTGCTGGATGCGTTGAATAGTACGGGGCTCGTGGAGGTACTTAAAGTAAAATCATAACATTAAAAACTTTGTGAAAAAGTTGGAACTTTGACCCTCAATATCTCCGTAACTAGAAAGTTCCCAGGTATGGTCTAGACTCTAAAAGAAAAAAATGGTCGCAATATGTGTGGTGAGAACAAGTGCCTTTCGGCTTCGTTAAGTGTACTTTTAAGCTCGGTCTTTGACATGTCTGCCTTAATAGGGGCTACCACAGTCTTAATGTGGGCAGCACTAGGTCAACATTCAAGGCATATTCCCATAACCCCATATTCAGAAAACTCAAGCATATTAAGCTGCCTATTCAAACTGAACAATACCTTTACACCCATTAAAAGCTATCGACACGTTCATTTTGGTCCAACAAACCCGAAAGCGTAGTCGGTACCATATAGGTACCTGTCGTCACACCAGTGCAGGCAGAGATGTATATTTAACCCTCTAACCGGAATACCCACACACAAACATTTTGATTCCTGACTTGGGGATCAAAGCTTTGAAACATTTATCAGCACTTTTTGAACGTCCAAATTACAAAGAGCGTTTTGGGGGATCATCCCCCAAAACGCTCGCCCTGATGGCAATTGTTTATTTGTTTGTACCGAATAGGCACCGAAACTTCTGGACCGGTTTTAACCATTTTGTCACTAATAGACAGCTAAATTATCAGGAAGGCTAACATATTAGGGGGTCTTAAGAAAATTGCAATAATGGTATCAAAATGTTGCCTATAAAAGTCATTGAGTAATACTTATGGGTTTTATTTTCAAAATCCACGCGGATGAAGTCGCGGGCGAGGTGCTAGTGTTAAATATTTTGAATTTGAATATCCGTTGAAATTGGCCGCCGTGCCCGAAATTCAGTCAAAAGGATATTATTAAGTAAACAGCTAACGGCTGTAGTGACCGACTTTATTTTAGACATTAAATGTAGCCCAATTTTTTTAGATAACTAAACATAATTAATATACTTTCTTAGGTGGATATATAAATAATATTATTTTCATATTATAAAATATACTTGATGTTATACCAAAACGATAACTTAGCGGATAAGATAAAATCCTTTGTCATAACGTCACATCTAAACCTATTAATTAAAACTTACCCTCAGTATTCCCGACCAGCGTGTGCCCAACTCCAATCAAAGGCAGCTCATCTTCCGGCTGAGGTAAAGCCGAGGCCAGCTTATTCATATGCCTCCGTTTATACCAAAACCTCACGGACCACAACACTATAACCAGAAGCAATAACAACACAAACATTTTGTCACATATATAGGACACTTGTAACAAAAGTACGTGTAGAAAAATAATAAGTTAGCTAAGGAACATGGTGTGCGCGCGCGCCTCCTCGCGTGTCAGCCCGCAGAAAATGTGCCACGATTTATATGGACATTTTCCTCAGGTCTGCTGTCGCTGCCCGCACTAATTCTACTCTGGTAAACAGCGGGGTCGATAAGTTCATGATGTGTTTAACATACAACCTTCAGACACGAGGAAGCCACCACTATTATTATATTACTAGCTGATGCCCGCAGCTTCGCCTGCGTGGATGTCGGTTATCGCGACCAAAAGTAATCATGATGATCCCATTTCCTCAACTCATGGGAACCTAGTTTGCCAATTTTCAAAGTATTAAAATGGATATAGTATATTATCGGTTTAAAGATTCTTTAATTATTCTAAAAGAACAAACATTGTTCATTTGCAGAATAAATACATAACTAAGGTAAATTGTAGTCCAGTAGTTAACAGTTTTGTTAGTTTAATACAGGTGGGTACGATGTCGACATATTATTGTGAGTAACTTAATAGTTTTGTGTTGTTAGTGACGTGCTGCCTGAGTTTAGCTTTAAATAGGTTGAAAGAAGATGTGTTTCTGATATCTGCTGGTAGACTGTTGTAAAGTTGAACACCTTCGTACTTTATATTTTTCCTGCCATATTGCGTTCGCGGGGGGCGCGTCTGGATTTGGTTAGGGTTTCTTTGGCTGTATTTGGATGTTTTCGTGTTAACTTCTGTATTGTTGATTACCCCGTCGGGAAAATGACATGTAATTTTTAATGTTGCTCCTGCCCGTGGGGCGCCTTTCGTCACTGTCGTTATTTTGTTTTTTATTTTCCGTTAAAATTATTGCTATCTAGCTCAAACTTGCACAGAGTCAATAGGAAAGAGCAAAGAAGCTATACTTAAATTTTCAAGTGGTTCGAATAAACGACCCGAGTGCTGACTTTTCGAAATCCGAGTCTGTAAATGACGTCATGTTATTGTTAAGCTTTGTGAGATGTAAACAATGTATAGTTATACTGTTTATTACGCGTTTAATAGAATTGAATGTGTAAAGTTGATTAATGCTCATTAGTTTCGTGTTTTTGTATAGTTTGAATGTGGGTGTGTGATAATCGTAGTTGAATATAAGTTTAATTATTTTATTTTGTGCTATTTGTAGATCTTAGAGGTCCTTAAGAGATAGACATAAGCCATAGTGGATTTTTCTGTAGACCTATATAAGATATACAATTCTACCATTCATCATTTTGTTATATCTTAAGGGGCAGCGTTTTCGTTGAAACCTCCACCAGACGGCTTATTATTTTGCAACACCTCCAACATATATCATTATATTTTAACCAAACTGTACAAAAACTTAACAAATTATATACTAAAAAAATCCTTTAGTACCACTCTTATCTATTTAAGAAAACAACATGAAAATCAGTGCAGTAATTTTTGAGTTTATCGGGAACAGACAGATAGACGCGGCGGAGACACGTCATCATCAGCCTATATATATATAATGTTCCCACTGCTGGGACACAGGCCTCCTCTCTATGAGAGGGATTGGGCTATAATCCACCACGCGGGCCAATTGCGGATTGGTAGATGTCACATGACTTCGAATTTTTGGTTCTAGGACATGCCGGTTTCCTAACGACGTTTTCCTTCACCGATTTTGAGAGCAGTGGTGATGAAATAAATTACACAAAGTAATACGCCTGCCTGGGTTCGAACCCACGACTTACTGTTCGTAAGTCGGGGTCGCTACCACTGGCCCACCGCTGCTCACCCACATTGTGTTATAATATGTAGTGATGTTGGGTTCGGCTTCCAGTACAACCGGATGCAGCTGAATACCAGTATTTTACATGGAACGACTGTCTATCTGCCCTCCACAACCCAGTTAGTTCTGGGTAATACGATACCCCTTGGTAGAAATACAATGAAATTAGTGATAGCTTTAATTTCCACATCAGGTGTTCCAGATCTTCAATGTTTATACGTCAACAGAGAGTGCTCATCAGGCTGAACAACTTTTGCTAAGACGTCATTCATATATATATTATAGTGTAACTGGGCTCTTGGAGCTCCACAACAGGTGTTCCACATCTTCAATTTTTATACGTCAACAGAGAGTGCTTATCAGTCTGAACAACTCTTGCTAAGACGTCATTCCTATATATGTTATAGTATGGCTGGGCTCTTGGAGTTCCACATCAGCTGTTCCAGATCTTCAAATTTATTCTTTTAGCAGAAAATGCTCATTACGTGGAACAATTTTTGCTATGGTACCATTTTTGTATCTCTTATAGTTTAGCTGGTCTGTTGCGGTTCTGCATCAGGTGTTCAATTTTCCAAGATAAATTATAGCCTATATGTTGCCCAGACTTAATACTTATACAAAAAAAAAAAATCATTCAAATCCGTCGTGTAGTTCCGAAGATTAGCGTGTACAGACAAACAGACAGATTTTTTTTTTGGATTCGTGCTCTATTACTGTTTCTAAACCCCCCACATTTTTTTTTTTTTAATATATTCAATGTACAGACACAGTTTTTTTACTGTCTTATTATATGTATATAGATTACGTAAGAGCTTAATGTATAACAACTGTCGCAAATGCAATGCAAAATACCATAATTATAGGTATTTATTTAATCTGGTGTCGTATACTCTACTGCTTAATGTCTATCAGTAAGCGGCTATTCCGACAGTTCCGGTTTAGAATCACGGCCCGCAGTCTTAAAGGACCTAACCTGAATGTGTGGCGCAGAACAGAAACTAGAATCTATCTATCACGTTCTCTAAAGTGTAACATGTCAGTCGTCGAAGCATATCTGTCTACTTCTTTATATTACGGAAAGCAGAGCTTTTGACCCCGTAACCTAACCTTTCCAAGACGTACACGAAGACTGATCGCACGAATCATGTTAAAGCCCAGAGCAGACAAGGGACTGCCCCGCGGACTTTTGTATTTAAGGGGTAAGAGACATCAACGCGCAAACTATGTATTAGCATGAATTCAGCATCAATGGTTCTAGACTCCCAAGCAAGAAAATTTTCGTAAGTTCAAAAAATTAAAACTAGCCTAGTGCGAGAACGGACTTGCGCACGAAGGGTTCCGTACCATTATCTATACAATATTAGACAAAAACGGCAAATAAATCACGTTTGTTGTATGGTTACAGTATTCGGCTGAAATTATGTCACACCGGCCTTTAGAAAGAGACAGACACACAAGTATGAGTGAAAGAAACGATGCTCTATAAGCTGAAGTCTTTTTGAAAGTTGATGTGCTATATTTTCGGCCGGTTATTAAAGTAAGTTGGGGCCCCATTATACCCTACAGGAGTGTAGAGTGATCTGGGCTACTTCTTCTTGAACCTCTCACCATGTCTAATAGACTCTGAATAAAACAGATGCCTCGTAGGTCTAGTGCTATCGCGACAGCTGAACATGAGGCCCTGGGTTCGATGCCTGGGTCGGGCAATTTGTTATTGTGTTTTTCTAATCCTTCGGGGATTAGCCCAGTTTTTTTTTTCAGGAGTTCTTCAGTCTGTCCAGTGATGATTACCTAGTCCTACACAGTAGCGGTCACATGTGGCTCATCTTTTCCTCTAATGATAGTAGTATAAGTAGTAGGTAGGTAGTTTATATAAGCGTACAAAAGTAGGTAGGTATGACCCCTTATTGAACTAGTTATTCATTTAATTGTTTCGTTTCGCACGGGGTTAAAACGTGCAGACTGGAAGTAAGCAAACCTCACATACCTACTAAGATTTATTAATCAAGTACTTATCATCATTATCTAACTGCCCTTGTGTCATGTTAATTTGTCCTTCCGTTATGTCCGGCTATTATTTACTCCTTTTTATTGAATATCCTCTTCTAAGTATTTGGTCTTTCACAAGTAATTCACCAACTGATTTCTTTAGTCTTCTCCTTCAACTTTTGGCCACCCAATACTGAGTGTAAGTATCTTCCAAATCTCTCCACTTTTAGCGGTTTTCTGTCATGGCTATCCAGTTTCTTCCGGCCACTTTAATGAGATCATCTGTCCACCTAATGGGTTGTCTTCCCACATTGCTCCGTCCCGTCCGTGGTGTGGAGACCACCATCATTCAGCCTTTTCTACCCCCATCTTCCATCCCGTCATACAGGGTGTAAACAGACTCTTCACGAAGCCTTCAACCAAGTATTATGTACATCAAACTAAGTAACTTTACGCAAAAATTATTGCTGGGAAACGATTTTTTTTTTTGATGAAACATCATGTTTTACGCTAGGACTCATAACGCACTCAAAACATTGTGCTGACGGATGGATTGAATAGTAAGGTTGTCGTGGAGGTGTTTAAAGAAAAAAATCTTACATAAAAAACTTTTATTTAAAAAAAAACTTATAAAAAAGTTGGAACTTTGACCCCCAATATCTCGGTATCTAGAAGGTTCCCAGGCATGGTCTAGAACAAAAAAATGGTTACCATGACAAGGAGAACAAGTGCACATGCAGTCACATTCTAATAAAGCTATCGGCCGACACAACTGAAAGTTTGAGAGAAATATTCTGGATTGTATGTACCAAAATGCATCGATATAGCGACAAAGCCGTGCACATAAGCAAGTTGCCGTCGTCGTCGCGTGCTTGTTTAAATTATGATCTAAGTGTCTACACTCGTAAGGTGTTAGACTCGAATTGTTTTGGAAAGTCTACTTGCAATGCTCCTTGATAAGTATAGTTCTCGTAGACACATTCATATGCAGGTTATTCAGTACATCGTTCCATTTTGACCGTGATCGTAAATCGTGATCCATTATTAAAATCTTGTGTAAAGAATTGTTGCATGTTATGTTTAGAAACCTGATCAGTAGTGTTTGTCAATTTTGTAGGTACCTATAACCCGATAATCATCAAATCTATTATTATCTATGAACCTATAGTTACAAGAGTACCTATATGTATGTACAAGTAAATAATTAATGTACACAGGATACCTTTTTGCGCTTCGTTTTTAGGGTTCCGTATCCGAAGGATAACTAACGGGACCCAATTACTATGCCTCCGCTGTCCGCCCGTCCGTCTGTCTGTCAACGGGCTGTATCTCATGTTCCGTAATAAGTAGACAGTTGAAATTTTCACAGTATGTGTAGGTATTTCTGTTGCCGCTATAACAACAAATAATACAAATAAATTAAAAAGTCAAGGGGGCTCCCCTACTGCGATGGTACGGGACCTTTAATGCACGAGTCCGACTCGTACTTGGCCGGTTCTCCGGCCAGTTCCGGACTCGGTTTTTTGTCTCGTGATGGCGAAAAGTTAACAGAGGCACTAAGTGTAGGCGATAACTTTGAGAATTGGACTAATCGGTGGTGTGCTAGTGCCTACACTTATGTAAGGAAGTGAATGTTGGGTGTGGCAAACGAGGCATGAAAATAGAATTAATGCTGTGGAAATGCGTTCCTTGCGAAGCATGTGTGGTGTAACTCTGAATGATAAAGTGAGGAATGAGGTTATACGGAAACGTAGCGGCTTAAAAGAAGATGTAGTGACAACAATGAAAAAAGTATGCTTAGATGGTTTTGTCATGTGGAGAAGATGAGTGAAAGGCGACTACCAAAAGGTATTTATAAGGCAGATGTGAGTGGCAACGCCGGGAGGGGACGCCCTAGAAGTATGTTCTTCTGCTAAAGTATGTGCTTAAGCAGTCCTCATTGGTGAGGTTCTTCAGAAAGGTCAGGTACGTACTCGCAACCGGCGTGTGTGTATGGCCAGATGTATGGACGTGGACGAGGCAAAAGGAGTATGTAAGGATCGTAGCAGCTTGCGTTCTGTGGGTTCTGCCTACCCTCATGGGAAAAGGGCGAGTGTACGTATGTATGTATGCAGTGCAAGAGCGCGAGGTCTGAAGATGTAAGTGAAATGTGGACAATAAAACACCTGTTTACTAAGACATACATTTATTAGTCTTAATAATTTTATGACAGTGAACATACAAGAACATAGTGACGAGTCGGGCATAAGTTATACGTAAATACACTGTAGTATGTTTTTTTCTTTTACATAGGACCCAGTTGCGATTAGGCGTTATTATACATTTAATTGTTCAATTTAATCATTAATTAATAATCAATTTAATATTCAATTTTTTTACTAATCTTTATAATTGTACGACAGTGAACATACAAGAACGTAAAAAAAAACCAGACAAGTGCGAGAACGACTCGGATGGAGAGAGTTCCGTTGTTTTTTTTTCTTCTTTTACATAGGACAAAGCTGTGAGTAGGCGTTGCTTTACATTTAATTGTTCAACTATGCAATTATAAATAATATATGGTTGCGCTGAAGTTATTATTTAAGTAATACCAACCTCAAGACTACCAGGAACTTTAAGTGCCTTTGAGGATCGTAAATGCCAATCTAGTAATTATACGGTAACGGGTGACGAGTTGTCTCTAGTAATTATCATACCTTTGTCCTTATTAACTTCAATAGCTAACTAAGTCTTGGTAGTCATTAATTGCTCGTTTTTATAGTTTCGTCAATGAACGAGCTTGGATGGAATTAGATTGACATTGATATAAAACACATTTACGATTCGATGAATACATTAATTGTTTACTACCAATTTGTACCTGACCATAACCAATGAACTGGCTTTGTCTTTTAAGGTCTTCGCCAGGTAAGCCTGCGAAACTCAATTTTTATTACATCTCATCATCTCCAGCCTATAATGTTCCCACTGCTGGGACACGGGCCTCCTCTCTATGAGAGGGATTGGGCTATAATCCACCACGCGGGCCCAGTGCGGATTGGTAGATGTCACATGTCTTCGAATTTTTGGTTCTAGGACATGCCGGTTTCCTCACGATGTTTTTCTTCACGGTTTTTGAGAGCAGTGGTGATGAAATAAATTACACAAAGTAATGCGCCTGCCTGGGTTCGAACCCACGACTTACTGTTCGTAAATCGGGGACGCTACCACTGGGCCACCGCGATTTTTTTGAATTCGCAGGTCAGTGTCGTTTGTGTGTTGATTAAAATATGAAATAAATGATCAAATTTTGTTCAACATACAGCCTGACATTGACTGGCAAAAATTGAATTTCTCAGACTACTCTGGCACTTCCACCTTAATAGACAAAGCCAGCTGGTTATGGTCAGGAACAAATTGGTAGTAAACAATTAATTTATTCATCGAATTGTGGGTTTGTCAAGTTGGCGAGTCTTCGTTTACGCGGATGTCGTAAATTGCCGGTGATTACTCATCAATCCATCAGGTATTTTGTTGAAGGACCAATTCTTTTAAATAATATCAAACTGAGTATAAGGGCGTGGTCAAAATTGAAGCTAATGACGCTATACGGCCGCAATCTTGTTATTTCAATATCATTTCTGTTGACTGATTAGGTGGTCTACGACACAAGCGCTAATGCTCGTACTCATAACGACTGTCAAATATCTGCAAATGACCGCCGGTACCAACGGCTTGTGCTTTCCGAAGCACGGGATCAACCACTTTGGTTGTCAGTTAACCTGATCATGTGAAATTGCCGTGCATACATACGTCTTTTAAAGCCAAATAAAGAAGATTTAAAAGAAAACGTGAGGACACATCTAAACACGCGTAGTACATATATAATCTTAGTTAGCCATCGTAGTTGTCTGTGCATTAAAATAAGCGTTCGTGAGTTCAACCTGCTTCGCGCCATCGACGAACTGCAGAAGTATAATCAGGGACGTATACACTGATTGTGACAACTGAAACAAGGAATATTACATTACACACAAGACAAGTTTACGGTTTCTTAATTAAAATACATAGGTACATATGTACATAAACTCACGCCTCGCAACCAGTGTGCGATCCTACATGAAGTGAATTGTATAAACGCGGACGATGCAAACGAGTATGTAAGGATCGTAGCAGGTGGCAGCTGGTGTCCTATAGTTTCTGCCTACCCCCATGAGGAAAAGGCGTGGGTTTATATACAAGGTGTAAACGAACCCTTCTCGAAGTTGTCAAACAAGCATTCTGTGCATCAAACTATAAGTAACTTTACGCAAAAAATATTGGTGGGGAAACGACATTTTTTTGGGGGTGTATAAACAAGTGTTACGGTAGATAACAGAGTGAATGCATTTCATAGTACGGGGGTCGTGAAGGTATTTAAAGTAAAGTTATAAGTAACATGAAAAATATGTATTTAAAAAAAAACTTGTGATGAGATGGAAGTTTGACTCCTTTGACGACTTAATAACTAGAAGGTTACCAGGTCCAGAACAAAAAAATGATCGCAATGACGAAGAGAACAAGTGCCTTTCGGTTTCGTTATGGGTATTTTTACACCCATTACTGTATAGAGACCGGATTTATTCTTACAAAAGTTTCAGATTCGTGAAAAGCGACACATAATTATGTAAAGGTCTAAATATTGCTATTAAAATAGTCGATAGGTTTAGACTGCTTCGCATCGGTGACAAACTGCAGAAGTATGATCAGGTAAGTAGACACTGAACGCGACAGCTGAAACAAAAAATACCTATAAATATTACCTATTACATGTTTATTTTGTACCTATCCTACAACACCTACATGATAGTTTTTTTTGTGAACTCAACCCGTTGAAATCCCCGTATATTCAACAGCGGGTAGCCAATATAAGTACCTACATCAAACTCGGGTGCAAGTAGCATACCACCGCAGCGATGCTTATCAGAAACACTGAGGTTTACAGTTCCAATGGTACATTATGGTATAAGTGCGGTAAGTTGAAAACCACAGCCGAGGCGATAATGCTAGCCCGAGCCGTAGGCGAGGGCTACAAGAAAGCAGAGGCTATAATTATCAAAGCGCACGTATGTCATAGGACGTTTTATAACATATTTGCGAGGAAATAAATAAAACTCGGAGTTTCTTAAACGAAAGTTTGATACGCTTGTAAGTATCTATCGGTCGATTTTTCGGGCAAGAGGCTTAGAGTAGCCTTTTTCGCTGCCTCTGAGACTTCAGGCGGTGTCGAATTAATAAATTCATCATTACTTGACGACATTTTCAAATAGAAACAATACAGCGGAAAAAAAAGCGCGCGGAATAATTTACTTGTTCACAAATTAGCGAGGCGCGCGCATCAGCGCTTTTTTTAAGGCAAAGGCACAAAAAACAGCCAGTATTACTAATACAGTAAATTAATATTTTTGTGTTTTTGTTACAGATAAATGGTTGTAATTTATTGTCAAAATTAATTAAATGAAAGAATTTAATGTTTATTTATTATATTTTATCTCCCAAAGTTAATTTTATTCATAAAATGTTGACCACTTTTCTGACATAAAAACTCCTTGCTAAGATTTAAAAAAGTACCGTTCGCTTTTGACGGATCATCTTGATAGACCGTGCGTTTTTCTTTACATTATCGCACAAGTACGTAATGAGATACAATACGATATTGAAATTGGTGAAATAAGAGACCATTTACGAGCAAATGTGTTATAAATTAAATTATGTACTAACATCGCAAAGGTGATTAACATGTGAAAAAAAAACACTTTTTGCTTGTATTGTCATGTTTAGACTAGATATACTATCATATTTGTGGAGTTTCGCTACCTAATTTAATTTGACCTTTTATAAGTCACAATCTTTTTGGTACTACCGCGCTTAGTGACGGTCAACCACTTTTCAACGTTATCACCCAGGGCATAAGGGTGAATAGTGAGCGTACATCATGGAGTTTAGCACCACGTGTTCTAAGCAAGAAGACACCTCTGAAACACAGACTTACCTGGTGTATTAAAGGATAATTGAGCTCGTAGAGTCCATGTGCCGTAAATATTGGTTTCTGATGTAGCGTTTGAATCGAAAGCTGCATCGCCTGCAAAAAAAGAACCTGTTACAATTTTGATGAATAGAATGGTAGGTTAGTATTAAAAAACAAAACAGAAAGAAGAAGTTTTCTTCATAAAGAAAATAATTCAAAATATTTTATTTCACATCTAGGCAACATGGGCACTTATAAAACGTCGACAAAAAGGTGCACGATTCGGTTTGTCGTTTCCTATGGAGATAAAACGGAAAGACTCCATGGTTACCTTGAAAAAACTCCATGGTAACTCTTTTCGAATTCTTGTCAAAGCTCATTTAACGAAGCGACGATGAAGAAAACAAAATGTTGCCAGAATTACAATTTAGAGCATTATAACAGTTTTGCCTCGTACGTTGCTACAGTTTATAACTAGAACATAATACATACAGTTTACTTCAAGTAGACATGTAGATAACTAACGTAGATACCTATGGACCTGACTGATAAGAAGATAAGATTGGTAATTTACCTCTGCATTAACTGCTGGACTAAAATCGCTGTTCATGATTTCATGTAAAATAAACGATGTACTTTGGGCCTGCAATATATAAAGTAATATTGTTTTAAAAAATTACACGAAATTCATGAGCATTTTAGATATTTAAAATTAGGTTTTACGGAGTTATGCACTTACTGCGTATACGGCGCGTTCAGAAACGAAAATTATCAAAAATATTATCACGACTCCATAGCCGATTTGCCATCCAACATAAATTAGAAATACAATGTACTTCTCGACATCGTGGAATAAACCAGCTGCCGTCGCCTCCATGAAGTAGAACATGTAGATGATAATGTAAGTATGACTCACAAATATGGTCAACATCAGTATGACCCCGAACATTCTGTTGTTAGCTTCACACACTTTGTACAGCATACCGTAAATCTTCGCACACGCCTTTATTTTCTCGATTACATACTTGTCTTGAAGACCAACTGGCTTTTGAACGTTACCCACCATGTTTCCTCGAGAAAACAACCTATATTCCCAAGATTTTTGACTTTTTATCTCCTCAAGCACTTTATTTATATGCTCATATCTGCCTCTCACGACTTTGAGGAAGAAGCAATAATGAGCTGTTAAAATGAACGCGAGAGCATCGGAGTAAATGACTTGATACAATCTCTCTGCTGGTATTACCACGTTCAAGCGGGTAAGCGACGTCCAAATGCTTAACACCCGAAATAAAAAGACAACTAGCTGACAAATCGACATATTGAGTGCCAGATGTGCATCTTTAGTATAATCTACATTTTCGCCGAGATCCTCCAAAGTCTTATCCACGTTTACTATGATCTCCATAAAGTGGTTGTTAGTATTCAAACTGAATGGGATCTTCCACAAGGAGGTGATAACGTACACTGTTGAAGATATCCTCTCGTAGTCATCGCCATATCGTTGCACTTTAGTATTGTATAAAATACGCAGCACAGTCTGATCTTCAACGTGAGCTATGTATGTGCAATAAAGATAAAAAGCGTACCAAAGCAGAAAAGACGTCAATCCGAACCAACTAAACTTCCTGGTGATGCGATTGTCTGGGCTGACTTTTAAAACAAATATTGAAATCCCGCTTAGCTTCCTCAGGACATTCGATAGATCTAATGCTTCGATGATGTTTTTGTAATGACGGGGTTTCATCGACTTGAAAAATTTGTTCATGTTTGGTCTCACTTTCATTTAGTGGTCGTTTTCGGCAATGTATCCTCCAAACATTTGGATTCTCACTCTTACGTCTGGCTCGAGTGAAACCGCCTAAACGCCTAACGAAATTCATTTAGTTTTAATCAATTTAGGTAGTCACACCAACAGTTTATTACCAGTTGTCGAAATAAGTTCGTTGTATTTAATTAAAGGCTTAAAGTTTACATGCTATCGTTACTTGGATGTAAGTACAGGGTGCGGCGCGGAAACTTCCTTACTTAAAAAAATCATAAAACAAAAAGTATGAGACATATCATTTTGTCTAAAGCAGCACGAATATTGCTCTTCAGCCCAGGGTTTTTGAACAATCGGTATACACCAAGGATTAAAGTTATCCCCATAAAAATAACCACAGGTTGCTGATTCTGATCCACATGGCACTTCCCCGAACGTCTTATCCCTTTGAGGGGCGATCTTGAGTGAGCGCATGCTCGCCAGATTGAGCACCCTGTGTGTGACCAGAAAGGAGGCTACTTTCATTATCGTAATTACAAGAATTAATTTTAAAATCTTTAAATGTCAACAACTAATAAGATCTACGCCCACACCTAATAACATTAAGTGTTATGAAATTGGAAAGCAAATAAAACAAAATGTTGTGATTCGCAGTTAATATATCCATCAGATATTTAGTACCTATCTAATTAATTTCTACTGAACGTTCACATTTAATATAAACTAGAACGCAATACAAATAAAAAGTCAATAAATATTTACAAGATAGCTGGCAGGTACAAAAAAAAACAAATAAAAAAGTGAAGCTGTCATTTTTCCGGCGCTTTTTAGTGACGTCACGTTGGAACTTTGCCTCTTCTTTCCAAAGCCACTTGATATCCGTCCACAGCCTTCATCATTATATCGATTTTGACCCTTATTTTAGGTACAGGACCATCTTCTCTATCTTCTACCACTTTATAATGTCGCAGCATCGTTGACAGCGCTGTTTTGACTGACATCAACGCGTATTGGTAGCCTGTGAACAAGAGAATGAAATTTAAGACCACTTACTTGATAATTGGGTACCTCCTTCTTACTAGGAATGTTTTCCTCTTCCATTTTCCTGCCGATAACGATCATCGCGCTATCATTCACTCCCCTATCATTCATACCATCCCTACCATAATCCATCTGTTCTCGGCCCCACTTTTCCTTCTCTCATCTTGCAGCATTTTATAAAGGTATTCCCTACGACCCTTTCTGTCTACCAACTACCCCGTCATCTGCCTAGCCTTTTCCCAACTGTGTTGGGGTAGGCTTCCAGTCTAACCCGATGCCGCTGATACCAGTATTTTACATGGAGCGTCTGCCTATCTGACCTCCCAGTTAGTACTGTGCAATATGAACCCTTACCACTGACTACCTGTAACGACTATGTCAGATCTACAAATGACAGCCGGGACCATCGGCTTAATTTGGTTTCCGAGGCACGCAGGAAATTTGTTATGGGTTGTATTCTATGGGTGCTGGTATGCTATGCGATCGGCTGTTATTATTTACCTAACAACTACAAAGTTAAGTCAGTATATTTTAATGTGCATAACTAAGAAATCACTTTTCCGTGTCATCAATGCTAAACCGATCTACAACAGATTACAGGCAGGTATTTCTGGATGTATTTAAACAGTGCAAAATTGCGGACATAAAGCCGGGAAATCCCTTCTACGATTGATAAAATGCAGGCACGTGCACTTATAAACACATAAATACAAAACAAACAACAATTAGTACTTAGTTACTGGAAGTAATTATCATTACGATTGAGAGCTATATTGATCAGTGGTGCTCAACATTCGAGACGGCAGCGGCCACCGGTCTGTTTGTGTTTTACGAAATGCCATACCAGTTGAACCGGTGCAATATTTGACTGACAGACAGACAACACACAGAATAACAGGGAAGCCTCAACAATATGCCGTTTTTTATTTAAAAAAAAACAACGTTAATTTTACTGCCAACCTGAACTTTCTTACACGTAGTCAGTATGCTACCTTTTAGATGCACTTTTTTTGGGAAGTCTGCATAATTATGTAGGTATATGCAGCTGTCCAGTACAGCTTGCAGTCACCATTATGTTTTCAAATGACCAGCAGGTTTGCGAACTCTGACAATTACACACCAAGCAATATGCCACTTTTTATGTCAATCAGTTTAATAGAAAGATGCACATGTGCAAACAAGCATTTAATTGTTTCTCAGTACTAACTTAATTAAATGGGTTTTATTTCATGATTCTAATTTTCAGATAAATATCGTTAATAATGTTTAAACATACAAATGTCTAAACATAAACAAGTCCGCCGATCGTCCTCGGAAAGCACGTTATGGACCGGAGTTCCAGTATACCCGTTGTCATTTGTAGATCTGTCTGTCAGTCAGTGGCCCGAAAGTCTGACAATCAGGTTTACCAAGGAGTATCGTATTACCCAGTACTAACTGGGTTGTGAAGGTCGAGTATTTCAAAAAGAAATACTGATGATGATGAGAGTGAAATACTGAATTTCAGCTGCATCCGGTTAGACTGGAAGCCGACCTCATCATAGTTGGGAAAGACAAAACATAATCTTAATGTTAACTATACATAATACTAGCTGACCTGCGCAACTTCGTCTGCGTCACATAATGCAATTAAATAATATTGCGACTATAAATTGAGATGTAAGCTATCTTATCTTTCAAGTTGGATCAAACTACACACGGTGTGCAAATTTGATTAAAATCTGTTAAGTAGTTTAGGAGTCCATCGCGGACAAACAAGGAGACACGTAATTTATATACTTATATTAAGAAGATTATAAATGCGAAAGTTCGTTTGTTAGTTTTTCACGCCTAAACTACTGAACCGATTATCCTGAAGTTTTGATATACATTGACAGAAACGGACATAGGATACCTCTCATCCCAAAAAAAAAGTACTCTTCCCGACAAAACCAACAATAACAATAACGTTCTTATTATAATAGATGGCGCCACGTGTCTTTCAAATCATGATTTAATTATATTATTACAAGCAGAGTACAACCCGAATATTCATATTCAAATTCTAAATTAACGCGAGCGAAGCCACGGGCAAAAGTTAGTAGTAAGTAATAGATTACCGTGCAACCTCAGACACCTCAAGGTCAGCCCCAAACCGTTAAATTTTTTTTTTTTTTAGAATCTTTTAATTATTAATATCCTTATCTATCTATCTAACTTTTGACAGAACAAAACAGCGATGTTTCTGAATACTAAAGATAACTTCACCGCACAAATGTCCCCGTGATCAAACTCCTATTTCCTTATTATATGAATCACTCTCAGCAAATTTTGGGTTTTCGGTACATACGTTTTCGGGCATCTCATTTCTTACATCTAGCTTATTATAGCGCTGATCAAACTTTATGGCGGCTCTGAAGTAAGCTGCGAGTGACGGTCTACGCATTATACAGTCAAGTCGATGCGTCCTCTGCGCCTTTTCTTTTTTTTTTTACGGATGGGAAATCATCAAATGACTTCTCCCGCTCTGGGCAGAGCGGAAGGGAGTGAGTCAGACTTGTACTGACTAAAACCCATCCATGTTCCTTCCTTGCCCTTTGTGTTCCAGGGCCCCGGTATCTCTTTCGAACAGCCCGCAGCCCTGGCAGGCATCGGCCCTTGCGGGCCCCTCCCTATTTGCTGACATCTCTTTGAGGCGCGCGTGGAACACGAACGCGCCGTCAACACGGCCTGTCGTCAAAAGACGGACGGACGGCGAGCTAGCCCATTACTCACCATCCACAGGTCCGCGTCTACGGTGGCCGGAAGCCACCACGTGACCCCCGACGCCCGAGGCGTCTCCCGCGGCGGCTGGGACGAGAGGTTCTCTCCCTCTCACGCTCCGCCACCTCCTTCGCTAGCATGACTGCTTCGCAGAAGGAGGTGACGGCGTCCCATTCCCTCTCGCTCCGGACCATGGACTGGACCAGGGCCGGACGCGATAGGTTGCCGCCGCCGATCGCCGCTACGAGGGCACGACGGTGCTCCTCCCAAGCGGAGCAGACCTCCACCGTGTGCTCCACCGTGTCCTCTGGGCGACCTTCACAGTGGTAACACCCGGGCGTTTCCTCCCGCGCCTCCTCTGCACCTCGCTGATACCTTAACTTGTGTTCTGCGCAGCTTTACGTTAGAAATTTCGAGCCGCAATAAAGTTTGAACTGTTACACCTGCGCTGACTGTCACTCGCAGCTAACTTCTGAGCCGTTATAAAGTTTGAACCAAACTATACCAAAAAAAGCCCGCACGCAAAATACGCGCATTGGACGTGGAGTTGCGGACACCAGCCCGTTATACAACGTTCTATACTACGATTCTACCCTGAACTGAACGGTGCTTGAACTAAGTTACTTACCGAGGCAGTTCCTAGGTCCATTACTAAAAGGCATGTAACTGCAAGGATGTTTCAATTTGAATCTTTCGGGCAAGAATCTGTCAGGATCGAATTCCGCGGCGTCAGGACCCCAGTACTTGGGGTCTCGGTGGACCCCCCATATTGAGCAGGCCACGCCAGATCCAGCAGGCAGTACGCGACCGGACGCTGTTGAAAATGTGTGGTGTTATTACTTACATAATCTGTTTATTTCGTCAACCTCGTAGGGCACGAAACAACAGTCCAATGTTTGAACTTAAGAATTACAAGTGTCGATCTTTCCAGGTTAACAGTAGACGAAAAGGAACTTGATGACTTTTATTCCAAGAGAGCTTCATTTCGTAAGGATAGAACTAATCTGTTTTGTCAAAAAACTCTGAGGAGTACTCCAGCATTCATTTGGTCCAAAAGTCTTCATTGAATTTAAAATATTTTTTTATATATCATAATTTTTGGAATTGTTATTAAATAAGGTGTCTATTCAAAGTACTTACGCAGTGTAATATCTTCTAAGACTTTTCTAATAATTAGCGGCACAGGCGGGAACAATCGTATAGTCTCCTTGACTACTCTCTCTAAATACTTTAAGTTTACTAAATCTTCTTTAACTAACATACGATCGTCGACGAATACCTCGCAGAGTCTGTAAAATAGAACAAAAAAGAACCACTGAGCAATCAAAAAGTCACTTATTTATTCAAATTTGGTTGAGAACTGACACTGTTTGACCGTCCAAAAGAGCTAAATTATTATACCAATCATAAAACGTCTCGTAAAACGTCTGCCTTTCACAACTCCTTTGTGTTTCAGCTGAGGAGAAGTCGGGCCACAAGCTCCCGAGCTCATTATAACCAATTTCCATATTATAATCACTAGTATACGGAGTGATTTTTTAAACGTTTGCAATACTTTAAGGGCGTTTAGTACTCATTAAAATAAACAACTTTTACCATGGGACCGAACATGAAATCTCAGCTGCTTCTTACATTATTGGTTACATTACTCGAAAAAAATGATGGAGCGGCAGTTCTTTTCGCGATTTCATGGTCGGTCCCATAGTAAAAGTTGTTCATTTCCATGAGGACTACACGCCCTTATAGTATTGCCAACGTTTAAAAAAACACCCTGTATTAACAAGATTTATTTTAGGGAGACATATTTTTGCCTAGAAACCCCCTTAGACCCTCTGAGCCTCAATAAATTCTTCTAAACAATTAAACCGGTTGCGAACATGTGTTAAGTTACATAGCAACAAACTACACGTCTAATAAATATTGATAGTTCTTGTCCTTACATATTTTTTAATTGCACGACATTGATTGTCTTATCTTATTTTGTACTTAAACGAGCTTACAATTAATCTAAGTTTGATACCTACAGGAAAAACTATATAAAACTATGTTCATAGACGTCAATCTATCAATCAAGCTGATTTATGCTACTGGTTAATAAACAAAGAAATCAACATAAAATACGAAAGAAGTTTTAATAGTCATACAATAGGGGGCGAGCCAATTGTCATCACCGGGCACAACTCCAGACTCCACAGCTGCAACTGAGAAATTCCTGATGGAAAAACCCAATAACATTTAACCCGACCCGGGAATGGAACCCAGGATCTCATGCTTAGCAGTCTCTCAGTTGCGGTCATATTTTTGTCTACTGGCTTCTTAATACCATTGTTTTGAATATTTTGCAAGATTATAATTATTAGTGTTTTTATATTAGTAAGTGTTATTTTTCTAGTGCCTTACGATGTCTTAAGAGCAGTTACGGTGATACATGTATTTTAAACCACAATTACAGCAAAGACACAATTAGTAATCCAATTTAATCGATTGACGAAAGAATCATCAAAATCAGCCCACGGGTTTAGTTTCTAGAGCGCCACAAAGAACCAACATACTCGTACATATTTAGGCTGGTCCTAGGCTGAGAAAAACGTTACCCTGCTCAGTCAGGAAAAAAGGCTACTTACTCTTTATACACTTTCTCCTGGATTTCCGGGTATTTAGCCATTAGCTGTAGTGTATACCCCAGGGCTACGGCAGAGGTGTCCGTGCCAGCCACAGTCAAGGTCAACACTTCTTCTCTTAACTCCACGTTGGTATACCCATTCTCACCTCCAGATAAATGAATTAACAAGTCTAGGAAGGACTGTTTCTTGTATGACCCTAAATCTGCAATAGCAAATATAAGTTGATAAAAATCAATTTTAGGTGGAAACGAATAATGGTTAGTAGATTATCTCTTACCAAATTCATGACCAACCTCTGTTTTAGAATTTTTTTCAAGTTTTAAGTCTTCTCTCTTCTTTTCAATAACCTGTACAATAATAATTTGTCAACATTTATGTAGTAGCGCCTAAAATCATGTAGCTGAAGCAGCCTATGCCTGATGATGATTTATCAACTCTTACATTATAAAACTATTTGCAGTAGTCCCAAAAACTCTGAGTATACAAGGTGGAAGGGACACCGGACCACTCGGGGACATATAAAATCCACCTAACCCCTCGGGGATTACAGGCGTGATGTTATGTCGACCTACACAAACGCTATAATTTGGAAATTTCACAAATATTTGAGCTAGGTAACGTCTACGTACTCACGATATAATTACCTTATCAGTAAAGCCATGCATGAGTGCTATACAATCCTGGTGTTGCTTATACTGCGGGAACCACTGGTACAGCCAGTCAGGTTGCAGCCACAAGTGGAAGATCCTCTCACACACCAGGTTGAGGACGCGGCACATCGCGTTCAGGAACGGTTGGTCTGGATTCTCTTGTGCATTGATTTTTACTCCTATTGTTGTTTCTGTTAATAAAAAGTTGAAGAGAACTCTTTTTTGCTTGGAAGCAAGTGACTAATGTCATAATCATAATCATTTATTTGCAATATTATTAGTACATATTGGTCTTAAAGTAAGTTGACCTTGCTAATACATAGTCTGTCTAGTAAAGACCCCTGAACTTTTTATTAAATTGGCAGTGGTTTTCATAACTAAACGTCGCGCTTATGTCTTACATATATGCGTGATCGTCGTGTTAATTTGTTTCTATTTTTAGACACGAAATTTTCTATGCTAAAATCTGAACAAATAAGCGACCAACAAACGCAACAACCGCTTCTAATTTAGGGCACGGCCTTTCTAGGTATATATTTTGAGTTTGACAAAAGCATGAATAATCCTGAAAACTCATCTAAGGTTTTAGCCACGGATAGGAAATAAAGATGTTCCCACAGAATTATCCTAGATTTCTTATAGCCAAATATAGGCACAGAGCTCGTGTGCATTTTCTCTTATCAGAAACAGATTACAACAAACAACAACAAACACAACAACAAACAACAACAACACAACAAACACACAAACAAACTATAAATAGATAAACAGAACATATAATTCACAAACTTCGCACAACTGAAGTTAAATTACCTAAACAATGGCCATGTTTGCGTGTAGAGATAATTATCATGACAAATGGATCTAGACTGAGCCGTAGTATGATAAACTACGGTAATTTAAACTATCGTCAATCTTAATCACGTAGGCACAAAGTTCAACGATTTACTTGCCAAAATTAGCAAAAAATTGACGGTGAATTTGCCTTCGGTTCTGACCTTTAGGATAAAAAAAGATGATAGATTTGTATAATATGCTGAATCTAAAATAAGACCATACTAAATGTTTAGTAATCCTTTTAGCAATTTGGCAAAGACTTTTTAAAAAGCAGATGAGACACCAACGATGGATGGACTCTGTAAAGGATGCTACGGCAAGAAAAGAGGTGTCTGATGAGATGAGTAATCGAGAAGTACGGTAGAAGGAGACATGCTCAAATAAATTGGGATAACGGCAGGAGAAGGATGAATGATGATGATGAGATACCTACTTAAAGAGATCCAGACATTTTGATTGAAAAACTATTGCCATTTAATGTCGACTTAAATTTATCAATAGAAAAGTGCAGTCGGTACGGTAACTAGCTACAATATAATTAACTAGCAAACAATACTGCACTATACTATAAGGAGCTACTATATGGAGGAGTTCCTGGCTAAATAATAACAGCTGCTCGGGCCGATCTTTAGGTTAAGCCGTGCTTGCCTAGGTTGGTCTGTGGACGGAAAGCACGTTAAGCCGTTGGTCCCGGCTGTCATTTGTAAATCTTTGACAGTCGTTACAGCCTGTAACTTACAGGTAGTCAGTGGCCCTAGAAGCCTGACAACCAGTCTTACCAAGGGGTATTATATTACTCATTGAGTTGTGGAGGTCAGATAGGCAGTCGCTCCATGTAAAATATTGGTATTCAGCTGCATCCGGTTAGACTGGAAGCTGACCCCAACATAGCTGGGAAAAGGCTAGGCAGATGATGATGATGACTATACTATCTATCCATATATCTTCTACTATCATCATCTTCGTGCCCTTATCCCATTCTATTTGGGGTCGGCGCAACATGTTTTCTTCTTCCATTCTCCCCTGTCAGACGACACGGCATCATTTACTCCTTTCTCTTTCATATCATTCTACACACAATCCATCCATCCATCCATCCATTGTTGTGGATGGAGAGGGCGAGGAAGGCCAAAGAAATCTTTTCTTTGGCCTTCCTCGCCTTCTCCATCCATCAACATTCATGTCCATCACTCTTTTAGTCATTTGCGTTCCATCCCTCCTCATTACATGTCCATACCTAGACAAAACTTAAACTAGACTTTAACTTAGACTTCCTTTCAATTTTTCTGCAACAGGCGCCACTTTCAAACTTTCTCTAATATACTCATTTCTTACTTTATACATTCTTGTCACTCCACACATCCATCTCAACGTTCTCATTCCGCTACAAGCATTTGTTTTTCATCCATCTTCTTCACAGCTCAGCATTCTGATCCATACAGTATGACACTACTATACCAGCTTTTAATTTGCTAGCTGCAATATAATTTAACACCGACGAATGCACTTTTGTTATTATCCTGGGAATTAAACTTTCAAGCTGATAAAGCGCTTTTTGCTTCTAATGCTTCTGTAAAAGTGCTGACCGGTGCTAACTTTCAAATTATTTTGTGCTTTAAGGAATTTTACTTACCACACACAGAATCCAGGGTGTAAGTGCTAATAAACGGCCAGATGCTGAACTTTCCTTTACCGGCAGACTTCGTCAGTTGCTTCACCAGCTTTTGACTCTGTTCAGCGAAGACGTGGACAAAATTCTCGACTATCCTAGGACTCAAGGCGGGCACTAGGATCTTTCGTCGACGTCGCCAAATTGCAACTGTTTAGGAAATAAAATATTATTTCAGTAAACGCACTGTAACTTGTTTACGTGTCAGGTACTTTGTTTATTTTATTTTATCACCACTGCTCTCAAAAAACGGTAAAAGAAAACAACGTGATCATTCATCATCATGCACAAGAGCCAAAAAGATGACATTACATGTGGTGTCTACTGATCTGGATCTTATCTGTGGTGTCCACTGGGTGGATTACTGCCCCCGTAAGAAAGAAGCTTGTATAGCTTAAATTCACAAAATAATTGTACATCTGAAAAAAACTTATATGACTGCATGTGCTTTACTAGAACATTTGTCAAGGGTATGCAAAGTCATATAGGTTTTTAAACTGACATGGTCACTAACACTAAAAAAAAACGGGATATTTACGATTTATATTTTAAGTTCGCGATATTTCGGCACTGTAGAAAACACCACGATCACGGATAAACTGAAGTTAAGAAGTTAGCTGAAGCAAAATAAATAGTAAACATGGTAAATATCCCGTTTTTAGTGTCAATGATAATGCAAAAACAGCGTAGCCACTCAAACGCCAGCGGGTTCTACGGTCCCCAGCAATAAAAAACGCTTAACCGCCAAAGATATTATTGACTGACATAAAAGTGACACTTGTGACACTTGCCAGTTCAAACAAGGTTTAACTGGCGCGCCACTGGCTACAATATTATCATGGCTCAACTAAGTGAGCCTAGAGTGGGTTCGTAGATAACAGTCATAACTTTGAAGATGCGTAAACATTACATCTCACACTGACTCATGCACATGCCACATGTCTAGTCAAGTGAGGTATTTCATCCGTGATATGGAGATGTAGAATGAACATACTACCTACCTATATTACTTGCAAACGTCTTGCCAGTCAGTTACAAAATCAATACGTGCCTAACAACAAACCTTTGCCTGTATACTTCATACCCATTAAACATTTTGAAGGATAAGTCAATGATAGGCTGATTAATTGCACTGCATAGTGTTGCATAGCACAATTTATGATTCATCGTACCGATTCTATTTCAGGTGCCAGTACATGCTTAATCAGACACAACTTGATTATTTGAATGTCAGTTCAAGGTGTTATTGCTGCATGGAAACTAATTAACTAATAATTATGATTTTAGAACTTCCTCACGAGTACCATTGAGTGCTTATGTGGAGCTGTTCCAAAAATATACAGCAAAATTGGTTGAATTGATTGGTATTATTATCCAAAGTAACCCACTTTAGATTCCATTTTAGCGGGATTAAAAGTGTTGCAAATTATCTCATGTATCACCCATTTCTAGGAGTGCAATCAATTACCAATTACCTATACAAGGTGTACACGGAACTGTCACAAAACCAAGCATTCTGTACATACATCAAACAAAGTAACTTTACGCAAAAATTATTTCTGGGAAACGAGTTTTCTTTTGGGGTGATAAATCACGTTTTCGACTCAATGTAACGCACTGGAAACATTGTGCCGATGGATGTATTGAATAGTACGTAAACTAAAGTTATTACATTAAAAAGGTATATCAAAAAAACTTGTGAAAAAGTTGGACCTTTGGCCCCCAATATCTCCGTAACTAGAAGATTCCCAGGAATCCCAGACAAAAATATTGCAATGATGGAGAGAACATAAGTCTTCCGGCTTCGTTAAGTGTACGTACACACCCATTATAATTAGATAGTAAGTATTAGGCTAGTATGTAGCAATGTTCTAGATTATCACGCTAAGGAAAAGAAGCTTTGCCACAGTTGTGTCACCAACATCTGCGATTTTTCCAGATAATCGCCATGACACATCACACGTTTACAACACACCCCGATTTACCTTATTGTTGGCATTTTTTATGGCCTGTTTGGCTGAGTTACGAAATATTCTGTTGTTACTGCATGCGTATCACTGCTAACAGTGGCGGATTGTCCATAAGGCAAACTGGGCACGTGCCTAGGGTCGCGAGCTTACAAAAGGGCGCGCGCGCGTGGAAATTTTTAAACAGAAAAACATTATAGTGAGCTCTTCTAATCAACCAATAAATCACTAATTTATTCAAAAACACTGATCCAAAACCGAAAAAAATAATCTTAAGTTTGTACTTAGTTAATGATGAAAAACAATCGGTTAGCAATTGGTTATGGTATTCACAATTCAGGCGCGGTCCCAGGGCCCTTGGTCCCAGGGGTCATGACCGCCCAAAGTCATGCACGCAAAATTTAAAAACCTTAAAATAGATGTTTTCCGATATAAATTATAAACTTCTTACTTAATCGTTCAATAAGAGAAACTAACCTTTCCGAGGCTGAATGCTAAAATATTTGAGCTCGCTTCGCTCGTTAATGCATCCTGCCCTTTTGAGTTACTTTTATTCTCATCTATGTATGACTGAACAAAAACAACCTAATACACGAGGCGGGCCTGCTTAAATTTAGAAGCTCTCTTCTCTCGCTCTTGCATTCTATTAGTACCAAGGCCATGGTCATGGTCATGGCCAGGCGTCGTGACCATCCCGCCCAGGGCTGGACCTAGGTTGAACGTGATCATGTTTCCGAGTTCATTGAATAAAATAAAATAAATTGAGGCACGCCTCGCTTCGCTAAAGAAATCAGCCTATCCGACGCGGAAAGCTAAAATTTTCTGGCTCGCTTCGGTCGCCAATACATCCTTTAATTTTTCAATTCGCAACTCCTATTCTCATTTCTGTATAATTTAACAAAAGGAGTGGTGCTAAAATTTTGCAGCTCCCTTCAGTCGCTAATACATCCTATACTTTTTCAATTCTCCATAAGCTGACAGAGTTCCTTCTATTCTCATTCTCTATGAACGAACGAAAGGAACTAAATTTATCCGAGGAACTATGTAAACATTTTAGAGCTCACTCCGCTCGCTCTTGCGTCTAAGTACCTGCTTTGCTCCTGTATGAACGGTCAAAAGAAAAAATTAAACCCACCCGAAGTAGTGCTAAAATATTCGAGCACAATCTGATATTCTGCGTTCTTTTCTGTTCTTCTTTATAGACAGACACAATTTTTGAAAACCTAACCTAGCTTTTCTCAATTGATGAGCTTTTCTATAAGCCTTTTTTTTTATAGGTCGGTAAAATTATTCTTCGTATGTAATATAATAAACTCATTACTTTAACATGTTTAACCCCCTATCTGCCTTTTTTATTCGGGGTAACCCGTCCCAACCAAGTTCCTCACTACACGGCCCTGTGTGACCCCCCCAGTCTTAGGCTGAGACCGCGCCTGCAATAAGTAAACATACATAGTCACATCTATTTCCTGGAAGAAAAGGGACAGAGGTCATAAATTTCCAAATTCTATCCTTCTTGCTTTCTTCACTCTCCTCACATAGTTAAAACTTTCCCGCAATAAAATTATCATATGTGCAAGCTACCATCCCCAATCATCATTCAAATTCAGTAGCGGCGTTAGGGTAGGGCGCGGTTGGGCGACCGCCCAGGGCGCCGGACATAAAGGGGCGGGCGCCGCAGGCGCCCCTTAATTTCCTCTCGCTCATTGCGCGAGGCCTACTTACTCGTAAATTGCCTAAATTTAGCGAAAAAATCGTTATGTTGGCAACACTAGAATGGAACGAAGTGTTCAAATCGGAGCACTGCACTGCATGCATTTAATTTTACCGGGAATCCCCGACCATCGAGAACCATCTTTTTTACGTTTAACTTTTTAGTTTGGCCATGAGGCTTTAATTACTTTAGCTATTGAAACTCAGAAAACTGATGTTCAAGTCTCTCATGAGGCTACTACTCTAGCCGAACAGCTAAAAGATTTTAGCTTCATAGTGTCATTGGTCGTTTGGTATGACATACTTTTTCAAATTAATATCGTTAGTAAAACTCTGCAATCAACAGACACAGATAAAAAAAAAAAAAAAAAAAGGTAAAAGGTAAATGTGTGAACTATTGAAAAAATGCTGCACTTTCTTGGAAGAATATAGAAATACAGGAAAGAACTGGAAATTGAACTTGTGTTTAGAGCCACGACAAGAATGCAGGTGAAACTGCCAGCGATGAACCTATAGCTTCTCCGGAGAAAAAAATTGAGATTGAATTTTTCAACTGTCTTTTAGACACTACATTAATTTCAGTCAATGAAAGATTTAAACAGTTAAATGAGTACTCGGAATATTGGTCTTTTTTGTACAATATAAAACAGATTCCGGAAAAACCTGACCTTGTCAAACTCTGTGGTGATCTTAAATTGAAACTAACTGTAGACTCTAAATCAAATATAGATGGGTGTATGTTGTGTGATGAACTCATAAGTCTGAAATCTTTTTTGCCTGATCAGAATGTGGCTACCCCTGTTTTTGTTTTAAATTTTATCAAAGATCGCAACTTACAAGAACTGTATCCAAATGTATGGATAGCAATGCGCATATTATTAACTATACCTGTAACGGTTGCTAGTGGGGAGAGGAGTTTATCTAAGCTTAAGCTGATAAAAACCTATCTGCGATCGACAATATCGCAATCCCGATTGACAAACTTGGCTTACACTTGACTTACTTGGCAACTTATAATATTCGTAAGATGGCATAATTAGAGGGGCGCTGATGAGGTGCTAGCCTAGGGTGCTACAGACATTTAATCCGCCTCTGACTGCTAATATTATTTTCCTTATTGTTCTACCACCGAATTATTACGAATTCGCTCGCATTTGTTCTTTTGGTGGCATTTGGATACAGATGTGACTCGAGGCCGTATGGGCTCATTAACATTGATAATGTCACTAATATCGCTATTGACATTTCAGTCAGGTTTCATAAATACCTATTATGTACAAAAACGTTTTCACACATTATGTTGCAGACGTTGCAGTATGACGAAGGACAAGGCTAGATGTAGGTGATAAATGACTCGAACCAAGTGTATATCCAAGCGTAAATCTGTCATGGCATCTTGATGGTGTGTGCGTCTACAATTTAAGCTATGCTGGACGAAATGGTCCTGTTGAGCGCGTCGGTCTGTGGTCTGAGGAGGTTGATGATACAAATCTGCGACGATTACGCACGCGCAGGTTAACATTGTCTTAAATATAATGTCTCAAAAATCCAATGCATGGTCTTTGCGGCAAGTGCAAGTACTAAGTACCCAGAAACGGAACCTCCGGTTTATCTGAGAGGTTTACCTCTGGATAGAGTGGATCAATTTAAGAACCTTGGGCATTTGGGCATTTCTGATCTCGGGGATCATGCTGACATCGAACGGGAGCGGAGGGCTTTGTCGAAGAGAGCCGACATGCTCGCCCGCAGATTTGCTCGTTGTTCTAATCCAGTTAAAATCACCCTTTTCAAGGCTTACTGCACCTCTTTATACACATGCAGTATGTGGGCTCGCTACACACAAGCTAGCTACAGTGCCCTCCGCGTCCAGTGTATATGTTATACTATTGGGGCTTCCTCGTTTCTGCTGTGCCTCGGGCATGTTTGTGGAAGCGCGCACCGACTGTTTCCACGCCACCATGCCCTAACGATGCGCGCCCTTGGTGCGCAGGGTGCGAGCCAGACTTGATTGTCCCTATATGAGGCACTGTTGTAACCGGCATGTTGTTGAGGTCTACTAGCTATTATCCTATTAATCTGACATTTAATCATTGTTGTTTTTATTTTTTTTTTACATTTTGTAATTCATGTTTTAATAGTATGATAATTTATTTTGACATTCATTAATTTATTCTTAATCGATTGTGTATTTAACTTTTGACTAGTTAATTTAAGTTTAGTGTAATTCTGACATTTAGGTTTTAGCAATAATTTATATGTTTATATTTGTATTTTTATCTGTCGTTGTTTTATATGAGTCTCGGACCTGAACTAGATGAAATTTATTTAATTTTTATTTACGTATGGTTTGCATGACATCTTACTTCTTACTTATATTATAAATGCGAAAGTTTGTTACCCCAGCAGGAAAGTAGCTCCTAGCTAGAGTGATATGAATGGAACGAATGGTTAGTATATAACCTACTGTGGATGTGCACCACATAAAAGAAAATTGTGCGCTTTGTTGTTTTGAAAAAAAAAAAGGAAAATGGAGCTGGAGTAACGTTTTTCTAGCAGGAAAATTCTAAACGTATGATCGAAGAGAGAAATTTTCCGCATGGCCAGAGAGCTTATATTTATGTATAAAAGTGCACCGAAAATAAGTTTTGTGCGCCGTTAGGTTTTTGTGATATTGCATTTCCTGCTGGAGTAACGTTTTGCAGAATCCTGTACCGCTAAAACCATAGCATTAAGCTTGTAGAATAAACGTACACGAGTAGCTGTTTGTTTGTGCGTGTTTGTGACAGAATTAAATTGAAGGACCCACTGACTCCAGCACATTTCCAACCTGGAAATGTGATGGAAGAGAAAATCTTTGGGGTCTGAGGATAAAGGGGACAATGGACGGGAGTTGAGGACGGCTTCGATTTGCGTTAGAACCGTTGCGAATTCCTCGTATGTCAGCCGCGCATTGCCCAGTACACGCCTTAAATGGTACTTGCAGGACTTGACTCCTGCCTCCCACAACCCACCAAAATAAGGACTATAAGAAGGGATGAACGTTAGACAAATCAAAAAGTAGTAAAACAAACAAATAAGCTTAATGCTTTAATTAAATTTGCACCTCTGCCTTTACGTTTCAGTATAAACATTTGCCCCGCGTAGTCTACGCCCCACTGCATGGAGGAACGCATGGAAAACTTGCTTCTAATCTTTCTGATGGTATATACATTACTCATAATCGGTGTCAATGTTTTTCCTTTGATGCGTGTGCATGTAATGCAGTTATGTACTACCTGCCTGGCCAAGTTTCGTGCTCCCAGTACCCACCACTTTTCACGCATGGAATATACTAGAAGCCGAGGTCCTGCGTGAAGTTATCGTTTATGTTCATATTCACCCAGCAACCATGTGAAACGATGTTTACTACTCTAAAGTATTGGATGTTTTTTCTCATAGATGAAATCCGTCGCGTTATTTAACCTGAACCTACACGAATTATATTAAATTTATCGAGAAATATATTTAAACCGGATATTTTATTAAATGATTTATTGCCTTTAACCTGTAACTAATTATGATATTCATCACTAAACGATTGTTGTTACGTTAAGCGCGTCAACATGGTAAGCGAGCAATGAAGTTCATCTGCAGATAGCAAACCGGTTTTGCGAGTCCGATTAATACCAGCACGGGGCGCGCGCATGTTATCTATGAATTGCAGCAAAATATAATATGCGCCAGCTCGCTGTAAACGAATAAATGATGAAAATCGCTAAACGTCAATACAATTATTTGATTGGGTAGAAACTTAACTTATTGCATGAGATCCAATTTCAGGCAATTCGACGTTAATAGATTGTTGTTTATTATTCGACCAATCATTGCTAGGTTCGCGTAAAAACTGAGGACCGCACCACCAAGCGCTATGTTATCGTTCTTTATCGAATCTAAACTAGCACCTCTCGTAATGAAGTCGGCAGGGTTCTCTGTACTCTTAACGTGCCGCCAAATTGTATCTTCAGTTTATTCTTTGATTTGTATGACCCGATTTTGTTCAAATGTCTTAAGTGCGTGCGGGGACATACGTAGCCACCCCTGCACTATCGTCGAATCCGTCCAAAAATAGACTTTATCGATTGATAAAGGTAAGGATTTTTTTTATTGTATGATATAATTTGGACCTACTAATGCGCCACATAATTCGAGCCTGGGAATAATCCGATGAGTGCCGTAGATAACAAAACCGGCTGTACCGCGGTATTGCACATCAACACGTTTCTCTCGGAAAACACGCAGGTATTAGAATCAGCTGATTTGTTTACCGCGCTAGATCCTGAACGCGAATTTAACGTAGACGCAACCATACCTACACTTTCACTAGGAATCGTATCATTATGAAGTAATGTATTATGTTTTTTTTTTGACAGAATTTACACGAATTAAATGAACATTCATTAAATTAATTTGGCGAATGGCTATCAGTATATGTAATTTTGACAAAGTTTGTTATCTTATACGATTGTATGTCTATACGGTACAGACGTGTTTAAAAATTTTGCACACGAATATAAGTTATGATCGTTGCCGCATAGCACACACGCACGTTTTTGTTTATTCTTATCAGAGCTGCCAGTGTCTAGTCTACGTGGAAACGTATGATATTGTTGAAGCTGAATGTTTCTTATTTCTATCGGGATGCGGTCTATTAAAATCACTATTAAAATGCCTATGAGAATTAACCTTTTTACTTTTATTTGGTTTTATCATTTCCAAAATGTCAGCTCGGTTCCTAAGAAAATCAAGTCAGTCAGTTTGATTCTATCTTTCGAATCCTTTAGTTTTGAAATCGGTGAGCCTTTATTAGTTTCCCACTCGCGCTCCGTGGACAGATCAAGTTTAGACACAACTAAATATTCAATCAATGTGTCCCACGAATCGGTGTGGTTCGTCTAATGAATTTAGTGCCCGTAAATTACCTACGTAGGGTTGAGTCCATCAGCTTCCTAATTTCAACAGAATATTCACTGCTTAGCGGCTGACTAGTGAACTTTGACATGATTTTGCACTAATAAACGATTATTATGGAATCTATTTTCTAGCAAATCCCATGCGTGAACGTAGTTAGGTGCAGTGAACTCTCAGAGAAGACTTCAAGTAGTGAAACTTTTGTATGGCATTTAGATCTAAACGATTGTGTATCATGATGAGGTATGAGTTCCTATATTCTAGCCACTGATCAAAAGAACCGTCGAAGGCAGGTACTTTTATTACTGGCAGCTTAATCGAGACAGGAATAATCACGACTGTATTATGAGAAGATACCTAGATAGATCACTATCGTTTAACATGCACTTCGCAGCAGCCATTAGGGAAAAATTCTGTTCCTTGATTGATTTTCTATAGTCTAACTGAGACATATGGTCGGAATCCACACTTAATTATTCTATTGCACCTTGAATGTCATTGAAATTTTGAAAAAATAACGGAATTTGAATGAATTCGCAAAACAAACCAATTCGGCTTTTGTATTCGGATTCAATTCCACTTCTTTGAATTTGGTAACGTATTTTTCAAACAACGTTAACCTACCCTTTAACGTGCTACACGGCTTTTTTAGCTCAACGAGGCGCTTATTCGTCATTGAACTAGCGAGTAACGGCGGAGACATGGGCCTATCAACTTGAATTTTAACGGATTCCTGGACCGTAGCTACCTGATAACGTTCATCTTTCACTCATTTTGGCAGATTAAAAGAGGCAAGAGTACTTACAGTTCGCAGCAGCGCTTCCGGCTTAACTCGGCGTAGGCAGCGCGCAACTAAAACTCGAAATAAGCTCAGGAACATGGATGGGTTTTAGTCAGTACAAGTCTGACACTCCCTTCCGCTCTGCTCAGAGCGGGAGAAGTCATTTGATGATTTCCCATCCGTAAAAAAAAAAGGGCTGCAGGACCGTTCGAAAGAGATACCGCGGCCCAGGCATAGGATGGATGATTGACCAGACCGTATGTGACTCGCCGTTGCTCAGGCTCGTCCAGTTCCTTATCAACGGTTTTTCTGGATCGACGTTCCACGTGGCCGCGTAGTTTTGCGTTCGGCTCGAATGGACCAAATGTTGGGTATAACGGTTAGTGTGATGCAGCCAGGGACTTCTTCAATTAATCCTTTGATTACTGATTTAAAAACGAATAATATTCGTTTTTAAATCAGTAATCAAAGGATTACGATTATTAATATTTTTATTTTCTTATTTTTAGGATTTTTCTTTTTATTTAAATATATTATATTTAAATAAAAAGAAAACAAATATTACAATTTTTGTGTGCCTAACGTATCAGACGGTAACGAGTATGAATGTGTATGAAGTTGGCGCGCTCTCACCCGGTGCTGTGCCCGTAGTCTCGTCGGCTTGCGCGCAACACTTCGGTCGCTCGCAAACTGCTCCTAAGAAGCGCTAGTAGCGTCGTTATTGAACACATCGCTTTCCATCAGGCGTGACCAACGTCACGAGCAGGCCCATTTTGCAATAGTAAAATGTACTCACCTGGAGCATATATTCCACCATTTCCTATAACATTTCTAATGAATCTGTGGAGGTCGTCTTTTTCCAGGCAAGTCTTCAAAACCATCTCGAGATCGACGGGGTCCACTACGACTGCACAGAGATGACATTTCACTTATTACTATCTTACAAGTACAAGAAAGCCAAACAAAACGGGATTTTTAGGTTATTTTAAAGGGGAAGTTTTACCTATATTTATAAAGTCCGCATTTTGCAAAAGGTAACATAAGAGAAATTGATTGCTAAGCTAATTGACACCCGCTGTGTCAAAGCCATTTAAAACAACTCTCAGAGAATGGCAGTTCTGATTATTCCAGACGCCAGCCAATCAAGCTACCCGATACTGTTAAATTTTCCCCGTTACTGTACGGTACTGTTAAATAACCTTGAACCTAATGCTTTAGCGATATAGTTGAAAATCTATTAAAGAAATTTGACAGATTGTAGTAGCTTGATGTGCTGGCGTCTGTACTTGTGGATTATTTAAGTCGATTGGTAATCAAGTTGCTTAATACTTAACTTCTCTGACGTTACGTATTTATAGACAAATTAATACTTACGGAAGAAAAGTATATGTCCCATCCATCCTCTAATAATCCCTTCATTTTGCATGCTCTCATAGCTAAATTTTTGCAGTTGTTTCATGATAACTGAAAGCCGGTATAACCAAGATTAGGTCGTGTCTTAAGTCTTAATACAATGTGTAAACGGAGCCTTCACGAAGCTGTCAAACTAAGTAACTCTAGGCAACAATTATTGCTGGGATACGAATTTTTTACTTTGGCTTTAAAAATCACTTTTTACGGTAGGACTCAATGTAACGCACTTAAAACATGGTGCTGATGGATGCGTTGAATAGTACGGGGCTCATGGAGGTACTTAAAGTAAAATAATAACATTAAAAACTTGGGTTTAAAAAAAAACTTTGTGAAAAAGTTGGAACTTTGACCCTCAATATCACCGTAACTAGAAGGTTCCCAGGTATGGTCTAGACTGTCGAAGAAAAAAATGATCGCAATAATGATGAGAACAAGTGCCTTTCGACTTCGTTAAGTGTATTCTTAAGCTCGGTCTTTGACATGTCTGCCTTAATAGGGGCTACCATAGTCTTACTACCACTTAGGTGAATATATATATCAGTGACGAAGGTTCCATACAACTCGATTCCTACCGGCTTCCCTTTGAAAAATGGCACAGACAGTATTCTTTAGACAAATAATATAATCACATTTAAGATCCGTACTCCGGCTTACCTCTTACAAATATTGACCCTTCGCTACTGATATTTATAATATTATTTTCATAGTATAAAATATACTTGATTAAAATCTTACCAAAATGATAAATTAGCGGATAAGATAAAACCCTTTGTCATAACGTCACATCTAAACTTACTAATTAAAACTTACCCTCAGTATTCCCGACCAGCGTGTGCCCAACTCCAATCAAAGGCAGCTCATCTTCCGGCTGAGGTAAAGCCGAGGCCAGCTTATTCATATGCCTCCGTTTATACCAAAACCTCACGGACCACAACACTATAACCAGAAGCAATAACAACACAAACATTTTTTATTTTTATTTTAAATAGGACACTTGTAACAAAAGTACCTACGTGTAGAAAAACAATAAGTTAGCAAAGGAACATGGTGTGCCCGCGCGTTTCCTCAAGTATGAGCCCGCAGAAAATGTGCAACGATTTATATGGATATTTTCCTCAGGTCGGCCGTCGTGTGACATATAGGTGTCTAATAAATCTGGTATCGTATACTCTACTGAGTAATGTCTATCAGTAAGCGGCTATTCCGGTTTAAAATCACGGCCTGCAGTCTTGAAGGACCTAACCTGAATGTGTGGCACGTACACGTGTCTGGTCGCGTACCGCGAGGGCTGGTTCGAGGAGGTACGTAAAAAGAGCAGGTGGAAGGAATTGGGGGTAGCCTTTGCCCAGCAGTGGGACAGTACAGGCTGCTGAAAAAAAAAGGACACCATAATCTAGGTATAATTATGCCGGTTTTTCACTCTCCTTTGAAGTTGCTAAGACTTACGTACGGTAGTAGGACTTAGTGACGCTATATTATTTTTTATGTCCATAGAATACAAATATGCTAATTAAAAAATTTTAATAATGTAACATTTTAATGCCAAATGTATTAAATGAGTATGCTCTACCGATTGCACTCATCCAAATGACATAATTCCGTCTCTTTCTGTCTAAACTTTATTTGTACATTCATAGTAAGTGGTGTCATTTTGAAGCCAAAAAAAGTATTGGCAGTTATTTCGCATTAGTTTAAACTACAAAAAATGCTAAATAGATTTATAACATTTTGCTTGTGTTTACCATGATTGACAAATAAGCGAAATATTTTTATTACTTTTGTCATTTTGCAACTTTCGATTCCCAATTATATTAAAGGATGTTAATCTTTTTAGAGTAGCGGTGGCTCAGTGGTAGCGACCCCGACTTACGAACAGTTTGTCGTGGTAGTGGTTCGAACCCAGGCAGGCGCATTAATTTGTGTAATTTATTTCATCACCACTGCCTCTCAAAAACGGTGAAGGAAAACATCGTGAGGAAACCGGCATGCCCTAGGACCAAAAATTCGAAGACATGTGACCAATCCGCACTGGGCCCGCGTGGTGGATTATAGCCCATTCCCTCTCATAGAGAGGAGGCCTGTGTCCCAGCAGTGGGAACATTATAGGCTGATAATGATGAATCTTTTTAAGTGCGATAGACAAATGGTATAAGTGGTTTTAGTACTACTGAACACTCGTCTGCAAATAGTAAAAAAATATTAAGTGCTTTAAATGAACTAAGAGGCTTATATTGATGATTTTAAAGAACTATAGAAGAATGAAAAGTAGTAGTTTACTAACCCGCACAGGACAAAACACAAAATTATATTTAAAAAATAACATTAAAAAAAAAAAAAAACAAAATTGGTTCTGTACGAGGCCAAAGGCTCCGCTCATCTCAGCATGGTGCTGTAACATTTAAAAAAAAAGATTACTGCGCTGGTATTCTGAAAGGGCCCAAAGTGAAGTGACAGCCAAGCACGATTTTAATGATTATAAACTGACTGAATGACTGTAAACACACACGCATATAACGTGTTATGGAAGCGAATCATATTTTCATCAACATACAACCTGACACCAGACAATGACCTGCAAATTGCAAAAACGGAAGAAAATTTGAATTTCGCGGGTTACCCTGGCGCTTCCACTTTAAGGTGGTTGCGTCAGGGTAGCCATCAGTGCTGCGGGCTGTTCGAAAGAGATATCGCGGCCCTGGAACACAAAGGGCAAGGAAGGAAAATGGATGGGTTTTAGTCAATACAAGTCTGACACTACCTTCCGCTCTGCCCAGAGCGGGAGAAGACATTTGATGATGGCCCATCCGTAAAAAAAAAAAGGGTAGCTATCAGTACAGAATCACAATCGTGAAAATCATCAATACAACCTTCTCAGTTCATGTAATCCTATTCAATGAATATTTCATGAAAAAGTCATTCAATAGGATTAAATGGACTTACAGGGTTATATTGATGATTTTCATGATTGTGATTATGTAACTACATACGTGTTACTGGCGCAACTCATTTTTCATCAACGTACGACCTGACACTGACTTGCAAATTGCAAAAAACGTAAGAAAATTTGAATTTTGCGGGTTACCCTGACGCAACCGCCTTGGGCCGCTGTCGGTAAACATTTGCGGAATTGTCCGTGGAAATTGTATTAAAAAAACTAGATGACGCCGTCACTCCCGAACTCCCGACTATGGCCCAAGCTAAATACCATGGGATGTCAACTGGAACAGCCAATACAGCTAATCTGTTTACTGAGAATGAGCATGGATTCCTTATCGTTACCATTCCGGAGACCACACCGGAGGACCCTAATAAGAACTCGAAATCGACTATTGCCGGAGATGTGTTGTATGGAAGTTTGTCTCCTTTATTTTTATTTAAATTCATCAACATCTGCTGCCCTTATTTCATATTCAAAGAGTTCATTGTACTAAAAGCGCGATAATAATACAGCACGTAGGTGTGGTCATATTTATTTAAAGTTGTGGTATACATACACTATCAAACTGAACACATTTCCTTATGGGTTCGAGATCGTTATCGCGAAGACAATCCCATTCCTACATTTGGATCGACTAGAACGAGTATGAACTTCGTATGGAGAATTGAGAATGTTTTAGTTTCACTATTGCACTGATCACTGCTGTACGGAATGTTGCAGTTTAATATTTACACTGATCACACGCGATACGGGATGTTTCAGTTTCACTATTTCACTGATCACCGCTATACGGGTATTTTCAGTTCCACCATTACACTGATCACCGCTACACGGAATGTTTCAGTTTCACTATTGCACTGATCACCGCTACACGGAATGTTTCAGTTTCACTATTGCACTGATCACTGTTATACGGAATGTTTCAGTTTCAGTTTCACTATTTCACTGATTACCGCTACACGGGATGTTTCAGTTTCAATATTACACTGTTCACCCATATACTGCATGTTTTAGTTTCCTAGTTACACTGATCGTTAAAGTACCACAAGTAAACTGGGATAAGGGCAAGAGAATCATGTGGTGCACTGTAAAGTACCTCTCACTCCTTCAAATTAAGTTTGATTCACCTTTCAAACTATAACTATTCCATCAGAACCACTTATGCCTAGTTAAGCTGTTTGTAACCAGATCTTCTTCTTCTTAGCGTGTCGATGGCAAATTTTTGCTAAATATCTTTGGCCCAAAATTCAGCTATGTAATCAGATGGTTTCTCTTTATTCCATAATTAATCATCTCTGACTATTATTAAGAATTATTAAAAGCATGTACAGTGGAGTACAATTAACCTTATTAACTTAGGGCAGTTATAAGGTTGAAACATGACTGACCGACAGTAAACTTGGTACTTAGTACCTATTAAAAAGGTATTATATAATAAATTGCAATGGAATTTTATTTTTGTTTTTACTTTTTACATACGACCACACCTCGGCAATGTATTAATAAGGTATTTGCACTTTGTTATGTATGGTGAATGGTTTTAAAATTGTAAAATTATATGAAAATTTCTGAATTCCATCTACTAGGTATGTAACACATTATTTTTCTATTAAAAAGATATTCTTTTGCTATATCTACCTGACAATAATACAAAAGACAAAAATAAAACAGTAACATTCTAGACATAGCTACAAAATAAAAATTTTAAATTCAAGAAGTCAATATAAATAAACCAATTAGAAGGATGGGAAACAGTTTTGATAATCTTAAATAAAATTTCAAGCACTATTGAAAGTAAAATCGACATTTTATCACCAAAATCTATAAAGACACCAGCAATCAAGCTATTATCACTGAGTATATCTACCGAAAATATCAGGAAAATGTGGTCATAGAATGATAGAACTTAGAATTAAGAATAGGTAACTTATAATATTTCTTAACTTAACATCACACCTGTAAACTCCGCAGGGTTAGGCTGAGGTGTATGTAATAGTAGACAGACATTTCACCAGTTATGTTTAAGTCCCATGTAATAAGGGGTGAGCCTATTGGCATCAACTGGGCACAACCGCAGACTCTGTAGATGCTACTGAGATGTTCCTGATGGAGAAACCCAATAAGACTTTGCCCAAGATTAAGGACTCACCAATTAGATCAATGTCCTTCTAGGACGGGCAGGTGTAGGTACGCAAAGCACTAAATGTATACATACATAACATCACGCCTATATTCCCCGTAGGCTTAGGCAGAGATGTATCTAATAGTACACCCACATTTCGCCAGTTATGTTTTAAGTCCCATGTAATAGGGGGCGGGCCTAAATGTATATTTTTTTAAATTAGTCTTTATGTTATTCTGATTTGTTTTATTATTGTAAAGTTTCATTAGAATATTCTGTTCACTAATATTGCGTGAAAGAGTCGCTCACAAACCATTTCCACAAACTATTGCATTTCGAAGTGTTTGTAGTAAGTGGCGTATTGTATTAATGTCGTGAGGTAAGTTCTGAATTATGTATGTAGATGGCTATGAAATGCACGAACAAAATTATTAAATACTCACGTTCATCACCAAAATCTCCTTGAATTTAATATACCTGCATAAATATCACATAATTACAGATTAGCACTTTCTTACGCTTTCTCAATAAGCATAAATGTTGCATCTTTGGTAACAACATTTTTAAAGTGTGAAACTCGTAAAACTAAAACATTTTTGAAAAGAAAAACTGAAAACAAATAAACGGAAAAGAGAAACCATGAGCGTCCTATCTGAAAAATACCACTTCACACTTTCTAGTACTATTTACATTGTTGCAATGACCTATAGGCAATAAAAACATTATATACATAATAATTAACTGCAATTATTTAGTAAAAGAGGTGACAGGCACCACTATAGTACTAGAAACAGGGACCAACTAGTACAGCCAGGTTTTAGATTAGCTAAAGTAGACTCATCTTTCATGGTGTACTGTTTAAAATGTTACAATAAAATACCTCCCCACATTCTAAAACTAAATGAGACGAAATTTAAATCTTGTATAAAACGCACACTATGTAGGCAAGCATATTATAAATTGGGGGATTACATTGATGATAAAAATGCTTGGCTCAATGCTGGTCCTGCTCCACAACCATAGGGGCAAACTAATTGATTACCATGTGAAGTTATTGTGGAAGCTGCAGAAGATTGTAATAATATCTTTGCATTGTATAGACTCAATATCTTAGTATTATATAATTGCATAGCACATGTGTGAGTACTATGTACTGTAAAGCTACCATTTACATTTGGTTATCTTTCTTTGACTTGAATTTACCCTGGTGGGTGAGAGAATGTCATGCTCACTAAAATGTCTCGCTGATGGTGGCGGGTGTGTCGGGTCATTTAGCTTCCTTCAATATGGTTGGGCTGAATGGGGCTGATCCGTGCGTCATGCTCGTGAACGGGCGCTGCGGTTGGGACTGGTCATCTCTAAGCTGCCACGGTTTATTTTAACTACTTACTTTGTTTTTAAATTGTTGATATAATATTTTACTCTGGACGCTCTTAACGTGCACATATTTCTACATCGTTCTCACATATATGTATAATCTCAATATGAATGATGTAACCAAGGTTTTGTAACAATTTTTTGATTGAAAAGAGTGTCCATGGAGTTTCTTGCCCATTCTTCTCCATAGAGATCTACGCTTTGCAATGGGCAACTACAGTACTTTCACAAGTTATTATGCCTTGTGTCTGTGACTGTAGCTTAGCCTAATTTGTTTTTCTGACATTCAAAAGTGCCTGTAATGGTCTAATTGAAATAAATGCTTTTGAGTTTGAACTAATAAGTATGACATTAATCCTTTATTTACTATTTACATAGAACTTAACTTTTATATTTTTTTTTCAAACCCTTTTGAATATAAATCAAAATGGCTGACGGTTTGACTTGTGTTGCCTATGCTTTGTCGACACCATTGTCAAAATTTTTAAACATGGTTAATTGATCCTGCAGCCTGCTACGTGATACGTGAATGTCATCTAGCATTTTTGTACAGACGCCAGCACATCAAGCTACTACAATCTGTAAAATTTCTTTAAGAGATTTTCAACTTTATCTCTGAATTATTAGGTTCAAGGTGGGTTGCGAAAATCTGACAGTTTCGGGTAGGTTAATAATATATAATATAATTATTAAGCCCTAAAAGTGAGGGAGCCCACCTAGGACATTACACTTCATTGAACTTGATCATAACATTGCCTCAAAATCCACCCAATTCGACATATAATTCTATAATAATATCTGTCATTGAATATAGTGTCGTTTAAACACCGATACACACAGACGTGATTGAGTACCTACTCGGTACAAGACGGAGCACTAGACTCCTTCGCACACGGCGTCGTAGCGTTAGCGTATCGTAATCCGCGCGTACGACGAGAGCAATACGAGCAGGAACAGGTTCATACAAGTCCGCATACGAAGCGTTGTTGCAGCGAATCGTAGGAGATGTTTATTGTCCTAACGTTAGTCGTAGTACTCTACGTGAAAACACAAGCGTAAAATAGTACATTATTGCAAAGGCCGTGAAATAGGCAATTGCAGGTCGTGTATGAGTTTGAAGGCCGAGCCGTAGACGAGGACTTCACTAATACGAGACAGACAATTGCCATTTCCGGGGAGGTATATTTTCGAAAAAAAAAATACTCTAATTACAAAAATACATGACTAAGATTTTTGTTTATATTTTTCTGGTAACTATTATGATTTGTCCGATCACCAGATTCCGGCTTGACGTCGACTTCTGGGACACCTGTATAGTGCTTTTTTCAAAAGAATGCAGGGAAATAAAACATATTTTTTATATTATATACATTTAATTTATATTAAAAGTTTCATTAGCCATATTGCGGCATAGACTAAAAGAAAATGTTATTGATTTCCCCGGTACATTTATGTTTGTTTGTTGAACTTCAGATGAGGTTAGCATGTGGGCATTGGATGTAGTGGTAGATGGCTGAATATGCTGTTTTGAGGTGGATGACAGCGGACTTAGATGTTGGCAAGTGGCCAGCGGGTGAGATTCTACAACATTGCTGGAGCGTTGTAATGTTCCAAATTCAAAAAACGCTCCAATGACATTGCTGGAGCGCTGTAATGTTTCAAATTCAAAAAACGCTCCTGCAATAAATTTGATTTTCTTTGTCCGTAAATGACACACAAACACGCGAAGTATCGACTTCGCGTGTTCTTTAACTACCATGAAGTCTTAAAGCAGTTGTAATTCCAGTGTGGAATAACAATTGCTTTAAGACGTCATAGTAAGTCCCCAGGTCTCGAACGCGTACCGACGTACCGATTCGCTTACGATACGACTACGCTTACGACCCGTGTGCGAAGGACCCAAGGTCTCGTACGCGTAGCGTCGTTACGATTCGCTTACGATACGACTACGCTTACGATCCGTGTGCGAAGGGCCTAGCAGGCCCCCTTCACTCGGCCGTACCTACAGCGATAAATCCCTACACTTTCGCATGGACCCGAGACCACTCTGCCAGTCGGCTGTCACCGCTCGCGCGCAGAGCTCGCGCGCGCAAACTTATTTTTATTTCAATGAGCCATGTCACACACATTTTGCGTTGTACCTATTTTAGACCTAAGTACTTAAGTATTTTAGATTATCGTGTTGTTCACAAATAAAATTTGATTCCTTTTTTATTGAATTAGACACAGTTTCAAATAAATTTGATATGATAGTTTTTAGAGTTGTTACGCGTTCCATACAATGTTGGATAATTACGAGAGCAACTTAAAAATATGATTTTTTTGTTTGTTGAGATTTCTTAATGATTTTGATGACAAATGAAAGGTCTAAGTCTAAAACCATTTTATCCGTTTGAATCATGTAAATCGGTCCACGTGTTTAAGAGATAATTAAGAATTAGTATAGTTTCTGTTCTATGAACTTTTTAATTAATGCAAAATGTGAAAATATTATTATGTTAAACAAAGAGGTATCTAGGTAGCCTAAAGGTTTTCATTTGTTAATTACAAAATATGACGGACTTTAATATTCATTGTTTATCTACCTAATTGACCGTGTAATATATCATATAGCATATAGAGCAAGAGCCCGGCCGGCCAGACCTTCGTTATTTTATAAAAGCTGGAAGTTTTTCTGTGCATGTCCCCTATACAGGTAAGAACGACCAGCGACTATAGAGTTGGGGTTGTGGTTACTTGGGCAGGTAACAGGTAGTAAAGGTGTATAAAATAGTACCTTAAATAAGCTCAATTTTTTATATTCTCTTCGGGATAACTTTAGAAATCTCGTCATCCATTCAGCCCTCCGCACATGCTCACCTTCAAATGAAACGACCTAATTTTCCCAAATCTGATGGGGTTGCATATGGATATTATTTAGGCCCAAAATACTCACCAAGATGAATCAAACGAGCCCAAACTCGATGCGGTTACGTAGTTTTATCATGGGGGTCCTGTGGCTACCTTCCAACTTCATCATAAAACCCTGGTTACCATTTATAACCAAAGTACTCGTCGAGACGAATCAAACTAGCCCAAACTTGATGGGGTTATGTCGTTTTATAACGTAGTTCCTAAGGCCACCTTCCAGCTCCATCATCAGACCCTGGATACCATCTAGAAACAAAGTACTCGTCAAAACCAATCAAACGACCCCAGAATCGATGGGATTGTGTCATTTTATTACGGAGTTCCTATGGCCACCTTCCAGCTTCATCATCAGATCCTGGATACCATCAAGAGACATAATACTCGTCAAGACGAATGAAACGACCCCACACTCGATGGGATTGTGTAATTTTATTACGGAGTTCCTATGGCCACCTTTCAGCTCCATCATCAGACCCTGGATACCACCTAGAGACAAGTTACTCGTCAAGACGAAACATACGAGCCCAAATTCGATGGGGTTATGTCGTTTTATAAAGGAGTTCCTACGACTACCTTCCAGCTCCATCATCAGACCCTTGATACCATCTAAAGACAAAGTACTCGTCGAGACAAATCAAACTAGCCCAAACTTGATGGGGTTATGTCGTTTTATAACGTAGTTCCTATGGCCACCTTCCACCTCCATCATCAGATCAGCTCTATGTTATCATAATATTGTATTATCACACGATATACATATGCGTGCAAATTTTCAGCTCAATCATAACCGTGAAGTGTGTCAAATTTAACTTGCAAGATTTGATTACAGACAGACAACGGACAGGTGAAAGTAAATAATAGTTTGTAATAAAAAGTTCAGACTTTAGTAATGATTTTACAATATCATAGGGTCAAACTTTGGGGGTTTGTTTATTATTTTTAGGTATATAATAATTTATCTGGAGTACTTTTATAGGTTAAGATGTTAAATAATATTTAAATGTCATTTTATGTTACATTTTTTGGTCGTCATTTACTATTTTTGGATTAATCCAAAAATAGTAAATGACGACCAAAAAATGTAACATCATAATTTGGAGTTAGTTGTTTTAAGTAGGATCTCAAGTTGTAAACTTTTGGGTCTTATTTCACGCTACAATGGGGATTAATGTTAGTGATCTTTTACTAGTTTTGGCATAACAAAGTGAATTTTTGCCGTTTCTTTTTACTATAGCTGGTGGTTCGTTACACATAAGCCGCACAAAAGTCGCGGTTCTTCCCCAATAGATGTAAATTTGTAAAACAATAAATCATTTTTGATTGTGTACCTCGATTGATCTAATTGCCCTTTCCTCAATTTAGACATCAATTCCTGAGACTCTGCGTCAGCGGTTTGAGCAACCTTTGCCCAATTGATCGGATTTCGGATGTGAGAGCCATTATCGGTAAGAGGAGGAGGGTTATGGCTTAAAAAATTCGCGTGCATTAATGAACCCTTCCTATAGTCAAGAGTGAACGTAAAATCCTGCAAGTAAACCAACCAGCGGGCGATCCGGCGCAACAAGCCCTTTTTTTTTTCGGATGGGAAATCATCAAATGACTTCTCCCGCTCTGGGCAGAGCGGAAGGGAGTGTCAGACTTGTACTGACTAAAACCCATCCATGTTCCTTCCTTGCCCTTTGTGTTCCAGGACCGCGGTATCTCTTTCGAACAGTCCGCAGCTGTGGCAGGTATCGGCCCTTGCGGGCCCCTCCCTGTTTGCTGACATCTCTTTGAGGCGCGCGTGGAACACGAACGCGCCGTCAACACGGCCTGTCGTCAAAAGACGGACGGACGGCGAGCTAGCTCATTACTCACCGTCCACAGGTCCGCGTCTACGGTGGCTGGAAGCCACCACGTGACCCCCGACGCCCGAGGTGTCTCCCGCGGCGGCTAGGACGAGAGGTTCTCTCCCTGTCACGTTCCGCCACCTCCTTCGCTAGCATGACTGCTTCGCAGAAGGAGGTGACGGCGTCCCATTCCCTCTCGCTCCGGACCATGGACTGGACCAGGGCCGGACGCGATAGGTCGCCGCCGCCGATCGCCGCTACGAGGACAAGGCGGTTCTCCGCCCAAGCGGGGCAGACCTCCACCGTGTGCTCCACCGTGTCCTCTGGGCAATCCTCGCAGTGGTAACACCCGGGCGTTTCCTCCCGCCCGATTCGGTGCAGAAACCTCCCGAAACAACCGTGTCCGGTGAGGACCTGCGTCAGGTGGAAGGTGAGGGTGCCGTGGCGCCTCTCCAGCCACTCCTCAAAGAGGGGACTTATCGCCACTATTGTGGCGTGCCCTGCACGGGGTTGCGATAGTCGCTCTCTCCATGTCGCCATGAGATCGCGCCGGAAGTCTGTCCGCTGCGCGACAGTTTCCCCCGGGCGTAGTGCCTCTACGCGCCACTCGTGTAGGCGCGCGAGGACTATCGCCTCCAGATCCCATGGCGGCAATTAAGCAAAGAGGCTCGCCGCCTCGCCGGAGATCGTGCGGTACCCCCGGACTAGCCTTACGGCTACCACCTTCTGGGGCGCGTTCAGGTAGTGGGCGGCTCGCCGCCTCAAGGAACGCGCCCACACCGGGGCCCCGTAAAGGGCCATGGACCGCACGACCCCCGGGGCAACAAGCCCTTCTTTCCGTTAACTTTAAATTATTGCAATCCGTCACGAACAGTTTCCAATTCGTAACTGTGGTACCGCGATTCCGCGCCTTGAGTGGACTTACTGAAATACCCAACGACCCTCTTTCTCTCTTGCTATGCTCTTAGAGTAAAATAACCAAATCCAATAGTACTAGCATCTGTGTGGAGCTCCGTAAGCAATTGAGGGTCAAATATCGCTAAAGCCGGTCCATTAGTTAAGCAATTGACAATATAGTCGCGGGGCAGCGTCCTGTTCAGAGGCCCACGAAAAAGGTTCAGGGATTACTGCTGCTTACTGTCTTAGAGGCATAGCCAGCAACATAACGGCGAAAATACGCTGCGAGCCCAAGACACTGGCGAACCTCTTTCACACTTGTAGGTTTTGGAGGACGTACAAGTGCATCTATTTTACCTGGACTCGGCCATACCTGACCACGTTTAGAAAAGTACATTTTTTTAAGTTTATTGAAAGTCCAAACCTTACCCAAGTACCCTTTAAGTATCTGTAGAACTTCTCTTAACGTTTTAAGACCTACATCACGCGAGATGTCGCGGCGATATCCACAACAATGAGAGCATGCAAAACACTACGACGCCGAAATGACATGGGTCATTTCGGCGTCGTAGTGTTTTGCATGCTCTACGGTCTATTGGACTGTTTCGACGGTGATGTTCGACAATTGGCGACGCGGCGTATCACGATCATCCGAATTATCGCGATGATTTTTGCGAGAACCGGCACCAGATTATCGTTCACGAGAGTGTCTACGTCCTCTAGACCGAGACGAACGTCATGACATTTTATAAGAAACAGAACTTTGGGTACTTACGGTTGAAAAGTTTGCATAATAATCAAAACACTTACTTTAACACTGCTAAGTACTGAGTATTTAAATAGATAGCAAACGGCCTAGAACGCGTGGCTATCCCACTTCTGATCTTGGAGACTAAAAGCGAAATATATTTAAAAAATAATAAGACCAATAAGTAACCTACAAAGTTATATTTCGTACAACCTCTCAGCACCCGTCAGTTAGCTACCCAAAACCAAAGAGAACCCAAAAGCCCGGAGCATCATCAAAAGATCTTTTTTATACTTTTCCACTCGGAGCAAGTAGGTCGGAATGGAAAATATATCTAAGATTTCCATATTAACCTGGCTGTATATACTAGAACGCAATATAAGTCAAACGTCAATAAATATTTCATAGATAGCTGGCAGGTACAAAAAAAAAAAAAAAAAACAGTGTTTCCCGCGCTTTTTAGTGACGTCACGTTGGAACTTTGTCTCTTCTTTCCAAAGCCACTTGATATCCGTCCACAGCCTTCATCATTATATCGATTTTGACCCTTATTTTAGGTACAGGACCATCTTCTCTATCTTCTACCACTTTATAATGTCGCAGCATCGTTGACAGCGCTGTTTTGACTGACATCAACGCGTATTGGTAGCCTGTGAACAAGAGAATTAAATTTAAGACTACTTACTAGATAATTGGGTACCTACTTCTTACTAGGAATGTTTTCCTCTTCCATTTCCCTGCCGATAAAAATGATCTCGTATCATTTACTCCCCTATCATTGATACCATCCCTACGTTCGTAATAAAATTATAAGGACCAAATATTATACGAAACATTTTCTGTGAACCGAAATTCTAGGAAAATTTTGTCTGCGAAACAAGGGAACACCATTGAAATAGCAAATGACCAAGATGGTTGGCGATCTCTGACAAACACATACCAAGCAATATGCCACTTTTTATGTCAATCAGTTTAATAAAAAGATGCACTGTACATACAAACAAGCATTTAATTGTTTCTCTTCTCAGCAAATTCTGGCATACGTTTTTTTACATCAACTTATTATTATAAGTAGTGTTGTTCAAACTTTATGGCGACTCTGAAGTTAGCTGCGAGTGACGGTCTACGCATTATACAGTCAAGACGTTGCGTCCTCTGCGCCTCGCTGAACCAAACTACCCGCACGCAAAATACGCGCATTGGACGTGGAGTCGCGGACATTACAACACAATACCAACGAAAGCGATGTCGTTATTATTATTATTATTCTAACGCGTGAAATTATTACTTCCTTAATTGAATCTTAACCATTTCAAGGGTTTTCATTTTTTTGCACGGAACCCTAATCCTTTTTCTAAAAAATAGCCTAAGTTACTCTTTATAACATCAGCTACCTGCCAGTAAAAGTCCCAACAAAATCAGCCCAGCCGTGTCGGAGATCAGCCGGAACAAACAGAAAGAGAGACAGACAATAATTTAAAAAATGTTAATAATAAGTACAGTACTTGTCGCCACGATTATCCATCAGCAACTTGCTCTAAAAAACAGCCTTGTGGAATCGGAAGTGCCGTACTACAGGTATGGGCCCGACCCAGTACTTGAGAATGGCAATATCACATTGTACTGGGATCAATCCATCATCACTGACAGGACTATTGTAGCCAATAAGCCTGATATAGTGGTGGTGGATTGATCAGAGCGGCGCACAATGATTGATGACATAACGGTCCCGCATGACGAGAACCTCGTGAAAGCCGAGAAAGATAAGCAAATCAAGTATCTTGACTTGGCTCGCGAGTTTGTCGACATGTGGGATGTGGACTCAGCAATTATTGTGCCGATAGTCGTATCACTACGCCCATGGCTTAATTGCCAAGAGCCTCGACCAACACCTAAGGAGGCAAGGCGTTAGGCAGCTGGATCAAGGGCTTAATTCAGAAAGCGGTACTCCTGGACACGGCGAGTATTGTTAGGAGGTTCCTCTCTCTGGAGCCCTGACTGCCGATAGCTTGGACCCTGTCCCCGATACCGGCTACTATTTTTGGCTTATATTTTATTTATTTTTGTTTTTTAAAAATATTTAAAAATGTAATAAGTAAGTTAGAAAAATGAATAAAGGAAGCACAGTATATCCTTTTATATGCATTCAGTAAAAAGCTGCTATTTTGAAATTACAAACAGACACTTCAATTTTATTTATTTGTATAGATTAGCTTATCTACACCACGATTCTACCCTGAACTGAACGGTACTAATACTTGAACTAAGTTAAGTTACTTACCGAGGCAGTTCCTAGGTCCATAACTAAAAGGCATGTAACTGCAAGGATGTTTCAGGTTGAATCTTTCGGGCAAGAATCTGTCTGGGTCGAATTCCTCGGCGTCAGGACCCCAGTACTTGGGGTCTCGGTGGACGCCCCATATTGAGCAGGCCACGCCAGATCCAGCAGGCAGTACGCGACCGGACGCTGTAGAAAATGTGTGGAGTTACTACCTACATAATCTGTTCATTTCGTTAACCTCGTAGGGCACGAAACAACAGTCCAATTTTTGAACTTAAGAAATACAACTGTCGACATCATATTTTTTGGAATTGTTATTAAATACTTAAGATGTCTATTCAAAGTACTTACGCAGTGTAATATCTTCTAAGACTTTCCTAATAATTAGCGGCACCGGTGGGAACAATCGTATAGTCTCCTTGACTACTCTCTCCAAATACTTTAAGTTTACTAAATCTTCTTTTACTAACATACGATCGTCGTCGAATATCTCGCAGAGTCTGTAAAATAGAACAAAAAAAAACCCCTTAGCAATCAAAAAGTCACTTGTTTATTCAAATTTGGTTGAACTAGCACTGTTTGAACGTCTAAACTCCAAAGGAGCTAAATTATCATACCAATCATAAAACGTCTCGTAAAATGTAAACGCCTCGCCTTTCACAACTTCTTTGTGTTTCAGTTGGGGAGAAGTCGGGCCACAAGCTCCCTAGCTCATTATATCCACATATAATATACAATATCCTTTTTATAATCAAATTCAAATTCAAATTTATTTATTCGCTTGCAAAAGAATACTGACGTAATTACCAGCGGGACCCAAACTAGGCATAGCCTGTATCTTGGTGACCCAGACACTACACAAAGTTAAAAAAATAATAATAATGGAAAAACATGTTCTGCTAGCGCAAGAAAAATAACTTAGGTTGATTAGCATATGCATACAGATATAAAAAATTCAAAATTAAAACTTAAAATTAATAACATTGACAAACATTGTAAAAAAAAAATTAAATTAATATGCACAATGTGTTTGCTGAAGAGAAAATTAAAACGGTAATAATTATTAGCATTGAAAAGAAAAAAGAAAAAACAGGTAAGTACATACAAAAAAACACAAACATTTGAAGTGAGTAAGTGTGGGGGTGTGGGGTGTATGAGTGTGTGTGTGAGTGAATGTGAGAGTATGGATCTTGGTGTGTGTGGGTACTTGGTATCAACTAACTTGAGCCAGAGAGTAAACCTTCTGTTTCCTCATAAGTCCGGCACAGCAACCATTCTTTCAGCTTAATTTTGGCCTCATAGTAGTTATTGGGTACACAGAAAGTTTTGCTAATAGCATTAAATACTCTTATAGGGTAGTATGACGAAAGCCGGGCCGCGAAAAGGGTTTTTATTTTTGGGAGGGGAATTCTTTCTGCGATTTTTCTTCCTCTCTTGCTGCAACTAGAGCGATTTCTGTTGACTTTTATGAGGTTTAAAAGTGACCCTAGGATAAATAATTGACGAACGCGTAAAACCCCCGACTCCTTATACAGTTCATCCGTAGAAAAACGACGCGGCTTTCCCAAAAGTACTTTGAGGACGGCCCGCTGAGCGCGTTCCAGCTCTAGCATGCAAGATTTTCCAGCGCTACCCCAGACACCGACACAGTATTGCAGGACAGACTGGCATAGTGAGATGTACACCTGGATACAAATCTTCTTTGGAGCACTAGCACGTAAGATCTTAGCAACGTAAATGAATTTACGAGTCCTTTTTGCGAGTGCTCGAATGTGTGCTTTGAAGTTCAGGTTCTGATCAATTATGACGCCTAGGTATTTCGTAGTTTCTACTCTGACAATGGCGTTACAGTTACAGTCAGTGGCGGAAACGGACGCAGCTGCTGAGACATTGCACTTGTTGTTATGTACTTTTAGTGAGTCAAGAATCACTAGTATACTAGTAAATACTGAGTGATTTTTTAAACGTTGGCAACACTTTAAGGGCGTTTAGTACCTACTCATGAAAATGAACAACTTTTACTATGGGACCGACCATGAAATCTCAGCTGCTCCTTACATTATTGGTTAGAGTAATGTAACCAATAATGTAAGGGGCAGCTGAAAACGAAGTCGAAAAGACTTATAGAGCGGCTGATATTCTTTTCGCGATTTCATGGTCGGTCCCATAGTAAAAGTAGTTCATTTCCATGAGTACTACACGCACTTAAAGTATTGCCAACGTTTAAAAAATCACCCTGTATTAACAAGTTTTATTTTAAGAAGACATACTTTTCCTAAAAAGCCCTCTGAGCTTCGATAAATTCTTCTAAACAATTAAACCTGTTGCAAACATGTGTTAAGTTACATAGCAACAAACTACACGTGTAATAAATATTGATAGTTCTTGTCCTTACATATTTTTTAATTGCACGACATTGATTGTCTTATCTTATCTTGTACTTAATCGAGCTTACAATTAATCTAAGTTAGATACCTACCGGAAAAACTTGAACAATAACAGTCTACGATGATTTATAGACGTCAATCTATCAATCAAACTGGTTTAAAGAAATCAACATAAAATACGGAAAAGTTTTAATAGTTATATGTAATAGGGCGCGAGCCAATTGTCATCACCGGGCACAAATCCAAACTCCACAGCTGCTACTGAGAAATTCCTGATGAAAAAACCCAATGACACTTTACCCCACCCGAGAATCGAATCCAGGACCTCATGCTTAACAGTCGCGGTTACGACCGTTGAACCAACTAGGCATGTCGTTATATACAAATCGGCCCACGCGTTGGTCTATAGAGCGCCACAAAGAAGCAAACATAAATATTTAGGCTGGCCCTATACCTACTGATAAACACATTACCCTCCTCAGGCAGGTAAAAGGCTACTTACTCTTTATACACTTTCTCCTGGATTTCCGGGTATTTAGCCATTAGCTGTAGTGTATACCCCAGGGCTACGGCAGAGGTGTCCGTGCCAGCCACAGTCAAGGTCAACACTTCTTCTCTTAACTCCACGTTGGTATACCCATTCTCACCTCCAGATAAATGAATTAACAAGTCTAGGAAGGATTGTTTCTTGTATGATCCTAAATCTGCAATAGCAAATATAAGTTGATAAAAAACAATTTTGGGTGGAAACGAATAATGGTTAGTAAATTCTCTCTTACCAAATTCATGATCAACCTCTGTTTTAGATATTTTTTCAAGTTTTAAGTCTTCTCTCTTCTTTTCAATAACCTGTACAATAATAATTTGTTAACATTTATGTAGTAGCGCCTAAAATAATGTAGCTGAAGAAGCCTATGCCCAGTAGTCAACAGTATAGGCTGATGATGTTATATCAACTCTTACATTATACAACTATTTGCAGTAGACCTGAGTATACAAGGTGGAAGGGACACCGGACCACTTGGGGGCATATAAAATCCCATGGGACTTAAACATACGTATCTGTCGAAATGTGGGTGTACTATAATTAGGTACACATCAGCCTAACCCCTCGCAGATAACAGGCGTGATGTTATGTAACTTCGACCTACACAAACGCTATAATATTTTTTTTTTTCAAAAAGCGCTACGTACAGGTAAACACGATATAATTACCTTATCAGTAAAGCCATGCATGGCTGCTATACTCTCCTGGTGTTGCTTATACTGCGGGAACCACTGGTACAGCCAGTCAGGTTGCAGCCACAAGTGGAAGATCCTCTCACACACCAGGTTGAGGACACGGCACATCGCGTTCAGGAACGGTTGGTCTGGATTCTCTTGTGCATTGATTTTTACTCCTATTGTTGTTTCTGTTAATAAAAAGTTGGAGAGAACTCTTTTTTCATTGAAAGCAAGTGACTAATGTCTGATAAAGACCCCTGAACTTTTTATTAGATTGACAGTGGGTTTCATAACCAAATGTCGCGCTTATGTCTTACGTATATGCGTGATCGTCGTGTTAATTTGATTCTATTTTTAGACACGAAATTTTCCATGCTAAAATCTGAACAAATAAGCGACCAACGGACGCAACATCCGCTTTTAATTGAAGGCACGGCCGTTCTAGATATGTATTTTGAGTTTGACAAAGCATGAATAATCCTGAAAACTCATCTAAGGCTTTAGCCACGGATAGGAAATAAAGATGTTCCCACAGAATTATCCTCGATTCCTTATAGCCAAATATAGGCACAGAGCTCGTGTGCAGGCATTTTCTCCTATCAGAAACAGATTACGGTCTATACAATAAACTATAAATAGATAAACAGAACATATAATTCACAAACTTCACCCAACAGAAGTTAAATTGCTTAAACAATGGCCATGTTTGCGTGTAGAAATAATTATCATGACAAATGGATCTAGACTGAGCCGTAGTATGATAAACCTCGGTAATTTAATCCATCATCAAGCTTAATCAAGTAGGCACGATTTACTTGCCAAAATTAGCAAATAACTGACGGTGAATTTGCCTTCGGTTCTGACCTTTAGGATTAAAAATTGATGTTAGATTTGTATAATTATGCTGAATCTAAAATAAGATCATACTAAATGTTTAGTAATCCTTTTAGCAATTTGGCAAAGATTTTTTAGAAAGCAGATGAGGCACCTACGATGGATGGACTCTGTAAAGGATGATACGGCAAAAAAATATGTGTCTGATGAGACATGCTGCGATGAACTCAAATAAATTTGGGATAACAGCAGGAGAATGATGAGACACCTACTTAAAGAGATCCAGACATTTTGAATGGAAAACTATTGCCATTTAATTTCGACTCAAAATCAATAAAAAAGTGCAGTCGGTACGGTAACGAACTACAATATAATTAACTAGCTAACTATACTATATATCTTATATCTATACATATAATAAAACAGTAACGAAAGAAAAACTTTAAAACCAATTTGGCAAGAAGATATATTCCAACCTGGGGAAGAACATAGGCTATATATTATCACGCTAATAACTTACGGGGGTGAGCAATATTGCATTATCACCATAATTTTTCCTCAACTGTTTCACAACTGTCAACATACTTGATGACATGATTAGAATAGAACAGCTATTTTAGACCATTTGTCACCGACGTAAGCCTGGTGGCTAGGCCTGGCGGGTCAGCGGTCGCCCTGTGAGAAGGTGTTTACAAGTTCGAACCTCAGCTCGAATGTTCACTTTTTCTATTTATTCAGATTTTTTTAATGCTATAAGATTTCCAAAATTAATAACCATGGTTCGCGAGTTCGATCCCCAATCGGTTTTCACTTTTTGTTACTAGGTTTGTTTTTTTTTTAAACTGTAAGATTTCTAAATAATGAATGAATTACCAAATAGTTATTACATTGGTACTTTTAGTTTTTTCTAAACATTCAAAGGATAGTTTGGTAATCTTTCATTTTAAACTAAATTAACTAACTAGACACATGACTGTGATACCTTTCAAGCAAAAATAGTGTAAGCTGTGGCGGACAAAAAAAAAGTTGTTAGGTTTGGTAAGGCTTAGGTTAGGTTAGGCTTAGGTTAGGTTAGGTTGGTCTCAATAATTTTCAGTAAGTAGACCTATTCGTCTTGTAATAAATAGAGAACCCTGGGACAGCATTTGATTTGCTTTGGCACAGAGACACGTGACTGTGATACCTTTCAAACAAAAATGTTCTAAGCTGTGACGGATAGAAAAAAGTTGTTAGGTTAGGTTAAGCTTAGGTTAAGTTAAGCTTAGGTTAGGTTAAGCTTAGGTTAGGTTAGGTTTGTTTCAATAATGTTCAGTAAGTAGACCTATTCGACTTGAAATACATAGAGAACCCTGGAGCCGAATTTGATGCGCTTTGGTACAGAGACGCATGGTTGTGATACCTTCCAAACAAAAGAAGTCTAGGCTGTAGCGGACAAAAGAAGTTGTTAAGCTAGGTTAGGTTAGGTTAGGCTAGATAAATAATGAGTAACGATAAAAAATGAGTTTCTTCCTGACCAAAATCCTTAACAAATTTTAAGCAAATTGCGAATCTAACGCGTACGAAGTCGCGGGTAACAGCCAGTACTTGCTATTAATTTGCTAGCTAGAATATAATTTAACACCGAATTCACTTTTGATATTATCCTGGGAATTAGACTTTCAAGCTGATAAAGCGCTTTCTGCTTCTAAATGCATGACTCTGTAAAAGTAAACGACCGGTGCTAACATTCAAATTATTTCATGCTTTAAGGAATTTTACTTACCACACACAGAATCCAGGGTGTAAGTGCTAATAAACGGCCAGACGCTGAACTTTCCTTTACCGGCAGACTTCGCCAGTTGCTTCACCAGCGTTTGACTCTGTTCAGCGAAGACGTGGACAAAATTCTCGACTATCCTAGGACTCAAGGCGGGCACTAGGATCTTTCGTCGACGTCGCCAAATTCCAACTGTTTAAGAAATAAAATATTATTTCAGTAAATGCCCTGTAACTTGTTTACGAGTCTGGTAATTTGTTTATTTTATTTTATCACCACTGCTCTCAAAAAACGGTAAAAGAAAAAACGTGATCATTTACCATCATGTCCAAGAACAAAAAATTCGAAGACATGGCATGTGGGATCTACTGATCTGGAGCACATAGTTAAACATAACTTTTTTTTTATAACACCATGTATTTACTTTTACCTGTGTTTCACAATTAAACATATTTGAATTTGAAAGGTGATGCGTCAAAACGTCCCCTAAACCCTTACACTGACTAACAGATTTAAAATATATCTTAGTCAAGACATCTTAGTAAGGTGACCAATTTTTTATTATGGCGACATCTCTCAAAAGTATGGGATGATATGATGATGAAGCAAAATCATATAAAATTTTAAACTGACCTGAACAGACGCAAACATCACCAGTGGTGGTAGATGCAACAAATAGTTGCATTTGCCACCAGTGGGGACACCGGTGGGGGTAAGGACATATAGTCACTAACACTAAATACGGGATATTTACGGATAAACTAAAGTTAAAAGTTAGTTCGTTCAAGCAAAATAAATAGTAAACATGGTAAATATCCCGTTTTTAGTATTATTGATTATGCCAAATCCGCCAAAAATATTATCATGGCAGAGACAAAGGTCACCTCTGTGGGCCGAGAATCCACCAAGAAGGCCCAGAGCAGGTTCGTAGATAACCTTGTCTTTGAAGATGCGTCAAAATTTCATCCCACACTGACTCATGCACATGACACATGTCTAGTCAAGTGAGGAATTGCATCAGTGGTATGGAGATGTAGGAAGAGTGAGTGAACATACTACCTACCTATATTACTTGCAAACGCCTTGCCGAGCCAGTTACAAAAGCAACACGTACCTAACTACAAACCTTTACCTGTATACTTCATACCCATCAAACATTTTGAAGGATAAGGTCAATAGGCTGATTACTTGCACTGCATAGTGTTGCATACAACAATTTTATGATCCATCGTGCTGATTCTATTTCAGGTGCCAGTACATGCTTAATCAGACACAATTTGATTATTTAAATGTCAGTACAAGATGTTATTAATGGATGGGAACTAATTAACTAAATTTTAATTATGATTTTAGAATTTTCTCACGAGTATCATTAAGTGCTAATGTGTAGCTGGAGGTCGTGGGCATTTTTAAAGTAAAGTTACTACATTAAAAACGTGAATTAAAAAAAAAAAACCTGTGAAAAACTTGGAACTTTGGCCCCCAATATCTCCGTAACTAGAAGATTCTCAGGAATCCCATAAAAAAATATCACAATGATGGAGAGAACAAGTGCCTTTTGGCTTCGTTAACTGTGGTTTAGTGCACTTTTACACCCATTATAATAGGGTTGTTCCTGGGTAAAAACAATATAATTCTATTTAGTCCGTCAGTTAGATCATCGAAAAATATTGGATACGTATTTTTTTTTCATCAAATCAATAAAAAATTGCGCAGATAAAACGCATCAAGTGGCGGCTTGTGACGTGATTTTCCGCTAAAAAGTGTACCGAAATATGACGTCACATAAGTTTTCGACGCACTGCATCGTCCTCATTTTTAGTTTACGAGAAAAAAAATACGTGTCCAATATTTTTTCGTCAACTACCCTATTAGAACATTGTTACATACTAGTCTAATACTTACCATAAGTATTAGGCTAGTATGTAACAATGTTCTAGATAATCACTCTAAGGAAAAGAAGCTTTGCCACAGTTGTGTCACCAACATCTGCGATTTTTCCAGATAATCGTCGTCATTTACCTTGTTGTGGGCATTTTTATGTCTTGTTTGGATAAGTTACGAAATGTTCTATTGTTACAGCATGCGTGTCACTGCTAATATTATTTTCCTTATTGTTCTACCACCGAATTATAACGAATTCGCTCGCATTTGTTCTTTAGGTGGCACATTTGGATACAGATGTGACTCGAAGACGTATGGGCTCATTAACATTGATAATGTCACTATTATGGTTATTGACATTTCAGTCAGTAAAAGTAATAATAGTTATAGTCAAGTTTTATAAATATCTAGTAAGTACACGCTTTCACATAAACTATGTTGCAGACGTTGCAGTATGACGAAGGACAAAGCCTTGATCTAGGTGATAAATGGCTTGCACCATATCCTGATATATCATCATCATATCCAAGCATAAATCTGACATGATAACAGCAAACATAAAAAAGGAAATAAAATAATAATAATAATCAAATAGTCAATTGCACATAAATAAATCTTGTCAATAAAATGAATTTCATTATCTTGGAATTATAATTAAGTGAAATATTATTTTACAAACATAATGTCATTTACAAATTTTACTGTCAATTTTTTTTATCATTTAAAAAGTCATTGATACAATAATAACATTTATCCAATAATAATGCAGTAAGCTTAGATTTACATGTTCGAATAGGGTGTTCTTTGAAACTGTGCGGAATTTTATTATATGATACATGGTCCCATCGACATAATATTTTTCCTTAGTAGTGCTGTTCTGTAATTGCCTGTATGTAATAAGTTTTTATATTGTAGCCTCATTGGACCTGACCGCATTCTAATATCGGCTAGTGATGGAAATAAATCTAAATTAGATATAACAAAAATTGCGACCTCTAAAATGTACAGTGATGGGAAGGTCAGTACTTTCAGCGACTTAAACACAGGTACACAGCTGTCTGTAGTTTTCAGATTTAGCATAGATCTTTTTTTTTTTTTTTTAGCAGCCTGTACTGTCCCACTGCTGGGCAAAGGCCTCCCCCAATAGATCTTATGCAACGTTTTTGGGTTCTATAAATCTGTTCCCTCTCACTGCAATTGCCCCAGAATATTACTCCGAATCTTAAAATTGGCGCCACTAGACCGTGGTAAGCTACTACGAGTATATTGTTGCTTACTTTATGCGATAGATTATGCAGCACATAGGCTGACTTGCTAAGTTTACAACAAACGTCTTCGGCATGAGGTTTCCAAGTAAGATTGCTGTCAATTAAGATACCTAGGAATTTAGCAACATTTGTAGTTTCAACATTTTGTCCATTATGACTAATGTTAACATTAAGAGGGCAAGTCCTTTGGTAAAAATGCATAATTTTTGTTTTTTTAAGATTGATGACTAAGTTATTTATGTCAAGCCAGTTTGAATTGGAATACTTGGTCAATAAAAAAATTGTTAAATGATGTTGCTATCTCTTTAGGATCGTCAATTGTCCTATTTTGGTTAATAATCTTTGATACAGGTTCTTTTATATAGTTATTACTGTTAATTATTTGCCATGTAGCCTTTGATTTATTATGAGCATTATTTATAAAGTTGTTATTTTGTGCCCTTTGAGTGAGTCTGATGACTTTTTTAAACCTTTGTGAGTATGACCTAAATTTATTTTTATTTTCGCTTGATGGATTGAGGATTTGAGCTGAGTGATCCGATATCGCAAAATCAATAATATCACTAGTGCATTTTAGGTTCGCATCAACAGCAAAATTATCTAGACAAGTAAGACTGCTTGGTCTTGTGGCCTGCCTTATTTTCAATTTAAGGTTGTAATTTAGGAGCAAATATTCAAAGTCCAAAGTGCATCTGTTACGTTTTAAAATGTAACGTATAGATTGAAGTCCAAATTTATTTATAATTCCGGAACGTCTATCAAACATTGTGTCGTCGTAACTTAAATTTCTATTGCTGTTCAAGAAATATGCGTGTTCGTGAGTGTCAAGGTATAGTAAGTTGTTGAAAGTTTCCACTCTTGAATTGTAAAGGTAGTTATTATTAAAAGACTTGTACGTTGGGGTGCAGATAATAACGTTTGTGTTCGTTATGTCTTGTAACTTGTAACACGTGTCTAATTTGGACGACGCAGTCTAAGTATCTGTTTGTAAGGGTGAAGTCCTCTACTCCGAGCATTATAATACAGTAATCATTTAATGTGTAGTTTGAGTTTCTGTTTTATTCCGTTTAGTTGGGCTTGCATGTTTCTGTGTGGAGTGATATAATGGCAAATATCGGACTCAGCTAAAGCGTTTTTGCAATGTATAGAATGTTATTCTTATTATCAGTACTTAAAATACAAATTTTATTGCCTTCCACATTATAGTTTTCTTGTAGCTTGGTCTTATTTTCAGTTGTTGGCTTTCCATTTGTTTCTATCATATTTTTGTTTTCCCGCTTTCCGTTTGAGTCTGTTTATTATGTTTTTTACTATTGCTTAAGTTCTTACTTGGTGTCGATGTTGACTTAAGTTTAGTTGGAGTACTAGCAACTTTCTTGTAAATATCATTTTTTTTCGTAAGACTTTCATTCTCGCTCTGTTTTCTAAAGACAGGACTTCAATTTCAGAATGAGCACTTTGCAATTCTAATGTCAGATTCATAATTTGTTCGCGCAATTTTTTTACAATTCCATCATCTTCGTCATCTGACAGTTCCGGTGCACTATTGACCGTTTCATTCGGTGTTTGTGTGGTATCGCTGACGTTCATAATTGAGTCTGATTTCGCCCGAGTTCGGCGAAAAGTAATGTTTTCCAAAAAATTCATGTCGGCCGCAAAGTTTAAATTTTCTACCAATTTAGATGAATTATATTACTATGGTAACACTACGGTTTAATTTTTCCAGCAGCAACACTGTTTCTAATGTCACCCAGTATCAGTGAAACGTAAGCTACTCGATACTAGATGGCGCTTTTTGCAGTTTTAGGATTTTATACAGTGGCAGCTCGTAACCTAAATGCCACTTTTAGTTTAACTATTCAGCACTTCGGGCGCTAGTTGTCTTTATTTATCAATTTCCAAATAAACACTTTTTCTTAACGACGACAATGACAAAAAGAAGATGTAGTGACAAAAATTGAAAAAAGTATGATTAGATGGTTTGGTCATGTGGAGAGGATGAGTGAAAGGCGACTAACAAAAGGTATTTACAAGGCAGATGTGAGTGGCAACGCCGGGAGGGGACGCCCTAGAAGAACATACGCTGACCTCATTGGTGAGGTTCTTCAGAAAGGTCAGGTGCGTAGTACTCGCAACCGGCGTGCGTGTATGACCAGATGTATGAACGTGGACGAGGCAAAAGGAGTATGTAAGGATCGTAGCAGGTGGCGTTCTGTGGTTTCTGCCTACCCCCATGGGAAAAGGGCGTGAGTTTATGTATGTATGTATGTATGACAATGACCTGTTTTTAGTCTGTTTTGACTAGTAAATAACTATTTTAACTCCACAGACATTCGGGGAGGCTTCTTAAGATAAAACTGTTTGTTTATTGTCCACATAAGGCACGTATTGTTTATTTTTTCAGTTTTTTAGAAACAAGTCACTATTTTTAACACATTATTCTTGTTGTTTTTACGTAGTGTCTGCAGCCCCAAACAATGTCACAGAAATGGTTCACTATTTACTCTACATTCAATTACTTTATACACTGTTTTATCACTTATTTAATTATTTATAGGATTTAAATACGCAGGAGATGTTTACTAAACCCAAGAGGCGTCTCATATGATCAAACCTAAAATGACATAGACAAAGTCAACAATGAGTTACTGAGTTGACAATGTCTAGACTAGTATAATATCGTGTAAGGTTTATCAGTCTAGACTTTAACAGAGGCTGTGACATCTGGGTTTGTTATTGGTATTTCTTTCTCAAAAGGAGATGGACAATTCCTGCCCCAAGTATACAAAAATAAAAGTGTTACAATTACAATAAAAATGTTAAGAATTTTGGAAAATTAAAATCGTACTATACCAGATTTTAAAAATAACTCATTATAAAAAGGATTTTTAGTTTAGATTTCACTCGAAAATAAGGAAGGTAGGTAGGTAGGAAGGAAAGTCCCAGGTATGATCTAGAACAAGAAAATGATAGCAACGACGAGGATAACAAGTGCGTTTAGGCTTCGTTAAGAGTTTTTTTAAACCCTTTAATTTGAATGTGCTTTGTTTTGTGCTAGACTTACGATCCCCGGTGATCTTATTGTTAAAAATTAATAGATTGTCTCAGTTTGAAAAATAATTGTCTCCCAGTGTTTTTCAACCAATATAATGTGTTTATTAAATGCCTGGGACAGATATATATATACAACGTGAAACGGAAAGGGTATAGTAAGCCGAAAGGGGGTCACACAACTCTTCATTCTGAACAACTTTTGTTCTACGACTATGGAAAATTCGCGCAAATATGATATAAAAAATTTGCTCTGCCATACAAACTTTGTTGGTCACGTGACTTTTTAGTATGGGGAATAGACTTTTTTTTCACGAATTTCCAAAAGTCGTATAACAAAATTTGTTCAGAATGACGAGTTGTGTGACTCCCTTTCGGCTTACTTTACCCTGTCCGTTACACGTTGTATAGGTATACTACGGGGTAGTAATGGGAACTACCTTATCCGTTGCAGATACACGAAAATGATCTTAGGAGACTATCCATAATCTTTCGTGAAATTTTGATCACCATTCACAGATTTTAAAAAAAAAAGTACAGTTAGCAAGAAAATTGCCATTTTACACAAAACATTTTTGATACCAATCGATCTTGTTTCTTATACTGATCAAAAACTTCTACCAACCCAGGTTGGAGTACTAAAAAAAGTCAGAATTAAT